>BSQW01000014.1:21898273-23156412 GCA_030161315.1 Eutrema japonicum | reverse complement strand
ATTATCCTAAGATCTAAGTTCCAGATTCGTCAACCTAGAATTAGCCTTGAGAACAACCTAAGGCGAAGAACTAATTTAGATAGTGAATCCTAACAGATAATCAACCTAGCATTCAAAGAAATCCCTATGAGAAAACCCTAAACCTAACAGGTGATCTACTCAGACATGGATATTAAATTAATAAACATGTTGAATAAATACTCTTATATTAAATCAGAAAGAGAAACAAGGTTTTGAGATCTGATCTCGGACGAAGGGAAACCAGACTTGTCTCTCACCAAAATCTCTCTTAAACCTAAACAAAAATAAAGCATAGCCTAAACAATGGCTGTAAAATCCTATTTATAACCTAAATCACGATTTGGGGCCTTCTTGTAATTATCAAAGTCTTCTGGGTGCTTTTGCAATTCTCCAAGGTTTCATAACTAGTCGCGGCCCATGAAATCTCGATGAGTGTCGATCGATACCAGGGGGTATCGATCGATGCTCGGTGCTCAGATCGGGCTCTTAGTCATCAGACTTCAGTCTCGCTCCAGAATGCTCCAGAAAAGCTCCAATAATTCCAATTAAGCTCCAGACGTGCTATAACCTGTGAAAGACTCTAAAAGACTCCAAAACACAAGAAAAGACTCTATAAAAGGACTTATATCATGGCTTAAACAGGGTAAAAACCATGATATATCACCTCTCCATCTAGACGTTGTCCTCTCTCATTGCACAACTGACCCTCTTGGTCTCTGTAAGCACCAGCATCATCTTGAACCAAAATCACTGGATTGTTGTTCATCTCTGCTGGCTTCTTTGCTTTTCTGTTTGTGCGTTCCAAAAGTGCTAGTTGATCCAATGACAGTTCGACTAGCTGAGTGTTCTTGTTCCTTCTGGTTTCACGAATAGGCATACACCTGAAAACAAAATTCAAGAACGTTAGTACACGGTAACACAATGAGTATCGACCGACACTGGGTGGTGTCGATCGATATCAATAAAAGAAAACGACGAGTATCGACCGACACTAGATAGTATCGATCGATACCGACGAACTTAGTCGAAATTCTCAGACTAAAATCTAATGGCGAATTGAGTCCCCGGCAACGGTGCCAAATTTGATATGCTCAAATTAATACCCTAAAAGTACTAAGCAGTAGTTGCAGTAAAGTAGGGGTCGAACACAAGGACTCACAGAGACACACAATAGATTATAAATATGAGAATTAAGCTAAGCGATCAATGATATAGAAAACATAACGTAAATTAAAACGATTGTAAATTCAATTGGAGAAAGATAGGTTTAGGGTATTTCTCAGGAAATCAATGAATGCAGATAAACTAACTAACATGATTCAGATTTAGCGCGGTTCTTGAACTCAAATCACTAAAGTATAATTAACCAACTCTCGTTGCGAAAACTATCTAAATCTAAATCCTAGAATTCCAAATCTCTTTGCGAATCCTAAAGTCTAAACTAGCTTTTAGTTCAAGTTTGATTCGTTCACAGAACAACTAAACCAAATCTCTTTGCGAATAGTTATTTTGCTCACCCTAGGTACTGTCAGGTAATTAATCGCACTCTCGTGCCTAATCAATTATCCTAAGATCTAAGTTCTAGGTGATCAATCTAGAATTAGCTTTGGAAACAACCTATGGTGAAGAACTAATTCAGATAGTGAATCCTAATAACTAATCAACCTATCATTCAGAGAAAACCCTTATGAGAACCCTAAACCTAACAAGAGATCTATTCAGACATGGAAATTGAAGCAATAAACATGTTTGAATAAATCATCAAATAAAATAGAAAGAGTAACAAGAGGGTTCGAAATCTTCTCTCAGACGAACAGAGTTTCAGACTTGTCTCCCTTCGAAAGCTCTCTCACAAAACCAGAATAAAATAAGCGTCGCCTTGAAAGTGGCTGTAAAATCCTACTAAATAACCTAAATCACGTTTTGGGGCTTCTTGTAAATAATAAAGAATTCTGGGCAATTTTGCATTTCTTCAACTCTTCATTAAACTCGCGGGTCGTGTTTGCTTCGATGAGTGTCGACCGATACTAGGCAGTATCGATCGACACTGATGCTTCAAATCGGGTAATCAGCTACACGACCTTCTGCTTTGATCCAAAATGCTCCAGAAATCTCCAATATCTCCAATTATGCTCCAAACGTGCTAAAACATGTAAAAGACTCTAAACCACTACAAAATAGTAGAAAGACTCCATAAAATGGACTTATATCATGGCTTAAAAGGGGTAAAAACCATGATATATCATTAATGCGTTGCTTGACTAACCGTCTTAGCAATCGATATTAGGCGTTTTAGAGCCACGAAAGTATTGTATCTAATCGCTTGATCTAGGGTAGACGAGCAAATCCGTCGTACGATTTTGAAAGCATACTTACGGAGGAATTGTGGGCGTAAACGAACTTTGAGAGTATCATTCATTTTTTGCGCGGGCGGAGTCGGAAGCTACCGTCTGAGTACATAAGTGAGTAGGTGTGTAGGATTACGGTAGTAGACTACACGCAGCGTACGTGTTCCAAGTTCAAAAACCCAAAGACGATAAAAAGTCACTTTAGAAATCCTAGAAATCTCCTCGTAAAAATCGGCCATAAACCCTAGAAAATTCCCGATTGCCCAAAACTTCGTTTAATTGATTCAGAACCTCGATAAAATAGTTAGTTAGCTACTGCCCTTCTTAGTTTATTTTAGATTCCATAGATACGACAGTGACAAAATCCAAAAGATATTTACGTCTAGACATAAGTTTGAACTCGTTAGAAATTGGACAATGTCTATCCCTGTGGATTCGATCCCTAAATACTACTTCGTGTGCTGTGCACTTGCGGCTTAGATATAAAGGGTAAAACCCCACGCCGGGGTTAATTCCCGGTGTGTCAAGTTTTTGGCGCCGTTGCCGTAGATAGTTTAGTTTGTTTGATTTCGTATTCTAATTTCTGCTCTAGACACTTTTGATTTTCAAGTTCTTTGTTGTTCTTTTGACTTTCTCCTTTATCTTTGTCTTTTGTTCTAAGGTGCATGCACACTAGGAGAACTCCTAGAGGAACCGTACCACTACTAGTTGATATCGACAAACACGAGAGAGAACTCCGGAGACTCAAAAGAAACTTAAGGATGGCCGAAAACGGCCATCCGGAAGATTAAAGAAACCTTGATCAACTAGATCACGAGGATGACCGTGGTTTTTTTGGATCATGAAGAAGATCAAGAGGCTGTCCATGGTGCTAATGACCAGCCACATCTCTATCCCGAAGAAAACCACAACCAAAACCGAAATGCTGAAAATCCGAGGCGACAACTTCCCGTCGATCGTGATGCACCAAGGAACGATACTCAAGCTAATGCACTGATTCCTCCTACTGGCGTAAACGCCAACCGTCCTGCCATACACGCTAACCCTCCGTGGAGACAAGCACGTAACCGCATCATTGCTGATTTTGATGCACCGTATCAACACTTCCAAAACCGAGCGGCCATACAACTTCCTATACCGAACATAAATAATTTTGAGATCAAACATCAAATCATTGCTTTGGTAAAGCAAAATCAGTTTCATGGAGTTGCAACCGAGCATCCAATGGAGCACATCGAGTTTTTCGAAGAGACATGCGGAACGACGAGAACGAACCATGTTCCCGCCGATTATTTGAAGTGTAAGCTTTTTCCTTTTTCTTTAGCCGATAAAGCTCACCATTGGTTGAAATCTTTGCCCACAGGATCTATTACTAATTGGGAAGAGTGCAAAGCCGCCTTCTTGAACCACTTCTACACGAAGTCGAGATCCAACGCGCTAAGAAACAAAAGCCAAAGTTTCCATCAACCGGTGGAGTCTTTCTATGAAGCGTGGGAACGTTTCAAAGAGTACGAGAGAGATTTCCCTCATCACGGTTTCTCCGATCCAAATTTGCTCAACATTTTCTACCGAGGATTACTACCAAAATATCAACTTTCTCTCGACACGGCCAGCAATGGAGACTTCTCCATGAAGACCATCAACCAAGGAAGAGCTATGATAGTTGCATATTTTTATCCCATTTTAGCATTAAGTTAAATTTTTGTGTCCAACACTTGTATTTCCATTGTTTTCATGAGGTTTGCATCCACATTTAGAGTCCATTGTGTTTTAGATAAGTTCTAGAGAGTCTTGTTGTGCATCATGGTCTTTTAGATACATTTGGAGCTTATGAAGGATTTTTGGAGCTTGGATCATGATCTTGGATGATAAAGAGTGCACTAGAGGTGATGGAAATGGATTTGGAGCAATGGAGGTTCGGGCTAAGGCGATTCGGAACAAAAGAAAATACAGAGGCTATCCGAAGTGGCTGAAATATCGTGTCAGAAGAAAGCCTTCCCGATGGATTTATCTAAGACTCTCTTGATGAAGGTCATGCGAAATTGAGTTGTCTTTCCAACAAGAGTAGATTCATGTCATTCCAATACGCGGTTAAGGAGATACGGGCGATTTATTTAAGATATGTCACTGTTGGAAAATGCAGAGGCAGTCCGAATCAGCTGAGAGATCATGTCGGATGAAAACCCTCCCGTGCCCAGTTTAATCTCAAATCTTTCGGACAGATTGGAAATTGAGTTATCTTGCCAATGGGAGTGATTTCAACTCATTCTCCGTAATATTCCAGGAGTTATCTCCGATTTACTGTACACATATCAACTCTGCCCAGTTTGCCCAAGAACCGACCCGGTTTGTCTCGGGTCGACCTGGTTCGAACCCCTTGTGTATTTAAGCAAATTTTAGACATTTCTAAACCTTAGTTTTCTTCTTTCTATAGTTGGGTTTTATCCCAAACTCTTCTTATGATGATTTTGGATGGATCTTCATCATTCATGCCACTCTAGTGAAGGATTCTTCAACCTTATCTTTTATTTAATGCATCTTCTATATCTTTATGTCTTTTTCTCTTTTGTTCTTCATGTTCTTTAGTCTTTAGAACATTTTGTTGGGTTTTTGGATTATGCTTGATTATTGATTGTTTGATGGTTGATCTTTGATGCTTATGTTATGGATCATTGCTTTCCTTCTTTATTTAGTGTTCTTAATGCCAAATTAAGCTTGAGAAAGTTAATCAAGATCAAAGGGAAAATCATCTACACCAAGTGTTTGAAGAAATTTCCAAAGAGCAAAATAAGGGATTTACATATCTTAGCTCATGAGAATGGCTGTCTATGGTGTATTTTGGTTATTAGAACTTGATATTAATGCTTGTTAGTCATTTAATCACAAATGAGAATTTGATATTGATTAAGAGATTAACAAAGAGGTTAGTGTCATGAGAGTGAATTAACCTTAATTAATTGTTCTAGACCTAAGGATTATCATTGATTGTGTGCATTTGCATCATTAGTTAATTGTCTTGATGGTTAGATGATGATGATTTAGGTTGATTCTTGTTAGATCCTTCACATAGGTTAGCCTTAATGCTAGATTTAGATTGAGAGATCAAATCTAGAACTAAGGCATTTCACGCCCGAGAGGTGTTCGATGAAATGCTTGAACCAAGTCTTTTGTGAGCTTTGCATATCATATCATATCGATGAAATCTTTAGGGTGTTTAGTGAACTAATTGGATTTGTTTCTTAATGCTTGTTCATTATTTAATCACAAATGGAAATTTATTCTTGATTAGATATTTAGGGTGTTTAGTGACATCAGCGTTGACCAAATTCTTAAGAATTCGTTGACCGACCCGCTTCCCGACCCGACCTAGGTAAGTTACCTTCTCCACACGAAAACCCTTACACTTTCTCACCATTTTCGCGATAGCCTCCCATTTTGAGAACTCAACTCTCTCAATTTTCACTCAAATTTTGTGATTCAAAGTGCTAAATTCTCGATTTTCACTGGGCTTTTTGGATTCATCATCGTTCTAGGCATTTAATCCCAAAATCCAAGGTATTTCATTCATTTTTTCTTTGTAAAACCATGGATTTGTTCTTGAATGAAAATTTTTTGTAGGTGGTTAAACATTGCGTTTCACTTGTGCATAGACTTTGGGGCTAGGTTCTCTATGTCTAAACTTGTTGATTTATGTGCTTAATTTTGATTTTTTGGAGAAAATTAGAGAATTTGGGATTTTGAGATAAATTAAAATTGGGGATATTGAGGAATTTGATTGTGTTTATTGAGCCAAGTGCATCGATATACAAATTTTGCTTGCTCATAGTTGGATGTTTCCTTGTTTGTTGAGCATCGATTTGAAAAACCTTAGTTTGATTTTGAGAAATCATTGTGCCAGTGCTCACAATTTTTCTCAAGAATATTTGTAGGCACAATGATAGACAAAGGTGCTCCATCAACTCGAGCAAGAACCAAGGCTTCAACCGCTGCAAAGGGCAAAGCCGTTGCCAAGGCTTCTAATGCAAAAGGAAAAGTCACGGCTAAGAGCACCAAACCCAAGAGAACAACTACGGCATCGAAATCTCTACCTCGCGGGTTGAAGCTTGTTCATACAAAAGCGTCCAACGAGAAGGCTAAAGGCAAGAGAGTTGAGGACGAAGATGAGGAAAGTGAGAGCTTGGATGAGGGAAACTCAAGCGCGGAAATACAAAAGGCAAAGCCAAACGAGGGAGATTACTTCTCAAAGTTTTGCCAGGTGAAGTTTGAACAAGGGAAATTCATTGACTCGGAGATTTTGGAGAAGATGGGGATAAGAGAGGATGTGTGGATGCTTTTTGAGAATATGGGCCTTAGCAAGTTCATGAGCATGAAGGATGAAGCTTTCAAAGCGCTCTCTTGTATGTTCCTAGGGACTCTTAGAGCGAGATTCGACGAAACGACGGATGCAAATTCTGGGTTCGAGACATTGAAATTCAGGATTAATGCCCTCACCTATTCGGTCACCTTCCGCGAGATATGTGAGATATTCGGGTTCAAGGAAGAGGGCCCTTACGGAGGGAAATATTTCGACTATCCGAGGCACGAGCTCCAACGTCTTCGGGCTACAATTGCATCTTGTGAATTTTTCGCCGGCATCTCTAAGAACGCAAGCATACGGCACCCAGCTCTTCCGTATGCGCACAAGGCATTGGTTCACATGCTCTATGCCAAAGTGGAGATTGACACGGTTACGACGGAGGAATTAGAATTGTTGGGGCTCGGTTTGAAGCCCATTCTCCCCACTCTCCGCAATGAGAAAGAATTCAAAGGACCGGAGAGGATTCCTTGTCTCGCGACAATCTTAGTGAGGCACTTGTTTGCTTATCGGAATTGGGCTTGGAAGACAAAACCAAAAAAAGCCGCCATATGCATCGGATGGCTTATCACGCCTATTCTCAAGGCGAAGAGTCTCAAGCTCTCGGTTAGCGGCAATGAGTGGAAGCTTTTGGATGCAGGTTATCTTGCAAAGACTAGGTTTTACAAAGGGATGATCGACGGCAAGATAGCATACAACCTTCAACTCACCGAGACATCCCTTGCACAAGTTTTGTTGCCAAATCCCGTCCTCACCAACCTCCGCTAACCAAGGAATGTCATGTTTTATACGACCCAAGAGTATCTCTACAACGGGACCGCCGACCCACCAATAGAAGCATTCCGTAAGAGAGCACAAAGGAAGAGCACCACCGAAACAAGAAGCAACACCGACGAGTCTCTTGATTTCGAAGAAGAAGCGCCCAATGAGTCACCACCCGAAACCGTCTACGGTAGTGAGCGTTACCACTTTGACCCATATGATGGAACTATGCCTAACGTGGCAACAAAGCACGCTCATCACCAAACTCGACTCCTACAACGTTGGTGCAAGTGGCAAAACACCAACATGAAGAAGGTGGTTAAGACGATCAAGAGTTTGAAAAAGAAGGTGAAATCCATGGGTCGAACCATCAACGAGCTTAAGGGCAACGGTTGCGGAGCAAGCACCTCAAGAACCCGCTAAGAAGGAGATGTCATCATGGACACAAACATCGCGATGCAAGGTAGAGAGATGGTGTTGGCCGAGAGTACTAGCCAACCCATGGCACGCGCGGAGAAGGCAACGAAGAGGAGAGCACTGAGGTCCCCGTCTCCCATCTCAAGCAATCCGTCATACTCGATGGGGTCTTCATCCCCGTCTCAAAGCTTCTAGGTACTTTCCGAAACACTTGTACATAGTTTCTCTTTTATTGAGTCTTGCATTGTATACTTTTCTTTTGCTTTCGCCTCTTCTCTTGAATTTATTTCACACCGGGACGTTGTGATTTAAGCTTGGGGGAGGGGCCGATATCTAATCATGTTTATTTTGATCTTATTTTCGATTTCGCATTTTGAGTCTCATGCATTCATGCATCCATTTAAGGCATAGAAAAACAAAAAACAAAATTGAAAAATTTTGATCAAAAATCGAAAAATCATGTTTATTTTAATCAAAATGTTTTGATTTATTTTTTGGTTTTTCTATGCCTTAAATGTAGAGCTAGCTCTAAGTCAAGGGGCTAGACATAGGTTAAGGCTAGATAGGATGGGAGTTTGGGGATGAAGAAAAGAAAGAGAGTGTGGAATATGGGAAGAGACCGGGAGAAGAAATAGGGGATAAGCAAATTTTTGAAATGGTTGACAAGAAAAGTCTTGAAATAGCTCTAAGTATCAAGAAAAAGTAGTCTCTAGCTTTCAAAAGAAAGAAAATGAGCCAAAAAAAATGGCTAAAGTACAAAAGAAAATTAAATAAGGGAGACTAGAGAAAGTGAAAGAAGAGCTAAGTGAAAGAAAGTGTTGAAAGCCAAGCCATTCGGTGAAGAAGGAAATCCCCTAAGTACTTAAGTGAAAGAAAAATGGTGAGACAATATATACGAGTAGTGAAGGCAAATAGCTTTGTGAAAAAGGGTAGCTTAAGAAGGATCTTCATTGGGGTTTAGAAATTAGCTCCCGCTCTCTACCCTCTCTCTCTACTTGCTCGTGTTTGTTTACTTGAGGACAAGAAAAAGAGTAAGTTTGGGGGAGTTGATATTCTCATAATTTACATGTTCTAGCATGCATTTTAGTTTGAATTCTCTAGTTATTTACATGCATAACCATAGCTTTGTTTAGCATTTCGGTCCCTTTTAAAGTTTAGAATGTTGCATTAGGTCCTAGAGAGTTTCACATGTTTTGGGACGTATTTTAGGTACTTTGGAGGAGACTCGAGACTCGGGACGTGAGGCCAATCGGATTGGAAGCAAGGAGAGGAAGCCAAAGGCATGAGGAGGCTTAACAAGCCAGGACACCGAGGTCACAAGTCAGTGTGACTTATCGGTGTGGAAACCGGGGGAAATCATCCTTAACATCGATGTCCCACACCGACCAGAGACATCGGTGTTGAAGCTTCAGGGGATTACACCGATGTCACAAGTCGGTGTGACTGATCTGTGCCACTCCCTCAAGCAAACCTCACCTCTACACCGAGGTCACAAGTCAGTGCAACAAATTGGTGCAGCTCCCGGGGGAAATTATCCTTAGCACCGACGTGCAACACCGACGTATGACATTGGTGTGTCTCACACGAATTCAAGCAACTTATACTTCTACACCGAGGTCACAAGTCGGTGTGCTACATCGGTGCAGAAACCCAGGTCCAACACCAAGATGTTGCACCGATGAGTGACATCGGTGTTGGCCTCCGAACCACTCTTACCAACCTTAACCGGGTCGGTACCCGGTTTGTCCCGGATCGATCCGGTTCGCTCCTGTTCACTATTTAAACTCAAAAACCTAATTTTCATGGGTTAAGTCGTTTTTAAGCAAAAACCTCTCTAAGAGTGATTTAGAGTAATTTGTAAGAGATTGATCCTTTTGATTTATGCAATTTGAGTATTGTTTTCTTTGATTATATCTATCTATCTTCTATTTTCTAATCATCCAATAATTTGATCATGAGTTTTAACTCTTCTTTTATGGGATTTGTTGAAACCATGGTGATTAGTGAGTAGTTCTTAGAGTTTGAGGATGGGTTAGGTTTAGGGTGATTCCAAGATTGATTTATAATGCTTAGGGTTAGATTATCAGGTTTCTCTTCTTGATTAGTGATCGTAATGCTAGATTGGGCTTGAGAGAGCCAGTCTAGATCAAGAGGCATTTCACACCCACAAGGTGTTTGATGAAATGCATTGATAAACTAATCCAGAGATATTCATTCCTAGCCTATGAGAGTAGTTGTCTAGGGTGTTTATTTGGTTGATCTTGATTGTTTGCATTTAATGCTTGCTAGTTAGTAATTCACAAATGAGAGTTTTCTTGGATTAGTAATTAGCATGGCGATTAATGCCTTGAGAGAGGATTCGTCACACTTAGTGATCATTGCCTAGGGATAGCTTTGTTTGAACATTGAGCATCATGAATTAGTTTTGGATCATCTTAATTCGATTATCCCATCCTTGAATTCGTTTATATTTCTTGCATTACAACTTGCTTAGTTTGCTATTTCTTGTTCTTATTTTAAGTTGCTTAGTTCACTAGTTAAACAACAACCCTTGCTTATTTTGCTTAATTTCAAAAGTGCCTTGTATTCTTGTTGCTTTAGAATCTTGCCCATTGGATTGAACCTCTTATACTAGCAATAGTATATCGAGTAATTGATCTCTAGACTTGTAAAAGTCATTCATCAATTTGTTCTAGGATTATTGGGGGAACGTTTCAAGGAGTACGAGAGAGATTGCCCTCATCACGGTTTCTCTGATCCAAATGTGCTCAACACTTTCTACCGAGGATTACTACCAAAATATCAACTTTCTCTCGACACGGCCAGCAATGGAGACTTCTACATGAAGACCATCAACCAAGGAAGAGCTCTCATCAAAAATCTGGCTATGTCGGATAGCAACAATTCTTCCGACTACGATAGATCGACTAGATCGAACGTGTCGATCGAACGTGTCGGAATCGAAAGAGATTTCTGAGCTAAAAGTCATGATGAACCGACTTCTCAACAGCCAAAACCGCCAAGTACATGCTTGTGAAGCTACGGTTGGAGTCGATGGTGACAGTTATTACGAACCCGACAACAACGGTTCGTATTTTCAAGAAAAAAAGTTAACTATGTGGGAGCACAATGTCAATACCAAAGCCGTTTCAACAACGGATTCAACAACAACTTCCGCAATGCCAACTTCAACAACCTCTCGTATCGAAACCCGAACGTGGAGAACCCTCAAGATCAGCCTTATCCACAACAATCAAGGCCTTACCAAAATCGGTTCCAAAACGGGAACTATGGAAGAAATGGGAACTTCCAACCGAGAGCACCCTTCAGCGCTCAAGCCGCTCCTTACAACAACTAAAACACGCATCAACAAGGTATCTCTAACTCTTAACTTGCTGCCCAAATAACGAAGCTCGAGCAATCAATTCAACTCCTCGCTCAAAGCAACGAGAAGACGACGAAAGATTTTAACATCAAGGTCGATTGTATGTACAACGACTTGAATGAGAAATTTGAATCTATTTCAACCCATGTCAAGAAGTTGGATATGCAAGTCTCTCAAACAGCGGACTCCACTAAGAGTCCGAGCGGGATTTTACCCGGAAGAGTGGAAGATAACCCGAAGAGATTTTGCAACGTGATTTCCACCATACCCGAGAAGGAAGTCGATGCTAAGATGGAACCTAGAAAAGTTCCAAATTTTGTCCCACTCTATGGACAAGTCATTACCAAATCCAAGATGATCCAAAAACCACCATTCGAGGTACCGAAACTAATCCCGCTTCAAAGGCTTAGAAAAGCCGATGATCCGAGACGTTTTTATTTTTCTTGTTGGATTTCGGGAATTTATTTTGTAGATTGTTTGTGTGATTCCGGAGCCAACATCAACATCATGTCTAAGACATTTGCCGAGAAACTCGGTAAAATGAATCTCACGCCATCTACCGTGAGCGTAATTGTTGGGGACCCATCACAAAAGAAACCCGAAGGAGCGATCATGAATACTTATTGGAAACAAGATCGTTCCCGCTGATTTTCAAGTTCTCGAAATGGAACGAGACAAGGATAGACTGTTGATTTTTGGTCGACCCTTCTTAGCTACTGATATATCATGGTTTTTACCCGTTTTTAGCCATGATATATGTCTTATTTATAGAGTATTTCTAGTATTTTGGAGTCTTTTCAAGTTTTAGGTGACTTTGGGAGAAAATGAGCATATGAAAATGCAGAGTCATGCAGAGACGTCAGAAATTTGGCATTCGTTGAAGAACTTCCGACCGATGGATTGAGCTCAAGTTTGGATACAAGACAGATCAATGGATTAGCTTTCATTTGGAAGTGGTTTGAGGCCAATACAACGGTGCGATCAAAAGTTATGCCAGTTTTCGTGAAGACAGTCCAGTATGGCGAGCAGAAGAGTCGACACGCAAGCTTGGTATCGATCGATAGCACTAATGGTGTCGACCGATATCGACTTCAGGAAGAAGGAAACGTGACTTTTTACAAGTTTGAAGTTTGCACCTTGGTCTAGAAGACTTTAATAATTACTAGAAGCCCCAAAACGTGTTTTAGGTTATAAATTAGGTTTTTCAACCACTTTTGTTGGCTAGACTTTATTTTTATTCTTGATACTTTGAGAGAGATTTGTTTCAGGTTTTTTTGGAGACAACTCTGAACCCTTGTTTCTTATTGATTTCTTTTATGCAATTCTATTCATCTATGATTTCTGTTTCATTGATCATGTCTGAGTAGATCTCCTTTAGGTTTAGGGTTCTCATAAAGGATCTATTTGAATGTTAGGTTAATTGGTTGATTAGGTTTCCTAATCTGAAATAGTTCTTCACTATAGATTGTTCTCAAAGCTAATTCTAGGTTGACGAATCTGAAACTTAGATCTTAGGTTAATCGATTAGGCACGACAGTGCAATTGATAATCTGACAGAACTTAGGGTGAGCAAAATAGCTATCCGCAAAGAGATTTGCTTTAGTTGTTTTGTGAACATATCAAACCTGAACTTTAAAGATGGTTTAGATCTTTAGGATTTGCAAAGAGATTTGGGATTCTGGGATTTAGACTTAGATAATTCCCGCAACGACAGTTGGTTAATTATAGCTTAGTGATTTGAGTTCAAGAATTGTGCATAACCTGAACCCTGACTAGTTAGTTTGTCTGCATTCATTGATTTTCTAAGAAATACCTTGAACCTATATGTTAGAGGGGGATTTAGCACTCCCTCGGTTTAACCCGGTTTGAGTTTAAATCAACCCAACATTCGACTTCAAGGCCCATCGAGACCGATCTACGAAATTAAAGGGAAATTTCCTTTAATTAATAAAGAGAAGATTTCTTTTATTTGGATAAAGGCAAATCCCGGGAAGAAATGAGATTATCCTTATCAGCTTCAAGGAAAAAGGATAATTATCAATACAAAGTCAAGAAGGAAAAGGAAGAGCTAAGGACTTCAAGACTTATAAATAAGGAGGCCATCGCCTCATTCTATATTATCTCACAATAACATTATCTCACAATTCCTTGAATCTTAGGAATCACAAACATTCTCTGTAACAAGAACTATGTTTTGGTTTGATCCCTTCAAATGGTACGTAGGCAGCCTTCAACGGCACAATTATAAATCTAATAAAAATAGTTCTCCTAAACCCTAAACTGATTTCATCTATGTGTGAAATATGGTTCTTACAATTGGCGCCGTCTGTGTGGAATGGAGAATTATTTAACCCTAGAAATCTGAAGCATGACATCTACGATCTCAGAAAAACGTCTCGACATGTTTACCAGTTACGATCTCTAATCACCGCTAGGATCCTTGACGAAACATCCTCATCAAATTTAACGAAGCTAAGTTTCAATACTCATATTTAAATATCATCGAGTTATATTACTCTGTGCAAACACTTCATACACAGAGTATACTTTTCTTTACAAACATGCTCTTTGATTTAATCGCAGAAAAAAAAGAAAGAAAAAACTTCTTTGCCTTATTCGATGAGAAACATGATGACACCGAGTCACCATAATTGAGATATCACGTCTCGAACGCTGTCTCGTTTCCAAGCAAGTCGAGCAGAACCCTGTGAAACACAGTCAAGCCATTGCTTCGCGGTTTCGTCATCGAATCAGCATTTGTTCTCACCGCCGTTCAAAAAAAAGGAAAAAAAAAAATGCTACTCTCCGAGCTAACAAGTTTTACGACCCGAGAACGTCACATCGCGGTAGCCGAGCTCGGGGTAAGAAAACCTTAAAAAAAAAAAAGCCCAGCTCAGAACTCGGCAACATCTCTGATTTTCCGGGATGCTATCCCCATGGCAAAAAACCGCTCACCGAGGACACCCTGCATAAATCAAAAGAAACGATGAGTAAGTTCGGACCAGCACGTGGAGATTCTCGAAGATAAGATCGATACAAGCTCAAAAGAGAGCTCCCTTTTCAAAAATTTATCCGCTCATACCGCGACCGCGACCGCGACCTAATCCGCCACCGCTTCTCGAAGCTCCGCAATTACCGCTGATTCTAAAGCCGCTCAAACCAAGCAAGCCAACAAAGGGAAGGAAATTAGATTTTTCCTTTGGGCTTGGATAGATGTTGGGCCCGTTTAATACCATGAGATAGTGGACCTGAAGTTTGGCCCAAACTAAGATGAAAATTGAAGCCCAATCGAAGCCCAGTCCCGACCTGCAAGCTCTCTTCCTTCCTCGCGACAAAATCTCGACGATGAACCACCAATGCAGCTCCGGCGAGGTCAAAACCGGTGAAATCCCCGACCAAGCTGGCAGCTTCCGGAAAGTTTCTGCGTTTCCGACCTAAGCCATCTCCGCCGTTGGTCCCCGTTACTCAAGAAGAACCCCGAGATCTCTTCCTTTTCCTCACTCCTACAAACACGGTGAGAAGAACACATTACTGGAATCCTCCATCGCCGACTTCAAGATCACGATAAGGACATGAAGAAAAAGAGAAAAAGTGAATCACGACTTTGATCTAAAAACAAAAACATACAAAAAGCTGGACCCAAGCCCATCAGGAAGAAGAGGCGAGAAAAATAAAAAATTGAAGCTCGCAAACGATTTTGAGCTCGGTTTAAATTAAAAACGCGATGGAATTCTTTTCACTGGGGTCGACCGACTTGACGCGCTAACAAGAGCTCGGGAATAAAAAAGAAACGGAAGAACGATGACCGATCTCATCAACCAAGCTCAACAATTAGGCATCAGCAACGAAAAGCTAAGTATTTTTTTCTTTTCTAAATTTCAAAGAAAAAATATCTACACATTTTCAATCGAAATATCGCAGGATTTACACAAATTGTGGCTCCAGCAATAACACTTCGGTAGCGCACAAGCCACCGTGACGGCATTCGAGATATTTCGCTCTTCAATCCATCTCGGATAAGTCATTACTCGATGAGCTATTTCAAGTCTCGGATTATCAACCAAACTTTTCTAAGCTTGTCAACCGAGCTCTCCAAAATTTAGGTATCACCTATGGAAAACTTTATCTATTTTTCGAACATGTTCTGTTCAAACTCAATCACAGGGTCCGTCCCTCTAAGCCGAACTACAGTTCGCAAAAGCCAAAAAAAAAAATTAATTATAAAAGGACGCTCGTCTATCGAGCTACGATACGCTCTCCTACCGAGCTACATCTTCTACCGAGCTACGCTCAATTATCAAGACACTCTTGCCTACCAAGCTACATTCGATTATCAAGCTACGCTCTTTAACCGATCTACATTTTCTACCGAGCTACAAAATGCTCATTACGACATGTTCGTCTTCCGAACTAAAAATTGACAACTCGTTTTGGCTCAGTATTCTAGTTCGACAATTTTGATTTTATTCTTTAGCTCATCAGTTTCAGTTATTCGGATTATCAATTTCAGATTATCAGTTTCTTCAGATTATCAATTTCATATTATCAGTTTCTTCGGGTTATCAATTTCGGATTATCAGTTTCGGTTCAGATCAGTTTTAGTTTATCGGTTCATCGTTTCGGTTCAGATCAGTTTCGGTTCAGATCGGTTTATCAGTTTCACCTCGTTTCGGTTCAGATCAGTTTTAGTTCGAAACGGTTTATCAGTTTCAGCTCGTTCCGGTTCAGATCAGTTTCGGTTCAGATCGATTTATCAGTTTCAGTTCAGATGAGTTTGTCGTACAGAATTCCAGCTCGTCAGATTCAGAATTCCAGCTCGTCAGATTCAGAATTTCAGCTCGTCAGCCTCAAATTGAAGCCGTACTCTAGAGTTCGCACTACAGTCTGAAAGGACTAAGTAATAAGATAAATAATAAGCCGAATTCTCAACATCCGCAAATTATAAGCCGAACCCCCGTAGTTCGCAAATCCCAGATCACCTGAGCCAACACTCCGATTCGATCTGGGAAATAGTAAGCCGAATTCTCAACATTCGTAAATTATAAGCCGAATGACGCAATTCCCAGATTGTCCGAGCTAAATAAGCCGAGTCCGTCTCGCACACTCCGATTCAATCTGGGAACTAAGCCGATCTCCCGACGATCGCCGACCTCGAAACATGTCGTAAGATCGAGTTCATCCCCTACACCCCGGCTAAGACCGTATTATGTACGGCACCAATTTTGTGCACGGTGAACTCGAGAGGATCGTATCATTTTACGACCTCGAAATTAACAGTCAAGAAGCGACTAAGAAAAATAAATTGAATCTCTTAAGCCGAGCTCACATAGCTCGCAAAACCATCATATCCCGAACTACAAATGGCTTGATCCCGCCAAAGGGTACGTAGGCAGTCTTTCCAAGACGCAACTATAAAAAGAAAACACAAAAGACGCTCTTCCTGAAGCAGCTCATCGATCCCGACATTCAATCAGCAGAAGCCAAGCTAATAATCTCACAGGATTTTCCGAGCTCCGTTCGCTACACATCACAGCTCGTCTACCAAGTTCCCTAAAATTCGGGTACCCCTTATCAAAATCTTTTTACTTTATTATTCAAGGATATTTTCTTTCCAGATTATATCGCAGGGTCCGTCCCAAAGCACGACCAATAAAGAAAAAGGGAGACGTCAGCCTACCTCCAATCAAACATACCGCCCTTCGCAGTAAGACAGCTCGCGTTCGCAGCTCGTCAGCCTCGCAGCTTCGCCTAACTCACGACCACAGCTCACCGACCTCCTGCTCGCCAAGCTCACGATCGCAGTTCTCTGACCGCGCAGCTCGCCGACCTCGCACCTCGAGCTCAATCTCGCGTCTTTAGTCATTTTTTGCAGGAATAAAGTCGAGCAATATCTAGTCTGCACAGGTAGTTCGATCATCGAAGAACACAAGTCTGAACAATCAAGACATGATGCTGATTTCAACTCCAACCGGGCTAAAGAATTCTCCATGAACTTCGCCGAACTCAAGATACTCCTTCACCGAACTGAGGGGGGGACTAATTGTTACAGGGGTATTTAGCACTCCCCCGGGTTAACCCGGTTTGAGTTTAAATCAGCCCAACATTCGACTTCAAGGTCCATCGAGACCGATCTACGAAATTAAAGGGAAATTTCCTTTAATTAATAAAGAGAAGATTTCCTTTATTTGGATAAAGGCAAATCCCGGGAAGAAAAAAGATTATCCTTATCAGCTTCAAGGAAAAAGGATAATTGCTAATACAAAGTCAAGAAGGAAAAGGAAGAGCTAGGGACTTCAAGACTTATAAATAAGGAGGCCATCGCCTCATTCTATATTATCTCACAATAACATTATCTCACAATTCCTTGAATCTTAGGAATCACAAACATTCTCTATAACAAGAACTACGTTTTGGCTTGATCCATTCAAAGGGTACGTAGGCAGCCTTCAACGGCACAGCTATAAATCTAATAAAAATAATTATCCTAAACCCTAAACTTATTTCATCTATGTGTGAAATCTGGTTCTTACACTATCTTTCCTCCATCGAATTTACAACAAGTTTAATCTACGTTATTGCTTTCAATTACATTGATCACTTAGCTAAATTCAACCCTTAAAATCTATTGTGTGATTCTTGAGTCTCTGTGGATTCGACCCCTAAGTATTATAATCGACAAAGCTGTTAGTACTTTAGCGTATTACATTTGAGCTTATCAAATTTGGTGCCGTTTCCGGGGATTTTAAATTCGGCATTAGATTTTAGCGAAGAATTTCGACTAAGTCCGACAGTATCGATCGATACCCAATTGGTGTCGGTCGATACCCGTCGTAATTTTTTTGATTTTTGTTACTTACGTGCTTTGACTTTTGTGTTTCAGGTGTATGCCTAATCACGAAACTAGGAGAAACAAGAGCACTCAGCTAGTTATTCTTTCCAACAAGGAGCTAGCTAACTTGGAATCAGAGCCAACAACCTATGTTTGAGAGAATGAATCTTTGTTTATGACTGATTGTTTTGAATGTTCTGAAAACAATTTCTCATCATGTCAAATTCTCATTCTTTAGCGATCGATTCTCAATTTGCAATTTCTACTTTACCAAAAACAAAAAACCAAAAAAATCATTCTGATATTAATTCTCTTTACGGAATCGAGTATGTTCCAGGAGATCTTATGCCTGAAACGACACTTCCACTGGTAAATCCATATGAGTTCTTTGCTAGAAAACCTAGTGTTTTCTCAATAAAGAACGTACGCGAGCTCATACATCCATCATCAAGCAGGAGAGTCCGAGAATGTGTTCAATCCAGCAAATTCTCATCTTGCCAAGTCCCAGCCACGGAGGAAGAACAATTCATTTCTCTCAATATCCCAGAAGCACTTCCAAGATTATGGCGGCAACAAGGGTACACCAACCTTCACTTTGGGGTGGTACGAATCGGGCTAACTTTACATGCTCGAAAAGGTCTGCCGGTCATAGCACGAATCGCTTTAGTCGACTCTATACTAAAGTCATATCAACAAGCCTGCATCGGTACGGTTCAAACAACATTAAACACCGGAACAGTATTCATAACACTGTTTCCTAACTTTAATGTCTCTTTGCAAGATCCGAATCTGCTCAAAGTCCAACTACAGCTAATCGGATTGCCTATGCAAGAAAAAGTGTTATCGCAACACTACATCACCAAATCGTCTACCGCGTTCAAGACCATGCTCTTGATCTCGTTCTACCCTCCTCTGACGAAGCGCTTGATCTAGAAGTCTCATCAGCTTCGCAAGCGCCAAGCACTACGCAAATACCTCGACAAATTTCTCGAGAATAATTAATAAAGAAGATACAAGAGTCATGGGTAACAAGCTACGAGAAGCTGCATCAAGCGACTCAAGCACCAGTCCAACCATCCGACGTAAGCTTCCACTCGCGAATTGATGGAACAACAGAAATCAAATTCGACAAACCAAGATCATCGTCGTTTCGGAAGCAACTGTTCACAAAATTTGCGATCCAAATTGAGGAACACGAATTCCAAGGTCCGTACAGAGAACAGAATCCGAAGCCAGTCTCCTTCGGTCAATACGGACAAGTCGTATATCCTTTCAAAGACGAAGACGGCCATCAATATTTTGATGTCCGTTCCTACTCGGTCTGCATAGAAGATTCTTATGAATCTGATGACGAGATTCGCTAACGACGCAAAAAGAAAAAAGATCCCCTGCACAAAAGATATCTTGAAGGAGATCCTACAGTTGGTCCTCTCGGAGAAGGCAACGGAAGATACGAATTCATAGTCCAATACTCTGATAAAAAGGAGTCATCCGTGCCAGAGATCATGATGATAGAAGAGGATAACTTTCCTCCACCCGAGGATTTCATCACTGACAACATATCCCACTCTCCAAAGGTACTTTCAAAAGCGATCAGTCCCTCAGGACCAGATCAATTAAGTCAAGGAGAAAATGTTCTCAATTGGCAAACGGAAAACGCCATGGCTCAAAACCGACTGCTTACTACGATTAATCAAAAAATCGATCAGTTTGCGGATGGATATACCAAAAGATTGAGCGTTCTTCAGAGCTCAATCTCAGAGATCCATAGTCGGCTGAACATCCTCAATCAAGAGATGATGTCAACACCTCTCAATTTCAAGGTAAAGAGGCTGAGATGACTAATCTCAGTTTTCAATTAAAAGACCTCCAGCGATACCTCGAAAGTATGGTCCAACGACAACAAAGTTCCTCCAACGCATACTTTCCACATCTCGGAAGCATGTCATCAACGATGCCCATACACCCATGATCTTACTCTCAGGGATTCCTCTCAGGAGAACAATATCAAAAGACAAGACACCCAGTCCCTGGTTTCTTATCGTCTGACGAAGAGTTCACATCGCGATATGGTGTAACTCCTACAAGCGGGTTCAAACCACGGCCCGTACGAGAAAGGGCGAGAAGACAAAAGGAATCAGAATTCCGCGTCAATCCTACAAAAACCCACAGATCAGCCTCCTCTCATTCTAGTCAAGATTCTCCCGAACATGATAAAAGAAAAGGAAAGGAGATAGGCATAATCGAATCTGCGGAGTTTACAATGTCTAATTTGCTAGATCACCTAGCGGGACAAGACAAAATACCAAAAGAGTCGGAGTACGCTCAGACGCAAAAGCCCCCAGCTAATGCCCCTCATTCAACACCGATGATTATCAGCTTCTCAGACTCAAGCTCCTCTTACAAAACTGACTCTGAAGAAGAATCATTACCAAAATAGTTCGCTATTGGAGAGCCATCAAAAAAGGAACCAGACATAGACGAAGTGTTCTCTGACAACGACGAGATGAATGGAACACCCATCCAAGAACAAGAAAGGCCAACAAAATAGTTCGCCTCAAAAGTCGCGACATTTACGTTCGACGACATTCCCTTCGAAAAATGGAATGACCGCCTAGACGAATTTCACGCATGGATGAACTCCGAAGCTATCACCTCATCATCATTCCTCGTCATACAACAGTTCACTGCACGATTTTCGGGTGCACTCAAAGAATGGTGGAATTTGCTTGGCGAATACAGACAGCAGCAAGTCTATCAAACCACCATGCCATTGCTTCTTGGGGAAATTCATCGGGAATTCATTGGCACCCAAAGCCACCTCAAGGATCAATTACAAGAAGAATTCTTCGTAGCGAAATGTTGTTCGCTGAAGAAAACAGATCTTGCGAAACATTTCGAGCGACAAACACGGAGATACTATGCGCTAAACGGTCTCAATAACCCGAGCCTAAAGCAAGTCTACCTATCATCTATTGATGATTATCTGAGCCCACAAACAAAGCTCAACATCAGAGAACAAGGCCATTCGGTAGAAGAGATCTCTATCGGACAAATCTAACAATACGTTTTCAGAACGTTGGACAAACTCTGCACACAAAAGGAGTTCTGGACGGAATTTATGGATAATTCAAAACATTTATCCAAAGTTTGCGCAAGACCAGATCAGTCGATTAAATGTTCTAAATCCAAAAAACGTTGTTCGTGTGAAGAAAAGAGCAAAGATCGTCGTTCCCAAAAATCAAATAAACCCCGCTTCAGAAGATTCGGGCGCAAACGGTTTTTCAGAAGGAAACGAAGTGCTTTCTGTGCCACAAAGAAGGACATTTCGCCAAAAACTGTCCGAACAGTTCTAAGAAGAAACGACAGTATCTCATCAGCTCCATATCCGATCTTGCCAAAGATGTCGATCTTGACAATCATGATCTCGAATCAGTGTTGTCTTATGACAGCGAAGAAAAGGATGCCATATGTGGCTACTCAGATTCCGATACCTCAGAATCCGACGATGAGGAAGAATGCTGTTTCAATATTGCTCGTACGGCTCATCAAGAAGAGATACAATCTCCTCACAAGAGATACAATCTCCTCACCTACCGGTGACGATCTTTGATCCTGCAAAGAACGAAGAATCGGTCCATGCTATTGCATTCATAGACACGGGAGCCCACACAACATTAATGAATCCCAAGGTACTTTCTTCATCCATGTGGCACCCGTACGGATCATTATCGATCAAGCTCAAATCGAAGCCAATCACCATAGAACTATTTCCAGGATGTCAAATAACTACATAAGTCCTAGGCTCCTCCGCTCCTGGAAAGGACATAATTCTAGGATGGGATTCGTATTACGCGCTAAAAAGAGGTTTCGACATCTCGATCGAACCAAGAGGAATAAGATGGAAATCTTATTACAAAGCCTTCACAACGATACCCCGATTGTTCGCGATTGAAGAACTTCAGTCCCCCGAATTCGACAAAATCAAAGAAGAAATCACAGCAAGTTCATGTGCAGATTCTCATACAGAGTTCCTTCGTATATGCAAAAACCCAATATGGTTAAACGAGGAGTTCTTCGTGTCATTACCTTTCAAAGAAAATATCCACACAACTCCGACAAAGGCAAGTCACGCAGGAATGCCACCCATTTTGCCTAAACAAGCAAACGAAGAATGTGACCAGCTAGTCAGTCAAATGGTAGTCTCATCGACTAATTCTCCGTGGGCGTGCAAGGAATTTTACGTCAACAACAGAGCTGAACAGGCAAGAGGAAAACTAAGGCTAGTCATTGACTATAAATCGCTGAACCAATACCTCCAAGATGTCAAGTTCCCGTTGCCAAACAAAAGGGCACTATTTCAACATCTTCAAGGTGCGACCATATTCGCAAAGTTTGATCTAAAATCTGGTTTCTGGCAAATCGGTATTGCACCAGAGGAAAGGTACAAGACAGCTTTCTGTCTGCCCAATTGGCATCTTCAATGGAATGTCTTACCGTTCGGCCTCAAAACGGCGCCATCGTTATTCCAACAGGCCATGTTAAAAATCTTCAAGCCTCTGCTCCATACAGCCCTAATATATACATAGACGATATCCTCTTATTCTCGTCAAGCCACGAAGATCATGTTCAAACTCTACAACAGTTCCAGTTCATCGTGAAGGCTTATGGAATAATGCTCTCGGCCCAAAAAATGATCATAGCCCGGCCCAACATCGAATTACTTGGGATGCATATTGCAAATGGACAATTTGCCCCTCAGGCCCATCTAGCCACGACGCTTCTCAAGTTTCCAGACAGCGACCTCTCGAAAAGACAGGTCCAACAGTTCCTTGGGGTAATCAATTACCTAAGCGACTTTATCCCGCAACTTTCGCAGCTGACGCGTCCACTACAAAAGATGCTGTCCAAGAATCCTCCTTTATGGACTAACAGACAAACGGAGGCGGTCAAAAAGCTAAAGCTAGAGATTCAAAAGCTGCCACCTTTAAAGATTCCCTGCGAGGGCACTCGTGTTCTCCAAAAAGACGCAAGTGATAAGTATTGGGGTTCTGTCCTACTCGAAGAGATAAATGGGAAACGTCAAATCTGTGGATACAAAAGCGGACGCTTTAAAGATTCCGAAATCCACTATCACTCCACGTTCAAAGAAATCTTAGCTGTAAAAATGGCCATTGAAAAATTTGAGTTCCATCTGATTGGACACAAATTTCGCATAGAAATGGATATGTCATCCTTCCCAAAGATGCTACAATTCACGCAAAAGATGGTCCCGCATCAACAGTTACTACGATGGAGTGAATGGTTTTCAAAATACGACTTCGTCTCCATCTATTTAAAGGGCACAAAGAACATTCTTGCCGACATGCTCAGCAGAAATCCTCTGAAAGAAATTCAGATGATGGCGAGCTCATCCGCGACCGAAAAAGAATACTACGATTTCGGTGCCAATATGCCTGAAGATGCTCATCAGCTTGTCAACATGAAGATCATTCACGAGCATCTCAAAGAAAGGATTTTCCGGTACCAATCGGTTATCCTATCAAAGTACGGTATCAGATGTCAACACATCGCACCATTAGGAATCCATCCAGACCACCCGTTCGCTCATCTCTACAGAATCGAGAACACTGATATGCCAGAAGAAGTTCTTTGCTTCCTTTGGTATATATGTTCAGTATACACCATTGGCATCACCTTCGACATACATTGGCTTTACCAATTCGTCAACTCACGACAAGGACATAAGGACTGCCTCTCTACGTTTTTAACTTGGTTCGCGCCATTAAGTGATTGGAGTGGTAAGCTAAGGAGGTCAGCAAAAACGGTGAACATATCGTTCAAGAAGCTAAAAGGACAAGGGTGCCTCAACCCTTTCTTCAATCCTCACACGATATACTTCTTCCGCCGCCCCATTCAAGTCAACGTCAAAAGCAACAAAATGCATGCGTTACCAACGCTAATCCACCACGACGACTACAACCGAGGCGTTCGGCCAGACTTCAATGTCTATGAGAACAAAGGGTTTGAAGAATTCCAGAAACATGCGTTTCGCCTCAACAGTGCTACACAGACGTTCCCCATTCCGTTCAACCTAAACTGGAGCTACTATCCAATTGACTATCAGATGAGTCTAGACGAAGATCTGCAGTTCTTCGAAAGCAAACCAGCCCCGAAGCTAATCCAACAGAAAATGATACCGGAGCCACCGCCAACGACAGATCCGCCGGAGCATTTCCAAGATGCACAGTCTCTAGACGATTTGATGAATATCGACGAGATCGGGAAAAAGTTCGGTTTAAACAAAGACGAGCCACTAGATGATTTCGCTGAACCAGAAATCGAATACAAGTGTCCAGATGACTATTACGGTTGCTGCGACGAACATATCATCGAGTTCGTAATATATCATTAAGACTTTTCTTAATAATCTAATTATGTATAATTATGTGTGTGATGTAAGCGATGATGTAATCGCCTAAATAATGTATAATATGTGTGATGTAAGCGATGATGTAATCACAATTATGTGTGTGATATAAGCGATGATGTAATCGCCTAAATAATGAGGTAAGCGCTTATGTCAGCGCACTATACCTCCACTATAAATATGTGTGTACCCCCTTGTGAAATATCATCTCATAATTTCCCTTAAAACCTCTCTCTACTTTCTCTCTCTATGAGTCTCTAAACTCTCTCTAGTTTTCTGACTTCTCTACTTCTTTCATAAGCTCTGGTTACTTTCTCTCATCTCATGGGTTGCGATTTTGTTCATTCGTGCTTACAATGAGCTTATCGTTTAACCGTTACGACGGTTGTGAGAGTCAATACGACGGTTGTGGGGGGGGGGGGAGATAAGGTTCCTAACAGTGGTTGAGCCAAGGCCAGGTGTGCCGCATATGCTCCCTTTACCTGGAACTTATCGAATCCCATAGCTATCAACACGGCTTTCACGATCTTCAACACGACTCTGTCTACACGTTTTCTCGTTTACTCAGCACATCTATACTATTAACGCACAAACAAGAAAACAAAGATGCCAGCAGAGATGAACAATCCAGTGGTATTGATTCGTGATGATTCTAGAGCTTTGAGATACCAAGAGGGTCAATTGTGCAATGAGAGAGGGCAACGACTTGATGGGGATGGAAACATCATTGTTCCCTGCAGTTGTTGTGAATGTTGGGAATGATGTGGTTGATCGTGGTAGAACAATAGGTAAATATAACAGGCCTGATCAGTTCTATGCCAATCGATTAGCGATTCGCCCTCCTGCTTTTCAGAGGAATGACTTTGAGCTGAAACCTGCATATTTCGCTCTTGTGGGTCAGCACCCTTTTCATGGTCTTTCTCATGAACACCCCATGGATCACATTGAGAAGTTTGAGGACTTGGTCACTAGCATCAAATACAATGGTGTGTCCAATGATTTCCTTTTCTGCAAGCTTTTCCCATACTCTCTTGGTGGGGATGCAGCTTATTGGCTTAAGCAGTTGCAGCCAGGATCGCTGACGACTTGGGAGGAGACTAAGAATGTTTTCCTGAATAATTTCTATGATGATGCAAGATCCGAGGAACTGAGAAATAAAATATCTCAATTTTCTCAAGGATCAAGTGAGGGATTCAAGGCAGCTTGGGTGAGATTTAGATCGTATCAAAGGGATTATCCACATCATGGGTTCACTAAGGTTCAGTTGCTGGGTATCTTCTTCAGAGGGATTGATTGGAGGTACCAGATGTCTTTGGATGCTTCGAGTAATGGAAACTTCAACACTAGATATCCTGATGATGCTTACGTGCTTATCGAGAACTTGGCATCTAGCAATAGCACCAAGAATGCAGATATAGAGCACAAGAAGCAAGTTGGTAACTTGGATGGCAGCCAAATCGCAGAGGTGAAGGCTAAGCTGGATTCGATGCACAATCTGTTGATGGAAAAGACAAATAAGGCTGTCCACTTTGCTGCTGATGTCAAGAACTTCGATGAAGATGAAGTGGAGGATGTTAACTACATTGGTCGAACTGGATATCATGGACAACAATATCAGTATCTACAGAAACCAATTCAGAACAGTGGCTACACCAAAACCTATGGGAATTCGTCTTATCAATCTCCACCACCAAAAAATCCTGAGAGCAAAGTTGAGCCTATTCTCGAACAGCTTCTTTCGGGACAGCAGAAGATGACAGTGGATTTCAATGGGAAGATGGATGCTATGTACACCGATCTGAATGGGAAAATTGAGTCTCTCAACATCCATCAGAAGATGCTGGAAACTCAAATAGCTCAGACTGCAGCAGCTGTCAAGGGAAAGATGGTTCATTCACAGAATGAATACGTCAATGTAATCACCTTAAGAAGTGCTGAAGAGGTCACTGCAGTGGTAGAAAAGGGTTTGAATGCAGAAAAATTCGCAGAGATTCAAGTCAAGGTTTGCTTCAATCAAGGCAAGAACAATAAGACATGAGAACAAGGCATGGTTCGTGTTATAGAAATGTTGTATTTCCGGGACCGTAACGTATATTGAACTTGGATAATGACTGAATCGTGCTCAAAAGCACTTTCCTTAAAGAGTATTTCGACCCTTCTCAAACCTTGGGTTACACGAAATCCCTTCTAGGATACGACAATAAAAGTTCTCTCTTGTTCTAGGCTAAGATCCAAGAGAAACAAATAGAGATTTTGTGTTTTGTTTTGTGTTTTCACCAAAGTTTTTATCAATATTTGGTCTTGTGAATCTGTTTTCTTTCTCTCGTTCTGTTGTACTTTTTTGAGGCAAAGGAACATAGTATTTATAAAGTCCAACGGTTGTCGCGTACGTTTGCAACCGTACGTGTAACATTGTAACCGTAATTAACCAATAGTTACAATGGTTCATAATATTACCGTTGATACACTTAAAACTCTAACATTCCTCCCCCATTTAAGTGTACTCTTTTGATTTACGAAATCAACAACACAAAAACCAAACTCATGCATAAATGTAAATGTCCTAAGGATTGAATTTACATATTAGTGATATTACACATTCCAAATGCTCGAGAATCAGGATGTCCTACGGATTGAATCCTTTCAACTCATTTGGGTACATGAAGATAATACAGACACGAATTTACCCACTACTCTAAGTGTTTATCCTTGACACTATTATAAGCCATGTGTCCTTATCATTTCATGAGCATATACCAAGCTAAGTCCAAGCTTCTTGAAGCGGCTACACTTCACACCCATATAGGTAGATACTTTTCATCTTGCACCTGCAAAATGCAATTTTTCAAAAGATCTATTAAAAAGAAAACTTTAGCATAACCCTCTCTTTCAGGTCTAAGCACTTACTTTGGGATGATATAAACAAGTGCTTCAATATCTAAGTGTGGACTTTTCACATTGAATTCAGCCTCTAATATCGTATTAGAGGGGAATTGGGTATCCCACCATTAAAGATTTAACAGGACTTTAATCCCATCCCCTTAGCCGACTTGGTCACCAAGTCCCTAGCTAGTCCTTTTGTCAAGTGGTCTGCTAGATTTTGTGGAGACCAAACAAACTCTATGGTAATCACCCCATGAGTGATCAACTCACGTACCGTGCTATGTCTAACGCCCAGGTGTCGCGACTTACCATTATACATTTGGCTATAAGCCTTAGCCAAAGTAGCTTGACTATCACAATGGATGGAAACCGGTGATACCGGTTTCAGCCATAATGGAATCTCGGAGACTAAGTTTCTTAACCACTCCGCCTCTCTCTCCCACAGCCGCTAACGCTACAAATTCTGATTCCATAGTCGAACTTTTAATACAGGTTTGTTTCTTAGATGCCCATGAAATGGCACCTCCCTCAAGTAAGAACACCCAACCATTTGTAGAAGAATGATTTTCCACGTTGGTAATCCAATTTGCATCTGAATATCTTTCTAAGACTGAAGGAAATCCAACATATGACAAACCATAATTTATCGTTTCTTTCAAGTACTTGAGCATCCTCCTTATAGCTTGCCAATGATGAGTGCTAGGATTACTAGTGTATCTACTCAACCTTCCTACCGCATAAGCTATATCTGGTCTAGTGCTCGTCATGGCATACATTAAGCAACCAATTACTTGTGAGTACTCGAGTTGTGATACTGCTTGTCCCATATTAGGCATAAGCTTCACACTCGCGTCCATGGGAGTGCTCACGGGAGAACAATTATCATAATTGAACTTTTTAAGCACTTTTTCAATGTAATGTGATTGTGTTAAAGATAGTTCTTTGTTCTCACGCTTGATTCGAATTCCAAGAATCACGTCCGCCTCCCCCCATGTCTTTCATGGCAAAATATGATGACAAAAACTCTTTTGTAAGTTCTACTTGTCTAAGGTTTGTGCCAAAGATCAACATGTCGTCAACATATAAACAAATGATCACTCCGTTACCAGAATCATCAAATTTGCTATATAAACACTTGTCCGACTGATGTAATTTGAATCCATTTGATAAGACAGCTTCATCAAACATTTGATGCCATTGCTTAGGTGCTTGCTTTAGCCCATACAATGACTTTATCAACTTACACACCTTATGCTCTTGACCAGGCATAACAAATCTTTCGAGTTGTTTCATATACACATGTTCTTCTAAAACACCGTTCAAGAACGCCGTCTTAATATCCATTTGGTGGATAAAAAGATTATGAATGGCTGCTAAACCAATTAATAATCTAATAGAAGAGATTCTAACAACAGGAGCATATGTATCGAAGTAGTCAATGCCTTCCTTTTGTCTAAAGCCTTGAATAACCAATCGAGCTTTAAACTTGTCGATTGTTCCATCGACTTGCATCTTCTTCTTGAAGATCCACTTGCAGCCTAAAGGCTTGCAACCAAGTGGAAGATCTGTTAAGACCCAAGTATTATTTTCTACAATAGAATCCATCTCATCATTTACCGCTTCTTTCCAAAACGCAACATCTTGTGATTTCATGGCCTCATCAAAAGTTCTAGGGTCCTCATCAACAAGATAACAATATGAGTATTGGAAACCGACCTCTTCTCTTGACCCTTCAACTAAATAAAGCTAGAAATCATGACCAAATAATTTTTCAATTCTCCCTCGTTTGCTTTTACGAAGCGTCGATGACTCGTTAGGAGGAATGAACGTGTCGTCTCCTTTATTTGTTCCACTTGAACTTGGAACTAAGTCCTTTGGCCTATGTATAGAAGAGAAACGACTCTCATCAAATATTGCAGCTCTTGACTCAATTATTGTGTGAACCGGTATAGAATCATTATGTTCTATGACATAAAATCTATAAGCCTTGGAATGCAAGTCATATCCAATAAATATGCAATCAACTCCTCTTTCTCCCAAAGTTTTAATCTTTGGTTGAGGTAGTCTCACGACCGCCCTACAGCCCCAAACTCGAAGGTAGTTCAAGTTTGGTTTCATTTTGTGCCAAAGTTCATATGGGGTAACCTTGTTCCTTTTGTTAGGAATTCTATTTAATAAATAACAAGCCGTTAACATAGCTTCACCCCAAAATCCGTCATTCAGTCCCGAGTAAGATAACATAGAATTAACCATTTCTTTTAGGACTCTATTTTTCCTCTCGGTCACACCATTTTGTTGTGGTATACACGGAGCCGTAGTCTCATGTATAATGCCTACAAACTGAAAATATGTTGGATCATAATACTCCCCACCTCTATCCGTGCGTAACTTCTTAATCAAGTCATTATGTTGCAATTCAACCTCAGTTTTATAAACCTTAAATTTATTAAAGGCCTCATCTTTAGCATGTAATAAATATACATAGCAATAGCGAGAATAATCATCTATGAACGTGATGAAATATTTCTTATTCCCTAAAGATGGAGTCGAATGCAAATCACATAGATCACTATGTATAAGTCCAAGCATCCTAGCGTTTCTTTCTATGCTCTTAAACGGTTGTCTAACTATTTTAGTGAACATGCATGTTTCACACTTATCTATATTCACATCAAAAGTAGGAATTAATCCTTCTTTAGACATATCAATCATACGTTTATAATGTACATGACCTAATCTTGCATGCCATAGAGAAGTATTATTTTTTGCTAGAACATGTCATATACATAGAATCAACAACTTTATTAATATTAAGCATAAACATGCCATTACAAAAATATCAAAATCCAACAAAAACACCACACTTAGATAAGACATACTTATCCGACTCATACACTTGTTTAAATCCACACTTATTTAAAACACTATCGGAGACTAAGTTTTTTCTAATTCCGGGTACATGAATTACATCATTAAGATTAAGGGTTTTCCCGGAACTAAATTCTAACACCACTTTTCCACGACCTAGGATAGGAGCGGTTGACTCGTTGCCCATATGAAGTTCGGACCCATCTTGAGCTGGCTCGTATGTCTTGAACCAGCCACGATCCTTGCAAACATGTGTTGTTTCCCCCGAGTCAATCCACCACGTCACCTCATCATCCTGCACATAAAATGCCTCAGCAATTTTTGACACATAATTCACTTTCGAATATGAATCAAAAACAGAAATCTGACCTTGAAGAGATGATGGGCCTTGTTCCTTAGAACCTTGCCCAAAACGGTTATGATGCGTTTTATTCTTATCCTTTGCTGCCCGACAATCACGTTTGAAGTGACCTGGCTTGTTACAAATCCAACAAACGCTCTTAAGCCTTTTGTTAGATCCATCGTTAGTGTTGTTATTAAAAGGGCGTTTCTTCCCTTTATTCTTCAACTTAGAACTCCCACTTTCCTCCATCATATTGATCGAGGAAGTTCCAGCCTCCTTAATTTTTTGTTTTCCTCCCTCTTGCACCCTCAGAGATTCCTCTATGCGCAAATGGATGCCAAGTTGTACAAGAGACAACTCTTCTTTTTGTGTTTTAACATGTGCCTAAAATCCTTCCATGAAGGTGGTAACTTGTCGATAATGCTCGACACCGAAATGGATTCATCCATCTTCATGTTGTGTTGAGTGTATTGGCCTAGGATGCGAAGTAATTCATTGTATTTCTCCATAACCGACCTTGAATCGCACATCTTGTAATTATTAAAATTACTCACAAGGAACTTCTTACTAGAAGCATCCTCGGCCATGTACTTCGACTCCAACGCATCCCATAATTCTTTTGCGGATTCGACATTTTGATAGACATCAAAGAGAGGATCGGACATACCGTTGAGAATGTGGCCACGACATATGTAGTCATCGTTCTCCCATTTAAGTTGCTTCCTTGTCTCCTCCACGGACTCGTTTTCGGCATTCTCCGACATGGTGGGCATTGACATACTTAGAACATACACCACATTGAGTGTTATGAGGAGAAAGTGCATCTTCTTTTGCCATCTTCGAAAATCAACTCTTTCAAACTTATCTAATTTGCCAAACTTTGACATCATCTCACGCACCGAAACATTAGCCATTGTTCACGGAAAATACTCTTTAAGAATGTTGTATAAACTTTGTATTTCCGGGATCATAACGTATAGTGAACTTGGATAATGATTGAATCGTACTCAAAAGCATTTTCCTTAAATAGTATTTCGACCTTTCTCAAGCCTTGGGTTACATGAAATCCCTTCTAGGATACGACAATCAAAGTTCTCTCTTGTTCTAGGCTAAGATCCAAGAGAAACAAATAGAGATTTTGTGTTTTCACCAAAGATTTTATCAATCTTTGGTCTTGTGAATCTATTTTCTTTCTCTCGTTATGTTATACTTTTTGAGGCAAAAGAATATAGTATTTATATAGTCCAACAGTTGCCACGTACGTTTGCAACCGTACGTGTAACATTATAACCGTAATTAACCATAAACCAATAGTTACAATAGTTCATAATATTATCGTTGATACACTTAAAACTCCAATAGTTAGTTGCCATAAATTTTGATTGAGAATAAAGAAGACGAATAATGAGACGGTAGTTTCAAAGAAACCACTAGAAATATTTTTTTTGAACTTGGATTGACTCGTCTCTGTCTATTGCGTTCTATGTTATGAGAGGTTGAGAACGACGAAAAGAAAAACCTATATAGAATTATGATTTCTTATTGTTCATATTAAAATAATTATATTATTCTAAATGGAGTTTCGTTTAGGTGTTTTCTAGTTTTAGATTAAAATTTTATTAGTTTATTAGATTAAAATAAATTTGATAGTAATGCGATTACATATAAAAATTATTGTTTGTACTATATAGTTTACGTAGAATATATCCATTTTGTTGTTGTTAAAATCACAAATGCAAAAACATGTAATGTGGATCTCAACGAGGCCCTCTAATCAAGGAAACTCAAAGAGTGCAGACATGTCAATCCGCTTTAGCTCAGTTTTCGTACAATATCTCCTACTATATCTATACTATTAAAAGTTATATATATATATATATATATATATATAGATAGCACAAGACGTATTAACAAGTTGGTTTGTGTGTCTCAAGACACATAATATTGACCCAAAAAAAGAGAAACCCTACAACTGAAAATAGCTTTTAAGACAAGGAAATGAAGGCTTGAGCACTTTTAGCGACCTTGATGAAGACATCTTCGAGAGTTGTGTCGGCGAGTCCCCAAGCAAAAACTGTGAAGTTGGATTTGGCCCTTCTACAGCCCGAAACACCTCAGAAATCCTAACCTCTTGCTTTGGGAGCTCAAATTTTTGTGTACCAACGAGATAATATATCTTCCTGGCGTTGGGAGAGACAGTTTCAACCAATCTCTCTTCCTCATGTTTTGAGGATGTTGTCATCGTGAACACATACAATCCACCGTATCTGCTCTTCAGCTCCTTGGAGTTTCCTATGCATTGCAAGCCTCCGTCTACAAATATCCCCAGTCTATCGCATAGAAATTTGCTTCTTCCATCGAGTGGGCTGAAAATGTTGTCTTAATTAATTTAAGATTAAGTCTAATGCACGCTTAATCATATTCCATAAGTTGAGAAAGTAAAAGTAATCTGATGTATACTTGTGAGGATTATCGCTGTGTTTTGTTTGCACGCTTAATCACATTCCATAAGTTCTTCCTCGAGGATGGATCAAGTCATGTGCTTGACTCATCCAAATAAACCACCTAATTTTAGAGAATGATTAATCACATGAGCCATTGCTTGACAAAATCACAAAAATAACAAGAATGTATGTACCTTAGGGTTCCCGATAAGCCATATGGCCACGCTAGCCGCCTTTTCATACATCCGCTGTAATTTCCAGCAGGTTTGTCCGCAACCCCTCCATCGAAAAGGCTGGCGCTTTTACGAGATTCTTCCACGGCCTTGAAATGATATCATGTATCCATAAAATTAACATTGGCTTCTGGAATAATAACACACTAGGACTTAACCCGCACTAATTATAGCGCAGAGTATTGTTTTTTAAATAAATTGTTTTGAAATTTAAGAAAATTTGTTTTTATTTGAATTTTATAATATGTCTAACTTATGATTATTGATAAAATTTTCAAACAAAATAATTTCTCTATTTAACCCGCTTTACAATTAGAGATGTCAATTAGGGCCAAAGCACGAGGGTCGGCTCAGCCCGGCCCTGAAAAACACCGGGCTCGTGCTTAAATATTAAATCCCAAAACAAATTGGGCTTTCCGGGCCAAATCCAATCGGTCTAGTGAATTTTTCGAGCTTAACCCGGTCGGGCTGGCTCGAAAAGGCTGGAAATAAACATTATGATTGATCAAAAACTGATATAACATTATGGTTAGAAGTTTTATTTAAGAATTTATCTTTTTAAAACATGGAGTATTTCCTATATTTTTTTTTATTGATCGAAAACTGATATACCATGGATTTTACCCCTTTTAGACCATGATATATGTCCTATTTATGGAGTCTTTATAGTATTTTGTAATATTTTAGAGTCTTTTACAGGTTTTAGCACATTTGGAGCTTAATTGGAGTTTTTGGAGGATTCTGGAACATTTTGGGAGAAAAGGAGTAGAGTCATGCAGAGACGTCAGAAGTTTGGCATTCGTTGAAGAACGTCCCACCTATGGATTGAGCTCAAATTTGGGAACAAGACAGATACATGGATTAGCTTTCATTTGGAAGTGGTTTGAGGTCATTCCAACGGTGCGATCGAAAGTTATGCCAGTTTTCGTGAATACAGTCCAGTCTGCATACTTCACTCTTGTGGGTCAGCATCTTTTCCACGGTCTTTCTCATGAACACCCGATGGATCACATTGAGAGGTTTGAGGATTTGGTTACAATCATCAAGTGCAATGGAGTGTCCTATGATTACCTCTTCTGCAAGCTCTTCCCATACTCTCTTGGTGGAGATGCAACCTACTGGCTGAAGCAGTTACCTACTGGGTCGCTGAATACCTGGGAAGAGACGAAGAAAGCCTTCCTGAACAACTTTTTCGATGATGCAAGATCCGAGGATCTCAGGAACAAGATCTCTCAGTTTTCTCAAGGACCAACAGAAGCACTCAAGGCTGCTTGGATTCGTTTCAAGTCATATCAGAGATATTGTCCGCACCATGGGTTCACTTAGGTTCAGTTGCTGGGTACTTTCTTCGGAGGGATTGATTGGAGGTATCAGATGGCTCTAGATACTGCGAGCAATGAAAATTTCTATACAAGGTATCCTGACGATGCCTATGTGCTTATTGAGAACTTGGTTTCTAGCAATAGTACCAAGAATGCAGACATGGAGCGCAAGAGACAAGCTGGTAACTTGGATTGCAGTCAGATTGCTGAGGTGAATGCTAAGTTAGATTCAATGCACAATCGGTTGATGGGAAAGCAGCAGAAGGCTGTTCGTTTTGCTGAAAGGATGGAGTGGAATTTGTTAACCACATTGATGGAGTTGGATTTCAAGATCGAAGATATCAATGCCCACCCACACCACCCAGAACTTCTGAGAGCAGGTTTGAGTCTATGCTTGAACAGATTCTTCAAGGACAGCAGAAGATGACAATAGACCTCAATGGGAAGATGGACGCTATGTACACCGATCTGAATGGGAAAATTGAGTCTCTCAGTATTCATCAGAAGATGCTGGAAACTCAAATCGCAGAGATTTTGGACACCACCCGTGTGTCGACCGATACTACCTTGTATCGATCGACACACGTCCAAGGTTATGCCAGAGACGATTCCAGAGAGCAAGCATCGACCGACACCACTTCACGTATCGATCGATACCGACCTGAAGAAACGACACATGAGCCTTGTATCGATCGTTCCCCTACTTGTGTCGATCGACACCCCTCGCAGTCTGAAGTGGAAATTGTAAAGAAGCCAGAGATGGTTGAGGAACGTGTCTACAAGCCTAAGATTCCATACCCTCGATTACCCAAACACCTCAGAGACCCCATTTCTCCAAAGCAGCTGTGTGGCTTTGAGAAGATGGTACGACGGATTCCCCTCACACTGACTTGTGAAGAAGCTCTAGAGTACATGTCTCTGCTGAGTCACTTCCGAGATTGCAGAGAAACTGAGGACGAGATTAAGGCATTCTTCCTCGAAGCCAGAAGCAAGTCACTATCGCTGAGGCAGTTGACCAAGAATGAAGACCCAGGGATATTTTCAGTTCCATGCTCTATCTCTGGAGTTGAATTCATAGAGTCTCTCGTTGACTCAGGGGCTAGCGTCAATGTCATGTCAATGGCAATTGCAGAGAGATTGGGAGCTGATATTCGATCTACCAAGTCATCCATCACATATGCGAACAGTTCCACCTCACTTCCATATGGTACAATCCCTGATTTGCTGGTTAACGTAGGAGATTGCCTGGTTCCTACTGATTTTTAGGTTGTGGAGATGAGCGCACAATCTCGTACGCAGTTGATTCTTGGAAGACCGTTCATGGCTACGGTTGGCGCCATTATGGACACACCCAACAAGCACATCTCGTTCTCATACATTGACAAGGAGGTGTACTACAAAGCCATCCCTAGAGGAACTCCCACACATATCTCTTGCATCACCGTTATTACAGGAGAGGCGTTGGTAGTTGATCTTTTGGAAGAGCCTCCTGACGGACCTAATACCATCGACGTTCTAGATAATCCTTCTGTCATCACCAAGAAAGACGTCAAAACAGCTAAGGCAGAGAAGAAGGTGAAGAGCAAAGGAGTAAAAAGTTTTCCCCATGTGACTTTAACTCCTCAGAAGTGCGATGGGGATTCGATTGTATACAAGGTAAAATCCAAAGGAACTTCGAGACCATTCTCTAAAGCTCGAGTTATTCTCACTTCGGAGCTGAAAGAGAAAGGAAATGAGTTTGTGGAGAGCATGTTGAGCAGAACTCTGAGTCTGCAAGTATCTAACTGTGGAACTTGCATGGGAGTAAACTCTCAATTTTCTCCTTGCTGATCACCTGAGCCAAAGTCAAGCTACTGACTTAAACAAGCGCTTGGTGGGAGGCAACCCACTGGTGAGTCTGTACATAAGTCTTTTATTTTTCGTTTCTTTTGAACCTATGTCAGCTTTATTTTTGCATTTGAACTCATGGATTTATGCTTGATTATCTTGTTGCTATTAACTTGTTTTTGAGTGTTCCTAACAGTGCTAACTTCTAATACTTTGGATCACTTTCCCTGGCTTAAGCAACTCGATACCATTGATTTGAAATCAGTGTGGTGACATACGACTGGTATCGATCGATACCAGTCTGTATCGATCGACACCCATTACCTTCGCAGGTAAGATTGGCGATTCTTCATAATCCACTTGGTTCATTTGTTTTCTTTTACTGACTCTAGGCTAGATAACACTGAGGACAGTGTTGTTTAAGTCTGGGGGAGGTAGTCGCTGATTTTGTTTTTGCTTTTCTTAGAGTCAGTCCATTTTTGAATAATTCGTTGTTTTATTGAGTCAAAACTTTGTCTGAGACTGTGATATTTTTCTTGAATCTTTTGATCTGACCTTGCTTCTAAGTGACCATTGTTACAGAATCAGTTCTAGATTGACTTATGAAAAATCCAAAGGCTGACCAGTTAACTAGAAGACACTCATGTTTCCAGCAAAGTTCCTTAAAGTCTGAGCCAAATTTTTGCACTTCATCAATGTGGTTAGTATCCAATGAGCTTGATTCCTCATTCGTATCTAACAAAGGAACCCATGTGTTTTAAAATAATGGTATTTCTCTCCCTGTTACAAGTTAATTAATAAATAAGTGCATTAAAAAATGAAATGATTTTCTTCTGAGTAGAGGGTTAGGAAAATTTCCAGTGATCCCATTATTCTACTTTAGAGGGAATGATCACACAAAGGATTGGAAGCGAGGCTAGGATTTTCCTATGATGCCATTATTCGCCTACATCCTTTGATACATTGAGAGGGAAGAACCGGGGATTAGGTGGCAAACACCATCAATACTCGCGTCTCATACCTTGATTTGTATATGCAAAGCTAAAAAAAATGAGAAAAGAACATAATAAGAAATAAGTCTGGAGGAGACAAACAATACCAAAAAGTGTGAAAAGGGTGGTTCCTTGTCTTGATATTGTATGGGAAAGAATCTAGAAGGTTCTTGGTATTAATCACAGGGATGAAACTGGCGAGGATGGCTTGATTGAACGATGCTGTGAAATAATATGTGTACTCTGGGAAGTTGCGAATGTCTAAGGAAAAGTACATGGTGGTTAGATCAAAAAGCTGGTTAGGCAACATTTGGGTGCTTGGGAAAAGGGTCATTGCAATGTTTCATGAACAGGTGAGTCTCTATGTTTTCAAATCTCTTTCTCTGGTTTAGTCTTCTATTTGCTTGAGGGCAAGCAAAGGCTAAGTCTGGGGGAGTTGATATAGCATGGATTTTACCCCTTTTAGACCATGATATAGGTCCTATTTATGGAGTCTTTATAGTATTTTGTAGTGTTTTAGAGTCTTTTACATGTTTTAACACATTTGGAGCTTAATTGGAGTTTTTGGAGGATTCTGGAGCATTTTGGGAGAAAAGGAGTACAATCATGCAGAGATGTCAGACGTTGGGCATTCGTTGAAGAACTTCCCACCGATGGATTGAGTTCAAATTTGGGCACAAGACAGATCAATGGATTAGCTTTCATTTGGAAGTGGTTTGAGGTCATTCCAACGGTGCGAGCGAAAGTTATGCCAGTTTTCGTGAAGAATCTCCAGTCTGGCGAGCATAGTGTACTGGTGTCGACCGACACCAATCCAGTATCGACCGACACCAACTGCAGACAGGTAAAAACGTGATTTTAAAAGTTTAAAGACTCTGCAACTTGGCCCAGAAAACTTTATTAATTACCAGAAGCCCCAGAACGTGTTTTAGCTTTATAATTAGGTTTTTCAGCCACTTTGGTGGCTACGCTTTCATTACTCTTGATTCTACTTTGGTTTTTTTGGAGAGACAACTCTGAACTCATGTGTTTTATTGATTTCTTTGATGATCTATTCAATCATGTTGTTTTCATTCTCCATGTCTGTGTAGATCCACTTTAGGTTCAGGGTTCTCATAAGGGTTTTCTCTGAATGCTAGGTTGATTAGTTGATTAGGATTCACCATCTGAATTAGTTCTTCATCTTAGGTTGTGTTCAAAGCTAATTCTAGGTTGTAGAATCTGGAACTTTGATCTTAGGATAGTTGATTAGGCACGAGAGTACGATTAATTACCTGATAGAACCTTAGGTGAACAAAATAACTATTCGCAAAGAGATTTGGTTTAGTTGTTTTGTGAACAAATCAAACCTGATTAAAAAGCTGATTTAGACTTTAGGATTCTCAAAAAGATTTGGAATTCCTAGGATTTAGAATTAGATAGTTTTCGCAACGAGAGTTGGTTAATTATATCTTAGTGATTTGAGTTCAAGAACCGCGCTAAATCTGAATCATGTTAGTTAGTTTATCTGCATTCATTGATTTCCTGAGAAATACCCTGAGCCTATCTTTCTCTCAATCGAATTACAACTTGTTTAATTTACGCATTGCTTTCAATTACATCTTTTGGTTTAGCTTAATTCGAATCTATTTAATCTACTGTGTGATTTCTGTTAGTCCTTGAGTTCGACCCCTACATATACTGCAACTACTGCTTAATACTTTTAGGGTATTAATTTGAGCATAACAAAAACCCTATAAATCTCAGAGCCTACATTTAGTATTGGTGCGCATGTCTTGAACAAATATAGAAATTGTCTTCTACCAAGACACGTTGAATCATTGATTTGTACACGTACTTGGTTGGATGGGTTTACGTTTCGTGATCCAAGTAACATTATCATATATTCTATTTACTTCATATTTTTTAAATTATTATCTATAGAGTTTTAGTGGTATTTTTATAAGATTTATACATATCAAAGAAAAACCTGAAAAAACCTGAAAATCCCTATAGCCATGTTCGGACTGGGCCGGGCTTTAGAATATAGGCCCGGTTTTTTTTCATGTCGGGCCGGACCAGCCTGATTGACATCCCTATTTGCAGTGGACAAAAATATTATTCGAACTAACCCGCAAAACATATAATCTTGAAAACATAACTTTAATCTGCACCGTTTAATGACTCTTGTTTTGTGGTTAGTTCACGAAGTCTTAAGAAAAATCAATTTTTTATGTCTAATTTTTTATAAAATTAGTAAAATATTTTTCAACTTTTATTTTGAAATATATTCAAATAAAATATAATAAATTATAGTGAAAAATATAGCAAATTTTGGAATAATATTTTTTTGAATATATTTATGGATTGATTATTATTTAAAATATATAATGTTAAAAATAATTAATAAACTAAATAGTAAATAATATTTTTAATGATAAATAATTACTTTTCATATTCTCATCAATAATTTTAAAAGACAATTATATCATTTCCTATTTCAATTATCTTTTCTTATTTGTAATGGCATAATATGTAATAACTTACAAAACAAAGTTCATTTTAAAACATATATTCTTAAATAATATTATAGAGATATAAATATAGCAAGGTGATAGACGTCAAAAAAAAATATAGCAACGTGATAAACATATATACTTGCGTTAGATCAGAGCCTGATACGAGATGATAATTAGGGTGTTTTAGTTAATGAGTTTTTGTGTTTTTTTTTATGAATTAGGTTTCGGTATTTTCCTTTTCTATGTTAGAGTATTTTTCCTTTTTGAATTAGAGTTATGATTAAGTTGTATCAAGATCTATATAAGTGTCTTTATTGATTAATAAGAGACGAACTTCCAAGAATTAACCTTAATATCCAAAAGAGACTAGGGTTGAGAGGAAGCTTAGCAAAATCTTTTCTCTCTTTCTCACATTAAACAACGGTTCGAAATCGAAGTCGCAGGCTCATACCAATTTGGTATCAGAGCCCAATCGATTCAATGGAGGGTGGTGATTCCGTGAAGTCCCTATGAAATTTCATTATACAGTACGGTTCTATGAGATGCTTGTGATATTGCGGAACATCCAAGCGTAAGAGAGAAAGAGAGAAGAGATTTCTATTTCGAGTCGTTAATCAATATCACATGTTAACATGAGAAAGAAAGAAGAGATTTAGCTAAACTTTCTCTTAACACATCAAACCTAAAAGGTTATTTATAAGGAAACCTAAAACCCTAGAAAATGACTTTAAAATATAAATATAACTAAAATACAAATAAATGGTAATTATCTAGATATACAAATAAATAATAAAGATATCCAAATATCTCGCTGCATCAAAAGTAATCGAGGAATTGTTGGAGAAACCAACAAGTCTACATGAGTATACTCCATACAATTCTTTATGTTGATCAGAAGAGTAACTCTGTCGATGAGCTTTACCAAATATACAACTCTCGCAGAACTGAATATTTGAAACCCTTGACATGTCCATATATCGCTTCTTATCTATGATGTCTAGACCCTTTTGACTGACATGCCTACTGTGCCAGAGGTTTGTCATCTTTGACACCAACCGAGTTTACTTCCCCAATGTGACTATTTCCCTGCAAGAAATACAACTTGTGTGTCCTCTTTGCTGTCAAAACTGACTTTCCACTTCTTTTGACCTGCAGAAATCCATGCGCATAAGAAAATGTACATCCTTGTTCCTCAAATGACCCCAGAGATAAGAGGTTTCTTGAGAAATCAGGAACATACCAAACTTCCTTTGCCAAGACATAGACACCTTCTGAAGTCTTTTTCCGTATATTACCTATATACCCATCACTTTTGATACAATTTCATTAGCCATTCTTACAGATCCCGCAGCAAACTCTTCCAGCTAAATGAACCAGTCCCTCCTTGGAGTCATATGAAACGTACATCATGTATCCATGATCCAAATTTCATTGAAATCACATGCTATACTTACTTCTGACACCACAAGAGATTCAATGAACTCGACCACAGTAACCGCATATGACTCTCTTGTCACTTGAGCTTTGTCTTTGCCTTGTTGATTTGTCCTCTTTGGAAAATTCTTCTTGAAATGCCTCTCCACCACAGATCCAACAAGTATGAACACCTCATTTTGCTTTGTTCTTTTTAAACTTGTTGTTTTGCTTGCTAGGATTAGAGTCCTTTGTAGTTTTCCCTTTCATGTTTGAACTTGAGTACAACACTTCTCCCTGAGCCTTATTAGCTTTCCCATTCGCTGACAACTCAAGTTTCTTGGAATGTATGAACTTAATAATACCATCAAGAGTCATAATAAACTTGGTATATCTCAGAGTATCATGACAAAACTGCTCAAATGGTTTTGGCAGAGACATTAATAGGATAATAGCCTGATCTTCATCCGGAACTTCCACCATAATATTCCCTAGATTCGTTATTATCCTCAAGAACTTATCAATGTTGTTTTCTATAGACATAGACTCATTCATTCTAAAGTTGTAGACCCGTTGCTTCAACATACCAACCGCGGTTTTTTCTTTGATGATCTTCCTCAATATCTTGTTAGTAACACTCATGTCAATCGTACTGCGTACCTTTCTTTGTTTCTCAGCTAGAGAGGGATGAGTCACCTTGATAGTTTATGGATCTTCCGCTCCTTTTCCCTTCGGACACTCACTCTTCACCGATCCTTCTTTCTTGGCCTCTTCCACCTCTTGAATCTTCAATGCCTCCATTAAACTAAGGAGATCTAGATTCGCGAGCAGTCTCTCCTTCCACATGTTGTAATCGATCATTCCATTGAACTTTTCTAGCTCGATCTTTGCGGAAGACATTGTGTAGAGAATGTACAAACTCAGTGATATGATAAACAAGATAGATCTTTCCCAATCCTTCCGACCTACGCTCTTATACCATTTTTTGCGATTCCTCGCCTTATCGAACCACAAATTGAGCTAACTCTGATATGATCGAACAAGAAGAAATAGTGAGAGAGAGATAAGAGATAGCCGAAAGTAAATACAAGAGAAATTTAACCAGTTCAGGTGCAAACCGCGACCCTACGTCTAGCCGAGGACTCCTCGAAATTCACTAAGGACCACCGTACAACCGTCGTCACACTCACCGTAAAACCCCGAGATACCCTTTCACTCACTGGAAAGCTCTCCTTGGTTTTCTCTCACCAATACAAAATAATATCTCTCCTGAAATGACAATTAATCGCTTTAACTGACAAAACAACACCGCCCAACAATATATCTTACCCCAATTTGCACCAACCGTAACAAACTAGATGTGTGAGATACACTTCCCTCAACGGCCAAGTTGATGCTCTGTTTCTTCTTTGATAAAGAAGATGGCCGAAACGACGACGTGTTGTATAATTATTAAACCGAAATCACTCTCCTGATTTCCGCGTTGGTTTACTTCAAGCTCCTAAACCGGAAGCTTCTGAATGTCTTAGATGGTTTGAATCAACCAATATATTCGACAGTAAAGTTACATTTTTAATCATGAAATAGAAGTTCTTTTCATATTTTTATTTTCTAAAAAATGTGGAAGTTTTGAAAGAAAAAAGAAAGAACCAAACCACCAACTCACGCACTCTGTGATGTAAGCACGAGAAGAAGTTCACTCAAGACTTGCTAAAACGGTGGTCAAGTGGTGGTGATAAGGCTGGCTGAAGACACTCTCTTTAAAACCTAGAATAGAATGAAAATATTTTTAGTTTGGAGTTACATATCTCTACAAAACTAAAAAGATAAGACAAGTTTCTTTCAAAAAGAAAAGAGGAATATGGAGATATAACACCCATCAAAAATGTATTAGGTAAAATCTGTTTGCCATATGTTTTCTTACCTTTTAACCCTCCTCTTTTTTTTGTTAATGGCATTATCTTTCTTATAATTTTCAAATGCTAGCATATTTGTTTTTTCTAATCATTTTTTCAAATGTTATTGTGATCTATTTTGGTTCTACTATTAGCGATAATGCACTATAAACTTTAATGTATTTTGATATCTTTAATGAATTAGTAATAATATGAAAGAAAGAAAAATTCACAGTATAACTTGAGAAGATGAACAATAATTAGTTGCAGGGTTAACTTGTAAATTTTTTCATAAACACGAATATGTTTATAGTAACATTGTTGGGTAGTTAATGCATTGGATAATTAATTCATTTCGTTGGATGGTTAAGACATTGTGTTTAGGTTCTCCCAATACAACTTATGGTTTAGCTTTTCCTTACCATATATCTTTTATGAATAGTCCATTGTACATTAATCGCTTGGGTTCACTAATCTTTTTACTAGGATTCAATGCTCTATCGTTTAGGATATTATCATCTGGTTATATAGGTAGTTACGGCATTATGTTTGGGTTCTTCTCATTCCAATTTAGGGTTTAGATTTATGATTTAGGGTTTAGTTCCTTTGTTGTATGTGTTTTATGGATTGCCTACTGATGAACATTAATCGATTTGGGTTCACTAATCAGTTACTCCGATTTAGTGCTCTAGCGTTTATAATATTATTATCTCGTTACACAGTTATTGGGCCCAAATTCTGCACTCAAAGCCCAGTCCGAATAAGCAGGCACAACAAGGAAGGCTAGGCCCACGATGAGATCTCATGAGACTGTTTATAAGCTGAAGTAAGCGAGGTCGCGAGATAGAGTAAGTCTACAAGCTGGAAGAACCGAGCACGAGGAACGAAAGCGAGCTCGTAGGAAGACAGGAGCATGCACTTGACCAAGTTCAAACCTGGTCAAACACATTTATTTCATATTACAGACAAAATATTACAAATTCAATTTTGTAGTTAATATGTATAATAATTAGGCAGTTACATTTTCAGCTGGTATAAGTTTGAAACACCAGCCTCATTGTAAAGGACCGAATTCTTGGCAAACAAAGCAATATACAACTTTTCTCTCAAAATGTTTTAATTAATTCTCAAAAATATACAACCTGAAAACCAAGGATTGAGGTTGTGAGATTCTGCTCTCACAATTTGGCACCGTTTGTGGGGAAGGAGCAAAATAATTTCCTTCTTGTAACGTGCGAAACTGATCATTCGAAAGAGGATAATGTCGGGCACAACAAGCGCAGCAGTCACTGCTTCATCCGGAGCTATAAATACCTCCATTCCACCACCCCAGCCTGACACCATCGCTCCGGCAAGCTTGGATGGAACAACAAATGTTCTCATTACCACATCGGGAGCGAATGTCACGACTGGGACTAACGAAACTGCTGATCCTTTGGGACATGCAGTCTTAAACCAGCCAGCTTCGGATCAAATAGCTGAGATCCGGAACTTGATATCGGTTTTCATATAACAGAATCGCCTAATGGCAGCTCGTCAAGACGATCTCGAAAGGTCCGTTCGGACAAGCGCAATCGGGCAATTTGCTTTTCCACCTAGGACACAAGCCCCGTTTGCACCAGGAGAAGGAGGATCAATATTTTCACCTCCACCGGTAATGAGGCTAAACTTTTCTGGTATCGATGCCTCGCCCGGCAGAATGGTCGGCTCAGCCACCACCTCACCGTTCAGCTCGATGATATCAGACCCTATATTCACTCCTTCCACGATCCAGACCGCGGAAGGAGGGATTTCATCAATTAGGACCTTCCCGGGAGTAGACCTGGCCTCAAACCGATTAGTCGGTCAGGATTGTTCTGGGAGCGCTAATAAAGTTGAAACTTGGGACAATCACGAGGTCGAAACGCGACCTGAAAATGGGGTCAGCAACCATGCCCAGCTCGCTGGAGAGTCCCCGCCCCGGTTCCCGGGCAATAACGAAAATGGTCTGGGACCCGACGTCTCGCATGGTTTCGAGTCAATTAAAAAGTACTATGAAGAAACATGTGCCGAACTTCAGCGGATGAGATCGCAGGTCCATGCCGCTCTAAGCTCAGCACCTGAAATAGATCGGGTGATTGATGAAGTCAATCAAACCCCATTTACCTCGCGGATTGCGAGCCCCCAACTCGGTGATGTCGGGAACATCTGATTCTCCTGATATAACGGAGAAACCGACCCCAAGGCATTTATTAGAAGTTTCAAATTCGCCTTTTCAAGGGTGCGACTACTCGGGGGCGACCTCGAGTCAGCGCGCTTCCGTTTCTTTGCCGATAATCTAACAGATTTGGCCCTGGAATGGTTCACCTCCCTGAAGCCGAACTCGATTGACAACTTCACCCAACTTCAGGCTGCATTCTTGAAGCAATATTCGGTATTTATCCAGATCGAGACATCGGAGGCCGATCTGTGGGTACTTACTCAAAATCCAGGTGACTCGTTGCGGAAGTACATTGACAGTTTTAAAGCCGTCAAGGCAAAAATCGCCAATCTACATAACCCAACGGCCCTGAAAGCCCTTCAAAATGGACTGCTAAAAACCTCAAAATTCTTTGAGGAGCTCACAGTCTGGGAGCCGGTGTCGCTAGATGATGCGCTATACCGTGCTTCGCGCTGGCTTATTCTCGAGGAGGCGAGTGCAGCTCAATCAAAGCAGCATGCACCCGCAACCTCGGTTAAGCAAGCTCAGACAACAAACTCCCAGGGACCTAAAAAAACTCGGGAGGAAAGAGTCCCAAGACCAAAGACAAAGTCAGGGGTTGCATTCGTACTCAGTAGGAAGCCCACCATATAACATATTCAAGCCCTATGAGGCGGTGTGATTTTCACAAAATCAAGTGTCATTCGACCGAGGCGTGCTACGAGTTGAAGAAGCAGCTCGCTGCGAAATTCGCAGCAGGAGAGCTGGGCAATGTCGAGCTGGAGAAACCCGTTCCAAGGAAGAACTAAAATCCAACTCGAGATGGCGAAAGGCGAGATCGCCCATCTGAGGATGATCGTAAGTGAGAACGCTCATCCGAGGACGCAACGAGGCGAGATCCCCCCAAGGATAAGGAGACAGATCTACCTCCTCCCAACACGAAGAAAACAATTAACTTTATTCATGGAGGATCCCAGTTGTGTCGAAACTCCGTAAATTCGATAAAGAAACATCAACGAAGGGTGAACACCGATGTACGTGACAGAATCCCATTCAAGGGACCTGACACACAAATCTCGTTCTGGTAAAGCAAGGCCATTGAACTAGATTCTCCACATGATTATTCTCTCCTAATAATGCTGGAAGTGGGTGAATACGAGCTCACTAAGATGCTCGTGGACACTGGGAGCTCCGTAGAACTCATCCTCCTAAGTGTTCTTAGGGAAATGGGTATACCAGATCACGAAATCGAGGGGGATAAGATGATGTTAACCGGCTTTTTCGGGGAAACCACGTTATCCCTCGGAACAATAAGACTCCCTGTAATAGCAGCTGGAGTAAGGAGGATGATTGAATTCACTGTGATATATAGGGCAGCCCCATTCAATGCCATCTTGGGAAGAACGTGGATACATTCGATGAGGGGTGTATCCTCAACTTACCATCAATGTATAAAATTCTCCACCCAGCATGGAATCGCAACAGTGAAGGGGAGTCAAAAGGCATCCAGAGTATGCTATATGGGAGGTTTCCAAATAGCAATGGAAAGCACATTATAGCAATTAGAGCGTGAGGATGAGCTCGCAGATCGCCTGGCCATAAAGAAGAGTGGCCCAGGCTCCATCGGACCTCGCAAGGACTTTGTCGAGAAAGTCTTAGTCAACGAGTCTCATCCTAACCAGAAGCTAGGAATTGGATCCGACATCTCCAGGAGCCAAAAAGACCAATTAATAGCCTTCCTTAAAGAAAATATCGGTTCATTTGCATGGACAACAGCCGATATACCTGGAATCGATCTAAGCATCATCTCACATGAGCTCAATGCCGATCCAAATCACAAGCCAGTGCGCCAAAAGCGTCGAAAATTTGGACCTGACAAGACCGAGGCTGTTAATAGCGATTGTGAGAGCAGAATCTCACAACCTCAACTCTTAGCTTTTCAGGTTGTATGTTCTCGAATATCGCTTAGAAGGTTAGAGAGAAAAAGTTGTATATATTGTTTTTAGCCAAGAATTCGGTCCTCTACAATGAGGCTGGTGTTTCAAACTTATAACAGCTGAAAACGTAACTGCCTAGTCTAAATTATTTACATTAAATACAAAATTAAATCTATAATCTATATCTTTAATGCTGAGCTTGATTCTAGGATCTCAAGTTAACGCATTTGACCAAGTCAAATGCACGCTCCTACTCCCAACGACCTCGCTTCTTTCCTTCGTGCTCGGTGCTTTCAGCATGCTCGCTGCTTCCAGCATGCTCACTGCTTCCAGCACGCTCATTTGAACTTGTGCCTTTCTTTTATCTCGCCGAGCTTGCCTATTCGTCCTGGATTTATGGTGCTAAATTTGGATCCAATAGTAGCCCCCCCAGCATCCTTGGTGACGTGTCACTGAGGATGCAGTCCTGCAATCTTTCGTTTTACTCTAGATTTATTTATCATTTTCGCCATTTAGAGGTTGACACTTTTTCAATGGATCAAAGGCAATCTTTCAGCCAAAGATCCGGGCCGTTTCAGAAACCTTTCTCCCAGGTCGTTTAGAGACATCTGGAGCTGACCAGGCAATTTTAAGACGCAAGGTCGAAGACGTTTAGAGGCGGGCATGCAACCTAAACAGTTTAGACATAGAGGTTGTTGTCATTTAGAGACTAAAAAGGTTGTGACCTCGCAATTTAGACGAAAAGTCGAGTCATGCTAGCTAGTAGCATGCTCTTGCTCGAAAGGCTGTTCATTTAAGTAATTAAGCTTTTAGCTTGGAGATGGAAGTTGAAGAACTTCAGGCTGCTTTTAGCAGGCTCAATTTTTGATTTTTGTTTTATTTGACAGCTTCACCCTTGTGAGGTTGCCTGCGTACCCTGAGGAGGGATCAAGCCTTTCGCCATTTAGAGGCTGACACTTTTCAATGGGTCAAAGGCAGGTTTTCAGCCAAGGACCCGGGACGTTTAGAGACCCTGCTCCCAGGTCGTTTAGAGACATAGGGAGCTGACCAGGCGATTTTAAGACACAAGGTTGAAGCCGTTTAGAGGCAGGCATGCAACCAAAACAGTTTAGACGTAAAGGTTGTTGTCATTTAGAGAATAGAAATGTTGTGACCTCGCAATTTAGACGCAAAGTTGAGTCATGCTAGCTGGTAGCACGCTCTAGCTCATATGGCTGTTCATTTATTGAGTAAAGCTTTTAGCTTGTAGATAGAAGTTGAGAAACTTCAGGCTGCTTTTAGCAGGCTTAAGAGAAGATTTTTTTATTTATTTTAATAGCTGCACCCTCGAGAAAGCGAAATTGAAACTCCTCATAAATGCCTTGGGGTCGGTTTCTCCATTATATCGGGAAAATCATATATTTCCGATATCTCTGAGTTGGAGACTCGCAATCCGTGAGGTGAACGGGGTCTGATTGACTTCATCAATCACCCGATCTATCTCCGGTGTGGAGCTTAGAGCAGCGTGGATCTGGGACCTCAACCGCTGGAGTTACGCACTCTTGTCCTCATTGTACTTCTTGATTTACTCAAATTCAGGCATGCTGCCTGAGCCTGAACCATTCTCGTAATTGTATTGAGGTTGAAGCATAAGCCCCCCCCCCCCCCCCCCCCCCCCCTCATTTTGGACGTGGTTTGCGCCCTCCTGAGCTGCTCTTTCAAGGTCCTCCTGACGAGCCGCCATCAGGCGGTTTTGATACAGGAGAACTGATATCAGGTTCCGGATCTCAGTTATTTGATCCGGAGCCTGCTGGTTTAAGACTGCAGCTCCCGAAGGATCAACAATTTCGTTGATCCCAGTCGTGACATTCTCTCCCGAGCCAGTTATGGGAACGTTTGTTCTCCCATCCATGCCCGCCGAAGCGGTGATATCAGGTTTAGATGGTGGAACGGGGGTGTTCATAGCTCTTGATGAAGCCGTCATTGTTGCACTTGTGGTGTTTAACATCTTCCTGGTTTAGATGGCTGATTTTGCAGGTTCCAAGAATGAAATTATTTTGCTCGTCCCCACAGACGGCGCCAAATTGTGAGAGCAGAATCTCACAACCTCAACTCTTAGCTTTTCAGGTTGTATGTTCTCGAATATCGCTTAGAAGGTTAGAGAGAAAAAGTTGTATATATTGTTTTTAGCCAAGAATTCAGTCCTTTACAATGAGGCTGGTGTTTCAAACTTATACCAGCTGAAAATGTAACTGTCTAGTCTTAATTATTTACATTAAATACAGCATTAAATATATAATCTCTATCTTTAATGCTGAGCTTGATTCTAAGATCTCAATTTAGCGCATTTGACTTGGTCAAATGCACACTCCTGCTCCCAACGACCTCGCTCCTTTCCTTCGTGCTCGGTGCTTTCAGCATGCTCGCTGCTTCCAGCATGCCGGCTGCTTCCAGCATGCCCGCTGCTTCCAGCATGCTCGCTGCTTCCAGCACGCTCGTTTGAACTTGTGCCTTTCTTTTATCTCGCCGAACTTGCGTATTCGTCCTAGATTTAGGGTGCTAAATCCGGGTCCAACAGTGGCCCCCCAGCATCCTTGGTGACGTGTGATATCATCATATTTTGCATCATTCTAGCATCCGTTTCATTTAGGTTTCGAGTCATTTGCACATAGTTCATGTTATCTCTTTAGCATTTTAATCCTTTTTTGGAGTCTATTGTGTCCACATTTAGTCCTAGAGAGTTCTTGCATGTTTTGGATCGTATTTCAGGTGTTTCGGAGGAGATTCGAGACCCGAGGAGAGAAGACAGAGACTGTCCCGACGTCACTGGTCGGTACACCTCATCGGTATTGAAGGAAGAAGGATTGCACCGAGGTCACTGCTCGGTGTAACTGCTCGGTATAGAAGACGGAGGAAAGCAGCCCCAGTACCGACGTGCAACACAGAGGAGTGACGTCGGTATCAAAGCTTCAGGGGATTGTACCGAGGTCATTGCTCGGTGCAACTGATCGGTGCTGTCTTCGGAGGAAACCCGGGGGAAAATCCCTTAATACCGAGCAACGGTACCGAGGAGTGACCTCGGTATCCATCGAAGGAACATCAAGTATTTCCCCTCAATACCGATGTCAATGCTCGGTACCCCTCGTCGGTACAGAAACCCAGGCTCAATACCGAGGTGTTGTACCGACCAGTGACCTCGGTATTGGCCGACCAGAACCTTTTTATCCAACTAAACCGGGTCGTTACCCGGTTTGTCCCGGGTCGACCCGGTTCAACACTGTTCACTATTTATGCCCAAAAACCTAATTTTGATGGGCTAAGTCTTTTCTTAAGCAAAAACCCTCACTAAGAGTGATCTGTAAGAGATTTGATCCTTGGGTTTAATGCAAATTTAGTATTTGTTTTCATCAATCCCTTCTATCTATCTTCTTTCTAGCTTGATTATTCAACATCTATCCATGGTATCATCCTCTATCCAAATCGATTTTGAGGGGTTCTTAATGGGTCTTGAGTAGTCTTTTAGGGTTTAGAGATAGGATAGATTAGGATGTTCCAAGGCTTGATTCATGGTGTTTAGGGGTAGATCTTCTTATATCATTTCTTGTATAATGTTCTTAAGGCTAAATCTAGCTTGAAAAAGTAGGTTTAGATCATAAGGCATTTCATGCACACCAAGTGTTTGATGAAATGCCTTGATGAATTAAACAAGAGATTCACATTCCTAGCCTATGACAATAGTTGTCTAGGGTGTATTTTTGGTTGATCTTGTTGATTTAAACTTAATGCTTGCTAATCAATGATCCACAAATGATGATTTGCTAATGGGTTAGGTGATTAATATATTGATTAATTGCTTGAAAGAGAATTAGTCAAGTTTAGGATCTTATGCCTAGGGATTAGCTTGTTTGAGTAAATGAACATCATGAATATTAAACTTGGGACTTCTTATATCGATAACCCTATCTCTAGATTCGCTTTTGCTTATTGATTTACATTTTGCTTAGATGTTTATTTGCCTTAATTTAGTTACTTAATCACAACACACTTGTTTAGCTTAACTTACAATTGTTCCTTGCATTCTTAGTGATTAGGATAAATCCCTTTATGGATTGATAACCTTCATACTACACGTATTGGAGTTATTGATACCTCCTAGAGACTAAAAGTCTTGTATCAACGTGTCACTGAGGATACGGTCCTGCAATCTTTCATTTTACTCTAGATTTATTTATCATTTTTGCCATTTAGAGGTTGACACTTTTTCAATGGATCAAAGGCAGTCTTTCAGCCAAAGATTTGGGCCGTTTCAGAAACCTTGCTCCCAGATCGTTTAGAGACCTCGGGAGCTGACCAGGCGATTTTAAGACCCAAGGTCGAAGCCGTTTAGAGGCGGGCATGCAACCTAAACAGTTTAGACTTAGAGCTTTTTGTCATTTAGAGACTAAAAAGGTTGTGACCTCGCAATTTAGACACAAAGTCGAGTCATGGTAGCTCGTAGCATGCTCTTGCTCGTAAGGCTGTTCATTTAAGTAATTAAGCTTTTAGCTTGGAGATGGAAGTTGAAGAACTTCAGGCTGCTTTTAGCAGGCTCAATTTATGATTTTTTTTATTTGACAGCTTCACCCTTGTGAGGTTGCCTGCGTACCCTGAGGAGGGATAAAGCCTTTCGCCATTTAGAGGCTTACAATTTTCAATGGGTCAAAGGCAGTTTTCAGCCAAGGACCCGGGCCGTTTAAAGACCCTGCTCCCAGGTCGTTTATAGACCTAGGGAGCTGACCAGACGATTTTAAGAAACAAGGTCGAAGCCGTTTAGAGGCAGGCATGCAACCAAAACAGTTTAGACGTAAAGGTTGTTGTCATTTAGAGACTAGAAAGGTTGTGACCTTGCAATTTAGACGCAAAGTCGAGTCATGCTAGCTGGTAGCACGCTCTAGCTCGTAAGGCTGTTCATTTATGGAGTAAAGCTTTTAGCTTGTAGATAGAAGTTGAGAAACTTCAGGCTGCTTTTAGCAGGCTTAAGAGAGGATTTTTTTTTTTAATTTTAATATCTGCACTCTCGAGAAAGCGAAATTGAAACTCCTCATAAATGCCATGGGGTCGGTTTCTCCGTTATATCGGGGAAATCAGATATTTCCGATATCTCCGAGTTGGAGACTCGCAATCCGTGAGGTGAACGGGGTCTGATTGACTTCATCAATCTCCCGATCTATCTCCGGTGTGGAGCTCAGAGAAACGGGGATCTGGGACCTCAAACGCGGGAGCTCCGCACTCGTGTCCTCATATTACTTCTTGATTGACTCAGATTCAGACATGCTTCCTGAGCCTGAACCATTCTCGTAATTGTATTGAGGTTGAAGCATAAGCCCCCCCCCCCCACTCGTTTTGGACGTGGTTTGTGCCCTCCTGAGCTGCTCTTTCGAGATTGTCCTGACGAGCCGCTATCCGGCGGTTCTGATCCAGTAGAACTGATATCAGGTTCCTGATCTCAGTTATTTGATATGGAGCCTGCTTGTTTAAGACTGCAGCTCCCGAAGGATCAACAATTTCGTTGGTCCTCGCCGTGACATTCGCTCCCGAGCCGGTTATCGGAACGTTTGTTCTCCCATCCGAGCCCGCCGAAGCGGTGATATCAGGCAGGGATGGTGGAACGGGGGTGTTCATAGCTCTTGATGAAGTCGTGACTGTTGCACTTGTGGTGTCTAACATCTTCCTGGTTTAGAAGACTGATTTCGCAGGTTCCGAGAAGGAAATTATTTTGCTCGTCCCCAAAGACGGCGCCAAATTGTGAGAGCAGAATCTTACAACCTCAACTCTTATCTTTTCAGGTTGTATTTTCTCGAATATCGCTTAGAAGGTTAGAGAGAAAAAGTTGTATATATTGTGTTTAGCTAAGAATTCGGTCCTTTAAATGAGGGGTGTGTTTCAAACTTATACCAGCTGAAAACATAACTGCCTAGTCTTAATTATTTACATTAAATACAGAATTAAATCTATAATCTCTATCTTTAATGCTGAACTTGATTCTAGGATCTCAAGTTAGCGCATTTGACTTGGTCAAATGCACGCTCTTGCTCCCAACGACCTCGATCCTTTCCTTCGTACTCGGTGCTTTCAGCATGCTCGCTGCTTCCAGCACGCTCATTTGAACTTGTGCCTTTCTTTTATCTCGCCGAGCTTGCCTATTCGTCCTGGATTTAGGGTGCTAAATTCGGGTCCAACAGCGAGGTCACCAGGTTGCTAAGTGTTGGATTCATCAAGGAGGTCAAATATCCCGACTGGCTAGCAAACCCAGTCTTGGTGAAAAAGAAAAATGGTACATGCCGAGTGTGTGTGGATTTTACGGATCTGAATAAAGCATGCCCTAAGGATAGTTTCCCACTACCTCACATTGACCGGTTAGTGGAAGCTACCGCAGGGCACCAGCTCCTCAGCTTCATGGATGCGTTCTCGGAATATAATCAAATACAAATGAAACATGAGGACCAAGATAAAACGTCCTTTATCACAGAACGAGGAACGTACTGTTATAAAGTAATGTCATTCGGCCTCAAAAACGCAGGAGCGACTTACCAAAGACTTATGAACATGATGTTTACCAGCCTCCTGGGCAAGTGAATGGAGGTCTACATTGATGATATGTTGCTTAAATCTTTGAAAGAAGAAGACCACATAAGTCAATTAGGGGAATGTTTCGACTTACTGAATAAGTATGGGATGAAACTGAATCCCTCAAAGTGTACCTTTGGAGTTGCTTCGGGTGAATTCCTAGGTTACATAGTAACCCAAAGAGGAATAAAAGCGAACCCCAAACAAATCAGCGCGTTCTTGGAAATGCAACCCCCGAGCTCGGCAAAAAAGGTGCAGAGACTGACAGGCCACATTGCTGCTCTAAACCGGTTTATTTCCAGGTAGACTGATAAATGTCTCCCTTTTTATAAGTTGTTACAAGGGAACAAAAAATTAATTTGGGATGACAAGTGTGGGGAAGCCTTTAGGCAACTTAAAACATACCTCTCTGAGCCCCCCCATTCTTTCAAAACCAGTTGAGGGAGAACCCCTCTACATGTACGTAGCAATCTCCGAGGCCGCGGTAAGTGGCGTCCTCGTAAGAGAGGAGCGAGCTGAGCAAAGACCGATCTACTACGTAAGCAAGTCCCTGGTGGACGCCGAAACCAGGTACCCACGAATGGAAAAATTGGCCTTTGAAGTAGTAGTATAAGCTCGCAAACTCAGGCCATACTTCCAGTCACACTCTATCATAGTGATGACAACACAGCCGTTGCAAACTGTGCTACATAGTCTCAGCCAGTCCGGTAGGCTAGCCAAATGCGCTATTGAGTTGAGTGAGTACTATATTGAGTATCGACCTCGAACTAGCGCCAAGGCGCAAGTATTAGCTGACTTCGTCATCGAGCTTGCCGCGAGTAGCGAGATGACTGAGTCAAGCTCCGGAACCTGGCTACTTTACGTGGACGGAGCTTCCTCGAAACAGGGGGCAGGCGTCGGAATCCACCTCATATCCCCGACCAATGAGGTCGTGGAACAGTCTTTCAGGCTTGGTTTCTCAACATCAAATAACGAAGCCGAGTACGAGGCTTTAATAGCAGGTCTCCGACTCGCCGTTGGAATAATAATACGCAACTTGAGTGCATACAACGATTCTCAGCTCATTACAAGTCAGTTCCACGTAGAATATGAAGCCAGGGATAGGAGAATGTAATCTTATCTAGCTATAGTCCACGAGCTAGTCAAACCAGTTCGAAGTCATGCGGATCCCGCGAGGTGAGAACACTATCGCGGACGCATTGGCAGCTCTCGCCTCGACCTTAAATCCTCTTGTGAAAAGAGTTATTCTAGTGGAAGGAATCGAAAAACCTAGCATTAACATCGATAAAGATGCTGAAGATTTGACGGAAATCGATGTCGACAATATGGAGCTGGATGTAGTGATGGCCCCAATAGAGGATGACCCTCCCCCCGGAATAGGGGAAGCTGAGGACTCGGACCAAGCTCCGCTTGACGCCAGGCTTGATTTCCTCTATGAAAAAATGGTTGTAAGAACCAATTGGCGAGCAGCGATTATACAATACATTGAGTGGGGTGAGGCTCCCCCCCCCCCCAGCAAGTGGGAAGCCCGTAAACTCAAAACCATAGCTTCAAGATATTGCATAATCGATTCTCGCCTCTACAAACGAAGCATGAGTGGCCCCTACCTGGTGTGTGTCCACGGACTCGAAGCTTTCACAATTATGCTGGAAGTTCACGGGGGCTCATGTGGCAGTCATTCAGAAGGAAGGGCGTTATCCATCAGAATCAAGAGACAATTGTATTTTTGGCCCACCTTGGAAGTTGATTGTGAAGAACACTCTAAAGCATGCGACAAATGCCAACGGCATGCTCTCACATTACATCAGCCTACTGAAAATTTGTCTTCCATCTCATCTCCATACCCCTTTATGAGGTGGTCTATGGACATAGTAGGACCTCTGGTAACCTCGGGAAAAAGGAGGTGTCGTTTCCTGCTCGTCCTTACTGACTACTTCACTAAATGGATAGAAGCAGGGGCTTTCCAACAGATTAAGGCAAACCACGTGGAAGAATACGTATGGCAAAATGTAGTTTGCCAGCACGGAGTCCCATATGAAAACGTAACCGATAACGGTTCACAGTTCATTTCAAATCAGTTCCTCGACTTCTGTGAAGACCACAGAATCATGATGACAACTTTGACTCCACGTTACCCTCAGGGCAACGGGCAAGCCGAGACAGCAAACAAACTGATATTAAGTAATCTCAAGAAACGATTGGACGCTAAAATGGAAAAATGGTCTGACGAACTCCCAGGAGTGCTATGGGCATGTCAGACCTCACCTCGTAAAGCAATCTCAGAAACACCATTCTCCTTGGCTTATGGGATTGAGGCCATGGTCCATGCCGAGGTCGCAGTTCCCAGCTTAAGGGTAGATATATTCCTCATAAATGAGGAAATAAATAACGAAATGCTTCTCGACCAGCTCGATGTTATCGATGAGCGTCGAGATCGAGCACTCGTTAATCTTCAAAATTACCAACACGCAGCAGCGCGTTATTATAATTCAAAGGTCAAACAACGACGTTTTCGGGTAGGCGAGCTCTTCATACGAAAAGTATATGAAAATACTAAGGAAAGGAATTCTGGAAAATTGGGCACCAACTGGGAAGGTCCGTACCGGATCTCCGAAGTAGTAAAGAACGGCATGTACAAGCTAGGTAGGGTTCATGATAACACACCTGAAAGGAACTCATGGAATGCCATGAACCTGAAGAAATACTACCATTAAAGCGGAAGACACTTGTAAAATCGAACTACGAAAGGCTTGATCCCTTCCCAGGGTACGTAGGCAACCTCACAAGGGTACATCTATTAAAATAAATATATATATACAGATCTTCTCTTAAGCCTGCAAAAAGCAGCCTGAAGTTTCTCTACCTCTAATCTACAAGCTAAAAAAGGCTTTACTTTATAAATGTACAGCCTTACGAGCTAGAGCATGCTACCAGCTAGCATGACTCGACTTTACGTCTAAAATGCAAAGTCACAACCCATCGAGTCTCTAAACGACAACGACCTTTACGTCTAAGCTGTTTAGGTTGTATGCCTGCCTCTAAACGGCTTCGACCAGTGCGTCTTGAAATCGCCTGGTCGGCTCCCGAGGTCTCTAAACGACCTGGGAGCAAGGTCTCTAAACGACCCGGATCTTTGGTTGAAAGACTACCTTTGATTCATTAAAACGTATCAGTCTCTAAATGGCAGAAATAGTAAGTAATTCTAAAAGCAAAAGATTCTTAAAAAAATGAAATTAAAGCCTCCATAAAAGGAGCATAGGTTCAACATGAAAAAAGAACCCCTTCGGGCATTAAAAGTTCAACAACAAACAGGTTTAAAGGCCTCCCCAAGCACCAAGTTCGAAAGAAAAAAAAAGGATAAAGAGAAGAGAAAGGTCTCTAGCTAGCAGGCTCAGCTGGTTTACTCGCCGAGACAGGCTGTCCCAAGGGCAACGGGAAATCCTTCCTAAGCGCTTGAGAACCAAGGTCGAGTTGTCACTTAGTGGTTGCGCGGTTGACCCAGCAGGTAACGTAACCGAATCATCGGATACTTGGGGAAGATCAGTTTACCCAAGGAAAGATCGGATACCTGGACGATGGCGAACTCCGCATCCAATCTCAGCTTCTCAGCCTCGATACCCTTCTTTTCAGCCTCAAAGTCGTTGTTCGTCAAGAAGAATGATGTTGGACTTACACTCCATAATCTGAGTCTCAATGTCAACCTTGATCTTCTTCTTCTCAAATTTATCATTTATCCTCAGAAGAATGGCGTGATATTGCTTGGATATCTCCCTCCTCGCAGCCTTCTTTGCCCTCTTCACCATCTGCTTTTGCTTCTTGGCAAGCTTCTTCGAGTCCTCCTTGACATTTTCAACATGGACCTTTAGGCCGACTATACTCTCGCTGGTAGAGCGTAGGCCATCCTCAGCAGTCCCAGCTCGACCCTCGGCAACTCGAAGGTCCGCCCTCAAATCTTCACTGGATTTATCCAGCACAAAGATCCGATTTTGAAGGGTATCGGCGCGAGCCTAAGCTTCCCGAGTGGAGTCTTCCCATTTCTTGGCCAAAACGGCCTAATCTTTAACTTGGCTCTCCAGGAGGGCAATGTTAGCCATCTCCTCCTCACTTTGCGTGAGCCTTTCCACCAGCTCATCCCGTTCTTGGCGACCAGGTCGGTAATGGTCTTAGCTACCCTCTCGACTTCCTCACGCTGAGCGGAGATCCTGCTCAAATGAGTTAACCTTCTCAAATGAGTTAACCAGCTCATTCGCAGCAGAAATCGCCTGAAAAGAAATTCAAAAAGTCAGCAAAGAAGTCAAAAACAGAACAAAAAAAAGAAGGGGAAACTAAAGCTACCTGGCCCATCGCGCTCGCAAACTTGGTGTAGCCCTCAGGTTTCGTCATATTTCTTAGAGATGGCAAGAAGCAGGAAGGTCTAACACGCCTGAGAAGATTTGCAAGCTGAAAACTGTTCTCTACAATCGCCTCAGGACCGTCAAAATCGAACTTAAAAGCATTCGTAAAATTGCTTACACCACTTTGTGAGCGAGGTGCCACCTGCATCTTCGCTACCTCCTCACCCTCGAATCCGTCATCACGAGATCGCTTAAAGCGAGATTGATGCTCGGTAGAGTGACTCGGCTCCTTAGCAGATACCCTGGAGATCGACCTCTGAGAGTTCCCAGCTCGCGTATCACGCTGAGCAACCTTGGTCTCATCCTCCATTGGAAGATCACCATCATCACCACGGTCAGCATCAGACTCACGGTGATCCTCCTTTTTGGAGCCCTCGCGACGTGAGGTGTCAGCACGGGCAGATTTACCAAGAGCCTCCTTGACCTTCTTGTCAAGAGCACCACCTGATGTCGAGACAGGACGCAGCCGCATCCTCTCCCTGTATGAGAGATGCAGTATCGTGCACTTGAGACTCGGTGGAGCTGTCGTCGGCAACTAGGTTAACCAAAGAAACTGGAGGAGTAGTATCCTGCACTTGAGATTTGATCAGAGATCCAACCACAGCGAGAGCAAAATCCTTGGCGACGGCTTCAAGTTTTCGAATAAGAGATGGAGCATGAGTCAAAGGTCGAGCTTGAGTTGGAACCTGAGCTTGAGTCGATGGAGACGAAGGACATGCGAAGCCAGGTGACATCGATTTCTTCTTCTTTAAAAAGAAAAAGAAAAATCGAAAGGAGAGAAAAGAAAAGGAAAAAGCGATACAAACCTGCGAGCCGGAGAGCAGCCGTAACAGACAGCATGGGAGTTGGACGGTCGCGAGCCTGTAAAACCCTGGCAAGAGTAAACTGCTTCCAGTCGGAGTTCTGTTCTCTAAGAAGATCGATGAGCTGCCGGACCTCAGCCGTCACGATCTTTGAGGAATCGATAGACTCTGCCAAAGGAAAATCAAATCAGAACAGAAGAAAAAGCAATTAAGGGATTCCTGAAAAGGGCACACGAACTAGCTTCCTAGGGTTCATGCTAACCGGTAATTTGAGCCCAGGAACACCGAACTATCGACTCGCCCTCAATGGATTTCTCGGAAATTCTGAAGTATAACCATTGCTCCCACCATTGATCCTCCCTTGCATTGAACATAAAGACAGAACGGTTAACCTTTGCCGGGAAAAAATAAGTTCCGCGAATGTTCGAATTCGCCTTGACATTGAAGAGCTGGTGGAATTGCTCAGTGTTAAATACAACTCCAGTTTCTTTAGACCTCACCCAGAGCGCGACTAAGTTTCTCATCGCCCTGGGCATGAGCTGGGGAAGGGCGAGCCCGAGGTCGCCGATAATATCAGAGATGGCCGCCGGGATAGGAAAAGTGAGGCGGCACTTCAAGAAAAATACGGCATAGCTACAGGCGTAGCCCTCCGGAGGATTTTCCGGAGAATCACCATCCGAAGGAACAAGGAAATCGCAAAAATCAAGTCCGCATAAAGAAGAAATATTTTTGAGCTCCTCGGCCGAGACCGTGCTCCCCGAGTGAGGCCCGAATTGATCGGCGAGATTGGGTAAAACATTAGGTTGCGAGGAGGAAGCCATGATAGAAAAGTAAAAAAAAATCGAGGGAGGAAGGAGCAAGTTCGTCGGAGTTAACGAGGGAAGAACTTTTTACAGAGAAAGATAAGCAACGAAGGATAAACCATAAAGATGACTCAGTTAAAAATAAAAATAAAAAGGAAAAAAAGAAAGAAAAGGGAGTAAAGAAGACATCATTACATTGGGGAATGGGAAGTTGAGGCGACGTGGGAAGCTGAAGCAGCGTGAACCATTCATTTGTACCAACCGCCCACTCACCCACTAGCCCTATCATTTCCCTTAAATATCATGTGCTTAATAAAAGATCCCTGCAATTTCGGCGCTGAGCAGGCGAAAGACCAATAAGGACCCGAGATTGCAGCACCGCATCCTTGGTGACAAGTCAACAAGGATGCTGGGGGCAACTATTGGGCCCAAATTCTGCACTCAAAGCCCAGCCCGAATAAGCAGGCTCAAAAAGGAAGGCTCGGACAACGAAGAGGTCTCATGAGACTGTTTATAAGCTGAAGTAAGCGAGGCCGTGAGATAGAGTAAGTCTACAAGCTAGAAGAACCGAGCACGAGGAAAGGAAGCGAGCTCGCAAGAAGACAGGAGCATGCACTTGACCAAGTTCAAACCAGGTCAAACACATTTATTTCATATTAAAGACAAAAGATTACAAATTTAATTATGTAGTTAATATGTATAATAATTAGGCAGTTATATTTTCAGCTGGTATAAGTTTGAAACACCAGCCTCATTGTAAATGACCGAATTCTTGGCAAACAAAGCAATATACAACTTTTCTCTCAAAATATTCTAAGTAATTCTCTAAAATATACAACCTGACAACCAAGGATTGAGGTTGTGAGATTCTGCTCTCACAACAGTTACGACATTATATTTGGATTTTCTCATTCCAATTTGGAGTTTAGATTAATGGTTTATGACTTGTAACAAAGCTAGATCCAGTGGGTTGGGTAGTATTTATTATTAAGGTTTAGAGTTTAGAGTTTCAGGTTTAGGGTCTAGCGTTTAGGATAAAGTTTATGATTTAGTATTTTTGAAACTTGTAAAAGTTATAAGGACAAATTTATATATCTATAAAATTTAGCAAGATTCTCATACTTTTAACAAGTTTATGTTGGAAACATCTTCTTCTTTAAAAGTTTGAAGTGAGCAATGTTTTACAAAATTTATGCGCTTATTCTGAACGACAATTCAATAAACAATTCAAGATGGTGCATAGCGATAATGGTACGGAGTTCACTTGACTGGCGAGGACATCGTGCATCAAATGTCTTGTGTGGGAACACCACAACAAAACTGTCGAGTTGAGCGCAAACACATGCATATCCTCAATGTTGCTCGTTCTTTACTCTTCCAAGCTGGCTTGCCAATTAAGTTATGGGGTAAAGCCATTCTTACTGCTGCATATGTCATTAACCAAACTCCATCCAAGCTTAATAATGAATGTTCTCACATGAAAGTTTTTGGATCATCTTGTTATACACATTTGAGAGTTCGTGACCAGGATAAGTTTTGTCCTCGAAGTCGTCATTGCATTTTTTTGGCTATCCATTTGGCAAGAAAGGTTGGCGTGTATAATATCTTGCCACAAAAAAATTGTGGTCTCTTGTGATTTGATTTTTCAAGAAACCATTTTTCCATTTTGATCGAAGGAAGAGGTGCATGTTTCACCGTCTGATCAGCATGTTTGCGTTGATTCAGATTAGTTTTTAACATCGGCTTCTCACGACAGGGGGAGTTCTGATACAGCTCTTGTTCCCTCTCCTTCACCGGTGATAGTTGCTAAAGCTCATGTTTATGTCGCTAGCCACAATGCAGTTCCTTCTCATGTTGATCTAGTTATTGTTGATATAACTCATGATCACTCCACTCCGGTGAAACTTGAGGATACGTCATAGGAAACATTACTTGATGAGACTTGTGAAGATCTTAATGATAAAGCTGGCTCTCCGGTTATTTCACCTGACGATGTTGAGTTTGTTGAAGAATTGGGCAGAGGTCATAGGGAAAAATGCCCTCCACCTAAGTTCAATGATTATTACATTTATACAGCTCGATGTGAAGACCATACCCATCACGCTTCCATCACTTCGCCTCTTGAGTACTCGTCTACGGTTCCAGGTACAACGCCTTATCCCCTCTCACACTTTATATTCGATGATTTATTTTCACCTCCCCATCGAGTTTTTCTCACAGCAGTGACTAGTGGTGTTGAGCCAACAAGTTTCAAGGAAGTAGTAAAGCATGATGTTTCCAATAATGCTATGGATGTGCAGGTTGATGCTTGTGAGATCAATAAGAATGTTTTTGATTTGCCTCCGGGAAAAGTTGCTCTCGGGAACAAATGGGTGTATAAAATCAAGTATAAGGCTGATGGTTCTATTGAACATTACAAGGCTCGCTTAGTCATTTTGGGGAATCGACAAATCGAAGGAGAGGATTTTACAGAGACGTTTGCACCCGTAGTTAAGATTTTCTCTCACAACAGAATTACTCTTTGGATATTGTTGCTGAAACAGGTTTACTCGGGTCCAAACTGGTTTCGATTCCTACAGCGCATGAAAAAGCATGGTCTTAGCTTGGACGAGAGTCTGCTTCTTTTTGATCTGGCACGTTATCGTCGATTAGTTGGTCGTCTTATCTACTTGAAAGTGACTTGACCAGAACTTCCACATTTTGTCTCCATTTATGCAGACTCCTTGTGAAGCTCATGGAATGTCGCTTTAAATGTTGTACGATATCTCAAGGGCTCGGTTGGACAAGGAATTTTGATGAAATCAGATGCTAATTTACAGCTTACGGCATATTATGATGTGGATTGGGCAACTTGTCCATTGACGCGGCGTTCTCTTAGTGCTTATTTTATGTTTCTTGGTGGTTCTCTCATATCATGGCGCATGAAGAAGCATAAAACCGTCTCACATTATTCGGCTGAAGTTGAGTATCGGTCTATGTGTGATGCGTTAAAGGAGATTATTTGGTTAAGACAACTTCTTTCGGATCTTGATTTTCCTCAGACATGGCCTACTTGTTTGTTTTGTGTAGTCAAGTTGCCTTGCATATCGCTGCTAACCTAGTTTATCATGAACGGACAAAGCATGTTGAAGTCGATTGTCACTCAGTTTGCGATGCCATTCACGACGGGATCATCTCTACGGCTCATGTTCGAATCAATTGGCCGGTATCTTGACTAAAGATCTTGGTTTTCAACAGTTCAACAATCTAAGCTGGGCATTGTTAATTTACATGCTCCAACTCGAGAGAGAGTATTGGGCTAGATAGTCGTATTGTATTTGGCCTTATGACGGTTTGTATAGTTTGGTTGTCAAGTATATCTAGGGTTTCATAACTTTGTATATATATTTTGTATTCACCGTTGAGATCAATACACTAACATATTCTTCTATTCTACAATTAGCTGACGTTATGAGTCATAAATATAAAAACATAAATGTATGAAACTATGGGGGAAAATAAAAATTAATGGGTGCATTGATAAATTTTAGCTAAATTTTGGTCAAATTTTAAACTTTTTTCTTTATAAAACAAATACTTTTTTAAAAAAATGGGTGCACTTGCACCCTTAGTTAGTAGAGTAGATTCGCCCCTAGTTATGACATAAGCATTGGGTTGAAAATTATTCCAGGAGTGTGGAGTTGTTATCGACATCCACACTCCACCTTAAATGGGGCATTGGGCCTTGATATCACTGGAGATAACTATTTGGCATTGGCATTAGATGTTGAGTTTCATCTAAATGCAAAAGGGCTTGGTGATACAATCACCCAAAGAAATAAGGCTGAAAATCAGAATAAAGATAAGGCTATGATATTCCTTCGCCGTCACCTCCACGAGGGTCTTAAAAACGAGTACCTGACCGTGAAAGATCCAGAAGTCCTTTGGAACAATATGAAGGAAAGGTATGATCACCAGAAAACTGTGATCTTACCTAAAGCTCGTTACGAGTGGATTCATCTGAGACTCCAAGACTTTAAGTATGTGAGTGAATACAACTCAGTCATGTTCGGATTACATCCAAATTGGAACTATGTGCGGAGAAAGTCACAGATGCTGAAATGCTAGAGAAGACAATTCTCTACTTTTCACGCAAACAATGTTGTCTTACAGACACAATACCATGAAAAGGGATTCCAGAAGTATTCCCAGCTTATATCTTGTCTCCTCGTGGCTGAGTAGAATAACGAGCTCTTGATGAAAAATCATGGTTTACGTCCAACTGGCCCATGTCCATTCCCTGAAGCGAATGTGACATCCTATGATAGGAAAGAACAAAACTACGCCAATAATAATGGCTGAGGAAGTGATTATAGGCGTGGTCGTGGTCGTGGACGTGGTCGTGGACACGAATTTGGTCGAGGTCGAGGCCGAGTTTCTTTCAAGAAACCTTATTCTCACCAGAAGTGGGAAAAGAAAGATGGTAACAAGCAAGAGAAAGAAACATATGAGAATAAATGTCACCGATGTGGAGCAAAAGACCATTGGGCTCGTATGTGTCGTACACCAAAGCATTTTGTTGATCTCTATCAACAATCATTGAAGCAAAATGGAAAGAAGGTGGAAAACATTTGGTGTACAAAGATGGCAAAGATGATTTTGATTATGGTGATACGACCTACCTGGAAGTTACAGATTTCCTTGGCCATGCTGAGAAGAAGTGATTTATAGAATCGTTATGGTTTTAGTTATGATTTTTATTTCCATTCAAAACTTTGTTGCTTGGTTTTTGGTTTTTATTCTATGAATTTGTTGCTTTGTTGCATGGTTGAATTTGATTTGTTATGATTATGATTCATCTTATTTAACAATGAATGGCAAAGATTTATGCTTGGCAGAAAGTGCAACTAGCCACACCATTCTAAAAGATAAGATATATTTTTCTCATTTGATAATGAAAGAGGCTAGTGTGAGCACTGTATCGGGTGGTGCAAAGATAATTGAAGGCTCCAGAAGAGCATATATGTTATTGCCTATGGGAACGCAATTTGAAATCAATGATGCGTTATACTCTCCCAAGTCTAAGAGAAATCTTTTGAGTTTTAAAGATATCCGCAGAAATGGATATCATATTGAGAGTATGAGCGAGGGAAGTGATGAATATCTTCATATCACTAGTATTTCCCAAGGCTCTAAAAATATTGTGGAAAGACTACCCGCACTCTTCACAGGAATGTACTATACTAAGATTAGTACAATTGAGGCAAATACCACAGTAAACCAAAAGTTTACTGAAAACTTAAGCGTTTCACTACAAGAAAACATGCGCATTTCCGACGGCGTTTCCGACGGACTTCAAACCGTCGGAAAATTCCGACGGAATACCGAGGGAATTTCGACGGTTTGAACTTTCTCGAAAATCGGTCGGAATATTTCTGACGGATTGAATTTCCTCGGAAATCGGTCGGAATATTCCGAGGGAATGTCGACGAACCGGTATTCCCTCGGAAGTCCGTCGAAATATTCCGACCGTTTCATGGCCGTCGGAAATCGGTGGGTAATTTTCGAGGGTTTTCCGACGGATCTTGATATTTTGATGTTTTACACTTAACATTTTTCGAGTGTAAAACAATAAAATAACAAGGTTTTCCAATTTAAAGTACTTGGTATTTTAATAAACCTTTTCCCGGGAAATAGAATTTTTTTTGTTATTTTTGTTTGCCTTATAAAATTTGGTTCTGAAGTTTGAGATTCTATATTTTTTATTTGTTTTCGGTGTAAAACATCATTGATATAATCCAAAGCGGATGAAATATCATATCAGATGGAATCCTTTCCCTGCCCAGGTTAATCTCAAATTTGGGCACAAAATAGACAATTGAGTTAGCTTCACTTGAGAATTAGATTCATCTCATTCCGGGCCATGGTTAAAGACCTATGGCCGAATTAGTGAAGACATGTCAGTTTTAAGATTCTCAGAAATTTTAAAATCCCTTGGAAATCCCTCGGAAATTTCTGAGGGATTTCCGTCGGCTATTTAAAGATCCAGTCGGATGACCGCCTTGCCTTTTGATTTAGCTTGGGATCTCCTCATGAAACTTATACGAAATTGAGCTATCTGTCAAATGGAAGTAGTTTGAGGTCATTCCCTTCAGCAGTTCAAGAGATGCATTTAATTTACTGAAGCTATGTCATTACCGGAAAATGCAGCTACAATCCGAAGCGGCTGAAAGATCATGTCAGATGGAAACTTTTTCCTGACCAGTTTAATCTTAAATTTGGTCACAATATAGATATTTGAGTTAGTTTCAATTGAGAATTTGATTCATCTCATTCCGAGCCATGATTAAATAGCTATGACCGAATTAGTAAAGACATGTCAATTTAAAATTCTCAGAAAATACATAATCCGTCGGAAATCCCTCGAAAATTTTTGAGGGATTTCCGACGGTTATTTAAAGATCCAGTCGGATGACCGCCTTGCCTTTTGATTTAGCTTGGGATCTCTTCATGAAACTTATACGAAATTGAGCTATCTGTCAAGTGGAAGTAGTTTCAGGTCATTCCCGTTAGCAGTTCAAGAGATGTGTTTGATTTACTGAAAACATATCATTACCGGAAAATGAAGCTACAATCCAAAGTTGCTGAAAGATCATATCAGATGTAACCCTTCCCTTGCCCAGTTTAATCTTAAATTTAGTCACAATATATAAAATTGAGTTAGGTTCACTTGAGAATTTGATTCATCTCATTCCGATCCATGGTTAAAGAGCTATGACCGAATTAGTAAAGACATGTCAGTTTTAAAATTCTCAAAAAATGCATAATCCGTCGGAAATCCCTCGAAAATTTCCGACGGATTTATGCATTTTCAGTTTTAGCCAAGACAATTTCCGAACCCCGGCTAAAACCTGAAATTGTTCCGACAGATTTATGCATTTTCAGTTTTAGCCGAGACAATATCCGAACCCCGGCTAAAACCTGAAATTGTCTCGGCTAAAACTGAAAATGAATAATCCGTCGGAAATCCCTCGGAAATAGCCGAGACAATCTCATTCCCCTCGGCGATTTCGAAGGATTTCCGACGGATTGAGGATCGATCGATCACATTTTAGATCGATCGATCATCTATCCGGACGGACTAGTCCTCGGAAATCCGTCGGAATTATCCCGACGGATTATGCCTCGGAAAGCCGTCGGTAAATTCGGCATCGAAATTCCGTCAGAAAATTCTGAGGGATTTCCGACGGATTTCCTTTTCTGACGAGATAGAACCGACGGATTTGGCCGTCTGAAACAGGCTGTTTTCTTGTAGTGTTTGGCACGACCGGTTAGGCCATCCCGGTTCGATAATGATGCGAAAGATAATAATTAATTTATGTGGACATTCATTAAAGAACCATGAGATTCGTCCTTATGACTTCTCATGTGTTGCATGTTCTTTAGGCAAGCTTATCATACGCCTTCACCAGCAAAGATAAATTTTGAATCGATTAGTTTCCTGGAAAGGATACAAGGAGATATTTGTTGGCCGATTCACCCACCGTGTGGAACCTTTAGATATTTTATGATTCTAATTGACGCATCGACATGATGGTCACATGTATCTTTGTTATCGACCCGCAACTTGGCGTTTGCGAGGCTACTTGCTCAATTGATTAGATTACGAGCACATTTTCCAGATTTTCCCCTAAAGGCAATTCGCCTTGATAACACTGGTGAATTCACATCTCAGGCTTTTAATTATTATTGCATGTCCATTGGGATAACTGTTGAACATCCGGTAGCACATGTTCATACACAAAATGGTTTAGCTGAATCGCTAATTAAGCGTTTGCAGTTGATTGCTAGACCATTACTTATGAAATCAAAACTCCCAATCTCTACTTTGGGACATGCTATATTACATGCGGCAGAATTAATTCGCATCAGGCCAACGAGTAATCATAAGTTCTCCCCATCACAATTGATTTTGGGTCATGAACCAAATATTTCCCATCTGAAAGTTTTTGGAAGTGATGTGTATGTTCCAATTGTTCCACCACAGCGATCTAAGATGGGACCTCAAAGAAGGTTGGGAATATATGTTGGATTCGATTCTCCATCAATAATTAAGTTTTTAGAGCCATCCACGGGGGATTTATTTAAGGCTCGGTTTACAGACTGTCATTTTAATGAATCAGTCTTTCCAGCATTAAGGGGAGAAAATAATAAGCTGGAAATGGAAATTCGCTGGAATGAATTATCATTGTCTTATCTTGATCCTCGGACTAAAGAATGTGATTTAGAAGTCCAAAAGATAATTCATTTATAGAGCTTAGCAAATGAGTTGCCAGACTCATTCTCTAACCCAAATAAAGTGAAAAAGTCACACATACCAGCTGAAAATGCTCCGATTTGAATTGATGTCCAAGAAGGACAAAATCAAGCTGCTAGAGAGTCTAAGGCACGCTTAAAGCGAGGTAGACCTATTGGTTCCAAAGATAAGAATCCTCGGAAAAGAAAAGGAGCAGAAATTGGCAATGGTGAAACCGAGGATGCTAATAATATTGATGGATCTCTGGAAGAGACCATAGACATGAAAAAACAAAGAAAGTCAGGTACCTGAGAATGAAGAGATCTCAATTAGTTATGTCATGTCTGGAATGAAATGGAACCGAAAGCAAATCGACGTCGATGAAAATTTTGCATGCAATGTAGCGCTTGATGTTATAAATGAAAATAAGGATCATGAACCAACGTCTATTGCATAGTGTACACAAAGAAATGATTGGCCAAAATGGAATGAGGCAATAGACGCATAATTAAAGTCTCTTTCAAAGAGAGAAGTTTTCGGACCAGTAGTCCGTACACCTAAAGGTGTTAAACCAGTGGGACATAAATGGGTCTTTGTGCAAAAGAAAATTGAAAATGGTGATATCGTGAGATACAAGGCACGTTTAGTTGCACAAGGGTTCTCACAAAGACCTGGAATTGATTATGAAGAGACATACTCTCCTGTGGTGGATGCAACAACGTTCAGGTTCCTTATTAGTTTGGCAATAAAAGAAGGACTTTATTTATGTTTGATGGATGTAGTCACAGCCTACTTATTTGGGCCACTGGATAATGATATCTATATGAAAGTTCCAGAAGGATTTAAACTGCCAAAAGCAGCAAATCCTAGTTCTCGCGAACAATACAGCATAAAGTTAAATCGATCTCTTTATGGATTTATGGATTGAAACAATCAGGGCGTATATGGTATAATCGCCTCAGTGAATATTTGTTAAGAGAAGGGTACAAGAATGACCCTATCAGTCCATGCATCTTTATAAAGAGATTTGAGCAAGGATTTGTTATAATCGCAGTGTAATATGATGATTTAAATATCATTGGAACTCATGCAGAGATTTCCCATACAGTAGAGTATTTGAAGAAAGAATTTGAGATGAAAGATCTCCGTAAAACGAAATTTTGCTTGGGATTGCAAATTAAGCATCTAAAGGATGGAATCCTAGTGCATCAAACGACATACAAAGAAAATGTGCTTAAAAGGTTTTATACGGATGATGCACATCCCTTGAGTAGCCCTATGATTGTAAGATCACTTGATGTGTTAAAGGATCCCTTTCGTCCTCGAGAAGACGATGAAGAAGTACTTGGTCCTTAAGTACCATACTTAAGTGCAATAGGGGCATTGATGTACCTTGCTAGTCATACAAGACCTGACATATCATTTGCAGTAAATTTATTGGCAAGGTTTAGCTCATGTCCAACTCGAAGGCATTGGAATGGGATTAAACATATATTCCGTTACCTCAAAGGAACGAAAGACATGGCTTTATTCTTTTCAAAACTATCCAAAGAAGACTTGATTGGTTTTGCAGATGCTGGATATTTATCTGATCCACATAGTGCTCGATCTCAAACATGATATGTATTCACATGTGGTGGTACCGCTATTTCCTGGCGTTATGTGAAGTAAACCCTCACAACTACTTCTTCTAACCATGCTGAGATTTTAGCTATTCACGAAGCTAGTCGAGAGTGTGTATGGTTATCTGTCCTTCAACATATACGAGAAGATTGTGGTATATCTGAAGGGAAAGAAGCTCCAACAATTATGTATGAAGACAATGATGCTTGCATCACTCAACTTAAGGAATGATACATCAAAGGTGATAGAACAAAGCACATTCTACCAAAATTCTTCTTCACACATGACTTGCAAAAGAATGGCGATGTTCGTGTCCTACAGATTCGTTCAAGCGATAATTTGGCGGACTTATTTACCAAGGTGCTTCCAACTGGTACTTTCAGGAAGTTGGTTCATTTTATTGGACTACGCCGTCTCAAATATCTAGACGGATGTACACATGAGGGGGAGTAAATGCGTGATGCGCTCTTTTTCCTTTAACTATGGTTTTTCCCATTGGGTTTTCCTAGTAAGGTTTTTAATGAGGCATCATCTTACGCGCTTTACTACTATTACATTAAAATGGACATCCAAGGAGGAGTGTTATGAATTAAATATATGAATGCCCATTATAAGACCCATATTCTAAGAGATTTAGAACATTCTATGTTTCCTTATTTCTCTTTATTCAGCTTGCTCTCCAAGTATATGTAAACCAATATATACCTGGAATAACACATAACAATTTCTTTTTTCTCTTTATTCAGCTTGCTCTCCAAGTATATCGTAACTTGTACGGATTTCTTGTCATGTGTTTTTTGGTTTACGCTGGAGTTTGGAAACAGTCATGGACATACTAAAATAAATTACTTAGAGGGAATAACAATCAATTGACACATTAAGAATGAGGATGCGATATTTTCATAGGGCATAAGTTGTAGCAAACTTTCACAGTGAAAAAAAAAATTGTTCTGTTTACTATTATTATTTTCACTCTTCCAAAGAATCATATATATGTTAAAAATAGCTATGTATTACATTGAGAATTATATATATATATATATATATATATATATATATATATATATATATATATAATATTCCATCAAGCTTACAACAAGTTGGTTTGTGTGTCTCAAGACACATCATTTTGACCAAAAAAAGAGAAACCCTATAACTGAAAGTCTGAAAATAGTTTTAAAGACAAGGAATTGAAGGTTTGAGCACTTTTAGCGACCTTGATGAAGATATCTTCGAGAGTTGTGTCGGCGAGTCCCCAAGCAAAGACTGTGAAGTTGGATTTGGGAGCTCGAATTTCTGTGAATCAATTATCCTAAGATCTATGTTCTAGGTAGCTAATGTAGATATGCTTTGAACACAACCTAAAGTGAAGAACTAATTCAGATGGTGAATCCTAATAAACTAATCAACCTAGCATTCATAGAAAACCCTTATGAGAACCCTGAACCTAAAGTGGATCTACTCAGACATGGAGAATGAAAAAAACATGATTGAATAGATCATCAAAGAAATAAATAAAAACAGGAGTTCAGAGTTGTCTCTCCAAAAACCAAAGTAAAATCAAGAGTACAATAAAGCATAGCCAACAAAGTGGACGTAAAACCTAATTAAATAGTCTAAACACGAATTGGGGTCTTCTTGTAAATATTAAAGCCTTCTGGGCAAGTTCTGCAATTCTTCAAACTTCATTAAAAGTCGCGACTTGTAACCTCCTCGATGGGTGTCGATCGATACCAAGGGGTATCGATCGATGCTTGACGCTTTGATCGGGTACTTAGTCACCAGACTTCAGTTTTGCTCCAGAATGCTCCATAAAACTCCAATATCTCCAATAATGCTCCAAAAATGCTAAAGCCTGTAAAATACTCTAAAACACTACGAAATAGTAGAAATAATCTATAAAACGGACTTATATCATGGCCTAAAAGGGGTAAAAACCATGATATATTAATGTTCCTGCAAACAATTTGGTTAGAGATTTCAATGGATTTCATTGATGGACTTCCTCTTTCCTTTGGAAAATTTGTTATCTTTGTGGTTGTTGATCGTCTAACAGCTTTGAGTCATCCATATTCAGCAGCCACTGTTGTCCATGCATTTTTGGATAATGTCTTCAAACTTCACGGACTTCCAAGCTCTATAGTAAGTGACAAGGATGCAGTGTTCCTTAGTGAATTTTGGAGAGAGCTTTTCACCTTGCAGGGTGTTGCACTTAACTATTCCAGTGCTTATCATCCTCAAAGTGATGGACAAACAGAAGTGGTGAATAGATTTCTGGAAACTTATTTGAGATGTATGTGTAGTGACAGACCGTTTATGTGGAGTAAATGGCTTCCCCTGGCAGAGTATTGGTACAATACGAGCTTTCATTCATCAGCTCAGATGACTCCTTATGAAGTTGTCTATGGTCAGCCTCCTCCACAACATCTTCCTTACTTGCCTGGCGAATCTAAGGTGGCTGTGGTTGCTAGGAGTTTGCAAGAACGTGAATCCATGCTCTTAATCTTGAAGTTTTATCTGTTGAGGGCTCAACATAGAATGGAACATGGGGCTAATAAGAGAAGATTCGAGAGAAGCTTTCAGATTGGAGATTATGTCTATGTGAAACTTCAACCATATAGACAAGGATCTGTTGTTCTACGGATGAACCAAAAGTTAGCTCCGAAGTATTACGGTCCATACAAGGTGATTGATAGATGCGGGAAAGTGGCTTATAAGCTGGAGTTACCAGCCACTTCGAGGATTCATCCTGTCTTCCATGTATCTCAACTGAAGAAAAGAGTTGGTGATGTTCTGGTCAGTACACAATTACCCTCTGTCGTACAGGATGTGTTACTTAAGGAACCTGAGCGCATTATTGAACGCAAGATGGTTAATCGCCAAGGCAGAGCTGCTACTAAGGTGTTGGTTAAGTGGTCAAATGCAGATGAATCGGAGGCTACTTGGGAGTTTCTGTTTGACTTGATGCAGCGTTACCCAACGTTTCAACCATGAGGTCCTGGTTGTTTGGGAGGGAAGGATTTGATATAGGAAATACAATATAGTGAATAAGTGACACGTGTACGGTGCAAGATGGAAGATAGAATCGACGGAGGAGATTCATTGGAATCATCGGAGAGTAAAGGAAGCGTTTAAGAGTAAACAGAAAAGAAAAAAATAGATTCATTCAGAAAGTTGTTAAAAGTTTGTTAGCTTCTTCAATCTCAATTCTCTCAGTAATTGTTCCGATACTGTTCTTTCCTCTACGAAGAATAATTTTTCTCTCTGATTCTTGTAAGATTGAACTTGAGGTTTCTTTGTTTAATGAACATTGGAATCTACGGTTATGCATTTGTGATTCGTTACTCAACTACGGTTTTGCTCTATCAATTCACAACACTTCGTAACTTGTACGGATTTCTTGTCATGTGTTTTTTTGGTTTACTCTGGAGTTTGGAACAGTCATGGACATACTAAAATAAATTACTTAGAGGGAATAACAATCAATTGACACATTAAGAATGAGGATGCGATATTCTCATAGGGCATAAGTTGTATCAAACTTTCACAGTGAGAAAAAAAATTGTTCTGTTTACTATTATTATTTACACTCTTCCAAAGAATCGTATATATGTTAAAAATAACTATGTATTACATTGAGAATTATATAGAGAAATTGATCAAAATAGCACTTTTTGAAAACTTTCTCATCAAACTATCACCCTAATAAAAAAACCTCATTTTTAGCATTCATTAAAGAGATAAAAGACTATCTTACCCATGATAAGATTCTCAAATCCAATTAAAGAAGTATTCATCCCACATCCAATTAAAAAATTAATTTTTTTTCCAAAATTCTCTCTTCCTTCTTCCTCGTCTGCGAAACCAAAGACAACATCTTCGCTCGCTTCGACGGAGACGGAAGCATCACACAGCTCGAGCTCGCCGCTCTCCTCTGTTCCCTCGGGATCAAACCTCACGGCGATCAGATCTCTCTCCTCCTCAATCAAATCGACCGTAACGGTAACGGATCCGTCGAATTTGACAAGCTCGTAGTCGCGATTCTGCCGGATCTCAACGAGGAGGTTCTCATTAACCAGGAGCAGCTCATGGAGGTTTTCCGTTCCATCGTGACGGTAACGGTCATATCACGGCCGCGGAACTTGCTGGGTCAATGGCTAAGATGGGATATCCGTTGACTTACCGTGAGTTGACGAAAATGATGACGGAGGCTGATTCTAACGGTGACGGCGTTACTGAGTTCGTTGCCCGTCTTCCAGCTGCTTTCCGGCGAAGATAAGCCTCTGCTGATCCGGTGGGATTCCCTCCTTATCCATGATCTTTGCTTTAACGTTGTCGATTGTGTCAGAGCTTTCCACCTCGAGGGTGATTGTCTTTCCGGTGAGAGTCTTAACGAAGATTTGAATCTGAATTTCAGAAGAAAAAAATCTATGATCAATTGGAAAAATAAACAGCAAAAAAATCGATTCGATATACTAAAGCCCGATCCCACAAACACGAACAATATCCGATCAAAGAAATTGATCCCATATCTGGTTTGGAAGTAAATCAAAGATCGAAGCTTAACAACGCAGACGTAGAAATAATACAAACCCCAATAAAAAATGCTAATCGAAGAAAACCCATATCGGAAATCAAAAAGCTACCTTGATGGTAATTTGCGATTAAGAGAGAATTGAGAATTGAACACTAAAGCACAAAGTTTATGCCACTGCTGGTGATGGACTTTAAGCTTTTAAGCTTTTTGGAAATGAGTTCGATGCTTTTAGACCCTTAAAAGTCTTTCCTACGTTGAGTGGATTATCAAAAATTTGCTCCTTTGTTATTTTGCTATGCAAATTTTGGTTATACTTTATGCTTTCGACTGATGATGGTTGCCTTGGATACGATTTTAAGATTTGGGCATGAAATTGTGTGTTGCATAGATTTCTTAAATTAGTTATATATATTCCTAAATGGTTCATATATACGTTTCATTTCAAGGAAATGATCATTTCTCATCATTTGTATCTTTATTTCTTTGTGTAGGCAAACAAAAGCACATGTTCTGATGCTTCATTTACGCATGAAAATGAACAGTTAATATAGTCTTTTAGAGTTTTTCTTGTTTCTTGTTCATTTACGAATGCTTTCCTAAATTAGTTATATAAGTTCCTAAATGGTTCCTAAATACGTTTCATTTCAAGGAAATGATCATTTTTAATCATTTGTATATTTCTTTCTTTGTGTAGGCAAACAACAACACATGTTTTGATGTTTCATTTACGCATGAAAATCAACAGTTAATATAGTCTTTTATAGTTTTTCATGTTTCTTGTTCATTTACGAATGCTTTCCTAAATTAGTTATATAAGTTCCTAAATAGTTCCTAAATACGTTTCATTTTTAGGAACCATTTGTATCTTTCTTTCTTTACGTAGCCAAACAACAACACATGTTATGATGCTTCATTTATGCATGATAATAAACAGTTAATATAGTCTTTTAGAGTTTTTCTTGTTTCTTGTTCATTTACGAAGACTTTCCTAAATTAGTTATATAAGTTCCTAAATGGTTCCTAAATACGTTTCATTTCAAGGAAATGATCATTTTTCATCATTTGTATCTTTGTTTCTTTGTGTAGGCAAACAAAAGCACATGTTCTGATGCTTCAATTACGCATGAAAATCAACAGTTAATATAGTCTTTTAGAGTTTTTCTTGTTTCTTGTTTCTTGTTCATTTACGAATGTTTTCTTAAATTAGTTATATATGTTCCTAAATGGTTCCTATATATGATAATAAACAGTTAATATAGTCTTTTAGAGTTTTTCTTGTTTCTTGTTCATTTACGAAGACTTTCCTAAATTAGTTATATAAGTTCCTAAATGGTTCCTAAATACGTTTCATTTCAAGGAAATGATCATTTTTCATCATTTGTATCTTTCTTTCTTTGTGTAGGCAAACAAAAGCACATGTTCTGATGCTTCAATTACGCATGAAAATCAACAGTTAATATAGTCTTTTAGAGTTTTTCTTGTTTCTTGTTTCTTGTTCATTTACGAATGCTTTCTTAAATTAGTTATATATGTTCCTAAATGGTTCCTATATACGTTTCATTTCAAGGAAATGATCATTTTTCGTCATTTGTATCTTTCTTTCTTTGCGTAGCCAAACAGCAACATATGTTCTAATGTTTCATTTACGCATGAAAATCAACAGTTAATATAGTCTTTTACAGTTTTTCATGTTTCTTGTTCATTTACGAAAGCTTTCCTAAATTAGTTATACAGTTTCCGAAATGGTTCATATATACGTTTCATTTCAAGGAAATGATCATTTTTCATCATTTGTATCTTTCTTTCTAAATACGTTTAGGAAGGCTTTCCTAAATACATTATATATGTTCCTAAATGGTTCCTAAATACGTTTCATTTCCAGAAAGGATCATTTTTTATCATTTGTATCTTTCTTTCTTTATGTAGGCAAACAACAACACATGTTATGATGCTTCATTTACGCATGAAAATCAACATTTAATATAGTCTTTTATAGTTTTCTGTTTCTTGTTCATTTAGGAAGACTTTCCGAAATACGTTATATATGTTCCTAAATACGTTTCATTTTCAAGAAAGTATCAGTTTTCATCATTTGAATCTTTCTTTATTTCTATGTGTAGACAAAACAACAACACATATGTTCTGATGCTTCATTTACGCATGGAAATCAACAAGAAATATCGTTTTCTGTTTTTGTTCATTTCGGAAGACTTTCTGAAATACGTTATATATGTTCCTTAATACGTTTCATTTTCAAGAAAGGATCAGTTTTCATCATTTGTTCATTTAGGAAGTCTTTCCGAAATATGTTATATATGTTCCTAAATACGTTTCATTTTCAAGAAAGGATCAGTTTTCATCATTTTTCATCATTTAGGAAAGCTTTCCTAAATACGTTATATATGTTCCTAAATACGATTCATTTTCAAGAAAGGATCAGTTTTCATCATTTTTCATCATTTAGGAAAGCTTTCCTAAATACGTTATATATGTTCCTAAATATGATTCATTTTCAAGAAAGGATCAGTTTTCATCATTTGTTCTTTTAGGAAGTCTTTCCGAAATATGTTATATATGTTCTTAAATACGATTCATTTTCAAGAAAGGATCAGTTTTCATCATTTGTTCATTTAGGAAGTCTTTCCGAAATATGTTATATATGTTCGTAAATACGTTTCATTTTCAAGAAAGTATCAGTTTTCATCATTTGTTCATTTAGGAAGTCTTTCCGAAATATGTTATATATGTTCCTAAATACGATTCATTTTCAAGAAAGGATCAGTTTCATCATTTGTTCATTTAGGAAGTCTTTCCGAAATATGTTATATATGTTCCTAAATACGTTTCATTTTCAAGAAAGGATCAGTTTTCATCATTTTTCATCATTTAGGAAAGCTTTCCTAAATACGTTATATATGTTCCTAAATACGATTCATTTTCAAGAAAGGATCAGTTTTCATCATTTTTCATCATTTAGGAAAGCTTTCCTAAATACGTTATATATGTTCCTAAATACGATTCATTTTCAAGAAAGGATCAGTTTTCATCATTTGTTCATTTAGGAAGTCTTTCCGAAATATGTTATATATGTTCTTAAATACGATTCATTTTCAAGAAAGGATCAGTTTTCATCATTTGTTCTTTTAGGAAGTCTTTCCGAAATATGATATATATGTTCGTAAATACGTTTCATTTTCAAGAAAGTATCAGTTTTCATCATTTGTTCATTTAGGAAGTCTTTCCGAAATATGTTATATATGTTCCTAAATACGATTCATTTTCAAGAAAGGATCAGTTTCATCATTTGTTCATTTAGGAAGTCTTTCCGAAATATGTTATATATGTTCCTAAATACGATTCATTTTCAAGAAAGGATCAGTTTTCATCATTTTTCATCATTTAGGAAAGCTTTCCTAAATACGTTATATATGTTCCTAAATACGATTCATTTTCAAGAAAGGATCAGTTTTCATCATTTGTTCATTTAGGAAGTCTTTCCGAAATATGTTATATATGTTCGTAAATACGTTTCATTTTCAAGAAAGGATCAGTTTTCATCATTTTTCATCATTTAGGAATCATTTAGGAAAGCTTTCCTAAATACGTTATATATGTTCCTAAATACGTTTCATTTCCATAAAGTATCATTTTTTATCATTTAGGAAGACTTTCCTAAATACGTTATACATGTTCCTAAATGGTTACTAAATACGTTTCATTTCCAGAAAGGATCATTTTTCATCATTTAGGAAGTCTTTTCGAAATACGTTATATATGTTCCTAAATACAATTCATTTTCAAGAAAGGATCAGTTTTCATCATTTGTTCATTTAGGAAGTCTTTCCGAAATATGTTATATATGTTCCTAAATACGTTTCATTTTCAAGAAAGTATCAGTTTTCATCATTTTTCATCATTTAGGAAAGCTTTCCTAAATACGTTATATATGTTCCTAAATACGATTCATTTTCAAGAAAGGATCAGTTTTCATCATTTGTTCATTTAGGAAGTCTTTCCGAAATATGTTATATATGTTCCTAAATACGTTTCATTTTCAAGAAAGTATCAGTTTTCATCATTTTTCATTATTTAGGAAAGCTTTCCTAAATACGTTATATATGTTCCTAAATACGATTCATTTTCAAGAAAGGATCAGTTTTCATCATTTGTTCATTTAGGAAGTCTTTCCGAAATATGTTATATATGTTCCTAAATACGTTTCATTTTCAAGAAAGTATCAGTTTTCATCATTTTTCATCATTTAGGAAAGCTTTCCTAAATACGTTATATATGTTCCTAAATACGATTCATTTTCAAGAAAGGATCAGTTTTCATCATTTAGGAAAGCTTTCCTAAATACGTTATATATGTTCCTAAATACGATTCATTTTCAAGAAAGGATCAGTTTTCATCATTTGTTTATTTAGGAAGTCTTTCCGAAATATGTTATATATGTTCCTAAATACGTTTCATTTTCAAGAAAGGATTAGTTTTTATCATTTGAATCTTTCTTTATTTTTTTGTGTAGACAAAACAACAACACAAAGATACGATTTTAAGATTTGGGCATGAAATTGTGTGTTGCATAGATTTCTTAAATTAGTTATATATATTCCTAAATGGTTCATATATACGTTTCATTTCAAGGAAATTATCATTTCTCATCATTTGTATCTTTATTTCTTTGTGTAGGCAAACAAAAGCACATGTTCTGATGCTTCATTTACGCATGAAAATGAACAGTTAATATAGTCTTTTAGAGTTTTTCTTGTTTCTTGTTCATTTACGAATGCTTTCCTAAATTAGTTATATAAGTTCCTAAATGGTTCCTAAATACGTTTCATTTCAAGGAAATGATCATTTTTAATCATTTGTATATTTCTTTCTTTGTGTAGGCAAACAACAACACATGTTTTGATGTTTCATTTACGCATGAAAATCAACAGTTAATATAGTCTTTTATAGTTTTTCATGTTTCTTGTTCATTTACGAATGCTTTCCTAAATTAGTTATATAAGTTCCTAAATAGTTCCTAAATACGTTTCATTTTTAGGAACCATTTGTATCTTTCTTTCTTTACGTAGCCAAACAACAACACATGTTATGATGCTTCATTTATGCATGATAATAAACAGTTAATATAGTCTTTTAGAGTTTTTCTTGTTTCTTGTTCATTTACGAAGACTTTCCTAAATTAGTTATATAAGTTCCTAAATGGTTCCTAAATACGTTTCATTTCAAGGAAATGATCATTTTTCATCATTTGTATCTTTGTTTCTTTGTGTAGGCAAACAAAAGCACATGTTCTGATGCTTCAATTACGCATGAAAATCAACAGTTAATATAGTCTTTTAGAGTTTTTCTTGTTTCTTGTTTCTTGTTCATTTACGAATGTTTTCTTAAATTAGTTATATATGTTCCTAAATGGTTCCTATATATGATAATAAACAGTTAATATAGTCTTTTAGAGTTTTTCTTGTTTCTTGTTCATTTACGAAGACTTTCCTAAATTAGTTATATAAGTTCCTAAATGGTTCCTAAATACGTTTCATTTCAAGGAAATGATCATTTTTCATCATTTTTATCTTTCTTTCTTTGTGTAGGCAAACAAAAGCACATGTTCTGATGCTTCAATTACGCATGAAAATCAACAGTTAATATAGTCTTTTAGAGTTTTTCTTGTTTCTTGTTTCTTGTTCATTTACGAATGCTTTCTTAAATTAGTTATATATGTTCCTAAATGGTTCCTATATACGTTTCATTTCAAGGAAATGATCATTTTTCGTCATTTGTATCTTTCTTTCTTTGCGTAGCCAAACAGCAACATATGTTCTAATGTTTCATTTACGCATGAAAATCAACAGTTAATATAGTCTTTTACAGTTTTTCATGTTTCTTGTTCATTTACGAAAGCTTTCCTAAATTAGTTATATAGTTTCCGAAATGGTTCATATATACGTTTCATTTCAAGGAAATGATCATTTTTCATCATTTGTATCTTTCTTTCTAAATACGTTTAGGAAGGCTTTCCTAAATACATTATATATGTTCCTAAATGGTTCCTAAATACGTTTCATTTCCAGAAATGATCATTTTTTATCATTTGTATCTTTCTTTCTTTATGTAGGCAAACAACAACACATGTTATGATGCTTCATTTACGCATGAAAATCAACATTTAATATAGTCTTTTATAGTTTTCTGTTTCTTGTTCATTTAGGAAGACTTTCCGAAATACGTTATATATGTTCCTAAATACGTTTCATTTTCAAGAAAGTATCAGTTTTTATCATTTGAATCTTTCTTTATTTCTTTGTGTAGACAAAACAACAACACATATGTTCTGATGCTTCATTTACGCATGGAAATCAACAAGAAATATCATTTTCTGTTTTTGTTCATTTCGGAAGACTTTCTGAAATACGTTATATATGTTCCTTAATACGTTTCATTTTCAAGAAATGATCAGTTTTCATCATTTGAATCTTTCTTTGTTTCTTTGTGTAGACAAAACAACAACACATGATGCTTCATTTACGCATGAAAATCAACAGGAAATATCGTTTTATGTTTTTGTTCATTTCAGAAGACTTTCCGAAATACGTTATATATGTTCCTAAATACGTTTCATTTTCAAGAAAGGATCAGTTTTCATCATTTGTTCATTTAGGAAGTCTTTCCGAAATACGTTATATATGTTCCTAAATACGTTTCATTTTCAAGAAAGGATCAGTTTTCATCATTTTTCATCATTTAGGAAAGCTTTCCTAAATACGTTATATATGTTCCTAAATACGATTCATTTTCAAGAAAGGATCAGTTTTCATCATTTTTCATCATTTAGGAAAGCTTTCCTAAATACGTTATATATGTTCCTAAATACGATTCATTTTCAAGAAAGGATCAGTTTTCATCATTTGTTCATTTAGGAAGTCTTTCCGAAATATGTTATATATGTTCTTAAATACGATTCATTTTCAAGAAAGGATCAGTTTTCATCATTTGTTCATTTAGGAAGTCTTTCCGAAATATGTTATATATGTTCGTAAATACGTTTCATTTTCAAGAAAGTATCAGTTTTCATCATTTTTCATCATTTAGGAAAGCTTTCCTAAATACGTTATATATGTTCCTAAATACGATTCATTTTCAAGAAAGGATCAGTTTTCATCATTTGTTCATTTAGGAAGTCTTTCCGAAATATGTTATATATGTTCCTAAATACGTTTCATTTTCAAGAGAGGATCAGTTTTCATCATTTTTCATCATTTAGGAAAGCTTTCCTAAATACGTTATATATGTTCCTAAATACGATTCATTTTCAAGAAAGGATCAGTTTTCATCATTTGTTCATTTAGGAAGTCTTTCCGAAATATGTTATATATGTTCGTAAATACGTTTCATTTTCAAGAAAGGATCAGTTTTCATCATTTTTCATTATTTAGGAATCATTTAGGAAAGCTTTCCTAAATACGTTATATATGTTCCTAAATACGTTTCATTTCCATAAAGTATCATTTTTTATCATTTAGGAAGACTTTCCTAAATACGTTATACATGTTCCTAAATGGTTACTAAATACGTTTCATTTCCAGAAAGGATCATTTTTCATCATTTAGGAAGTCTTTTCGAAATACGTTATATATGTTCCTAAATACGATTCATTTTCAAGAAAGGATCAGTTTTCATCATTTGTTCATTTAGGAAATCTTTCCGAAATATGTTATATATGTTCCTAAATACGTTTCATTTTCAAGAAAGTATCAGTTTTCATCATTTTTCATCATTTAGGAAAGCTTTCCTAAATACGTTATATATGTTCCTAAATACGATTCATTTTCAAGAAAGGATCAGTTTTCATCATTTGTTCATTTAGGAAGTCTTTCCGAAATATGTTATATATGTTCCTAAATACGTTTCATTTTCAAGAAAGTATCAGTTTTCATCATTTTTCATCATTTAGGAAAGCTTTCCTAAATACGTTATATATGTTCCTAAATACGATTCATTTTCAAGAAAGGATCAGTTTTCATCATTTGTTCATTTAGGAAGTCTTTCCGAAATATGTTATATATGTTCCTAAATACGTTTCATTTTCAAGAAAGTATCAGTTTTCATCATTTTTCATCATTTAGGAAAGCTTTCCTAAATACGTTATATATGTTCCTAAATACGATTCATTTTCAAGAAAGGATCAGTTTTCATCATTTAGGAAAGCTTTCCTAAATACGTTATATATGTTCCTAAATACGATTCATTTTCAAGAAAGGATCAGTTTTCATCATTTGTTTATTTAGGAAGTCTTTACGAAATATGTTATATATGTTCCTAAATACGTTTCATTTTCAAGAAAGGATTAGTTTTTATCATTTGAATCTTTCTTTATTTTTTTGTGTAGACAAAACAACAACACATCTGTTCTGATACTTCATTTACGCATTAAAATCAATATGTTTGGAAAGACTTCCTAAATGAACAAAAGATAAATACGTTATATATGTTCCTAAATGCGTTGCATTTCCAGAAAGGATCATTTCAACATTTGTATATTTCTTTCTTTGTATAGGCAAACAACAACACATGTTCGGATTTACGCATGAAAATCAATATGTAATATAGCCTTTTATAGTTTGTCTTTGCATGACTTATGTGAAATCATACTTTTTCTGTTTCTTGTTGATTTCGGAAGACTTTCCTAAATACGTTATATATGTTCCTAAATGGTTCCTAAATACGTTGCATTTCCAGAAAAGATCATTTCAACATTTGTCTAAATTCATAAAACATTGAAATATGAAAATGTGTTGGGTCATCTCCGTTCTTCGTGCCCTCCAGATTCTTAATCAGAAACAATATGTCATATGCAGGAGGACTTGTCCCTTTGAGGCGCAAAGTAAGTCTATGAGCAAACAAGTAGGATAAAAACGGGTAATACTCATCATTTTCCATAGATCCGAGAGGAAACAGATTTTCATGAGAATCTGCAAGTGGTGGAGCCCTTTCATAAGTGATGTTGTGGGGTCCACTCAGCTTTGAACCGTTCGTAGTTTCATTTTCTAATTTTAGTTTGTACAAGAGAATTGTCTGGCATACAGTCAAAGAGCGGTCTAGTTCAAGCCCTTCCAGACGAAACAAAAGTCTAGGTAGCACATCCTCCTTTTCAGATGAGGAAGTATTCTCTTCTCCTGAACCATTACATAGCCCTGGAAGCTGCTCCTGTTCTTCCTCTTGAGATCCCTTGACACAAAAAAAAAAAAAAAATCCACACGCAAAAGATAAATTTACTGCAATAACCAAAAAAAAAGCTTGGAGAAAAGGAAAGATACCAAGGAAGTCAACTTCTTCTTGAGTAAACCAACAACCAAAACACTACCTAAAGCTCATCTTGAATTAAGAAGACTGCTACTTGTGGAAATCATGAAAAATAACGTTTATGATGCAAAGGTAAGATGTTAGTGGATTACCAACCAATCTAAAGTATCTACCAAAGCTTCTAATGATATACATCCATATCTCTAAGATTCCCAATACGAAACACTTCAAACTATGGCTCTTCCAACTATAAACAAATTCAATAGCTCGTGCTGGAACTCCTATCCCGCGAGCAGAAACCGCAACACAGGCAGTTAAAACTCTAGGAAAAGTAAATTGATTCGATTGATTTTCTTCTCTGTTCATATCCCTAAAACACTCGATTGCCTTGTAAGCAAAACCATTTTTAGAGTACACAGGGAGCATCGAAATCCATGTGACATTATTTCTCTCACCTAGCATTGTCCCAAAGAGGTATTCAGCTTCAGAGATGCTTTTGCATTGTGCATATATAGCGAGAAGTCCATTAACCACATTAACATCCAAATCAAACCCGGTTTTTATTGTACGCCCATGAATCTGTTCACCTCTCAGAAGTAAACCAAGCGAAGCACACATCCTAAGAACATTACCCAAAGTGTACTCGTTAGGGTTTCTTCCATCAAACTGCATTTCCCAAAACAAAGCGAAAGCTTCATCTTCACTTACATACTTGCAATACCAGAGATAAGAGCATTCCAGGAGATTGTATTATTCACTGGGTTTCTAAGAAAAAGTTTTTTTGCATGAGCCAGTCGCCTTGAACCAGAGTAAGCAACGGTCATAGTCTTCCAAGTAAACTCATCCATCTCTGGCATTCTATCAAACAACTGGCGGGCTTCCTCGACCCGACCGGATTTAGACAAACCTCCCAACACCAGGTTCGACTGAAGCTTCGCCCCTGATACCAGAAATCACAGCAAGCTCACATACACCAAGACCAAACACACCGAAAAATCGAATTTGAATGAAGATTTGAAAATCAATCGATGAGAATAAACGAGTAAAAGCTTACCGTTCGGCAACGAAAAGCTTCATGCGATACTAAATCTCTGATGTCAACGATTCCGGCGAATCAGAGGATCGTCGGCGATGACACTTCGAGATTAGCCACGATTCCGGCAAACTTTTTTTTTCCTCGATTGATAGTAAAATATAAGTGAGGGTAGTTTAGTCTATTTCCCTTTTAATGAATGCTAGATTTGTGACTTTCAACCTTGTGTGCTAAATGTTTGAACTTTTAGTTTTTTGGTGCTATTTTGTAGAATTGCCCAATTATATATATCTATATATATAATATTCCATCAAGTTTACAACAAGTTGGTTTGTGTGTCTCAAGACACATCATTTTGATCAAAAAAAAAGAAAAACCCTATAACTGAAAATAGTTTTTAAGACAAGGAAATGAAGGCTTGAGCACTTTTAGCGACCTTGATGAAGACATCTTCGAGAGTTGTGTCGGCGAGTCCCCAAGCAAAGACTGTGAAGTTGGATTTGGCCTTTTCTACAGCCCGAAACACCTCAGAAATCCTAACCTCTTGCTTTGGGAGCTCGAATTTCTGTGTACCAGCGAGATGATATATCTTCCTGGCATTGGGAGAGACAGTTTCAACCAATCTCTCTACCTCTTCCTCATGTTCTGAGGATGTTGTCATCGTGAACACATACGATCCACCGTATCTGCTCTTTAGCTCCTTGGAGTTTCCTATGCATTGCAAGCCTCCGTCTACAAATATCCCCAGTCTATCGCATAGAAATTCTGCTTCTTCCATCGAGTGAGCTGAAAATGTAGTCTTAATTAATTTAAGATTAAGTCTAATGCACGCTTAATCATATCCCAGAAGTTGATAAAGTAAAAGTAATCTGATGTATACTTGTGAGGATTATCGCTGTGTTTTGTTTTGCACGCTTAATCACATTCCATAAGTTCTTTCTCGAGGCTGGATCAAGTCCTGTGCTTGGCTCATCCATATAAACCACCTAATTTTAGAGAATGATTAATCACATGAGCCATTGCTTGACAAAATCACACAAATAACAAGAATGTTCGTACCTTAGGGTTCCCGATAAGCGATATGGCCACGCTAAGCCGCCTTTTCATACCTCCGCTGTAATTTCCAGCAGGTTTGTCCGCAACTCCTCCATCGAAAAGGCTGACGCTTTTAAGAGATTCTTCCACGGCCTTGAAATGATATCATGTATCCATAAAATTAACATTGGCTTCTGGAATAATAACACATATAAATATAGCAAGGTGTTAAAGATATATACTTGCGTTAGATCATAGCCCTTGATATTCTTGAGTCGGCCGTAAAAGAGAAGATGTTCCCTTCCTGTTAACGTCTCCCAAAGCAAGCTGAAACCAAGAGAATGACATATAAAAACATAGTGGTGTTCCTTTAATTGCTTGGTAATGGAAGAAAATGCAAGAAGATGATTTACTCGTGCTGCGGGCATACGCCCATGCTCGTGTATACTTTGTTCATGTCCTTGCATATATCCAAACCCTGAACCAAGGCTGTTCCAGATGAAGGTTTGAGGAGCCCTGTCATCTAAAGCCAAAATAATATATAAAAAAAATGTAGAGTACGAGATTACAAAATTTGACACTCTGAAACGTTTGTTTGGCGAAATTGACCATCAAGCTCATCGATAAAAATATCCGGAATCGAATAAGCTCAATCCAGAATACGAAAGACAACACATATGACGAGAGAATGACAATGTGGTTCTCCACTCGTCTGCCGTAACGTCTCGGAAACAAATTTCTACGCTAAGCTTCCCTTTCAAAGGTTCTTTCTATTGTTTAATTATGAACTCTAAAAGCAAAACAATGCATTCATTGTAAAAAAAAATAAAAATTAGTTTAAATAAATTTTACATTCAATTCAAAAAAAAAAACTGACCATATGAATGAAAGAGGTTTTGCCGGCACCATTGGGACCAATCATGCCGAAGCATTCTCCTGAAGGCACGTCGAGATATAACCCTCTTACTGCTAGTTTTGGCGGGTTACCATCTCTACCTGGATACACCTTCTTCAGGTTGTCACACACGATCGCATGCCCTGTGCTACCTTCATTCCTCAATTGCTCAACTTTCTCCCTCTGATAGTTGAAACCAAATAAGCATGGAAAGGCAAAACAAACATAAAATTACAGATACAACTTGACTTCTTCCATACCTCCTGAGTGACATCTAGTTTCTCCATATCTATGGAGACTTTTTTGGAATCCAGCCTCTGCATAGTAGGCCTCCTTGGTAGGGAAGAAGATTTCTTGAAAGGGTTCTCCAAGAAAAAGAAAGGGTTCTTCCCGGATGAGAAAACCTGATCGATATATAAGGCTACGATGAGAGCCAGAAACCACTCTATTGACATGATGCACAAAACTTCACCCATCCCACTATCGCTGAAATCTTGCCACTTCATCCCGTTTCCCCGTGAGGCATATTGTGAGAACTCATACAGCCCGCGGTATAGAGAAAAGCCAGGATACAACTCCAAGGCAACAATCCATTCTTCTGTAAACATATAAATATTGTATACTAAAATAAATAAGCAGTAATTAATAAACATGATGAGAAAATTGTTTTTTTTTTGTAGGTTGTTGATTTTACCCGGGAATGACTGAGTTTCAAGCATTTTTTGGAAGAGAAAGCTGCCCAATAGCCCAGTTCCGTACACCAAGATGTAAGCAACGACTACAATTAATCCATATATATAAAACAGAAAGACCATTCAAAATTTTGAACAGTGACATGTTCTTTAGAAGATTCAAGCAATGTGATGTTTATTACCTGTAACAGTCTTAACCTTTGAGAACATTGACGAAACTAGAAAGGAAAGGGCGATTTGCAGATTCACATAGATAAAATAGAAAACGAACTGGATACTATAGTCATTGAGCCGGAAGTACTTGAGTCCTATCGTTGACCCAAAGACCACCGATGAAACAACGTACAGCATGGATATGGTAAGAAAATAGGCATATGAAATCATCCAATATGGACCGTCGCCTAGGCCGTGCATTTTCATTATAATTCTTAGACGCTCTTGTTTCTCATACACCAATGATGTCAAGATCACCTGCAAGTTTTATAGCTTTTTTAGTTTTTTTTTTACATACAATATTGGGATAACATTTATTCAATGATTTGTAAGAGAACTTACAGGGAACAAAAGAAGAACAACCCAAGTGAAGAAAAGTGGTCCGAGCAAGGAAGCGATGTCTAGATTTAATCTAGTTTCTTGTTTAGGAACATCTTTGACAAACTCGAATAATATTCTTGTCGCGGGGCCTTTCAGAAACTTAAGATAAGCATTTGATATCTGCAGGGACATGCGCAATGAGAGAAACAAGTAAATTAATATATATTGAGAGATCGAGAACCGACGCTTGTGATTGAAGAAGACACAATAGCTAGTGTGCAACACTGATGGAGCATGGAGACAAGATATCCAATCCGTTTTAGGCTTGTCCTTCTCGGGTTTCGATCCGGGTGTAACTTTCAAGCATTCGAGAGTGTAAACATTTGTAGGATCTGCTCTAGTAGTTGAAAGCCTAGCTCTACGAGCTGCTATCGACCATTCCTTGGTCTTGGGAATAAAAAGATTGTCTTCCAATCAGATTCTCTCCAAATGTTAAGAGCTATTTCGGGTCCTTCAAGCTTTTCGGAGCTTTATGAAATTCTCTCGGATATCTCTTCAACCCTCTATCTCTTTGACTATGTTTCGTTTAAGTTTATTTCTAGATAAGCAAATGGGGTGTCGGACCATTTAGCTAAAGAAGCGCTACGTTTGTACGCACTGAACTTGATTTAAGATTAATTGAAGATGTGTTTAAAAAAAAAAAGAGAGATCGAATACGTAGACATATATATATATATATACATCATGGTGTGATTACTTACCATGTTGATAGAGCGGGGAAGTCGGACCAACTTTACATGCCCATTTAGAGAATCATACTTGTAGGTTGAGTTATACCAGATGGTCACATTGAAGTTTTTCTTATCCGTACTCATGAGATCATATGCTATGGGAAAGAAAATGGCGGGCATAAACAGTGACGTGGATCCTAAGCATAAGCTATATATATATATATATATATATATGTGTAAAATGACAGAAAAATTCAAACCTGCAGCAATCTCATTTGTCATCCCAGCAGGGTTTCCCCTCCAACTACCTTTGAAGAGCTCATTATTGACCTCTACAGAGTTATTTCGCCAGAGACACAACCCTTGAACACACTTCACCTCTGGGGGATATTTATTAGACACAAAACCCTTAGATCTCTCATTCTATAATCGCTACTACTTTGAACATCAAGAGGATATAAAAAAATACTTGTCTGAATTTTTCCGAGCGAGAGAGGCCATGTAGAGTTTGCACTGCACAGAGGTTGGATATTGTAGATGGGAATATCTGAGGCAATCCCTGGATCTGCATAATTGTTTTTTATAAGATCAAGAGATTGCTGAATATTTCTTGTTATTGATTTCAATGTGTTTGATTACATTATATAGGTAGCTTTAGCTTAACCCTCAAGTTTAGGATCAACAAGGAAAAGAAATATTCTAGATTTCCTAAATATTCTCTCATACTCCCCCTCAAGATGGCGAGTGTAGATCACGAACTCCCATCTTGCCAAGTAAATAAGAAAATTGAACTCGTCCAATTGCTTTAGTTAGTAAATCTGCGATTTGCTCAGTGGTACGAACATGACCTGGTGCGAGTTCTCGTACTTGAAATGCATCAGAGGTTGGATATTGTAGATGGGAATATCTGAGGCAATCCCTGGATCTGCATAATTGTTTTCGCCTGCTGCTTCTGCTGAACCCTGAAAAAAGAGTAAAAAAAAAGAGATGAGTGTAGACTGAGAAATATAGCTTAAAAATAAAGACATACCAAGACATTATAGGCTAAAGTAGGCAAGAGGTCGGAGGAATTAACTGCAAAAGAAGTAGCGAAGATATTCGCCGATAAAGCTGAAAGAGAAACACACACGAACTTATCAAAAAAAAAAAAGTATTTTTTTGGTCCACGTCAACATTCAAGATTAAAAAAAATTTACAAATTCTAATATTATTGTTAATAAAATATAAAAATAAGAAAATTATGTATAAAATTTTCATTAACAACAAAAAACCAGCATGATATTAAATTATGAATATTTTTTAATTTAAAATAGTGGTCTCAATTATATAAATAATTAACATTAAATATAATAGTAAAATCTCTTTACATGTGTGTATACGCACACGTTTAGAGAACACTTTATTATAAAAATGATTTATTATAAGTTGATGATATATGCATCTAAGAGTGTCCACATAAGATTTTAAACAATCAATTTTATTGGTCCACATCAACATTCAAAATTAAAAAGTTTACAAATTCTAATATTGTTGTTAATAAAATATAAAAATAAGAAAATTACGTATAAAATTTCCATTAACAACAAAAAACCAACATGATATTAAATTAGGAATATTTCTTAATTTAAAATAGTGATCTCAATTATATAAATAATTAACAGTAAATATAATAGTAAAATTTCTTTACATGTGTGTATACGCACACGTTTAGAGAACACTTTATTATAAAAATAATTTATTATAAGTTTATGATATATGCATCTAAGGGTGTCCACATAAGATTTTAAACAATCAATTTTATTGGTCCACATCAACATTCAAAATTAAAAAGTTTACAAATTCTAATATTGTTGTTAATAAAATATAAAAATAAGAAAATTATGTATAAAATTTCCATTAACAACAAAAAACCAACATGATATTAAATTATGAAAATTTCCTAATTTAAAATAGTGATCTCAATTATATAAATAATTAACAATAAATATTACTAATAAAAGTTGATGATATATGCATCTAAGGGTGTCCACATAAGATTTTAAACAATCAATTTTTTTTGATCCACATCAACATTCAAAATTAAAAAAGTTTACAAATTCTAATATTATTGTTAATAAAATATAAAAATAAGAAAATTATGTATAGAATTTCCATTAACAACAAAAAACCATGATATTAAATTAGGAATATTTCTTAATTTAAAATATTGGTCTCAATTATATAAATAATTAACAGTAAATATAATAGTAAAATCTCTTTACATGTGTGTATACGCACACGTTTAGAGAACACTTTATTATAAAAATAATTTATTATAAGTTGATGATATATGCATCTAAGGGTGTCCACATAGGATTTTAAACAATCAATTTTATTGGTCCACATCAACATTCAAAATTAAAAAGTTTACAAATTCTAATATTATTGTTAATAAAATATAAAAATAAGAAAATTATGTATAAAATTTTCATTAACAACAAAAAAACCAACATGATATTAAATTAGGAAAATTTCCTAATTTAAAATAGTGGTCTCAATTATATAAATAATTAACAATATATATAATACTAAAATCTCTTTACATGTCTGTATACGCACACGTTTAAAGAACACTTTATTATAAAAATAATTTATTATCTGTAAAATATATATATATATATATATATATATGTTACTTATAAAAGTTGAAGTTATTTGATTCTAAGGCTTTCACCATAGAATTTTTATTAACCAATAATTATAATCTACATTAGCATCTAAATTATAAAAAACATTCCACACGATCGCATGAAATAGATAGTGCGAAAAGTATCGAAGAAATTACATTATTATATCCGGTTTGGGATTGCCTTAGATAAATGTAGAAGTTCTTTTTTTTAGTTGTTCTATTTCTTATTCATTTTCTGATTTTCTTATGTAATTTGTATTTATTTAGCCTACTTAAATGTATTTTTCATCAAAATTATGCTCTGATAGAATATAAGAAGAATAAAGAACGGCATGAGAAATAATTCACTAATGGCTTAAGAAAGACGACTATAATGAAGGAAAAATGACTAGGTGTAAACCAATTTTCTCACATATAAAATAATATTTGTACTTCAATATTATTTGCAATGATCTCTAACTATGAGAATTAAATCATTATCGCTTAGGTTTATAATCTTATCGAAAACCCATTGAAAAGTTACCACAGCCAAGATGTCACCAGACAAAATTTCGGCATCTATCTCTTCAAGGTAAAACTTACAAAAAATATATTTACTTTGTCGGTTTTTGGTTATTATAAATTTGTTTCAAAATTCATTCCATATTCATATATTGTCTTGGTTTCAAAATTAACTTTTTAATAGTTGTGCTTATTAATTTTCTTTTCTAATTGTAGATTTAATTGAAAATTTGTATTGATTAAAGTAGCTAAGGAAGGAGACTAGTTTTTGAATTTCTTGTTTTTTTGTTTTCATAGAAAACAGATATAACGAGAATGAAAGTGAATATGATGAAAAAACTTATTCACTCTGATCGGAAGAAGTGAGGTATAATCATTGAAAATTTATTTAAAGGTTACCACAACCAATATGCTATCAGACTAAAGTTTGGTCTTTACCTCTTCAAAATAAAACTGACAAAACATATATTTAATCCGTCAATCTTTTGTGATTTTAAATTAGTTTTAAAATTTTATTTCATATTAATCTATAGTTTTGGTTTCAAAATTAAAGTTGTCATGAATTTGAAAGCAAGAGTTGTGTTAGTTAGTTTTTTTTTTCAATTTAGTAGATTAAATCAGAAATTTGTATTGGTTAAACTAGTTAAATAAATAGAATAACTTTTAACTTTCTTACTTTTTGTTTTTTGTTTTTCAATAAAAAAACATGTATAACGAGGATGAAACTGAAAACGATGAAAAAAAAACTTATTTTCTTGATTTGAAGAAGATATGTATAATATTTTATATTCGTGTTAATAGTATATGTTTATTAAATAGCATTTGATTGATTTGTTATACTTTCAGTTGGTTTTGGTATACTAATTTGTAAGTGTTAGAACAAATAATACGTTTTTCAAACGGAACATATATCGATATAAAACAAAACCGTTGAAACATAACAAACTATATATAATTTCTGAGATTAAAACTGCAATATATATATATATATATTTATCAAAATATTATTAAAAAAATACGTAAAACCTAGTATATATATAATATACCTTTTCCAATGGGCTGTTTATCCCCAGTGATAAGTATAGTTACAGGACAAGATCCTCTGGTTACTCTGCAGGACTTGTCAGGGAGGTCTGTGTGGGAAAGGAAATCGGCCTTAACAGAGCGCAATTGAGGTTGTGGAACCTGCAGCATCGGAGGCAACAATGGAGGGTTTGGGATGGGTCAAATATCACCAGGCAAATTAGCAGCATTACTTTTACATTCATTCGCCATATCAGAGATACCCTTCGTCAGGGCATCGATCACTTGTTGAATCGCCAGGAGAAGCAGGCAGAGGAAGAATGGAACCAGGATGAGCCGAACATTCGTCCATATGTGTTTCCTCTGCATTTAGAAGAATTAAACCTTCTTTTTTTTGCAGCAAAATCATCTATATATCAAGTTAATTCAATTAACCGGGTGGAAACAGAAACTTACGGAACAAGGCGCATACACATACCTGATAGGTTAAATTCTTCCTAAGTAACGCATTGGCCTGTGTCCAGAAACTTGTCGGGCGACTATGATCCGCCATTTGATGAAGAAAGAAAGAAGCTTCGCTAGTCTAACTTGTTCGTCTTTTTCTCTTTAATTTCTTCTTAGATGTCCAAAAATAAACGAGGTTCCAATTAAGTGCCCAAAAATAAAAATGAGGTCCAAATTTCACTCATTTTTCAACGTGGGAAAGAAATTTAGTCAAACCCTTAAAAGTTGGAAACAAAAAGACCGCAGGTCCTTTAACTCCTTTTTTTTTTTGCTTTCTTTCTATTAGTAATAGATATATTTAGGGTAATTTTCTTCTCTTTCTTTATTACACTCTGCTTCCCTAACGTAACATAAAACCTTTTGTTGAGGCAATAGTGTGGCTGATCGAATGGCAAGGGAGTCTCTTTCATTTCAGAATTATGTTCCCAAATTGTATTCGATAATGCTAAAATAGGTTAAACCTTTTGTTGAGGCTGATAACTGTAACATCCCGATTTCTTGTATATGCGGAGAGGCTTATAAGAATTGATTTGACTACCTATGTCACCAAAGTACACTTATCTTTTCGGGAACTTGTCCAGAGAGAACTCCAGAGTTAAGGGTGCTTGAGCTGGAGCAATTTAAGGATGGGTGACCTACCGGGAAGTGATTCGTGGTATCGTGTGAGTGAGGACAAAACACGGGGAAAGATAACGTGGTGATTGCAGGGTCAGTAAACAAGTATTACAAGCCTCCCGGACTAACGCACCGGCCGTCGGACAAGGGTGGGGCCCACGGGCCGAGAGAAGGCATGGGGCCCACAGGTAGGGGCGGTCGGGGCGTTACAAGTGGTATCAGAGCCGAACCCAAACACGTGTGTGGAGTCAGGTGGGCCCACACCGTCTAGGGTGACGATCCTGGTGCGCAACGAGGACGTTGCGCTCTATGAGTGGGGGTGATTGTAACATCCCGATTTCTTGTATATGCGGAGAGGCTTATAAGAATTGATTTGGCTACCTATGTCACCAAAGTGCACTTACCTTTTCCGATCACTTGCCCGAAAGAACTCCAGAGTTAAGGGTGCTTGGGCTGGAGTAGTCTAAGGATGGGTGACCTTCCGGGAAGTGATTCGCGGTAGCGTGTGAGTGAGGACAAAACACGGGGAAAGGTCACGTGGTGATTGCAGGGTCAGTAAACAAGTATTACAAGCCTCCCGGACTAACGCACCGGCCGTCGGACAAGGGTGGGGCCCACGGGCCGAGAGAAGGCATGGGGCCCACAGGTAGGGGCGGTCGGGGCGTTATAGACATCGTCTCTGTTATCATGGCGAACAATCCGGGGAGACCAATTCCCAACAACAAGGTTTGGTTTAGTTTTATTTTTTTATTTTGTCACCCCTTGAGAATTGAAAATCGAAGAAGCCAAAATGTGTGTCTGTGTCCGATTTTGATATTCAGGTTCTTTTTTTCTTAATTGAAGGTAAAATTTATTCAACTAAAAAAACAGTTTTAAAATGAATGCATCCTTATGTTTTGATATTCAGGTTTAATCATTCAAGGAGCCTGATGAGGTAGATTCATGGCTTCTCTCACATCCTTAGCAAGTCGGATTGAAGAGCCAACGTTTAAGTTCCTTGTTCCTCTTCAAATCGCTGCAGAGCGTGAGATCGCAAGGTCCTTGATTGGAGATCCAGATTTTGGTTGGGGTTTTGGATTTAAGGAATTTGCACGCCCAACTACTATAGGTGAAACTATCTCTGCACTTAAACTCATGGGACCAGTCTTCTTTCTTGCTTTCTCCATGTTTGGTTTTGTTCTCCAACTCAGTTTTCTTGTTCCCGAGAAAGAGCTAAAACTTCATCAGACAATGACAATGATGGGAGCCTTTGATACCGCTTACTGGTTATCATGGCTCACATGGGAAGGAATCCTTACCTTTCTCTCCTACTCTTCTTAGTCCTCTTTGGAATCATGTTCCAGTTTGATTTTTTCTTGAACAACAATTTTCTTCTTGTCTTCCTACTTTTCTTGCTTTTTCACTTCTACATGGTAAAAATCCTCATTCCTAGTTACTTTTCTTGCTTTCGATCTAAGATATCCATATACATCATTTTTATGTTTTGCTCTTACTTGTGGCGCTGCTAGATTACATTGGCTACAATTGTTGGTTTCCTTGTGTTTCTCATTGGTTTCATGACGCAGGTTTGGCTCTCTTTCAGTAGCTAAAACTGGATGTGACTTGTTACTTACTAATTGCAGTTATAACAGCCTATTGTATCTGATATGCTCAAATTAATACCCTAAAAGTACTAAACAGTAGTTGCAGTATAGTAGGGGTCGAACACAAGGACTCACAGAAACACACAATAGATTATGTAGACGAAAATCAAGCTAAGCAATTCAGTTGAAACAAAAAGCAATAAACAGTAAAGAGTTGTAAATTCGATGGGAGAAATATAGATTCAGGGTATTTCTCAGGGAATCAATGAATGCAGATAATCTAACTAACATGATTCAGATTTAGCGCGGTTCTTGAACTCAAATCACTAAGCTATAATTAACCAACTGTCGTTGCGAGAATGATCTAAATCTAAATCCTAGGAATTCCAAATCTCTTTGCGAATCCTAAAGTCTAAATCAGCTTTTAGATCAGGTTTGATTTGTTCACAAAATAACTAAACCAAAACTCTTTGCGAATAGTTATTTTGCTCTCCTTAGGTTCTATCAGGTAATTAATCGCACTGTCGTGCCTAATCAATTATCCTAAGATCTATATTCTAGGTAGCTAATCTAGAACAAGCTTTGAACACAACCTAAAGTGAAGAACTAATTCATATGGTGAATCCTAATAAACTAATCAACATAGCATTCAGAGAAACCCCTTATAAGAACCCTGAACCTAAAGTGGATCTACTCAGACATGGAGAATGAAAACAACATGATTGAATAGATCATCAAAGAAATCAATAAAAACAGGAGTTCAGAGTTGTCTCTCCAAAAACCAAAGTAAAATCAAGAGTAGAATAAAGCATAGCCAACAAAGTGGCTGTAAAACCTAATTAAATAGTCTAAACACGAATTGGGGTTTTCTTGTAAATATTAAAGTCTTCTGGGCAAGTTCTGCATTTCTTCAAACTTCATTAAAAGTCGCGACTTGTAATCTGCTCGATGGGTGTCGATCGATACCAAGGGGTATCGATCGATGCTTGACGTAAAATCGAGTACTCAGCAACACGAACTTCATCTTCGCTCCAGAATGCTCCAGAAAGCTCCAATATCTCCAATTATGCTCCAAACGTGCTATAGCCTGTAAAGGACTCTAAAACACTACGAAATAATAGAAAGACTCTATAAAACGGACTTATATCATGGCCTAAAAGGGGTAAAACAATGATATATCAGTATCAGCTATTGAATTCCCTTATTCCAGCACCTATGCGGCTTCTCACCGGGTGATGTGGTCACTCTTTCCACCCAACACTTTTTCTGCGGGCCTTAAGCTTCTTCTTGATGCAACTTCAACTCCCGGAAGCTCTTGAATCAATTGGAGTGAAACTGTAGTTTGCCAAGGGGCAAGGCAGCTTGCGTAATCTCAATTGTATGTGGACATTCTAAATAAATTTCATCAAATATTACTTGTCCATTATTCTTAAACCACTATATATATACTATTAGTAAGTATGGACCTAACTCACACCAAAAAACTAGCTCAAGAGTGGATGATTGCCACACACTTGTATATCCAAAAATCACTCAAAGTTTTGATGTTGGACAAATATCATTCTAACATATAACTTTCAAATTTTGGCAGAATATTATCTACCACTGGCTTGTCGGGACATTTCTTTTCTGGTTTGTTCTGGCCATCTATTTTGACGCGTCAGGTGTAAGAAAACACATATTCTACTTTTTAACACATGTTTATTGGATTGGCAAAGGGGGTAACAAAGTAGAAGTTATTTTCTCCTCCACTCATGAAATGTTTTTTTTTTGTTGGAAAATGTAACTAACATACTTTACAGAATGTAGCATTTGTGGCTGTATTGGTTCGGTTCCACTCGTAGAGCATATAATACCAGAGGACCAAGATGTGCTTAAAGAGGAGACACTAGTTAAACAACAAGCAATGGATGGTATAGTGATATACTCATATATTGCATGTTTAGCATGTATTTCATTTAGAGTTTTGTGTAATTCGCATGCATAATCATGGTCTAATCTTGCATTTAAGTCTCATTTAGAGTAATAGGTGTTTGCATTAGGTCTTAGTGAGTTTTGCATACATTTGGAGTGTTTTTAGGTGTCTTGGAGACAATTGGTGATGTTTGGGGATATAGAGCATAAGAGGAATGCAAAGCCCATCCGAGATGCCGGAAAGATGTAGCTGGACAAAGGCCGTCCGTTATGAATCAGCCTTAAAGCTCTTCATAGGAGTTGTATAGGAGTGAGTCATATGTCTATAGGAGTTGGAATCAGGCCATTCGGATATTTGGTTAAGGAGTTACCGCGGATTTACGGAAGACCATCCGGATCGGGAGCAAGAGAAGCGGTTGAAGACGTTTGGGAGCTTTTCAGCATTCACATCGACCATGCACCCATTCACATCGATGCAACACATCGATTCTCAGCTTCAGGGGAATTCACATCGACCCAGAACTTCCCACAAATCGATGTAGAAGCCAGATGCAACTCCAGGGCCTTAGCATCGACAATACACATCGATTTGTGACATTGATGTCGATCCTGTTGCCCACTTTTCCTATAAATACTTATCTAAACCTAATTTTTAATGTATGCTTTCTTTTTTCTAAGAAACCCTTGCCCCTTTTGAGAGTGTTCTTGGATTTGTAAGAGAGGATCTTCTACTTTTTATGCAATTAAGTCTTTGTTTTCATTGATTCATTCCATCTAATATTCTTTCTATCTTACCTATTCAAGATTCATCCATGAAAATCTCTCATATCCATATCGATTTTGAAGGGCTTTTCATGGGTCTTGAGTAGTCTTTTAGGATCTTGAGATGGGGTAGATTAAGATGTTCCTAGGCTTGATTCATGATGGTTAGGGCTAGATCTTCTTATATCCCTTCTTGTTTAATGTTCTTAAGTCTAAATCTAGCTTGAAAGAGTAGGTTTAGATCATAAGGCATTTCATGCACACCAAGTGTTTGATGAAATGCCTTGATGAATTAAACAATAGATTTACATTCCTAGCCTATGACAATAGTTGTCTAGGGTGTATTTTTGGTTGATCTTGTTGATTTAAACTTAATGCTTGGTAATCAATGACCAACAAATGATGATTTGCTAATGGGTTAGGTGATAAGCATAGTGATTAATTGCTTGAAAGAGAATTAGTCAAGTTTAGGATCTTATGCCTAGGGATTAGCTTGTTTGAGTAAATGAACATCATGAATTGAACTTGGGACTTCTTATATCGATAACCCTATCTCTAGATTCGCTTTTGCTTATTGATTTACAATCTTGCTTAGTGTTTTTGCTTAATTCTAAATTTGATACTTAATCAAAAACCCCTTTTATTAGCTTAACTCATTTAGTGCCTTGCATTCTTAGTGTTTAGGACTACTTCCCAATATTGGATTCGATAACCTCTTACTACATCGGTTAGATGGTATTGATACCTCTTTGGATTGCAAAATCCTTGTATCAATTTGGCGCCGTTGCCATATTGAGATTTGTTTTAACATTGAGATTTAGGTTCTTAGTGAGCTTAAGTATTATTTGCTACCAAGTTACTAATCTTCTTTGCTTCCTAGTGTTCTTTCTCTCTATAGGTGCATGCATACCCGTTCACATGGCAATACTAACTTAGTAGAACCGAGGGATGACATTGATCAACTTGAGAGAGTATCAAGAGCAAGACGAACCCGAGGGAGAGTTCAAGAAAAAAAATTGGTAACAATATGGAAGATCTTCATGATATTCCACTCGGGAACGTTCATGAGAACATTCCCCACCAAAGGAACGGTGGGAATGGCAACAACAAAGGAGGTGGTGGCAATGGAAACCATCACCAACCAAACCGTCCCAACCATCCACCAAGAGCTAGACACGTTGTTGGAGAGGGTGATGCCGCTAATGCTCACCAAAACCGGCAAGGCATTCAAGCTCCACCGGTGGAAAACAATAACTTTGAGGTCAAACCCGGGCTAATCAACATGGTTCAAGCTAACAAGTTCCATGGGTTGTCAATGGAGGATCCTTTAGATCACATTGACCAATTTGACCGGATATGTGGTCTCACTAAGATCAACTCCGAAGACGGTTTCAAGCTTCGTCTCTTCCCGTTCTCTTTAGGTGACAAGGCTCACCAATGGGAAAAGACCTTGCCTCAAGTATCTATTACTTCATGGGATGATTGCAAAAGGGCGTTTCTAGCCAAATTCTTCTCACCGTCTAGAACCGCCAAACTTCGCAATGAGATATCTAGCTTCACACAACGGTCTATTGAGTCTTTCAACGAGGCTTGAGAGAGATTTAGAGGCTACACTTCTCAATGCCCACATCATGGCTTCTCCAACGCCTATCTCCTTAGCACTTATTACCGAGGTACTTTGCCTAAGATCCGTATGCTACTTGACACGGCTTCGAATAGTAATTTCCTAGCTAAGGACGTAGAGGATGCTATGGAGCTCGTGGAGAACTTAGCTACTAGTGATGGGACGTATGGGGATGATTATGACCGTGCTTCAAGGACTACTAGTGACTTTGATGAGAACAAGAGAGCCAAAGACATGAAAGCCTTGAATGAGAAGTTGGATAAGCAAGCCTCTATGATAGACAAGCTTCTTGCCTCTCAAAGAGAATCTCAAAAAGCGGTCCATTTCATTGGTGACTACGAGAACAATCAAGCTTACTATCAAGAGGAAGCGGTGGAAACACAAGAGGAAGTGAACTACGTGGGGAACCAAGTTAACTTCCAAAGACAAGGGTTCAACCAAACCTATAGGAATCCACAAGACCAACTCTACTCTCAACAATCTACTCAAACTCAAGGAGTTCCACAAGAACAATTCCAATCTCAAGGTCAACCTTCTAACTTCAACCAACAAGGGTATGTTCCAAGGAACCAATTTCAAGGAAACCAAAGTGATTCCAACTAAAAGCCCCACCTGGTTTACAAGGTCAAGCACCTACGTCTAAACCGCAAGAGCTTGACTTAGCCTCCATGTTCCAACAACTCATCAAGGGCCAAGCGAAAACCACTAACACACTACAAGAAAACAGGCATTTTGCAACGATTTTTTGCGACGATTTTATTTCGTTGCAAATTGCAATCGTTTTTGCGACGACTTTACGACGATTCTTAAAGACGTCGTAAAATCGTCGCTAATTAGCGAAGATTTTACAACGATTACCGACGACATTACAACGATTATCAAAATCGTCGTACAATCGTTGTAAATTAGCGACGATTTACCGAGGTTTATATAAAACGTTGTAATATCGTCGTAAAATTACCCACGAATTAGCAATGATTATTATAATTTGAACTTTACATCGATTTCCCAACGATTAATCAGTTAGGTGAGCACGTTTTAAGTTCACGGTGTTCGGTTAGGTAAACATGTTTAATATCGTTGTAAAGTCGATGTAAACATTTTTAGATTCGTTGTAAAATCGATGTGAAATCGAATGTAAAATCGTAGGTAATTCGATGGTAATGAAAATAAAAATCTATATATAGTGGCCAACTTCATAATAAAAATTTCATATTCAAAAACAATATTTACTTCTTTCTGACCAACAAAAAAATGTCAATATACGAAATTAGAAGATGGATGTATAATCGTCTTGATTCAGAGGGATCACTAACAAAGGAGTTCAGTGATGGGGTGGAGGGATTCATGCATCAGGCAGGAAGTATACATAATACGATTATCAGTGGTAAGATGTACTGTCCTTGTGCCAGATGCTTGAATAGGAAATTTATCATTATCTCGAAGGTGTGGTCGCATATATTAAATAGAGGGTTTATGCCGCATTACTATATATGGTATTATCATGGAGAGGGTCATGGTGGGAAATGCAGCTAGTAGTAGTAGCAATTATCAAGCATCGAATTTTGATGAGTCAAATAATTTTAATCAATTTAATGATCATGCGGAGCAGCATGGTGAAGATAATGATAGGATTCATGACATGGTTACGGATGCATTTCATGAAACCGTAAGTACATTTGCACATGATCATCATGATGATGAGGAACCCAATCTAGATGCAAAATTTTTTTATGATATGCTAGATGCTGCAAATCAGCCACTCTACGATGGATGTAGAGAAGGACATTCTAAATTGTCGTTGGCGGCTAGGATGATGACTATTAAAACTGATCATAATTTAGCTGAGGTTTGCATGGATGATTGGGCTGATTTGATTAAAGAGTATTTGCCAGAGGACAATTTAGCAGCTGAAACTTACTATGAGATACATAAGCTGGTTTATAGTCTTGGGTTGCCTTATGAGATGATAGATGTCTGTGTTGACAATTGCATGCTTTTTTGGAAAGATGATGATAAGTTGCTGGAATGTCGATTTTGCCATAAGCCAAGATATAAGCCGCAAGGTACTGGTCGGAGTAAGGTACCGTTCCAGCGGATGTGGTACCTTCCTATAACTGATAGATTAAAAAGAATGTATCAGTCTGAGAGGACAGCTGCATCGATGAGATGACATGCAGATCATTTGCAAACAGATGAGGAGGTTACTCATCCTTCAGATGCAAAAGCATGGAAACACTTTAAGACGGTACATCCAGACTTTTCTAGAGAGAAACGTAATGTGCATCTTGGTCTTTGCACATATGGATTTAGTCCATTTGGTATGTCTGGTAGGCAATATTCTTTATGGCCAGTAATCCTAACGCCTTACAACCTTCCCCCAGATATGTGCATGCAAAGGGAATTTTTATTCTTGAGTATTTTAGTACCAGGTCCGAAGCATCCGAAGCGTTCCCTTGATGTGTTTTTGCAGCCTCTGATACAGGAATTGGAGCAGTTGTGGTATACCGGGGTTCGGACATATGATTTTGCAAGGAAAATTTTTTTTACAATGCGTGCGGTGCTTATGTGGACAATAAGCGACTTCACTGCGTACGGGATGTTATCAGGTTGGACTACGCATGGGCGATTGTCTTGTCCATATTGTCTCAATCGGACAGATGCGTTTCAATTGAAACATGGTCGGAAAACAAGTTGGTTTGATTTTCACCGCCGATTTCTACCGATTCATCATGCATATCGAAGAAATAAGCGGTTGTTTAGAAAGAACAAAACTGTTCGTGTTCCTCCTCTTGTTTATATTTCCGGGGAAGATCTAGAAGCAGAAATTGATCATTATGGTGCATTGGAAACAGTCAATCGTGGTGGAAATTGGCACACTCCAGCTAATATGCCGGATGGATATGGGGAGCATAACAATTGGCATAAGAAATGCATATTCTGGAAGCTTCCGTATTGGAAGGATCATTTGCTTAGACACAATTTGGATGTCATGCACATTGAGAAAAACTTTTTTGATAACATCATGCATACATTGTTAAACGTGCGTGGAAGGACTAAAGACAGCGGTAAGTCAAGGTTAGACTTGCCTGATCTTTGTTGTCGGAATGAGTTACATATTACAAGCAATGGGAAAGCACCTGTCCCCATATTTCGAGTGGGTGCGGAAGAAAAGTCAGATTTGTTCAAATGGGCGACATCTGATGTGAAGTTCCCGGACGGGTACGTATCTAATTTAGCTAAATGTGTTGAGAATGGCCAAAAGTTTTCCGGGATGAAGAGTCATGACTGTCACGTCTTTATGCAACGACTACTTCCTTTTGCATTTGCTGAACTTCTACCAGGAAATGTACACGAAGCAATTGCAGGCATTGGAGGGTTTTTTCGGGATCTTTGTACCCGTACTTTGTCAGAAGATGTTATTGCACAACTTGATGCTAGTATTCCTATTTTGTTGTGAAACATGGAGAAAATATTTCCCCCAGCCTTTTTGATGTTATCGAACATCTACCTATTCATCTACCTCACGAAGCAGAACTTGGGGGACCTGTGCGGTATCGATGGATGTACCCATTCGAGCGATTCATGGGACATTTGAAGCGGAAGGCTAAAACTCTAGCCAAAGTTGAAGGGTCAATAGTAGCAGGAAGTTTAACAGAAGAAACTTCTCACTTCACGGGGTACTATTTTGGCTCGAAGGTTCGCACACGGAAAAGGGCAGCACGGCGATATGATGATGGAGGTGTAGGCCGAACATATGCTAATGAAGGTGTCCCAGATATCTTTTCTTCAATCGGTCGATTATGTGGAAGAGTGAAGTCAGTTTGGTTTGCCAATGAAAAAGACCATCATAGTGCACAAACTTATATCCTCTTAAATTGCGAAGAAGTTAGTCAATTTGAGACGTAAGTGTATAAACATACGTCTTATATATATGGCTAAATTATATATATGCTAGCTTTATACCAATTACAAATACTTTTGTATGCAGTGAATTTGTTAGACTAGTCCGAGAAGTCATTGAAGGAATCTCAGACGATGAAATCAACAAGCTAAAGATCAACATTTTGCCCCGTGGTTGAAGACGCAAGTACGTAAAATTTTAAGTGATCTGATTAATTACTAACTTGGACAATTAACCTAATACATATTTTGATTACTTTTTAAATTAAATTAATTAATGATATCTAGGTCGAGTATGGGGATACCGCATATCCACTCTGGTTCCATGAGTTAATAAAATGCCCCATATCGAAGATAACGAGTGCACCCATGTATTGCACACGCGGATATATATTTCATACATTCAAATACTGAAATCAAAGAGCTACTGCCAACTACGGGGTATGTGTGCGGGGCGAAATAGATTTTTATGGAGTGTTGCAAGATATAATTGATGTTGAGTACCCTGGTTGCTTAGGTTTGAAATGCGTTCTGTTCAAATGCGACTGGTTCGATCCAACAGTTGATCGAGGCGTCCGTAAAAACAAATTTGGGGCAGTAGATGTCAACCAATCACGACGTTACAATAAATATGAGCCATTTATCCTAGCATCACAAGCAGAACAAGTCAGCTTTGTTCCATATCCGCGAGTTCGCACCACCCGTATCTCATGGTTATCAGTTATAAAAGTTTCTCCGAGGGGTCGAATTGTGGGGGTTGATGAGGAACTACCAATGCAGCAAGATCATTGCTCTGATATGCCAGAACTAAATGAGAGAAATGAAGACATCCTTTTGATAGATCCTCAAAACAGGCAAGTTGAATATCTCCCAGACGATACAGAGGAAGAAGATGAGGAAGATGAGTTCGAAGAAAGTGATGAGCCAGATGATCAAGAAACGGATGTGTACTACTCTTTGTCCGAAAATGAATCAGAGTGACTGCGCTAGCTAGTAATTATTGTGAATTTAATGTATTAATATAATATTGTGATCGAGTAATTATTGTGAAATTTAAGTGATATGATTTCTATGAAATCCCCTAAACCCCAAACTAAATTCCATCTCCGATCTCCATTCATTTTCCGCCGTAGGTGCGGCGATTAATAAATTACGAGACATATGTGTCTATGTGTCATGTAATTTATTAATTGCCTCAACAACGGCGGGAAATGAGTGGTGATCGGAAATAGGATTTAGTTTGGGGTTTAGGGATTTCAAAGGAATCGTCGCTAAATCGTCACTAATTGAGATTGTCACAAAATCGTTGCAATATTTGCGACGATTTAGCAACGAATATGGACGAAACGTGGCTAAATCGTCGCAAACTATAAATGTCACAAAATCGATGCAAAGTTGCGACGATTTAGCAACGAATTGTCATAAACCCTAAACCCTAAACCCTTTGCCCTAAACCCTAAACCCTAACATATTACCATCTCATTGTATTATGCATCTTTCAATGAAATTGATCGTGAATTTAGAGAATTGTCCGAAAATGAAAACTCGGTCAATCACAGTAATATCCACAAACTGAATCATTGTATTAATAATCTAACATATACGCAAACTATATGTTTTACTGATTTTTCAATCTCGATGAACTTATTGATAATTTCATGAATTTGGATTTACGGTAAACATGTAAAGTCGTTTCTGGAATGTTGCAATCGACGTTACAATTTTGTACCTATACCCTAAACCTTAAAACAGATTTTACAAATATCTTCACTAATTCGTTGCAAAATTAGCGACGATTTAGCAACGAATTAAGACTAATCGTGGCTAAATCGTCGCAAACTATAAATGTCACAAAATCGATGCAAAGTTGCAACGATTTAGCAACGAATTGTCATAAACCCTAAACCCTAAACCCTTTGCCCTAAACCCTAAACCCTAACATATTACCATCTCATTGTATTATGCATCTTTCAATGAAATTGATCGTGACTTTAGAGAATTGTCCGAAAATGAAAACTCGGTCAATCACAGTAATATCCACAAACTGAATCATTGTATTAATAATCTAACATATACGCAAACTATATGTTTTACTTATTTTTCAATCTCGATGAATTTATTGATAATTTCATGAATTTGGATTTACGGTAAACATGTAAAGTTGTTTCTGGAATGTTGCAATCGACGTTACAATTTTGTACCTATACCTATACCCTAAAACAGATTTTACAAATATCCTCACTAATTCGTTGCAAAATTAGCGACGATTTAGCAACGAATTAAGACTAATCGTGGCTAAATCGTCGCAAACTATAAATGTCACAAAATCGATGCAAAGTTGCGACGATTTAGCAACGAATTGTCATAAACCCTAAACCCTAAACTCTTTGCCGTAAACCATAAACCCTAACATATTACCATCTCATTGTATTATGCATCTTTCAATGAAATTGATCGTGACTTTAGAGAATTGTCCGAAAATAAAAACTCGGTCAATCACAGTAATATCCACAAACTGAATCATTGTATTAATAATCTAACATATACGTAAACTATATGTTTTAATTATTTTTCAATCTCGATGAATTTATTGATAATATCATGAATTTGGATTTACGGTAAACATGTAAAGTTGTTTCTGGAATGTTGCAATCGACGTTACAATTTTGTACCTATACCCTAAACCCTAAAACAGATTTTACAAATATCCTCACTAATTCGTTGCAAAATAAAATGTCACAAAATCGATGCAAATTGGCGACGATTTAGCAACGAATTGACACTAATCGTGGCTAAATCGTCGCAAACTATGAATGTCACAAAATCGATGCTAATTTGCGACGATTTAGGAACGAATTGTCATAAAATTTACCGCGTGTCGGTCAATTAAACTCCCGCGTGTATGAATGTCACAAAATCGTTGCAAAGTTAGCGACGAATTAGCTACGGTTTGATTGCCTCGATATAGCGACGATTCGTCGCTAAATTGTCGCTAATTAGCGACGACATAGCGACGACAAGTAATCTTATATATACACGCGAGTTCCTTGCGAATTCATTTACAAACAAATCACACTAAATACTGATCATAACTTCCTATCGAATTCCTTGCAAAAAAAGGTAAATTTTTTTTTAATGTTTTTAATTAATTAGTATAGATAAAAATGGAAAAATTTAGGTCGGTAGAAACGTAATCAAATTAGAAAAAATAGCAGACTGCCCGGATGTTTATAGATAGTAATTTTTTTTATTTTTATGAAGATGGGCCAGCGTCGTGCACATTACGCTCAGTTTTTGAGAGATATTGGTGATGCTTCGGGTACCGGGTTTCCTCCGTCTTCTGAGGCTACAGAGACGGATTTCGTCCCGGTGACGCAAACACAGAGTGCTCCGCCGCCTCCACAACCACCTCAGATTCCGCAACCTGGAGGCCATGCCCCGGCCCCATATGCACACATGACGGTTCTTGATTTGCTTGCCCAGCCGGGGCGTCATAGGCTTAAAAGATTAGATCCGGATCATACTGACGGGTTGGAATGGTAATATATATAAATATATATTTTTTACATTTATTATTACATATTTATATTTATTTCTAACAATTCAAAATTTTACAATTTTTTGTTTCAGGTTTGGAGTTGAATCCAAAGTTGGACGCACCGTTTCCGACATCATCAAGTCCTATTTTATCGAGCCTCATACCAATTTTACCCAGCTTCCTTCACACGTCAAGGAGACATGGTTCAAGATGTTTGCGGTACGTATGGAAAAAATATTTTTTTCTTCCATAATTATTTTAATTATATTTAAATATATATTTAATTTAATTTTATAAAATATGTAATTATTTTTGTTTCTCATGCAGCAAAAATATCACTGGGATCTTTCGATTCATGGCGAGGTTGAAACTTTATTTCTCGAGAGGGTGAAGTTTCGTATCCAAGCCGTGGTTGGTGAGTGGAAGAAAGCATGGAAGATTTCTGGGGATTTAGCAAAGCCCCTGCACATGGATAAAGCCGTTTGGGACGGCTTGGTGCGGTATTGGATGGATCCGAAGTCCATCATAACTGCTGAGAAGTGTTCGGCTTCCCGCAACACCGTTGATTCAGACGGGAAACTCAAGGCTCTGCCTCATACAGCTGGGCAAACACCTTTTGCGGGTGTTCGTCTACAGATGGTAATTAAATTTATTTAAATTAATTAATTTATTTAATTTACTTCGTCAATAACATAGTTTTTTTCTTTAGGCCGCCGAAGACGGAGGTGTACTCCCTCCGATGACCAAGGTTTTTGAGCGGACGCACCGGAAGAAGGATGGTTCCTTTGTTTCCGAGACTGCCGAGCACATCTTAAATGAGGTGACTTCCAAAGTCACCGAACGAGAGACACACCTCTCTCAACGGCTATCTCCAGGTGGTTCGTCGGTCATGTCTGGAGGGTTGACCACACCCGATATTGACCGGATCTTCGAGCAGGTATATAGAATAGTTAGTACTTATTAATTTTTAGTTTTTGATTTTATAAAAATTTCTAATTGTAAATTTAAATATAGGTTGCCCCTAAGAGAAAGGGGAAGGTTGTCGGGATGGGATCTATTCGAGATGTCTCGGCTGCTTCTTCATATGCTCCGCGACGACGATCGCCAGAAGATGATCCAGTCGTGTTACGTGCCACGATTACGAGTCTTCAGGAGCGAGTTGAGACCGAGTCTCAGGCATATCAGGCGAAGATTGCGAGTCTTCAGCAGCGGGTTGAACTGGATGCTACGCAGAATGACGAACTCTTCGACATCTTGGCAATAGGAAACCCGACAATGCAGGCCATGCTACGGGAAAAGCGAAGACTCCGAGCAGAGGCAGATGCAGCGGCAGCGGCAGCGGCAGAGGCAGCGGCAGCGGCAGAGGCAGCGGCAGGCCCATCGGGTTCGTCGAGACTTCCCGAAGACGATGTAAATCTCGACGATTACGATATAGTTATATAGATTTAGGGTTTCGAATTCTAATTTTGGTTTTTTTTGTAACAAATTATAATATTTTTTTCTAATAAAATATTATTATATATTATTTTTATAATTTTTATTTTATAATTTCGAGATTAATAAAATTTTAAAAATAATAATAAAAATCATATATAGAATCGTCGTTAATTCGATGGTAAATAATAATCCTCGTTGTTTCGTTGCTAAATTAATCGTCATAAAATCGTGGCTAATTTACAACGATTATACGATGATTTATTAGCAACGATGTTGCGACGATTATTTAGCAACGATTTTATGACGATTTATTAGCAACGAATTAACGACGAAAATTTTTTTCCATCGAATTAACAATGAAATATTTCCCATCGAATTTCCATCGTTTTTACGACGTATTTATATTCGTCGTAATTTCAATGTAATATTTACGACGATTTAGCGACGAAAATTTACCGACGATTTAGCGACGAATTTTTGTCCCTCGTACTTTCCAGACGAATTTACGACGATTTGTGGTTTGCGACGATCAGTTAACGACGATCTCTTTTTCGTCGCAAATTCGATTCAAACCCTCTTTTGCAACGATTTTACAACGATATCGTTCGTTGCAAAAAGGGTGTTTTCTTGTAGTGACAAGGTCATTTGCTCTTACAATGACCTTAATAGCAAGTTTGAGGCATTGAGCTCAAAGGTGAAACTAATGGAGCAAAGGAGTGCCGCCCCTTCTTCACAACATCCTCAAGGCTCTTCAAATGGGAATGCAATACTAACCTCTAAAGAGTCTTGCAACACCTTTTCCACTCTTAAAGAGCAAGATCACATTATTGAGGAGTTCCTCGGGTTAGTCTTTAGCCTCAATGAGGACATTGAGCAACAAGGTGGGAAGGTGACCTTTGAGCATGAGAATGATATAGTGTTGGTTGAAGAAAAGAATAACAAGGTTGAGGAGTCCATCAAGGACGTGGCTAGAGTGAAAAACGTAGAGATACTTGTTGGGTCAAAGAGAGAGCCCATTCGCACTTTACCTTCCCCATATGAACCTCCACTTCCATTTCCCGGTCGTTTCCGCAATAAGGCACAAGAGAAAGCGCCCCCAAGCACAACAAGGATCGAGCCTAAGACTCTCCCAAATCTTGGAAACCCCGGAAAATTCTCAATATCTTGCACACTTGGACTCTTGGAAGTTGATGATGCTTTGTGTGACTCGGGCTCAACCGTTAATGTCATGACTTTGAAGATGGCCAAAAGTCTTGGGATATATAAGATGAACGATTACCCCTCCACCATCACATTTGGATACTCATCCACGAAGAAACCTCTTGGCATGATTGAAGACTTTGCCCTTAAGATTGGAAAGTGTCTTGTACCAACGGACTAAGTTGTGATTGAGATGGCACCTAACATAAAGCTCCCTCTACTCCTCGAGACTCCATTCCTCAACACAACCGGTGCAAACTTGGACTTCATAAACAAGAGGGTTGTTCTTACGAACGTGGATGACAAGAAGTTATACACAATGATGCCTTCTTCCACCGCTATTTGTGGGGCTATTATTTGTGGGGACAATGAAGCCAAAGCCCGGAAGATTGAGTATGTTGGCGTATGTGAGACGGTGAGTATTGGAAGGGTTGAAGAAGCCTTAGCTCTAGATGGAAGTTGCTTGTATTCCCTCTTTCACACCACAACGGAGAGTGATGGTGAAAGTGCTAAGGTTAATAAGAAGAAGACGAAGCCTAGGTCCGAGGAGAGGAAACCGAGCATGCTTGAGGGGATTGGACCCTTTCTAGACCAACCTTCGATCGTGACTCTCATCCCATGGAAACATGAAGAAGGGATGATTGAGTACAATGTCAAATGTAGAGGGCGCCTCAAGCCTTTTGCCAAGGCAATAGCAACCCTCACACCGGAGATTAAGGAGCCAAATCACGCCGGTCTTCAAAGCTTAATGGGTAAAATTCTTAAACTCGAGCTTAAGGAACTGCCATGGAGTGCTTGCACTCCTCTATTACCCACCTAAAAGGGTAACAAACGTCGAACTTAGTGACGTTAAACAAAGTGCTCTTGGGAGACACCCCAAGCTTATCCTTGTATATATATTTCCTTTTATGCTTTTCTTTCGTTGTTAGTTCCTTTTGATGGGATTTGTTAGTGCAAGTAGGTCTTTGATGGTCTTATGGGCGTAGACTTATGGACTAAAGTGCTTAGGATGAGGTGCGTCCCTTGATCCCTCTTGCCCCCCTCCATCATTTTCCAAGGTAACACTCCAAACTTTGTATAAAGCATTTAGAATCATATATTTTTCCTTCTTTCATGCATTGTTTAACTCTTCTTTAAGCTTCTATTACACAAGGGACTGTGTAATTTAAGTTTGGGGGAGGGTTTATGTGTTATCTAACATCGTTTTTGGTGTTCTTATTTTGCCTTTTGCACCTTGAGTCTCATGCATATCATGCATTTTCAATAAATTTGAAAATTTTGAACTTTTGTGAATTCCATATAGGATTAAGTCTAGATGCATAACACATAAGGCAGCTTTGCATAAGCATTAGGAGCAATGATAGATTTGTCCTTGTAAAGTACCATATTAAGAGCCTAGTCCAATGCCATTGTTCCTAGTTAATTGATGCTTTGATTTCGTGTAGAAATTAAGAACGAACTGTTGGAGTTTTAAGTGTATCAATGGTAATATTATGAACCATTGTAACTATTGGTTAATTACGGTTACAATGTTACACGTACGGTTGAAAACGTACGTGACAACCGTTGGACTTTATAAATACTATGTTCCTTTGCCTCAAAAAAGTACAACAGAACGAGAGAAAGAAAACAGATTCACAAGACCAAAGATTGATAAAATCTTTGGTGAAAACACAAAACAAAACACAAAATCTCTATTTGTTTCTCTTGGATCTTAGCCTAGAACAAGAGAGAACTTTGATTGTCGTATCCTAGAAGGAATTTCGTGTAACCCAAGGCTTGAGAAGGGTCGAAATACTATTTAAGAAAAGTGATTTTGAGCACGATTAATCATTATCCAAGTTCACTATACGTTACGATCCCGTAAATACAACATTTCTACAACATTCTTAAAGAGTATTTTCCGTGAACAATGGCTAATGTTTCGGTGCGTGAGATGACGTCAAAGTTTGGCAAATTAGATAAGTTTGAAGGAGTTAATTTTCGAAGATGGCAAAAGAAGATGCAATTTCTCCTCACAACACTCAATGTGATGTACGTTCTAAGTATGCCAATGCCCACAATGTCGGAGAATGCCGAAAACGAGTCCGTGGAGGAGACAAGGAAGCAACTTAAATGGGAGAACGATGACTACATATGTCGTGGCCACATTCTCAACGGTATGTCCGATCCTCTCTTTGATGTCTATCAAAATGTCGAATCCGCAAAAGAATTATGGGATGCGTTGGAGTCGAAGTACATGGCCGAGGATGCTTCTAGTAAGAAGTTCCTTGTGAGTAATTTTAATAATTACAAGATGTGCGGTTCAAGGCCGGTTATGGAGCAATACAATGAATTACTTCGCATCCTAGGCTAATACACTCAACACAACATGAAGATGGATGAATCCATTTCGGTGTCGAGCATTATCGACAAGTTACCACCTTCATGGAAGGATTTTAGGCACATGTTAAAACACAAAAAGAAGAGTTGTCTCTTGTACAACTTGGCAGCCATTTGCGCATAGGGGAATCTCTAAGGGTGCAAGAGGGAGGAAAATCAAAAAATAAGGAGGCTGAAACTTCCTCGATCAATATGATGGAGGAAAGTGGGAGTTCTAAGATGAATAATAAAGGGAAGAAATGCCCCTTTAATAACAACACTAACGATGGATCTAACAAAAGGCTTAAGAGCGTTTGTTGGATTTGTAACAAGCTGGGTCACTTCAAACGTGATTGTCGGGCAGCAAAGGATAAGAATAAAACGCATCATAACCGTTTTGGGCAAGGTTCTAAGGAACAAGTGTGGATTTAACCTATCATAGGTCGTGGAAAAGTGGTGTTAGAATTTAGTTTCGGGAAAACTCTTAATCTTAATAATGTAATTCATGTACCCGGAATTAGAAAAAACTTAGTCTCCGGTAGTGTTTTAAATAAACGTATGATTGATATGTCTAAAGAAGGATTAATTCCTACTTTTGATGTGAATATAGATAAGTGTGGAACATGCATGTTGACTAAAATAGTTAGACAACCGTTTAAGAGCATAGAAAGAAACGCTAGGATGCTTGGACTTATACATAGTGATCTATGTGATTTGCATTCAACTCCATCTTTAGGGAATAAAGAAATATTTCATCACGTTCATAGATGATTATTCTTGCTATTGCTATGTATATTTATTACATGCTAAAGATGAGGCCCTTAATAAATTTAAGGTTTATAAAACTGAGGTTGAATTGCAACATAATGACTTGATTAAGAAGTTACTCACCGATAGAGGTGGGGAGTATTATGATCCAACATATTTTCAGTCTGTAGGCATTATACATGAGACTACGGCTCCGTATACACCACAACAAAATGGTGTGTCCGAGAGAAAAAATAGAGTCCTAAAAGAAATGGTTAATTCTTTGTTATCTTACTCGGGACTGAGTGACGGATTTTGGGGTGAAGCCATGTTAACGGCTTGTTATTTATTAAATATAATTCCTAACAAAAGGAACAAGGTTACCCCATATGAACTTTGGCACAAAAAGAAACCAAACTTGAACTACCTTCGAGTTTGGGGATGTAGGGCGGTCGTCAGACTACCTCAACCAAAGATTAAAACTTTGGGAGAAAGAGGAGTTGATTGCATATTTATTGGATATACCTTGCATTCCAAGGCTTATAGATTTTATGTCATATAGATTAAAACTTTGGGAGAAAGAGGAGTTGATTGCATAATGATTCTATGCCGGTTCACACAATAATTGAGTCAAGAGATGCAATATTTGATGAGAGCCGTTTCTCTTCTATACATAGGCCAAATGACTTAGTTCAATTTTCAAGTGGAACAAATAAAGGAAACGACACGTTCGTTCCTCCTAACGAGTCACCGACGCTTCGTAAAAGCAAACGAGGGAGAATTGAAAAATCATTCGGTCCTGATTTCCAACTTTATTTAGTTGAAGGATCAAGAGATGAGGTCGGTTTCTAATACTCATATTGTTATCTTGTTGATGAGGACCCTAGAACTTTTGACGAGGCCATGAAATCACAAGATGTTGCGTTTTGGAAAGAAGCGGTAAATGATGAGATGGATTCTATTGTAGAAAATAATACTTGGGTCTTAACGGATCTCCCACTTGGTTGCAAGCCTTTAGGCTGCAAGTGGATCTTCAAGAAGAAGATGCAAGTCGATGGAACAATCGACAAGTTTAAAGCTCGATTGGTTATTCAAGGCTTTAGACAAAGGGAAGGCATTGACTACTTCGATACATATGCTCCTGTTGTTAGAATCTCTTCTATTAGATTATTAATTGGTTTAGCAGCCATTCATAATCTTTTTATCCACCAAATGGATATTAAGACGGCGTTCTTGAACGGTGTTTTAGAAGAACATGTGTATATGAAACAACTCGAAAGATTTGTTATGCCTGGTCAAGAGCATAAGGTGTGTAAGTTGATAAAGTCATTGTATGGGCTAAAGCAAGCACCTAAGCAATGACATCAAAGGTTTGATGAAGTTGTCTTATCAAATGGATTCAAATTAAATCAGTCGGACAAGTTTTTATATAGCAAATTTGATGATTCTGGTAACGGAGTGATCATTTGTTTATATGTTGATGACATGTTGATCTTTGGCACAAACCTTAGACAAGTAGAACTTACAAAAGAGTTTTTGTCAGCAAATTTTGCCATGAAAGACATGGGGGAGGCGGACGTGATTCTTGGAATTCGAATCAAGCGTGAGAACAAAGGACTATCTTTAACACAATCACATTACATTGAAAAAGTGCTTAAAAAGTTCAATTATGACAATTGTTCTCCCGTGAGCACTCCCATGGACGCGAGTGTGAAGCTTATGCCTAATATGGGACAAGCAGTATCACAACTCGAGTACTCACGAGTAATTGGTTGCTTAATGTATGCCATGACGAGCACTAGACCAGATATAGCTTATGCGGTAGGAAGGTTGAGTAGATACACTAGTAATCCTAGCACTCATCATTGGCAAGCTATAAGGAGGGTGCTCAAGTACTTGAAAGGAACGATAAATTATGGTTTGTCATATGTCGGATTTCCTTCAGTCTTAGAAGGATATTCAGATGCAAGTTGGATTACCAACTTGGAAGATCATTCTTCTACAAGTGGTTGGGTGTTCTTACTTGGGGGAGGTGCCATTTCATGGGCATCTAGGAAACAAACTTGTATTACAAGTTCGACTATGGAATCAGAATTTGTAGCGTTAGCGGCTGCGGGGAGAGAGGCGGAGTGGTTAAAAAACTTAGTGTCCGAGATTCCATTGTGGCCGAAACCGGTATCACCGATTTCTATCCATTGTGATAGTCAAGCTACTTTGGCTAAGGCTTATAGCCAAATGTATAATGGTAAGTCGCGACACCTGGGCGTTAGACATAGCGCGGTACGTGAGTTTATCACTCATGGGGTGATTACCATAGAGTTTGTTCGGTCTCAACAAAATCTAGCAGTTCACTTGACAAAAGGACTAGCTAGGGACTTGGTGACCAAGTCAGCTAAGGGGATGGGATTAAAATCCAGTTAAATCTTTAATGGTGGGATACCCAATTTCCCTCTAATACGACATTAGAGGCTGAATTCAATGTGGAAAGCCCACACTTAGAGATTGAAGCACTTGTTTTTATCATCCCAAAGTAAATGCTTAGACCTGCAAGAGAGGGTTAGGCTAAAGTTTTCTTTTTAATAGATCTTTTGAAAAATTGCATTTTGCAGGTGCAAGATGAAAAGTATCTACCTATATGGGTGTGAAGTGTAGCCGCTTCAAGAAGCTTGGACTTAGCTTTGTATATGCTCATGAAAGGATAAGGACACATGGCTTATAATAGTGTCAAGGATAAACACTTAGAATAGTGTGTAAATTCGTGTGTGTATTATCTTCATGTACCCAAATGAGTTGAAAGGATTTAATCCGTAGGACATCCTGATTCTCGGGCATTTGGAATGTGTAATATCACTACTATGTAAATTCAATCCTTAGGACATTTACATGTATGCATGAGTTTGGTTTTTGTGTTGTTGATTTCGTAAATCAAAAGAGTACACTTAAATGGGGGAGGAATGTTGGAGTTTTAAGTGTATCAATGGTAATATTATGAACCATTGTAACTATTGGTTAATTACGGTTACAATGTTACACGTACGGTTGCAAACGTACGTGACAACCGTTGGACTTTATAAATACTATGTTCCTTTGCCTCAAAAAAGTACAACAGAACGAGAGAAAGAAAACATATTCACAAGACCAAAGATTGATAAAAACTTTGGTGAAAACACAAAACAAAACACAAAATCTCTATTTGTTTCTCTTGGATCTTAGCCTAGAACAAGAGAGAACTTTGATTGTCGTATCCTAGAAGGGATTTCGGTTAACCCAAGGCTTGAGAAGGGTCGAAATACTCTTTAAGGAAAGTGCTTTTGAGCACGATTCAATCATTATCCAAGTTCAGTATACGTTACGATCCCGGAAATACAACATTTCTACAACACGAACCATGCCTTGTTCTCATGTCTTATTGGTCTTGCCTTGATTGAAGCAAACCTTGACTTGAATTCAACCCCATCTAAGTGATAACCTTAATTTTGACTTGTAAATATTGTGTTTATGCATTTTTGAATGAATTCGTGGATCACTTCATACATACTTGGATAATCTTTTCCCTTTCACTACTCTTGTTTATCCAAGTAGCCATATCCCATGATTGGAATGGTTTCCCCTACCCTAACCTCAACATTCTTTCTAGCCATTGATATTCATGTGTGATTGGTGAGGCCTTCTTTCGAGCAAACTTGGCAAAAAGTGTTAGATTTAGGGCGACAAGGAGGAATTTCCATGTAGATTTATCTCCATCATCACAGAGTTAATCTATGAATAGGCTAGATAGGTTAGCGGTTCTTGGTTTAAGTTTGGGGGAACGGTTTGGAAATTTGGTGAACGGATGTGTTTGGGATAGATTTTGGAATGGGAAAGATGAATAAGGAGAAGGAAAAGGGGATCGAATTTATAGATTGGTTGGTGCAAAATTATAAGACTAGCTCTAAGAATAAAATAGCCTCAAGAGATCCAAAGAAAAAGAAGAAAGCCGAAAAGGCCAAAACATCAAAGAAGAAAAAGAGGCGTGAACAAAGATGAAGAAAAAGGAGAGCTAAGTCATAACAAAGAAGCACCAAACCATGAGAACAAGGAAGAAGAAGTTGATCCCCGAATGAGAAGAAGGTGAAGTGAAAGGACAAGAAGCATGTGTGGGTTTAAGAAGGCAAATGCCTTAAGATGAAAAGGGTAGCTTACGATGTGGGCACAAACGGGTTAGAATGCTTTAGGTTAGAGACACTCTAGGCATTTGGGTAGATGAGAATTCTCCCTTGTATGCATAGGTTGCCTTTTACCTTTAGCATTTTGCTAAAGTTTGCTCTTTCCATGAGAGATCCTTATACTTGATTACCCATGCATGATAATGAGGTCATCTTCATCTCATAACCTAACCCTTAGCCAAACGAATTCATTTGATCTTGCATAAACATGATTAACGCTTATTACACTTAATCAATGTCAAGGGGTTGGAGGATTTGAAAGTTTGTGTAGGTTGAGGTTCGAATGTAAGTCATGCAAGGATAAGTATGGCTAGTCACTTTTGAGTAAGTTATTTGATCACATCAAGAAGTTTGCAATTTGGACATTGGGCTCGGATTCTTTTTATGGCACTTTTGGATTTGAGCTCCCATATTCTAGTCTTATCCCTTTTCCTATTCTTGTTTCCTTGAGGACAAGCAAGGGTTTAAGTTTGGGGGAATTGATATACTCATATATTACATGTTTAGCATGCATTTCATTTAGAGTTTTGTATAATTCAGATGCATAATCATGGTCTAGTCTTGTATTTAAGTCTCATTTAGAGTAATATGTATTTGCATTAGGTCTTAGTGAGTTTTGCATACATTTGGAGTGTTTTTAGGTGTCTTGGAGACAATTGGTGATGTTTGGCGATATGGAGCATAAGAGGAATGCAAAGCCCATCTAAGACGCCGGAAAGATGTAGCTGGACGAAGGCCCTACATTATGAATCAGCCTTGAAGCTCTTCATATGAGATTTAGAGGAGTGAGTCATCTGTCTACAGCAGTTGGAATCAGGCCATTTAGACATTTGGTTAAGGAGTTATCACGGATTTACTGAAGATCATACGGATCGGGAGCAAGAGAAGCGGTTGAAGACGTTTGGGAGCTTTTCAGCATTCACATCGACCATGCACCCATTCACATCGATGCAACACATCGATTCTCAGCTTCAGGGGAATTCACATCGACCCAGAACTTCCCACAAATCGATGTAGAAGCCAGATGCAACTCCAGGGCCTTAGCATCGACAATACACATCGATTTGTGACATTGATGTCGATCCTGTTGCCCACTTTTCCTATAAATACTTATCTAAACCTAATTTTTAATGTATGCTTTCTTTTTTCTAAGAAACCCTTGCCCCTTTTGAGAGTGTTCTTGGATTTGTAAGAGAGGATCTTCTACTTTTTATGCAATTAAGTCTTTGTTTTCATTGATTCATTCCATCTAATATTCTTTCTATCTTACCTATTCAAGATTCATCCATGAAAATCTCTCCTATCCATATCGATTTTGAAGGGCTTTTCATGGGTCTTGAGTAGTCTTTTAGGATCTTGAGATGGGGTAGATTAAGATGTTCCTAGGCTTGATTCATGATGGTTAGGGCTAGATCTTCTTATATCCCTTCTTGTTTAATGTTCTTAAGTCTAAATCTAGCTTGAAAGAGTAGGTTTAGATCATAAGGCATTTCATGCACACCAAGTGTTTGATGAAATGCCTTGATGAATTAAACAATAGATTTACATTCCTAGCCTATGACAATAGTTGTCTAGGGTGTATTTTTGGTTGATCTTGTTGATTTAAACTTAATGCTTGGTAATCAATGACCAACAAATGATGATTTGCTAATGGGTTAGGTGATAAGCATAGTGATTAATTGCTTGAAAGAGAATTAGTCAAGTTTAGGATCTTATGCCTAGGGATTAGCTTGTTTGAGTAAATGAACATCATGAATTGAACTTGGGACTTCTTATATCGATAACCCTATCTCTAGATTCGCTTTTGCTTATTGATTTACAATCTTGCTTAGTGTTTTTGCTTAATTCTAAATTTGATACTTAATCAAAAACCCCTTTTATTAGCTTAACTCATTTAGTGCCTTGCATTCTTAGTGTTTATGACTACTTCCCAATATTGGATTCGATAACCTCTTACTACATCGGTTAGAGAGTGTTGATACCTCCTTGGATTGCAAAATCCTTGTATCATATAGTCGATCCTAACATCGTTGTTCAAATAGCAAAGACATATCCTGGATCAACAAAGTTTGGATGTTGCAAATGCACTAAAACATCCCCCCTTTTTTTTTGAATTGAATGTAAACTTTATTCAACCAAAATCGTTTTTTACAATGAATGTGAACTTTTGTCTGAGGTGTCCAAAAACGCTAGGGGGAGATCTTAAAAATCTAAAAAAAAAGATCTAGAAAAACCAACGGATGGAGGGGTCAATCTCGGGTGGAGAACCAGAGTATCATGCCGTCATCGTAGGTATCGTCGCCTGTTCCTCGTATAGAGGTTAGACGATTGCGTACATTCTTGTCGATGAGCTTGTGGAGCTGTTGATAGGGAAGAGGAGGATCTCCATGCTTACGGCCATTTCTCTCGCACCAGATGTGGTAGATGGAAGCTTGGAACACGTACCTAACAAAAAACATGGTTGTTTTTGTGTAAGTACCGTTATGAAGAAGGTGGACAATTGATAGGATCAAATATGTACCCTAAAAATACTAAGCTGTAGTTGCAGCATATTTAGGGGTAGAACCACAAAGACTCAGGAAAATCACACAATATACCAAATATTTTCGAATCAAGCTAAGCAATTCAGTCGAAACTAAAAGCAATAAACAGTAAAAGAGTTGTAATTAAAATCGATGGAAGAATATATGCACATGGTATTTCTCAGGAAATCAATGAATGCAGATAACTAATCAGTCAGGATTCAGATTTAGCGCGGTTCTTGAACTCAAATCACTAAGTGATAATTAACCAACTGTCGTTGCGAGAATTATCTAAATCTAAACTTCAGAATCCCAAATCTCTTTGCAAATTCCTAAGAATAAATCAGCCTTAATACCGAGTTTGATATGTTCACAAATCAACTAGACCAAATCTCTTTGCGAATAATCAATTTGCTCACCCTAGGTTCTTACAGTACTCAATTGCACTGTCGTGCCTAATTGATTAACCTAAGATCTAAGTTCTAGGTGATCAATCCAGAATTAGCTTTGAGAACAACCTATGGTGAAGAACTAATTCAGATGATGAATCCTAACTAATCAATTACCAACAATCAGAGAAATCCCTATGAGAAAACCCTAAATCTAAGATGGATCTACTCAGACATGGATAATGAAACAATCAACATAACTGAATAGATTATTAAATTAAACAATAAGAAAATGAGTAACAAAAGGGTTCAAAATCTTTTCTCGGACGAACAGAGTTTCAGACTTGTCTCCCTCACAAAACTCTCTCTCAAAACCAAAGTAAAATAAAGCGTAGCCATCAAAAGTGGCTGAAAAACCAAATAAATATCTAAGACACGTTTTGGGGCTTCTTGTAACTAATAAAGTCTTCTAGGGCAGATTGAAAATTCTTCAATCTTCTAATTGTCGCGAACCGTGTCTCTCTGCAATTGGTATCGATCGATACTGGTGGTATCGGTCGATACTCGGGCATCAAATCGGCTGTCTCAGCTACACAATCTTTGCTTTGCTCCAAAAAGCTCCAAAAAGTTCCAAGATCTCCAATTATGCTCCAAACGTGCTAAAACCTGAAAAGACTCTAAAAACTACGAAAACACTAGAAAGACTCTATAAAAGGACTTATATCATGGCTAAAAAGGGGTAAAAACCATGATATATCAACTCCCCCAGACTTAGCCTTTGCTTGCCCTCAAGCAAACAGAAAACCAAACCAGAGAAAGAGGTTTGAAAACACGGAGACTCACCTGTTCCTGAACCATCGCAATGAACCTTTTCCTAAGCTTTCCAGATATCACCTAACCAGTTCCAGATCTAACCACCATGTACTTCTCCGTAGACATTCGCATCTTTCCAGACTCCACACATTATTTCACAACATTGTCCAATAAAGCCCTCATCGCCAGTTTCATCGCTGCGGCCAATGTTCGAGAACCTTCTAGATTCTTTCCCATACAATATCATGACAAAAGAACCACCCAATTCACTCACTCTTTTGGTATTGTTTTCCTCTCCCCCAGACTTATTCCTTTTTAATGATATCTTTTTTTTTTTTACTTTGCATATACAAATCAAGGTTTGAGACGCGAGTATTGGTGGTGTTTGCCACCGAATCTCCGGTTCTCCTCTCTCAATGTATCAAAGGCCTTAGGCCAATAATGGGGTCACAGGAAACATTCCTATCCCTCGCTTCCAACCTCTCTGTGATAATTCCTTATCCAAGTAAAATAGTGGGATCGCAGGAAATTTTCCTAGCCCTCTACTCAGCGGAAATTATCTCATCTTTTATGCAACTATTTTCCAACTTGTGTCAAGGGAGAGGTATACCATTACTTTCAAACACATGGGTTCCTTTGTCAGATATGAATGATGAATCAAGCTCTATGAAAACTAACCACATCGATGAAGTGCAAAAATTTGGCTCAGGCTTTATAAGAACTCTGCTGGAAACATGGGTGTTTTCTAGTCAGCTGGTCAGTCTTTGGATTTTTCATTAGTCGATCTAGAACTGATCCTGTAACACTGGTCACTCAAAAGCAAAATCAGAACAATAGATTCAAGCACATGATCATAATCTCCAACAGGTTTTGACTCGATAAAACAAAATTTTTTTTTTAGACTCTAAGAAAACAGAAAACAATGTCAGTAACTATCTCCCCCAGACTTAAACAACATTTTCCCCAGTGGTATTAAGCCTAGAGAAGGTGAAAGAAAGCAAAAAGACGCAGTGGAAAATGTTAAGGTCAAGAGGTGTTACCATCGTGGTCATGGTGTCAACCGACACACAGCACTGGTATCGATCGATACCTGGCTTGAGTCGACACATGTCCTCAAATCAGCGACAATGGGTCAATTGTTACTCCATATTTTGTGTCAAATGATCCAAGTGTTATAGTTAGCACTGTTAGATCACTCAAACACAAGTCAGATGCAATAAAAGATCATAGATGCGTAAATCCACAAGTCCAAAAGAAAAGAAAATGCTGACATAAAGACTCAAAAGTTCAAAAGAAAATAAAAGAAAAAGGAAAAGAAAAATCAAACATGATAATCAGGTAAAAGGAGGACTAATCATCCTCATCAGAGGTGTCGTCGCCAGCGGTGTGGGATGGGCCAGCCTCCGTCGGTGTGCGCGGTGATTGAGGTGAATGAGGTCGAGGTGGAACCATACAGCTGCATCGTGAAATGGCACTCCAAATTGTCTGTAGACTCTCGACGACATATCGCTGAAAAGGATCCATCTCCATGTCAAGCAGTGGAGGAAGAGACAGCGCAGGAGCAGCAGCGGGTGTATGCGCACGTCGCGGACGTCGTGGTCGACCTCCAGCAACAGGAGGAACACGGCCTCCATATGAGGCTCCTCCTCGATGACGAGTAATAGGTGCAGCATGCATGTCCAGCGGATTAGGCGTGTAGAGCAACTGAGCAGGATCGTCACCAATGTCTGTCAGATCGGTGTTAGGGAGCTGAACTAGAAAGTCCCCATCAGAAGTGCTGAAACACCAACGTCGACCTGGTTTCAGCCACCTTAGGTTCTCCATGTGCTGGTCGTCCATAAGATCACGTGCAGTCACAATCGAGCAGCTCGCGGTACTGATCCCAAGGTGCTGAAAAAATGGGAGTAAGAAGACTGCCCACCGTCTCAGTCTTGACTCTAGTCTCAGTCCTGCGAGTCGTGCCACCACATCCTGTGAAAGGTTTGGTCTTCAGCGAGACCAAGTGGTGCGCAAACACAACACCTAAATTGACTGCAAGGTCCATCTCAGGCCATTCGTAGGCATCGTCCTCAATAATGTCCCCAATACCGATAGAGAGAACAATAAGCTCAGCCACCCTCATCTTGTTGGGCTCCATCTTGCACAATAGGGTGTTGCTCAAGATCCTCGCGAGGCAACGCATAACAGGATGGCGCACATCCATCTGAGTAGTGGTTTTGCTATCATAAGCTCCGTGCCCAAAGTGCTCCCAGAATGCCTGGATATTGAGGAACTGACGAGGAAACTCACACCTCGAAAAATCTCTGTGGAACCCATAGATGTCGCATAGCTCCTGAAATGGCAAACGGTATCGCACACCCCGAATCATGAAAGTCAGAATACCCTGTTGTGCAGTCGTGGGAGCTACACCAGTATAATAGACGCGGACTGTAGCAAGGAGCTGGCGCACTAGATCAGGAGAAAGATCGAACTGTCTCATGGGCATCGTCCCCAAACCGATCATGCGGATCAATCTGTGGAGATCCCTTTCAAAACCCAGATGCCTTATAGTGAGCGTGTCGACGAACCGGGTGGGCCACACATCAACATTCAACCATGCGTTGTAGAACAACGAATCATAATCGTCACACTCCTCAGAAATAGGCCTGGAGACGCAAGTCCTACTCTCAGAGACCTCCTTATATGTACCCTCAAATTCACGCGTCAAAGGTATCCTTGCCTTCTCATTTTTCTTAGGCCAAGGAGGCCTACAGGCTGTGCCTGGAGGCACGTGAGAAGTGGGAACAGAGCGAGGTGGCCATCGTGAAGCAGCGGGAGTCTCAGGCATTGCGCGTAGACACGCGTATGGAAGATCTGTATCCTCGTCTGAACCATCATATCGCACCCTGTATCGGTTTCCCGCCAAACAGGCTTTCAGCATCCCTCTGCGCCAAGTGAGACTGTCAAAGAGCTTAACTCTTTCGAGCAAACGGAACTCATGCGGAGGATCCTCAGGTGGATTCGAGCTTGTGGCCTCTATTCGTGTCCTCTTCTTAGGTTGCATCTGCATCAACAACAAAAGACAAACATCATAAACCCAACATCTCTCGCAACAGCAAAAATGATCAAGGAATACACAGAGCATCGACCGATACCAGGTGGTATCAATCGATACTCAAACAGTTTCTGAACCACACGAAGATCCACAATCCAAAAATTCCAAAAGTCGAAACTAATGGCAATTAAGCGTAAGGCGGGTTCCGACTAGTCCTTGAACAACTGAATCAAGTGGTGTTCGTCCAACAAAACAAGTTCTAAGAACCAAAAATCGAAAACCCAACCGTTTGGTCACAGATTGAAAAAGAGGAGATTCGTGTTTCATACCTTGTAGATCGAGTGAAAGGGGGAGAGAATGAGAAAGAGCACAAAAATCCAACAAGGATAGACCCTTGAATCACTCAAATCCGTGAAGAAACAAAAATTTGGTGATTGTAGGGAGATCATGCCCGTGTCGCTCGATGGAGGGTTTATACGGAAACTTACCTAGGTGGGAGTATCGACCGATACCATAAGTGTATCAATCGATACTCGAGGGTCGGTCCAGAATATGTGAGTGTAAAACCGGTATCGACCGATACCAAGTGATATCGATCGATACCGAGCCTCTGAATCTGATTCACGTGACACAGCAAAACACAAAACAAAAACTTGAAAATTAAAAGACTCATATGTACAGACTTATCAGTGGGATGCTTCCCACCAAGCGCTCGTTTCGAAAGAGAGTTGTGCTTAGCTGACCATCGATTTTGATCCGAGCACGTTTTCTTCAAAGGGGAGAGGGTCTTGGTGCTCAGCTTTCGTTTAGAGCTTGCCCCTGTAAGTGGGCTGTATGGGAGACGTTTTTTTCTGGCTGAGCGAATGAAGGATTTAGCTAAAACTTTCGGAGACAGTCTCGAAGTTCTTCTCTTTGGAAGTTTTTTCCGCAATTCAGGCATGTTGGGTGCCGAAGAAACTGATGCACCTTTCGGGGATAGTGGCTTCTGATGAGACTTCCGAGGAGGATCTGCGCCTATTGAACTTATCGCGACCTGTCGATTGGTTGGAGAGAATGACAGCCTCCTCGTTAGTATCTGGGATAATGATTTCTTCGACATTTTCAGGGTTTTGACCCTCGTGACCATTTGCATCGGATTGACGCGCATCAGATGTCTCAGGTTGTAAGGGGGTCCCCACTGTCCATAGTCTATTTTCCTGATGGAATAGGGGTTCCACAATTATCTCCAACGCTGATTTCCTTTTGACGGCTCTCCCTGAGGTTTCTTCTTGTTACCTTGACAGGCGAGCATATGGAGATTGTTCCTTAGGCAGATAAGGTTTGCTCCTTTCTTCATCTTTAGAATCATGGTCAAGCATTGGAGATTCCTGATTGCGTAGAGCCGGGGATCGCAGGGGGAGAGAGTTAGTTCTGCTGTTTGACACATGACTGCGATGGGGAGCTTCTTCTCTCTCTCTCTCTTTCAGTCGTGCTACGAGCAGTTTTTCTTTCTCTCTCTTGATCTGGGCTCCTTGAGTTAATTGGTTCACGATGGTACTTATCCGTCCTGCAGGGTTCCAGGGCTCTGGATCCCTGGTGGTGCGATTGAGATTGGTGAAAGTAGGAGGAGTGTTCCATCAAATGCTCTCTCGATCTCTCCCTGGATCGATGAGAAGGCTGAGAGGTTTGAGTTTCAGTCCTGGGATCTCTGTGATCCTCTCTGCGGGGTTCTTCTCTGGTTTGCCTAGCCTGATGAGAGTGGTGGGACTCCCTTTGATGGTTACGTAGATCACGATCTGAGGTTTTTGGGGGACGAGTGGAGTAACCACTGCCACGAGAGTGAGGGGAGGCAGGTCGATGAAGACTTCCACTTCCTCTATACGTAGGATCATACGCTTTAGCATAGTCTTTCTTCTGATCAATTCTCTGTCGATCTGATTCCAGGCGAGAGAGAGTTTTTTGTTGATTAATTCCCAACAACTGGGTATCGGATGGGGATTTTTTGGCATCAGGACAGTTGTCTTTTTCATGAGAAAGGGGAAAACAGAGGAAGCAATGCTTCTCGAGTCTAAGATACTCGAAGTGCACCGAGGCTTCAATACCAGAGGGAAACTGAATTGTTTTCCGTTGGACTAATGGTTTGAGAGCATCGATTTGCACTCTCACCATGCTGTCAATGGTGGCGTGGTCCATATAGGTACCCCGCACTTTGCCTATCGCACGCAGATTATTACCTGTGCAACAGTGAAGGGGGATACCATGGATCCTAATCCAAAAAAGATTTATGACGGGAAAGAATCGCAGATGATAGGTTCCCACCGCTGGAGCACAAACATCCATCGCTTAAAGTGAAAAAGAGCGTCATTGAGGACTGATTGTAGCTCTTCTTCTGTGTTGAAACGGAATTGAAATTTGTCCGGACCCATATCTTTTCAAGTGATTCGATTTTCCAATCTCCACACTTGTGGCATGAACCCAATTAGGTGTTTAGGACGTTGCGCTGTTGGATTCAAAATCCTATCTACGAGGGTAAGTTTATTTGCTTCAATTAACTCTGGTTTGGCTTCGTCGGGCAGGCGAATAGGGGGATCTCGAGTCCATCGGTGGGATCCTGAAATAGCCTTGCCTTTCTCTTCTCTGGTGAAGCGGCGAACCATAGTAGCAGGTGGGAAGCTATGAAACTGAGGGGACGTGGGCAGGAAGGTAACGAGAGATACTGGCTTGAAAAATACAGAAAATCGTTACGGAGGAGCCGTAAAGGAACGCAAAACGAGCGTAATAGTGTGAGGGGCCCACAAGAGGTGAGAGCGGGAATAAAAGTCCCTAGAGCGACGAAATCCGGCGTGCTTCGTGAGGCAGGTTGAGATCTAGGTCAATCGCTCTCACCAGAACCCTAGAGCGCCGCATCTCCAATCCCCAATTAATTGAAACACCCATTATTTAACACCCATTTACAATGGTTTTGTTTTAAAAAAGTTACAACACCCCACCCCACTATTTTATATCATATTTTTTCCTATTTTTTTGTTTTTATTTTTTTTTGTGATTACATCTATAACAATTAATTATCGATTAAAAATAAAATAAAATTAGTATGAGTTAAATAATTTTGTGAAATAATTTTCGTTTAAAAATAAAATTAAGGTAATAAAAATGAGAAATGGAGATAGTTATTATTAAAGCACATACAATGACGAAAATTTAAAATACAATACAATAAACACACAACACTAATGAAACAAACATAACTTAATTAGTACAATAAACTCAACTCACAAACTTAAAAACCTCATTCACCACGAAACATTCCGAATTGTGCCCATATGTGTTTGACTAGATCAGCTGGCAGTTCGTGATGCACATTTGAATCACGCAACTCGGATCTAGCATGAACATGATTTGAAAACGCTGGTGGCACATCAGTCGAGAAGGATGGTTGTGTACTAGACCCACTTGCCAACAACGCTGTTTGTTCTAAATTTAATACATCGCTTAAGAGCACCAAATTTTGCTTAGTGGTCCATTTTGGGCTTCTCTGGCGAGTAGAAGTTGAATCTTCTGCATCTGGAGTGGCTTCATGAACACCGCTCATTGAACCAAGAGCCGTTTGTGTATAAAATTCTGGAAATTCATTGCCCGTTGGAGTAGAAGAATATGGAGGTAGTTGAGATGAATACGGCATCATCGATCCGTAATATGGAGGATGGTTTGGAACAGCTGATGGCATGAAGAAATTTGGTGGATACCCATAATTTGGTATATGTTGGGGTTGGTTGGAAGACTGATTTTGAAGCGGATAATTGTTGGGATTTGGGTAGTTAAATGGGTAATAGAAGAATTTTGAGTGTTAAAAGGGTTATTATTGGGATCCATCTAACTAAAACGAGGTTTAAAGGCAAAACAGAGGTTTATTGTAGAATAATAGAAAATTTTAGTAGAAAAAGATGGTTTTTTTTCTGTTTCCAAATGAAATGAAACAAGTGTCTATTTATAGAGTATGAAAAATGATGAATTTTGGTATAAAAAAACATATATATATAGAATTATTGTGAGATAATTGATGTTAAATGATTAAGGAAAAAAAACAAATCTAAAGTCTCAACAACCGATCAATGTACGCCACGTGTAAAATCAATATCTTTTTAATTAAATAAAATTCTTAGCTCACTCTCTGACAACTGTCTCTCTTTTCTTTTATCAACTATGTTGATAAGTTTCAACGGAACTTGTGCCACCTCAGATTCACTAAAAACAAACCATTGCACTTCAATAAAAATTATCAACAGTTTTAAAAAAGTTTACAACAAATCATTGTAACTAGTAGCCGCCACAATTAGGTTTAATTATTAACACTTTAGTGGGTTTACGATTTAATTTGTTTGATTTGTTGGCCCATTGTTTTAAAGATTTATATATCTTATTGGATTTGTTTTTTTTGTGGCCCATTTAATTTATCCTGAAAACATACCCAAAATTATGAAATAAATCGAATGAACCGAACAACTGGAATATACCGAATTTAACCGAAATTTGCACCAAAAACAAAAAAAAATCGGTTATTTACGATTTTTAAACTCAAAACCCGAATTACCCGAAAACCGAACCGACCCAAACCGTTTTTAATTTTGGTTAAATTTGGCCAAATTTTAAAAAACCGTAAAACCGAAATACCTGACCCGAACCGACCCAATAAACCGAACTCCTTGTTAATGGTGAGTTTAACACTCTCCGGTTTGAACCGAGACCGGCCTAATTAATCTCGGTTTATGACGGTTCGAATCGGTAAAGTTCGTGATCGCGGCGCTGACTTCCAAGCCCATTAAAAACCCCAACACGGTATGTCAAAACCGACCTCCGAGATTTACATAATAATTCCTCATCCAAGAGGGATTTCGGCAAATATTTCATTTTTCTCATGGAACTAGAAAAAGAAAATCATCCGTTTCGACCGACTTAGAATTTTATAAATAGAGGGGGTTTTGCACCACATTATTTCATTCACATTCATCAGTGAGACATGAGAAATAGAGAGCTCGCAATTACAGACCTTTGTTTCTCTTGTTTCCTAAGTCTTTTTATCGATCTCAAAAACGAAACTTGTAATCGCCCATCTCGATATCAATAAACGAGATTCCGACATGAGTTTACTATTTTACCCCTTGTGTGATTTTCATAATCAAAAATTGGAGCCGTCTGTGAAGAATTTAAAAACAGAACTTACAGATCTCGGTTGACAGGCGATGACTGATCTTACTAACATTCCGACTCTCGGTGGTGACGGTTCGATACCCGGCAATGACAACACCTAGAACAACGAACTCGAGGATCTCAACCCCGAAGACTGAAACCCCGATCTACCACCACCTCCAGCAAACACTGTCAACGCCGAGACAGTTCAACCCGACCAATAAACTTTCTTACAAGCCATGGCTGTGCAATTTGCAGAGATAAACAAACAAAAAACAATGAACGACTTGACTCATTAATCGCAGCACATATCGAATTTAGGGACCATATCACCGAGCTCCGACAGATCCAAACAATGGTTCCACCTGGTAACGAGACGCTCACTCCACTACAGCGAAATATGTTCCCCGATCCGCCTCTGGACCAAAATACGGTATTCCGACCTCCATATCAAAGCTTTGGAGAAAGAACACGATCAAATCTCGAGCAAGCTTCTCTAGATCAAGAAATCAAAGGCATAAAGCACAATTTCGAGACATAAACTCTAAAATCCACAACCGAACTAGCTCGGCACCCGAAATCAATCGTGTAATTTAAGAAACTCAGAAAACCCTGTTCACACAACGGATTATCAACACCCCAGTTTAGCGTTTGGAAAAAGTAAAAATAACCTCGTACGACGGAGACACCGACCCTCGCCACTTCATGACCTCGTTCGGCATCATGATGAACCGCTTTTAATTTAACACCAAGGAAGAACAAGACGCTGCCAAATGCCAACTCTTTGTGGAGAACCTCGGCGGAACCGCACTCGACTGTTTCGCACAGCTAGAAGCACACTCGGCCGACAGCTCTACCAATCTCTCAACCAAATTCCTCAAGCGTTTCACAATGTTCATCAAGCAGAAAACTAGGAACGCCGACCTGTGGGCCCTTGAACAAAAACGTGACGAACCACTACGCGATTTCATGAATCAATTCAAAGCAATAGTGTTTCATTGTACCATCGATGATGAAGCCGCGATCGAATCTCTCTACAAAGAGACCTGGTATAAGTCAGATTTTCACAAGGAAATCAAATGTAAATATCTCAATACTCTAGAAGATATCTTACACAATTCACACATATACATCCTCGAGGAAAAGGAAGAAGCCGTGAAAGATAAGAAATAAGCCCTTTCAAAACAGGTCGCTCCCAAAGACAATCCAAATGAGGAATACCGCGAGCCCCACAACTATTTCGAAAGATGATTTACGACCCACAAAGTTAGTGCCATACAACCACAACAATCTTGGAACACGTGGGAGCGACCCAAAGATCCGAAGGAGCCGGAAAGTAACCCTGAATCGTTCTGCCAATTCCACAACCCTTAATGGCCTTAAAGCTGTCAATATACTTCTGCAACGAGTCACCTGGCTTTTGAGTAAGTACCCATAGGTCAGCCTCCGAGGCCTCAATTTGGATAAACACTGAGTAACAATGCTTGAAGCTAGGTAAAATTATCAATCGAGTTTGGCTCCAAGGAGGTAAACCATTCCAGAGCCGAGTCCGTCAAGTTTTCAGCAAAGAAACGGAAGCGCGCTGCCTCAAGGTCGCTCTCGAGAAGACGCACCCTGGAGAAAGCGAAATTGAAACTCCTCATAAATGCCTTGGGGTCGGTTTCTCCCTTATATCGGGGAAATCGGATATTTCCGATATCTCCGAGCTGGGGACTCGCAATCCGTGAGGTGAAAGGGGTCTTATTGACTTCATCAATCATCCGATCGATCTCGGATGCGGAGCTCAGAGCAACGTGGATCTGGGACCTCAGCCGCAGGAGCTCCGCACTCATGTCCTCATAGTACTTCTTGATTGACTCAAATTTAGGCATGCGGCCTCAGCCTGAACCATTCTGATATGCTCAAATTAATACCCTAAAAAGTACTAAAGCAGTTGCTGCAGTAAAGTAGGGGTCGAACACAAGGACTCAGAGAAATAACACAATAGATTGTATAGTATCGAATCAAGCTAAGCAGTTAAGATGAAAGTAAAAGCGATAAGCAGTAAACGAGTTGTAAATTCGATGAGAGAAATATAGGTTCAGGGTTTTTCTCAGGAAATCAATGAATGCAGGTAAACTAACTAACATGATTCAGATTTAGCGCGGTTCTTGACCAACTGTCGTTGCGAGAATGATCTAAATCTAAATCCTAGGAATTCCAAATCTCTTTGCGAATCCTAAAGTCTAAATCAGCTTTTAGATCAGGTTTGATTTGTTCACAAAACAACTAAACCAAATCTCTTTGCGAATAGTTATTTTGCTCACCTAAGGTTCTATCAGGTAATTAATCGCACTGTCGTGCCTAATCAATTATCCTAAGATCAAAGTTCAAGATTCGTCAACCTCGAATTAGCTTTGAACACAACCTATGGTGAAAAACTAATTCAGATGGTGAATCCTAATAACTAATCAACCTAGCATTCAGAGAAAACCATTATGAGAACCCTGAACCTAAAGTGGATCTACTCAGACATGGAGAATGAAAACAACATGATTGAATAGATCATCAAAGAAATCAGTAAACAGGAGTTTAGAGCTGTCTCTCCAAAAACCAAAGCAAAATCAAGAATAATGAAAGCCTAGAACCAAGCATAGAACAAAGCATAGCCGACAAAGTGGCTGTAAAACCTAATTAAATAGTCTAAACACGCATTGGGGTCTTCTTGTAAATATCAAAGTCTTCTGGGCAAGTTTTGCAATTTTTCAAACTTCATTAAAAGTCGCGGGTCGTGTCTGCTGCGATGGGTATCGATAGATACCAAGGGGTATCGATCGATGCTTGACGCAAAATCGGGTACTCAGCAACACAAACTTCAGCTTCGCTCCAGAATGCTCCAGAAAGCTCCAATAATATTCTAAAAGTGCTAAAACCTGTAAAAGACTCTAAAACACTACGAAATAGTAGAAATACTCTATAAAACAGACTTATATCATGGCTTAAACGGAGTAAAAACCATGATATATCAACTCCCCCAGACTTAGCCTTTGCTTGCCCTCAAGCAAATAGAAGACTAAACCAGAGAAAGAGGTTTGAAAACATAGAGACTCACTTGTTCATGAAACTTTGCAATGACCCTTTTCCCAAGCACCCATATGTCACCTAACCAGCTTTTTGATCTAACCACCATGTACTTCTCCGTGGACATTCTCAGTTTCCCAGACTACACACATTATCTCACAGCATCGTTCAATCAAGCCTTCCTCGCCAGTTTCATCGCTGTGATTAATACCAAGAACCTTTTAGATTCTTTCCCATATAATATCATGACAAGGAACCACCCTTTTTCACACTTTCTGGAATTATTTCTCTCCCCAGACTTATTTCTTATTATATTTTCTTCTCTTTTTTAGATCTGCATATACAAATCAAGGTATGAGACGCGAGTATTGATGGTGTTTGCCACCTAATCCCCGGTTCTTCCCTCTCAATGTATCAAAGGATGTAGGCGAATAATGGCATCATAGGAAAATCCTAGCCTCGCTTCCAATCCTTTGTGTGATCATTCCTCACCAAGTAGAATAATGGGATCGTTGAAAATTTTCCTAACCCTATACTGAGAAGAAAATAATCTCATCTTTTAATGCATCTTATTAATTAACTGGTAACAGGGAGAGAAATATCATTCTTTCAAACACATGGGTTCCTTTGTCGGATATGAATGAGGAATCAAGCTCTATGAATACTAACCACATCGATGAAGTGCAAAAATTTGGCTCAGGCTTTAAGGAAATTTGCTGGAAACATGAGTGTCTTCTGGTTAACCGGTCAGCCTTTGGATTTTTCATTAGTCGATCTAGAGCTGATTTTGTAACAATGGTCACTTAGAAGCAAGGTCAGATCAAAAGATTCAAGAAAAAGATCACAGTCTCAGACAAAGTTTTGACTCAATAAAACAACGAATGACTCAAAAACGACTGACTCTAAGAAAAACAAAAACAAAGTCAGCGACTTCCTCCCCCAGACTTGAACAACACTGTCCCCAGTGTTATATAGCCTAAAGTAGGTAAAAGAAAACAAAAGAACAGAATAGAACGAAGAGAAACAAGAAGTTACCGTGCTGGAACATTGAGTATCGATCGACATACAGCTTGGTATCCAACGATACCAGGCTTAAACCGATACATATCCTGTCATTCGCGTAGGGTGTCGATCGATACTCAATGGTATCGATCGACACTCTGGCGATTCCGAGTTTTTGCTTCTTGTTCATCCTGATACAGACACCAAAACTGAAAAAAAATAAAAAGAAAAAGACTCAAAAACAGACTCACCAGTGGGTTGCCTCCCACCAAGCGCTTGTTTTACGTCACGACCTTGACTGTACGGATGATCAGTCAGGAGAAACTTGAGAGCTGACTCCAAAACAAACTCCACAATTTGACATCGCCAGCTTCAGAGTTCTGCTCATCATGCCTCCACAAACTCCCTTCCTTTCTCTTTCAGCTCCAAACTAAGAAGAACTCTAGCCTTAGAGAATGGTTTCGAGGCACCTTTGAACTTCACCTTGTATTCAATTGAATCCCCATCACACTTCTGAGGGATTAAAGTTATAGAAGTAGCATCCTTCACTCCTTTGCTCTTCACCTTCTTCTTTCCGTTAGACGTTTTGACGCCTTTGTTGGTGATGATAGAAGGACTATCTAGAACGTCTATGACAGTTGTCTCATCAGGAGGTTCTTCCAAAATATCAATTACCAACGTCTCATCTGTAACAACATCGATGCAAGAGACACGTGTGGGAGTTCCTCTAGGGATAGCTTTGTAGTACACTTCCTTGTCAATGTATGAGAACGAGATTCTCTTGTTGGGGGTGTCCATAATGGCACCAACCGTAGCTATGAACTGTCTTCCAGGGATCAACTGCGTACGAGATTGTGCACTCATCTCCACAACATGAAAATCAGCAGGAACCAGACAGTCTCCTACTTTAACCAGCAAATCAGGGATTACACCATATGGAAGTGAGGTGGAACAATTCGCGAATGTGATAGATGACATGGGCGGTCGAATATCAGCTCCCAATCTCTCTGCAATTGCCCTTGACACGACATTGACGCTAGCCCCTGAGTCAACGAGAGACTCTTTGAATGCAACTCTAGAGATGGAGCATGGAACGGATAATATGCCTGGGTCTTCCCTCTTGGTCAACTGCCTCAGCGGTAGTGACTTGCTTCTTGCGCTAATGAAGAGTACTTTGATCTCTTCCAGGGTTTCTCTGCAATCTTTGAAGTGACTTAGCAGATGACAGCCCACTAGAGATTCTTCAAAAGTGGACGAGTGGGGTATCCTTGGTACCATCTTCTCAAAGCCACACAGCTGCTTTGGAGTGATGGAGGCTCGGAGGTGTTGGGGAATAGGATTCAGATTCTTGGGCTTGCGAAGTCTGTCAACACTCATACGCAGCTCCTTTGCAGTATCTGGGTGAGTATCGATCGATACAGAGAGGGTGTCGATCGATGCTTGCTCTTTCAAGACGTCCTTGACAGATTCTTGGACGGGTGTCGATCGATACAAAAGGGTATCGGTCGATACAGGGGTGGTGTTCGAAATCTCATCGTCCGATATATCATCAACAAAAGGAAGCTCCACAACAGGCTTATTCAGCATAGCTTTGCGTCTGGCATCCTCCCATTCATTCTTTGTCATCTTATGAGGCATATGATAAGGTATTTTGGGTTTTTACACCCTCTCCGTGACAATTTCGGGCTCCTTCTCGATCTGCGTCTCAGCATTGATAGATACTGGATGGCTATCGATCGACACACGGGATTTGGGTCCTCTCGTGCAGGTGTCTGGACTGGTATCGATCGATACTGGCTGGTATCGATCGATACACGAGAGTTTTCAGAATCCCAGTCGTCATCTACAGGATCGTCGAAAATTCCTGCATCCAAAACCTTTTCTACCACTTCAGTAGCTTCTTCAACACTTCCTAAGGTGATTGCATTGACGTGTGCTCTTCGATTCTCAGTTTTTCCTGGAAGAAAACCTTCCTGCCTCTGCCCAGTTGATGCAGTCTGAGCAACCTGAATTTCCAGCTTCCTCTGATTCAGATTGATAGCTTCAATTTTCCAATTCAGATCAATGTACAGAGAGTCAAACTTCCCATTGAAATCACCTTGCAGCTTCTCTTGTCCCCGAAGAAGTTGTTCCATTAAAGATTCCATCTTATTCTCTGTGGATTTTGTAGAGATGGGTTGATACGAAGATTTCCCATAATTGCGAGTGAAATAGCTGCTCTGGGATGGTTTCTGGCAAATTGTTTTGCTCCGAAACCGGCTTGGTTCGCCTCAAACTTGTGCCCACCTTGCTGATTGTTGTTGTTGAAGTTTCGGTTGTTGTTGTACCCAAATCGCTGACCCTGAAAACCAGAACCACCAACGTAGTTGACATCCTCCACTTCATCTTCATCAATATTTTCGACTCCATCAGCAAAGTGTACAGACTTCTTCGACTTCCCGATCAGAAAATACAGCTTGGCCTAAACTTCAGCAATTTGCGTTCTATCAACTCCTCCAGGTTGCTGCTTCCGCTCGAAATCAGCATTCTTGGTGCTATTACTTGACGCCAAGTTCTCAATTAACACAACCGCATCATCTGGATACCTGGTGTTGAAGTTCCCATTACTCGCAGCATCCAAACCCATCTGGTACCTCCAATCGATCCCTCTGTAGAAAGTACCTAGCAGCTGAACCTGAATGAACCCATGGTGCAGAAAATCTCTCTAATACGACTTGAAACGAATCCAAGTGGCCTTGAGTGCCTCTGTCGGACCTTGAGAAAATTGAGAGATCTTTTTCCTTAGCTCCTCAGATCTCGCATCATCATAGAAATTGTTGAGGAATGCATTCTTCGTCTCCTCCCATGTAGTGAGTGAACCAGGAGCCAACTGCTTTAGCAGATAAGCAGCATCCCCACTAAGAGAGTATGGAAAAAGTTTGCAGAAAAGGTACTCATTGGGCACTCCATTGTACTTCATACCAGTGACCAAATCCTCGAACCTCTCGATATGATCCATGGGATGTTCGTGAGACAGGCTGATGAGGACATCGGCTCTAGAACCGACCCAACTGAGATGCCCATCGTACCAGAAGGTCCCATGACCCGATCCAAGGCCAAACAGCTCAGAAGAAGATTCGGAACGGCCATACAGGCGTTCGTTAATTCAACCGGACCAGGCGACCCGTTTGGAGTTTCAGCCGAGAGAAGAAATCACCTACCGAATGACCGTCCGAATGACCTAATCTTCACTGAGGGATGTAAGTTCTCACACCCAAGTGGCTATGATAAGACTAACAGGTCGAGTGGTTTTTGTCCCAGAGCCACGGAACCAGTTCTGGCCGAAGGATCTTACCCGGAGACAGTTTTAGCCGAGGCAGAGGAGCTAAACCCAAATGACCGTCCAAACGATCCAATCAGCACTGAGGGAGGTAAGTTCTCTCGACCAATTGCATATTCTAAGACTAATGGGACAGGTAGTTTTTCTTTTAAAGATACAGGACAGCCAGCTACTTCACACACAAGCCGCCTAGCCGGTAAGAGCCAACAATGGGCCAAAGAAGGCGTTGAAGTCAAGGAGTTGCCGGGACTTGAAGAGGATGACTTCTATGATCAAGAAGACCTCCTAGAAGACTTCACCAAGCTGCTGCACGTCCAAGACGCACCAAGGCCAGAGTCGCCTTCAAAGACGCCTCATGCGCCACCTCCGGCCACCTCACCTCAATGTAAGCTGTTTACATTATACACTGTCTTTGCAGGGACTTCAAGCTTCGACAATGATTAAAGAGCTCTTCAAAACGACGTCAAGGCAAGAGTTTAGAAGTCGCGGCCATACTTTCCTTATTTGCTTTAAATGAAACGATGAGTTTATGTTTTGTTGAGTCTTTTGCTTCGTGTTGTTTTATTTTAAACGTCCTGTTGTTTTGAGTCTTTGCTTGTTGTTTTTACGAGAACCCTAGAAGGTTCAGGCTGAAGGGCTATTAATAAAGCCCCACACGCAGCATTGTAGTCACAACTTTTTACCCTAGATTAATAAAGAGCCGCACTTTCTTACAAGTGTTCTTGAGAAGCGATTTCTCATCCCCGGTTTGTTCTTGCTCGTGTGACTCGGCCAAGATCAAAGCCTTCACCGTATCAGAGAGTAATCTCCCCTCTGTGTCGTGAACTCACTCCGCCAACAGCCCATTCACCGACTCCACACGAGAGAAGCGATCGCCATCGTGTCAAGTCCATTCACCATCGACCATCAACCGGCTAAAGGAGAGGGCGACCGCCTGTCTTTAGTCCCACGACTATCCCGGTTAAGACCTCACCACCGAGGCTTGCACCATCTGGTATCAGAGCCAAAGGTTCCACCTTTGGTTTTCTATCTTTTGCTTCGATTTATTTTTCGTAGATCTTATCGCTAGAGTCGTAGTTCGTTTAAGAAACATTCAAAAAAAAAAAAAAAAAAATTTTGCTAGGGTTTTTGTTAGTTGTCGTGTCTTCCTGTTAATCTAAGAAAAGCAAAAAAAATATAGGAGTCTAGTTTATTTAGTCGTATATTTTTGTTTCCGCAAATTGTCAAAAAAAAAAAAAAGGGAAATTTACCGTATCGGGTTTGGGGAGTTTAGGAAATTTTCCCCGGGGGAATTTAGGAAATTTTCCCCGCGTGTTTAAAAACATACCAACTGCGTAGGACCCGTGTTAGATATTCCAGAAAATTTGGCAAGGGATTTAAAAATCGCCTAAGTAATTTTTCCGGGAAATTTGCCTTATCGGTATTATTATTTCGGAAAAATTCCCCGGGGGAATTTTAGAAATTTTCCCCGCGTGATTAACGCTTGCCGACTGTTTAGGATATTTTCCCGATTGTCTAGAAAATTCGGCAAAGTTCTAAAAATTTGTCTAAGTAATTTTCTGAAATTTTTTTCTTGCATACCACTCGGTATTTGACGAATTTATCTTTGAGTGTTAACAAGAAAACAGGATCGTCGACATGGAAGACGAAGCCGACAACGTTCCCCAAGATGCCGTGATGCAGATGCTTACGGCGATGAGAGAAGAGCTGAGAGGACTTGGCCAAAGACTAGGCCAGCTCGAGCAGCCGCAACCGGGACGAGCCGAAGAAGCTCAACAACCGGCGAGGAGGAATGCTCCCATGAATGACCGGCATGATGCGATTCCGGAAGACCGTGACAGCATGCCGGAGATGGAGGACGAGTTTCCCCCGGATCCCCGACGTCACCTGAACCAAAGGAGACGTGACCCCATTAGAGGGCCCCAGCCGATAGAGCGTGAGCCCAATCATGACATGAAATTGTCACCGCCTACTTTTGCAGGAAAATCCAACCCGGAAGTATATTTGGATTGAGAAAGACGCATGGAGTACATATACGAGTGTTATGGCTATGGAGAAGGCAAGAAGATAGCCTTGGCAGCCGCACAACTCACCGAAAATGCACTCTCATGGTGGGACAGGACTGTGGCCGAGAGGAGAAGGCAACTTTTTGGGCCAATCCAAACATGGCACGACATGAAATATCTCCTACGACTAAGGTATGTGCCTGATCATTATCACCGTGATCTTCAAAAGCGTTTCAGGAAACTAGCACAAGGCAACCGGACGGTGGAGGAGTATTTCGAGGAATTCGAAAAACTGATGAACTCATTGGAGTTGGAAGAATCCGAGGAGGCTTTGATGGCTCAATTCATTGACGGCCTTCAAGAGCGCATAGCTAGAAAGGTGGAGAGGACTAGGTATAGTGGGCTCCATGAGCTACTACACCTCTCGGTGCAAATAGAGCAACAAATCAAAAGAAAGACTTCACTCACCAACCGAACCAGGACCAACACGCCTTGGCAAGCCACTAGCAGCAAGCCGGTCGACAAAGGCAAAGCTGCCGAGATAGACTCTCGGTTCAAAAACCGAACCAATGACTTCCCGAAGGCCTCTCGGCCCGACCAAGGTAAGTTCCCTAATACTAGTCAAGCTAGAACTCGTGATATTACCTGTTTTAAATGTCAGGGAAGAGGACACTATGCTAGAGACTGTCCGAACCAAAGAGTCATGATCATCACGGCGAGTGGTGGATATGAATCTCAAGACGAGATGGAAGAAGAAGTAGATGGAGAAGATGACGACGTTGAGTATCCAGATACCAGTGACCTACTAGTCACTAGGCGAGTCCTTAGTATGCTGGTTCAGTCCGAAGAAAAAGTTCAACGGGAAAACTTGTTCCACACCCGATGCACCATTAACAACAAGGTATGTAATCTTGTAATAGATGGGGGATCTTGTGCTAATGTGGCGAGCAAGTTCATGGTAGACAGGTTAGGCTTGGAAAAGACTAAGCACCCTAGACCCTACAAGCTACAATGGCTTAATGACACCACGGAGCTCAAAGTGACGGAGCAAGTGAGTGTGCCCTTTAGCGTCGGCAAATACCAAGACCAAGTACTTTGCGACGTAGTGCCGATGCAAGCTGGCCATCTCCTGCTGGGGAGACCGTGGCAATTTGACCGTGCAACACTTCACAATGGCCGGACCAACTACTACTCATTCGTACACAAGGAGCGCAAATATAATTTGGCCCCTCTAAGTCTGACAGAAGTGCTAGAACTTCAAGCCAGAATGAGCAAGGAGACCAAGGTAAGTGTTTCTAACTTATACATCAATGCTGGTGGTTTAAACCGTGCTATGAGTGCCGAGGGCACTATATTACTAATGTTGTTTAAAGAGTGTCTAAGTACAGGAAACAGGGAAATAGCATTGCCGCCGGAAATGGATGCTTTGTTAAGCAAATTCAGAGATCTCTTTCCCGAAGAGAACCCACCAGGCCTGCCCCCTCTACGGGGAATAGAACATCAAATAGACCTTGTCCCAGGCTCGGCCTTGCCCAATAAGGCCGCATACCGAATGAATCCCGAGGAGACTAAGGAGTTGGAGAAACAAGTCCGGGACTTATTGGACAAAGGCTACATACGGGAAAGCCTTAGCCCATGTGCTGTTCCTGTGCTGTTAGTGCCAAAGAAAGATGGCACTTGGAGGATGTGTGTAGATTGCCGAGCTATCAACAATATCACCATCAAATACCGGCACCCTATCCCACGCCTAGACGACATGCTAGACGAACTAAGTGGTTCTACTATCTTCTCAAAGGTAGATTTGAAAAGTGGATACCACCAAGTCAGGATGCGAGAAGGAGATGAATGGAAAACGGCCTTCAAGACCAAGCAAGGCCTATACGAGTGGCTAGTCATGCCTTTCGGCTTGACCAATGCACCGAGCACATTCATGCGACTAATGAACCAGGTTCTTCGTGCCTATATAAGTAAATTTGTGGTGGTTTATTTTGATGACATACTTATATATAGTAAGAACCTACAAGATCATCTAAAACACCTAGAACTAGTGCTCAAATCACTTCGCAAGGAAGGCCTTTATGCTAACCTTAAGAAGTGCACATTTTGTACTAATGAACTTGTGTTCTTAGGTTTTGTAGTAAGTGAACAGGGGCTCCGAGTGGACGAGGAGAAGATCAAGGCCATAAGAGATTGGCCCACACCGACGTCTATAGGACATGTCCGGAGCTTCCATGGCCTAGCAAGCTTTTACCGACGATTTGTGAGGGATTTCAGTACTGTTGCTGCCCCACTCACAGCTGTGATCAAAAAGAACGTGCCATTCACATGGGGAGCAGCTCAAGAAGCTGCCTTCAACGACCTCATGAACCGGCTCACTCAAGCACCGGTTCTTGCCTTGCCCGATTTCGACGAAATGTTCGAAGTGGAGTGTGATGCATCCGGCTTAGGGATTGGAGCTGTGCTACATCAAAGGAAAAGACCAGTAGCCTTCTTTAGTGAAAAGCTAAGTGGAGCCACACTAAATTATCCGACCTATGACAAGGAGCTCTACGCTCTTGTCCGAGCATTAGAGACTTGGCAACATTACTTGTTGTCTAAGGAGTTCATCATTCATACGGACCATGAGACTCTTAAGCACTTGAGAGGTCAGACCGCACTCAAAAGAAGACATGCCAAGTGGCTTGAATTTGTGGAGACGTTTCCCTACGTCATCAAGTACAAAAAGGGCAAAGAAAATGTAGTAGCCGATGCCTTGTCAAGAAGGCATGCTCTCATTTCAACAATGGAGGCCAAAGTGCTAGGATTCGAACACATCAAGGAACTCTACAAAGACGACCCTGATTTCAAAGAATGCTACACTAATCACGGCAAAGGAATATACGGTCGATTCTATCTCCAAAATGATTTTCTTTTTAGAGGTAAACGTTTGTGTATTCCACAGGGATCAATGAGGGAGTTAGTGCTTAGCGAAGCACATGGAGGAGGATTGATGGGACACTTCGGTGTAGACAAGACCTTGGCCATAGTCAAAGACCATTTCTATTGGCCGCACCTCAAGGAAGACGTGAAGAAATACTGTGCTAGATGCGTCTGATGCCTCAAAGCCAAATCCAGGTCACATCCTCACGGTCTTTATCTTCCTTTACCTATTCCTAACGCCCCATGGGTAGATCTTTCTATGGATTTTGTTTTAGGACTTCCCAAGATACGACATCAAGATTGCATCTTTGTTGTTGTGGACCGGTTCTCTAAGATGGCACACTTCATCCCGTGTGACAAGACAAATGACGCGACCAACATTGCTAATTTGTTCTTCAAGGAGGTGGTGCGCTTACATGGAATTCCTAGGACTATAGTGTCCGATCGTGACACGAAATTTTTGAGCCATTTTTGGAGGACTTTGTGGAAGAAGCTAGGGACCAAGCTCGTGTTCTCCACTACATGTCACCCACAAACAGATGGACAAACGGAAGTGGTAAACCGTACAGTTGGCTCTTTACTTAGAGCTACTCTTGGTAACAACATGAAAACATGGCTTGATTGCATTCCATTCATAGAGTTTGCGTATAATAGGGCTGTTCATTCGGCCACTAAGCTATCTCCTTTTGAAGTTGTCTATGGGATTAATCCTCTATCTCCAGTAGATCTTGTGCCAATTCCTCAAGTAGAACAGGTTAACCAAGACGGGCTTAGGCGTGCCGAGCTCATCAAGGAGTTACATGAGAGAGCTAAAGCCAATATTGAGAAGAAGACCGAAGGATACAAGAAGAGCCATGACAAAGGCAGGAAGGAGATCACATTTGAACCAGGAGATTGGGTCTGGCTACATATGACCAAAGAAAGATTCGCGGACAAGCGCGCATCCAAGCTCGCTCCAAGAGGCGACGGCCCATTCAAAGTTCTAGCAAAAATCAACGACAATGCTTACCAACTAGAGCTACCAGGTGAGTTGAATATCTCACATACGTTCAATGTTGCTGATTTATCTTCTTTTGATCCAGGAGATCCAGTTTTGTGGACAAAACCTTTTGAAGAGGGAGGGAATGATGAGGACATCGGCTCTAGAACCGACCCAACTGAGATGCCCATCGTACCAGAAGGTCCCATGACCCGATCCAAGGCCAAACAGCTCAGAAGAAGATTCGGAACGGCCATACAGGCGTTCGTTAATTCAACCGGACCAGGCGACCCGTTTGGAGTTTCAGCCGAGAGAAGAAATCACCTACCGAATGACCGTCCGAACGACCTAATCTTCACTGAGGGATGTAAGTTCTCACACCCAAGTGGCTATGATAAGACTAACAGGTCGAGTGGTTTTTGTCCCAGAGCCACGGAACCAGTTCTGGCCGAAGGATCTTACCCGGAGACAGTTTTAGCCGAGGCAGAGGAGCTAAACCCAAATGACCGTCCAAACGATCCAATCAGCACTGAGGGAGGTAAGTTCTCTCGACCAATTGCATATTCTAAGACTAATGGGACAGGTAGTTTTCCTTTTAAAGATACAGGACAGCCAGCTACTTCACACACAAGCCGCCTAGCCGGTAAGAGCCAACAATGGGCCAAAGAAGGCGTTGAAGTCAAGGAGTTGCCGGGACTTGAAGAGGATGACTTCTATGATCAAGAAGACCTCCTAGAAGACTTCACCAAGCTGCTGCACGTCCAAGACGCACCAAGGCCAGAGTCGCCTTCAAAGACGCCTCATGCGCCACCTCCGGCCACCTCACCTCAATGTAAGTTGTTTACATTATACACTGTCTTTGCAGGGACTTCAAGCTTCGACAATGATTAAAGAGCTCTTCAAAACGACGTCAAGGCAAGAGTTTAGAAGTCGCGGCCATACTTTCCTTATTTGCTTTAAATGAAACGATGAGTTTATGTTTTGTTGAGTCTTTTGCTTCGTGTTGTTTTATTTTAAACGTCCTGTTGTTTTGAGTCTTTGCTTGTTGTTTTTACGAGAACCCTAGAAGGTTCAGGCTGAAGGGCTATTAATAAAGCCCCACACGCAGCATTGTAGTCACAACTTTTTACCCTAGATTAATAAAGAGCCGCACTTTCTTACAAGTGTTCTTGAGAAGCGATTTCTCATCCCCGGTTTGTTCTTGCTCGTGTGACTCGGCCAAGATCAAAGCCTTCACCGTATCAGAGAGTAATCTCCCCTCTGTGTCGTGAACTCACTCCGCCAACAGCCCATTCACCGACTCCACACGAGAGAAGCGATCGCCATCGTGTCAAGTCCATTCACCATCGACCATCAACCGGCTAAAGGAGAGGGCGACCGCCTGTCTTTAGTCCCACGACTATCCCGGTTAAGACCTCACCACCGAGGCTTACACCACAGGCCATGGAAAAGATTCTGACTCACAAGAGCGTAATAGTCAGGTTTCAGCTCAAATTCATGCCTCTGGAAAGTTGGGATGCGAATCGCAGCTCGATTGGCGTAGAATTGATCAGGTCTATTATGCTAACCAAGGGTTCTACCTCGATCAACCTCAGCATTCCCAACGTTGGCACGCCCAGCTGGCGCGACAATCTCACCAACAACAACAGGAGGGACAATGACATTTCCATCTTCATCAAGTTGTTGCCCTCTCTCATTGCACACTTGACCCTCTTGGTCTCTCAAGACTCCAGCTTCATCAGCTCTTAATACCATTGGGTTGTTCATCCCTGATGTTTGCTTTGTCTTTCTGTATGTGCGTTCCAAACGTGCTAGCTGCTCCAATGACAATTCAACTAGCTGAGTGCTTTTGCTCCTTTTGGTTTCACGATTTGGCATACACCTGAAAACAAGAGTCAAGCACGTAAGTAACCAAAAATACGATGAGTATCGATCGACACTGGGTGGTGTCGATCGATATCAACAAAAGAAGACGACGAGTATCGACCGATACTAGGTAGTATCGATCAATACCGACGAGCTTAGTCGAAATTCGACAGCTATAATCTAATGGCGAAATTGAGTCCCCGGCAACGGCGCAAAATTTGATATGCTCAAATTAATACCCTAAAAAGTACTAAAGCAGTTGCTGCAGTAAAGTTGGGGTCGAACACAAGGACTCAGAGAAATCACACAATAGATTGTATAGTATCAAATCAAGCTAAGCAGTTCAGATGAAAGTAAAAGCGATAAGCAGTAAACGAGTTGTAAATTCGATGGGAGAAATATAGGTTCAGGGTTTTTGTTAGGAAATCAATGAATGCAGGTAAACTAACTAACATAATTCAGATTTAGCGCGGTTCTTGAACTCAAATCACTAAGCTATAATTAACCAACTGTCGTTGAGAGAATTATCTAAATCTAAATCCTATGAATTCTAAATCTCTTTGCGAATCCTAAAGTCTAACTCAGCTTTTAGACTAGGTTTGATTTGATCACAAAAAAACTAAACCAAATCTCTTTGCGAATAGTTATTTTGCTCACCTAAGGTTCTATCAGGTAATTAATCGCAATGTCGTGCCTAATAAATTATCCTAAGATCTAAGTTCCAGATTCGTCAACCTCGAATTAGCTTTGAACACAACCTATGGTGAAGAACTACTTCAGATGGTGAATCCTAATAACTAATCAACCTAGCATTCAGAGAAAACCCTTATGAGAACCCTGAACCTAAAGTGGATCTACTCAGACATGGAGAATGAAAACAACATGATTGAATAGATCATCAAAGAAATCAATAAATACAGGAGTTTAGAGTTGTCTCTCCAAAAACCAAAGTAAAATCAAGAATAATGAAAGCCCAGAACCAAGCATAGAACAAAGCATAGCCGACAAAGTGGCTGTAAAACCTAATTAAATAGTCTAAACACGAATTGGGGTCTTCTTGTAAATATCAAAGTCTTCTGGGCAAGTTTTGCAATTTTTCAAACTTCATTAAAAGTCGCGGGTCGTGTCTGCTGCGTTGGGTATCGATCGATACCAAGGGGTATCGATCGATGCTTGACGTAAAATCGGGTACTCAGCGACACGAACATCAGCTTTTCTCCAGAATGCTCCAGAAAGCTCCAATAATGCTCCAAAAGTGCTAAAACCTGTAAAAGACTCTAAAACACTACGAAATAGTAGAAAGACTCTATAAAACGGACTTATATCATGGTTTAAACGGGGTAAAAACCATGATATATCACATTCCCGTAATTGTATTGAGGTTGAAGCAGGAATCCTTGGCCAGCTGGGCAGGATTTTCGTCCACGTTCTCAGGTCGGGGAACATGTCGCCCGATCGTGCCTGCCTGAACCACTCTTTCTAGGTCGACTTGGTGAGCTGCGATTAGGCGATTTGGTTCTATGAGAACCGATATCAGGTTCCAGATCTCAGCTATTTTATCCAGAGCCGGCTGGTTTACGATTACATGTCCCGAAGGAACGACAATTTCGTTGATCCCAGATGTGATGTTCGCTTCCGAGGTGGTAATGGGAATGTTTGTTGTCCCATCCGAGCTCATCGGAGCGGTAGTATCAGGCTGGGATGGTGGAATGAAGGTATTCATACCTCCGGATGAAGCAGTGACTGTTGCGCTTGTTGTGCTCGACATTATCCTTTTTCGAATGATAAACTTTGTGGGTTAGAAGAAGGAAATTGTTTTCCTTCTCCCCACAGACGGCGCCAAATTGTGAGAGCAGAATCTCACAACCTCAATCCTTAGCGTTTTAGGTTGTATTTTTTGGGAGAGATAACAAAGAACTTGAGAGAAAAAGTATGTATTATTGTTTATTGCCAAAAATTCGGTTTTTCTTTACAATGAAGGTGATGTTCAAATTTATACAAGCTCAGAAAAGATAACTGCATGATACTACACTTAATTATAGAATTAAATCCATAAGCTTTGTCTTTAATGTAAGGGTTGATTCTAGGAAGTGAAGTAATTGTGTTTGACCAGGTTTGAACTTTGGCCGAGCTCGTACTATTGTCTTCTTGCGAGCTCGCTTCCTTTCCTTCATGCTCGGTGCTTTCAGCATGCTTGCTACTTCCAGCATGCTCGCTGCTTCCAGTCCAGCATGCTCGCTGCTTCCAGGATGCTCGCTGCTTCCAGCATGATCGTTGCTTCCAGCACGCTTGTTTTAACTTGTGCCTTTCTTACTTCAGCTTGTAAACAGTCTCATTAGCCCTCGTTGTGGGCCGAGCCTTCATTGTTGAGCATGCTTATTCATGCTGGATTTAGGGTGCTAAATCCGGGCCCAGCAGCTATGACTTCAATAAAAAATATTTTTATATAAGAGTTTATAAACCAAATTCGAGCAATTCGCTGAACTCGTACAATTCATATTTTTTGTAAGCAAAGCCGAATTCAAGCAATTCCCCGAACTCGTACAGTTCGTATTTTGAAAACCGAATTCAAGCAACTCGTCGAACTCATTAGAATTTGTACCTTTAAGCCGAATTTAAACACTTCCCCGAACTCATATAGTTCGCGTTTTTAAGCCGAACTCGAGCAGTTCGCCGAACTCGCACAGTTTGAACTCTGAATTAAAACCCAAAATCTGAACTCGTACAGTTCGTACTCTAAACCATCGCGGTTTCACACGTCGATGTCATGGGCAGACAATCGATAACAAAAGCCGAGATCCGTCTCGCGCGCATCCTCATGATGCTATGGATAACACACCATCCATCTTAAGCCGAGACCTGTCCCGCACATAATTCGCTCTCAGATCATCTGAGTTAAGTAAGCCGAGCCCGTCTAGCATACTCTGATTCGATCTGAGAAGACCAGGAGTCTCTTAAGACGAGCTCCCCACGCACTCTTATGCTAAGCTTATTGGTAAAGCCAAACGTTTCTATCTCAAAAATAAGCGGATTTCTCAACAATCGCAAAATTACTAAGCCGATTTCTCAACAATCGCATTAATAAGTCGGTCTCCCAATGGTTGCCGACCTCGAACAGGTGATGTAATCAAGTTCACCCTCTACACCCAAGCTATCTTATGCATGGTGGACTCGAGAGGATCATATCATTTTACGACCTCAGGAATGTCGAACTCATAATATATTAAAAAAGAGAGAGATAAATTCAAAACATAGTTAACAATATTAAGACAAAAACCTCGTTACATTCAATCCATCAAATACGCCGCGGACGACAGATATTTCAACAAAAGTCCACTTGGGCAACAATTCTTAAACAAAAAGCCCCCACGGGCAATGAGTTCAAAACAACAAACAAAAATGTAGAAGTACAAAAAGAGTTAGGGAGCTTGATTCCTCAGAGCGCTAGCTTGCTCGCTTGAGATCAAAGGTCGGTTCGACCCAAACATGTTAAGTCCAAGAGGAACATCCACACCAATGGGAATAGAGATCTTTGGGTGGAAGACCTAGGAAAAAGGAGACACCCTCAGGGCGCCATCACTAAGCTCAGCGACCGAGATCGCATCGTACTAAGCTTTCCTTTCAGCCTTGAGTTTCTTCAGCTTCTCAATACGAGCTGGAGGAACAACAACAGTGTCTTTCTTCTCGAGGATGTCATAGAACCCGAGAATCCCGTAAAGCTGATTGAGGGAGAGAAACAATTTCTTTACTTATTTGACAGCGGCAAGTGTTGGACCCGGATTTAGCACCCTAAATCCATGACGAATAAGCAAGCTCGGCGAGATAAAAGAAAGGCACAAGTTAAAACGAGCGTGCTGGAAGCAGCGAGCATGCTGAAAGCGCCGAGCACGAAGGAAAAGAGCGACATGAGCATGCATTTGACCAAGTCAAATGCACTAACTTGAGATCCTAGAATCAAGCTCAGCATTAAAGATAGAGATTACAGATTTAATTCTGCATTTAATGTAAATAATTAGGACTATACAGTTACGTTTTCAGCTGGTATAAGTTTGAAACACCAACCATATTGTAGGGGACCGAATTCTTGGCAAACAAAGCACTATACAACTTTTCTCTCAAAATATTCTTAGTCATTCTCAAGAACATACAATCTGCACGCTGAGAATTGAGGTTGTGAGATTCTGTTCTCCCAATTTGGCGCCGTCTGTGGGGAAGAGCAAACAAATTTCCTTCTCAGAACCTGCGAAATCAGTCTTCTAAACCAGGAAGGTGTCTGATGTTAGACACCACAAGTGCAACAGTCACGGCTTCATCAAGAGCTATGAACACACCCATTCCACCATCCCAACCTGATATCACAGCTTCGGCGGGCTCGGAAGGGAGAACAAACGTTCCCATAACCGCCTCGGGAGCGAATGTCACGGATGGGACCAACAAAACTGTTGATCCTTCGGGAGCTGCAGTCTTAAACCAGCAGGCTCCGGATCAAATAGCTGAGATCCGAAACCTGATATCGGTTCTACTGAATCAGAACCGCCTGATGGCGCCTCGTCAGGATGATCTCGAAAGAGCAGCTCAGGCGAGCGCAAACCACGTCCAAAACGAGGGGGGGGGGGGCTTATGCTTCAACCTCAATACAATTACAGGAATGGTTCAGGCTCAGGAAGCATGCCTGAATTTGAGTCAATCAAGAAATACTATGAAGACACTAGTGCTGAGCTTCAGCGGATGAGATCGCAGGTCCACGCCGCTATGAGTTTGATATATCATGGTTTTTACCTGTTTTAAGCCATGATATAAGTCCTTTTATTAGAGTCTTTCTTGTATTTCGTAGTATTTTAGAGTCCTTTCAGGTTTTAGGTACGTTTGGAGCATTATTGGAGATACTGAAGCATTTTGTAGCATTTTGGAGCCAAGCCGAGATCATGTAGCTGAGACACCGATTTGATGCATGAGTATCGATCGATACACTTATGGTATCGATCGATACCAGTCGAAGAGACAGAAGGATCGCGACTTTTATGAAGATTTAAGAAACTGCAAATTGCCCCAGAAGACTTTATTATTTACCAGAAGCCCCAAAACGTGACTTAGGTTATTTATTAGGATTTACTGCCACTTTTGATGGCTATGCTTTATTTTACTTTCGTTTTGTGAGAGAGCTTTTAGAGGGAGACAAGTCTGAAACTCTGTTCATCCAAGAGAAGATTTCGAACCCTTGTTAGTTGTTTTACTCTCTTCTTTATTATTTATTCAAGTATGATATGATTCTGGATGAGCAGCTCGAACCCGAGCTTGGAGCTATGCATGGACCGGTTGGAATGCTTAGGAAATCCTGTGATCAAATTAATTCGAAGAAAGGAGCTAAGGCCAAACGATATAAATTGGTCTTAGGGAGATTGTACCATCCGGGGTACTTGGGTCAGGACGTAGAAGATGCATTCAAACCTCACCGGTATTGAAATCAGGCCCAAGTAGATCAACATTTGGCTAAGTGAATATTTGTGCTCTTTTCCTTCGTTTCGGTTTTGTCCCACTGGGTTTTCCGAAGCAAGGTTTTTAACGAGGCAAATATTTCACTTCCAAATAAAACCCAAGTGTTGATCTAAGCCCAAGAAAAGCCCACGAAAATCACAAGTCAAAGTCAACAAAAATATCAAGAAACCAAGGGGATTTTCGCATGGAAGAGCAAGGGGCATTCAAACTTTGTTTTAATTTTTAGTCAAGTCTTTGTCTTTATTTCTTTATCATTTTCGAGGTGGTTAATTGCTGTGCATGCAACCCCTCTTGTTTTTCTTTATAATCCCTTGTACTCTCATTATCGAAATTGATCTAGTTATTGAAATCAAAGTTCCCTTTCTCTCTAGATCAAAATTCTCGGTTGTGAGTAATATCAACTGAAATCCTTTGTTTGTTTTTGGTGAGTCATATCCGAAAATAAGCAAAGAGGAATATCAAGGGACTTCCGCACCCCTTGTGAGACCATTCGATCCCCATCCTTTGAAACGACTTGTCGTTTGCAAAGCTTATCCGTTCGTACCCAAACCGTAGAGTGAGCATCCTTGGGAGGAGTGTGTCAAGTGGTATCAGAGCACCACTCCACAATCTGGGTAATTTCGTTCCATCTATCACTTTTTTTCATTTCATTTCGTTTTACTTAAACTGTTCATCTTCTTTGCAATTTTTCTGGGTTTAAAATTTTTCGTTTTTCTGTTTGTTTCGATTTTTATAAATTCAAAAACTTTTCAAAAAAATCAAAAAAAAATATTGCTAAGTAGATCGGTGTCTTAACTTAATTGTCATAATTTTTAAAATTCAAAAAAAAAAATAAAAAAAATTTCGTTTTGAATTTTTGGAAAACACCTGTTTTTGTGGTTACTTGAGAAAAATCTGAACTTTTGCATACACTCATTTGTTTGTGTTTGTTTCTGTGCGAGGTACAACATGTCGGAGGAAAGTGAATCGGCATCATCACGTTCTAGGAGAGAACGAGAAGCTGTGATGAATCAAAAGGTTGATAGCGTTAATCAAAAGGTCGATGCCATGGCACAAGTTCTCCGCGAAATGCGAGATCAAATGGCGACACTAGCGGTTCATACGCCAAGACGAGGAGAAAGAAATCAGGGTGCTGAACCGAGAGACAATAGAGCCGATGACATCAGATCCGAGCAGAGCGTAGGACATGGTAGTTGCCATGCACCGGCGAGACCAAGAAGAAATCAACCGCAACGCCATGAACCGGAAGCTAACTTCTTTTACGATCGAGGAGATTCTTCGGATGGAAACCGGGAAAGACATCCACCAGCTCGAAGACGAAACGACAATGATCTTGGAGGTATGAAGCTTCGTATTCCACCGTTCTACGGAAAGAACGACCCGGACGCTTTCCTTGAATGGGAAAAGAAGGTGGAATTGGTATTCGATTGCCAAAACTTCTCCACTCAAAAGAAGATGAGATTGGCGGCTACTGAATTTTGTGACTATGCCATTGATTGGTGGGATCAGCTTGTAACAAACCGGAGGCGCAACCGTGAGAATCCCGTTGAAACGTGGGAAGAAATGATTTACTTAATGCGGCAACGATTCGTCCCAAGTCATTATCACCGAGAGCTTCATCAACGTTTGAGAGCTTTGTCCCAAGGGAATAGAGGCGTGGAAGATTATTTCCAAGAAATGGAAAAGCTAATGCTCAAAGGAGACGTCGACGAAACAAAAGATGCCACCATGGCACGATTTTTGGCTGGCATGAACCGGGAACTTCAAGACCGCATGGAAATGCAATCCTATGCAACCGTGGAAGAGATGTTGCATAAGGCGATCATGGTTGAAAAACAAATCAAGAGGAGAAGTGTCTCTTCTCGACCTTCTCATGGTGCTGGAATCATACAAAAGCCGAGCTTTCAAGGTGAAGAGAAACAAGCGTTCAAACCCACAAACGAGTCCAAACCAACCGCACCTACTCAAAACTACAAAGGACGGTATGAAAATTCTAATTCTACTTCGCGTGATGTGCGATGTTTTAAGTGTCAAGGTAAAGGGCACTATGCAAAGGAATGTCCGAACCAAAGGATTATGGTTCTCTTGGACAACGGAGATATTGAGGAAGAAAAAGAAACGGTTTTTGATGAATATCTAGAGGAGCATGAAGAAGCTGCCGAGATAGGAGAGCTCTTGGTAATTCAACGAGCTTTGAATATGCATATCAAAACCGACGAGCATGAACAACGAAAGAACTTGTTTCACTCTCGATGCCAAGTCCAAGGAAAGGTGTGTAGTCTCGTCATAGACGGAGGAAGCTGCACCAACGTGGCAAGTGAAACAATGGTGAATAAACTTGACATGGCCGTAAAGGAACATCCGAAGCCGTATAGTCTTCAATGGCTAAATAATGAGGAGATAAAGGTGAAAAATCAAGTCTCGGTTCCTATAACCATTGGCACATATCGAGATGAGGTGCTGTGTGACGTATTGCCCATGGAAGCAAGCCACATCCTTCTAGGAAGACCATGGCAATTCGATCGACGGGTTCTTCACGACGGATTTAATAATCGGTATTCGTTTAACTACGAAGGAAAGAAGATCACGTTGGTCCCCATGTCACCAAGTGAAGTTTATCAAGATCAAATTCTCCTCAAGCAAAAAGGTAAAGAGGCTGTAAGTAACTCTTCTAATTCTTTCAAGAAAAACAAAAGCTTGTTGCTTAATTTCAAGGAAATTCCTTCGGGTTTAACTAACCATGCACCGGAGCTTGCACTTCCGAGTGGGAAACCTTTGCTTTTGCAGAAAACTCAAGCTAAAATCGACAAAGGAAGTTTATGGCCAAGGGAAAGATCGATCCATGACTCATGGTCTGGCAAAATCGACTTCGATCGATCGATTCTCTTGCGACCCGACCACAAACACGTGAACTACTTGGTGCGATTGAGGGAGAAAAATGAACAACGAGTTTTCAACAACTCAAACCATTTTCATCGACCAACTGGGTACTTGGAGAAGAATGGTCGAGACCAAATCCATGTAGCATACACCGAACTTCATCCGCCTTTACAAACCATCTCAACGGTCGAAACGGATCAAACCGAACACAAGACCCGACCAAACGATCGAATCTCTACTGGGTCAGGTAAGTTTCCTCGACCAATCACATATTTTAAAGCTAATGGTCGTTGTGTTTCTTTGTTTGGTCATACAGATTTCGAGTTACTTCACGACTCTCCCATCGGACCCGAGAAGAACCAAAATTTCCGAGGGAAAATGGTAAAAGATAGCCGATCTATTTTGGCGAATTCTAAAAAGAGTCAACCACCTCCAACAACATCAAAGATCGACTCCAATCCATCCAAGACAAATCCCCAAGGTAAGTATAATCCAAATTTGAACTTCGAACTTACTAACTTAGCTCGTTTCCGTGTAGGTTCTTCGGATTTGAGGTCAAATCCTTTTGAAGAGAGGGGGGATGATATGATTCTGGATGAGCAGCTCGAACCCGAGCTTGGAGCTATGCATGGACCGGTTGGAATGCTTAGGAAATCCTGTGATCAAATTAATTCGAAGAAAGGAGCTAAGGCCAAACGATATAAATTGGTCTTAGGGAGATTGTACCATCCGGGGTACTTGGGTCAGGACGTAGAAGATGCATTCAAACCTCACCGGTATTGAAATCAGGCCCAAGTAGATCAACATTTGGCTAAGTGAATATTTGTGCTCTTTTCCTTCGTTTCGGTTTTGTCCCACTGGGTTTTCCGAAGCAAGGTTTTTAACGAGGCAAATATTTCACTTCCAAATAAAACCCAAGTGTTGATCTAAGCCCAAGAAAAGCCCACGAAAATCACAAGTCAAAGTCAACAAAAATATCAAGAAACCAAGGGGATTTTCGCATGGAAGAGCAAGGGGCATTCAAACTTTGTTTTAATTTTTAGTCAAGTCTTTGTCTTTATTTCTTTATCATTTTCGAGGTGGTTAATTGCTGTGCATGCAACCCCTCTTGTTTTTCTTTATAATCCCTTGTACTCTCATTATCGAAATTGATCTAGTTATTGAAATCAAAGTTCCCTTTCTCTCTAGATCAAAATTCTCGGTTGTGAGTAATATCAACTGAAATCCTTTGTTTGTTTTTGGTGAGTCATATCCGAAAATAAGCAAAGAGGAATATCAAGGGACTTCCGCACCCCTTGTGAGACCATTCGATCCCCATCCTTTGAAACGACTTGTCGTTTGCAAAGCTTATCCGTTCGTACCCAAACCGTAGAGTGAGCATCCTTGGGAGGAGTGTGTCAAAGTATTCATTCAGTCATGTTTATTGTTGAAATCTCCATGTCTGAGTAGATCTTCCGTTAGGTTTAGGGTTCTCATAAGGGATTTCTTTGAATGCTAGGTTGAATTGTTAATTAGGGTTAATAATCTGAATTAGTTCTTTGCCTTAGGTTGTTCTCAAAGCTAATTCTAGATTGATCACATGTAACTTAGATCTTAGGTTAATTGATTAGACACGACAGTGCAATTGAAAAACCTGATAAGACTTAAGGTGAGCAAAATAACTATTCGCAAAGAGATTTGGTTTAGTTGTTTTGTGAACAAATCAAACTTGAAATAAAAACTGATTTAGACTTTAGGATTCGCTAAGAGATTTGGAATTCTAGGATTTAGATTTAGATAATTCTCGCAACGAGAGTTGGTTAATTATACTTTAGTGATTTGAGTTCAAGAACAGTGCTTAACCTGAACCCTGATCTTTTAGTTAAATTGCATTCATTGATTTCTTGAGAAATACCCTATCTTTCTCCCAATCGAATCACAACTTGTTTAATTTACGTATTTGCTTTCAATTCCATTGATCACTTAGCTTAATTTTCATCTATAAAATCTATTGTGTGTTTTCTTGAGTCTATGTGGATTCGACCCCTAAGTATTACAATCGACAAAGCTTTAGTACTTATAGGGTATTAATTTGAGCTTATCAAATTTGGCGCCGTTGCCGGGGATTCAATTCTTCATGAGGTTTTAGTTTGAAAATTTCGACTAAGTTCGACCAGTATCGATCGACACCTTAGTGGTATCGGTCGATACATGTCGTGAACTTTTGTGTTACTTACGTTCTTGACTTTTGTGTTTCAGGTGCATGCCTAATCGTGAAACCAGGAGGAACAAGAACACTCCGCTATTTCTGTCAAACGATCAGCTAGCACTTTTGGAACACGCAAACAGAAAAGCAAAGAAGCCAGCAGAGATGAACAACAACCCAGTAGTTTTAGTTCAAGATGGAGCTGGTGCTTACAGAAACCAAGATGGTCAATTGTGCAATGAGATAGGGCAACGATTGGATGGAGAGGGGAACATCATTCCATCTCCCATTATTGTCGAAGAGATTGTCGCAGGGAATGTTGTGATTAATCGTGGTAGGACAATTGGTGAGTACAACAGGCCTGATCAGTCTTACGCCAATCGTTCTGCGATTTGCCCTCCTACTTTTCAGAGAAACAACTTTGAGCAGAAGCCTGCTTACTACACTCTTGTGGGTCAGCACCCTTTCCATGGTATTTCCAATGAACACCCTATGGATCACATTGAGAGGTTTGAGGATTTGGTTACAAGCATCAAATGCGATGGAGTATCCTATGATTACCTCTTCTGTAAGCTCTTCCCATACTCTCTTGGTGGGGATGTAGCTTATTGGCTGAAGCAGTTACCAGCTGGGTCACTGACTACTTGGGAAGAGACTAAGAATGCATTCCTGAACAATTTCTATGATGATGCACGATCCGAGGAGCTCAGGAATAAGATTTCTCTGTTTTCTCAAGGACCGGTTGAGGCATTTAAGGATGCTTGGCTAAGATTTCGGTCATATCAGAGGGATTGTCCACATCATGGATTCACTAATGTTCAGCTGCTGGGTCTTTTCTTCAGAGGGGTTGATTGGAGGTACCAGATGGCTCTGGATGCTGCAAGCATTGGAAATTTCAACACCAGGTTTCCTGAGGACGCTTATGTGCTGATGGAGAACTTGACATCTAGCAATGGTACCAAGAATGCAGACATGGAGCGCAAGAAACTAGCTGGTGGCATGGAAGGTTCGCAGATTGCTGAGGTTCAGGCCAAGTTAGATTCTATGCACAATCTGTTGATGGGCAAGACGATGAAAGCTGTTCACTTTGCAGATGATGTTGAGGTATTCAATGAGGATGAAGAAGCAGATGTTAACTACATTGGTGGATCTAGTTTTCAAGGTCAGGAAAATCAATATCAGAATAACAACAGAAACTTCAACAACAATGCTCAGCAAGGAGGGTCGAATCAGTTTGTCCAGAAACCATCTCAGAATAGTGGGTATACCAGGAACTATGGGAATTCATTTTATGTTTTAACAGCTTGTTCAAGGACAGCATAAGCTAGCTGTGGATTTCAATGGGAAGATTGATATCCTGTACAATGATCTGAGATGAAGGATCAACGCTATTAATATTCAGCAGAAGATGCTGGAAACTCAGGTTGCACAGACTTCAGAGGCTGTGAAAAGGCAAGAATGTTTTCTTCCAGGGAAAGGAGAGAACCCAATGGCTCACATTAATGCAATCACCTTGAGGAGTGGAAAAGAGGTCAATCCAGGAGTGAAAATTTGCCAAACTGCAGATATTTTCGACGATCTTGACGATGAGGATTCTGAAATCGCTCTAGTATCGATCGACACTAGCTAGCATCGATCGACACCTGTCAAGATACTTTCACGGGATAAATCAAAGCCCCGTGTATCTATCGATACCACTACTGTATCGATTGACACTGATCCTGCAGTCGAATCAACACCTAAGGTTTCGAAGGAAGTACCTAATGTAGTTGCAGAGAGAGTTTACACACCGAGGATACCTTATCCCAGGGCTACTGGGAAGACTAAGGAGGTAGAAGACTCTAGATGCAAGGCAATCATGGATAAGTTGATTGTTGAACTTCCTTTTATAGATGCTATCAAGACTTCTCTAGGTTTCAGGAGATATGTTACGAGGATGGTATCAAGCAATGTGAACCTTGAGGATGGTTTTCTGATGATCTCTCATGAGTGCAGCGCAATCTTGACAAACAGGATCCCAAAGAAGCTATCAAACCCAGGGAGTTTTGTGTTGGATTGTACAATCTTCATAGAAAGGTTCGAACGTTGTCTTTGCGACCATGGTTCAAGTGTGAATCTCATGCCATACTCGGTTGCTAAAAAGATGGGGATGACAGACTTCACAGCCACACGGATCTCCCTGATACTTGCTGATCGCTCTGTTCGACTCCCAGAAGGAGTACTTGAAGACGTCCCGATTAAGATTGGAAATTGTTTAATCCTGACGGATTTCATTGTCCTAGAGTATGATGCAGAGCCCAGAGACCCTCTTATCTTGGGAAGGCCATTCCTAGCAACAGCTGGTGCTTTGATTGATTGCAGGAATGGGAAGATCGCTCTTAACATCGGTGATTTGGTCATAACTTTCCACATGGAGAAGATGATGAAGAATTTAACCATCGATGGTCTGACTTTATTTGTAGATACCTTCAGTGACATTGCTGGAGAGTACTTCCTGGAGATGCATCAAGAGGATCCACTAGAGAGAGCGTTGGTCTGTTCAGCTGAGTCAGAGTTTTACTCAGATGATGTTGCTGATGGATATTCGAAGATGCTCGATACAACACCACCAGTATCGATCGATACCACTCTGGTATCGGTCGATACCCTACGATCAGAAAAGGAGTTGGCCGATAGTTCTAAGCAAGCTGCTGGGCTTGGCGATTGGAATGAGGAGAAAGCTCCTAAAGTGGAACTCAAGCCGCTTCCTGGAAATCTGAGGTATGGTTTTCTTGGTCCTAATTCCACATACCTAGTGATTATTAATGCTTCTTTGAACAATGCAGAGATTACCTTACTGCTGAGCAAGCTGTGCAAGTATCGCAAAGCTCTTGGCTATTCTCTTGATGAAATTTCAGGTATAGCACCGGACCTGTGCATGCATAGGATTCATCTTGAGGACGAGTCAAAGGCGTCAGGTTAGCATCAGAGGAGGCTGAATCCAAACCTGAAAGAAGTGGTTAAGAAAGAGGTCATTGATATGCTCATATATTGCATGTTTAGCATGCATTTCGTTCAGAGTTTTGTGTAATTCACATGCATAATTATGGTCTAGTCTTGCATTTAGGTCTCATTTAGAGTAATAGGTGTTTGCATTAGGTCTTAGCGCGTTTTGCATACATTTGGAGTGTTTTTAGGTGTCTTGGAGGCAATTGATGATGTTTGGAGTTATGGAGCATAAGAGGAATGCAAAGCCCATCCGAGACACCGGAAATATATAGCTGGACGAAGGCCTTCCGTTATGAATCGTCCTTGAAGCTCTTCATAGGAGTTGTAGAGGAGTGAGTCATCTGTCTCCAGGAGTTAGATTCAGGCCATTTGGACATTTGGTTAAGGAGTTATCGTGGATTTACTGAAGACGTCTCTGCCTGGCCGAGGAGCTTTCTCTTGTCTCGGCTAAAATTCCCTCACCGTCGTCCCGCTCTGATTTTAGCCAGGACAAGAAAATCCCTCAGCCCGGCACAAGACTTTTCCTCGGGCAGGAGATATGCCGGCCCATCGTCCCGGCTAGAATCTCCCTGGGATAACTTCTCTCGGCTAAAAACTCCTCAGCTCGTCCCGGTCTGATTTTAGCCGGCACAAAAATCTCCCTCAGCCTAGCACAAGAAGAATCCCTCGGCATGAGATATGCCGGCCCATCGTCCCGCCTTGAATCGACCCGGCACAAGTCTCTCGACGATTTCCTCCTCAGCTCGTCCCGGTATGATTTTAGCCGGCATAAAAATCTCCCTCAGCCCGGCACAAGAAAATCCCTCGGCAGGAGATATGCCGGCCTATTGTCCCAGCTTTAATCAACCCGGGACCAATCTCTCGGGAAAAAACTCCTTAGCACCATCCTAGGCTGATTCAAGCCGGCACAAAAAGTCCCTCAGCCCGGCACAAGAACTTTCCCTCGACCAGGAGATATCTCGGCCCCCGTCCCGGCTAGAATCAAGCCGACACACAAGCTTCGGCTAAAAAGTCCATCATCCCGGTCTCCCTTGTCCCGCCTAGACACAGGCCGGGAAAGACTCCTAGACCCAAAAATTTCCGGGTTAAAACCCGGTTTGTTCCGGGTTGACCCGGTTCCCCACTTTTTTTTATAAATATCCTAAAACCCTAGTTTTATTTGCAAGCTTTTTCTTAAGTCAAAAACCCTCACCTTTGAGAGAAAACTTGAGATTTGTAAGAGAGAACCTCTTTGTTTATGCAATTTAGTATTTGTTTCCATCAATCTCTTCCATCTATCTTCTTTTTATCTTGATTATCCATCACCCATCAATGAATTCATCTCTTACCAAAATCGATTTTGAGGTGTTCTTGATGGATCTTGAGTAGTCTTTTAGGATCTTAAGATATGGTAGATTAGGATGTTCCTAGGCTTGATTCATGGTGTTTAGGGTTAGATCTTCTTATATCCTTTATTGATTAGTGTTCTTAATGCTAAATCTAGCTTGAAAAAGTCGGTTTAGATAATAAGGCATTTCATGCACACCAAGTGTTTGATAAAATGCCTTGATGAATTAAACAAGAATTTTATATTCCTAGCCTATGATAATAGTTGTCTAGGGTGTATCTTTGGTTGGTCTAGTTATTGTTCTTAATGCTTGTTAATTGTTAATCCACAAATGATGATTTGCTAATGGTTTTGATAATTAACATAGTGATTAGTTGCTTGAAAGAGAGCTAATCAAGATTAGGGATCTTATGCCTAGGGATTAGCTTGTTTGAGTAAATGAACATCATGAATCAAACTAGGGACTTCTTATATCGATAACCCTATCTCTAGATTCGCTTTTGCTTATTGATTTACAATCTTGCTTAGTGCGTTTGCTTAATTCTAAATTGGATACTTAACAACAAACCACACTTGTTTAGCTTAACTTACCATAAGCACCTTGCATTCTTAGTGATTAGGATAAATCCCAATTATGGATTGATAACCTCTTATACTACATCGTATAGGGGATATTGATACCTCTTAAAGACTAAAAAAGCCCTGTATCAAATTGGCGCCTTTGCCATATTGGTATTTGTTTTAACATTGAGATTTAGGTTCTTAGTGAGCTTAAGCCTTATTTGCTACAAAGTTACTAATCTTGTTTGCTTCCTATTGCTCTCTCTCTCTCTATAGGTGCATGCATACCCGTTCCTGTGGCAATACTAATCTAGTAGAACCGAGGGACGACATTGATCAACTTGATAGAGGATCAAGAGCAAGACGAAGTCGAGTGAGAGTTCAAGAAGAGGTTGGTAACGACATGGACCACTTTGAGAATGTTCCACTTGGGAAGGTCAACGAACCCAATCCCCACCAAAGGAACGGTGGGAATGGTAATGGTCACGGCAAAAATCAAGGAGGTGGAGGCAATGGAAACCATCACCGTCCCAACCATCCACCAAGAGCTAGAAACGTTGTCGGAGAGGGTGATGCCGCTAAGACTTTTAAGCTCCACCGGTAGAGAACAATAACTTCGACGTGAAGTCGGGGGTTATCAACATGGTTCAAGCCAACAAATTTCACGGCTTGTCCATGGAGGATCCCTTAGACCACATTGACCAATTTGACCGGATATGTGGTCTCACGAAGATCAATGGGGTCTCCGAAGACGGGTTCAAGGTTCGTCTCTTCCCGTTCTCTTTGGGTGACAAGGCTCACCAATGGGAAAAGACCTTACCTCAAGGATCTATCACCTCGTGGGATGATTGCAAACGTGCGTTTCTCGCCAAATTCTTCTCACCGGCTAGAACCACAAAGCTTCGCAACGAGATCTTAAGCTTCACACAACGGTCCAATGAGTCTTTCAACGAGGCTTGGGAGATATTTAGAAGCTACACTTCTCAATGCCCACATCACGGCTTTAGCAACGCTTCTCTCCTAAGCACCCTCTACCGAGGTGCTTTGCCTAAGATCCGTTTGCTACTTGACACAACATCTAACAGAAACTTCTTGGCTAAAGACGTTGAGGAAGCAATGGAGCTGGTCGAGAACTTAGCCCAAAGTGACGGTACCTATGGCGACGACTATGACCGCGCCACAAGGACCACTAGCGACATTGATGAGAACAAGTGGGCCAAAGACATGAAAACTCTTAACGACAAGTTGGACAAGCAAGCCAATTTGATTGATAAACTCCTAGTGTCTTCTCAAAAAACGGTCAACTTTGTGGATGCTTATGATGAGAATCAAGGTTACTATCAAGAAGAGAACGTAGACATGAACACCCAAGAGGAGGTGAACCTAGTGGGGAATGAAGGGAACTACCAATACCAAGGAAACTACCAAAGACAAGGGTTCAACCAAAACTATAGGAACCACCCCAACTTCTCTTACATGAACACAAATGTGGAGAATCCACAAGACCAAGTCTACCCTCCACAACCTAATCAAGCTCAAGGAGCCCCACAAAAGCAATTCCAAGCTCAAGGCCAAGCCTCTAATACCAACCAACAAGGCTTTGTCCCAAGGAACCAATTCCAAGGGAACCAAGGTGGCTTTCAACCCAAAGCTCCACCGTTTTTCAAGGGCAACAACAAGGGTTTGTACCCCAAGGTCAAGCAACTACGTCTAAACCAACCAAGTGGTGGTAGTGGGGTGGTTCCCTTCTGTGGTGAGGGTAGGCCCTGTTGGTCAAGGCCAGGGATCGACTCCCCACGGAAGCGAAATTGCAACATTTAATCCATTTGGCCACCGGGGCTTTCACATGGTCTCTCCGGGCCCCAGGAATAGTCGGTGTTGGGGGATGTGTTGCGGACCCAGGGTGTAATAGGACTTGCCATCCTGCACCTCTCGGCGTCGGCCGTCCCTAGTTCAGCCGGATCACCTGAGTTATGAAAAAAAAAAAAAACTACGTCTAAACCGCAAGAGCTTGATTTGAGCTCCATGTTCCAACAATTACTCTAGGGACAAGCGGAGATCAATACGCGGGTGGATTGCTCTTACAACGACCTCAACACAAAGATTGAGGCTTTGAACTCCAAGGTAAAACACATGGAGAACAAAGGTGTTTCTTCTTCTTCACGACCACAAGGTCAACTCCCGGGCAAATCCGAAGCTAATCCTAAGGAGTATGTAAACGCCATCACCTTCAAGAAGATGACGAATTGGTTGAAGAAGAGGTAGTGGGAGAGCAAGACAATGTTGAAGAAGTTGAGAAGGTCAGGCCTAGGATTGTTGTTGCTCAAGAGAAGCCAAAGAAGAATGTGTTTGTCCCTAAGCCATACGTTCCTAAACTACCGTTCCCCGTGCGGTTCAAGAAGCAACTTATGGACAAGTATAAAGCCATCTTTGATAGGCAAATGGAGAAGGTAGAACTCACAATGCCTTTGGTTGATGCCTTCTTGCTTATCCCTCAATACGCCAAATTCTTGAAAGATGCCGTGAATGAGAGAGCTAAGGAAATGGAGTCCATGGTCATTCTAACTCACGAGTGTAGTTCCATCATACAAAAGAAGATGGTGCCAAAGAAGCTAGGAGATCCGGGATCATTCACTCTACCTTATGCACTTGGTCATCTAGCTTTCAACCATTGTTTGTGTGATCTTGGAGCAAGTGTAAGCCTCATGCCATTCTCGGTAGCCAAGAGATGAGGCTTCACACGCTACAAGGCATGCAACATCTCCCTAATATTGGCGGATAGGAGCGTGAGGGTTCCTATCGTGGTGAAGGATTTCATTGTCCCCACGGATTTTGTGGTACTTGAAATGGATGAGGAACCAAAAGACCCTTTTATCTTTGGTAGGCCATTCCTAGCAACCGCGGGGGTGATAATTGATGTGAGGAAAGGCAAAATAGACCTTCGCTTGGGTAAAGGAGAAGTCCTTGAGTTTGATATCAACAAGGTGATGAAGAAACATACAATAGATGGCCAATGTTTCTACATAAAGACCATGGATGAACTAGCCGACAAGTTGCTTGAGGAAATGAGAGTAGAAGACGGTTTGGAAGTGGTTTTGACTAAGGAGCGCGGTGATCATGGGTTCTTGAGTAAAGAGAGTCAAGGGTATGAGCTACTCTTGGATTTGCACAAGCCGGTTGAAAAGGATACTCCATTCATTGAGTTGGGTGCTCGTGGTACCGAGGTTCAAGATGAGTTTGTTCTAGCCGTCAAGAGACTAGCAAGGGTAAGCCTAGTCTTGAGGATGACGATTGGAGCGAACTCAAAGCCCCAAAGGTGGACCTAAAGCAACTTCGTACGGGACTAAGGTACGCTTTCCTAGGTCCAAACGATTCATACCCGGTTATTGTAAATGATAGCTTGAATGAAAATGAACTATCCTCCCTTTTAGTTGAACTTAGAAAGTATAGGAAGGCTATTGGTTACTCTTTAGACGATATCAAGGGTATTTCCCCAACTTTATGGACTCATAGAATCCATCTAGAGGATGAATCAAGGACCTCTATTGAGCATCAAAGAAGGTTGAATCCTAATTTAAAAGATGTTGTAAAGAGAGAGATTCTTAAGCTCTTAGACGCGGGCATCATCTACCCAATATCGGATAGCACTTGGGTCTCACCGGTTCATTGTGTGCCTAAGAAAGGGGGGATTACGGTAGTTAAAAATTAGAAGGATGAAATGATACCGACTAGGACAATAACCGGGCATAGAATGTGCATTGACTATAAGAAGTTGAATTCATCTACTCATAAGGATCACTTTCCGTTACCTTTCATAGACCAAATGCTTGAACGTCTAGCTAATCATCTATTTTATTGCTTTCTAAACGTTTATTCGGGTTTCTTTCAAATTCCCATACACCCGAATGACCAAGAGAAAACAACTTTCACATGCCCTTACGGCACCTCCGCATATCGAAGGATGCCGTTTGGGTTGTGTAATGCACCCGCGACATTCCAACGTTGCATGATGTCCATTTTCTCTGACCTTATTGAAGACATGGTAGAAGTCTTCATGGACGACTTCTCCGTGTATGGGTCTTCTTTTTGTGTTTGCTTGTCCAACCTTTGTAGGGTCTTGCAACGGTGCGAAAAAGCAAACTTGGTGCTAAATTGGGAGAAGTGCCACTTCATGGTACGAGAAGGCATCGTGCTAGGACACAAAATCTCCGAGAAGGGAATAGAGGTAGACAAAGCCAAGATCGATGTGATGGTTAGCTTGGAGCCGCCTAAGTTGGTCAAGGACATCCGGTCTTTCTTGGGTCATGCGGGGTTCTACCGAAGATTCATCAAAGACTTCTCAAAGATCGCGAGGCCTCTCACAAGGCTACTTTGCAAGGAGGTCGAGTTCGTGTTTGATGAGGAATGTATGGTAGCGTTCCTAGAAATCAAGAGGGCGTTGGTTAGTGCTCCCATTGTACAAGCACCGGATTGGGATTCCTTTCGAGATCATGTGCGATGTTAGTGACTACGCGATTGGAGCGGTTTTGGGCCAAAAGAAAGACAAGAAGACCAATGTCATCTACTATGCAAGTAGGACCTTAGATGACACTCAAGACCGGTATGCCACAACGGAAAAAGAGTTGCTAGCCGTGGTGTTTGCAATTGAAAAATTTAGGTCTTATGTTGTGGGGTCAAAGGTGATTGTCTACACCTATTACGCGGCCCTAAGATACATTCATGCGAAGAAAGACACAAAGCCAAGGCTACTCCGTTGGATATTGCTTCTACAAGAGTTTGACTTGGAGATAGTTGACAAGAAGGGGATAGAGAATGGGGTCTCGGATCACTTGTCTAAAATGAGGATTGAAGACCTTGTCCCAATTGATGATAAGCTCCCCGAGGAGAGTCTCATGGTTGTGGGTGTCTTGAAGAAAGGGATTGATCTTTCTCTAGTTTAGTTTTCTGTTTTTCTTGAGGGCAAGCAAAGGCTAAGTCTGGGGTAGTTGATATATAATGGTTTTTACCTGTTTTAAGCCATGATATAAGTCCTTTTATTAGAGTCTTTCTAGTATATTGGAGTCTTTTAGAGTCCTTTCAGATTTTAGGTACGTTTGGAGCATTATTGGAGATACTGAAGCATTTTGGAGCATTTTGGAGCCAAGCAGAGATCCTGTTGCTGAGACACCGATTTGATGCATGAGTATCAATCGATACACTCATGGTATCGATCGATACCCGTCGAAGAGACAGAAGGATCGCGACTTTTATGAAGATTTAAGAAACTGTAAATTGCTCCAGAAGACTTTATTATTTACAAGAAGCCCCAAAACGTGACTTAGGTTATTTATTAGGATTTACAACCACTTTTGATGGCTATGCTTTATTTTACTTTGGTTTTGTGAGAGAGCTTTTGGAGGGAGACAAGTCTGAAACTCTGTTCGTCCGAGAGAAGATTTTGAACCCTTGTTTCACTCTCTTCTTTATTATTTATTCAATAATTCATTCAGTCATGTTTATTGTTGAAATCTCCATGTTTGAGTAGATCTTCTGTTAGGTTTAGGGTTCTCATAAGGGATTTCTTTGAATGCTAGGTTGAATTGTTAATTAGGTTTCATAATCTGAATTAGTTCTTTGCTTTAGGTTGTTCTCAAAGCCAATTCTAGATTGATCACCTGGAACTTAGATCTTAGTTTAATTGATTAGGCACGAGAGTGCAATTGAGAAACCTGGTAGAACTTATGGTAAGCAAAATAACTATTCGCAAAGAGATTTGGTTTAGTTGTTTTGTGAACAAAACAAACTTGAACTAAAAGCTGGTTTAGACTTTAGGATTCGCAAAGAGATTTGGAATTCTAGGATTTAGACTTAGATAATTCTCGCAAAAAGAGTTGATTAATTATACTTTAGTGATTTGAGTTCAAGAACCGTGCTTAACCTGAACCCTGATTTGTTAGTTAAATTGCATTCATTGATTTCTTGAGAAATACCCTGAACCTATCTTTCTCCCAATCGAATCACAACTTGTTTAATTTACGTATTTGTTTTCAATTCCATTGATCACTTAGCTTAATTTCCATCTATACAATCTATTGTGTGTTTTCTTGAGTCTCTGTGGATTCAACCCCTAAGTATTACAATCGACAAAGTTTTAGTACTTATAGGGTATTAATTTGAGCGTATCAGAGCTCGGCACCTGAAATAGCTCGGGTGATTGACGAAGTCAATCAGACCCCATTCACCTCGCGGATTGCGAGCTCCCAGCTCGGAGATGTCGGGAACATCCGATAACGGAGAAACCGACCCAATGCATTAATGACAAGTTTCAAATTCGCCTTTTCAAGGGTGCGACTACCCGAGGGCGACCTCGAGGCAACACGCTGTCGTTTTTTTGCTGAAAATCTAACAGATTCGGCCCTGCAATTGTTCACCTCCCTGGAGCCGAATTCGATTGATAACTTCACCCACCTTCAAGCAGCATTCTTGAAGCCATATTCGGTATTTATCCAGATCAAGACCTCGGAGACCGATCTGCGGGTACTTACTCAAAAGCCAGGTGACTCGTTGCGGAAGTACATTGACAGTTTTAAGGCCGTTAAGGCAAAAATTGCCAATCTACATAACCCAACAGCCCTGAAAGCTCTTCAAAACGGACTGCTAAAGTCCTCAAAATTCTTTGAGGAGCTCATAGTCCGGGAGCCGGTGTCGCTAGATGATACGCTACACCGAACTTCACGCTAGATTATTCTCTAGGAGGCAAGTGCAGCTCAAGCAAAGCAGCAGGCACCCACAACCTCGGGAAACCCACCTCATAACAAAATCGAGCCATATGACCCCAACAAGTGGTGTGATTTTCATGAAATCAAGGGTCATTCGACTGAGGAGTGCTACGAGGTGAAGAAGTTTCTCAACTTCTATTTACAAGCTAAAAGCTTTACTCCATAAATGAACAGCCTTACGAGCTAGAGCATGCTACCAGCTAGCATGACTCGACTTTGCGTCTAAATTGCAAGGTCACAACCGTTCTAGTCTCTAAATGACAGCAACCTTTACCTCTAAACTGTTTAGGTTGCATGCTTGACTCTAAATGGGTTCGGCCTTGCATCTTAAAATCGCATGATCAGCTCCCTAGGTCTCTAAACGACATGGGAGCAGGGTCTCTAAACGACCTGGGTCCTTGGCTGAAAAACTGCCTTTGACCAATTGAAAAGTGTCAGCCTATAAATGGCGAAAGGCTTGATCCCTCCTCAGGATACGTAGGCAACCTCACAAGGGTACATCTATTAAAATAAAAAATCTTCTCTTAAGCCTGCTAAAAGCAGTTCGAAGTTTTTCAACTTCTGTCTACAAGCTAAAAGCTTTACCCTATAAACAAACAGCCTTATGAGCTAGAGCATGCTACAAACTAGCATGACTCGACCTTGCATCTAAATTGCAAGGCCACAACCTTTCTAGTCTCTAAATTACAACAACCTTTATGTCTAAACTATTTATGTTGCATGCCCGCCTCTAAACGGCATCGACCCTGCGTCTTAAAATCATCTGGTCAGCTCCCGAGGTCTCTAAACGACCTGAGAACGAGGTCTCTAAACGACCTGGGAATGAGGTCTCTGTACGGCCCAGATCTTTGTTTGAAAGACTACCTTTGATTCATTGAAAAATGTCAGCCTCTAAATGGTGAAAGTGATAAATAATTCAAAGGAAAAACGAAAGAGTTTTAAAGATCAAAGTAAATAAAATTAAGCGTCCTCGCAGGAGCATAAGTTCAACCAAAATGCCCACTAGGGCATAACAAGTTCACCAACAAATTCGAACATGATTTAAAGATCAAGTAGATCCCGAGATTGCAGGATCGCATCCTCAGTGACATATCACCAAGGATGCTGGGGGCTACTATTGCACCCTAAATCCATGACGAGTAAGCAAGTTCGGCGAGATAAAAGAAAGGCACAAGTTAAAACTAGCTTTCTGGAAGCAGCGAGCATGCTGAAAGCACCGAGCACGAAGGAAAGAAGCGAGGTAGTTGGGAGCAGGAGCATGCATTTGACCAAGTCAAATGCACTAACTTGAGATCCTAGAATCAACTCAGCATTAAAGATAGAGATTATAGCTTTAATTATGCATTTAATGTAAATAATTAGGACTATACAGTTACGTTTTCAGCTGGTATAAGTTTGAAACACCAGCCATATTGTAGGGGACCGAATTCTTGGCAATCAAAGCAATATAAAACTTTTCTCTCAAAATATTCTGAGTCATTCTCAAGAACATACAACCTGCACGCTGAGAATTGAGGTTGTGAGATTCTGCTCTCACAGCAAGGTACCCCTTCACCTTCTTAAAGCGAACTTAGCACTTATCAATCACCGTCTTCCGAGCCATCATCTAGCTGGTACGCATGCCTCTCAACCGATTCGTCTCTTTCTTAAGAGTTCGAACGACCGCATCCCTCTCTCTAGAGAGCTCGGCATTGGCAGCTTTCAAAGCAGCAATCTCTTTGTTAAGCTAGCCACGACATCATCTTCAGCTGTCGCCCTCTCTAGCTCCGCGAGCAACGCCGTTTGTAGGTCCTTAGCAGCAATGTCAGCATTGAGAGCATCGCGGCATTTCAGCATTAAGAGCATCGCGGCATGTCAGCATTGAGAGCATCGTGGCAGCAATCGTGCTCACGATTGTATGATCCAACAAGCTCGTTCGTTTGGGCCACCATCTAAAAATAGAAACATGTTATTGTACAAGGTCGGAGAACGCATACCACAAAGATAGAAAACCTTACTTACATCAGAGGTAGTGCGGGCTAGCTTCTTATAAGCCTCCAAGCGGAAGAGTTCCTCGGTCGGAGGCAAAGTTTGTTTCCCGAAGGAAAGTTGGCGATAGAGGTCGGCACATGCACCTTCGTCATTGATGACCGGCTCATCCTTTTTATAATCAAACTTGACATAATGGGCGGAAGGACCACGAGCTTTTCGCCTCATAGAAGCCAAAGAACAACCACATCGGTTGTCTTCCTCGATCTCAACCTGGACAGCTTCGGCGTTAACAACCTCGGTACAGGTCCCTAAAATGTTATCTCCTGTTTGAGGAGATTTTTGGGGAGGGTCGGCAGGGTTCTCGGCAGCTTCTTCCCCCTCAGTTGTGGCATTAGTTGCCTTCTCGCCTACACCTCTCGATCTTCTTTCTTCTTTTCTTTGGCCTCTCGACGGCGAGGTCGACATCGGAAGCCATTGCATCTTCAGTGGGAGCCTGGTCCCAGCAGCAATTTAGTCATCCTCTTGACGAGGAGAGTTGACCTTGGCAAATTCTAGTTCTTGCTCGAGTTCGGAAGCGAAATCAAGAATGTCGTCGATCTTCATTTTTCGTCTTCGACCAAATGGGTTACCTGATAAACAACAAAAATCAAGAGTTAGACGACCTCAAGAGTTCACTAATAAATGGTACCGTTGAGAGCTCGGCTCGCCTTCCTGTCGAGTTTTTCCTAGTACGCCTCCGGCCAATAAATCTTTCCCGCTTCACTTAATCGTTGGGCGTGGATCGAAGTGAAGTTCGGAATCTTTGTAAGAATACTCGAAGAATGCCGATCTGAAAAAGAGAAATTGGAGGACGGTTAAACGAGAAAAGTTAGAATTCAACAAAAAAAAAAAAAAGCAAACCAATATCTACCGATTGAGATCTTCCATTTAGTTCGGTAGTATCCGTCAGAAACCGATACTGACGTTTCATCGATCCGAAGAAAGAAATATCGAGTATCCGAATCATTGACCTTACTCTGCTTATTTCCCGTCACAAGGTCGTATTTCGGCTTCGCATTAGCCGATTGTAACCAAGGCTTTTGAGCCGTGATATTTACCCGGAATAACCTTTCGAAAACCGAAGAGCAGATCGGAATGTCACAATCGTCTCCAAGGATAAGAAGCCCAATGATGTTGATAATCATCGCATGCTTGAGTTGGGAGATTGCCACACCTCGGCGATTACAATAACTGTACATGAGTTTCGGAAGAGGGAATCGGAGGCCACAACTCTGAAAGAAATCCTCGTACACGCAAACATAACCATCAGGGGCGTCCCACAGCCTTTTATACTGATGAGGAAAGATAAAAACGACCTCGTCCGAAGCGCCACACCGTTCAAAGGTGTTCAACACCGACCTCCTCGTAGAACGAGTCGGACCGACACCAGCTGGTGTTACTGCCCTCCGAACTAATGGCAGAACATCTCTCTTTGCGGAACGAGTTGATCCGACACGGGCCGCTGTCATCACTCTCCGAGCCCTTAATGGAGCAGTTTGTTTCCTCGAAGGAACTTCCCCTTCAACGACCTGCTCATTAGTTATCCGAGCAGCCAATTCCTGATCGAGACGAACCTGCTCTTTCTCTTTGATGATTTGTTCATTCTCAAACCTAATAGCGAATTCATGATCAAGACGAACTCGCTCATTTTCTTCAGCGACCTGCTCATCCTCAAGTCGAGTAGCCATTTCTCCATCAAATTGAACTTGCGCATCCGTTTCATGACTATCCCTATCCACCAGCTCTGGGACTTCAATCAAAGGTCGGATATTACTGGGGCCAGCTCATCAAAAAGGCAAGTTGCGCCTAATCAATTCAAGCCTCACCCCGTCAAAACCATCATCGGACGAATTCTCGGAATCTGACGAACATGCGTACATCTCTAGAGGCGCAACTCGAATGGGAGTTCGGTCATTAACATAATCTAGGGAAGATTTCGAACTCATCTCGATCGAAGAACGAATTGAAAATATAAGATGAAGAACGACGTTGAAGGTGGATCGGAAAAACTAAAAGATCTTCAAGGCAATCGGAGAAATTGTGGCAGAGATCGACCGGAAAACTTAAAGAAAATAATAAAAAGACGAAAATAGTTTAGAGAGAAGGTAGAGCACTAGAGAGGGAAAGAGAAACAATACCTTTTTTATAGCGGAAATGAAGTGAAGAATCAGAAGGGTTGAAGAGATTATATAGAGAGAGAATCAATTATGACGACTCCTCGATTTTCGTAGGGGTTAAAGATATCAAAATGACACGTGTTATCAAGAAGATTCGCCGAGCTGAAATAATCTTATGGAAAGACGAGTTTAAAGTAACCAAGGGAAAATTCTGATCTCAATTCCAACCGAGCTAAAGAATTCTTAATGAACTTCGCCGAACTCAATACATTCCTTCGCCGAACTGAGGGGGGGGGGAGTAATTGTTAGTGGTGAGTTTGGAACTCTCCGGGTTAACCCGGTTTGAATCGAGACCGACCTAATTAATTCCGTTTTACGACAGTTCGAATCGGTAAATCCCGTGATAGCGGCGCCGACTTCTAAGCCCATTAAAAGCCCAACTCGGTATGTCGAAACCGACCTCTGAGATTTACGGAATGTTTCCTCATCTCGGAGAGATTTCGGGAAGTATTTCATTTTCCTGATGGAACTAGGGAAAGGAAATCATCCGTTTCGACCGACTTAGAATCTTATGAATAGAGGGAGTTTTCACCACATTATTTCAGTCATATTCATCAATGAGACCTGAGAAATAGAGAGCTCGCAATTACCGACCTTTGTTTATCTGCTTTCCTAAGTCTTTTTACCGATCTCGAAAACGAAACTTGTAATTGCCGAGCTCGATATCAATAAACGAGATTCCGACCTGAGTTTACTATTTTACCCCTTGTGTGATTTTTCAGAATCAACACTCCTCCACCTCTTTGTTGCTACAGTTAGCTTCATCGAAAGCAAAAAGGACAATAACATCTGTGATGGAGCTTGGCACTAGCCATTAATGAAATTCTATAAAGAGGTACATACACTAAAAGAAACACAATTTTTAGGTGTTATTAGGGAATAATATCCCACATCGGAAGCTGAAAGGGATCTTAAGTAGTACTAGATTCTCACCCGCGCGCCCGCGCGAGATAATTTTTGATAGATTTAATGTAATGTTTTCAGATCCTAAATAACCTGGGATCCAGAAAATAATTCGGTCCAGATATAGCTCTAAAACTTGAGACTATAAAATCTGGTGAAATCCGTAAAAACTCAGCAAATAACCGTGAACCGAACATAATCGCTGACCCGTATATATCATGGTTAAGTAAACAATTATAGTGCAATCAAAGGGCTTCATTTATTATTCTTATAGAGTTATTCTGATTTTACAATTTGGTATTTTATGATCTTCTTTCATTTATGAATAATACTTTATCAACTACAATAATAATTACTTTGTCAGTTTAACATATTTTTTTCAAACATATCATAGAGATTTATTAGTTTCCAAACTATATATATCTATATATATAAACTATATATATCTATATATATATAATTTCACTAATTGTTGATTGCGGTCGGACTGTATCGAACCGAGTCAACCCACAGACCCAGTGACCCGAAGGATTCTCTGGTTTGTTTCTCGAGTCAGATTTCAAAACATTAATTTAATGTATTAAAATAAATATTTATAACGTAATGTTTTATGATTTAAGTTAACATCAGAAAATTTAGAAGAATTTAAACAATTCTGTTTGATATTTCCAACATAAAATATAATATGATTTTATATTTTCCCAAAATTTTATATTTTCTGATTTTTATTATATATAAAATAATTCATGTTTCGCAATTTAATATTATTTATGAAAAAATATTTTTATAATTATATATTTTATAAATTCATATTTAGCATTTCTATAAATAATTTTTCTGATTTTTTCTTTAACATTAATTATTTTTAATATATTAAACCAAAAAACTCTCGAAAATATTTTGTATGTTGTCCAATAATATCTTGTAAACCAAAGATTATCAACAACACCTCTCACCGGCAAATATTTTCTGAAGATATTATATTTAAATTTATATATTATCCAAAATTCGTATTATATTTATGTTATATATTTATATATGTAAAAACAAATTGTGATAATGTTAAAATAATTTCCAAACATATTTTTTAAGAATCTGGTAAAACCCGTAATAACGATCATGGTTAAGTAAAACATTATAGTGAAATCAAAGGGTTTCCTTTATGGTTCTAATTCAGTCACTCTGATTTTACAATTTGGTATTTTATGATCTTTTTCATTTATAAATAATACTTTATCAAGTACAATAATAATTACTTTGTCAGTTTAACATATTTATATCTTCAAGTTAACACATTACAAGTATCAGATATTGTTGTTAGCACGTTAACATTATATATGATAATAGCGTTAAAAAGATTAAAAAAACAATATCCGCTAATTAACTATATATCCGCTAACTATATATATATATATATATATATATATATATATATATATATATATATGTGTATACATATGTTAACATGATCCCCCATCTATATAAATTCATTGCGTTTGTGACAGAAATTTCACCAATATGCGGTATCGAAGGTCGAATATAACTTTGTTCACTGCTAACCCTAGTTATTATCGTAGTCAAATTCAAACGAACAACCGTTAAGTTAGCACCTACCTTGTTATCATGCAGGCATCCAACATTAACGTTGCTCCCATGCGAGGTAACATTCTTTTATTCGTTGAACGAAAAATATATGCAACATTAAAAAATCTAAAAAATATTTAATTAGTTTTTATTCAACCAAGGTGCAAGTGGGTGGGTCCTTGGCAAATTTTAAAATTTTCCTTGCATTAAATGCTGATGTCAGTCAATGAAGATAACTTCGCCAGAGGAAAAGGAGATGATGTTAGAGTAAGAAGGGGTAAAAATGGAAGAAATTGCTGACGTGGAGAGAATCACCTAATTTCGAAGTATTCGTTAATATATACTTAATTTTTTAGTCAACTTACGATATTGAACAAAATGATATTTGAATTTAGTTGCTTACATGTATTCAACCTTTATGATATTTTTGAGTTATTTACACTCTATAACACTTTTTCAAACTATATTTACACTAGATAACACTTGTTGACACTCTAGCACATTGTCCACTTATTTGATCAGAAAAAGACATGAGTGCCCTTATGGCAAATCAAAATTTACAATAAAGCTTTTCTCTCTTTTTCTTTCTCTTCACGTGGACAGGATAATGTAGATGCAAATGTCGTGTACCGGAATGATAGATTAAAGATGTGAGAGAAAATAATTATATTTCCCTTATCTGTTTTGTTTTATATTTTACTATATTTGTGAATGGCATAAAAAAAAAATTTTGGTTAGACTGAATTATAATTATATTTTTATTATTTTAAGATCTATTTTACTATATTTTAGGTGTCAAATAATTTTAAAAAAAAATATATATATATAAAAAAAATCAGATTTCTAATTAGAAATCCATTTGAATGTTGAGCTGATAACAATGTAATATGGACATATGGACGTGGACATATAATATGGACTTATAGACGTGGACATGTCAATGGCACACTGTCCACTTATGTCAATGGAACATTGTCCACGAGATCATGTCCACGTCCATATGTCCATATTACATTAAACATTTTTTTAATTAGAAATCCATTTGAATGATGAGATGTGGACAATGTAATATGGACATATGGACGTGGACATGTCAATGGCACACTGTCCACTTATGTCAATGAAACATTGTTCACGCGATCATGTGCACGACCATATGTCTAGATAATCAATACAAAACAAAACATTATCGTGGACGGAATGATAGATTAAAGATGTGAGAGAAAATAATTGTTTTCTCCCATCTATTTTGTTTTATATTTTTCTATATTTGTGAATGAAAATAAAACAATTTTTTTTGTTAGAAATAATTATAATTATATTTTGTCATTATTTTAAGATCCATTTTACTATAGTTTAGGTGTCAAACAATTTTTTTTTAAAACAAATATTTAAAAAAATCAGAAGTCTAATTAGAAATCCATTTGAATGATAAGCTGTGGACAATGTAATATAGACATATGGACGTAGACATGTCAATGGCGCACTGTCCACTTATGTCAATGGAACATTGTCCACGTCCATATGTCCATATTACATTAAATATTTTTTAATTAGAAATCCATTTGAATGATGCGATGTGGACAATGTAATATGGACATATGGACGTGGACATATCAATTGCACACTGTCCACTTATGTCAATGGAAAATTGTACATGCGATCATGTCCACGTCCATATGAACATTAGTATTAAACAAATTTTTAATGTAATATGGACATATGGACGTGGACATGATTTCGTGGATAGTGTTCCATTGCTATATCAAAGTGGATGTGGACACACATGTCATGTCCATGATAAAGGCTAAGATGTCCACGATACTATTGATTCATTATTTGTCCATGAAAAATTGTATATTCTTGTTTTAGCGAATTTCGAGAACAATATATGTACATATGGGCATATGGATGTGGACATGATCTTGTGGACAATGTTCTATTGACATAAGTGGACAGTGTGTCATTGACATGTTCACGTACATATGTCCATATTACGTTGTGCACAGCTCAACATTCAAATGGATATCTAATTACAAAATTTGATTATTTATATATATATATTTTTTTAAAATTGTTTTACACAAAAACCATAGTAAAATGAATCTTACAATAATTATTAAATATAATTATAATTCATTCTTACCAAAAAAAATTGTTTTATGTCATTCACAAATATAGAAAAATACAAAACAAAATAGATGGGGAAAAATAATTATTTTCTCTCATATCTTTAATCTATCATTCCGTCCACGACATTTGCATCCACATTATCGTGTCCACACGAAGAGAAAGAGAAATAGAGAAAGACTTTATTGTAAATTTTGATTTGCCATAAGTGTTTGGCTCAAATTTCACACTCAAAGTCCAGCCTGATTAAGTAGGCCTAGAATCAAGCTCAGCTCACTGAAAAGCCTCATAAAGTAAGCCTGCGAGCTGGGAAGAAGCCGAGTACACAGAAAAGGGGGAGATCGCTGGGAGAAGGAGCTCGCAGCTAGCAAGTCAAACACATTAATCAAAAACCCCAGGATCAAGCTCGATAATAAATTCTTAGATTGTAAAATTAAGTCTGAATTAAATTACGTATATTTAGGACTAAGCGGTTACATTCTGGAAAGACGTGTATAAGTTTGGAATATGGACGATAATGTAAGATCATCGAATTCTTGGCAAAAAGATAGCAATACAATTTTTTTCTCATTTCAAACTCTCCTAAGTTCTTACAACCTGAAAAAAGCCAAAGATTGAGGTTGTGAGATTCTGCTCTCACAATTTGGCGCCGTCTGTGGGGAAGATCAAAACAAATTCCTCTTTGTAACCTACGAAACTAACCACTCAAAATTAGATAATGGCGGACACAACAAGTGCGGTAGTGACCACATCATCCGGAGTCATAAACACCTCCATTCCTCTAACCCAGTCGGACAACATCGCTCCAACAGACCTGGACGGAACAACAAACGTTCCCACTACCACCTTGGGAGCGAGTGTCTCAACTGGGATCGACGATATTGCCGATCCCGCGGGACCTGCAGCCTTGAACCAGTCGGCTCCGGATCAAATAGCTGAGATCCAGAACCTGATATCGGTCCTCATAGAGCAGAATCGCTCAATGGCAGCATGCCAGGATGACCTCGAAAGAACGGCTCGGGCAGGCGCCATCGGGCGGTTCGCCCTTCCACCTGGGACACAATCCCTTTTTGCCCCTGGGCATAGAGGATTGCCATTCCCACCTCCACCGGTGACAAGGCTAAACTTTTCCGATGTCAATGCTTCGACCAGCAGGATGGTTGGCTCGGCCACCGCCTCACTATTCAACTCGATGATATTGGACCCCATATTCACTCCTTCCACGATCCATATCGCGGGAGGAGAAATTACGCCAATTGCGACCCTGCCGGGAGTAGACCCTATCTGAAACCTACTAATCGGTCAGGATCGCTCTGGGAACGTAAATGAGGACGAACCTCGGGAGAATCCCGAGGTCGGATCACGACCTGAGAACGGAGGCAGAAATCATTCCTAGCCTGCCGGAGAATCCCTGCTCCGCTTCCCGAGCAATAATGAAAACAACCTGGGATCCGGCGGCTCACATGGCTTTGAATCAATCAAGAAATATTGCGAAGAAACGAACGCCGAACTACAGCGGATGAGATCGGAGGTCCACGCTGCTCTAAGCTCAGCACCTGAGATAGACAAAGTGATTGATGAAGTCAATCAGACCCCATTCAACTCGCGAATCGCAAGCCCTCAGCTTGGCGATGTCGGGAATATCCTATTTCCCCGGTTTAACGGAGAAACCGACCCCAAGGCATTTATGAGAAGTTTCAAATTTGCCTTTTCGAGGGTGCGACTACTCGGGGGCGACCTCGAGTCAGCACGCTGTCGTTTCTTCGCCGAAAATCTAACAGATTCGGCCTTAGAATGGTTCACCTCCTTGAAACCGAACTCAATTGACAACTTCACTCAACTTCAAGCGGTATTCTTGAAACAATATTCGGTATTTATCCAGATCGAGACCTCGGAGGCCGATCTGTGGGTACTCACGCAAAACCCAGGTGACTCATTACGAAAGTATATTGACAGTTTCAAAGCCGTCAAATCAAACATTGTCGATCTACATAACCCAACGGCCCTGAGAGCCCTCCAAAACGGACTGCTAAAAACCTCAAAATTCTTTGAGGAGCTCACAGTTTGGGAGCCCGTATCACTAGATGATGCATTACACCGCGCTTCGCTGTGGATTATTCTCGAAGAAGCGAGTGCAGCTCAACCAAAGCAGCATGCACCCGCAACCTCGACTAAGGAAGATGAGATAACCAATTCCCAAGGACCGAAAAAGTATGGGAAAAAAGAGTCCCAAGACCAAAGACAAAGTCAGGGGATACATTCATACTCAGTGGGAAGCCCACCTCGTAATATATTCAAGCCTTACGATCCCAGCAAGTGGTGTGATTTCCACAAAATCAAGGGCCACTCGACCGAGGAGTGCCATTAGGTGAAGAAGCAGCTCGCCACCAAATTTTCAGCAGGAGAGTTGGGTAAAATCGAACTGGAGAAACCTCCGAAGAAGAAGAACTATTACCCAGCTCGAGACGATGAAAGGCGGGATCGCCCATCCGAGGATGCTCGTAAGCGAGAACGTTCAGCCGCGGAAACGACGAGGCGAGATCCCCCCAAAGACAGGGAAACAGATTTGCCTCCTCCCGGCACGAAGAAAAGAATTAACTTTATTCATGGAGGATCCCAGCTATGTCGCAACTCCGTAAACTCAATTAAGAAACATCAATGAATGGTAAATACCGACACACGTGATAAGATCCCATTCAAGGGACCTGACACACAAATTTTGTTCTGGGAAAGCAGGTCGTTGAGCTAGATTCCCCACATGATTATGCTCTCTTAATCCTGCTAGAAGTGGGTGAATATGAGCTCACTAAGATTCTCGTGGACAGGGGGAGCTCTGTAGAACTCATCCTCCGAAGTGTCCTTAGGGAACTGGATATACCGGATCACAAAATCGAAGAGAATAAGATGGTGTTAACCAGCTTTTCCGGGGAAACCACGATATCCCTCAGAACGATAAAACTCCCTGTAATAGCAGCTGGAGTAAGAAGGATGGTAGAATTCACGGTGATAGACAGGCCAGCCCCATTAAATACCATCCTGGGAAGAACCTGGATACATTCAATGAGGGTTGTATCCTCAACATACCATCAATGCATAAAATTCCCTACCCAGCACGGAATTGCAACGGTTAAGGGGAGTTAAAAAGAATCTGGAATGTGCTACATGGCAGATTTCCAGATCGCAAAGGAAAGTACTATATACCAACTATAGCGTAAAGATGAGCTCACATACCACCTAGCTAAAAAGAAAAGTGGTCCAGGCTTCATCGGATCTCGCAAAAAAATTATCGAGATAATTATGGTCAACGAGTCTCATCCTGACCAGAAAGTAGGAATTGGGTCCGAACTCTCCAAGGCTCAAAAGGACCAATTAATAACATTCCTAAAAGAAAATTCCGGCTCTTTCGCATGGACAACAGCTGATATGCCCGGAATCGATCTAAACATCATTTCATATGAGCTTAACGTGGACCCAAATCACAAACCAGTGCGTCAAAAGCGTCGAAAATTTGGACCTGATAAGACCGAGGCTGTTAATAGTGAGGTCACCAGGTTGCTAAACGTCGGATTCATCAAGGAGGTAAAATACCCTGACTGGCTAGCAAATCCGGTCGGAGCAAAGAAGAAAAATGGCACCTGGCGAGTATGCGTGGATTTTACAGATCTAAACAAAGCATGTCCTAAGGATAGTTTCCCACTGCCCCACATCGACCAGCTGGTGGAAGCTACCGCAGGGCACGAGCTCCTCAGCTTTATGGATGCGTTCTCAGGATACAATCAAATACAAATGAACCCAGAGGACCAAGATAAAACATCCTTCATAACGAAACGTGGAACATACTGCTATAAAGTGATGCCATTTGGACTTAAAAACGCGGGAGCAACCTACCAAAGACTTATGAACAGGATGTTTGCCAGCCTCCTGAGTAAGTCAATGGAGGTCTATATTGACGACATGTTGGGTAAATCTGTGAAAGAGGAAGATCACATAAGCCAGCTGGGGGAATGTTTCACCTTACTAAACAAGTATCGGATGAAACTTAATCCTTCAAAGTGTACCTTCGGGGTCGCTTCTGGTGAATTCCTAGGTTACATAGTGACTCAAAGAGGAATAGAAGCAAACCCCAAACAAATCAGTGCGTTCTTAGAAATGCAACCTCCTAGCTCGGTAAAAGAGGTGCAAAGGCTGACCGGCCACATTGCCGCATTAAATCGATTTATTTCCAGATCGACCGATAAATATCTCCCTTTTTACGAATTACTAAAGGGAAACAAAAAGTTCATATGGGATGACAAGTGCGAGGAGGCCTTTAAGCAACTAAAGGCGTACCTCTCCGAGCTCCCCATTTTGTCAAAACCAATTGAGGGAGAGCCGCTTTACCTATACGTAGCGATCTCCGAGGCCGCAGTGAGTGGCGTCCTCATAAGAGAAGAACGAGCTGAGCAGAAACCAATCTACTACGTGAGAAAATCCCTAGTAGACGCTGAAGCCAGATACCCACGAATGGAAAAACTGGCTCTGGCAATATTAATCTCAGCTCGCAAGCTCAGGCCGTATTTTCAGTCACACCCTATCATAATAATGACAAAACAGCCATTACGCACAGTATTGCACAGCCCCAGCCAGTCTGGCAGGCTAGCCAAATGGGCCATCGAGCTGAGTGAGTACGATATCGAATATCGACCTCGGACCAGCGCCAAAGCACAGGTACTAGCTGATTTCATCATCGAGCTCACAGCTAACAGCCAGGTGACCGGAACAAGCGTCGAGACCTGACAGCTTTATGTCGATGGAGCCTCCTCGAAACAGGGGGCAGGTGTTGGAATCCACCTAGTGTCCCCGACTAATGAGGTCATGGAACAGTCCTTTAGACTAGGATTCTCAGCATCGAACAACGAAGCCGAGTACGAGGCCTTAATAGCAGGTCTCCGACTCGCAGTTGGAGTAGGAATACGCAACCTAAATGCATTCAGCGATTCCCAGCTCATTACAAGCCAGTTTCATGGAGAATACGAAGCCAGAGATAGCAGGATGGAATAATATATGGCCATAATTCATGAGCTAATTACACAATTCGACGTCTTCACCCTGACGCGAATACCGCGGGGTGAGAACATGATCGCATACGCACTGGCAGCTCTGGCATCGACCTCGAATCCACTCATAAAAAAGAGTGATTCCAGTGGAAGGAATTGAAAAACCAAGTATTAAAATCGATAAAAACATCGAGGATTTAATGGAAATATACAATGACGATATGGAGTTGGACATAATATTAACCCCAATAACGGGCGATCTCCCTCCCGAAGTTGGAGAAGCTGAAGACCCGGAGCTTGCCCCGCTTGACGCCAGGCATGTTACCCTCCGCGAAAAATTATTGCAAGAGCTGACTGGCGAGTAGCAATTATACAATACATTGAGGGGGGAGAGGCTCCCCCCAGCAAGTGGGAAGCTCGCAAGCTCAAAACCATAGCTTCAAGATATTGTATAATCAACCCCCACCTTTACAAGCGAAGTGTAAACGGCCCCTACCTAGTATGCGTCCATGGGCTCGAAGCTTTTACGATATTATCAGAAATACACGGAGGCTCATGTGGCAGCCACTCAGGAGGAAGGGCATTATCTATCAGGATCAAAAGGCAGGGGTACTTTTGGCCCACCTTGGTCGCTGACTGCGCAGAACATTCCAAAGCATGCGACAAATGCCAACGGCATGCTCCCACATTGCATCAACCTACTGAAAACTTATCTTCCATCTCATCTCCATACCCCTTTATGAGGTGGTTAATGGATATAGTAGGGCCCATGGTAACCTCGGGAAAAAGAAGGTGTCGCTTCTTACTCGTCCTCACTGACTATTTCACCAAATGGGTGGAGGCAGGAGCGTTCCAGCAAATTAAAGCAAACCACGTACACGAATTCGTATGGCAAAACGTAGTCTGCCGGCACGGAGTCCCATATGAGATTGTAACCGACAACGATTCACAGTTCATCTCAAATCAATTCCTCGAGTTCTGCGGAGATCACGGAATCCGATTAACAACCTCGACCCCACGTTACCCTCAAGGCAACGGGCAGGCCGAGGCAGCAAATAAGCTAATACTAAGCAATCTCAAAAAACGACTAGATGCTAAAAAGCAAAAATGGTCTGACGAGCTCCCTGGAGTACTGTGGGCCTGTCGGACCTCACCTCGCAAATCAATCTCAGAAACACCATTCTCCTTGGCTTATGGGATTGAGGCCGTGGTTCCCGCTGAGGTCGCAGTCCACAGCCTGAGGATAAATGTGTGCCCCGTAAACGAGGAACTGAACAACGAAATGCTTCTCGACCAACTCGCTGTTATCGATGAACGTCGAGATCAAGCACTTGTTAATCTTCGAAACTATCAACAGGCGGCAGCACGCTACTATAACTCAAAGGTCAAACAGCGATGATTTCGAGTTGGCGAGCTCGTCCTACGAAAAACCTACGAAAACACAAGGGAAAGGAACGCTGGAAAACTGGGCACCAACTGGGAAGGCCCATACCGGATCTCCGAGGTAGTAAAGAACGGCGTAAACTATCATTAACAGGGTGCACGACAATACACCTGAAAGGAACTCATGGAATGCCATGAATTTAAAGAAGTACTATCATTAAAAAGACACTTGTAAAAATCGAACTACGAAAAGGCTTTATCCCTCCTCAGGGTACGTAGGCAACCTCATAAGGGTGCAGCTATTAAAAAAAAAAAAACCTTCTTCTTTTAAGACTGTTAAACGCAGCCTGAGATCTTTCAGCTACTATTACAAGCCAAAAGCTTTACTCCATAAATGAACAGCCTTACGAGCTAAAGCATGCTACCAGCTAGCATGACTCGACTTTGCGTCTAAATTGCAGAGTCACAACCTTTCTAGTCTCTAAATGACAACAACCTTTACGTCTAAATTGTTTAGGTTACATACATGCCTCTAAACGGCTTCGACCTTGCGCCTTTAAATCATCTGGTTAGCTCTCGAGGTCTCTAAACGACCTGGGAGCAAGGTCTCTAAACGACCTGGATCTTTGGCTGAAAAATTGCCATTGATCTAAAAAAGACAGCCTCTAAATGGCAAAAATTATGAATAACCATAAAAAAGATTCTTTTTAAATAAAGCCTCTTCAAGGGAGCACAAGTTCAAACCAAAAAGCCCACTAGGGCATAAACGAGTTCAACAAATAAACCAGAAAAGGGTTTAGAAGCCTCCCCAGGCACCAAATTCGAAGAACAACAAAAGATGAGAGTAGTAAAGGAATCTTTAGCAGGCAGGTTCAGCTGGTTTGTCCTCCAGGACATGTTGATTCAAGGGCAGCGGGAACTCCTTCCTAAGCTCCTGAGAACCAAGGTCCAGCTCATCATTCAATTGTGCGCTTGGCCCATCAAGCAGCGTAACCGAATCATCGGATACCTAAGGAATGTCAATTTTGCCCAGTGAAAAATATGATACCTGGACGATGGCAAGCTTCGCGTCCAACCTCAGCTTCTCAACATGGATGCTCTTCTTTTCAGCCTCAAAATCATTGATGGTCTGGTTGATAATGTCATCAAGAAGAAGGATATTGGATTTACACTCCATAACCTGAGTCTCGGTATCGACCTCGATCTTCTTCTTCTCCCATTTATCCTTTATCCCCAAAAGAATGGCGCGATACTGTTTGGATATCTCCCTCCTCGCGGCCTTCTCAGACTTCTTCACCATCTCTTTTTGCCTCTTGGCAAGCTTCTTCGAGTCCTCCGTAATCTTCTCGATATGGACCCTTAAATCCACTATATTTTCACTGGTTGAACGCAAGCCAACCTCATCAGCTCCAGCTCGCCCCTCGGCACCACGAAGATCCACTTTCAAATCCTCACTTAATTTCTCCAACACACAAACCCGAGCTTAAGCCTCCCGAGTGGAATCCTCCCATCTCTTGGCCAAAACAGCTTGATCCTTAACCTGGCCTTCCAAAAAGGTAACCTCAGCCATCCTCTCCTCGTTCCGAGTAATTCTCCTCACCAGCTCGTCCCTTTCAGAGACGAGGTTGGCAAGGGTCTTAGCTGCCCTCTCCACCTCCTCGGTTTTGGTAGCAGAACGGAGATCTTGCTCAAAGGAGGTAATCAGCTCGTTGGCGGTGGAGATGGCCTGAGAAAGGAATGTGAAAATTCAGCAGAGAAAAACCAAAGTAATGGAAAACAAAGTAAAGATAGCTAAAACTACCTTGCCCATCGCACTTGCGGACTGAACATAGCTCTCGGGCTTCTTCATGTTCCTAAGAGATGGCAAGAAGCAGGACGAAGGCCTAACACGCCTAAAGAGATTCGCAAGCTGGGAGCTATTCTCAACGATTGCCTCAGGTCCATCAAAATCGAACCTAAAGGCATTCGGAGAAATACCTCCACCACCCTGAGAACGAGGTACCACATGCCTCCTTGATGTTTCCTCGCCATCAAACCCGTCGCCACGAGATCGTTTGGAGCGAAACTGATGCTTAGCAGAATGACTTGGCTCCTTAGAAGACACCCTGGAAGTTGACCTTTGAGGACCTTTAGCTCGTGCATCATGTTGAGCGATCTCGGTTTCATCACCCGCTGGCAAAATGCCACCGCCACTATGATCAGCTTCGGTCTCGCAGTGATCACCCTTCTCAACCTCCTCTCGACGCGAGGTCTCAACATGGACAGACTTACCAAGAGCCTTTTTAACCTTCTTATCAAGAGCACCGGCTGGCGTCGGGGCAGGGCGCAGTCGCATCCTCTCCCTGTAAGAAAGATGCTGCGGTTTCTTAGGAGGAACCATCTTGCTGGACTCGGTGGAGCTCTCGCTGCGAATAAGATCGATCTGGGAGGTAGCAGGGGCAGTATCCGGCACCTGGGAGCCAACCGGGGGATCAACCTCAACGCGGGCTAAATCTTTAGCAACAGCCTCGAGTCTCGGGATAATGGATGGAGCGGGAGCCAAAGCTTGAATTTGGAGTAGGGGAGATGGAGTCGGAGAATCTACAGAATCAAACAAAGAAGATCTAAATAAAGAAATAATTCTCGATCTAAAAAGATAAAGATATAAATCCACTCAAACCTATGAGCCATCAAGCAGATGCAACGGATAGCCCGGGAGCTCGGTGTTCACGAGCTTGCTGAATTCTATCAAGGGAGAAACACTTCCAGTCGGAACTCTCACCCTTGACAAGGTCGATAAGCCATTGAACCTCAGCCGTTACTATCTTTAAAGAATCAATTGACTCTGCATAAAAGAAAAAAGGGTCACCATATTAGAACAGAATAAAAATGGCAATTAAGAAATCCCCAGAAGGAATGCTCGAATCAGCATCCGGGGGATCACGCTAACCAGTAATCTTAGCCCAGGAATGTCGAAGCACCGACTCGCCCTCAATGGACCCACTGGAGATTCTGAAATAGAACCACTGCTCCCACCATTTTTCATCCCTCACATTGAATCTAAAAACGGACCGATTGACCTTCGCCTGGAAATAATAGGTCCCACGGAGATGAGAGTTCCCCTTGACATTAAAGAGCTGGCGAAAGACCTCAGTGTCGAACACAATCCCAGATTCCTTATAACGCACCCAGAGGGCGACAAGGGACCTCATCGCGCTGGGCATAAGTTGTGGAAGGGCGAGTCCGAGGTCGCTGATGATATTAGAGATAGCTGCCGAGATGGGAAAAGTGAGTCGGCATCTCAGGAAAAACGCGGCATAACCGCATGCATAACCCTCCGGAGGACTCTCCGGAGAGCTATCAGCCGACGGGATGAGCAGATCGCCGATATCAAGTCCGCACAAGGAAGAGATATTCGCGAGCTCAGCAGCCGAAATCGTGCTCTTCGAGTGAGAGTCAAATCGCTCAGCAATGGGAGTAGGAGCATCCAGCTGAGAAGTAGAAGCCATTGAAACAAAAAAAAACAAGGAAAATCGAATTTGAAAAAGGAAGAAATTCAACCGGAGACGATGGAGGTTGAACTTTCATAGAGAAAAAATATATCGGGTAAAAGCAAGAAAAAGATGAAGACATTTCAATTAATGGAGTAAAAATAACAATAAAAAAAAGGGAAGGAGAAAAAGTGAAAAGACATCATTACCTCGGTAAGTGAGAACTGAGGCGGCGTGGGAAGTTGAAGCAACGAGAACCGCTCATTTATACCCACTCAGTCACTCGTCCTGTCATATCCTTAAAAATCGCGCAGACGCTACAGGATCCCTACAAACTCGCCCTGCGAGTAAGCTAGAGATCAATTAGAAGCCCGAGACTGCGAGATCATACCAGCTGGAGGATCAATTAAATCCCGAGATCACAGTTCCGCATCCTCAACGATAAATCACTAAAGATACTGGGGGGCAACTGTTGGGCCCAAATTCCACACTTAAAGTCCAGCCTGATTAAGTAGGCCTAGAATCAAGCTCAGCTCACTAAAAAGCCTCGTAAAGTAAGCATGCGAGCTAGGAAGAAGCCGAGTACGCAGAAAAGGGGGAGATCGCTGGGAGAAGGAGTTCGCAGCTAGCAAGTCAAACACATTAATCAAAAACCCCAGGATCAAGCTCGATAATAAATTCTTAGATTGTAAAATTAAGTCTGAATTAAATTACATATATTTAGGAATAAGCGGTTATATTCTGGAAAGATGCGTATAAGTTTGGAATATGGACGATAATGTAAGATCATCGAATTCTTGGCAAAAAGATAGCAATACAATTTTCTCTCATTTCAAACTCTCCTAAGTTCTTACAACCTGAAAAAAACCAAGGATTGAGGTTGTGAGATTCTGCTCTCACAATAAGTGCACTCATGTCTTTTCGCCATCCAGTAAATGGAAAATATGCTAGAGTGTCAAAATGTGTTATCTAGTGTAAATACTACTTTACAATGTGTTATAGAGTGTAATACACTCTATTATTTTTTCACGTCAACTAATCTTATAAAATATGATAACTCTTTTATTTATGCATATGTGATCAATCTATTAATAATAGCAAACTCAATAAATACAATCTACGATCATGTTTTCTAGATTCATAGGGGCTTAAAGCAAAATTTTAAAAATGGAGTTTTTAAGTAAAAAAAAAGATAACATAATTTCAAAATGATATAAAATATTTGAAATAAAACTTTAATCCAATAGCCAGAGGTCCCTTGCGGAACACTTCTTCTTCATAACTGAGTCAAGAAGAGATTTAGAGATGGTGCCATAGATCCACATCTTGACTAAACCATCATGTTCTTTCCACTTGGAGTCGTCATCTCCGGTAGCAGTGGAGTCGTCTGCTCCGATAGTAGTGGAGGTGTCCGAGAACACCAAAACAGAGACATCGTGTCTCAAACAGCTCGCACCATAGATCAGAGTTGAGCTTGTTCATATTGAGCACGATGGGGACATAGGCTCAGATCTATACGATGCCAAAAGGCTTGTCGCTAGGGGCGGCGGCGGTGTTGGTATCAACCATTGTTGAGGATGGAGAGAAAAAACTTGATGCATACAGATTGTAACTAAGTTTTAGGTTTGCATTTTTAACCTTGAAAGTTAAACTTACTATCACTTTAAACCCTGAGATTTTATCACTCTCACTCTGAACCTTAAAGATAACAAAACTGACACTTCAAACCTTCAAATTAACCGCTGACTTTCCGCCGTCAAAATTTTAAACGGAACTGTTAACTATGTTAACGGAACAGTGATTTAAAAAAAATACTAATATAAAAAAATTAATTTAATCAATTAATTATTTATAATAATAATTTTAAAAAAAAAATAGGAAAGAAAAAAATAATTTTTTTTCTTCTTCTCTCCTTCATCGTTTCTTTAGTCCTCTTCTCTCCTTCCTCCATCTTTTGATGAAACAACCCAGATTTCGATTGTAAAAACCAAACATTTCTTCTTTCCTTTTGTTTTTGAGGATTTTGTTAGCTTTTCATTTCTTCTATATGGTTCTAATTCCCTAAATCGATTGATAATTTGATTCGATCCCTTCTCATCACTCTATCAATCGAGAAACCCAACACGGAAGCCATGAGATCTGATACCCAAAAAGCTTAACGACAACACCTTGAGCCATCATCATCATCATAATCATACCCGAGCATCCGAAAAAAGCTACATATCTTCAATTGCGTTCTCGAGCTATCATTGAGATGAAAATCCGATGATGCGGTGGAAGATAAATCCAATTGGTTCAGATTCGTGGAAGAGAACTGAGGGTTTATATGGTGGAGATCCATCCGGTATTACCAAAATCGTTGTTAGGACAAATGGGTCGTATTTGAGTTTGTTGTTGAATGAATTAGAGCTTGATATGTGGGTGTGGCATTTTATGCTTCCAGAAACGACTCGTCCTGAGCTTGTTACGTTGGCTGCTTGTTGATGGAGTTTTGATTGTTACGGTGCCAAGAAGAAATCTCAGAAGCAGAAATCGCTATGAATCGGAAAAAAATCAGAGGTTATGGAAGATCAACGAGACGCTCTGACAGTATTTCAAATTTACTGAATTTGTGAATACCTTCATTGAACGAGGTTGGAGGATGAATGATGGAAGGCGAAGGAACGAGGTAGCAGACGGAGGTAGAAAAAAAACAAATTTTATTTTCCCTAGTTTTTATTTTTTGGAAATTAATTTTATAAGCAATTAATTAATTTTTAATATATATTTAAAAAAAAAATTCACGTCATTATTTTATAGCAAAAAAATCAATGTTCTGTTAACAGAGTTATTGGTTTCGTTTAAAATTTTAACAGCAGAAAGTCTGTGGTTAATTTGAGGGTTTGAAGTGTCGGTTTTATTACATTCAGGGTTCAGAGTGAGAGTGGTAAAGTCTCAAGGTTTAAAGTGTTAGTGAGTTCAACTTTGAAAGTTAAAAATGAAATTTTCCCTTTTATATTTATAAGCCTAATTGTCTGCAAGTGCACAGATGTGCGTTGTAGTACTTAGGGGTCGAACCACATAGATTTTGTTGTTTCAATACGAAGCAATCGGATACTTAAATCGAATTGGAACGCAAATAATTTGGAGTTGGTTTTGTATAAATAGGATCTAAACTAGACGGTGGAATAAACGAGGTTGTAATCAAATAAACTAAACACTGGGCTTAAGGGTGTTCGCAGGGATTCATGGCTAAAAACGATGTAAAAATCAATGATAAAAGTAACCAACTATGAAAATTCTTGAACTCGAATTACGAATGTATGATTAGGTCACTATTGTGATCCTAACAACCTGTTACCGACCAACTCGACCAGTAGCTTTCTTCTCTGGCCGCGAAGGACGTAATGCATTATTTCGTATAGGATTCGTCATCGCTCACAATACTCTATAAGTAGCTTCCGTCTCTTATAGCGAAATTGCTCGTTTCATTCTAGTTCAAGCAATTCGAAAACACTTCCGCGAATCTAATTCAAACTAGTATCAAACTCTAAGTGGAACAAAAGAATCATGCATTAACGAATAAGAATAAATTTTGTAGGAGTTCTCGTTGATCTTTTCCACGATGGTGAACGGTCCATCAACTCTTGGCAAGAGTTTATATTTTCTTTCTTCCGGGAACCGTTCCTTCCTTAGATAAATCCACACAAGATCATCGGGTTCAAAAACCTCTTGTATCGTCATTTGTTTGCATGCCTTTGATGCGGTTTTCTTTGCAAGTGCTCCATCGGTTCAAGAACAGTTTGAACAAGAATTTTCTTAAACCAAATATGATAGAGCCACGTTTTTGGTGCATGGGAGTTCAGCTCTTCATCATGTTCTTTCACAATAAAAGCTCGAAAAAAAGATTATTCCGAATAGCAAATATTTTATCACTTATATCAAAATTCACATGTTTAGTATGATCATCTAAGTTTTTATTAAAATTCAGGATGATATCAAAGTAAACAATTTCCCCAAAGAAAGATTCAGCAAGTTGTGAAGCACTAGTATTTTTAGAAAATTTATCAAGGTTTATCAACACAGAATTACTAGGCTCACACAATTTATTCTTATCAAACATGAAATATTTTTGTTTAAAGAACTTTCTAATGCAAAATCTCTCACAAGACTTAAAAACATCTAGCAAATTATCATTGGGAGTAGAAAGTAAATCATATCTTTGAATTATTGCATCAGCCACAATAATTTCATTACCTTTTCGGATGTCACAAGAATTCACCTCAATGTTTGCTCCTTGTAAACACTTCTTGTATGTTTTGCAAATGATATGTCTTGGGATCTGAAGCGGTGCGTGCTCCTTGGCTTCTTTACAATCAGAACGGTCATGGCTCACACGTTTTAGTTGTTCCTCAGCTGCTGTTCTTCCTTCTCGTCCAAATTGAGCTCTCTCGGATCCATTTTGTAGTTGGTGAACCAAATCACAATATGTTTGACCTAACAACAAAAGAACAAGATCATTAGTCATAAAGTATTAACTTAGTTGAGGAATCTTACCTGCCTCAAACAAGATTAGACGATTATGATGCTCCCTTAGCTCAACATGCTTCTTCTTGAAGGTAACGTCATCGTGTGAATTTTTCAAAGGCAGTATGAAATCCATTTGTCCGAACTGAATTATGTCTTGACCCGAATATCCAAAAGGTTCACTTGGTCGATGAAAAACATTTCCCTCAATATAAATTCGCAGTTGTTGCTCACTTCTCAATCGTTCCAAGTAGTTCACTATTTTCGGGAAAAAGGATCGATCGGTAGGAACATGGGATCGATCGATCGAATTTTGTTGAACTGAACAGATTGGTTTCTCCACTTCACCGATGGGTGATAACTCCTTTGGATCATTTCATGTGTCCTTAAGATCCTGCAAAAGAGAAAACATACTACTCGGAATATCCGGCTCAGGGTTAGTCATGCTTGTAAAAGCATCCCTAAAAACTAGTAAAACAAAAGATTGCTGAGAAATGAGAGCATGTTTAAGTTCACTCGGTTTAATAAATAGAGATTCATTCACGGGTGTTCTCTCATATGTCTTTGAACCAACACTCTCGGTTTTAATAGAAGTAGAGGTTGAGGGATCGCTTACCTTGCCTTTGCCTTGGTTTTGTTCAAGTTTAAGTTGATCGAGAAATACCTCGTGTGGAGATAATGGTGCAAGGGTGATCTTTCGACCTTGATGTTCAAAGGAGTGCTTGTTTGTAAACCCATCATGGATGGCTCTACGGTCGTATTGCCACGGCCTTCCAAGTAGGATATGACCAGCCTCCATAGGTAAACGATCGCACATGATTTCATCCTCGTATCGGCCTATCGTCAAAGGAACCAAAACTTTTCGGGTAACTTTGAGCTGTCTTTGTTTGTTCAACCACCTAAGGTTATATGGCCGTGGATGCTTCCTGGTCTCCATACCTAGCTTATCTACTAAATTAGTGCTAGCAACGTTAGTAAAACTTCCACTGTCAATTATAAGACTACATACCTTGCTTTTGACCATGCAACGGGTATGGAAGAGGTTCTCTCGTTGTTCGTTCTCAACGACCGGTTCCTGGGCAAGAAGAACACGTCTAGCTACTAAGAATTCTCCATCAACCGCATGTTCCTCATATTCGTCAAAGATTAGTGCGGTTTCAGTTTCTTCTTCCTCGTCGGTCACGATTTCGCTGTTTTCTAGCATCAACATGGCTCGGGGATTTGGGCATTTGTTCGCATAATGTCATTTGCCTCTGCACTTACAACATTAAATATCACGATTACACATAGGATTAGAATCAACCTTACCCTTGTAGTCATGACCGGACGAACTCTGCTTATAGTCCGTCTTAGGATTAAAATCGGTCCGGGGAGGGTAATTCGGTTTCTCTTCTTTGGTGTAGCTCGGCTTTGAGCTAGAAGTATATGGTTGGCGTGAAACGCCTTTCCTTTTGAGTTGTTGCTCCACTAAAATAGCTTTGTGCAACATTTCTTCCACGGTTGCATATGATTGCATCTCCATGCGATCTTGTAAGTCGCGGTTCATGCCGGCTAAGAACCTTGCCATTGTGGCGTCACTTGGTTCGTCTACATCAGCCTTAAGCATAAGCTTTTCCATCTCTTGGAAGTAGTCTTCCACGCCTTTACTTCCTTGACTTAACCGTTTCAACCGTTGGTGAAGTTCTCGATGGTAATGGAGCGGCACGAATCGTCTTCGCATTAGCATGATCATTTCCGTCCATCTCTCCACGAGATTCTCTCCATTACGTCTATTGTTTGTCAAAATTTGATCCCACCAGTCAATAGCATATTCATGGAATTCGGTGGCGGCTAACTTGACTTTTTTATGTTCGGTGAAATTTTGGCAATCGAAAACCAATTCGATTTTCTTTTCCCATTCGAGGAAAGTGTATGTGTCATTCTTGCCGTAGAACGGGGGAATACGAAGCTTCATTCCACCAAGATCATTGTCATTCCGTCTTCGAGGTGGCGGATGTCTATCTTGATTTCCCTCGTATGAATTCCCTCGATCGTAAAACGGATTGTCCTCCGGCTGGTATTGTCATGATTGGGTTCTCCTTCGTCTAGCCGGAGCATGACAACTTCCTCGTCCCACGCTCTGTTCAGATCTCACATCCTCGGCCCTATTAGTCCTTTGTTCGTCGCCTTGGTTTCTTTCTTCCCTTCGCGGCGTTCGGATCTCAAGCGCGGTCATACGATCTCTCATCTCGTTTAGCAATTGAGTGATAGCGTCCACTTTTTGATTCATCTCGGCGTCTATTTCTCTTCTTGTCTGTGATGTAGCGGTCTCACTCTCCTCAGACATTTGTTCTTCGCACAATAATCAAACAAACTTGTGAGTGTATGCAAAATTCAAAGGATAATCAAAGAACAAACACAACTTTTCAAATTCCTCAAAAACGAATTTTTTTTTTGAATTTTAAAAATTATAAAATTAATTCTAAACTACAGATCTATATTCTTTTTTTATAAGATTTAATTTAATTAAGCAAAACAAAACAAAATTTCAAAAATAAAAACCAAAAAAAAATCGAAAGAAGATGAAGAGGTAAAAAAGGATAGATCTCACCGATTTTAAGAGCAAGTGTCTCTGATACCACTTGATATGAATCGACTAAGGACCGGCTTGCTCATGGTATGGTGGAGATTGATAGATCCTCGACTTCAAGAAATTCACGAAGAGAGATGCTAAGGCATGAGTGATGAACTCGAAATTCCTTAGGCCCAATCGACAATGAACACAATGAAACAAGGGGGTGGCTTTGATGTTAGGAGAATCCGAGGAGAAGGATGATAAGGCGTGGGGGTTAACCCGAAAATCCTTATGCCCCTTATCACGAGAAGAACGCTCACAAAAATTTGATCGATGGCTGCGTCGAAGTATTGCGGAAGACACTCGATAAACCGAAAGAAATTCGATGAAGAAACTTCAAAGAAGATCGAGAGAGAACAAGAGTAAAACTCTGAAATTATTTTTGATAAAAAGATGATTGTGTTTTTCGCAAATGAGGGAGAAGAAGAGATAAAGAGAAAGCAAAGAAAGATAGTCAATGGTCAATCTCGAAAATGAGAGAGAAGACCATTGAAAATTACAACAAAAATAAATGTAAGTTTGAATGCCTTTTGAAATTCCCACCAAAAATTCCCCTCAGAAGAATCCCTCGGGAAAGTCCCTAGGACGAGTCCCTCGGAAAATTTCCCTCGGAAAAATCCCTCTGCGGAATTTTCAAGAGATCGGACCGTTAGATGGTGTAAGCCGGTTGCCTCGTTAAAACCTCTATACGGAAAACCCATTGGGACAAAACCGTATACAGGAAAAAGAGTACAACACGACTTACACAAACAGCCAAACCTCAAGAAGAATTCGAAGATAATGAGGTGAGGACCGGGTGCATAAGTTGATCCTCCTCGATCCGGGAATCCGTAAGTAAGCTCCGCACCGCTCCCACTAGCTTCTGTGCCTTAGACCGGGTGATAGGACCTGTTGGGATGACCATTGCGTCTTTTTGAACCTCATCCGAAGCCTTCACGTCCATGATCATATCAGTTAGGTATTGCGTCTATCGCATAGACGTTTTCATCCGGCAAACTATCATTCAAGGGCACTTTGTCTTCCACTCGTATTCGAGAAAGGTGATCTGCTACTCCGTTATATGCTCCTTTAGATCTGGAATTTCGATCTCGAATTCTTGTAAGAGGAGTAACCACCTTATTAGTCTAGGTTTTGCGTCTTTCTTAGACATCAAATATTTTATCGCCGCATGATCAGTATGGACTATCACCTTGGATCCAACAAGGTAGGATCGAAACTTTTCGAAAGCAAATACGACATCCATAAGTTCCTTTTCTGTTGTCGCATAATTGCATTGAGCGTCGTCCATTGTTCTGCTTGCGTAATAGATCGCATGCAACTTCTTATCCTTCTGCTTCCCTAGTAATGCTCCAACTGCAAAGTCGCTTGCGTCACACATGATTTCGAATGGTTGTTCCTAATCAGGTGGCTGCATGATTGGAGCGGAGAAAAAGGCGTCTTTGAGCTTATGGAACGCAGCTAGGCATTCGTCGTTGAATTCGAAGCTCGTTTATTTGCACAATAGACGCGTGAGGGGCCTAGCTATTTGGGAAAAATCTTTTATGAATCTCCTATGGTAGTCTAACCGTTAGTTGCTCAATTATTTCCTTTAGTTTAGCTCTTTCTTTCTTTTTTTTTGGCGCCTCCAAGGCTTTCGGATAGGGTGGTTTTGGTTTATAGGCATGGGCTGGTGGTCGAGTTATCAAGTCTTCCCCAAGGACTTCTCGGGTTGCTTCTTCTCTTTCATAGTTTTCTTCTACATCAACTACCTTATCTCCCTCTTTCCTAACCGTGTTTTCTTCCCTTCCCGTCTCTTCGTGATTTTTCGGGAATTCCGGCTCTTTGTAATTCGTGCAACTTCTAAGCATGATTGCATGCAAGTTGTCTATATCCTCGGAGGAGAATTCATTCAGCTCCTTTAAGGATGATCTCGCCTTTGACCATTCAGTTTTTGCCTCCTCGACTTGAGAAGAGAGACTTACGATTTTTCCATTCAAATCCTCGTACATCTTGTCAAATTTGCACTTAATTCATCTGCATATTACCTGCGAGAGGCTTCGAGTCTTCGCATCATTTGTTCAATTCTTTCAAGATCTGAGATGGGTGGATTTGCAGAGAGCATGAGTTGGGATTGAACCCCTATCATTGGCTCGAAAACAGGCTGGTCATGGGAAAACTGCACTTGGTCGCTGCTCAGGAGACTACACCCACGGCGAAGCTCCTCCTGGCCACGGTCATGACCGTCGGACCCGCGGCAAAGCTCCTCCTTGCCGCGGTCAGCGGACTCCACCCGCGGTGGGGTGTGCTTCGCTCGGGACCTTGGTTTTTGAATGCTTCTGCTTCGTTAGTTACCTTTTGGTTGAAACGGTTAGCCCCAACTTGGAAATAGTCTATGTCGCCCCAGTTTTTAGAGCCATTTGGATTTCCAAAGCTATCAAGGTTGCGCGTTGTGCGTGACTCGTTTGATCGTTCCATACCGAGATGGTCCACCGCGAGTGTGAAGCATTCCGGTTTTTTCGTCTTCTCTTGTTCTTTCTTGGAACGTCGGAGTTGGGTGAATTCTGCTCGATCGTTGATACTCCTGGCAAAGTTACTGGTGAGGATGCGAGCGTCGTCCACGGATCTGGTGGCGAAGTCTCCATTGCTTGCGGTGTCGAGCGATTCTTGTGACTTTTGGTCGATGCCTTGATAGAAGATGCTCATCAAATATTCTTCAGAAAATCCATGGTGCGGGCAGTCCCTTGCGTATTATTTGAAGCGCTCCCATGCATAATAGAGTGTTTCTGTCTCTTCATTTTTGAAGTTTTGTATTTTACCCCTATAGAGGTAAGTACAAGCTTTCGTGAAGAAGCGATTTACGAAAGCCACTTTATGTCGTGATAGACGCGGCTGTCATGGTCTTTAGCCACTTGCTGGCTTTGTCGTTCAAGGAGAATGAAAACAGTTTACATTGATGGTAATTTTTATTTGATTTTATGGTTGAACAGATATCTTCAAAAAATTCGATATTATCTATCGGATTTTCCGTTGAATTACCACTGAATTGGCGTTGTTTAACTAGAGATATGTAGTGTACCGTATTTTCAGTATCGCCATTTTCAGGAGGGGTGGTTGAATAGCTCTCCGATCCAAAAGAAGAGGTGCATCGAATTCACGAATATTTGGTTCTCTCCTTTTGGCGTTTATCATTTCATTTTTGCCATTGGAAAGATCATCTTGCTCGTCGTCGTGTGGATCCCCATCGTACCATGGTGGGGGATCACCTAGGGGCTCGAGACCCAAGTTTCGGTCTCCCATCGAAAAGTAGCCTAAAAATGCGAAAGAAAAATAACAATAAGTAGACGTTCTATTGATTTAAGCAGAGATTCGTAAGAAAATAAATCAAAATCCCTGGCAACGGCGCCAAAAACTTGATGCATACAGATTGTAACTAAGCTTCAGGTTTTATATTTATAAACCTAATTGTCTGCAAGTTCACATATGTGCGTTGTAGTACTTAGGGGTCGAACCACATAGATTTTGTTTTTTCGGTACGAAGCAATCATATACTTAAATCGAATTGGAACACAAATAATTTGGAGTTGGTTTTGTATCACTAGGATCTAAACTAGATGGTGGAATAAACGAGGTTGTAATCAATTAAACTAAACATTGGGCTTAAGGGTATTCGCAGGGATTCATGGCTAAAAACGATGTAGAAATAAATGATAAAGGTAACCAACTATGAAAGTTCTTGAACTCGAATCACGAATGTATGATTAGGTCACTACCGTGATCCTAACTAACTATTATTGACCAACTCTACTAGTAGCTTTCATCTCTGGCCGCGAAGGAGATAATGTATTATTTCGTTTAGGATTCGTCATCGCTCACAATACTCTATAAGTAGCTTCCGTCTCTTATAGCGAAATTGCTCATTTCATTATAGTTCAAACAATTAGAAAACACTTCCGCGAATCTAATTCAACCTAGGATCAGACTCTAAGTGGAACAAAGAATCTTGCATTAACGAATAAGAATAAACGAAGAACTCATAGAAGATTAGAAACCCTAAATCAAACACATCATCGAATTAAACCATGAAATACCCTTTGAATAATCCCTTTAAACCCAACGCGGGAACTACTCAATCATACTGTAGAAAAACATCATAGAAATAATAAAGTATTGTAGAATTAAAGAGATAAGAAGTGAAGAACGAAGAACACGGGTGAAGACGGAGATCAAATGATGATCCCCTTACGCATCCTCTCTCTCCTTTGGTGCCGCCTCCTTTTCTCCCTTTTCTTCAGTCTAAAAACGAGCTGCCTCTTAGAGTGACCTAAAACGAGCTTATTTATTTAGGTGTTTTACTACTCAGTCAATTAAAACTAAAGCTCACACTACCGCAATCATAATGGTTGTCAATGCAGTACTTTAGGATCGAATCCACAGAGACCACGATTACACTACAATTCTCACAATTATGAAACTAAGCTAAGACAAGATTATATTTGGTTTTGAAAAAAGTAAAGAACGCAATTTAAACGATGTAAATTCAATAAAAGAAGAACGTTAGGTCAAGGGTTTGTTCTCGGGAATCCAGAGATCACAAATCAGATAACTACTCAGGGAATAATTAAACACAAGTTTCAAACTCAAACATAAATATTAACCAATCCACTCTCATGCTCATGGTTACTAAACCTAACAACCTAATCCACTCTCGTGCTCATAGAATTCTAGGTCAGCCTTAAAGAACATGTTCAATATGTTCACGAATCGCCTTAGCATCAACTGTCGCAGGTTAAAGACAATTCGCTCGCTTATGTTCTTTCTATGCAACCTAATCCACTTTCGTTCTCATGGGTACACTGCACCCTAATCCACTCTCGTGCTCATAGGGCAAGCCGCACTCTAATTTATAGACCTAGCGGTTAGCTCAAGCCTAAGAAGTAAATACAACAATAAGCGAAAACCACAAAAGATAAATCTCTATTTGTGTCTAATTCAATGATTCATAGATCTCTTCAAAACCTTAAACCTAACTATGGAACTACTCAGACATGGTAACCGAGAGCAAACAAGGAGATGAAGAACTCATAATATAAAAAGAGAGAAAGGGTTTAGAATGCTTCTCAATAGATGCAGAGATTCTTTTCCAAAGCTTACAATGATCAAGAGCAAAAGGTGTGAATATAAAATAAAATATAGCCGTCAAAGAGGCTAAAAATAAAGTATATATAGGCCCTAGGTCGAATAGGTCAAAACAGGCAGTTTTCGGGGCAAAACAGGCAGTTTCCGGGGCAAAACAGGAAATTCAGAAATTTCCTTTTTCTTCTCACAGGCACGCATCGACCGATGCACTCCTTGCATCGGTCAATTTCAGCTCTTCGGGCAAGCATGCATCGACCGATGCACTCCTTGCATCGGTCGATTTTAGTCCTTCGCGGTGGCGTGCATCGATCGATTTTGGTTTCTCGGACCAGCTCGCATCGACCGATGCACTCCTTGCATCGATCAATTTTGCTTCCTCGGGCGGTTCTGCATCGGTCGATGAACTCCTTGCATCGACCGATTATGGCTTTCTCTTCACGGTTCTGTGCGGTTTTGCCCACGTGACTCCAATTTCTTCCTTAGATCCCTTTTTACCTGAGATAACTAAATAAAGGAATAAAACCGAACTTTGACTCGATAAAACATTTGAAAGGAATACTAAATATGTGTTAGAAAACAACAAAAACTAAGCATATCAATTCCCCCAGACTTAGTCTTTTGCTTGTCCTCATGCAAACATAAAACTAAGCAAGAAGAAAAAGTTTGAAAAAGTACGGACACTCTCATTTCCTTTAGAATTCTGCAATGACCATTACCTTAGTAATCCACGTATTGCTGAACTAGCTTTAGATCGAACCACCATGTACTTCTCTGTAAGCATCGCAGCTTTCCCAGATTCAACACATAGTCTCAGAGAATAACTCAATAGCTATCATTGTTGGGTCTCATCAAAGATCATAGTGCCAAGAACCTTCTAGGATCTTTCCCTTTTGATACCATGACAAGACACCAACACAACATTTGGTACCTTTTCCCTCTCCCAGACTTATTCTTTTCTCATTTTCTTTCGTAGGGTTAATGGTGGATGGAACGCGAGTATTGATGGTTTTTGCCACCGAATCCCAGGTTCATTTTAGTGCCACCCTTTCATTCTAAGGTGTAGGCGAATAGTGGTATCTCTGGAAATTTTCCTAACCTCGCTTCCGACCTTAGTGTGATCATCTCCTTCGAGGTAAAATAATGGGATCGATGAAAATTTTCCTAGCCCTTTACCCGAAAGAAAATCATTTTATCTTTTCTACTTTTTATTTTAAATAAGGGGGAGGAGTACCATACTTTCACACAGGTCGTCTTGTCAGGTACGAATGAGGAGTCAAGCTCTGAAGACACCAATCACGATGATGAGGTAAAAAGAAGAGCGCACAAATTAGCTCAAGCTTTTTGAATTTTTCTGGAAGCATGGATGCCTCTGTTTGACTAGTCAGCCTTTAGATTTTTTGTTAGTCTGATCTAAAACTAGCCCTGTGACAATGGTCACTTATATGCAAAATTAGTTAAGAATTCAAAGGTCGTGATCATAATCTCCAACAAGTTTTGACTCAATAAAACAAAGAAAACATCAAAATGACTCAAAAGGAAAAACAACAAAAGAAAGAAAATAGCGTTAGTAAACAACAAAAACCCTCTCCCAGACTTACTTCACACCGTCTCGGTGTGAAAATAAAGCAAGAAGAAGGCCAAATAGACTCCAGAAAAAAATAAAATAAAAGAGAAGAAAATAAAGCAAAAGAAAACGTACTAGTGGGTTGCCTCCCACCAAGCGCTTGTTTAGAGTCATTAGCCTGACTCATAAGCCTTCTAGGCGCGGGATGGATCATCGAGGGGAATAGTTTCTTCCCCATCCATTTCTACGTCAGCGAGGTATGGTTTTAGACGCTGACCATTAACCACAAACTCATCTCCGGTAGAGCTCAGCAACACCACAGCTCCGTGCGGTCTCACCTACTTGATTGTGAATGGTCCGAACCATCTCGATCTCAGCTTCCTTGGGAAAAGGTTAAGGCGAGAGTTGTAGAGAAATACCTGATCATTTGCAGCGATTTTCCTGGGAATGATCTTCTTGTCATGATATGCCTTGGTCTTTTCCTTGTAAATCTTTGAACTCTCATAAGCCAAGTGACGAATCTCTTCCTGTTCGTGTAGTTGTATCGTCCTTCGTTCGGAGGTGGATTTGATGTCGTAGTTTAGCAGTTTCACGGCCCATGCTGCCTTGTACTTGAGCTCCACGGGTAGATGGCATGATTTTCCATAGACGAGGTGGAATGGTGTCGTGCCTAAATGTGTCGTATAGACAGTCTTGTACGCCCAAAGAGCGTCATCTAGCTTGGTAGCCCAATCCTTTCTCGTCGTGTTCACAGTCTTTTGCAATATACCCTTGATTTCCCTGTTGGAGATTTCGACCTGTCCACTCGTCTGCGGATGGTAAGGAGTGGCTACCTTATGCTTGACCCCATGCTTCTTCAAGAGCCCTTCAAAGGCCTTGTTGATGAAATGATATCCACCGTCGCTTATCACCGTTCTAGGCACACCAAACCTTGGAAAGATCACAGATCAGACAACTATAATACCACCTTGGCATCGTTTGTTGGGCTAGGCAACGCTTCAACCCATTTAGACTCATAGTCGACCGCAACGAGGATGTATTCATTCCCATAAGACAATGGGAAGGGACCCATGAAATCAATACCCCACACATCGAACACTTCGATTTCCAAAATGAAATTATGTGGCATTTCATTTCTCTTACCAATATTTCCTTGCCGCTGACATGAATCGCATTTGGAGATGAAGGCTTGTGTGTCGCGGAACATAGTTGGCCACCAGAAACCAGCTTGCAGAACCTTGGATACCGTCTTGAATGTGGCAAAGTGTACAACGTATTTCGAACCATGACAGTTGTACAGAATATCGGGAATTTCTTCCTCCGAAGCACATCGCCGAAAGACGCCATCGGAGCATTGCTTTTATAAGTATGGCTCATCCCAAAAGTAGCGTTTGATATCCCTTAAGAATTTCCTCTTCTTGTTCCCAACGAAACCATTTGGTTCTTTCTCTGCCGCCAAGTAGTTTGCTATCTCACCAAACCAGGGCATTTTGGGGAGATCGGCGTGATGTGAAGATGTGTAGTAGTCATCGCATGCAATACTGATCGCGTACACATTCTCCTCAGGTAGGCTGTCGTCCAAGGGAGTTTCTTCAACCACCCATAGCCTAGATAAATGATCCGCTACGCCATTCTCGATCCCTTTGTTGTCTTTGATCTCAAGATCGAATTCCTGCAGTAGAAGGATCCATCGCAAAAGTCTAGGTTTGGCGTCCTTCTTCGAAAGCAGGTACATTAGGGCAGCATGATCAGTATGTACTATAACCTTGGATCCTACAAGATAAGATCTGAACTTCTCAAAGGCGAACACGATAGCAAGGAGCTCTTTCTCGGTCGTAGCGTACTTGCACTGTGCATCATCTAGAGTTCTGCTGGCGTAGTAGATAACATGAAGCTTCTTGTCCTTACGTTGTCCCAAAACAGCCCCTACTGCGAAGTCGCTAGCATCATTCATTACCTCGAAAGGTAGGTCCCAGTCTGGCGGTTGGATAATTGGTGCGCTGATAAGAGCACTCTTGATCGTGTGAAAGGCCTCTAGACAATCGCTGTCAAAATGAAACTTCACCTCCTTGCACAGCAATCGCGTCAAGGGAAGCTTCTAATCCCCTTGACAGAGTCTGGGGGCTGTAGGCTAGTCATCACCTCGATCTTGGCCTTGTCCACTTCGATCCCTTGTTCTGAGATCCGATGACACAAGACAATCCCATCTCTGACCATAAAGTGACACTGCTCCCAATTCAGCACAAAATGCTTTTCCTCGCAGCGTTGTAACACCCTGCACAAATTAGAAAGAAAGACAGAGAAGGAGGATCCATACACACAGAAGTCGTCCATAAAAACCTCCATTATGGCCTCGATCAAGTCGGTGAAAATCGACATCATGCATCGTTGGAATGTTGCTGGGGCATTGCACAAGCCAAATGGCATTCTGCGATAAGCAAAAGTACCATAAGGACATGTGAACGTGGTTTTCTCCTGATCGTCTGGATGGATGGGTATCTGAAAGAAACCAGAATAACCATCTAGAAAATAGTAGTAGGGGTGGTTAGCCAACCTTTCAAGCATGTGATCAATAAAGGGCAAAGGGTAATGATCTTTACGAGTTATTTAAGCGTTTTCACTCAGTCAATTAAAACTAAAGTTCACACTACCGCAATCATAACGGTTGTCAATGAAGTACTTTAGGATCGAATCCACAGAGACCAAGGTTACACTACTATTCTCACAATTATGAAATTAAGCTGAGACATAAATATGATTTGTTTTAGAAAGGTAACGAAAGCAATTTAAACAATGTAAATTCAATAAAGGAAAAGCGTTAGGTCGGGGGATTATTCGCAGGAATCCAGAGATCATAAATCAGACAACTATTCAGGGAATAATTAAAAGTAAGTTTCAAACTCAAACATAAATATTAACCAATCCACTCTCGTGCTCATGGTTACTAAACCTAACAACCTAATCCACTCTCGTGCTCATAGAATTCTAGATCAGCATTAACGAGCAAGTTCAATATGTTCACGAATCAACCCAATACACTATCGCGCTACTAGGTGATTCGCTCGCTTATGTTCTTTCTAGCAATCTTCACACTTCCGCGCTATTAGATTAAGCCATAGTTCAATGACCTAGTGGTTAGCTCAAGTCTAAGCAATAAACATAACAATGAGCGAAAACCACAAAATATAAATCCCTATCTGTGTCTAATTCAATGACTCATGGATCCCCTTGAAAACCCTAACCTAACTATGGAACTACTCAGACATAGTAACGGAGAACAAGCAAGGAGGTGAAGAAATCATAATATAAATAAAGAGAGAAAGGGTTTAGAATTCTTCTCAATAGATGCAGAGATTCTTCTTCAAAGCTTACAATGATTCAATAGCAAAAAGTCTAAATAGAACAAAAGATGGCTGCCTCCAAGAGGCTAAAAATACAGTATATATAGGTCTAGGTCGAATTAGGTCGAAAGAGGAAGTTCCCCGGGAAAAATAAGGAAAACAAAAGGTTCCTTTCTTCTTCTCGTCGGCTTGTATCGGTCGATACCAGCTTAACATCGGTCGATGCTGACCTCTCGGGTAAGGGTAGCATCAACCCATCTCCTTCAGTATCGGTCGATGCTGACCTCTCGGGTAGCATCGACCCGTCTTCTTCAGTATCGATCGATGTTGACCTCTCGGGTGGGGGTAGAATCGACCCGCCTTCTTTAGCATCGATCGATGCCGACCTCTCGGGTAGGGGTGGCATCGACCTGTTCCACTGGTATCGACCGATACTGGCTCTTTCTTCACGGTTTCGTGCGTTTTTGCCCTCGTGACTCCAATTTCATCCTTGACCGCCTTTTTACCTGAGATATCTAAATAGAATACTAAAAGATTCTAAAACGGACTTTAACTCGATAAAACATTTGAAAGAAACATTAAAACATACGTTAGAAAGCGGTAAAAACCAAGCATATCAACGAGTAGCGGCATTCAACTTCCTATAATCAATACACATCATATGCCATGTGACAGTTTTAGTTGGTAACAGCTTATTTTTCTCATTTTTAACAACTGTAACACCACCATTTTTCGGCACAACATGGACTGGGCTATCCAAGTACTATCAGAGATAGCGTATATGATACCCGCCTCTACAAGTTTCATTATCTCCTTCTTTACAACATCCTTTAGATTCGGATTTAACCGTCTCTGATGTTCTACCGAAGTCTTAGATTCATCCTCTAGATGTATCTTATGCATGCAAAGGTCAGGTGAAATCCCTGTGAGATCATCTAGTGAGTAGCCTACAGCTCTACGATACTTTCTGAGTTCACATAGAAGCAAAGCAGTTTCCACATTGTTCAACTTAGCATTGATGATTACAGGGTAAGTGTAATTAGGGCCAATAAATGCGTATCTTAACCCAGCTGGGAGCGTTTTGAGCTCGATTTTCGGAGCCTTCAGCTCACTCCACGGGTCAGCAGGAGTTGTGATAGGAGTTGCTTCTCTTGGCATCCATGCAGCCTCATCCAAACTGATGTACCCGTTGGCATATCCGGTGGCATCGTCACTCATAAACCCATGTTCACTCTCAGCCCTTGTCAACACGGTCTCCAACGGGTCATCCACTAAAATCTCTTCAACAACTTCGTCGGAGACTTCTAGCAGGTCATCAATCGAGAAAGTCTGGCCGTCCAACATAGGCTTCTTCAGCATCTTATCCATCTCAAACTTCATGACGATGTCTCTCAGGTGGAGATCTATTCGCCCGTTCCTCACATATATGATGGCTGCTGCTGTACATAGGAAAGGTCTTCCCAAAATGAGAGGATCCTTCGGTTCTTCATCCAGCTCTAGGACCAAAAAATCAGCAGGAATGAGTGCATTGCCGATTCGCACATGTAGATCCTCAAGAACACCAACGGGCAGCTTCACGGAACGATCGGCAAACACTAGAGAGATCTTTGTCTGCTTGAACTTGGTGAATCCAAGCCGCTTAGCCACATAATATGGCATTAGGTTGACGTTAGACCCAAGTTCGCACAAGGAGTAAGCAAAAGTCATTGTCTCGATCTGTACGGAGAGAATAAACTTTCCCGAGTCACCTAGCTTCTTTGGCATCTTGTTTTGGAGGACAACACTGCAATCCTTAGAAATCATCATGTCATTATTTTCAGTGGACACTGTTCTTGTTACTAAGCTCTTCACATATTTCTTCAATGAAGGTATCCTTTGGATTGCATCAACAAGGGAAAGCATCACCACAAGATCACTCAACATCTCCTTGCACTTGGCTTCCTCTAGGTCCTTACGTGACTTCCTCGGACAAGTGGGGTAGAGGATCCTCGGGGTGTAGACGCATGTAGGGGGTGGTACTTGAGGCTCACCTGTGGAAACCTTCTCCTTCTCGGCCGTCTTCTCGTCAACCTCTCCTAGATCAATGAAGATGTCGGCATCCGGCAAGGAGATGTCGATTTCTGCTCTTTTCCGTGCAGTTTGTTCTAACTCCTTTCCACTTCTGAGTGTGATGGCATTGACGAACTCATTCCTCGGATTCTGCTCTACTTTCCCTAGAATAGTTCCATGTAGTCTCTTGATCGCCTCGGCAGTTTAAGAAACTTGAGTATCAAGCTTTTTCACGTGAGTGCACACAGCCTCATACTTGTTGTTGAGATCGTTGTACATACTATCAACCTTGATATTGATCTCCTTAGCAGATTACTATTGATTGAGCAAGAGTTACTGCATAAGATTCTTAAGTTCATCATGAGATCCGTTTGCAAAGCTTGCAGGAGCTTGGAACGGGGTAGGATTTGTTGTTTGGAAGGAGTTAAACGGCTGCTTCTGCTAGAACCCACCTTGAACCATGTTCTGACCTTGGAAACCTTGAGAGAATCCCGCGGTGCCTGCGTTCTGCACAAATGTCCTTCCTTGGGGATGTTGAACTTGTTGGGGATAGACTTGATCTTGGGGGTTCTCGACATGGGTGCTTCTGTAGGACAGATTCGGGTGGTTCCTGTAATTCTGGTTGAAACATATGTTCTGCACGTGCCCCTGCCCACTCACGTAGTTCACCTCATGTTGCTCATTAGTTTCATCCTCAGCTAATCCCTGACAGAAAATTTCATCTCCTGCCTCCTCGCAAGACTGCACACCTCTCTGATTTTCCTTCAGTAGCAAGTTCATTTTCGCAGTCAGCTCATCAATATTTTGTGAATCTGCACCATTGACACGCTTGGACCTGTTGTACTCAGGACATCGATTTCCAGAAGTTGAAGCCAAGTTCTCTATAAGCTGGTACGCTCCTTCCTTGGTCTTAGTCATGAAATCTCCATTACTTGCAGCATTGAGGGAGTTCTTATAGTCCCAGTCAACTCCATCGTAGAAGATGCTTAGAATCTGCTCAATGTAGTACCCATTATGGGGGCACTCTCTGCGGTACTCTCTGAACCTCTCCCAAGCTTCGCAGAAGAACTCTCCCGCGTGCTGCTGGAAAGTATTGATCTTGTTTCACAGCGAAGTTGTCTTAGACTTGGTGTAGAATTGGTCCAAGAAGGTAGCTATGCATTCGTCCCAAGCAGTCAACAACCCAGGTGGAAGTGACTTGAGCCATTTCAGCGCCTTGTCCGCCAAAGAGAAAGGAAAGAGCTTCACTTGAGGTAATCAGCTGGTACCCCATTCGACTTGGTAGTGCTGCAGATTTCTTCGAAGTTCTCAATGTGGTCCATTGTATGCTCTGCAAGGAGACCATGGAACATGTGCTGCTTTACCAACGCGATCATTTGAGGTTTGATCTCATAATCTTGCCTCGTAATGGCTGGTGGACGGATGGCAGCTCTGTTCTGGTAAAAAGCATGAGGCGTTTCCAAATCCCCAATGACAGGCTGTTGCTGCTATTGTTGCTGTTATTGCAATTGCTGCACTTGTTGTTGCAGCCTCTGGAGTTCAGCGGTTGCAGCGTTTTGTTGTTCGTTGTTCTGTTCGTCCATGATGACGGAAATTGATCTCGCCCACAGATGACGCAAAGGTTTTCAGAGCCCCTACTTCTGGTAACTCTACTCAGTTTTTCTGTTGGTCACCTAAAACGCAAAAATAAAATAAAATAGAATATATTAGTAAATCTTAGACTAAAATTCAAATTCAGAATTGAAGGTAACGCTATTGGTCCCCGACAACTGTGCCAAATTGATTTAGGTGTTTTACCACTCAGTAAATTAAAACTGAAGCTCACACTACCGCAATCATAATGGTTGTCAATGCAGTACTTTAGGATCGAATCCACAGAGACCACGGTTACACTACAATTCTCACAATTATGAAACTAAGCTAAGACAAGGTTATATTTGGTTTTGGAAAAGGTAACGAACGCGATTTAAATGATGTAAATTCAATAAAGAAGAACGTTAGGTCAAGGGTTTGTTCTCGGGAATCCAAAGATCACAAATTGATAAGCTCAAATTATACCCTATAAGTACTAAAGCTTTGTCGATTGTAATACTTAGGGGTCGAATCCACAGAGACTCAAGAAATCACACAATAGATTGTATAGATGAAAATTAAGCTAAGTGATCAATGGAATTGAAAGTAAATACGTAAATTAAACAAGTTGTGATTTGATTGGGAGAAAGATAGGTTCAGGGTATTTCTCAGGAAATCAATGAATGCAAATAAACTAACAAATCAGGGTTCAGGTTACGCACGGTTCTTGAACTCAAATCAGTGAAGTATAATTAACCAACTCTCGTTGCGAGAATTATCTAAGTCTAAATCCTAGAATTCCAAATCTCTTTGCGAATCCTAAAGTCTAAACCAGCTTATAGTTTAAGTTTGATTTGTTCACAAAACAACTAAACCAAATCTCTTTGGGAATAGTTATTTTGGTCACTCTAAGTTCTATCAGGTTTCTCAATTGCACTTTCGTGCCTAATCGATTAACCTAAGATCTAAGTTCTAGGTGATCAATCTAGAATTAGCTTTGAGAACAACCTAAGGTGAAGAACTAATTCAGAATATGAACCCTAATTCAACTACTCAACCTAGAATTCAAAGAAATCCCTTATGAGAACCCTAAACCTAACAGGAGATATACTCAGACATGGAGATTGCAACAGTAAACATGGCTGAATAAATACTTGAATACATAATAAAGAAGAGAGTAAAACAAGGGTTCGAAATCTTCTCTCGGACGAACAGAGTTTCAGGCTTGTCTCCCTCCAAAAGCTCTCTCACAAAACCAAAGTAAAATAAAGCATAGCCATCAAAGTGGCTGAAAAACCTAATAAATAACCTAAGTCACGTTATGGGGCTTCTTGTAAATAATAAAGTCTTCTGGGGCAATTTGCAGTTTCTCAAATCTTTAAATAAGTCGCGATCCTTCTGTTTCTTCGACGGGTATCGATCGATACCATAAGTGTATCGATCGATACTCAGGCATCAAATCGGTGTCTCAGCTACAGGATCTCTGCTTGGCTCCAAAAAGCTCCAAAATGCTTTAGTATTTCCAATAATGCTCCAAACGCACCTAAAACCTGAAAAGACTCTAAAAGACTCTAAAATACTAGAAAGACTCAATAAAAAGGACTTATATCATGGCTTAAAACGGGTAAAAACCATGATATATCAACTCCCCCAGACTTAGCATTTGCTTGCCCTCAAGCAAAACAGAAAACTAAACCAGAGAAAGAGGTTTGAAAACATAGAGACTCACTTGTTCTTGAAACATTGCATTGACCCTTTTCTTTAGTGCTCCACATATCACGTAACCAGTTTCAAATCTAACCACCATGTACTTATCCGCAGACATTCACAACTTCTCAGACTACACACATTATTTCACAGCATTGTTCAATCAAGCTCATCATTGCCAGTTTCATTGCTGTGATTAATACCAAGAACCTTCTAGATTCTTTCCCATACAATATCATGACAAAGAACCATTCATTTTCACACTTTCTGGTATTATTTTCTCTCCCCCAGACATATTTCTTATCATGTTATCTCGCATATGCTTATTAAAGGTAACGCGAGTATTGATGGTGTTTGCCACCGAATCCCAGTTTCTTCCTTCAAAAGTAATCAAAGGTGTAGGCGAATAATGGTATCACAGGAAATTTTCCTAACCTCGCTTCCACCTTTGTGTGATCATTCCCTCTGAAGTAGAATAATGGGATCGCTGGAAATTTTCCTAACCCTCTACTCAGAAGAAAATCATTTCATCTTTTAATGCATCTTATTTATTAACTTTTAATAGGGAGAGAAATACCATCATTTTAAACATGTGGGTTCCTTTGTCAGATACAAATGAGAAATAAAGCTCTACAGACATCAATCACATCAATGAAGTGCAATAAAAATTTGGCTCAGGCTTTAAAGAACTTTGCTGGAAACATGAGTGTCTTCTAGTTAACTGGTCAGCCTTTGGATTTTTCATTAGTCGATCTAATACTGATTCTGTAACAGTGGTCACTTAAAAGCAAAGTTAGAACAATAGAGCAAGAAAAAGATCACAGTCTCCAACCGTTTTTGACTCAATAAAACAAATTTTTGACTCAAAAACGACTGACTCTAAGGAAAAACAAAAAACAATGTCATCAACTACCTCCCCCAGACTTGAACAACACTGTCCCATGTGTTATATAGCCTAAGGTTTGTGAAAGAAACAAAAGAACAGAGTGGAATCATGAAAAACAAGAAGTTACCGTAATCAGAACACGGGTATCGACCGACACACGGCCTGGTATCGATCGATACCAGGCGTAAGTCGATACAGGAAATTCTTCTCAACGACAAATGAGTCAAATGTTACTCCCAATTTTGTGTCAAACGATCCAAGTGTTATGGTTAGCACTGTTAAATCACTAAAACACAAGTCAGATGCAACAAAAGATCATAGATGCATAGATCCACAAGGTTCAAAATCAAAAGAAAATGCAGACATAAAGATTCAAAAGTTCAAAAGAAAATAAAAAGAAAAAGAAAAGTGAACCAGATAAAAGGGAGGACTAATCCTCATCAGAATCATCATCTCCAGCAGTATGAGACGGTCCTTCGCCTGAAGGTGAGCGTGGGCTAGGAAGACGGATGCAGCCACAACGTGAAATATGGTTCCAGATGCTCTGGAGGCTCTCCACCACAAACCTCTGAAAGGCAGCTTGCTCCATGGGAATCGTAGGTGGTGGAGGAAAAGTACGCGCATAAAATGGAGGTTGGCGTGCACTTCGAGATCGACATCCAGCAAGGTCAGGTACTGGCTCATCCTTAGCAGCAACGGGTACGCTAGTAGAAGAGCCTCGGCCCCGACGAGTGCGAGGTGCAACAATCAAAAGGCTCGGATCAGGCTCAAAATGCAGCTGATCGGGATCGTCACCAATGTCCGTCAGCCCTCTGTTGGGGAGCTGAATCAGAAAATCCCCACCTGTGTTGGAGAAACACCAACGTCGCTCAGGTTTCAACCACCTAAGGTTCTGCATATGTCGCTCATCCATAACAGTGTGTGTGGTCACTATCGAACAGCTCGATGTGTTAATACTGAAGTGCTGGAAGATAGTGCAAACACATATTAAGCACCAAATCCAACAGCAACAATCATCAACAATTTACCCAAAATTCCATCACTACCTGCAGAATATCGATCGACACCAGCAAGGTATCGATCGATACTCTGGCTATTTCGAACCAGAATCTCTCACAACAAAAATGGTATCGACCGATACCAGATGGTATCGATCGATACTCAACTGATTACGAACCGCACAAATAGATCAATAATCCAAAAATTTCAAAAGTCGAAACTAATGGCAATTAAGCGTAAGGCGGGTTCCGACTAGACCTATAACAACACAATCAAGTGGTATTCGTCCAACACAACGAGTTCTAAGAGCTAAAAATCGAAAACCCAACTGTTGGTCACGGATTGAAAAAGAGAAGATTCGTGTTTCATACCTTGTAGATCAAGTGAAAGGATGAGAGAATGAGAATAAGCACGAAAATCCAACAAGAATAGGCCTTTGAATCACTCAATTCCGTGAAGAAACAAAGATTTGGTGATTTGTGGGAATTTTTGTTCTTGTATCGGTCGATGGAGGCTAATGAGGAATAAAGGAAATCCCGTAGGGTTTGTAAGGTATCTACAAAGAAAGTCTGACCATCGATGGTTGGTTTCTTCATCATCTTCTCCATGTGGAAAGTCATGACCAAATCACCGATGTTAAGAGCGATCTTCCCATTCCTGCAATCAATCAAAGCACCAGCTGTTGCTAGGAATGGCCTTCCCAAGATAAGAGGGTCTCTGGGCTCTGCATCATACTCCAGGACAATGAAATAAGTCGGGATTAAATAATTTCCAATCTTAATCGGGACGTCTTCAAGTACTCTTTCTGGAAGTCGAACAGAGCGATCAGCAAGTATCGGGGAGATCCTTGTGCATGCGAAGTCTGTCATCCCCATCCTTTTAGCAACTGAGTATGGCATGAGATTCACACTTGAACCAAGGTCGCAAAGAGAATGTTCGAACCTTACTGTGAAGATTGTACAATCCAACACAAAAATCCATGGATCTGATAGTTTTTTTGGGATCCTGTTTGTCAATATTGCGCTGCACTCATGAGAGATCATCAGACCACCATCCTCAAGGTTCACATTGCCCGATACCATCTTCTTAACATATCTCCTGAAAGCTAGAGAAGTCTTGATAGAATCGATAAAAGGAAGTTCAACAATCAGCTTATCCATAATTGCATTGCATCTAGAGTCTTCTACCTCCTTCTTAGTCTTCCCAGTAACCCTAGGATAAGGTATCCTCGGTGTGTAAACTCTTTCTGCAACTACATTAGGTGCTTCCTTCGAAACCTTAGGTGTTGATTCGACTGCAGGATCAGTGTCGACCGATATCGGAGTGGTATCAATCGATACATGGGGTTTTGATTTGTCCCGTGAAAGTATCTTGATAGGTGTCGATCGATGTTGGCTAGTGTCGATCGATACTGGAGCGATTTCAGAATCCTCATCGTCAAGATCGACGAAAATATCTGCAGTTTGGCCAATTTTCACTCCTAGATTGACCTATTTTCCATTCCTCAAGGTGATTGCATTGATGTGTGTCCTTGGGTTTTCTCCTTTACCTGGAAGAAAACCTTCTTGCCTTTTCACAGCCTATGAAGTCTGAGCAACCTGAGTTTCCAGCTTCTTCTGCTGAGTCTAAATCCTAGAATTCTAAATCTCTTTGCGAATCCTAAATTCTAAACCAGCTTTTAGTTCAAGTTTGATTTGTTCACAAAACAAATAAACCAAATCTCTTTGCGAATAGTTATTTTGCTCACTCTAAGTTCTATCAGGTTTCTCAATTGCACTCTCGTGCCTAATCGATTAACCTAAGATCTAAGTACCAGGTGATCAATCTAGAATTAGCTTTGAGAACAACCTAAGATGAAGAACTAATTCAGATTATGAACCCTAATTCAACTACTCAACCTAGCATTCAAAAAAAATCCCTTATGAGAACCCTAAACCTAACAGGAGATCTACTCAGACATGGAGATTGCAACAGTAAACATGACTGAATAAATACTTGAATAAATAATAAAAAAGAGAGTAAAACAAGGGTTCAAAATCTTCTCTCGGACGAACAGAGTTTCAGACTTGTCTCCATCCAAAAGCTCTCTCACAAAACCAAAGTAAAATAAAGCATAGCCATCAAAGTGGCTGAAAAACCTAATAAATAACCTAAGTCACGTTCTGGGGCTTCTTGTAAATAATAAAGTCTTTTGGGGCAATTTGCAGTTTCTCAAATCTTCATAAAAGTCGCGATTCTTTTGTCTCTTCGACGGGTATCGATCGATACCATAAGTGTATCGATCGATACTCAGGCATCAAATCGGTGTCTCAGCTACAGGATCTCTGCTTGGCTCCAAAATGCTCCAAAATGCTTCAGTATTTCCAATAATGCTCCAAACGCACCTAAAACCTGAAAAGACTCTAAAAGACTCTAAAATACTAGAAAGACTCTATAAAAAGGACTTATATCATGGCTTAAAACGGGTAAAAACCATGATATATCACAAATCAGATAACTATTCAGGGAATAATTAAACACAAGTTTCAAACTCAAACATAAATATTAACCAATCCACTCCCGTGCTTATGGTTACTAAATCTAACAACCTAATCCACTCTCGTGCTCATAGAATTCTAGGTCAGCCTTAAAGAACATGTTCAATATGTTCACGAATCGCCTTAGCATCAACTGTCGCAGGCTAAGGACAATTCACTTGCTTATGTTCTTTCTATGCAACCTAATCCACGTTCGTGCTCATAGGTACACTGCACCTTAATCCACTCTCGTGCTCATAGGGCAAGCCGCACTCTAATTCATAGACCTAGCGGTTAGCTCAAGCCTAAGCAGTAAACACAATAATAAGCGAAAACCACAAAAGATAAATCCCTATTTGTGTCTATTTCAATGATTCATGTATCCCTTCAAAACCTTAAACCTAACTATGGAACTACTCAGACATGGTAACGGAGAGCAAGTAAGGAGATGAAGAACACATAATATAAAAACAGAGAAAGGTTTTAGTATTCTTCTCAATAGATGCAGAGATTCTTCTCCAAAGCTTACAATGATCAAGAGCAAAAGGTCTGAATAGAAAATAAAACTTAGTCGTCAAAGAGGCTAAAAATATTGTATATATAGGCCCTAGGTCGAATTAGGTCAAAACAGGCAGTTTCCGGGGTAAAACAGGAAATTCAGAAATTTCCTTTTTCTTATCGTAGGCACGCATCGACTGATGCATGATATGCTCAAATTAATACCCTAAAGGTACTAAGCAGTAGTTGCAGTATAGTAGGGGTCGAACACAAGGACTCACAGAGACACACAATAGATTATGAAGACGAGAATTAAGCTAAGTAATCAATAATATTGAAAACAAGACTTAAATTAAAACGATTGTAAATTCAATTGGAGAAAGATAGGTTCAGAGTTTTTCTCAGGAAATCAATGAATGCAGGTGAACTAAATAACAGGATTAAGATTTAATGTGGTTCTTGAACTCAAATCACTAAAGTATAGCTAACCAACTCTCGTTGCGAAAACAATATAAATCTAAATCCTAGGAATTCCAAATCTCTTTGCGAATCCTAAAGTCTAAATCAGCTTTTAGATCAGGTTTGATTTGTTCACAAAACAACTAAACCAAATATCTTTGCAAATAGTTATTTTGCTCACCTAAGGTTCTATCAGGTAGTTAATCGCACTATCGTGCCTAATCAATTATCCTAAGATCTAAGTTCCAGATTCGTCAACCTAGAATTAGCTTTAAACACAACCTAAGGTGAAGAACTAATTCAGATGGTGAATCCTAATAACTAATCAACCTAGCATTCAGAGAAAACCCTTATGAGAACCCTTAACCTAAAGTGGATCTACTCAGACATGGAAATTGAAGCAATAAACATGTTTGAATAAATCATCAAATAAAACAGAAAGAGTAACAAGAGGGTTCGAAATCTTCTCTCGGACGAAGGGAGTTTCCGACTTCTCTTCCTCACAAAGCTCTCTCTCAAAACCAAAGTAAAAGCGTAGCCATGAAAGTGGCTGTAAAATCCTATTAAATAACCTATATCACGTTTTGGGGCTTCTTGTAAATAGTAAAGTCTTCTGCGCCATTTTGCAATTCTTCAATACTTCATTAAACTCGCGGGTCGTGTCTGCCCCGATGAGTATCGACTGATACTAGGCAGTATCGACTGATACTAGGCAGTATCGATCGATACTAATGCTTCAAATTGGGTACTCAGCTACACGAACCTCTGCTTCGATCCAATATGCTCCAGAAAGCTCCAATATCTCCAATAATGCTCCAAACACGCTAAAACCTGTAAAAGACTCTAAACCACTACGAAATAGTAGAAAGACTCTATAAAACGGACTTATGTCATGGCTTAAACGGGGTAAAAACCATGATATATCAACTCCCCCAGACTTAGCATTTGCTTGCCCTCAAGCAAATAGAAGACTAAACCAGAGAAAGATGTTTGAAAACGTAGAGGCTCACATGTTCATGAAACATCGCAATTACCCTTTTCCCAGGCACCCATATGTCACCTAACCAGCTTTTGATCTAACCACCATGTATTTCTCCGTAGACATTCGCAGCTTCCCATACTACACACATTATCTCACAACATCGTTCAATCAAGCCATCCTCGCCAGTTTCATCGCTGTGAATTAATATCAAGAACCTTCTAGATTCTTTCCCATAAAATATCATGACAAGGAACCACCCTTTTCACACTTTTTAGTATTATTTCTCTCCCCTAGACTTATATCTTATTATATCTCTTGCATGTGCAAATTAAGGTTCGAGACGCGAGTATTGATGGTGTTTGCCACCGAATCCCCGGTTCTTCCCTCAAAAATAATCAAAGGTGTAGGCGAATAATGGTATCACAGGAAATTTTCCTAACCTCGCTTCCACCTTTGTGTGATCATTTCCTCTGGAGTAGAATAATGGGATCGCTGGAAAATTTCCTAACCCTCTACTCAGAAGAAAATCATTTCATCTTTTAATGCATCTTATTTATTAACTTATAACAGGGAGAGAAATATCATAACTTCAAACACATGGGTTCCTTTGTCAGATACGAATGAGGAATCAAGCTCTTTGAACACTAACCACATCGATGAAGTGCAAAAATTTGGCTCAGGCTTTAAGGAACTTTGCTGGAAACATGAGTGTCTTCTAGTTAACTGGTCAGTCTTTGGATTTTTCATTAGTCGATCTAGAACTGATTCTGTAACAATGGTCACTTAGAAGCAAGGTCGGATCAATAGGTTCAAGAAAAAGATCACAGTCTCCAACAAAATTTTGACTCAATAAAACAACGAATGACTCAAAAACGACTGACTCTAAGAAAAACAAAAACAAAGTCAGCGACTACCTCCCCCAGACTTGAACAACACTGTCCCCAGTGTTATCTAGCCTAAGGTTGGTGAAAGAAAACAAACGAACCAGATGGAAATATGAGAAACAAGAAGTTACCGTGCTGGAACATCGAGTATCGACCGACACACGGCTTGGTATCGAGCGATACCAAGCTTAAGTCGATATGATGAACTCCTCATCGCGTAGGGTATCGACCGATACCAAAAGGGGTATCGAGCGACACACTGGCGATTTCGTGTTTTGCTCCTTGTTTATCCTGACACAAACACAAAACGAAAAATAAAAATAAAAAGACTCAAAAACAGACTCACCAGTGGGTTGCCTCCCACCAAGCGCTTGTTTTACGTCACGAGCTTGACTGTGCGGACGATCAGTCAGGAGAAACTTGAGAGCTGACTCCAAAACAAGCTCCACAATTTGACATCGCCAGCTTCAGAGTTCTGCTCATCATGCCCTCCACAAACTCCCTTCCTTTCTCTTTCAGCTCCAAAATAAGAAGAACTCTAGCCTTAGAGAATGGTTTCGAGGCACCTTTGCACTTCACCTTGTATTCAATCGAATCTCCATCATACTATTGAGGGATTAAAGTCATAGAAGCAGCATCCTTCACTCCTTTGCTTTTCACCTTCTTCTTTCCGTTAGACGTTTTGACGTCTTTCTTAGTGATGATAGAAGGACTATCTAGAACGTCTGTGACAGTTGGTTCGTCAAGAGGCTCTTCCAAAATATCAATTACCAACGTCTCATCTGTAACAACATCGATGCAAGAGACACGTGTGGGAGTTCCTCTAGGGATAGCTTTGTAGTACACCTCCTTGTCAATATATGAGAACGAGATTTGCTTCTGGGTGTGTCCATAATGGCACCAACCGTAGCCATGAACGGTCTTCCAAGAATCAACTGCGTACGAGATTGTGCACTCATCTCCACAACATGAAAATCAGCAGGAACCAGACAGTCTCCTACTTTAACCAGCAAATCAGGGATTGTACCATATGGAAGTGAGGTGGAACAATTCGCGAATATGATAGATGACTTGGGCGGTCGAATATCAGCTCCCAATCTCTCTGCAATTGCCCTTGACACGACATTGACGCTAGCCCCTTAGTCAACGAGAGACTCTTTGAATGCAACTCCAGAGATGGAGCATGGAACGGAGAATATGCATGGGTCTTCCCTCTTGGTCAACTGCCTCAGCGGTAGTGACTTGCTTCTTGCCTTGATGAAGAGTACTTCGATCTCTTCCAGGGTTTCTCTGCAATCTTTGAAGTGACTTAGCAGAGGCCAGCCCTCTAGAGCTTCTTCAAAAGTGAACGAGTGGGGTATCCTTCGTACCATCTTCTCAAAGCCACGCAGCTGCTTTGGAGTGATGGGGGCTCGGAGGTGTTGGGGAATAGGATTCAGCTTCTTGGGCTTGCGAAGTCTGTCAACACTCATACGCAGCTCCTTTGCAGTATCTGGGTGAGTATCGATCGATACAAGGATGGTGTCGGTCGATGCTTGCTCCTTCAAGGCGTACTTAACAGATTCTTGGACTGGTATCGATCGATAATGGCTAGTATCGATCGATAATGGCTGGTATCGATCGATACACGGGGATTTTCTGTCAACACGAAATTTTCTACTATTTGAGTGTCCAGCATCTTCTGATGAATACTGAGAGACTAAATTTTCCCATTCAGATTTGTGTACATAGCGTCCATCTTCCCGTTGAAATTTACTGTCATCTTCTGCTGTCCCTGAAGAACCTGTTCAAGCATAAACTCAAGCTTGCTCTTAGAAGTTCTTGGTGGTGTGGATGGGCGTTGAAACCTTTGATCTTGAAATCCAACTCCATCAATGTGGTTAACAAATTCCACTCCATCCTTTTGGGCAAAACGAACAGCCTTCTTCTGCTTGTCCATCAAAAAATCTAACTTAGCATTCACCTCAGCAATCTGACTGCAATCCAAGTTACCAGCTCGCTTCTTGCACTCCATGTCTGCATTCTTGGTACTATTGCTAGAAATCAAGTTCTCAATAAGCACATAGGCATCGTCAGGATACCTTGTGTAGAAATTTCCATTGCTCGCAGCATCTAGAGCCATATGATACCTCCAATCGATTCCTCTGTAGAAAGTACCCAGCAGCTGAACCTGAGTGAAACCATGGTGCGGACAATCTCTCTGATATGACTTGAAACGAATCCAAGCAGCCTTGAGTGCCTCAGTCGGTCCTTGAGAAAACTGAGAAATCTTGTTCCTGAGATCCTCGAATCGTGCATCATCATAGAAGTTGTTCAGGAAGGCAGTCTTAGTTTCTTCCCAAGTAGTCAGTGTCCAGGAGGTAACTGCTTCAGCCAGTAGGTCGCATCTCCACCAAGAGAGTATTGGAAGAGCTTGCAGAAGAGGTAATCATAGGACACTCCATTGCTCTTGATGCTTGTAACCAGATGCTCAAACCTCTCAATGTGATCCATAGGGTGTTCATGAGGAAAACCATGAAAAGGATGCTGACCCACAAGAGTGAAGTATGCAGGTTTTAGCTCAAAGTCATTCCTCTAAAAAGGTGGAGGACGAATTGCTGATCGATTGGCATAAAACTGATCAGGCCTGTTGTACTCACCAATCGTTCTATCGCGAGCAGCCACAGCATTCCCTGCATTCGCGTTCCCAGCGATATTCCCAATGACAACAGGAGCAGGTGGAATGATGTTCCCCTCTCCATCCAGACGTTGTCCTCTCTCGTTGCACAACTGACCCTCTTGGTCTCTCAAAGCTCCAGCAGCATCCTGAATCAGAATCATCGTGTTGTTCATCTCTGCTGGCTTCTTTGCTTTCCTGTTTGCACATTCCAAATTCACACCTGAAACACACTAGGCAAAGCACGTAAGTAACAAAAAACACATTGAGTATCGATCGACACTGGGTGGTGTCGATCGATATCAACAAAAGAAGACGACGAGTATCGACCGATACTAGGTAGTATCGATCGATACCGACGAACTTAGTCGAAATTCTCAGACTAAAATCTAATGGCGAATTGAGTCCCGGCAACGGCGCCAAATTTGATATGCTCAAATTAATACCCTAAAAGTACTAAGAAGTAGTTGCAGTATAGTAGGGGTCGAACACAAGGACTCATATAGACACACAATAGATTATGAAGACGAGAATTAAGCTAAGCAATCAATAATATTGAAAACAAGACTTAAATTAAAACGATTGTAAATTCAATTGGAGAAAGATAGGTTCAGAGTTTTTCTCAGGAAATCAATGAATGCAGGTGAACTAACTAACATGATTCAGATTTAGTGCGGTTTCTTGAACTCAAATCACTAAAGTATAGCTAACCAACTCTCGTTGCGAAAACTATCTAAATCTAAATCCTATGAATTCCAAATCTCTTTGCGAATCCTAAAGTCTAAATCAGCTTTTAGATCAGGTTTGATTTGTTCACAAAACAACTAAACCAAATCTCTTTGCGAATAGTTTTTTTGCTCACCTAAGGTTCTATCAGGTAGTTAATCGCACTCTCGTGCCTAATCAATTATCCTAAGATCTAAGTTCCAGATTCGTCAACCTAGAATTAGCTTTGAACACAACCTAAGGTGAAGAACTAATTCAGATGGTGAATCCTAATAACTAATCAACCTAGCATTCAGAGAAAACCCTTATGAGAACCCTGAACCTAAAGTGAATCTACTCAGACATGGAAATTGAAGCAATAAACATGTTTGAATAAATCATCAAATAAAACAGAAAGAGTAACAAGAGGATTCGAAATCTTCTCTCGGACGAAGGGAGTTTCCGACTTGTCTTCCTCACAAAGCTCTCTCTCAAAACCAAAGTAAAATAAAGCGTAGCCATGAAAGTGGCTGTAAAATCCTATTAAATAACCTAAATCACATTTTGGGGCTTCTTGTAAATAGTAAAGTCTTCTTGGCCATTTTACAATTCTTCAATACTTCATTAAACTCGCGGGTCGTGTCTGCCTCGATGAGTATCGACCGATACTAGGCAGTATCGATCGATACTGATGCTTCAAATCGGGTACTCAGCTACACGAACCTCTGCTTCGATCCAAAATGCTCCAGAAAGCTCCAATATCTCCAATAATTCTCCAAACGTGCTAAAACCTGTAAAAGACTCTAAACCACTACGAAATAGTAGAAAAACTCTATAAAACGGACTTATATCATGGCTTAAACGGGGTAAAAACTATGATATATCAATGCACTCCTTGCATCGGTCGAAATCAGTCCTTCGAGGTGGCGTGCATCGATAGTGCATCGATCGATTTCGGTTTCTCGGACCAGCTCGTATCGACCGATGCACTCCTTGCATCGATCAATTTTGCTTCCTCGGGCGGTGATGCATCGGTCGATGCACTCCTTGCATCGACCGATTATGGCCTTCTCTTCACGGTTCCATGCGTTTTTGCCCACATGACTCCAATTTCTTCCTTAGACGCATTTTTACCAGAGATTACTAAATAAAAGACTAAAAGACTCTAAATATGAACTTTGACTCGATAAAACATTTGAAAGGAATACTAAATATGTGTTAGAAAATGACAAAAACCAAGCATATCACTTATATAGCTTTTTTATTCGTCGGAAAACGCTTAGGGTTTTATTAATAAGTGACGGAAATAGCTCGGGCCTTAAAATGGGTCTCGGGATCGAAACAGGAGTTGGCCGCTAGTGAGGGCCTTCCAGGAGTGGCGAACTGGGCTCTGGCCGCGGGTCCGTGCTATCCAGGAGTGGCGAACTGGTGTTTGGCCGCAGGTGGAGAGCTTCTAGGAGTGGTGAACTGGGACGTTTTGTTCTTGATGTATATTTTGATTGAACCGTTGGATCGTCCTCAAATCACTTGGAATGGAAAGCTAGCTGGTCCTTCTTTAGTATCTCCAAAATTGGGCTGGATCAGACGGTGAGAAGATCTTCTTTGAGGGTTGAACTTCTGACGGTTTGACTCTTAGCCGAAAATCTTGGTTTTCTCCAATTTGCATCATTTTTGTCTAATTAACCTGAAAAGAGTTTTAAAACTACAAATATGCGAAAACCGTAATAAAACATATAAAAGCAAGTGAAGCGCTTATTAAAGCGTTCTTAAATAGATAGTAAAACGGGTAAAACTAAGGTGTTATCAAGAGAGTAGAAAAGAGAAAAGAGAAGAGGCCAGAGACGAGAGAGATGACAGAGAAAGAAAAGAGAGCGGAGGCTGAGATCGAGCTTAGCGGCCGAAATTAGGGTTTTCAGTTTTTGCTAGGGTAGCTCTGATACCATGTAAGATTATGAATCTCTTTGGAGAGTTATGTTATTAACATTTGCCTTATATAGGCTAACGAAGAGTGCACTACAAGTATATTGAGTATATCTGTACATATTCGATATTATCCGGATTAAGAAAATATTCTATATTCCTATATTCTTACGGATTCGAAGCTTTGCAGTATATTGAGTATATCTGTACATATTCGAAGCTTTGCAGTGGTGTCTTCATCCCGCCATCGTCATACCGCCAAGGTCCTAGAGGTGTGCTCATGCCGCTGTGGTCAAGCCGCTACAAAGACTGGTCACTTGCTCGAAGCGGCGTAATGAAACCGCCGTGATGAAACCATTGTGGCTCGTCTAATCCTTCTCTTTCTCTCTTGGACATCTCCTTTGCTCCAAATTAACTCTTCTTGTTCCAATTTCATAACTAAGCTTCAAGTCTTGATGACAACTCCAAGAAAAATCTAATATATGCAAATGGAGATGCATATACAACTAAATGTACCTAAACATGAATGTGCATACAAGATGGAAAAACATGGTAATAAAAACATTAATATACCGATATATCAATAAGTTAAAATCCTCCGTTTATTCCTATTTACAAATTTTGATTATTGTAATTCCAGTTAGAACAAAAATCACTATCTATATTTACACACAATAAAAAACCACTACATATGATCTCTAACTTTTGTAACAGAAACTACCCGCCAACATTACAACCTATAAAAATTAAAGATAGGGCATTACAATGATGTCATCAAAGTTCGACGACTACGTTTCGGGGAAACATACAACCTTATGAATAATGGAGAAAAAAATACGCACGGTGCTGGTCTAATGTCGGACCACCAGATTACATAAAATCACATATATACCAAATTTCTAACACATGTGAGAAATGCACAACTAACATAAACAAACATTTATCGGTAATTTGGATAATTATAAAAGAAAATTACATTCAAATGCACTTATTGAAAGTCGAATTACAATATAGACACTTTGATTTAGTACACACTTTCTCCTACTTTTTGGGGTATGTATTGACCGTATTACTCTCTACCCAGATGTAATTACCTTTCCCCCAAGACGTAATTATATTTCCCCCATTTTCTCTTTATTTTTTATTATTGTTCATCTCATACACCCCACACATTTTTTTTTCTTTATCTTCTTCTCATAAAAAATAATCTAACAATTATTTTTCACAATCAATTATATTTCTTTTTCACTATATTTTGATACTCATTTCACAACTTTTTACTTCATGTGAAAACTACCGGCCTTTTCCGTCGGGAATTTCTCCGTCGGATTTCCGACGGAACTAATTCCGCCAGTTACAGCTCGTCGGCAATCAAATTTGCTTGAATTTCCATCTAAACATTCCGACGGACACTGGTCGTCGAACCTGGTCATAAATTTTCCGATAGAGTACCAAAGAGGATTTTCCAACAGATTTTCGACAAACTGTTCCCATTGGAGGGATTTTCGATGATTTTTCGGCGAATTTATAGCTGGAATGCCCCGTCGGAAAGTTATCTGATATTCGTCGGAAATTTTTTGACTTCTTTCCCACGGGCATTGTAGTCGGAATCCCCCGTCGGAAAGTTGTTGTATATCCATCGGGAAAAAATCAGACGTCGTATTTATGCCCCATTGTGAATATATATCCCTTTGACTAACCCTCTCGATCTCGGATTTGAACTCCAAAGAAGGGTAACGATAACCCGAACAAGAAAATATATGGCTAGGGAGTCGAACCTTGTGGATAGGACGCATGTGTATCCATGTAGTGGCGTACACGATTTTTAAAAAATGGAACCACATTACGAAAAAATATCCCGCGTAGCGTGGGGCCGTGGGCGATCCACTAGTAATCTATCTTATAAAGAGAGAAGGGGGCTCTCCAGCGTCGACACTTTGGTCAATTTGTTTTTTTTTTATTAATACTATTTCATTAATATTTACTTCTTCTCCTTTTTTTGATCGAACATTAATATTTAATATTACATGATGTATATATCTACATAAATTAGTAAGAGAAATAGTTACAACATTTATCGAAGGATTAAGTGTATATACAATATATATTAGATATATATAATTCACGTAACATTATTGTAGTCAAAAATATATATATATCGTAGCTTTTTGTGTGTAAAATATTTTATTTTGTTAAATAACTAGATGTGTGTTACCATAATGATTTGTATCAATGTGATAGATAAGAAGTATGAAAATATAACATTGTCAGGTCAACACGTCAGTCCCCCTTATTAACTCTAAAACAAAATCATTTATTAAATTAATTTAATTACACAAAATGAAAAAAAAGGAAAATAAATTACTAAAATCGTGTTTCGTGTCTTTCCCCGCGACGTCGGGCTGGAAAACCCATCCAAATTGGCGGTGAGCATTACCGGCGAGGACGGTGACCACAGAACCGCTAGTGAGCACCGGAGCGGAGCGGCAAGGTTAGGAGCGATGAGCACATAACAGGCGGTGAGCATCGGAACTGGATATGAAAAAAAAAAGTTAGATCTGAAGAAGATGAGGAGGAGGAGGAGGAGAAGAAGAGAAGCAAGGAGACGACGTGGAGAAGAAGCGGAGGAAGGTGATAACACCGGTTTTTGACCGTTTTTATGGATCACTTTCATATTCTTTTGCAGGTGTTTTAACTCCGTTTTCAAAGGTTTTCAAGTGATTTTCATATTTTAGAGATTTGAAAGACGTTTCAGGTAACTCGGAATAAAAGAGTGCATTTCGGAGCAACAGTACGTTTTTGGATAAACTTGGACCGTCAAAAAGTCTTGTAGCTAATGGAGACCTTTCACCGTCTGATCATCCCCAAATTTAGACACAAGAAAGTAGAGACAACCAGCTTTCAAATGCAATTGGGTTGGAGGCAATCCAATGGTTGGATCCTTAAATACACCCGAAACACTGAAGGCAGATGAAGCTGCCCCGAATACGAAGCCACCGCGCCTGGAGGAGCTGGACCCGCGGCCAAGCACCAGTTCGCCGCGGCCAGAGATGACAGACCCGCGGCCAGCACCCTGCGCGACCAAACCGACTTGTTTCTTCACCCGAGGCCAAAACCATCTTTTCCCCATCAAACCCTAAATGAGATTAGCTCTATAAATACTTATTTTATGCCTCTTAGACAGACATGTTACATTATTCTCACGCTTGAAAGAAGAAGCGAAGCTCTTGTGACTTGTGCACTTGTTTTCTTTGGTTTGGAGCAAAGGATTCTCAATTCGTGTTCTACGATAGAGAAGCTTTCTTCATCCCTTTTTACTTACTGTTTTTATTTGATTTGTTGAATATGATTACTTCAGCTATGGCTGAGTAATCTCCTTGTTGGGTATAGGGGTTTAAAAGGGAGCTTATGGTTCGATTTCTTATTAGGTTTTTAGTCTAGGATAACGATTGATTAAGGTTCTTCGTTCTATCCTTGTTGTTAATGTGTTGCTTGACTAACCGTCTTAACAATCGATATTAGATGTTTTAGAGCCACGGAAGTGATGTATCTAATCGCTTGACCTAGGGTAGACGAGCAAATCCATCGTAAGATTTCGAAAGTATACTTACGGAGGAATTGTGGGCGTAAACGAACTTTGAGAGTATCATTCACTTTTTGTGCGGGCGGAGTTGGAAGCTACCGTCCGAGTACAGAAGTCAGTAGGTGTGTAGGATTACGGTAGTAGACAACACACAGCGTACGTGTTCCAAGTTCAAGAATCCAAAAATGACAAAAAGTCGCTTTAGAAATCCTAGAAATCTCCTCGTAAAAATCAGCCATAAACCATAGAAAATTTTCGATTGCCCAACGCCTCGTTTAATTGATTCACAACCTCGATAAAATAGTTAGTTAGCTACTGTCCTTCTTAGTTTAGTTTAGATTCCATAGATACGACCGTGACAAAATCCAAAAGATATTTACGTCTAGACATAAGTTAGAACTCGTTAGAGATTGGACAACGTCTATCCCTGTGGATTCGATCCCTAAATACTACTTCGTGTGCTGTGCACTTGCGGCTTAGATATAAAGGGTAAAACCCCACGCCGGGTTAATTCCCGGTGTGTCAAGTTTTTGGCGCCGTTGTCGGGGATAGTTTAGCTTGTTTGATTTCGTATTCTAATTTCTGCTCTAGACACTTTTGATTTTCAAGTTCTTTATTGTTCTTTTGACTTTCTCATTTATCTTTGTTTTTTGTTCTAAGGTGCATGCACACTAGGAGAACTCCTAGAGGAACTGTACTTCTACTAGATGATATCGACAAACACGAGAGAGAACTCCGAAGACTCAAACGAAACTTAAGGATGGCCGAAAACGACCACCTAGAAGATCAACAAAACCGTGATCAACTAGATCACGGGGATGACCGTGATTTTTCGGATCACGAAGAAGATCAAGAGGCTATCTATGGTGCTAATGACCAGCCACATCTCGATCCCGAGGAAAACTACAACCAAAACCAAAATGTTGAAAATCCGAGGCGATAACTTCCCATTGATCGTGATGCACCAAGGAACGATGCTAAAGATAATGCACTGATTCCTCCTAATGGCATGAACGCCAACCGTCCCGTACTGCCCACTAATCCTCTAAGGAGACAAGCCCATAACCGCATCATTGCTGATTTTGATGCACCGTATCAACACTTCCAAAACCGAGCGGCTATACAACTTCCTATACCGAACGGAAATAATTTTGAGATCAAACCTCAAATCAATGCTTTGGTAAAGCAAAATAAGTTTCATGGAGTTCAACCGAGCATCCGATGGAGCACATCGAGTTGTTTGAAGAGATATGCGGAACGACGAGAACGAACCAAGTTCTCGCCGTTTATTTGAAGTGTAAGCTTTTTCCTTTTATTTTAGCCGATAAAGCTCATCGTTGGTTGAAATCTTTGCCCGCAGGATCTATTACTAATTGGGAAGAGTGCAAATCCGCCTTCTTAAACCACTTCTACACGAAGTCGAGATCCAACACGCTAAGAAACAAAATCCAAAGTTTCCATCAACAACCGGTGTGGAGTCATTCTATGAAGCGTGGGAACGTTTCAAGGAGTACGAGAGAGATTGCCCTCATCACGGTTTCTCCGGTCCGAATGTGCTCAACACTTTCTACCGAGGATTACTACCAAAATTTCAACTTTCTCTAGACACGGCCAGCAATGGATACTTCTCCATGAAGACCATTAACCAAGGAAGAGCTCTCATCGAAAATCTTGCTATGTCGGATAGCAACAATTCTTCCGACTACGATAGATCGAACGTGTCGGAATCGAAAGAGATTTCCAAGCTAAAAGTCATGATGAATCGACTTCTCAACAACCAAAACCGCCAAGTACATGCTTGTGAAGCTACTGTTGGAATCGATGGTGACACTTATTACGAACCCGACAACAACGGTTCGTATTTTCAAGAAGAAGAAGTTAACTATGTGGGAGCACAAGGTCAATACCAAAGCCGTTTCAACAACGGATTCAACAATAACTTCCGCAACGCCAACTTCAACAACCTCTCGTGTCGAAATCCGAATGTGGAGAACCCTCAAGATCAGCCTTATCCACAACAATCAAGGCCATACCAAAACCGGTTCCAAAATGGGAATTATGGAGGAAATGGGAACTTCCAACCGAGACCGCCCTTCAATGCTCAAGCCGCTCCTTACAACAACTCAAACACGCAGCAACAAGGTATCTATAACACTCAACTTGCTACCCAAATAGCGAAGCTCAAGCAATCAATTCAACTCCTCGCTCAAAGCAACGAGACGACGACAAAAGATTTTAACATCAATGTCGATTGTATGTACAACGACTTGAATGGGAAATTTGAATCTCTTTCAACCCATGTCAAGAAGTTGGATATGCAAGTCTCTCAAACCGCGGACTCCACTAAGGACCGAGCGGGATTTTACCCGGAAGAGTGGAAGATAACCCGAAGAGATTTTGCAACGTGATTTCCACCATACCCGAGAAGGAAGTCGATGCTAAGATGGGGCCTAGAGAAGTTCCAAAATTTGTCCCACTCTATGGACAAGTCTTTACTGAATCCAAGATGATCCAAAAACCACCATTCGAGGTACCAAAACTAATCCCGCTTTAAAGGCTTAGAAAAGCCGATGATATGTGACGTTTTTCTTTTTCTTGTTGGATTTTGGGAATTTATTTTGCAGATTGTTTGTGTGATTCCGGAGCCAACATCAACATCATGTCTAAGATATTTGCCGAGAAATTCGGTATAATGAATCTCACGCCATCTACCGTGAGCGTAATTTTGGGGGACTCATCACAAAAGAAACCCGAATGAGGGATCCATGATCTTCAAATACTTATTTGAAACAAGATCGTTCCCGCTGATTTTCAAGTTCTCGAAATGGAGCGAGACAAGAATAGCCCGTTGATTTTTGGTCGACCCTTCTTAGCTACCGTTGGCGCCATACTTGATCACGCCAACCGTCAAGCCGTCTTCTTGAATGTGAATCGAAGTAGGCTCTACCCTACTGTCCTGAACGAAATTCCAAACCCGAGGGACGAATAAGATGAAAAAATCGATTTTTCCTAAAGGAAAAGAGAAAGATGAGTCGACTAAGACGGAACCACCCAAGGTAAGTCCATCGTTCACTTCTAAACCATTTTCAAAAATCACGACTAAAATTCCACCAGATTTAAAAGACACCAAGTGAAAGTGGAAAGAATGATTGAGAAGACGAAACAAACTCTTCGACAAGTGAAAATTCCAAAAAAAACGCGGAAAGAAGAAGGTGATACCGAAGAAAGGTGAAACACGTCATAAACACGACATATATAGCTTGAACAAGTCTAGTTATATCGTATATTAGCAAACGGTAATCTACTGAAATTTGCATAAAGTTGAACTTAAAATCAGTATCTAGAAATTTTTATGCAAGAACGTCAAAAACCCAGAATTCACGATCATGAACTCGATTTGTTTAAACTTGTGATCAATTTTTCGTTTGATTGATTGAATTGATACTAGAATTAATATCTTCGTATAACGAAATTTTTCAATCAAAACCATATTCATACTTTTCCGAGAATTGTTTTCTATTTTGCAGGAATAATGGACCACGAGAGAATGAGAATAACTCGCTCAAAGAAGAGCGGTTACATAGGAGAGTCATCCCGGTGATTAAACACTAATCAAACCGAGGGGAGCGGAGAGAGCTCAGATACACGAAGCGTAGGAGATGACACAAATCTTGGCGAATTCTTGGCAAGTGGACAACGCTCGACTAGAACTCGTGTGCCACCACCGCGACGTGACCCGACACCTTCTCCTCCTCGCGAACCAACACCACCTCCGAAACGAAGACCAAAGGTATATATGTCGGAAAATCTATGGACCTGAATATCGATTACTTTGAGAACTCAACAAATTGGTTATCAAATCAACACCTCGCATAGATTACTCGACTCTCGGCGCGCTTGGGATTAGAGAAGACGTGATTTGGTATCTCGACGCATTTAACCTTCGACCTTTCATGGAGCTCAACCTCCCTACCTATGAAGATCTCACCAAAGAATTCTTATCGACCGGCACCATGTGCTACAAGAGACGCTCTAATATGAGAGCGAATGACGGTACACTTATTTTGACCGTTCGCGGATATTCTTATATGCTCTAATGATCTCGGAACTTTGTGAAGCTTTGAAGCTTCAATATCTCGACGAGATTCACCCCGAGGAGGATCACGATGAAGGTCAATGGAGCGTAATGGGACAAGGCCTCTACGATAACAGACGGTCCAAAGCCGCCCTACTCACGCATCTTGCTGTCTACTATACACACAAGCTCTTAGCGCACACCATATACTCGAGAGCGAACGTGGGGAATACCATCAAATGCGAGCTTGTCACCCATCAATTACCTTTCACCGACGACCCGCACTATGCTTGATATGCTTGTATCGTTGCGAAGAACTTGGTGAAGGTGAAACATGATGTGCCCGCCACAAAACCCGAGGACGCTACCACCGCCTTCGGAAGCATCATCACGGTAATTCTACAAGTTGTGCACTTCGATTTCTCGAACGAGATTCCACTCCAAGGAAGCTGGTTCGACTTGATGCAATTCTTCCGAGCCCGCACGATCTCTAGCGCTTCACTCGACCCCAACAGATTTGGTTACAAATATTGCACTAATGTCGGTGAGTCCTACTTTGTTTTCTTACCTTCTTACTCTGTCCCTAGACTCCGAGAAGGAGCAGCAACCTAGATGGATACCGGAGGTGATGGACTACGTACCTACAGTCCCACGCCTACCGTACACGATTGGACAGTTCCTAGCGGCCAAGGCCAACCGAGAGGCCGAGACAGAGCGCGCTCGACTACTTCAACAATCACAGGCCCGTGCGCCATCCGCGAGTTCGTCTCACGAACACGGACCAGAATACGCAGCCATGGAGAAGAAGATAGCACGACAAGAGAGACGATACATTCGCATGATGCGTTTTCTCGAAGAGCACCACCAGTTCGATGGCAACACGCCCGACTCCGAGACAGATGGCTCAGGTGACGCCTAGCCATGCACTTAACCACCACGGTTTAATCGATCTCTTTCACCTTATCTTTTATTTTAATAATTTTACCATCTTTTCACCAACTTTTTTTCACACTGAGGACAGTGTGATTTAATTCTGGGGGAGGATGTTTATCCATTACTAATCTATTTTTATTTTCTTCGGATCTTTTTAATTCTCGCTGAAATTTAAAGACCTCGTGTAAAATTTTTTATTAAGTATTTTTCAGGAACATAAGAACAAAATCTATGATGATTGTGCTCGCTCTTTTGTGGTTTAGTACTAGACTAGGCGGTAGCTAGAGTGCTTTCAATGCAACATCCCCAGAGGATTTCGAGTCATAGAAATTCTTTCTGACAGGATATATACTAGCTCATTTTATTTGGACTTAATCTATATTTAATTTTCTTATCAATTGTTTTAGGCGAGACAACGAGTCATACATCTAAGACATCTTTTTCTTTTTTACCGCTCTTTGTTGTCCTAGATGGTCGGTTTATCTTTAACCGGTATCCCACCCGAAACTTAACCTTTGTTCAAACTTCATGTAACTCTCTTGCTGTCTTATGTGCATATATGTGCAAAAACGCCAGAGAGGGAGGAAAGACGCAGTTTTTCAGTCACTCGAGAAGACGAAATACTATATGATTCGGTTGTGGAGGTATCGACAAATCAAGCTAAAACGTTGCCTTGGAAATTGTTTATAACCGGTAATTTTCGTACTCTCTAAGGCTCCCGTTTAAAGGCGTTTCTCCTTTCTAAAAAAAAAAATCCCGAAAGGAAAGGAAATAAAAACCTAAGAGTCTTAGAGTAGTCTATTTTTTTTCCAAGGAAACTATGTTTCAATATGTGAGGAGTAAGAAGCCGTTCGAATCATTACCCGGAGAAAAATCTATGTCCGGGGGAACGACAGAAAAGTTCTGTCAAAGGGAAAAAGTTCTGACGAATGAGGAGTTTTGCACCAACACTTACGCGAGCAAGGAGTGACTGGAAACTGTGGGTATCAACAGCTCCATCCTCTCTTGCTGTTTTGCATAATATCTAGCATCCTCCGAAGAAAATACGGTAACCCGAAACACTTTTAGCCTCACCTCTAAATTGCCCTTAAATGCCTAGCATCGATTGTCTGGTCTAATACTTTTGGTAAGAATCACGCAATCTTTAATGAAAGTTAAGAGCTAGTTGACTGAAAGTTAGGATCTATGTGGTTAAACTTTCGCATGACGGATACCGTGGATTAGCGTTGTAGTACTATAGTGAGAATTTTCTAGACTAAGTCCGATTGATGCATTACGTTGGTTATGGTTTAGAAGGACGGTCACTGAGAATTTTGTTAGTTCCTATATTTTCGAAAACCTCTTTCCGGGTTTAGATTTCTGTTTTGTTTGAGGACAAACAAAGATCTAAGTCTGGGAGAGTTGATAACACCGGTTTTTTACCCTTTTTATGGATCACTTTCATATTCTTTTGCAGGTGTTTTAACTCTGTTTTCAAAGGTTTTCAAGTGATTTTCATATTTTAGAGATTTGAAAGACGCTTCAGGTAACTCGGAATAAAATAGTGCATTTCGGAGCAAAAGTTCGTTTTTGTATAAACTTGGATCGTCAAGAAGTCTTGCAGCTAATAGAGACCTTTTCACCGTCTGATCATCCCCAAATTTGGACACAAGAAAGTAGAGACAATCACCTTTCAAATACAATTGGATTGGAGGCAATCCAATGATTGGATCCTTAAATACACATGAATGACTGAAGGCAGATGAAGCTGCCCGAAGACGAAGCCACCACGCCTGGAGGAGCGGGACCCATGGCCAGAGGCAACGGACCCACGGACATAAGCCACTTCGCCATGGCCACAGACGACGGATCCGCGGCCAGCACCCTGCGCGACCAAACCGACTTGTTTCTTCACCCGAGGCCAAAACCATCTTTTCCCCATCAAACCCTAAACGAGATTAGCTCTATAAATACTTATTTTATTCTTCTTAGACAGACATGTTACATTATTCTCACGCTTGAAGGCAGAAGCGAAGCTCTTGTGACTGGTGCACTTGTTTTCTTTGGTTTGGAGCAAAGGATTCTCGATTCGTGTTCTTCGATAGAGAAGCTTTCTTCATCCCTTTTTACTTACTGTTTTTATTTGATTTATTGAATATGATTACCTCAGCTATGGCTGAGTAATCTCCTTGTTGGGTATAGGGGTTTGAAGGGGAGCTTATGGTTCGATTTCTTATTAGGTTTTTAGTCTAGGATACCGATTGATTAAGGTTCTTCGTTTTATCCTTGTTGTTAATGTGTTGCTTGACTAACCATCTTAGCAATCGATATTAGGTGTTTTAGAGACACGGAAGTGATGTATCTAATCGCTTGACCTAGGGTAGACGAGCAAATCCGTCGTAAGATTTCATAAGTATACTTACGGAGGAATTGTGGGCGTAAACGACCATTGAGAGTATCATTCACTTCTTGCACGGGCGGAGTCGGAAGCTACCGTCCTAGTACAGAAGTGAGTAGGTGTGTAGGATTATGGTAGTATACTACACGCAGCGTGCGTGTTCCAAGTTCAAGAACCAAAGACGACAAAAAGTCGCTTTAAAAATCTTAGAAATCTCCTCGTAAAAATCGGCCATAAACCTTAGAAAATTCCCGATTGTCCAACGCCTCGTTTAATTGATTCACAACCTCGATAAAATAGTTAGATAGCTACTGTCCTTCTTAATTTAGTTTAGATTCCATAGATACGACTGTGACAAAACCCAAAAGATATTTACGTCTAGACATAAGTTAGAACTCGTTAGAAATTAGACAACGTCTATTCCTGTGGATTCGATCCCTAAATACTACTTCGTGTGATGTGCACTTGCGGCTTAGATATAAAGGGTAAAACTCCACGCCAGGATTAATTCTCGGTGTGTCAAAAGGAGCGGTGAGGACGGGAGCGGTGAGCAAAGAACCAGCGGTGAGCGTTGAGGAGAGAACTCACCGCGACGCGTCCATTCAACCACTCCTCTTGCGTCGTCGAGTGCGGATGAATGCCAGGGAGCGGAGGAGAAGATGTTGTTGACGGCGGCGAGATCTGAAAATAAGGGGATTAGATCTGAAGAAGAAGAGGGAGAAGAGGAGGAAGGAGAAGATATAAGCAAATTGTTTAAGAAAAAAAAAAGATTTGTGTCTGTTAGATTTAATCTTATCAACAGTGGATGAGAAAAGAAATTGTGATCCTCGTGTTAATGTAGTAACCAATGAGAAGTCAATCTCTTTTTAAACGGTTATTTGTATATTATTTGTAAGTGTTATTTGTATATTATTTGTAAGTGTTGGATTTTTCGTATATTATTTGATGTTTATGTGTAAGAGTTTACAATTTAAGATTCAGAGTTTATGATTAAGGGTTAGATGTATAGGGTTTAAGGTTAAGAGTTTGTGTTTGGAGTTTAGAATTTAGAATTTATAAAATGATTATATTTAAAAATATCTAATATATAATATTTAAAGAGAGAAGTATCTACTATATAAAATTTGTTTTAGTTGACAATTTTGTGAATGATTCATTCATTGGTTAGTCTCATGCTCTTAAAAATCGGAGAGATAGTCGTGGTTGACCAAAACATTTGAGAAAAAACAAAGGAAGATATCAAAGGTAAGTTATCAAATATATACGATTTCAAAAAAAAAACATGGGTTTAATGGACTAAATACTCACAACTAAAGAAATTGAAGACTATTCATAAGGAAGAAGATGAAGTACAAACTTTCAACATGGGCAGAAACAGTAATGGAAATACACTTTCAACTACTTTTTCTAATAATAATCAATCCAAACGATATTTCGTTTAGTTGGGATTTGGGATCATTAGATTTACTGCGAGACAAATATATTACATAGTAAAAAATAAACCATTGGATCTAGCAGTCTAACTTATTGAATATTATAAAGTAAAGTTTTTAACAGTTGAACAGAATCAAAGAAAAAAAATATGTCATGAAACAAAACAAACAAATAAAAATACATAATTAAAAAATATATATAACTAAAAAATAGTTTAAAATTAAAATATCCGCGCTAATGCGCGGGTTCTCACCTAGTAAATAAAAAAAGTTAAAAGAAAAAAAAAAACAATAAGAAAGAAAAGGAGATTGCAACTCTTGTCGCTTTCTCACCAAACAAACAAACAAACCTGAGTCGACATATTTCATCCACCGGTACAACTAAAACTATATTCTAATAAATAATAAAATTAAACTTACCAGATTGTCACGTACCACACAACCAGGCCCTCGCCAACCAACGTTCCTCACGTGCTTTGCCGGTTGGTACTCACGTGACCGGCAGCTTCTTAATAGCAATTCTCAATCTATATATATAATATCTTCATATAGCACAAAGATTTGTACCGAAGCTACATAGTAAAATTTTGCTCAAAGCACAATCCATCTTTTTAACAAACAGAAATGGTTAGTCACAAAGAGACAGTATGCGTGACCGGCGCGTCGGGATTCATCGGTTCCTGGCTCGTGATGCGATTACTGGAACGTGGTTACTTTGTCCGTGCCACTGTACGCGACCCCGGTACATATATATGTTCTTACAAACTCGTTAGTTTCTCCTAAGATTATGTAAAATATATAAAACTTTGTTTGGTTAATTTACGAGTCTTATTGGATTATAAAGGAAATTTGAAGAAAGTGCAACATCTTCTTGATTTGCCAAACGCCAAGACGCAACTCACTCTATGGAAAGCCGATTTATCTGACGAAGGAAGCTACGATGATGCCATAAACGGATGCGACGGCGTTTTCCATGTAGCAACTCCCATGGATTTTGAATCAAAGGATCCTGAGGTAAGTTATATTATGAACCTCTTTTAGTTTTCATATCAACCCTATAAGATTTATAGTTAGATGTTTTTTTTCTTAAATCAGAACGAAGTGATAAAACCAACAGTTAATGGAGTGTTGGGGATCATGAAAGCATGTGTTAAGGCAACAGTACGAAGAATCGTCTTTACTTCGTCTGCCGGAACGGTTAATGTCGAGGAACATAAGAAAAATGTCTATGATGAAAACGATTGGAGTGATCTTGACTTTATCATGTCCAAGAAGATGACAGGATGGGTATAATATATAAATTATATATCATACATCAAATTAACCCGAGGCTGATCTTCTTCAAAGTAATTTATGTATTGATCAAATGTTTGGCAGATGTATTTTTTGTCAAAAACGTTAGCGGAGAAAGCAGCGTGGGATTACGCAAAGGAAAATGGAATAGATTTCATTAGTATCATTCCGACTCTGGTGATCGGTCCGTTCATAACAACATCTATGCCGCCTAGCCTCATCACCGCACTCTCTCCTATCACTCGTGAGCGCACTTAATTTCTACTCCCTTTTTTCTTTTAACTAAGAGGTTTCCAGACCCTTAGGGCCAGGGACTAGAGAAGTCGATTAGTCCTTTCTATCTTCTTTTGTTGGAATGCGAAACGTTAATTTCAAAACGATGAAAATGCTTTCAGGCAACGAGGCACATTACTCGATCATAAGACAAGGACAGTACGTGCATTTGGACGACTTATGCAATGCTCATATATTCTTGTACGAACAAGCTCTTGCCAAGGGACGTTATGTTTGTTCCTCTCACGATGCCACAATTCTTATTATCTCTGGATTTCTTAGGCAAAAATACCCGAAATATAACGTGCCTTCAACGTAAGAGATATATATATCGAATATCGGTTTTACTTATGCAATCAAAATCTTTTGCTGAAAAACTATTTTGAACAGGTTTGAAGGTGTGGATGAGAATCTAAAGAGCATTGTGTTCAGTTCAAAGAAGCTGATTGATATGGGATTTAGCTTCAAGTATAGTCTCGAGGAGATGTTGGTCGAATCGATTGAGACATGTCGTGAAAAGGGTTTTCTCCCGGTTCCTTTACCAGATCCATCAAAATCTGAGGACAAAGTTCCGACTAGTGATGACAAGACTGAGCACAAAATCGGAGCTGGTTTAACCGATGGTATGATGCCTTGTAAGAAGACAGAACCGGTGGTGACCCACGAGAAAACCGATGCTTGCATGCCGGCACAGCAGATGTGTGCTTAGAAATTGAATCGGTATCGAATTACATATCTATATAAAATAATGCTGTCATGAATCGAATGAGTCGTGTAATGTCGCTTGGATGATATATTTCATAATCTATGATTAGAAAATTTCAACATCTCAATCTCAAGCATTTCTTATCAATTGGGAGTTATGTAGTTGTAAGGTTTGGTAAATGGATAAGTATAGTTTGAGACTCAAACTTTGAGTATGTATGTATTTGGTCACTGGAAATATATTATATATAGAGAATTTAACTACCATACATAAGAAAGACAATTCTTGACTAGTAGATTTTCAGCTACAAATAAAACATCAATCTCAAGCATTTCTTACAATTGGGAGTTATGTAGTTGTAACTTGTAAGGCTTGGTAAATGCCTAAATGGATAAGTATAGTTGGAGACTCAAACTCTGAGTATGTATGTATGTATTCGGTCACCAGAAATAATTTATATATATAATTTAACTACCATACATAAGAAATACAATTCTTGACTGATAAATTTTCAGCTACAAATAAAAAAATGACAGAATTTTTCTATTTGAAGAACAAAAAATGAAAATTAAGTCACTCGAGTTAATTTACGGATCTTGTAGATCTGTTAAGCATGTTTAAATGATATACGGCTGATTTTTCCCGCATTTGTAGCTGAAAATTTGTAATAGATATATAATATAACCAAATGTTGTATTACTAGTTTTTTTGCATTATTATATATCTATATTACAAATTATGAGAATAATTACGAGAGAATTGTCAAAAAAGAATGAGCTTTCAAATTGTGGTCATTCAAACCATCAAATTCTACTGACTATAAATTTAAATCACAAACTTCGGATGACTGAGCCAAATTAGACACGACGTTAAATCAACAAACGGAACGGATAAAAAGAAGTTAAAAAACCGTTGTAAATCACGGTTAAGTGATCCAACATCGTTTCCTCTTTATTCTTAAACCCCAAATCACAAAAATCTCAGCCATATTTTTGGGATTTTAAGAAGAAAAAGGAAACGACGTTGTATCACTTAACCGTGATTTACAACAGTTTTTTAATCTCGTTTTATATGTTCCGTTTGTCGACTTAACGCCGTATCTAATTTGGTTCAGACAACAAAAATTTATGATTTGAATTTAAAGTCAACAGAATTTGATGATTTAAATTATCCACGCGATAGTTCGTGTTTTGAATAACCAAAATTTGAAAACTCATGCTTTTTTTTTACAATTTTCCTGAATAATTACATGGACAACTCTATTCATCTACAAAGATGTACGACAAACAATTATATCTACATACTTGTACTAGGCTGAAATATCCTATAAAGTCACATATACTAATCGGCATTTAATCATATTTTCTCAAATCGAACTCCATATGTTTTTGGTGTAGAAACAATAATAAGTATTTGGTCTACCACTGGGTTTCACTGTTGTATTACTAGTGTAGATTCAATTTTTTTTTTTTTTTTGGATTTTTTTGTTTATAAATAAAACTAGAGATAATTGGAAATATAGGACATTTTTACCTAAGAATTGTCCCTATAAGATTTATTGAACTAAGAATTGTCCCATTAGGATTTAGATTAATAGTTTTCCCAAACTACCCTTAAATTATTAATTATAATTGTTTTAGAAAATAAAAAAAAATTAGAAGAGATGAAAATGAAAACTATTAATTTTTTTCTCAAAATAACATTTTCTTTTCATCTCCTCTCGACATCTCCGTCGAGAAAAATACAGCCCTTTTCGACATCTTTGTCACTCTCCGGCATCTCCGTCAGTCTCCGGCGAGTGAAATCCAGAAGATTTCGTCCTCCACGGTTCGTCCTCCGACCCCAGTCAAATCCGGAGGATTTCGTCCTCCACGGTTCGTCCTCCGATTTCGTCAGTCTCCGGCAAGTGAAATCCGTCCGATTTCGCCCTCTGTCTCCTCTGCTGTCTTTACTCTTCATCATTCTGACCACCTATCTCCGTCATCTCCCTCCTATTTTCATCCTCATCCCTCATCGATTTCCATCGGGTAAGTGTTTCTTTAGTCTTCAATTTGATTAAATTATGTGTTTGTGGTTTGTGTTGCCGATCTACTTGCTCATCTTCTTTGCAATTACTTTTCCTCATAGGGTTTCTTCAGCCCTTGTCGATTCCAGTGATTGAGAGTTTTGCAAGTTACTCCTCGATTCTAATCTCGGTATTCACCCACTCTCCACTCTCCATTCTCAATTTACTTGCATTATTGATCAATTTTAGTTTTCTCTTATCTAAATTTTTGTTTTTTAACATTTTGTGTTAACTCATTTGTAGGTATGGATTCGACTGAGTTGCCAAAATTTCTATTTAAGCCTGGAAGTGAGCCTCAAGTTGAAAAGATCAACAACCGCTGTATGCTAACAACTCTAAACCTACTGAAGAAAAAGGTGTGGAATGAGTACGACAAAGTTTTGGTAGATCTTGTCTTCGGTCCGATTCTGGCAATGCATCAATAGAGCCTCAGATACTCTGCGAGACTGATCCACAGCTTCATGTGTTGGCAACTCATCACTGACAAGAAACATGAGCTATGGTTTGTGTTTGCAAGGAGGCCTCTTCGTTTGGCGAATTGAAGAAGCTAGTCACATGGTGAATTGAGGAAGCTAGTCACATGTCTGACGGGAGAGTAGATTGTATAAAGACAATGATCAGGGATGAAAATGACTGGAGTGACTTCATATGGGGAATTGAGGAAGCTAGTCACACATCTTCTGTGGATGATGATGCCCATTCAAGAAATTTTGAGGCAAAGATTGAGTTTCTGGATGGTGATAGTGAAGTTGGAACACCAAGTGGTGTAGATAGATCGGTTTCTGTTTCAAACCGTGGCAAAAAAAGAGTCGTTGATCCTGGTTTTGAGGCACGCAAGCAGAAGCTTATGTGCCAACGATCAACTGGAAAACAGAATGCTCCTGATGAAGACATGAAGTCTTTCATTCAAGAAATTATTGATGCTTCACTCAGCACTTTCGAGAAGAAAATTGAAGACAGAATCGGCAAGTTAGAAGAGATGTTTAAGAATAGGCAAGCAACATGAGAGCCATCAACCAGTTCATTTCCCGTTGCTAACGACACTCCACAACCTGAACTGAAGGTAAGAAAGACAAGACACTCTGAGTGATAATCTTAGGTTCTAAAATATTTTGTAAAATATTTTGTAATTGTACACTAAGAAATGTAATATGGTAGACTTAGAGATTGTAAAATATTTTGTAATGGTACTCTAAGAAATGTAATATGGTCATATATATATTTTGTAAAATATTTTTTAATTGGTATTTTTTGTATTGGCAGGCAAAATTATTTGATGGACTTTATGATAATCTTCACGAAGTTGTATTGAGTCAGCTTTCTGATATTGATATGGGGATGGGTACACAAGAATGGCTTCGAAAAACAATGGCGGATCTACCTCAAGATCTGTTTGTTATCGGCTTTGATTCTACGCAGACTTCAAATGACATCAAACAAATCGGATGGGTGCCCACAACCAATTCAGTGGCTGTTGAGAAAAATACAAATCAGAAAACACGAGGGAAGAAGACCACAGCAAAACCCAACACCAAATAGAAAAAGTTGTCAGACAACTTAAGAATCCCAGAAGAAGAACCCGATTACCACAAAAGCCAAACCTTGCTCGTCTGCAATTACAACCTTAAGTTGCATTAAAAACCACACTCATGACTGGTCGTTCTCTGAGTCAATAACCTCAAATGCAATTGGATATAAGTTAGAGTTACCATCTAAAGCTGTAGCAACAAGCATAACTCTTTTGTATTTATTCTTTAGAAACGTACCATCGAGAACAATGACCCTACGAATGGCTTTGTGGAATCCTCTAACTGATTGGCCAAAAGATATAAACACATATTTGAATCTACCATCACAATCAGTCTCGTAATGAGTATGCGTACCCGGATTAGCTTCTTTCAACATGTGCAAGTATTTTGGAATCTTACCATAACTTTTCTCTGGGATACCTTTGACAGCGTTAACTGCATACTCACGAGCCTCCCATGCATGGGTATAAGAGATCTCGCATCCATGATCCATACGCATAATTTGTATGATTTCTCTCGCTTTAGGTCCTTCCTTGACACCCTCATACTTATGCATAATTAGACTGCCAATTGTTTTCGCTGAAGCAGTCGTGTATGTTCATCCACATACTTATTGATCTTGAAATACTTAGACCCCTCTAAACTCTCAACACGAACACGCCAATTGCATTCGTTATCCTTGCAGCGTATATACCACCATTGTTTTGTTGATTTTTCAACCGTATAGTCAAAGTTATACTTCATTGCACAAATTTCCAGAGCTGCCTTAAGAAGATTTTTTCTTCCAAAAATTTGGTCCTTCTTTACAGCATCTGTCACTGAAGTTGGAACTGCCTTTTCACTATCTTCTTTGTTTTCAAAAACTAAGCCATCATCACCAATATCACCCTCAATGTCAACGTTGCGTACATTGTTTTCCAAAGCATCTTTCGGCTGCACTTGCACAGCTTCTACAGACTTCTGAGGCAACTTAGCGTCATCTTCACTACTAGTATGATCATACGGCTCTTTATTCAAATCAATGTTGATTGTATTCTCTCGTCGTTCTACTGTAAATGTGACACACAAATTTATCGAGGTATTCTTCCTTGCATACCCAACAAAGTTTTTCAGTTGACGATCATTGACGATAATAACTGGGGGAGATTCAATCAAATCGCTTGGTAGATAACTAAACTCGACATTTTGTTTGACTATTCAAGAGTAGTACTTGATTCCAAAGTTAGTAATCTACCTCTTTTGCCTTCATCGAAAACAAAAACCCAACCCTTATTGATATCCGACCTCTTCCATACACCAGTCGATACATATTTATGCATCATATTTGCGATAGAGTAAACAACGTTAAGAGAAGAAATTTTTTTTTTTAAATCGTGAAACCTATCGTCGATGAAGAGAAGAAAAGAGAACAAAAAGAAGTCGATGAAGAGAAGAAAAAGAAGAAAAAGAAAGAAAAAAAACGTAGAGAAAAAATGTAAAAAGAATATTTTCCATAAATATTTTCAGTTTTTTGGATATACTAAGATCACCCATGATCCTAGATTTACTCAGATTTAGAATAGGAAATCTACATTCCATAGAACAAAGACATAGTTACAGAACTTATATTCTTTAAAAAGTAAAATATATTGTTAAATGTAGAATACGTAATCCAAAATCTATAGTATACATAACAAGTTGTAGAAACTGTATTTTAGAGGGCCCGTAGAAGGCAAAACAAGTAATAGAATGTCGAATCTACCTTTCGTAGATTAGAGAAACAATAGAAAACAAATTTTACGTTTGTAGAATAAATATTCTACGTTTCGTAGACAAGGTAAAAAATATTTTTTAAATCATAATCTTTCCTAAAATGATTATCGAATATATTTGTATTTCCAATTTTGATATTTTCGAATTTTTTAGAAATTTAAAAATATTTATTTTCAATTATAAAACAATAATAAAAGGGTATTTTTGTCAAAAAGTGGCAAAAGTCTAATAAATCTTAGGGACAATAGTTTGTTCAATGTGTCATATATTTACAATTATTCCATAAAAATCTCACCTAATATAGATGGTTTGGTACGGTTTTGGTTGCAATTCTGCTTGAGTTTAAATCAAATATATCTTGTATTTTGAAGAAAAATTTCGGTTTTAAATAAGTTCTTTTTGTTCGGTTCGAATTTGAATCTGTTTTTTTTTTGTATAGAAAATGTGAGAATCCATTTAAACATATCAAATTATGATCCGGTCTTCGGACTGATTCTTTAAATTTGGTCCGGTTCGATTTGTCCGAATTAAAATACCCCTAAATTTTAGACTGACACTCAGAGCATATGCATCCATGAGACACCCACAAGGATGTCTCGAAATAAAAATACTATTTTTTTTTTAGTTATCTAACTAAATTTTTTTAAAAAAAAATAAACCAATCAAATGCTGAGACATCAGTCTGAGGGTGTCTCAATTTTTGGTGAAGTATCTCATTTGAGACATTCTTCTTCTTCTCTCTCTTTTTTTTTTTTTCTTTTTTTTATTGGTGGGTGTCTCTCCTTGTTTTAAAATCTAAACCGATTGTAGTTGATTCGAGTATATCGTCCGTTTATGTAAATTTCCTAATATCTTAGCCCGAGAAGCGAATAGTAAAGCCCAACATTAAATCTAAGCCCATTAAAGTGAAATAAGCCCATTTGTTCAGTTGAATCAAAGCGAGAGAGAGAAAGAGAGCATCCATGGCTTGAAGAAAAAGAAAAGTTTCTGACTGCTTTCGTTTTCTATAAAACCTTTCAAAGAGCGAAGAAGAAGACGAAGAAGAAAACCTTTCAAACGAGAATGTTTAGGAATCAATATGATACAGATGTGACGACATGGAGCCCAACAGGTCGTCTCTTCCAAGTAGAATACGCCATGGAAGCAGTGAAGCAAGGCTCCGCCGCGATTGGACTCAGATCTCGCTCCCATGTTGTCCTCGCTTGCGTCAACAAAGCCCAATCTGAGCTCTCTTCTCATCAGAAGAAGATCTTCAAAGTCGATGACCATATAGGCGTCGCAATCGCTGGTCTCACCGCCGATGGCCGTGTTCTCTCTCGTTATATGAGATCGGAGTCAATCAATCACTCTTTCACCTACGAGTCTCCTCTTCCCGTTGGTCGTCTCGTCGTTCATCTCGCCGATAAGGCCCAGGTTAGTCTTTTGGCTGATCTCGCCTCTTGAGATTTGGGGGAAATTTGGAATCATTCACACTTGATTTTGTGTGACTCACTGAGCTAAAAATTCACTTTTAGCTTCTTAAATTTGCTACTTAGGGCTTAAATATACAGAAAACATGTTTCTTTTTCTGCAATTGCTGATTAGTTTGGGATGATTCTTGATGATTTGGAATTAATTGATCTAAGTTGCTTAAGACTTTAACAAGAGTGTCCTTGATTTAGCGGATACTGAGTTGTATGTTGTTGTCAAAGCTGCATTATCTTGTATGGAAAGGATTTACCTTTACCAAGAGCATGTCTTCTAAAACATTCACTTTTAGTAATAGGATTCTAGAGGAATGAGTTTTGGTTTTTTCTTCTGATACTTTTACTCGTTTCTTCAGTCGTCATTAAGAGAATTGATTGTCCTTTCATTTAGGTAATGGATTTAGGACTTTTGTCTTACCGGTCATTATCTCCGCATAATGTTGTTCTACAACTTGCCTATAATTATGTGATACATTTCACTTCTGTTTTGTGTCTAACTTATGGTTTCTTAAATTAGTTGTTGTGTTCACAATTGCATAAATGCTTTTTTACTACATATCACTTTGAAGAGGTTTTGATTTTCTTGGTTTTGCTGCTTTATTTAGGAATTACCTGAGTGAGAAAGTACATTTGGAGTCCTTCCAAAGCAAACTGATTTGGCCTTCTTGGTGCAGTTTGCTTATGGAATAGTTTCTTAGTAGCATGATAATGATAGTAGCACTTGCTTTCCAGTAGAATATTCTGCAATTCATTGTAGTTTAAAGCTTTGATGCTGAAACTCAGATGAGACATACAAATATGTTGCCTATATTTATGTGATACATCTCACTTCTGTTGGTATATGAAACGCATTTGCTGTTGTATTCCCATTTTCAATTTTCAAAAGCCACTGGGAAGAACTCCCATATATCATCTGCATTTCTAAAAGGAAGGATCTTATTTTCCCTCTTTCTCATATTTTATCAGTTGGTTTACTCTTAGTAGTATGAGAGATTTCGCTAAAGAGGTTCAGCTTAAGTTACATTAATATCTTCTTTTTTTTCAATCATTACCAAGGTTTTTTGGGATTCTTGTTGACTTGAAAAAGGGAATAATTGTGTTTTGTTTGCCTTGTGATCAGGTCTGTACCCAACGTTCATGGAAACGGCCCTATGGCGTGGGCTTGCTGGTAGGTGGATTGGATGAGTCTGGAGCCCACCTTTACTACAACTGCCCAAGCGGAAACTACTTCGAGTATCAAGCTTTTGCTATCGGGTCCCGTTCACAAGCCGCAAAGACCTATCTGGAACGCAAGTTTGAGAGCTTTGGGGATTCTTCAAGAGAAGATCTGATCAAAGATGCTATTTTGGCTGTTAGGGAGACTTTGCAAGGAGAAACACTTAAGAGTTCTCTCTGCACGGTCGCTGTTCTAGGAGTCGGTGAACCGCTCCACTTCTTGGACCAGGAAACGATACAGAAAGTGATTGACACGTTTGAGAAAGTTCCAGAGGAAGAGGAAGGCGAGGCTGGTGAGGGTGAGGCCGAAGCTGCTGCTGCACCAGCAGAACAGGGTGGTGGTGGTACAGGTGACCAAGACGTGGCTCCAATGGAAATGTAAGGCTTTTGTGTGTAACGCTGGAATTATTTTAATCGATGTTAGTTGGATTTACTTTGGATAATTTCATATGAATCATTTGGAAATGGCTGCGGCTTTAGCTTATGTGCTCGAAAACCTCGTGAGTTGAAATATTTTGGTCATGTTAACTTTCAAGCTACCATTAAGACTCTTTTGGTTTGCTCTTTTGGTTTAAATCTGTTCATGACTTCCTATCTCATTTGTTTGTCCGGGATTGCACGTTAAGTTAAGAATACGCACGCAACAATACACGCCAAAGAACGTTTTATAAACACTGATCCCACTCAACCTTTTAGTAAAAGCTAGAAGAGAAACCACCAAGACTTCATTCATGATGTGCCTGAGAGAGCCGTAGCAGTCAAAAGTACAAACTCTTTCCATACAAGTTAACCTCGTCATGAGAGTACGATAAATCGGTGTAAAAGCATGCTGTGGCAGCTACGGTTCACTCAGGCTCTTCATGAAGGAAGTCATGGTGGTCTCTCTAGTGAGTCCCGTAATGTTTCTAGTTTTGAATCGGAAAAAGAGCAATGGGGGGTTCAAATTTAGCTAGAAGGAGCGGTTTTATTGGCTTATACTTACTAACTTCTCCTTTACTCGAGCAATCAAATACCTATCGCAAGAATTGGTGCGCTCGTGTAGCGAGTGAACGACCATGCAATCCTGGACAAACTAACCATGTGTGGGAAGTTCCGGGTGGATTATTGGCTAAGAAGTCCTCAGTGTGGAAGGGATGGCTGCAAACTCCCAATCAGTTCCAAGAGAATAATTTCACTATATTCTTTTTAATGTTTCAGACCTTTTCTTAACAGAAAGATAGAGGTCTGAAATTTTGTTACAGATTAAAAACGAACACTCCAAAATTTGATGTTCATCTCCAATATATTATTATATGATGAAATCATTAGTTCGTTATTTAGTCCAAAAGAAAACATAAGTGGGCCCCCTACATGGTGACAACTACGAAAAAGTTTGGATAATGGGAACCATGTAACCAAAGCCATTGACTTTGTCGTCTATCTCAATCATTTGCTTATCCACCATCCGCTCCCTTAAATACCATCAACCATCAAACCGGAAAAGAAAAAAAGATCAAAGTTTATAATTGTAATACCTAGTGGATCATATGAAATTAAATTAACAAAGAACAACCATGTGTTTAGGTGTACGAAGCCGATGAGAATTAAACATATAAAACAACTTCCTATCGATTGAAAAACTTGAAATTTTATAGCTAAATTTATCGCGAGTTTATCCAGAACTGGAAAATACTGAAACAGTGGGAAAATTTGAGATAAAGCACACAGATTTAGAAGCACACATAATTTTATATAGAAGTCTCTCTCTTTTACAAGCACTTATAAGGATTATGTATTGTATGATCGCATAACGTAAGATGGCAATAGTTTTTGCAATAAACTGTTTTGAGTTGGTGTCGACACCGGAGAGGTGGCCTGCATTTACAATACATTTTGAGGAATTCGTAAAAAGCAAGGAGCTGTTTACTTTTTTTCTATCTTGTTTATCATACGAGCGAAAAAAAAAACACAAAGACAGATAAGTTAGCACGGAATACTTGTCTGTCTTTTTGATACTTTATATCTAAACACAGACGGATTTCAGAACCGTTCTAGGTATTTAATTTGTTGACAAAAACAAAACAAAAAACACATAGACTTTTGCAAGTTTATGATTTGACACGATTCTACAATTTTGGCGGGAAAATCCAAATTTATGAATTGGCGTTCACACCACAAATCCACAATTGTTTGACTCTAAAACATGATTCAATTTTCAAGCGATTTAAGTGTCAAAAATACGATTCAAACGTCAAAACATGATTCTGAAATTTTAACGTCAAAACACGATTTTTTTATATTGGTGATTCGGTGTAAAACCGCGATTCCACAATTTTAGAACCATACACGATTCCGTAAGTTTGGTGGCAAAAATGCTACTCTGCATTTTCAACATAGAAATCATGTGATTCCAAAATCTAAAATACCCACATTTATCAGCAAAATAACGATATTTTATTTCGTAGTTCCATCGAAAAATTATAAATTTTTTATTTCGACGTAAAATTATAAATATAAATATGACATAATTTAATAATAGATTTTTTAGTTTTTTTTTTAATAAATGTTGTCAAGGTCTTTCAGTGTTTTGAAAAATTTAGATGCAGAAACTGCATCAAAACTCATTATTCTCTTTTTGTATCTAAACGTAACATCTTAACGCATATACTACTTCGGCCAAACCAACAACATATGATGCATTTACATTTAAATGTTGCACCTAAACGCATAAACGAATAGCACCAACTCTAGTGGCCTACCATTTGTCTACTAGTCATAGTTGCAGTCCAACGTACCAAATATGGATTTAAAATAGTCACTTGGACCAATGAAAAAACAAAAAAAAAGCCTAAGAGAGTATTAAACCGGACCGGAAAAAAAAATGATTTCTAAACAAACAACCAGCTTAACAACCATATATATGTTAATTTAAACAACTATTGAAATGCTTGACTTCATGCGAGAGTATATTAAACCTTACAATAAAATAGAATAAACAAGGAAGAAAGTGTTGAGAATGTTATGCAAACATGGCCAGCTCAACGTTTATGTTGTAAGAAGTTGTCTTCTTCTAACCCCATTTTTTGTATTTCCTGCTTTATTATTAAGGATGAAACAAAGATCGATCGTTGGTCAGAAAAAAAATTAATTGTTGTTGAGAAATGAAAGGAAGGGCCTACGTAATGATCTTCTTCTTCTGGGCTCTTCTCACCATTATCACCCCAATGCTTGTTAGCTGGTCTCAGGCTCTCAAAGGCACTCTTAACATCAAACTCCATTCTTGTGTTTCCAGAGAGAAAGTGAGCGTTCTTGTTTCTTGTGTTTCCAAAGAGAAAATATTGAAAATGCATATTCATATTCAATGATTTTTTATGGATTTTCAGAACATAAAATCTAGGAGTCTGGTCCAAGACGAATGATGGGATATTCAGAAGAAATGTACTCGACAATAGAGTTTGTTGGCCGCTTAAAAGAAGAAGAGTTGATGATGGAGCCGTCGATGGCGCCTATGCCTGAAGATAGCCTTGTTTTGCCTTCCACGAATCAAACTTCAAAGCCGATAAAACAACAAGAAGGATCAGCCACTAAACATAAACATCCTGCTATGAGTTTGCGATAATTTTTATTGGAGGTTTTTTTTGTTCTTTTGCTTATTTCTGCGATTATTGAAAGTAACTTGTTCATAAGCACTCGGTTTGTTTTTGGATACACGAAAGCTAATGCTGGCGAGAGCAGTTCTTGTACATATATGTCAAATTTGCATCCGTTTGGCAAAAGCTAGTGGTAAGAACAACTTTTATCATTATTTCTATGTTTTTGGTAACAAAGATAGAGAGAATAATTATTGTGCAATTAGTTTAATATTAACAAAACAATCACGAATTGGTGAAGAAAGAACAAAAAACAGTTGGTCGATCGATGAACTGTACCAAACGTTAGGGATGTCTTTAAGTTTGTCCGGTCCATACCAATTGGACTTGCCTTATATATTCTTCTTGTTTAGTTTGCCAAGTACTTGATTTGGCAAGTGTGCCCGGTGCATGCAAATTGGGTAGTTCAACTAGATAAGGCAAGGCCTTGTCCTTGGTTTGATGAGGTGACAATTATGAAGTGGGCCGAATGCTAAATTTGGACCAGTTTGGTCGTCGGGCTTGAACCAAGTAGGCTCTCTATGGATGCGACCTGACCGAGCACTGCCTAGTGACATTTCGGGCCTGATAAAACAGTGATAAAGATAGTTGGCTGAGAACTGATCGAGAAGGACAATCCATGATCATTGGGTTTGATCATGAACTGATCGAACTTGACTTGTTATCTGGATGAAACTCGATGTTGGTTTGGGAAGCTCCATGATTTGGGAAAGAGTTGAATTGTGGCGACCCAATGGTGATTTCCTTTGATTGCCTTTATCATCCTGAGCCGGTTCATTTCTCCATGCACCATGAATCTCACTACTTGGAATTGGGTCACTCTCACTGCCCAAGAATCTACAAGTCTTATCCTGGTTCCATATCATAAGAGAAAACTTTATCATCTCCAAGATGTAGCAAAATCTATACAAAGAGACTTAGGTCTCCCAAAAAGCCAAAACGTTTCTACTGTGCTAAAAACCCGACTTATATACAAACTAAATTACACTAGTCTAGATCTTGAATAGAAAGGGTACAATTGAAAAGTTGTTTATATTTTACTCTTGAATCAAGGTGATGGTTTTTGTTATGACATACAAACCTTTCTTCTCTCGTCACTTGAATGTAGTCATGACAAAATTAAACGCAGTGTTTTTCATCACGGCTGCAAGCAGTTAGCCGTTTCCGATCTATGTTCATTTTCTCATGTGTTCGAGTCATCTTTGTACATAACAAGAAAGCATGCATGTCTTCAGTCTCCTGCTAGTTATCAGGCTCCTTCTTATCTAGAGAGGAGCGAAGTCACTAGATTGCTCAAAAAATTACGAAAATTTATCAGAAAATAGTTTTCATTATCTTTATAATGCTTGCAAAAAATCAAATTAAAATTCCAAGTATTTTTTAAAAGAGGGAACTAGAGCACTTGTTTCTAGAAGATTCTCGGATGGAGGTAAAGCCAGAAGATTCTCGGATGGAGGCAAAGCCAGAAGATTCTCGGATGTAGAAGAGAGGTACTATCTCTGGTTCTCTGATGCTTTGAGTTCTCGGATGGGGCCTTAAGTTGTTGTTTTTGTTTGTGTTTGTGGTTTGCAGTTTTTAGCTATGTTTTAGGAAGGAGGTGTGTTTGATTGGAAGGAGGTGTGTTTGATTGGAAGTCGGCACAAAAGAACAAGAGAAGTCACAAGGCTTTGCTATGTTTGTCGTTTTTATTTAGGCCCTATGATTGTCGTTTTTTTGTTGGACTATGGTTTGAGTTTTGTTTCTTTGCTATGTAAAATTTGAGACCACAAATGTTATGTTTATTTTGACACCACAAATTTTATTCATTGTATCATGCCTCTTCTATTTATATATTTTGTAAACATATTCTTTACTTCAAGTATTCAAACAATAAGTAAGAACCGATTCCTCTTCTCTCATTCTCCTTCTTGTATCTTTCATCAAATCATCTTCTTTCATAACAAATCGGAAACAATTATCTCTCAATCTCTCATCTTCTTTTACATCTTTAAGTTTTCCTATTCTTGATCCAATCTCTCAATCTCTCAATCTCTCATCTTCTTTCATAAAAATCTAAAACAAATATGACATATTCTTCCTATAATACCTGGATCAATTGATGAATATTTTGATCAAAAAAATAAACTTAATTTACAATAAAACAAAATTATAATTTTTTTTTAAAAAACCTCTAATGGATTCTACCATTGGAACATACAAAATCAAAGTTTCTTAAGAAAAGTTATAAACTTAAAATTTATAATTAAATATTCATTAAGAACCCCGTTAGGGGTTCTACCATTGAACATGCTCTAATGCGCATTTTGGACAAAACGTAGAATGAAAAAAATGTCGGAAATATTCATACATTACACATTTACACTTAACATATCTACAAAATAAATATGAAACAAAGGAAACAAAATTACAAAAAAAAAAAAAAAGCAACACTATTGGAATTTGGTACTCATCATCAATTTTTATCCTTGTGATTATTCATCCAAACCATAAATTTCTTCCGATTAACTCCAATCTCAATACAAAATCCCTCAACTTCCTCTCTACTCTCAGGGCTCACTTTCCAGCGCAGCTTCTCCGCATAATTCCTCATTTTCTCCGTCTGCTCCGCCGTGAACTTCGTCTTCAACCTCTTCACTCTCCCCTCCTCCTCCACTAAATCGTCGCCATCCGATCGATCTATCACAATCCGTTTCTTACCTTCGCCGTAAGGGGAGCAGAAGATCTGACGAAACTGATACGACGAAAGCTTGAGCACTTCAAGGACGCCGTCGGAAAGTGATTCTTCCCGGTGGAAGCTACGGTGGCAGCCGCATGCGGCGCAATTCAAGGAATCTTCTCCGGCGGTGGCGCTAACGAACTCGCCGCAGCCGTCATAGATTTTGATTCCGATGCCGAGGGCCTGATTCTTCCTGCATTCGCCGTAGCGTGGCTTGCGATTGACTTGGAAGCTCGATTCGAGGATCGGTGACGGCGCGTGACGAGGACGCGTGGGTTTAGGTAGGCGCGTCGGAGGGTAATGGACGTGGTCTCCGGTTTCACGGCAAATGGCTGTGGCTTTATTGCGACGTCTGCATTTTTCTTGTTTGTCCATTGGTGACGAAGACGAAGAAGAAGAGAGAGAAAATGGGAGAGAGGAGCGAGTGTTCGTGATTTTCAAGGAAAGAGTTGAGACTTGCTACTTTTTTAGCCTGTTTAGAATTTTGACAAGTATTCATAAATTTTCTTTTTTATCAACAAATTTTATGTTTTGATAAAAAAAACAACAACAAAATTTATGTTAATTATCGGGAAAATACAAAACATCTTCACCTTTTAAATTTTCGCAAAAAAATGCACTATCTTCATAAACAACAAAAAATCAATTTTGTTGATTAAACAATTTTAATCCCAATTTTTTTTTTTGTTGAAGAAACCGTTTTAGTCTTAATGTTAATCAATCATAACTGTTGACTAACGCCTTGAACTAAAACGGTTTGTTCAACAAAAATTGAGAATTGTTTTGGTATATAAAAATTGAAAATTAAATTGCCCAAAAGATGTTTTTGTTTTCAAACAGTTTGATTAAAGTAGTTAAAATGATAATAACATTAAATATAATTCTGTAGTAGTAAAAACGATTGTAAATGACAAAATATACAAAAACAAAAAATATAATTCCTTGATTTTGAAAAAATGAATAGAGATAACAAAAGATGAAATCACCGTTTATTTTTCACAATAAAATTTGTGAATCTTTGACAATAAAATCAATGTATTTGAAAAATAACCCAAATAAGATTATTCATTTCCCAGTAATTCAATCGCCGTAATTACTTCAATAAATTTCATATGTGTCCACATATCCATAAAAACATAACCACATTTTCTTCAATGCTTATATTTAATATTGTTTGTAGACCATAATTTGTTTGTAGTGTATCACCCAATAATAACTCTCTCATCTTGTGATTCTGTTGTCCATCGTTGCCGTCTAGAAACTGGTCCAATCGCCAGTCCTCAATTTGCTAATGCTGATTTGAATGGCTCTATGTTGATATACCAAACCAAGACGGTCCTCTATGCACATTTTCCTTTAATAAGGAGAGATTATCTGCTTCAATTTCCACATTTTGGGAGAGATCGCTACCATCTCTGTCCTCTTTCAGGGAGAGAATATTTCCATCAAATTCTCTCTCTATGAGAGGTGATGTTTATTTAGTTTCAAAGCCGATAAAACTCTATAGCTTCCTAACCGGGTTGTTTTCCTGTGTAACGGTCTTCATGATACCTGGAGATGCAATAAAGCTCGCTTTGATGCAACCCGAAATTATGGATAGTTTTTCAACGTCACATATTATGGTGACCAAGATCCAACATTATGATTCAGTCATGAATGGTTTGTCGACGCATTCTAGTATTCTTGGCAATGTTTTGGATTCGTTGTCGTTCAATCTCGAAGATTTTCAGTTTTTTTTATCAACTTTACTTTATTTAATCTCCGTTGTTGCAATTCTTAGCTTAGCCAATGCAGAGAAAATAATTTGGTTAATCACTGTTTAAACTCTTTTGTATTAAACTCTACTTTGGAATGATATAAAATCGATTGTTTGATAAAAAGTTGAATAACCTTAACATTCAATAGAATTCAAAAATCAATAAATTAAATAACACTAAAATTTAAAGGGATAATTGTAAATATATGACACATTGAACAAACTATTGTCTCTAGAAGATTTATTAGATTTTTGCCACTTTTTGACAAAATACCCTTTTATTATTGTTTTATAATTGAAAATAAATATTTTTAAATTTCTAAAAAATTCAAAAATATCAAAAATGGAAATACAAATATATTCGATAATCATTTTAGGAAAGATTGTGATTTATAAAATATTTTTTACCTTGTCTACGAAACGTAGAATATTTATTCTACAAACGTAGAATTTGTTTTCTATTGTTTCCTCTCTAATCTACGAAATGTAGATTCGACATTATATTACTTGTTTTGCCTTCTACGAGCCCTCTAGAATACGTTTCTACAACTTGTTATGTATTATATAGATTTTGGATTAAGTATTCTACATTTAACAATATATTCTACATTTTAAAGAATATAATTTATGTAATTATGTCTCTAGAAGATTTATTAGATTTTTGTCATTTTTTTGACAAAATACCCTTTTATTATTGTTTTATAATTGAAAATAAATATTTTTAAATTTCTAAAAAATTCAAAAATATCAAAAATGGAAATACAAATATATTCGTTAATCATTTTAGGAAAGATTGTGATTTAAAAAATATTTTTTACCTTGTCTACGAAACGTAGAATATTTATTCTACAAACGTAGAATTTGTTTTCTATTGTTTCCTCTCTAATCTACGAAAGGTAGATTCGACATTATATTACTTGTTTTGCCTTCTACGAGCCCTCTAGAATACGGTTTCTACAACTTGTTATGTATTCTATAGATTTTGGATTACGTATTCTACATTTAACAATATATTCTACATTTTAAAGAATATAAGTTCTGTAATTATGTCTTTGTTCTATGGAATGTATATTTCCTATTCTAGGAAGTAGTTAACAAAATCTGAGTAAATCTAGGATCATGGGTGATCTTAGTATATCCAAAAAACTGAAAATATTTATGGAAAATATTTTTTTTTCCATTTTTTCACTACGTTTTTTTTCCTTCTTTTTCTTCTCTTCATCGACTTCTTTTTGTTCTCTTTTCTTCTCTTCATCCACGACAGGTTTCACGATTCTTTTAAAAAATTCTTCTCTTAACGTTGTTTACTCTATCGCAAATATGATGCATAAATATGTATCTCCTGTGTATGGAAGAAGTCGGATATCAATAAGGGCTGGGTTTTTGTTGTTGATGAAGGCAAAAGAGGTCGGATATCAATAAGAGTCGCAATGAGCAACCGAGCGAGAACAACGATGTTACATACCTGTGAAAGAATTGCAACGGTTATGACTAGAGAGATATTTCAAAGACCAAATTGAAGGATAAAGAGAAGCAACTTACAGAAACTCTTTGTTGATTAATCCCTCCATTTGCAGTTACCATAATATATCCATTTTTGCCGTCTAAAAATCAGGAAAATAAAACTCCATAAGAAACAATCTTTTTAATCCAATTATAAAGAGGGAGAGAAAATGAGACCGTCAGGAGACCAAGAGCGTTGATCAGCGCAAGGCTTCCAAGCCAAAGCTTGTTCCTTTGGCTCCTACCATAAGTCTTTTGGCTCAAGTTTGTTCTGCTCCAATCAAACACCATTACAACAAATCGTTTCAACAGAATTAAAACAAGCAGTAACAAACAAAAAAATGTTACGGATAAGATTGTTTTTGGAGAATACATTTACCTCTGCCAAATTCTGAGCGGCCAAACCCAACATTCTATCATATGTTCCATTATATTTTCTCTTTGATTTTCCAATCCTTTTACTCTCATCATTCTAATTCACACAACATGTTTACATCAATGAAACTTTCAAGCACAAACAACAGATTTTAGATCAAGTGAAACTTTCAAGCGAAAAACAAAGTACTATCTCTAAACAGACAGCTCTACATTAGAATCATTACCACCAAAGTTTCATATCACAGCATTTAATCTTTTACTCTGTTTTCTAGGAGATAACAAAAGCTAATATATTTTCCTCTTGGTATGTGAAAAATGAGTTTAACATAAGAAAAATAAGAAAACATGTCAAATTTAAGATTACAATCATTTGACCTGTGTAGAAACTCATTTCGGGTCCGGGTTTGGGTTCTTAGAGAATCCTTTTCGAAGCCAAACTCGACCTTCGTGAAGGCGAGAGAGCATGAACCAATTAACGAGGAAGAAGAAACCCAAAACCGCGATTACGCCGATGGCTGTTTTAGCCGTCCTTTGCTCGTACCAAACTCGGATTAATCTCTTCCTCTTCCCTCGATTAATCGTTTGTTTGTCTCCGACGAATGCTGAGGACCGGGTCGGGCCGAGACGCGGGGAATGAGGAGGTGGACCTCCGTAGACGCAAAGATCCAGCCCAAGCACAATTGACCAGGGAGCGGTCCAATCTTCGCCACGATAGTGGATTTCCAGAATGCTTTGTGTCCCATAAACCATTTTGAGAGACGAAGCTTCATAAGTTTGTAAAAGATCCTTCCCATCTCGGGGGACCTCCAATTTTCTCAGAATTTTCAATTAGGAAATCATTAAAATCTCCTATAACGAGCCAATGGGAATCACGTTCAGCACCAACCTCCGACATTTTACTCCAAAAGGTAGCTCTATTTGCACTTTGGGGAGCTCCATACACAAAGGAAACGAAAGAAGAGGTCCCTTTGAACTTAATATGGGTATCAATGCAATTTGCTGAGAATTCTTTAATTTCCACATCCACTTCATCCTTCCACAACAACACAAGACCACCACTTAAGCCAATTGGTGGTATAGTAAAAGTATTTGAATAGCCCAAGCAATCAAGAGTCTTTGAAATAAAGTCATCAGTATTTTTCGATTTCATGAGAAACAACAAGTCTGGGAACATACTCTTACGTATGTCCTTTAGACGTTGAATTGTCAAAGTGTTCCCCAAACTTTGACAATTCCAACTGAAAATGACTAAGGAAGAGGGTGACGTGGGGACCAAAAATATGCCACATCATTACAAGAGTTTGGTATAATCACCATAGAAGGGTTATCCATTACCGAGCAAGGGCCTGGAACATCCTTATTGCAAGGTACATTTTTAGAAGAATTGACACCGAGTTTCTTTTTTGCAGATCTAGACACATTGATCTTCTTGAGATCCAGCCCTTGTAGAGGACTTCTAGCTCCACGCTTCTTAGCTGCTGGTTTTGCAATCTTGCGTTTAACCGCAACTTTACTTTGGCCAGCTGTGTTTGTAGATTTCACAATAGCTTTTTCTTTGGCTTGTTTTCTGTTTGGAGGCGATGGTTGTCCCAATCTCAAGGAAGTATGAATTCTTGCAGGGAGAATATCTTCATCAGGTTCCATAATAGTGATGGACAATCTTTGAGAGGCGGAGCGAGGAGTTGATAGTCAACCTTGACTATGAATGATAGCATCATGACTGTTGTTCTCTGCATACATGACTTCCACCTCTTGGAGTCTACCCGAATCTTAGATAGGGACTCCCCTTACACTTAGAGAGAAGCGGGAAGGGGGAATGGAGGTCCTTTCTAGGGCAGAAATTCTTTCCCTTGAGGAGCTACCTGGGTTACTAGCACCATGACCAGATGGGGGAAGCATAGGTTCCCTATCAAGTCGAGGAGATGGCGCATAAGAGCCTTGAGATCTGAGAGATCGAGCAGGTTCAGCATGCAGCATCTCTCTATTGGGAGGACTTCGGAAAACTCCATCACTTTCCATGTCCACTCTACCTCCGGAACCCAAAGCTTGGGGGGAGTGAAAGCAGAGGGGGTTGCAAAAGAGTTCCGGATGTTCTCAGAATGAGACCGCTGCGTGTCTCGAGAGCCACCCGTAGAGAGGTGATGTGAACCATCATGGAGAGAAGCTTCTTTTTGTTCTGCTAAAGTCGGTAATTCCCGTCTCACATTTTACGAGACAAAGTGTCTTGGTGGGGACCGCTCGCGAGGAGGTCGTCTGGGAGGGGAGCATCTAGGAGGGGATCGACGAGGAGGAGATAATCTGTGAGGGGGACGATGGGGAGGTGAGTATCATGAGAGATTTAATCTTGGTTTATGTTAGCATAAGATGCACACTCTAAGCTTATATTAGCATAGATCATAGTATGTATATAAGTAAAACCTTTACTGTTCATATTTGATTAATGAGAAGAATATACAATTCATAACAACTTTTCCCTCTTGACTCGTTTCCATCTTGAACTTGTTCTTGAGCTTGTTATGGTATCAGAGCAACACGATCGAAGATCATGAGTGTATCTTTTTCGGATTTGATTCTCATTCATTTGATTTCCGCAGTTCTTCTCATTCATCAATCTCTTCTCATTTTTTTCATCGAATCAATTTCCATTTTCCTTCTTTCATTGACCTGATTGTGTTCGTTCTCCGATTTATCAACATCGCGACACAATTTCTTCGAATATCGGTGTTCTTAAGCCCGCAATCTCTTGTTTCTTTGATGAAATTATCATCAAATTCTTGATTTCGTCACTCGATTTCAATCTCCGATGGTGAATCCATCTAATACGCCTGTCACAGATCACTATGATAATCCTTACTTCCTACACAGCACGGATCATGCTGGGTTACAGCTTGTAGCAGATCGATTATCTTCCGGTGCTGATTTTCACTCTTGGAGACGCTCCATGCGTATGGCGCTGAATGTTCGCAACAAATTGGGATTTATCGATGGTACGATTCTGAAACCCTTAGATAATCATAGGGATGCTGGTTCTTGGTCACGCTGCAATGATATGGTAGCAACTTGGTTAATGAATTTAGTATCTAAGAAAATAGGACAGAGTTTGCTATACATGTCTACGGCTGAGGGAATCTGGAAAAACTTGATGTCTAGATTTAAACAGGAAGATGCTCCTAGAGTCTATGAGATAGAACAGAGATTGAGCACCATCCAACAAGGTTCGATGGATGTGAGTGCTTATTACACAAAATTGATCACATTATGGGAAGAATACAAGAACTACATAGAGTTACCAGTTTGCACATGCGGCAAATGTGAATGTAATGCTGCAATTCTTTGGGAAACGTTACAGCAACGAGGAAGAGTCACTAAATTCTTGATGGGGTTAAATGAATCTTATGAGTCTACACGGCGTCACATTCTGATGCTCAAACCTATTCCAAATATTGAAGAAACTTTCAATATTGTGGCTCAAGATGAAAGACAAAGGATAGTCAAACCTGTAATCAAGTCTGAGAATGCTGCTTTCCAGACGACGGGTTCTTACTATGGAAATGAATCAGTTCTATATGATCAAAATGAATTTGCCGCAGCTTACAATACATACAGACCAAGAGGGAACCGTCCTCTGTGTACCTACTGTGGACAATTAGGACATACGGTTCACAAATGCTATCGAGTCCATGGATATCCTCCTGGATACAAATCCCCAACTTCAGGAAACAATCCTCCTAAAACAACTTTTGTTCCTCGAGGTCAAAATTCATACACTCCAAGACCACCGCAACAGAATTTTAATTCTGGTCCACAACAGAGAGCTGTTGCTAACATCTTTACTGGAGTATCTTCTGGTGGCTCAACCACATATATGCCTCCACCTGCTCAGAATAATCCTAATCTGCATATGAATCAATTTACTACAGCTCAGATTCAGTCTCTAATTCAACAGTTGAATCAACATGTTCAGATTCCAGAGAATCCTGCTCCTTCTACAGCTCCTTGTAATTCCATTACTGAATCTGGTGTCATGGCAAGTCAATCTTCTTCTGGTAACTTTCCTCTTCTTTCCACAAATCTTAGATATGAAAATTTTACTTTCACTTTTCAACATCAATGACTATCCACACTCTATTCTTCTCTTCCTACTGGATCTTGGATAATCGATAGTGGGGCTACTAGTCACGTCTGTTCTGATCTTGCAATGTTTAAAGAAATTTTTTTAGCATCAGGAATAACAGTTTCTTTGCCTAATGGTACTAAGCTTCCTATCACTCATACTGGTACTATTCAAATATCTGATTCATTGGTCTTATATGATGTCCTGCATGTTCCCTCATTTCATTTGAACTTGCTTAGTGTGAGTAGTCTCTTACGTGACAATAATTGCTCTGCTCATTTTTATCCCAATTCATACTTTATTCAGGAACTTTCACAGCACTTGATGATTGGGAAGGGTGATATGATCAATAATCTTTACATTCTGGATGTTTCTGATGACTCTCTACATGCTGTCTCTGCTGCATTCTGTGGATCCTTGTCAGTTGATGGGAATCTTTGGCATCAACGCCTCGGACATCCGTCTTCTGTCCAGTTACAGGTCTTATCTGACACTCTTTCTATTTCTAAGTCTAGTTTGTCGTCTCATAGTCATTGTTCTGTTTGTCCATTAGCAAAACAGAAGCGTCTGTCTTTTCCTTTTAATAATCACATGTCTTCAAGTCCATTTGATTTGTTACATTTAGACATTTGGGGTCCTTTTTCCATTGAGTCTGTTGAAGGATATAGATACTTTCTCACCATAGTTGATGATTGTACCCGTGTTACTTGGGTCTATATGCTAAAGAATAAAAGTGATGTTTCCCACATTTTTCCTTCTTTTCTTAAACATATTTCCACTCAATTTCATGCTACTGTTAAATCTATCCGGACTGATAATGCACCAGAACTTGGATTTACTGAATTGGTTAAAGAACATGGAATGATTCACTATTTCTCTTGTGCATACACACCTCAACAGAATTCTGTGGTTGAAAGAAAACACCAACACTTGCTTAATGTGGCTCGTGCTCTTTTATTTCAATCTAACATCCCCTTAGCATATTGGAGTGATTGTGTGTTAACTGCTGTCTTTCTCATTAATAGGACTCCATCACCTCTTTTGAATAACCTTAGTCCTTTGAAATGATGCTTAAGAAACCTCCTGATTACACATTACTAAGAAATTTTGGTTCTCTTTGCTATGTTAGTACATTTCAAAAAGATAGAACCAAGTTTTCTCCTAGAGCTAGACCTTGTGCCTTTTTAGGTTACCCTTCCGGCTACAAGGGCTATAAAGTCTTAGACTTAGACAATCATTCAATTTAAATTTTGCCAATGTCTACACCTGATTTGACTGATCTCGTTAATGATTCCATTCCTGTTCCCACTGTATCTCCTGACATTCATGCATCATCATCATCTCATCCATCTGATAGCATAGTCCAGTCTTCAAATGAAATAGTTGACACTAATGATAACTTGATTTCTCTTCCTATTGCAAGACCAAAACGACAGACTAAAACCCCTAGTTACTTATCTGATTTTCATTGTGCTCTTCTTAAATCCCACTTATCTCTTCCATCTCCTTCTCATACCACTCCATATCCTATATCTTCTGTACTTTCATACCAAAATATTTCTCCACCATTTTATGGTTTTCTGCTTTCTTACTCTCTGGAAACAGAGCCCAAAACTTTCAAACAAGCCATGGCTTCTGATAAATGGAAAGGGGCTGTGAATGAAGAACTAAGTGCTATGGAACTTAACAAGACATGGGATGTGACCTCTCTACCTACAGGGAAGAACATTGTTGGCTGCAAATGGGTATTCACAATCAAATACAATTCTGATGGAACCATAGAGAGATGTAAAGCACGCTTGGTAGCAAAGGGATTCACACAACAAGAAAGTGTGGATTTCAATGAAACTTTTTCTCCTGTTGCTAAACTAACCAGTGTCAAATTGATGTTGAGTTTAGCTGCTGCCAAAGGATGGCAATTGTCACAGATGGATGTCTCTAATGCATTCTTGCATAGTGAGCTTGATGAGGAGATCTATATGAGTCTTCCACAAGGTTACACTCCAGCAGCTTTCAAGATCAAGGATCTTGGTCCTATGCGATTCTTCCTAGGGCTGGAAATTGCAAGATCTTCCAAAGGCATATCTGTTTGCCAAAGAAAATATATCTTCTTGCCTGCAAGCCAAGCTCCGTTCCTATGGATCCTTATGTTCATTTAAGCAAAGATACTGACACTCCTCTAGATTCTGCTACACCATACCGAGAGTTGATTGGACGGTTGCTATATCTGACCATCACCAGGCCAGATATTACTTATGCTGTTCACAAACTCAGTCAATTTCTTCAATCACCAACTGATGTGCATCTACATGCAGCTCACAGAATCCTAAAGTATCTCAAAGGTAATCCAGGTCTTGGATTGTTCTACTCTGTTGATACTGACATTTGCCTTAATGCATTTGCTGATGCTGATTGGGCATCTTGCCCTGATTCTCGGAAATCCACCACTGGATTCTGTGTTTACCTTGGCACATCTCTTATATGTTGGAGATCAAAGAAGCAGAAAGTCATCAGTCGAAGCCGCACAGAGGCTGAATACAGAAGTTTAGCAGATGTCACTCGGGAGATCATCTGGTTACATCAACTGCTACTAGACTTCAAAGTCCAGGTCCTTACTACAACTAAACTTTTATGTGACAACAAATCAGCAATTCACATTGCCTCTAATCCTGTATTTCACGAGCACACAAAGCACATAGAGATTGATTGTCACACAGTTAGGAACCAAATCAAGGCTGGTTCTCTTAAAGCCATTCATGTGACCAGTGAAAATCAGCTCGCAGATATATTGACCAAGCCACTACATCCAGGTCCTTATAATGCTCTTCTTGGTCGTATGTCAATGTCAAGCCTTTTCAATCCTCCATGTCCAGATTGAAGGCTTGCGGGGGTGTATATGAGAGATTTAATCTTGGTTTATGTTAGCATAAGATGCACACTCTAAGCTTATATTAGCATAGATCATAATATGTATATAAGTAAAACCTTTACTGTTCATATTTGATTAATGAGAAGAATATACAATTCATAACAACTTTTCCCTCTTGACTTGTTTCCATCTTGAACTTGTTCTTGAGCTTGTTAGTGAGCATGCCCTAAAGTCCATGTTCCTATCCTAATTCCTTGCCAATAGTTCGAATGGTTTGATCCGTCCAAAAGTGGACCAGAATGTTGTGAATCTTGACCTAGAAAGTAATCATGGCAGGAAAAGCCTCTAAAATGATTGGCTCCCACCATTGAAGAAGAAGCATCCATTTCTTGTAGTGGAAATTTCCTTTCTTCAGAACAATCTGAAGGTCTTGAAATATAGCTGGAATTTTTCACGCCCTAACTCTCTGCCTGTAGCTCGACCTTCAAGATTATAGAAGTGCAGCAGAAAGTCCAAGACCGCACGAGGCTTCTGAATAACATGGTTGATGACTCTCCCAACGAGGGTGAATCTGTTTTCTTCAATCAGCGCTGAATTATCGCCGTCCGGAATACGAACAGGGGACTGACGGGCCGGAATCTTGGAGCCAGAGACCCATTTTCTTTTTCTTTTCTGGAGTACCGGTGAGACATATTGAGGAGAAAACCAGAAAATATGATGAACACTCGGTGTAAGGAGCTTCAGCTAAAAGAAAATCCTTATCACTCAAAGTAAAGAGATTGAAGAAGAATATACACACAGTAGAATGGAGGTTATTAGCAACCCAAAAGGTGAGAAGGCCCATATCTACCAGAAACGTAGAGTTGGTTCACTCCGGGAAGACGAGGTGAGGAACGCATGCGCGGAAAGGGCGAAGGCAGCAAGGGGGGCCACAAGCGGCGACATATGAGCGTTGGGAGAAGCAAATAACCGGGAAAAAGGGGGAGAAAGTTGAAAAAGACAAAAAAATTCTCGCCGGAAAGAAGTGGTTGCGGCAGAAAGAAGCTTCCTACGGCGGTGACAGGGACATATGCGGAGGCAGATCACATATCGGAGAGTAGTTGGGGATGCATCGAGACTCATGCCTGAGAGAGTTTAAACCTCGTACGGACAGAGAGAATAATAAGATGTTGTTGACGGCGGCGAGATCTGAAAATAAGGGGATTAGATCTGAAGAAGAAGAGGGAGAAGAGTAGGAAGGAGAAGAGATAAGCAAATTGTTTAAGAGAAAAAGAGAAGATTTGTGTCCGTTAGATTTAATCTTATCAACGATGGAGGATAAAAGAAACTGTGATCCTCATGTTAATGTAGTACCCAATGAGAAGTCAGTCTATTTTTAAACGGTTATTTGTATATTATTTGTAAGTGTTATTTGTATATTATTTGTAAGTGTTGGATTTTTTTGTATATTATTTGGTGTTTATGTGTAAGAGTTTACAATTTAAGATTCAGAGTTTATGATTAAGGGTTAGAGGTATAGGTTTTAGGGTATAGGATTAAGGGTTTGTGTTTGGGGTTTAGAATTTAGAATTTATAAAATAATTATATTTAAAAATATATAATATATAATATTTAAAGAGAGAAGTATCTACTATATAAAATTTGTTTTAGTTGACAATTTTGTGAAGGATTCATTCATTGGTTAGTCTCATACTCTTGAAAATTGGAGAGATAATCATCGTTGACCAAAACATTTGAGAAAAAACAAAGGAAGAGATCAAAGGCAAGTCATCAAATATATACGATTTCAAAAAAAAAAACATGGGTTCAATGGAATAAATACTCACAACTAAAGAAATTGAAGACTATTCATAAGGAGTAAGATGATGTACAAACTTTCAACATGGACATAAACAACAATGGAAACACACTTTCAACTACTTTTTAATAATAATCAATCCAAACGATATTTTGTTTAGTTGGGACTTGGGATCATTAGATTTACTGCGAGATAAAGATATTACATAGTCGGAAATAAACCATTGAATCTAGCAGCCCGACTTAATTGAATATTATAAAGTAAAGTTTCCAACAGCTGAACAAAGTCAAAGAAAAAAATATGTCATGAAACAAAACAAGCAAATAAAAATACACAATAAAAAAAATATTTAACTACAAAATAGTTTAAAATTAAAATAGCGCGGGTTCTCACCAAGTTACTAATAAAAGTTGAAGGTATATGCTTTCCAGGGCGTCCATATATGATTTTAAACGACCAATTAAAATATGCAAAATCAGCATTTTAATTAAATCTTAAATAATGCTAAAAAATCCAAAAAATCATTTCTCTTAAAATAGAAAAAAATCAAAAGAGCTAAATTAACAAAAGAAAAAAATGGAAATAAATAAAAAAACTAAATTAACAAAAGAAAAAATCATTTAAAAAAAAATAATTTGATATCTATGCAAGAAAACAAAAATGGAAATAAATATCAAAAGAGCCAAATTAACAAGAGAAAAATATTTAAAAGGAAATTAACTTGATATATATACTAACTATATGAAAAATCAACATAAAAAGCGTAACAAAAAAAAAGGAAATTATATGTCAAAATAAAATCCCATTCTAATAAAAATTGATGCTATATACATCTAAGTGTATCCACATAGAATTTTAAACGACCAATTAAAATATGCCAAATCAGTATTTTAATTAAATCTTAAATAATATCAAAAATTCCAAAAAGCGTGCCTCTTAAAATAGAAATAAATATCAAAAGACATAAATTAACAAAAGAAACAAATTATTTAAAAGAAAATTAATTTGATATCTATGCTAACTATATGGAAAATCAACATAAAAGTTTAACAAACAAATAAAGAAAAAGGAAGTTATATGCCAAAAAACGGTGTCTTCTAAAATAAAAATAAATATCAAAAGAGTTAAATTAAAAAAATCAAAAATTAAAGATGTAAATAAATTTCAAAAGAGGTAAATTAAGAAAAGAAAAAATATCATTTAAAAGGAAATTAACTTGATATCTATGCGAACCCTATGAAAAATCAACAAAAAAACTTTAAAAAAAAAACTAATTAAAGAAAATTTATGCATCTAAGGGCGTCCACATAGAGTTTTAAACGACCAATTAAAATATATCAAATCAACATTTTAATTAAATTTTAAATACTGTCAATAATTCCAAAAAACCGTGTATCTTAAAATGGAAATAAATATCAAAAGAGCTAAATAAACAAAAGAAAAAATTATTTAAAAAAAATTAATTTGATATCTATGATAACTCTATGAAAAATCAACATAAAAAGCTTAACAAACAAAAAAAAGAAAAAGAAAATTATATGCCAAAATAAAATGGAAATCAATATAAAAAAACACTAAACTAACAAATGAAAAAATTATATAAAAATAAAATTGACTTGATATCTAGGCTTAACTAAAAAAAAATGTCTTAATGTTTTATTAAAAAGAAACTGTTTATTTGAGTTGTCCATTTCTGGGAGGCACGAAATGACAAAAAAGCAGTTTCATTTTAGGTTTTGAACTGTTTCTTATCGATCAAAAGGTACTAGGAAATCTATTTACTCATCACCAATCAAAAATTTAATTAGCACTAATATATTCTGTTTTAACAAATTTTTTTTAAGTCAACTACAATCACTACAAGAAAACAATCGATTCGCAATGGAATTTGCGACGGATTTGCGAGTATTTTGCGAGGGATTTGCGAGTGCTTGAACAGTCGTCGCAAATCCGTCGCGAATTTGCGAGAGAAAGGGTCGTCGAAAATTGCGACGCCTTTGCAACCTATTTGCGACGAAATTGCGAAGGACCATCTATAGTCGCAAATTCGTAGCAAATTTACGACGGAAATGCGAGGGACAATGTGTCGTCGTAAATTCGTTGCAACTTTGCGAGGGATCTGCGAGGGATTAGCGAGAAATCTAAGGGTAATCGCAAATCCGTCGCAAATTTGCGAGGGAAATTTGTTAGCGGTTCTCGAGGAGACAAAACGGAAACCGGATGGCTCTTTTATCGATGGACGCTCGGAGAATATCTACAACGATGTCACCTCGCGGCTCGAACTGTTATCTCAGCCAGCCGATACTTATGATCCTGAGAGCACAGCATCTGGCGGACTTACTCTTTTCGTGAAGAACTAAATTTTTACTGAGGTACGTATTTAAAAATTAAATTGTTGAATTGTATTTAAATATTTTTAGAAATATTTATAATATTTGTTTTTTGGTCTTTTATAGGTTGCTCCTCGCAAAAAAAGAAGAATTTACACCAGATCATAACGAGTCAGGCCGAGATGATAACGATTCAGGCCGAGATGCTAACGAATAAGGCCGAGAAGATTAATTCCTATGATGCCTTCATGGACTACTTTGCTGAGAAGGATCTGGCTTTTGCGAGTCTTCGCGAAAGACGTAACCCTTCGGGATCCAGTCCAGGAATCGGAACTAATCCCAGAACCGGTCCGTTGTAAATTTTAATTTCTTTTTTGTTTTTTTTGTTTTTTATGTTTTATTGTAAAACAATTATGTACTTTTTTTGAATAAAAAATAAATTAAATAAATTATGTTTTATAAATTTAAAAGTAAATTAATTAAATTATTATTTATTTTTTAAATTAAATATTTAATAATTTTTAATTAAAAAATTCATGGTCCCTCGCAAATCCATTACAATTTTGCGATGGCTTTGTGACGACAAGAAACAATGCAGTCGCAAATCCATCGCAAATTTGCAATGGATTTGCGATGGCAGGAAACAATGCCATCGCAAATTTGCGATGGATTTGCGACAACCGGAAACAAATCTCTTGCAAATCCATCGCAAATATTGCGACGACTTTCACGTTGGTATGAAGCCCTCGCATATGTGCGACGTTACATGCACTCGCAAAAGCGTCACAAATTTGCAACATAAAATATTCCGTCGGAAATTTGTGAGGGAATATTGTTTGTCGCAAATTTGCGACGGATTTGCGAGGGAATTTGATTTGCGACGACTGATTTGCGACGGAAAAGGGGTCCTCGCAATTCCGTCGCTATGACTGATTTGTGACGGATTTGCTACGGATTTGGCCATCGCAAATCGGTTGTTTTCTTGTAGTGAATCCAAACAATCATAACGGCTAATCGAATAGGCTATTATGAGACAAACCTGAAGGCCGATGTAGTCTACATAATTAAAAATTTCTTGGTCATTAACAACAAGGCTAATTATAGGATGACTTCTCACAAGTTTATAATCTAATTCAGTAAAAAAACAACATTGGTTCATGCCACAAATATTATCTAGTAATATTAACTAACAAACTAAAAAGACCACAAAGTTTTGATGAAATTCTAATTTCAAATCAGCATGCTATGCTAGAGGTTTACTAGATTTAGGTTTCACATGTACCTACAAATCTCAATGTAAGACTACAAAAAAAATAAACAAACATTTTTTTTATAAAAAGTAAAATGTCTTATCTATTGCAATGCAATATAAAGTCATACAAGTTTCGCTACTACAAACTGAGTAAATCAGATCAAGTAGAAGACCACATCTAATACACTAGACTCTTTGTACTTTTTTCAATTAACTTAACGTTAGTTAAAATTCATCAAATGTTTACTACTCATTTTTCTGTTATCTAAAAAGATTACTTAATATTAGTTAAAGTTCATCAAATGTTTACTGTGAAATTTCAAATTCAAAATCCGGGTATTATGCTATCAGATATACATTTTAAAAAGATAAAAAACAGTCCTTTAGACAAAAAAATATGTAAAGTAAATATATTAAAATCATACATTCATCGTGAGTCCTTCCTTAATACAAAAAAATTTGAACACTATGCAAAAAATTAATAAAAAATGGAAAAAGATGTTGAAAGATACGATATAAGCATATATTAAACGAATACTTTTTAGTTTTCTAAAATATCAAACAATTCTTCTTCTATTCTTATTTCTATACACAAGACATATAGTCCAAACATTTTAGTATTTTTGATAAATTAGTTTTCTAACTAGGTAAAAATCAATTGATTTAGTAATATTTTACTTAACAAAATCTATAATCTTATAAATAAATACAAGTAGGAGAAAACTGCACATCATATTTAAATATATTTTTATAAAAATAAAATTTATGTAAATACATTATATTTTAGATAATTTAAAAGTTACTAACCAAAAAAGATTAAACTAAATTATTAATATAGACCCGCGCATAACGCTGGTGAAAAATCTAGAGATGAGGAGTCTCGTTGGTGGACAGGTCATCTCAAGCTGGCACCTCAGGGTCAACACGAACGAGTGGTGGAAGATTCCCAAGTCTTCTCCTACCTTCAACTTCACTATGATCTCAATCTCGATCTTGTTGTCGTCCATCTGTCTCTTGAGCTCCACTGCCTCGTTTAGAGGCAAGTTGAACATGCTCAAGCGGATCGTCTTAGACCTCGTGCTGACTTTCCCGAGAGAGAATGGTTGGATTGCTTGCCCTGCAATATCTTTTCCCCAGAAGTACATCCTTTTCCCCAGACGCTCAAACTCTACGGTTGCCTTCTTGTTCGGGTTTGTGAAGCTCGCCACCATCTTGAGATTGATGCTGAAATCCACAAGTTACTTGTCTACCATAGTGTCTATGTTGGCGCTAGCTATGTCGAACATGGGGGGTGTTGGTTTCCTCGCCAGGATCACTATCGCAGAGTAAATGGCAAATAGAAACACCCCAAGTCAGAGGAAACCGACGCACCAGACCAAGGGCGGATCCAGAAAATAATTTTGCATGGGGCACGCTATATTAAAATATTAAATATAATTTAGTAAATTAATATATAATATATGATTTTTTTATTAGTTATTAAAAATTTACGTCTTATCTTAAACAAAATTAATTGAGCTAAACTAAACAAAACATTTTCCCCGTCAATGCTAAATATTTATTTTTGAGTAATATTAACATAAAATTGTATATTGCATATAATAATTTCATCTTAATTGTTTTAAATTTTATTATAATCTAAGTATTGAAAGAAGATTATATATTAAAACACAAACAATGAAATTTATTTAAAAATAATAGTGTGAGTAAAACGTGAAGAAGTTGTATTTTTGTACATTGGAAAAAACTATTACTAAAAAAAAAGATAGAAAATCAATTGTGAAAAAGAAATAAAAGTCTTAGAAAAAACGAAGGAAAAAATAAGCAAAAACAAAAGGAAAAATGAGCAAAAACAAAAGGAAAAAATGAGCAAAAACAAAGGAAAAACAAAAACAAAAACAAAACAAAGGAAAAAGTTCCCGGAGTATGATACACCGTCGGAGGTGTGGATTCTGAATGCAATGGAGGAGGAGTTTGTGGTGAATATGTTCTCTCTGGTGTTCTTGACCCGCTGGTTCTTGGAGAAGATGATGCGCTCGGATTCGTCTCCAAAATTTCAGGTTTTAAATTTGTAAACCTAAAAGTTCTGCAAGTGCACATACGTGCGTTGTAGTACTTTAGGTATCGATCCACATGGAGGGAATGCTATTCTGCGAGATCTTAGAAAGAGAGTTAGTAAGGAAGTCTAAAACGAAAAAGTTTATGATTTATCACGAAGCGAGTGATAGGAATTTAAACTAAACTACGCGAGCAAAACAAGTAAATAAACTAGTAAACAAAGCAATATTGAAATTTAAGCTAATCTAATAAAGTAAATAAGAAAGAAAATAACCAAGTGAATAATCAAAATCGAGGCTGTAAATAAATAAACTAAGCGTTGGGCAATCGGGAACTCTCTAGGGATCATGGCCGAAAATCATAAGAATTTTGCTAGGGTTTTTAAAGCGACTTTTTGTCGTCTTTGGATTCTTGAACTTGGAACACGGACACTATGTGTAGTCTACTTTCGTACACCCTACACACCTACAACTTTAGTACTCGACGTTATCTTTCTTCTCCGGCTGCGCAAAAAGTTAGTAATTATACTCAAAAGTCGTTAACGCTCACAATCCCTTCACAAGTATACTTTCAAAATCTTGTGACGGTTTTGCTCGTCTACCCTAGGTCAAACATATGGATCCAGTACTTTCGTAGCTCTAAGAATATTTAAGATCAGTTGCAAGGTAGCTAATCAAGCAAACATGCATTAAGAATAAGGATAGAACGAAGAATTATAATCGATATACCCTACACTAAAACCTAATTAGAAATCGATCCATGAGAGCCCCTTGAGAACCCTTTACCCAACGGGAAAACTACTCGATCACGACCATGCAAGACAAAATTGAGTTTCTGAATTGCATAATCAATATATAAGAAATTAAACCAAATGGTTCAAGAGAAATACCTATCTCCCGAAACAAAGAACGAAGAACGAAATTTTGGTGCAAAAAGTAATCTAAAAGTGAACAAAAAGGGGACTACGAAATTTTGTCTGTAAAATAAGTATTTATAGGTATTCAACTCTTGCTTTGGTCATCCTTAGGGTTTCTTTGAAGAGAAAACGAAGTGGGCTTGAATATGGGCTTTGAAGACCTGTTTTTGGGCCGAAACTGATTCACAGCCTGTGCGTGGCTTGGACCAGCGGCCAAAGGATGTTTCGCCGCCGCTAGAGAGCCTAGAACAGTGGCCAGGAGTGTATTCGCCGCGGCCAGGAGGCTTGGACCCGTGGTGGTTGGCCTATAAGGTTGAAACTTCAATTCTTCTATTGCTTCTTTCGTGAAACTGAAGAATATGCCTTCAGTCAATTAGATGTATCTTGAGATCTAACCATTGGATTGTCTTGAAACCAACTAGGTATGAAAGGTGGTTCTCCCATCTATCTTGTCTCTATTGGATGTCAAAGTTCTGACGGTACAAAATTTTCCAAAATCTGATTTTTCTCCAATTTGCGTCGTTTTGCCTAAATAACCTGAAAAGAGTCTTGAAACTACAAATATGCGAAAATACGATAAAAACATGTAAAAGCAAGTGAAACACTTATTAAAGTGTTCTAAAATAAATGGTAAAACGGGTAAAAATACGGTGTTGTCACATCCCCAGACTTAAACCATGTTTGTCCTCAAACAAGACAAAAATTAAGTTTGGAAATGATCTACAAAAAAATCATAGGGAACTAGAAATCTCGGAGACCGTCCTAAACCATAACCATCGAACTACATCAAACGCAACCTAGCCTAGAAAATTCTCACCAGAAGTTTCCATAACACTAGTCCGCTGTATCTGTCATACGAAATATAAACTTTCAAAATCCAAAAATCAGGTCAACTAGCTCTCTAAATTCATTAAGTACAAACGTGAACTTCTCATCAAAATGATTAAACCAAGACAATCGAGGCTAGGTATTAAAGGCATTTAGAGGTGAGGTTAAAAGTGTTTCGAGTTACCGTAATTTCAACGGAGGGTGCAAGATATTATGCAAAACAGCAAGAGATGAAGGACCTATTGATAATCACAGCTTCCAGTCACTTCTTCTTGCGTAAAAATGTTGCACTTCCTCCTTTCTCCAAAAACAGAAGTTTTCTGTCATTCCTCTAGAATTAGAATTTTCTTTGGGCTCGGAATGACATATTTCTCACAAACGAACCATGAATGCCTCATAAGTATTTCGACCAACCTAGACTCTTTTTAGGCTTTTGTTTCCTTTCCCTTTCGATTATTTTCGATTTTTTTGTTCGAAAGGGGGAAACATCTTTTATTGAGATAGAGTCTTAGGGGAACAAAAAGTTACCATGATTTTAAGTTTTCCTAAGGCATAACCAAGTTCTTATCTTTGTTGAATTCACCTCCACCAATCGCGTATTGTCTTCGTCTTTAGTGACTGAAAATTGTGTCGTTCCTCTCTCTCCGTCGTTTTTGCACATATCTGCACATCACAAAGAGAGTTGCATGATGTTTGAACAATGGTTAAGTTTCAGGTGTGGTACCAACTAAAGATGAGTTGGCCATTCATGTACGACAAAGAATGGTAAAAAGTTAAAGAACGTCATGAATGTATGATTTGTTATCTTTGTCTAAACCTTTGATGGGAAAATTAAGTCAAGATTAAAGTTCAAGTATAATAGAGCTAGTATATTCCATCCTAAAGAATCTCTATGATCTAAATTCCTCTAGGGATTTCGCATTAACAAAAACTCTAGCTACCGCCTAGTCTAGAACAAAATTACGAAAAGCATGTTACTAGGAAATAGCGTAGAAGCACATTGGTCGGTTATCGTCATGGATTTCTTTCATCATTCCCTCAAAATGTATTCCTACTTTATTGAAAAAACTTGAATTTTTTTAAAGAAAAGCGCAAAAAATGCAAAATGCAAAGACTCATGAAAGAAAAGGTGGTTAGTAAGGGATGGAATCCTCCCCCATACTTAAATCGCACTGTCCTCAGTGTGAAATAAATCGAGTAAGGACGAATAATAGATGTATGTAATAATTGAAAAAGTTTAAGGAAAAAGAAAACTTACCTGGAAGTGGTTGGGGAATGGATTTGGGAATGGAATGATGGTGATTGTGGAATGGTAGATGGTGATATGGTGATGGGAATGGATGTGGGTATGGTTGGAAATAGATGGGAATCGATCGGGATCGATAGGGAGTTGGCAGCGGGTCGAAGGGCTGCACCCGCGGTCACATGAAGCTTCGCCGCGTGTCGGTTGATCGCGACCGCGTCGAATGGATAGCTGGCCGCGGCTCGGGTCTTTGCACCCGCAGTCGACAGCTTCTTTTGCGGTCAAATCTTTCCTCGCGGTTCGTGCTGGACTGAGCAGTTCCGAACCGTGTCTCCACCTTTTTTTCTTTTCAAATTTTTTGATTTTTTTTGAAAACTGAAACTAAGAAAAAGATAATGTTAATAGAAAAAAACGAAAATCTAAAAATAAAAATGTACCGAAATGGGTTGCCTCCCATTGAGCCCTTTTGTTTAAAGTCGTTTAGCTCGATGCTGGTAGCTAGGTGAGCTCATTTGAAGAAATATCTTGTCCAAAAACAAGTTTCCTTTGATTTAACCCTGTAATTCTTCGTATAAAATATATCACACCATTCCCACTCGGGATTTTTGTCATCAAGTCCGAGATGGTGATCTCCTCCAGGATCACAATGGAAAATTAGACTTGGAACTTCTTTGGAGTATGATTCTTCTTCTTTGTCCATGCTTGGCGAACGTGTTGGATGTTTGTATGCTGAAGTGTATGAGGCTTGCGTCACGTCATAAGATCAAATCATGTTGGAAGATGCACGGGGTATTGGTTCTTTATTATCTGAAGTGGTGAAGCATCCAAGGTGAAGACGGTTTGCTCGAAGGGGTGTGGCAAGATCACGAGCAACCAGAGAAATTGAAAAACAGGGGCTGGCCGCGTGTGAAGGTGGTGGAGGCGCGGTGGAATACAAGTTGGCCGCGGGTCGGGAGGACGCACCCGCATTGAATGGAGGTTTGGCCGCAGGTCGAGGAGGTGCGACCGCGGCGGAGAGATCTCGGGCAGATTTGCTCGGTTCGTCATCTTCTTCATCTCCAATGATGTTTTTTGGTCCTAGGGGAATATGTGGCTTCTACTTGGCTTCATTTAAGTCTCCATCACGTCTCATATGAGCAAGGTTCGAGTGTGCATAAAAAAATATCCTTTTGTGCGTCGAACTCGTCGGTTTGATATTTTCTTCAAGTGTGACGGGTGCACCTTCTTCTAGAATGTTTTCAACGTCCTTTATAGCTCGTACATGGTCTAAGAGTGGTTCATCTCCGCTGCATGTGTTCATAAAATGGGAATAACGAAATTCTATTACCTTGATCGAGCATGGAACAACAAGTTTTATAGGATCCTTCATCTTAGAAAGCGTCTTCAATGGTTACTCGGATGCATCCGTTAGTGTCTCATCCTTCACGAGGTCTGCCTCACGCTCAACGTGGTGAGGAGTAGGAGTAGAAACAGGTCCTTCTTCTCCTTGATATTCTTCTTTGATGGCATGAGCTTGAGAATCCAAGGGACTTTTATTTGGTCGATTCTCTCTAATCAATTTGGCTGTGGGTATCCCATTAACTACGGTAGCTACGTAGTACCCTTCATATTTGTGCATAGACTCGTTTAGTTCTTGAATAATACTATCCACATTAGCTTTGGAGAAATCTTGCCCCTCATAGTTTCCCTCCGAATGTCTCTTTAGCGTGGCCCTAGGCTCTTTTATTTTTGATGAATCCTTGGAGCGTCCTTGTAGCAAGTCATTCTCAAAGCGCTCTTCACCAAAACCAGGGCATGATGATCTAACAATCGATTTTAACATGTCAATGAAATCGGGTGTGTAGAAGCTGTCTTTGGTCGGTGCCGGTTTCCGATCCATGTAGTACGAATCATGGTAGTAGTGTGAATCGTGAGAGTAGTGAGCATAAGTTGGATCGTAGAAATCCTGCTCGTAGTAGTGATCTCGTTCCAGAGGCGAGTCCATGTTTCAAAGTCTGAAAAGAAGAAAAACAAAAGCGAAAATTAAAAAGAAAAAGTTTGTCTTAGAGTCGATTTACTAACCTCTAAAATGTGGCAGAACAAGTAGCGATTGCCTCCCCGACAACGGTGCCAAAAACTTGATGTGCTCGGATTCGTCTCTGAATCTTCATGTTTTAAATTTCTAAACCTAAAAGTTATGCAAGTGCACAGACATGCGTTGTAGTACTTTAGGTATCGATCCACAGGGAGGGAATGCTGTTCTGCGAGACCTTAGAAAGAGAGTTAGGAAGGAATTCTAAAACAAAAATAAAGTTTATGGTTTGTCACGAAACGAGTGCTAGGAATTTAAACTAAATTAAGCGACAAAATAAGAAAGGAAGTAAATAAACTAGTAAGCAAAGCAATATTGGAATTTAAGCTAATCTAAGCAAGTAAATAAGAATGCAAGTAAATAAATTAAATGGATAAGCAAAGCAAAAATGTAAACAGTTAAACTAAGCATTGGGCAATCGGAAACTCTCTAGGGATCATGGCCAAAAATCATAAGAATTTTGCTAGGGTTTTTAAAGCGACTTTTTGTCGTCTTTGGATTCTTGAACTTGGAACACGGACAATATGTGTAGTCTACTTTCGTACACCCTACACACCTACAACTTTAGTACTCGACCGATAGATTTTGTCTCCGGTCGCGCAAGAAGTTAGTGATTATACTCAAAAGTCGTTAACGCTCACAACCCCTCCACAACTATACTTTCAAAATCTTGTGACATTTTTGCTCGTCTACCCTAGGTCAAACATATGGATACAGTATTTTTGTAGCTCTAAAAATATTTAAGATCATTTGCAAGGTAGCTAATCAAGCAAACATGCATTAAGAATAAGGATATAATGAAGAATCATAATCGATACCCTACACTAAAACCTAATCAGTACAAGAAAACATGGGCATTTCCGACATACATAATTCCGTCGGTAAATTCTGACGGAATTCGGACGAAATTAACATCCGTCGGAAATAAGTACCTGTCGATAATCCGTCAGAAATTTATGACTGATTTCTGACGACAAGTGTCCGTCGGAATTATTCTGACGGAATTTAGACGGATGTTGTAGCCATTTGAAAGAATACAGACGTTACATAGCCGTTTCAATATTGTCGGTAGCCGTCAGAAATCCCTCGGAAATTTCTGACGGATTTCCGACGACTTGTGTCTGTCGCAATAATTTTGACGGATTTCCGACGGAATATAGACGGATATTGTAGCCATTTACAAGAATATAGGCGTTACATAGCCGTTTGAATATTGTCGGTAGCCGTTTGAATATTGCTGGTAGCCGTTGAAAATCCGTCCGTCGGAAATCGCGCACAATTCACCCCTCTCATTTACAATCACAAAAAAACTCTCATATACAATTCCTTACCAAAAATGTCTTGTTCAAATCCTTATAATTATTTTTAAGCATGGATTGACAAACCTTATCAAATTCCGGAGACATGCTTAATTATGGAAGAATACAAACACAGTGTGCAGGAATTCATGGCATTTGCGGGTACGCAGAAGAAAGCAAAAAAAGAAGAAGGTAAAATCTACTTCCCTTGTACCAATTGTCGGAATCGTAGATTAATCGTGATATATGAAGTATGGTCACACTAGTACTATTGAACAATACATTGGGGATAGCGCTAGCTTAGAAGAACCTGCAATGGAAGTAGAAACTGTAGGTCAAGTTCAGATGGTGAACGATGTATTTTGTGAAAGTATACCATCGGTTGCTGAGTATGGAGATAGAGGGGAAGAACCTAACTTAGAAGCTCGGAGATTCTTTGATATGTTAGACGCTGCTAAAAATTTGTTATATGATGGGTGTAGAGGTTGACATTCCCCTTTATCAGCTACAACTAGGATGATAGGTATAAAGACTGATTTAATTTTAAGTGAGGAGTGCGTGGATGCAATCGCTGATTTTGTGAAAGACATTTTGCCAGAAGATAATCTTGCACCTGCATCATACTATGAGATACCGAAACTTATTGCTGGTATAGGATTGCCATATCAAATTATAGATGTATGCATCAACAACTGTATGCTATACTGGAGAGAGAACGCAGACCGTTCGATATGCCGTTTTTGTCGCAAACCTCGGTATAAGAAAACATGTGGAAGAGTGTCAGTCCCATATAAACAGATGTGGTATTTGCCGTTAACAGAGAGATTGAAGAGGTTATATCAATCAGATCGCACAACGGGAGCAATGAGATGGCATGCAGAGCATACAACAGATGGAGAAATCGCTCATCCCTCAGATGCAGGAGCACGAAAATATTTTTAATCAATGTATTCCAGTTTTGCATATGAGGCGAGGAATGTATACCTTGGATTATGTACTGATGGTTTCAACCCTTTTGGGAAGCATGGCAGACAATATTCTTTGTGGCCAGTAATTGTAACACCTTACAATTTGCCGCCATCTTTGTGCATGAGACGGGAGTTCTTGTTCCTTAGCATTCTCGTTCCTATACCAGAGCATCCAAAGAGATCACTTGATGTGTTTTCGCAGCCATTGATTTATGAGCTGCAAATGTTATGGGAGCCAGGTGTTGAGGTGTTTGATGTTTCTAGTAAACAGAATTTAGTCATACGGTCGGTACTTATGTGGACCATTAGCGATTTTCCAGCATATGGCATGTTATCAAGATGGAAAATGCATGGAAGGTTATCGTGCCCTTACTATCAGGATAACACAAATGCGTTCCAATTGAAGCACGAACGCAAAACTTCTTGGTTTGATTGTCAAAGACGATTTCTACCTAGCGATCATCCTTATCGTCGGAGCACCACATTGTTTAGGACGAACCGAGAAGTATTTGATGGTCCACCTTTTGAGTTAGATGGAAAATATTTGTTGACTCAGTTAAGAGATTTGGGTGGAGAGAGGATCGTTGATTGTGGTGGTAATGGGAATTATCATGTAGATGGTTGTGGCAACGTACATAATTGGCATAAGAGGAGTATTTTCTGGGATTTGCCTTATTGGAAAAACCATCTTTTGAGGCATAATTTGGATGTCATGCACATTAAGAAGAATTTGTTCGACAACATTATGAACACCGTTCTCATTGTCCAAGGGAAGACGAAGGACAATCTGAAGTCTAGATTGGAATTGCAAGATATTTGTTCTCGTAAAGCACTACATGTGACATGAAGCCTTCGATCCCGGCTTTTCGGTTGGATGAACCTTCAAAGGCCGAGTTTTTTTAACTGGATTACCGATAGTGTTAGATTCTCGGACGGATACACATCTAACCTTCGTAATTGCGTTGATCATGGAGAAGGAAAGTTTACTGGAATGAAGAGTCATGATTGCCATGTTGTGATGCATCGCCTCCTTCCATTTGCCTTTGTTTGTCTTCTACCACATAATGTTCACAAAGCAATTGCAAGTACAATCATTAAATTAATTTTTAATACTATATACAATAATTTAGTATTTATTTATTCAATTTTTATGCAAATTATGTAGGGATTGGTGCTTTTTTTCGAGATATATGTTCGAGGTCTCTTACATCAGATGGTATCCGCAACCTTGCGAATAATATACCCGTAATCCTTTGCAATTTGGAGAAGATATTTCCGCCTTCCTTCTTTGATGTTATTGAACATCTAGCAATTCATCTCCCTCAAGAAGCAGAACTTGGGGGCCCGGTTTAGTACTGTTGGATGTATACTTTTGAACGGTATATGTTTCATCTAAAGAAGAAGGTGAAAAATTTGAGCAAAGTGGAGGGTTCTATTGTCGCACAGAGCATCAATGAAGAAACCTCACATTTTTCTGAGTTTTACTTTCCAATACAAGTCAAAACGAAGAGTCGTAGACCAGCTCCACATGATGACAGAGGCGTAATACCTTTCTATCCGGTCGATGTTCCTCAAATATTCTTATAGATTGGATGACTTAGTGGAAAAGGCAAGAAGCGGAGACTTTCAGCACATGAGCGGGATCATTTGCATATGTATATTCTCACAAACTACGACAGAGTTGATGAATATGATATGTATTATATTGAACCAAATTATTAATTACTTATTGGGTCCTTGATTATATATATGTTAACGTGAGTCCGATTCAATCTCACATGATGTATATGGCTTATAAACGTTTTGCATTTCCGAACAAAACAGAGGACGAGCTAATCGAGCTCAAACAGGAAGAGTTCGGACGGTGGTTAAGAGATTATGTAAGTATTTTAATTGCCCTTTTTAACTATCATATATAATGAATGATATAATTAAATTATTTTTGATTTGATTCGTGCAGGTCACGACAAAGAAGGCTAACGGACAAAGATTTCCCACGTGGTTAGACACAATTGTGCGATTTCCACTAGCAACCATGCAGTCACATGTGATGTATAGCATACGGGGATACGCTTTTAAGATTCTTCGGGATGATAGGAGTGGGTCAACTTCAGATTACGGTGTATCAACTCAGTCCGGCGATCTTCTTTACTATGGTGTCCTACATGAGATTTTCGATGTTCACTACCCAGGAATGCTCGGTTTGAGATGCGTTGTATTTTTATGCGACTGGTACGACGTAGGAAGCGGTGTGCGACACGACCAATTTGGTGTTACATCATTCAATAGCATAAGGCGACTCCAGAAATACGATCCATTCGTACTTGCTTCTCAAGCAGACCATGTTCGTTTTATTCATTTCTGGTTAATTTGTTGTTACAATTTAACATTTATATATAATTTTGATGTGTAAATTAATTTTACATGGTATAGGTATGCTATATTCCCTATTCTCGAGTGACAAATAAGCAAGACCCGTGGATGACAGTCACATCGATAAACCCGAGAGGTAGGATTCATGGGATATCCGATCATGAACCCCTCCAACAAAGCTCTGTAGGTTTGGTTTCAATCGAGCATTCCCTTGAGGTCGACCTTGTTGTTGATTTCACCATACATGCAGACGATCAGGTATTTGAGGATTTAGAGAAGAATTTGACGTATTTGGTGAAACTTTCGATTCAGGAGAATCAGACTACTCATCATTAAATTCAGAGTAGTTTTATAAACTTTGCATTGTTAAATATGTACTTGTACTATATATTTTTTATGTGGAATTTATTAGTTATGTGGAAGTTTTTTAAACTTAGGCTTTTGATTTACTTAAGCCAAAAACCCTTCCGAAAACCAAAAAAAAAAATGTTAAGTATGCTTCCGTCAGAAATCAGTCAGAAATTTTCGACGGAAATCCGACGGATTATGGTACAATTGGTATTAAACACGTTTACCTCGTTTAAATCATGTTTTGTACCTTTAATCTCAATATCCGTTCCGACGGATGACCAAAAAAAGAGGTTTAGGGTATAGGTTTTTAGGTTTTCTTTTGGGTTGAAATTGATGTAAAACATTTGTATGATGTATATACAATACCTTCAACTTGTCAAATTTCAAAATAAATGTGTGTTATAGATTTTATAAAATTTGATGGAAGTGTTAGTATAAGTTATAATATAAAGTATAGTGGATGTTATGTGAAATGTTAAAGGTGATGAATGTAAATTTAATAAACTGATAGAAAGTATTTAACATTGATGTACTTAGAGATAGTTAAACCATATATTGTAACCCTAAACCCCAAATTTAACCTAAATCCATCGGAAATCTGTCGAAAATTTCTGACGGATTTCTGACTGATATTGTTCATTAGACACGTGTATGTTGACTGGCCAATAGAAACACATGCAGGGAATATTTCCATATTCGTCGGAATCTGACGTACATTGGTTTTTTCGAGACTGCAGGAAAATTGACCGCCTAAATGAATTTATTTTTGGGTTCCGACAGATATAGTCGTCGGAAATCGATATATATCCAGAAACCGTCTTCTCTCTCTCTTTCGATGATTTTCTCTCGTCTCTCTCTCCCTCTTCTTGCGATTTCTTCACAAAACCACATCTCAATTCTCAATTCTTCATTCCTCCATGGATCCAAACACGTAAGTCTCTCAAATCCTTGTTTTTTTTTTTGTAAATCTTGTTAGTTTAAATAGTTTTAGGGTTTATTAGTCGTATGTTGTTAGAATGAATTTGTTAGGTGGTTAGAATGCGTTTGTTAGGTGGTGTATGAGATTAGAATTGGTAGATTTAGAATGGTTAGATTTATAAAACCATTTTTTGATTTTTAAAAACGTTTTTATAATTTGTTTAAGTTTGTTAGTTAGTTTAGGGTTTAGATATAGGTTGTAACAACGTTTTTGTAATTTTATATAACGTTTTTGGAATTTTTAAAATAAAAAAGTTATTGTATAAATATAAAAATTATATAAAAACGGTTTTGAAAAATATTAAAATTATATAAAACGTTTTTAGAATTTTTACTAATTAAAAACGTATTTATAATATTTAAAAAACGTTTTTTGAAAACATATTACAATTTTCGGGAATTTTAAAATTTTTGGGAATCATGAATTTTGAACTTTTCGGGAATTTTGAATTTTTCGGGAATTTTGAAATTTTCGGGAATTTTGCAATTTTCGGAAATTTTTGAAATTTTGGAAATTTTAAAATTTTCGGTAATTTTGAAATTTTCGGGAAATTTTCGGAAAAATTGATTTTTCTTTTGAATTTCCCGTTAAGTTTAGCTTTCAAAGACTCACTACGTTTGGGCGGCGTTTGATAAGCTAAAATTAATACTCTAAAAGTACTAAAATTTTGTCGATTGTAATACTTAGAGATCAAATCCACAGAGACTCAAGGAGACACACAATAGATTATATAGATGAAAATTAAGATAAGTAAACAATGTAATTGAAATCAAATACGTAAATTAAACTGTTGTAAATTCAATTGGAGAAAGATAGGTCTAGGGAATTTCTCAGGAAATCAATGAATGCAGATAAACTAACTAATCAGGGTTCAGGTTATGCACGGTTCTTGAACTCAAATCACTAAAGTATAATTAACCAAATCTCGTTGCGAGAATTATCTAAGTCTAAATACTAGAATTCCAAATCTCTTTGCGAATCCTAAAGTCTAAACCAGCTTTTAGTTCAAGTTTGATTTGTTCACAAAACAACTAAACCAAAACTCTTTGCGAATAGTTATTTTGCTCATCCTAAGTTCTATCAGGTAATTAATCGCACTCTCGTGCCTAATCAATTATCCTAAGATCTAAGTTCTAGGTGATCAATCCAGAATTAGCTATGAGAACAACCTATGGTGAAGAACTAATTCGGATTATGAACCCTAAACAACTAATCAACCTAGCATTCAAAGAAATCCCTAATGAGAATCCCTAAACCTAACAGGAGATCTACTCAGACATGAAAATTGAAGCAATAAACATGACTGAATAAATACTTGAATAAATAAGAAAGAGTAACAAGAGGGTTCGAAATCTTCTCTCGGACGAACAGAGTTTCAGACTTGTCTCCCTTCCAAAGCTCTCTCACAAAACCAAAGTAAAATAAAGCATAGCCATCAAAGTGGCTGTAAAACCCTATTAAATAACCTAAGTCACGTTTTGGGGCTTCTTCTAAATAATAAAGTCTTCTGGGCAATTTTGCAAATCTTCAACTCTTCATTTAAGTCGCGACTCGTGTCTTGCTGCAATGAGTATCAACCGATACTAGTCAGTATCGATCGACACTGAGGCTTCGAATCGGGTACTCAGCTACACGAACTTCTGCTTTGATCCAAAATGCTCCAGAAAGCTCCAATATTTCCAATTATGCTCCAAACGTGCTAAAACCTGTAAAAGACTCTAAACCACTACAAAATAGTAGAAAGACTCTATAAAACGGACTTATATCATGGCTTATAAAGGGTAAAAACCATGATATATCAACTCCCCCAGACTTAGCCTTTGCTTGCCCTCAAGCAAATAGAAGAATAAACCAGAGAAAGAGGTTTGAAAACATAGAGACTCACCTGTTCTTGAAACATTGCAATGAACTTTTTCCTTAGTGCTCCACATATCACATAACCAGTTTCGAATCTAACCACCATGTACTTCTCCGTAGACATTCGCAACTTCCCTGACTACACACATTATCTCACATCATTACTCAATAAAGCCCTCATCGTCAGTTTCATTGCTGTGATTAATACCAAGAACCTTCTAGATTCTTTTCCATACAATATCATACAAGGAACCATCCAGTTTCACACTTTCTGGTATTGTTTTCTCTCCCTCAGACTTATTTCTTATTATATTCTCGCATATGCTTAATAAGGTTCAAGACGCGAGTATTGATGTTGTTTGCCACCGAATCCCCGGTTCTTCCCTTAAAAAGTAATAAAAGGTGTAGACGAATAATGGTATCACATGAAATTTTCCTAACTTCGCTCCCACCTTTGTGTGATCATTCCCTATGAAGTAGAATAATGGGATCGCTGAAAATTTTCCTAACCCTCTACTCAGAAGAAAATCATTTCATATTTTAATGCATCTTATTTATTAACTTGTAACAGGGAGAGAAATACCATTACTTTAAACACGTGGGTTCCTTTGTCAGATACGAATGAGGAATCAAGCTCTATGGACATCAATCACATCAATGAAGTGCAAAAATTTGGCTCAGGCTTTAAAGAACTTTGCTGGAAACATGAGTGTTTTCTAGTTAACTGGTCAGCCTTTGGATTTTTTATTAGTCGATCTAATACTGATTCTGTAACAATGGTCACTTAGAAGCAAGGTCAGAATAATAGAGTCAAGAAAAAGATCACAGTCTCCAACAGATTTTGACTCAATAAAACAACGAATGACTCTAAGAAAAACAAAAACAATGTCAGCGACTACCTCCCCCCGACTTAAACAACACTGTCCCCAGTGTTATCTAGCCTAGAGTTGGTGAAAGAAAGCAAAAGAACATAATAGAATTGTGAAAAATAAGAAGTTACCGAAAATGGGGTACGAGTGTCGACCGACACCCAACTTGGTATCGATCGATACCAAGTATTGGTCGACACAGGTAATTCGTTTTCAACGTCTAAGGTCAGATGTAACTCCAAAAATGTGTCAAACGATCCCGGTGTTAAATGTAAGCACTCTTAGACCACTCAAACACAAGTTAGGTGCAACAAAATATCATAGAAGCATAAATCCACAGGTCCAAAAGCATAAAAGACACAAAAGTTCAAACGAAAATAAAAAGAAAAGGGAAAAGAAACAGCAAACGTGATAATCAGATAGAAAGAGGACTAATCATCCTTAGTGGCATCAAAGTCATCGCCAGCAGTACCAGATGGTCCATCGTCAGTAGGCGTGCGCGGTGAACATGGTGAAACAGGACGCTGAGACGCCATGCAGCTATAATGGGAAATGGCGGTCCAGATCGTCTGCAGACTCGCAACTACATACCGCTGAAAAGGATCCATCTCCATCTCAGGTAATGGAGGAAGAGAAAGCGCAGCAGCAATGGGAGATGGCTCGTGTCGCGGTTGACCCCCAGTAGGGCCAGGTGCAGGTGGTCGTGCTATAGTAGCTGAGCCTCGACGTCGAGTGACCGGTGCAGGCTCCATGTCAGCAGGAGCAGGTGCGAAAAGCAACTAAGCAGGGTCACCGCCTATGTCTGTCAGATCAGTGTTGGGGAGCTGAACCAGATAGTCCCCAACAGAAGTGTTGAAAACCCAACGCCTGTGAGGCTTCAGCCAACGCAGGTTCTCCAAGTGCGCCTCATCCATAAGCTTGCGGGAAGTCACGATCGAGCAACTAGCGGTGCTGATTCCTAGGTGCATGAAGATGGGAGTGAGAAGACTGCCCACCGTCTCGGTCTTCGGGCGACCTGCAGTCCTAGAAGTCTTGCCGCGTCCTGTAAAAGGTTTAACCTTCAACGACTCCAAGTGGTGTGCGAATACAGCACCTAAGTTAAAAGCGAGATCCAACTCAGGCCACTCATATTTTTCATCTTGTCCAGCAGCCCAACCGGGATCATTGCATCCGTCTCGACCCAAAGTTCGAGGACGAGACTTGGTAAGTGAAATTTTGATTATTATTTCTAATATTTTAGATTTTGAATCTTAACATACTTAATTTTTTTATAAAATGTTTTCATGTTTAATTTATCCCCTGAGATCACAAAAGCAATCTTGTGGATGCTCCACAACATGTTGGACAAACCGTACGAGAAATACTCGGACATGCCTGCCGACGAAAAAGACTTGTGGCACCAGACTTTCACGGTAAGTAATTTTTGGATTTTTCATATTTTTAAAGTTCATTTTGTCAATTTTAATTTTGAAAACTAACATTATATTTTTTTTAGTGTAGCAAGAGTTCACGTGTCACCATACTCTTACGACGAAGGTTATTGACCAATTCGACAAGTATGCTGCGCTTTCATACTCGAACCACATGTACGAGTGGAAGCAAAACAAAGACAAGCCGAAGGTCCTTGACGACGAGGTCTGGAAGGGCTTCTGTGCGTACTGGAGTAAGCCTTCGACGAAGATTTACTCCGAAAAACAGTCGAAGAACCGGAAGAGCGACCGAGGAGGGAAGGGGGCCTACATTCACAACGGGGGCGCAAAGACCATCGAACGCGAGGCGATGGAAATGGTAAGTTTAATTTTCATTTTTATTCACTAATTTTGTTTTTTATTATTATTTTACTTAACTAAATTTCACAGACGAAAGATGTCGGTACCGCTCCCGATTATCTTAAACTCATCGAGAAAAGGCACACCAACAAAAACAAAATAGGTGTGATCCATGACTTGGGGATGCGTGAAGTTGTTGAGAAAAACAAGAAGAAGAAGCTGGACCGTCAAGTTTTGATGTCGCAGCTCACTCTCGACGGATCCGGATCCTCGAACGAGTTATCTCGAGAAGAGATCAACAAGATTGTTCTCGCTGTATGTTTTGATTTCATTTCAGTTTTTTTTCTTTCCGTAATTTCATTAATGACATTTATAATATTTCGTAGGAAACTCGGCAAGTCAAAGGTCGATTCGCTGGGTTAGACGGACTTTCGACCCAATAATCTTCTTCCTTGTTTCCTCGGTATGCTTCGGAGTACATGGAAGAAATCGCGAGGCTCAACCAAACTGTGAGAGACCGTGACGAGTAGGTCCATGAGTTACAAACCGCACACACCTAAACCCAGTCACAGCTCACCGACTTGGAGAAGATAATGCATGGCGCCTTCCCCCATCTCTTTCGGGATAATAATTCTGACGATTCTCCGACCGATTTAAGTTTATGTTATTATGTTATTATGTTTTTTTTGAACAAATTTTATTATGTTTAATGAATTTTTTTTAGGTTTAATGAATTTTATTAATTAATTTATTTGCTTACAAATATTTTTATTTAATTATTTATATAATTAATAAATTTTAAAATAATTAAATAATTATTTAAAATAAAATCAATTTATTGAATTACCGTCGGAAATCCGTCGGAAAAGGTCCGTCGGAAATCCATTGAAAATGGTCCGTCAGAGGGTTGTCGGAAATAGTTCTGACGACTATCCGACAGATTTCTGACAAAGATCCGTCAGAATATCCGTCCGAAACAATGACCGTTGGAATACCGCCGAAAATATTTTCGATGATTTTCCGACAACGTTCCGACGCGTAGTTCCGATCAAACATCCGTCGGAAATTCGGCCGTCGGTAATCCGTAAGAAATATTCCGACCAATTTCTGACGACTAAAACCCGTCGATAAGTTCTGACAGATTTCTGACGGAAATTAATTTCCGACGAGCTGGAAACTTTTCCGACGGATTTCCGACGGGAACTGCCGTCGGAAAAGGTCTGTTTTCTTGTAGTGAATGAGAAATCAATCCATGAGAGCCCCTTGAGATCTCTTTGCCCAACAAGAGAACTACTCAGACACGATTAAAGAAAGCAAAAGTATAATTAAATTAAGAGTAGGAGGTTGGTGAAGAAGCCTCTCTAGTTTAAGAACTAAGTCCGAAGAGAACTTCGTCACCAATCTTGAAAGTAGAACAAAAAGTAAACTAAAAAGAGGCACAATATAGGTTACAAAATTTTGTCTGTAAAATAAGTATTTATAGGTCTTCAACTCTTGCTTTGGTCGTCCTTAGGGTTTCTTTGAAGAAAAAACGAAGTGGGCTTGAAGATGGGCTTCGAACAAGCTGTTTTTGGGCCGTTTTTGATTCACCGTGTGTGCGTGGCGTGGACAAGCGGCCAAAGGATGTTTCGCCACGGCTGGAAAGCCTTTGGACGCGGCCAGGAGTGTGTTCGTCGTGGCCATGAGCCTTGGACCTGTGGTAGTTGGCCTATGAGGTTGAAACTTCAATTCTTCTCTTGCTTCTTTCACGAGACTACAGAACATGCCTTCAGTCAATTGGATGTATCTTGAGATCTAACCGTTTGATTGTCTTGAAACCATCTGGGTATGAAAGGTGGTTCTCCCTTCTATCTTGTATCCAAATTTAAGCGTCATCGGACGGTGAGAAATTCTCCATCTGATGTAAAACGTCTGATGGTATGAAATTGTCCAAAATCTGGTCTTTATCTAATTTGCGTCGTATTTGCCTAAACAACCTGAAAAGAGTCTATAAACTACAAATATATGAAAATCATAATAAAATCCTATAAAACCAAGTGAAACACTTATTAAAGTGTTCTTAAATAGATAGTAAAACGGGTAAAAATACGATGTTATGACATCCTTTGCTCTCGGATTGGCTCGCCTCTTCTAACACATGGTGACGGGAGGCTATAAATTCCCGGGTCAGATCCTCGGATGTTGGAAAGTTGAGCTCCATGAAAGGTCGAAGATGAAGTGCATCGAGATACCAAATAACATCTTCTCTTATCCCGAGTGCTTCGAAAGTCGAGTAGTCGATGTGAGGAGTTGACTTGATTCCCACTTTCTGGAGCTTCTCGAGATAGTCGATATTCTGGTCTAGAGGTTTTCCGACATATCAAACCTTGGGTCGCGGCTCCGAAGATGGTGTTAGGTCGCGTGGAGGAGGAGATGGAGCGCGAGCACGGGATAGTCTTCGGTTGGCTATGTATTCGGTGAAAGTAGCATCATCCTCTATAATAATTTCTTCCGATGCACCTCGGCTCTCTTTTGGGTGACTAGGTGACGTTCTCCGGGATGATTCTTCTACGAAACCGCTCTTCTTAATGCGTGTTGTGCATAATCTCGAGTGATCCATGTTCCTAAAAAACAAAGAAAAATCTCGACAAGAATATGAATAAGGTTACAATCAAAATGTTTCAATGCGGGAGGATACTGAAATGAGTATCATGAGACACATTCAACAAGAAACGAGTAATATTGAGCGTAAATCTAGCAAATCGAGATGCTCATGATCAATTTCGGATTTGTGGATGTTCTAAATAGTTTTTTTTGAAAAGTTGATTTTAATGCTCATTCTTATGCAATCTTAATGGATTACCGTATAGTAATCACTAATCATACAAGATTTAGCCAAATTAATCAATATCACTCTCCAAATTCGTTTTCACAGAAGCTTGAAATTTTTAAATTCCAAAAATCTCAATTCCATAATAACTAGGTGCTAAAATCAAAATCTAAACATTCTAGAAGTTTAATCTCAAGTCTTCTAGCAATTTCTAGCTTTCATAGACTTAGATCAAGCCAAAACAAGAAAAATCTAAAATTGAGTTCATATTAAAAAGTAGAGATTTTAGAGGCGTACCTTGGTTGAAAAAGAGAGAGATAGGGCCAATTTTTTTTAGTTTTTATAAAAGTTTAAGAATTGAAAAAGTTGTTATTGCTCAAAATCTCCAAGTCAATTGGAAGAGAAGAAGAAAAAGAGTTTTGATCTAAAAATTTCTTTTTGTTCCTTGAAAAAGTTGTTTTTATGCTTTAATTTTGTTTTTCAAAAACTTTTTAGGACTTACCTTGACGTGCGCGCCACGAAAACTTAAACCGGGTGACGGTTTAATTTTGAGCCGGGAAAAGATTTCATGAATGCACGGATCGGAGTCGGGAAGGTTCGGGATGCATCAGAACGTGTTTTGGACAAGAAGGGCTCGGCCCCGGGTCAAACGATCGCGACCGCGGTCGACCGGCTCTTCCCTGCGGGTCAAAGGAACGCTACCGCAGTCGATCGGCTCCCGGCCGCAGGTCGAGCGATCGCGACCGCGATGGAGTGCTAGCACACTCGGGTTGTGTTTTCTACTTCGTTTCCTTGGCATTTTGTGATCTGTTTCGGGTGATTGCTTCTTCTTTTTTTAATATTTTTGAATTTTTGTAGAAAGTTTGAAATGGTGAAAAGAAAAACGTTAATAGAAAAACAACGGAAAATAAAATAAAGAAACGTACTAAATGGGTTGCCTTCCATCGAGAGCATTTGTTTAACGTCGTTAGCTCCACTTAGGGGTAGGATTAGACGTGAGGAGAAGTTTCCTTGGGAACGGGTGTTCCTTGAGTCTCTTCGAGTTCAGAATGTGAGTCGCCTATCCTTTGTATCACCATCTTCTTTTCACGTTTTTTCCTAAGAACTTTCGTGTTTAATTTGAAGACTTTGTTTCGTCTTTTCGATCATTCCCTCGACTCGTCCTTCTTTGGGATTGCTTAAGTCGGGTTGAATGATGATCTTAACTTTAGAAAACGGCTTTGATAAACATTATTTTTACCGGTTTCTAACCCTTGTTTTTATATCTTTTATCGAGTCAAAATTTGTTATAAGAGTCTTTTAGTCCTTTATCGAGTCTTTTCATGTTTTAGGTCACTTTGGGAGAGAATGAGCTGTTTTGGGTGCAAATGAGCATAAGGAGATGCATAATCATGCAGAGACATCAGAAGTTTTGCATTCGTTGAAGGACTTCCTACCAATGGATCACGCATAAATTTTGATACAAGATAGAGCAATGGATTAGCTTTCATTTGGAAGTGGTTTGAGGTCATTCCAACGGTGCTATCAAAGGTTATGCCAATTTTCGTGAAAATGGTCCAGCCTAGCGGGAAGAAGAAGCATGCGCAGAGATGACCCATCCGCGGGCACCAAAACGACCGATTCAAGAAACATGGATCGACAGATCAGGTCCCAGATGGTAAAAGGAAATTCGACTTTTCCTGTTTCGGCCCAGATCCACCTAATTTTGACACTGAACGATTGGAGACCTATTTATACCTATTTTTAGCCACTTTTTAGGTTATCCATTATTTTTCAACAAACTTTTACATTTCTTTCTTTGGGGAGATGAATATCTGACTCTACAAGCTTTTGAAATGATTTTTGAACCCTAGTTTATTTATTATATTGGATTATGATTTCTTCTTCATCTCTCTGTTTGTCTACTTTGATTATGACTGAGTAGATCCATTGTTATGTTTTAGGGTTTTCAAAAGACTTCATGAATTGCTAGTTTAGGATTGTTAGATGGGGAATTAGCGATTGGTTTCTTCATCTATTGTTGATATTATTGCTGGAACGTGACTCACGACCTAGTTTCTAATCTTAGGTGTATTTACGCGCCGAACGTGTTTGTTAAATTGCCTAAAAAAACATAGATGAGCAATATATCCTTAACAAACATGAGTTGATGTTATTGCATTTGTGAACTTATCAAACTCGATTATAATGCGTGTTTAGGTTTTCGAATTCAACGAAAGTTAGTATTCATAAATCTAATATATATGGATTTAATACTCTGGCAAGAGATTGATATAGTGATTTGAGTTCGAGAACGATACTTCATGCTTTCCTTGCCTTGTTTTCTATTTGGCAATTCATGGTTCCTGTGAATTATCCTGAAGCATGACGCCTTTAATTCATAAGTTTAATTCGTTTTTATTTAGCATGTTATTTCACTGCATTAAAACCACAAACAACCATCATTTATCTTAGATTTACTTTCCTCATGCATTCTCGTAGCGTTACATTTGGTCATTGTGGATTCGATCCCTAAAATACTATTTTGATTGATGTGCTCTTGCAGTAGAATTTTGGGGTTAAATATGAGTGTATCAAGTTTTGGCGCTGTTGCCAGGGACCAAAAACGTTGCCTACGAGTATTGGACGAAAGTTCATACTAAGTTTTACTTTTTTTGTCATTACTAATTTGTTTTATTTTTGCTTTTTTCGTGTGTTTCAGGTGTATGACCAGGATCGAAGGTTCTGGAAATCTGCTTGAGTTGAACAACGAAAAGTTAGCACGAGTAGAACGTGGAAACAACAGGAGAAGGAGAGATATGAATAACCAACCAGTGAACCATAGACTCCCAGCTGATCCACCTATTGATGGAGACGACCATAACATGTATGATGAGGAAAGGAACCTCATAAACCCTCTTCTTCACGCTCGCAATGGTGTCGTCAATCCAAACGATGTCATTGACCCTGCTGTTGCTGCTGCTGCTCAGAGACATGTTGAGGCATATGCTGCTCAGATACAATCTGTTGCAGCCAACTCGGATAGGTGCAAGCTCGAAATGCTGCAAACCAGCGTGCACTACTTCAGAGGAATGTTCAACAACCTCTTTACGCCAAGCAATTGGTGCTGTCGACACTCCACATGCATTCTATCAGAACATGGCTGCTATTCGCTGATACGTTGGGATCGCTCCCGACACGGGTTTTACCTTTTAGCTAGGCTGCAAGTGAACATCAAACGCAGTAGTATTTATGGATCGAATCCACGGGGTGAATGTTGTTGATTTCTAAGTTGTGTCTAGACCTAATAAAGTTTTATGGGTTTTGTTTGTCACGTTTGTAGCTAGAAAATTAAACTAAATTAAGCGATTAAATAAAACAGCAAGTAAGCAAAAAGATAATTAAAACGAGGTTGTAAAACAATTAAACGAAGCGTTGGGTAATTGGGTAATCTCTAGGGTTCATGGCCGATTTTTACTAAGACTTTGATAGGATTTATAAAGCGACTTTTTGTCGTCTTTGGATTCTTCAACTTGGAACAATGATACTATGTGTATTATACTTTCGTACACCCTATACACAACGACAACTTTAGTACTCGACTAGTAGCTTTCGTCTTCGGTCGCGAAAAAAATTATGATTATACTCAAAAGTCGTTAGCGCTCGCAAAAAGTTATGATTATACTCAAAAATCGTTAGCGATCATGGTCGAATTATCAACAAGCAATTAATTAGGATTTTTAAAGCGACTTAAGTCGTCTATTGGTTCTAGAACACGAAATTATAATTAACCTACCGTCATAGAGCCAACTACCTATTCTCTAACAACTTGACTACTAAGCTTTCGTTGGTAGCCACACAGAAGATAATGCGATAAAGACAAGTTCATTAAGGTTTACAATACTCTATAAGTATGCTTTCGTATTGATATTCACATATTTTGCATCTCTTAGTATGCATTCTTGTTAATGTTTTGTGTCTCATGCATGTGTCTTACATAGTTTTCATGGTATTTTGGTCTAATTTAGAGTAATAGGTGTTTGCACTAGGTTTTAGTGAGTCTAGCATGCATATGGAGTGTTTTTAGGTGTTTTGGAGACAGTTGATGATGTTTGGAGTTATGGAGCATAAGAGAAAGAAGAGTCCGTCCGAAGTGTCTCAATAAATGGGTCGGACGAAGGGTTTCCAGTCAGATCCAGCTTCAATGGTCTTCATGGGAGTTGTAGAGGCAGGAGTTAGATGTCTAAGGAGCTGGAATCAAGTTATTCTTACGTGTGGTTTGAGAGATATGGCTGATTTACCAGAGACAGGTTCGCCTGGCCGAGACGGTTTCTTCAACACCGAAGTCACAAGTTGGTGCAACAAATCGGTGTCGAAACAGAGAGAAAATTCCCTTAATACCGATGTACAATACTGATTTGTGACATCGGTATTGAAGCTTCAGGGGTCCGAATTAGCCTAGGTGGTCTTCACAAAAGTTGTATCTCAGTGAATTAGCTGTCCACATGAGGTGGTTTGAAACCATTCGAACATGTATTCCAGGAGCTATTGTGGTTTTACGAACCGGTACTCTTCTCAGCTAGACCCACTTTCAACCGGGTTGGACGAAAGGTCTCCAATCCGAATTAGCCTCGGTGTTCTTCACAAAAGTTGTAGCCCAGTACGTCAGCCGTCCACAGGAGGTGGTTTAAGACCATTCTGATATGTATTCCAGGAGATATTAGCGAAGGTGCTACACAAGACCAGATTTGACCCATTTCGACCGGGTCGGTACCCGGTTTGTCCCGGGTCGATCCGGTCCGCCTCCTTTCTCTATAAAACCCCTAAAAACCTAATTTTCATGTCAAGCTTTCTTTTTCTAGAGTTGGGTTTTATCCCAAACTCTTCTTTTGATTTTGGATGGATCTTCATCACAAATGCCACTCTAGAGAAGATTTCTTCAACTCTATCTTTATATTAATGCATCTTCTTTATCTTTATGTCTTTTTCTCTTTTGTTCTGCATATTTTCATGAGTTGACGTTTTGTTGGATTTTGGATTTTGCTTGATTTGGATGGTTTGATGGTTGATTGTTGATACTTAGAACTAGATAAATATTTGTTCTCATGATAGAAAGGATCTTAATGCTAGGATTGAATTGAAAACTCATTTCTAGAACTTAGACATTTCATGAACACAAGGTGTTCGATGAAATGTATAGAAAACTTCTAACCATGAAATTCAATTCTTAGCCAATGAAAATTGATGATTAAGGTGAATTGTTGACTTGTATGGACTAATGCTTAATGATTATGGATCATTTAGTTGCGAATGGAAGTTCTTGATAACTAGATGATTTGTAAATGGATTAGTATCATGGAAGTGAACTAATCTACTTGTGTGATCCATGTTATAAGAATGAATGTGCATTGAATGTTTAGGCATCTTTAGTCAATGGTTGATTGATGGTTAGATGATGATGATTTAGGTTTATTCTTGTTAGATCCTTCACATAGGTTAGCTCTTAATGCTAGATTTTGATTGGGAGATCAAATCTAGAACTAAGGCATTTCACGCCCGGAAGGTGTTCGATGAAATTCTTGAACCAAGCCTTTTGTGAGCTTTGCATATTCTAGCCAACGGAAGTTGATGTTTAGGGTGTTTAGTGAACAATTGGAATTGTTTCTTTAATGCTTGTTGATTACTTAATCACAAATGGAAGTTTGTTCTTGATTAAGTAATTAACAAAGTGATTAATGCCATGGGAATGGATTAGTCATATTTATGAATCTCATGTTCTAGGATAGTGTTTAATGCTTCCAAATGATTCATTGTTTGATTGTTACCCACCTCATTGATATCTTAGTTTATGATCCAACATTGTAGTCTTGTGTTTTGTTTTCCTTCTTGCATTTGTTTTCTTTTCCCATAAACATAAAAACCAAAAAGATTTGCTCTAGCGTAGGAAGTTTCATGTATTCTTAGTGCTTCAATCTTAACCTCTTTGGTTCGATCCTTAAATACTACAATGATGTAGTGTTTGGGTAATTGATTTGGATATTTCCAAATTATCCTTCATCAATTTGGCGCCGTTGCCGGGAAGGTTTAGCATTGATCATTAGGATTTTGATTCTTCTTGAGACTAGAGCTTTTTATTTTCTATAGTTGCTAATCTTTTCACTTTTCTTGTGATTTTCATGAAGAGAGTGACAATGAGGAAGCAACCGTCAAGCTAGTGACGTTAAACGCGCCCTTGGGGACCTCCCCAAGCCTATCCCTTGTCAAGCTTGAGACACAAAACAAGAAATCAATAAGGGTCTCTTGGGTCCAAGGTCATGGTTTGTGATGAAAGGAGGGCTTGAGCAACAACGTGTCACACTCCTCTCTTTACCATCTCCATTCCACTAATCTCACTCCTCCTTTGTAAGTATCTCTTTTCTTTTTGGGTTTTTGCATTTCATCTTTTATTTTTGGTCTCTCTCTTGAACTTCTTTCACACCGAGACGTTGTGATTTAAGTTTGGGGGAGGGACTGGTGTCTAATCATGTGTTTTGTGATCTTATTTTCTATCTTGCATACTTGAGTCTCATGCATTATCAATAATTTTGAAAAATATGAAATTTTGTGCATTTCATGTAGGATTGAGTCTAGATGCATAGCATATAGGGTTACACTCACTTGCATTGGGAGAATTATTCATGTATAATATGAACTTAAGAGCTTGATTTAATGCCCTCGTTAGGAGTTCTTTGATGCATTTGAACGATCACGAAGTTAAGGATGATCCATGCTTTGATCTCGCGTTTCGAATGTTTATGTTTTGGTTGAAGCATGCTTTGATTTGATTCCAACTCTATCTACTATTTGAACTCTAATCTTGACTTGGAATTATCATGCTCATACATTGAAAAGTTGAACTCATGGATACCATATACATATTTGAGCTATCTTCTCCCTTTTACCACTCTCTTGTTAGCTCAAATAGTCATTTCCCACCTTTGAAAAGATGAGAAGCCAATCCAATCAAGGTTGAAGAAGAAGTCTCCCAAGTGAAAAGTGATGAGAAGTGCGGGTTTGAGAAGGCAAAAACGCCTTGTGATAAGGGTAGCTTAGGAACGGATCTTGATGGGTTTAGAGATAGGAGTGGGGTTCATATTGGAGCATTGGGTAGATGAAAGTCATCCTTGTATGCATCAGTTGTTCCTTACTCTTAGAATTTTGCCAAAGTTCATTCTTTCGTGAGAGATCCCTTGGTTTCGGAATACCCACATGATTGAGATCACTTTTATCTCAAGACCTTTCCCTAAGCCAATTGAGTTCACTTTATTTGTATGAGCATGATTCACCATTTGCACTTAATGAATGTCAAAGAGTTGGATGATAGGAATGCTTGTAGATTCTAAGGCTTAGACCCATTTCGTTTTGAAAAGAGTATGTCTAAATCTTTTGAAGTAGAGATTGTTTGTGCATCATATAACTTCTCTCAAGAGCATTGATTCGAATTCTTTTGTTAATATTCTCAGATTTGATCTTCCACTTTCAAAACTTTCTCTCTCTACTTGTTTGTTTGCTTGAGGACAAGCAAATGAATAAGTTTGGGGGAGTTGATATTCTCATATTTTGCATCTCTTAGCATGCATTCTTGTTAATGTTGTGTCTCATTCATGTGTCTTGCATAGTTTTCATGGCTTATTGGTCTAATTTAGAGTAATAGGTGTTTGCATTGGGTTTTAGTGAGTCTAGCATGCATATGGAGTATTTTAGGTGTTTTGGAAATAGTTGATGATGTTTGGAGTTATGGAGCATAAGAGAAAAAAGAGTCCGTCCGAAGTATCTCAATGAACGGGTCGGACGAAGGGTTTTCATTCAGATCCAGCTTCAATGGTCTTCGTGAAAGTTGTAGAGAAAGGAGTGAGCTATCCACAGGAGCTGGAATCAAATCATTCGGACGTCTGGTTTGAGAGATATGGATGATTTACCAGAGACAGGTCCGCCTGGCCGAGACGGTTTCTTCAACACCGAGGTCACAAGTCGGTGCAACAAATCGGTGTCGAAACAGAGGGAAATTACCCTTAATACCGATGTGCTATACCGATTTGTGATATCGGTATTGAAGCTTCAGGGGTCCGAATTAGCCTCGGTGGTTTTCATAAAAGTTGTAGCCCAGTGAGTTAGTTGTCCACATGAGGCCCTTTGAGACCATTCGGACATGTATTCCAGGAGATATCGCGGTTTTACGAACCGGTGCTCTTCTCACCTCGACCCATTTTCAACCGGGTTGGACGAAGGGTCTCCAATTCGAATTAGCCTCGGTGGTATTCACAAAGGTTGTAGCCCAGTGCGTTCGCTGTCCACATGAGGTGGTTTGAGACGATTCTGACATGCATTCCAGGAGATATAGCGGTTTTAGCGAAGGTGCTACACAAGACCAGATTTGACCCATTTCGACCGGGTCGACCCAATCTGCCCCATTTCTCTATAAAACCCCTAAAAACCTAATTTTCATGTCGAACTTTCTTTTTCTAGAGTTGTGTTTTATCCCAAACTCTTCTTATGATTTTGGATGGATCTTCATCACAAATGCCACTCTAGAGAAGATTTCTTCAGCTCTATCTTTATATTAATGCATCTTCTTTATCTTTATGTATTTTTCTCTTTTGTTCTTCATATTTTCATGAGTTGACTTTTTGTTGGATTTTGGATTTTGCTTGATTTGGATGGTTTGATGGTTGATTGTTGATGCTTAGGACTATATAAACATTTGTTCTCTAATGAGGACATCGATTCTAATGCCAATCCAAGACAGATGCCCATAGTCCAAGAAGGGCCAATGACCCGGTCCAAAGCTAAGCAACTCAAAAGAAGGTTTGGAACTGCTGTACAAACTTTCATCAACTCGTTAGGATCAGATGAGTCTTTTCAAGAAATAGTCGAGAAAGATCATGCCGAAGAAATCATAGCCGAGAGGAATTTGGCCGAGGAAAATTTTGAGGGAGGATCAGTTTTAGCCGAGGAGAATGCTGAGGGGAAATCAGTTTTAGCCGAAGCAATTTCCCCCGATAGAAAGTTAGCCGACAGAAATATATCCGCAACAGTTTTAGCCGAAGCAGTTTTAGCTGAGAGAAGAGGGCTTATTCCAAATACCAATCCAAATGATCTGATCATCAATGAGGGAGGTAAGTTCTCTCGTCCAAGTGTTCATCTTAAGACTAACAGGTCAGGTAGTTTTCTTCCTAAAGATGCAGAACTCAAGAAGCTCTCTAACCAACTACCCGGAGACCCTTTCAACGCCAAAGAAGGGCTTGCCAAAGAATTCAGCCGATTAAGCTTAAGCAGGACATCTCCGGATGATCCCAAAGGTATGCATAACTTCTTGGCAGGGATCGGAGCTCAAGAAGCCAAGGAGAAAGCAAAAGAACAACAAGTTGCTTCCGCTACAAGTCACTTAGCTGAGGAGAACCAAAAGAGGCATGAAGAAGAGAACGAAGCTGAGGGATCACAAGGACTTGAAGATAAGGGATTCTCTGATCAGGAAGACTCTCTAGAAACTTCCCCAAGCAGCTACGAATAAGGCACACGCCAGAGCCGAAGTCGTCTTCAAAAATTCCTCAAACCCCACCTTGGATACCCTCACATCAATGTAAGTTGTTTACATTATATACTGTTCTTGCAGGTATTTCAAGTACCAACAACGACTAAGAGCAGCATCAAAAATGACCTTAAGTCTTTAGTTTAAGTCACGCGGCCAAACTTTCCTTTTCTTGCTTTAATGAAACGATGATTATTTGTTTTAGAGTAGTTTTTACTTCGTGTTGTTTTGCTTCAAACGTCCTGTTGTTTTTGAGTATTTCTTGTCGTTTTGAGTCAAACCCTAGAAGGTTCAAGCTGACGGACTATTAATAAAGTCCCACACGCAGCTTTGTAGTCACAACTTTTTACCTGATATCAATAAAGAGCCGCAGTTTCTTCTAAGTGTTCTTGAGAAGCGAATTCTCAAACTGTGCTTGTTCTTGTTCGTGTGATTCGATCAAGACCAAGTTCTTGCACCGTATCCAAGATCTCATCTTCCTCTCTGTGTCGTGTATTCAATCTACCAACACTCCATTCACTAGACTCCACACGAGAGAAGCGATCTCCATCGTGTCAAGTCATCTTCATCTTCGAACATCTTTCGGCTAAAGGAGAGGGCGATCGCCTGTCTTTAGCTCTGCCTCTATCCCGGTTAAGCTCTCACCACCGAGGCTTACACCATCTGGTATCAGAGCCAAAGGTTCCACCTTTGGTTTCTTTCTATCCTTTGTTTATTTTCGTTTCATAGTTTTCCCTTGTTTAGAGCGCTAGTTTCTCGATTAGTTGATTAAAGAAAATACAAAAAATTTAGTTAGAGTTTGATAGCCGTGTTCTTGTTATCTGTTAGATCAAAGAAAAGGAAAAAAAAAAAGAGTTTAGTTCATTCGTTGTTTAGCTTTTTGTTTACGCAAAAGTCAAAAAAAAGGGAAAATTGTCTTATCGCTTGTTAGAGGTTTGGAAAAATACCAAAAGAAATTTTAGAATTTTTCTTGAAGTGTTTTGTGATTGATGGTTGTCTCATAGACCACCTAGTAATTTTATTTGAGTCGTAGAAATTCTTTTGAATCACTGTTGCAATTTTTCTTTGATCCCATTCGGTATTTGACGTATTGTTGTCTTTGAGTAAGTTTCTAAAGCGACATGTTATCAACCATGGGAGAAGAAGCCCATAACGCTCCCCAAGATGCTATCATGCAGATGCTTACCGCCATGAGGGAGGAGCTGAGAGGATTTGGCCAGAGACTAGGCCAGCTTGAGCAGCCTCAGCCAAGGGCAGCCGAAGGAGCTCGTCCTCAAGCTAGGAGGAATGCACCGGTCAATAACCAACAAGATGCAATGGATGATGATGATGACAGCATGCCAGAGATGGAGGACGATCTTCCCCCTGACCCCCTACGTCATCAGAATCAGAGGAGACGTGATCCCATTAGAGGACATCGTCCAAGGGAGCGTGAAACCAATCATGACATGAAACTGACGCCACCTACATTTGCAGGTAAATCAAATCCAGAAGTGTACTTGGACTGGGAGCGGCGTATGGAGTACATTTATGAGTGCTATGGCTATGGAGAAAGCAAGAAGATAGCCTTGGCAGCCGCACAACTCACCGAGAATGCACTTGCATGGTGGGACAGAACCGTTGCCGAAAGGAGAATGCGACTCTTTGGGCCAATTTAAACTTTGCATGACATGAAGTATCTATTGTGGCTGAGGTATGTTCCTGAACACTATCACCGTGACCTCCAAAAACGTTTCAGGAACCTGGCTCAAGGCAACATAAGCGTAGAAGAATACTTCCAAGAGTTTGAGAAGCTGATGAACTCGTTGGAGTTAGAGGAATCTGAAGAAGCTTTAATGGCACAATTCATTGATGGGCTTCAAGAGCGTATAACCAGAAAGGTGGAAAGAGCTAGGTATAGTGATCTTCATGAGCTACTACACTTGTATGTGCAAGTGGAGCAGCAAATCAAGAGGAAAACATCACTCTCCAACCGAACCAGAAACAATCAGCCTTGGCAAGCAAGTGGCAGCAAACCAGCCGACAAAGGAAAGGCTGTGGATATTGACTCTCGGTTCAAAAGCAAGGCCAATTAACCCTTCAAATCATCACGGCCAGAGCAAGGTAAGTTCTCTAACACTATTCAAGCTAGAGCTTGTGACATTACATGTTTTAAATGTCAGGGAAGAGGACACTATGCTAGAGACTATCCAAACCAAAGAGTCTAGATCTTGTGCAAGGATATGCCTTACCCAACAAGGCAGCCTACAGAATGAATCCCGAAGAGACCAAGGAGTTAGAAAAACAAGTGAGGGATTTCTATACAAGGGTTACATAAGAGAGAGCCTCAGCCCCTGTGTAGTGCATGTGCTGTTAGTGCCAAAGAAAGATGGCACTTCGAGGATGTGTGTGGATTGCCGAGCTATCAACAACATCACCATCAAATACCGGCACCCCATTCCACGCTTAGACGATATGCTAGATGAGCTAAGTGGCTCCACTATCTTCTCAAAGGTAGATTTGAAGATTGGATACCACCATAGTGTCTATGTTGGCGCTAGCTATGTCGAACATGGGGGGTGTTGGTTTCCTCGCCAGGATCACTATCGCAGAGTAAATGGCAAATAGAAACACCCCAAGTCAGAGGAAACCGACGCACCAGACCAAGGGCGGATCCAGAAAATAATTTTGCATGGGGCACGCTATATTAAAATATTAAATATAATTTAGTAAATTAATATATAATATATGATTTTTTATTAGTTATTAAAAATTTACGTCTTATCTTAAACAAAATTAATTGAGCTAAACTAAACAAAACATTTTCCCCGTCAATGCTAAATATTTATTTTTGAGTAATATTAACATAAAATTGTATATTGCATATAATAATTTCATCTTAATTGTTTTAAATTTTATTATAATCTAAGTATTGAAAGAAGATTATATATTAAAACACAAACAATGAAATTTATTTAAAAATAATAGTGTGAGTAAAACGTGAAGAAGTTGTATTTTTGTACATTGGAAAAAACTATTACTAAAAAAAAAGATAGAAAATCAATTGTGAAAAAGAAATAAAAGTCTTAGAAAAAACGAAGGAAAAAATAAGCAAAAACAAAAGGAAAAATGAGCAAAAACAAAAGGAAAAAATGAGCAAAAACAAAGGAAAAACAAAAACAAAAACAAAACAAAGGAAAAAGTTCCCGGAGTATGATACACCGTCGGAGGTGTGGATTCTGAATGCAATGGAGGAGGAGTTTGTGGTGAATATGTTCTCTCTGGTGTTCTTGACCCGCTGGTTCTTGGAGAAGATGATGCGCTCGGATTCGTCTCCAAAATTTCAGGTTTTAAATTTGTAAACCTAAAAGTTCTGCAAGTGCACATACGTGCGTTGTAGTACTTTAGGTATCGATCCACATGGAGGGAATGCTATTCTGCGAGACCTTAGAAAGAGAGTTAGTAAGGAAGTCTAAAACGAAAAAGTTTATGATTTGTCACGAAGCGAGTGCTAGGAATTTAAACTAAACTACGCGAGCAAAACAAGTAAATAAACTAGTAAACAAAGCAATATTGAAATTTAAGCTAATCTAATACAGTAAATAAGAAAGAAAATAACCAAGTGAATAATCAAAATCGAGGCTGTAAATAAATAAACTAAGCGTTGGGCAATCGGGAACTCTCTAGGGATCATGGCCGAAAATCATAAGAATTTTGCTAGGGTTTTTAAAGCGACTTTTTATCGTCTTTGGATTCTTGAACTTGGAACACGGACACTATGTGTAGTCTACTTTTGTACACCCTACACACCTACAACTTTAGTACTCGACGTTAGCTTTCTTCTCCGGCTGCGCAAAAAGTTAGTAATTATACTCAAAAGTCGTTAACGCTCACAATCCCTTCACAAGTATACTTTCAAAATCTTGTGACGGTTTTGCTCGTCTACCCTAGGTCAAACATATGGATCCAGTACTTTCGTAGCTCTAAGAATATTTAAGATCAGTTGCAAGGTAGCTAATCAAGCAAACATGCATTAAGAATAAGGATAGAACGAAGAATTATAATCGATATACCCTACACTAAAACCTAATTAGAAATCGATCCATGAGAGCCCCTTGAGAACCCTTTACCCAACGGGAAAACTACTCGATCACGACCATGCAAGACAAAATTGAGTTTCTGAATTGCATAATCAATATATAAGAAATTAAACAAAATGGTTCAAGAGAAATACCTATCTCCCGAAACAAAGAACGAAGAACGAAATTTTGGTGCAAAAAGTAATCTAAAAGTGAACAAAAAGGGGACTACGAAATTTTGTCTGTAAAATAAGTATTTATAGGTATTCAACTCTTGCTTTGGTCATCCTTAGGGTTTCTTTGAAGAGAAAACGAAGTGGGCTTGAATATGGGCTTTGAAGACCTGTTTTTGGGCCGAAACTGATTCACAGCGTGTGCGTGGCTTGGACCAGCGGCCAAAGGATGTTTCGCCGCCGCTAGAGAGCCTAGAACAGTGGCCAGGAGTGTATTCGCCGCGGCCAGGAGGCTTGGACCCGTGGTGGTTGGCCTATAAGGTTGAAACTTCAATTCTTCTCTTGCTTCTTTCGTGAAACTGAAGAATATGCCTTCAGTCAATTAGATGTATCTTGAGATCTAACCATTGGATTGTCTTGAAACCAACTAGGTATGAAAGGTGGTTCTCCCATCTATCTTGTCTCAATTGGATGTCAAAGTTCTGACGGTACAAAATTTTCCAAAATCTGATTTTTCTCCAATTTGCGTCGTTTTGCCTAAATAACCTGAAAAGAGTCTTGAAACTACAAATATGCGAAAATACGATAAAACTATGTAAAAGCAAGTGAAACACTTATTAAAGTGTTCTAAAATAAATGGTAAAACAGGTAAAAATACGGTGTTGTCACATCCCCAGACTTAAACCATGTTTGTCCTCAAACAAGACAAAAATTAAGCTTGGAAATGATCTACAAAAAAATCATAGGGAACTAGAAATCTCGGAGACCGTCCTAAACCATAACCATCGAACTACATCAAACGCAACCTAGCCTAGAAAATTCTCACCAGAAGTTTCCATAACACTAGTCCGCTGTATCTGTCATATGAAATATAAACTTTCAAAATCCAAAAATCAGGTCAACTAGCTCTCTAAATTCATTAAGTATAAACGTGAACTTCTCATCAAAAGGATTAAACCAAGACAATCGAGGCTAGGTATTAAAGGCATTTAGCGGTGAGGTTAAAAGTGTTTCGAGTTACCGTAATTTCAACGGAGGGTGCAAGATATTATGCAAAACAACAAGATATGAAGGACCTATTGATAATCACAGCTTCCAGTCACTTCTTCTTGCGTAAAAATGTTGCACTTCCTCCTTTCTCCAAAAACAGAAGTTTTATGTCATTCCTCTAGACTTAGAATTTTCTATGGGCTCGGAATGACATATTTCTCACAAACGAACCATGAATGCCTCAAAAGTATTTCGACCAACCTAGACTCTTTTTAGGCTTTTGTTTCCTTTCCCTTTCGATTATTTTCGATTTTTTTTTCGAAAGGGGGAAACATCTTTTATTGAGATAGAGTCTTAGGGGCACAAAAAGTTACCATGATTTTAAGTTTTCCTAAGGCATAACCAAGTTCTTATCTTTGTTGAATTCACCTCCACCAATCGCGTATTGTCTTCGTCTTTAGTGACTGAAAATTGTGTCGTTCCTCTCTCTCCGTCGTTTTTGCACATATCTGCACATCACAAAGAGATTTGCATGATGTTTGAACAATGGTTAAGTTTCAGGTGTGGTACCAAATAAAGATGAGTTGGCCATTCATGTACGACAAAGAATGGTAAAAAGTTAAAGAACGTCATGAATGTATGATTTGTTATCTTTGTCTAAACCTTTGATGGGAAAATTAAGTCAAGATTAAAGTTCAAGTATAATAGAGCTAGTATATTCCATCCTAAAGAATCTCTATGATCTAAATTCCTCTAGGGATTTCGCATTAACAAAAACTGTAGCTACCGCCTAGTCTAGAACAAAATTACGAAAAGCATGTTACTAGGAAATAGCGTAGAAGCACATTGGTCGGTTATCGTCATGGATTTCTTTCATCATTCCCTCAAAATGTATTCCTACTTTATTGAAAAAACTTGAATTGTTTTAAAGAAAAGCGCAAAAAATGCAAAATGCAAAGACTCATGAAAGAAAAGGTGGTTAGTAAGGGATGGAATCCTCCCCCATACTTAAATCGTACTGTCCTCAGTGTGAAATAAATCGAGTAAGGACGAATAATAGATGTATGTAATAATTGAAAAAGTTTAAGGAAAAAGAAAACTTACCTGGAAGTGGTTGGGGAATGGATTTGGGAATGGAATGATGGTGATTGGGGAATGGTAGATGGTGATATGGTGATGGGAATGGATGTGGGTATGGTTGGAAATAGATGGGAATCGATCGGGATCGATAGGGAGTTGGCAGCGGGTCGAAGGGCTGCACCCGCGGTCACATGAAGCTTCGCCGCGTGTCGGTTGATCGCGACCGCGTCGAATGGATAGCTGGCCGCGGCTCGGGTCTTTGCACCCGCAGTCGACAGCTTCTTTTGCGGTCAAATCTTTCCTCGCGGTTCGTGCTGGACTGAGCAGTTCCGAACCGTGTCTCCACCTTTTTTTCTTTTCAATTTTTTTGATTTTTTTTGAAAACTGAAACTAAGAAAAAGATAATGTTAATAGAAAAAAATGAAAATCTAAAAATAAAAATGTACCGAAATGGGTTGCCTCCCATTGAGCCCTTTTGTTTAAAGTCGTTTAGCTCGACGCTGGTAGCTAGGTGAGCTCATTTGAAAAAATATCTTGTCCAAAAACAAGTTTCCTTTGATTTAACCCTGTAATTCTTCGTATAAAATATATCACACCATTCCCACTCGGGATTTTTGTCATCAAGTCCGAGATGGTGATCTCCTCCAGGATCACAATGGAAAATCAGACTTGGAACTTCTTTGGAGTATGATTCTTCTTCTTTGTCCATGCTTGGCGAACGTGTTGGATGTTTGTATGCTGAAGTGTATGAGGCTTGCGTCACGTCATAAGATCAAATCATGTTGGAAGATGCACGGGGTATTGGTTCTTTATTATCTGAAGTGGTGAAGCATCCAAGGTGAAGACGTTTTGCTCGAAGGGGTGTGGCAAGATCACGAGCAACCAGAGAAATTGAAAAACAGGGGCTGGCCGCGTGTGAAGGTGGTGGAGGCGCGGTGGAATACAAGTTGGCCGCGGGTCGGGAGGACGCACCCGCATTGAATGGAGGTTTGGCCGCAGGTCGAGGAGGTGCGACCGCGGCGGAGAGATCTCGGGCAGATTTGCTCGGTTCGTCATCTTCTTCATCTCCAATGATGTTTTTTGGTCCTAGGGGAATATGTGGCTTCTCCTTGGCTTCATTTAAGTCTCCATCACGTCTCATATGAGCAAGGTTCGAGTGTGCATAAAAAAATATCCTTTTGTGCGTCGAACTCGTCGGTTTGATATTTTCTTCAAGTGTGACGGGTGCACCTTCTTCTAGAATGTTTTCAACGTCCTTTATAGCTCGTACATGGTCTAAGAGTGGTTCATCTCCGCTGCATGTGTTCATAAAATGGGAATAACGAAATTCTATTACCTTGATCGAGCATGGAACAACAAGTTTTATAGGATCCTTCATCTTAGAAAGCGTCTTCAATAGTTACTCGGATGCATCCATTAGTGTCTCATCCTTCACGAGGTCTGCCTCACGCTCAACGTGGTGAGGAGTAGGAGTAGAAACAGGTCCTTCTTCTCCTTGATATTCTTCTTTGATGGCATGAGCTTGAGAATCCAAGGGACTTTTATTTGGTCGCTTCTTTCTAATCAATTTGGCTGTGGGTATCCCATTAACTACGGTAGCTACGTAGTACCCTTCATATTTGTGCATAGACTCGTTTAGTTCTTGAATAATACTATCCACATTAGCTTTGGAGAAATCTTACCCCTCATAGTTTCCCTCCGAATGTCTCTTTAGCGTGGCCCTAGGCTCTTTTATTTTTGATGAATCCTTGGAGCGTCCTTGTAGCAAGTCATGCTCAAAGCGCTCTTCACCAAAACCAGGGCATGATGATCTAACAATCGATTTTAACATGTCAATGAAATCGGGTGTGTAGAAGCTGTCTTTGGTCGGTGCCGGTTTCCGATCCATGTAGTACGAATCATGGTAGTAGTGTGAATCGTGAGAGCAGTGAGCATAAGTTGGATCGTAGAAATCCTGCTCGTAGTAGTGATCTCGTTCCAGAGGCGAGTCCATGTTTCAAAGTCTGAAAAGAAGAAAAACAAAAGCGAAAATTAAAAAGAAAAAGTTTGTCTTAGAGTCGATTTACTAACCTCTAAAATGTGGCAGAACAAGTAGCGATTGCCTCCCCGACAACGGTGCCAAAAACTTGATGTGCTCCGATTCGTCTCTGAATCTTCAGGTTTTAAATTTCTAAACCTAAAAGTTATGCAAGTGCACAGACATGCGTTGTAGTACTTTAGGTATCGATCCACAGGGAGGGAATGCTGTTCTGCGAGACTTTAGAAAGAGAGTTAGGAAGGAATTCTAAAACAAAAATAAAGTTTATGGTTTGTCACGAAACGAGTGCTAGGAATTTAAACTAAATTAAGCGACAAAATAAGAAAGGAAGTAAATAAACTAGTAAGCAAAGCAATATTGGAATTTAAGCTAATCTAAGCAAGTAAATAAGAATGCAAGTAAATAAATTAAATGGATAAGCAAAGCAAAAATGTAAACAGTTAAACTAAGCATTGGGCAATCGGAAACTCTCTAGGGATCATGGCCGAAAATCATAAGAATTTTGCTAGGGTTTTTAAAGCGAATTTTTGTCGTCTTTGGATTCTTGAACTTGGAACACGGACAATATGTGTAGTCTACTTTCGTACACCCTACACACCTACAACTTTAGTACTCGACCGGTAGATTTTGTCTCCGGTCGCGCAAGAAGTTAGTGATTATACTCAAAAGTCGTTAACGCTCACAACCCCTCCACAACTATACTTTCAAAATCTTGTGACATTTTTGCTCGTCTACCCTAAGTCAAACATATGGATACAGTATTTTTGTAGCTCTAAAAATATTTAAGATCATTTGCAAGGTAGCTAATCAAGCAAACATGCATTAAGAATAAGGATATAATGAAGAATCATAATCGATACCCTACACTAAAACCTAATCAGTACAAGAAAACATGGGCATTTCCGACATACATAATTCCGTCGGTAAATTCTGACGGAATTCGGACGAAATTAACATCCGTCGGAAATAAGTACCTGTCGGTAATCCGTCAGAAATTTATGACTGATTTCTGACGACAAGTGTCCGTCGGAATTATTCTGACGGAATTTAGACGGATGTTGTAGCCATTTGAAAGAATACAGACGTTACATAGCCGTTTCAATATTGTCGGTAGCCGTCAGAAATCCCTCGGAAATTTTTGACGGATTTCCGACGACTTGTGTCTGTCGCAATAATTTTGACGGATTTCCGACGGAATATAGACGGATATTGTAGCCATTTACAAGAATATAGGCGTTACATAGCCGTTTGAATATTGTCGGTAGCCGTTTTAATATTGCTGGTAGCCGTTGAAAATCCGTCCGTCGGAAATCGCGCACAATTCACCCCTCTCATTTACAATCACAAAAAAACTCTCATATACAATTCCTTACCAAAAATGTCTTGTTCAAATCCTTATAATTATTTTTAAGCATGGATTGACAAATCTTATCAAATTCCGGAGACATGCTTAATTATGGAAGAATACAAACACAGTGTGCAGGAATTCATGGCATTTGCGGGTACGCAGAAGAAAGCAAAAAAAAAAAAAGGTAAAATCTACTTCCCTTGTACCAATTGTCGAAATCGTAGATTAATCGTGATATATGAAGTATGGTCACACTAGTACTATTGAACAATACATTGGGGATAGCGCTAGCTTAGAAGAACCTGCAATGGAAGTAGAAACTGTAGGTCAAGTTCAGATGGTGAACGATGTATTTTGTGAAAGTATACCATCGGTTGCTGAGTATGGAGATAGAGGGGAAGAACCTAACTTAGAAGCTCGGAGATTCTTTGATATGTTAGACGCTGCTAAAAATTCGTTATATGATGGGTGTAGAGGTTGACATTCCCCTTTATCAGCTACAACTAGGATGATAGGTATAAAGACTGATTTAATTTTGAGTGAGGAGTGCGTGGATGCAATCGCTGATTTTGTGAAAGACATTTTGCCAGAAGATAATCTTGCACCTGCATCATACTATGAGATACCGAAACTTGTTGCTGGTATAGGATTGCCATATCAGATTATAGATGTATGCATCAACAACTGTATGCTATACTGGAGAGAGAACGCAGACCGTTCGATATGCCGTTTTTGTCGCAAACCTCGGTATAAGAAAACATGTGGAAGAGTGTCAGTCCCATATAAACAGATGTGGTATTTGCCGTTAACAGAGAGATTGAAGAGGTTATATCAATCAGATCGCACAACGGGAGCAATGAGATGGCATGCAGAGCATACAACAGATGGAGAAATCGCTCATCCCTCAGATGCAGGAGCACGAAAATATTTTTAATCAATGTATTCCAGTTTTGCATATGAGGCGAGTAATGTATACCTTGGATTATGTACTAATGGTTTCAACCGTTTTGGGAAGCATGGCAGACAATATTCTTTGTGGCCAGTAATTGTAACACCTTACAATTTGCCGCCATCTTTGTGCATGAGACGGCAGTTCTTGTTCCTTAGCATTCTCGTTCCTATACCAGAGCATCCAAAGAGATCACTTGATGTGTTTTCGCAGCCATTTATTTATGAGCTACAAATGTTATGGGAGCCAGGTGTTGAGGTGTTTGATGTTTCTAGTAACCAGAATTTAGTCATACGGTCGGTACTTATGTGGACCATTAGCGATTTTCCAGCATATGGCATGTTATCCAGATGGAAAATGCATGGAAGGTTATCGTGCCCTTACTATCAGGATAACACAAATGCGTTCCAATTGAAGCACGAACGCAAAACTTCTTGGTTTGATTGTCAAAGACGATTTCTACCTAGCGATCATCCTTATCGTCGGAGCACCACATTGTTTAGGACGAACCGAGAAGTATTTGATGGTCCACCTTCTGAGTTAGATGGAAAATATTTGTTGACTCAGTTAAGAGATTTGGGTGGAGAGAGGATCGTTGATTGTGGTGGTAATGGGAATTATCATGTATATGGTTGTGGCAACGTACATAATTGGCATAAGAGGAGTATTTTCTGGGATTTGCCTTATTGGAAAAACCATCTTTTGAGGCATAATTTGGATGTCATGCACATTAAGAAGAATTTGTTCGACAACATTATGAACACCGTTCTCATTGTCCAAGGGAAGACGAAGGACAATCTGAAGTCTAGATTGGAATTGCAAGACATTTGTTCTCGTAAAGCACTACATGTGACATGAAGCCTTCGATCCCGGCTTTTCGGTTGGATGAACCTTCAAAGGCCGAGTTTTTTTAACTGGATTACCGATAGTGTTAGATTCTCGGACGGATACACATCTAACCTTCGTAATTGCGTTGATCATGGAGAAGGAAAGTTTACTGGAATGAAGAGTCATGATTGCCATGCTGTGATGCATCGCCTCCTTCCATTTGCCTTTGTTTGTCTTCTACCACATAATGTTCACAAAGCAATTGCAAGTACAATCATTAAATTAATTTTTAATACTATATACAATAATTTAGTATTTATTTATTCAATTTTTATGCAAATTATGCAGGGATTGGTGCTTTTTTCGAGATATATGTTCGAGGTCTCTTACATCAGATGGTATCCGCAACCTTGCGAATAATATACCCGTAATCCTTTGCAATTTGGAGAAGATATTTCCGCCTTCCTTCTTTGATGTTATTGAACATCTAGCAATTCATCTCCCTCGAGAAGCAGAACTTGGGGGCCCGGTTTAGTACTGTTGGATGTATACTTTCGAACGGTATATGTTTCATCTAAAGAAGAAGGTGAAAAATTTGAGCATAGTGGAGGGTTCTATTGTCGCACAGAGCATCAATGAAGAAACCTCACATTTTTCTGAGTTTTACTTTCCAACACAAGTCAAAACGAAGAGTCGTAGACCAGCTCCACATGATGACGGAGGCGTAATACCTTTCTATTCGGTCGATGTTCCTCAAATATTCTTATAGATTGGATGACTTAGTGGAAAAGGCAAGAAGCGGAGACTTTCAGCACATGAGCGGGATCATTTGCATATGTATATTCTCACAAACTGCGACAGAGTTGATGAATATGAGATGTATTATATTGAACCAAATTATTAATTACTTATTGGGTCCTTGATTATATATATATGTTAACGTGAGTCCGATTCAATCTCACATGATGTATATGGCTTATAAACGTTTTGCATTTCCGGACAAAACAGAGGACGAGCTAATCGAGCTCAAACAGGAAGAGTTCGGACGGTGGTTAAGAGATTATGTAAGTATTTTAATTGCCCTTTTTAACTATCATATATAATGAATGATATAATTAAATTATTTTTGATTTGATTCGTGCAGGTCACGACAAAGAAGGCTAACGGACAAAGATTTCCCACGTGGTTAGACACAATTGTGCGATTTCCACTAGCAACCATGCAGTCACATGTGATGTATAGCATACGGGGATACGCTTTTAAGATTCTTCGGGATGATAAGAGTGGGTCAACTTCAGATTACGGTGTATCAACTCAGTCCGGCGATCTTCTTTACTATGGTGTCCTACATGAGATTTTCGATGTTCATTACCCGGGAATGCTCGGTTTGAGATGCGTTGTATTTTTATGCGACTGGTACGACGTAGGAAGCGGTGTGCGACACGACCAATTTGGTGTTACATCATTCAATAGCATAAGGCGACTCCAGAAATACGATCCATTCGTACTTGCTTCTCAAGCAGACCATGTTCGTTTTATTCATTTCTGGTTAATTTGTTGTTAGAATTTAACATTTATATATAATTTTGATGTGTAAATTAATTTTACATGGTATAGGTATGCTATATTCCCTATTCTCGAGTGACAAATAAGCAAGACCCGTGGATGACAGTCACATCGATAAACCCGAGAGGTAGGATTCATGGGATATCCGATCATGAACCCCTCCAACAAAGCTCTGTAGGTTTGGTTTCAATCGAGCATTCCCTTGAGGTAGACCTTGTTGTTGATTTCACCATACATGCAGACGATCAGGTATTTGAGGATTTAGAGGAAGAATTTGACGTATTTGGTGAAACTTTCGATTCTGGAGAATCAGACTACTCATCATCAAATTCAGAGTAGTTTTATAAACTTTGCATTGTTAAATATGTACTTATACTATATATTTTTTATGTGGAATTTATTAGTTATGTGGAAGTTTTTTAAACTTAGGCTTTTGATTTACTTAAGCCAAAAACCCTTCCGAAAACCAAAAAAAAAAATGCTAAGTATGCTTCCGTCAGAAATCAGTCAGAAAATTTTCGACGGAAATCCGACGGATTATGGTACAATTGGTATTAAACACGTTTACCTCGTTTAAATCATGTTTTGTACCTTTAATCTCAATATCCGTTCCGACGGATGACCAAAAAAAGAGGTTTAGGGTATAGGTTTTTAGGTTTTCTTTTGGGTTGAAATTGATGTAAAACATTTGTATGATGTATATACAATACCTTCAACTTGTCAAATTTCAAAATAAATGTGTGTTATAGATTTTATAAAATTTGTTGGAAGTGTTAGTATAAGTTATAATATAAAGTATAGTGGATGTTATGTGAAATGTTAAAGGTGATGAATGTAAATTTAATAAACTGATAGAAAGTATTTAACATTGATGTACTTAGAGATAGTTAAACCATATATTGTAACCCTAAACCCCAAATTTAACCTAAATCCGTCGGAAATCTGTCGAATATTTCTGACGGATTTCTGACTGATATTGTTCATTAGACACGTGTATGTTGACTGGCCAATAGAAACACATGCAGGGAATATTTCCATATTCGTCGGAATCTGACGTACATTGGTTTTTTCGAGACTGCAGGAAAATTGACCGCCTAAATGAATTTATTTTTGGGTTCCGACAGATATAGCCGTCGGAAATCGATATATATCCAGAAACCGTCTTCTCTCTCTCTTTCGATGATTTTCTCTCGTCTCTCTCTCCCTCTTCTTGCGATTTCTTCACAAAACCACATCTCAATTCTCAATTCTTCATTCCTCCATGGATCCAAACACGTAAGTCTCTCAAATCCTTGTTTTTTTTTTTGTAAATCTTGTTAGTTTAAATAGTTTTAGGGTTTATTAGTCGTATGTTGTTAGAATGAATTTGTTAGGTGGTTAGAATGCGTTTGTTAGGTGGTGTATGAGATTAGAATTGGTAGATTTAGAATGGTTAGATTTATAAAACCATTTTTTGATTTTTAAAAACGTTTTTATAATTTGTTTAAGTTTGTTAGTTAGTTTAGGGTTTAGATATAGGTTGTAACAACGTTTTTGTAATTTTATATAACGTTTTTGGAATTTTTAAAATAAAAAAGATATTGTATAAATATAAAAATTATATAAAAACGGTTTTGAAAAATATTAAAATTATATAAAACGTTTTTAGAATTTTTACTAATTAAAAACATATTTATAATATTTAAAAAACGTTTTTTGAAAACATATTACAATTTTCGGGAATTTTAAAATTTTTGGGAATCATGAATTTTGAACTTTTCGGGAATTTTGAATTTTTCGGGAATTTTGAAATTTTCGGGAATTTTGCAATTTTCGGAAATTTTGAAAATTTTGGAAATTTTAAAATTTTCAGTAATTTTGAAATTTTCGGGAAATTTTCGGAAAAATTGATTTTTCTTTTGAATTTTCCGTTAAGTTTAGCTTTCAAAGACTCACTACGTTTGGGCGGCGGTTGATAAGCTAAAATTAATACTTTAAAAGTACTAAAGCTTTGTCGATTGTAATACTTAGAGATCAAATCCACAGAGACTCAAGGAGACACACAATAGATTATATAGATGAAAATTAAGATAAGTAAACAATGTAATTGAAAGCAAATACGTAAATTAAACTGTTGTAAATTCAATTGGAGAAAGATAGGTCTAGGGAATTTCTCAGGAAATCAATGAATGCAGATAAACTAACTAATCAGGGTTCAGGTTATGCACGGTTCTTGAACTCAAATCACTAAAGTATAATTAACCAAATCTCGTTGCGAGAATTATCTAAGTCTAAATACTAGAATTCCAAATCTCTTTGCGAATCCTAAAGTCTAAACCAGCTTTTAGTTCAAGTTTGATTTGTTCACAAAACAACTAAACCAAAACTCTTTGCGAATAGTTATTTTGCTCATCCTAGGTTCTATCAGGTAATTAATCGCACTCTCGTGCCTAATCAATTATCCTAAGATCTAAGTTCTAGGTGATCAATCCAGAATTAGCTATGAGAACAACCTATGGTGAAGAACTAATTCGGATTATGAACCCTAAACAACTAATCAACCTAGCATTCAAAGAAATCCCTAATGAGAATCCCTAAACCTAACAGGAGATCTACTCAGACATGGAAATTGAAGCAATAAACATGACTGAATAAATACTTGAATAAATAAGAAAGAGTAACAAGAGGGTTCGAAATCTTCTCTCGGACGAACAGAGTTTCAGACTTGTCTCCCTTCCAAAGCTCTCTCACAAAACCAAAGTAAAATAAAGCATAGCCATCAAAGTGGCTGTAAAACCCTATTAAATAACCTAAATCACGTTTTGGGGCTTCTTGTAAATAATAAAGTCTTCTGGGCAATTTTGCAAATCTTCAACTCTTCATTTAAGTCGCGACTCGTGTCTTGCTGCAATGAGTATCAACCGATACTAGTCAGTATCGATCGACACTGAGGCTTCGAATCGGGTACTCATCTACACGAACTTCTGCTTTGATCCAAAATGCTCCAGAAAGCTCCAATATTTCCAATTATGCTCCAAACGTGCTAAAACCTGTAAAAGACTCTAAACCACTACAAAATAGTAGAAAGACTCTATAAAACGGACTTATATCATGGCTTATAAAGGGTAAAAACCATGATATATCAACTCCCCCAGACTTAGCCTTTGCTTGCCCTCAAGCAAATAGAAGAATAAACCAGAGAAAGAGGTTTGAAAACATAGAGACTCACCTGTTCTTGAAACATTGCAATGAACTTTTTCCTTAGTGCTCCACATATCACATAACCAGTTTCGAATCTAACCACCATGTACTTCTCCGTAGACATTCGCAACTTCCCTGACTACACACATTATCTCACATCATTACTCAATAAAGCCCTCATCGTCAGTTTCATTGCTGTGATTAATACCAAGAACCTTCTAGATTCTTTTCCATACAATATCATACAAGGAACCATCCAGTTTCACACTTTCTGGTATTGTTTTCTCTCCCTCAGACTTATTTCTTATTATATTCTCGCATATGCTTAATAAGGTTCAAGACGCGAGTATTGATGGTGTTCGCCACCGAATCCCCGGTTCTTCCCTTAAAAAGTAATCAAAGGTGTAGACGAATAATGGTATCACAGGAAATTTTCCTAACTTCGCTCCCACCTTTGTGTGATCATTCCCTATGAAGTAGAATAATGGGATCGCTGAAAATTTTCCTAACCCTCTACTCAGAAGAAAATCATTTCATATTTTAATGCATCTTATTTATTAACTTGTAACAGGGAGAGAAATACCATTACTTTAAACACGTGGGTTCCTTTGTCAGATACGAATGAGGAATCAAGATCTATGGACATCAATCACATCAATGAAGTGCAAAAATTTGGCTCAGGCTTTAAAGAACTTTGCTGGAAACATGAGTGTTTTCTAGTTAACTGGTCAGCCTTTGGATTTTTTATTAGTCGATCTAATACTGATTCTGTAACAATGGTCACTTAGACGCAAGGTCAGAATAATAGAGTAAAGAAAAAGATCACAGTCTCCAACAGATTTTGACTCAATAAAACAACGAATGACTCTAAGAAAAACAAAAACAATGTCAGCGACTACCTCCCCCCGACTTAAACAACACTGTCCCCAGTGTTATCTAGCCTAGAGTTGGTGAAAGAAAGCAAAAGAACATAATAGAATTGTGAAAAATAAGAAGTTACCGAAAATGGGGTACGAGTGTCGACCGACACCCAACTTGGTATCGATCGATACCACGTATTGGTCGACACAGGTAATTCGTTTTCAACGTCTAAGGTCAGATGTAACTCCAAAAATGTGTCAAACGATCCCGGTGTTAAATGTAAGCACTGTTAGACCACTCAAACACAAGTTAGGTGCAACAAAATATCATAGAAGCATAAATCCACAGGTCCAAAAGCATAAAAGACACAAAAGTTCAAACGAAAATAAAAAGAAAAGGGAAAAGAAACAGCAAACGTGATAATCAGATAGAAAGAGGACAAATCATCCTCAGTGGCATCAAAGTCATCGCCAGCAGTACCAGATGGTCCATCGTCAGTAGGCGTGCGCGGTGAACGTGGTGAAACAGGACGCTGAGACGCCATGCAGCTATAATGGGAAATGGCGGTCCAGATCGTCTGCAGACTCGCAACTACATACCGCTGAAAAGGATCCATCTCCATCTCAGGTAATGAAGGAAGAGAAAGCGCAACAGCAATGGGAGATGGCTCGTGTCGCGGTTGACCCCCAGTAGGGCCAGGTGCAGGTGGTCGTGCTATAGTAGCTGAGCCTCGACGTCGAGTGACCGGTGCAGGCTCCATGTCAGCAGGAGCAGGTGCGAAAAGCAACTAAGCAGGGTCACCGCCTATGTCTGTCAGATCAGTGTTGGGGAGCTGAACCAGATAGTCCCCAACAGAAGTGCTGAAAACCCAACGCCTGTGAGGCTTCAGCCAACGCAAGTTCTCCAAGTGCGCCTCATCCATAAGCTCGCGGGAAGTCACGACCGAGCAACTAGCGGTGCTGATTCCTAGGTGCAGGAAGATGGGAGTGAGAAGACTGCCCACCGTCTCGGTCTTCGGGCGACCTGCAGTCCTAGAAGTCTTGCCGCGTCCTGTAAAAGGTTTAACCTTCAGCGACTCCAAGTGGTGTGCGAATACAGCACCTAAGTTAAAAGCGAGATCCAACTCAGGCCACTCATATTTCTCATCTTGTCCAGCAGCCCAACCGGGATCATTGCATCCGTCTCGACCCAAAGTTCGGGGACGAGACTTGGTAAGTGAAATTTTGATTATTATTTCAAATATTTTAGATTTTGAATCTTAACATACTTAATTTTTTTTTAAATGTTTTCATGTTTAATTTATCCCCTGAGATCACAAAAGCAATCTTGTGGATGCTCCACAACATGTTGGACAAACCGTACGAGAAATACTCGGACATGCCTGCCGACGAAAAAGACTTGTGGCACCAGACTTTCACGGTAAGTAATTTTTGGATTTTTCATATTTTTAAAGTTCATTTTGTCAATTTTAATTTTGAAAACTACCATTATATTTTTTTTTAGTGTAGCAAGAGTTCACGTGTCACCATACTCTTACGACGAAGGTTATTGACCAATTCGACAAGTATGCTGCGCTTTCATACTCGAACCACATGTACGAGTGGAAGCAAAACAAAGACAAGCCGAAGGTCCTTGACGACGAGGTCTGGAAGGGCTTCTGTGCGTACTGGAGTAAGCCTTCGACGAAGATTTACTCCGAAAAACAGTCGAAGAACCGGAAGAGCGACCGAGGAGGGAAGGGGGCCTACATTCACAACGGGGGCGCAAAGACCATCGAACGATAGGCGATGGAAATGGTAAGTTTAATTTTCATTTTTATTCACTAATTTTGTTTTTTATTATTATTTTACTTAACTAAATTTCACAGACGAAAGATGTCGGTACCGCTCCCGATTATCTTAAACTCATCGAGAAAAGGCACACCAACAAAAACAAAATAGGTGTGATCCATGACTTGGGGATGCGTGAAGTTGTTGAGAAAAACAAGAAGAAGAAGCTGGACCGTCAAGTTTTGATGTCGCAACTCACTCTCGACGGATCCGGATCCTCGAACGAGTTATCTCGAGAAGAGATCAACAAGATTGTTCTCGCTGTATGTTTTGATTTCATTTCAGTTTTTTTTCTTTCCGTAATTTCATTAATGACATTTATAATATTTCGTAGGAAACTCGGCAAGTCAAAGGTCGATTCGCTGGGTTAGACGGACTTTCGACCCAATAATCTTCTTCCTTGTTTCCTCGGTATGCTTCGGAGTACATGGAAGAAATCGCGAGGCTCAACCAAACGGTTAGAGACCGTGACGAGTATGTCCATGAGTTACAAACCGCACACACCTAAACCCAGTCACAGCTCACCGACTTGGAGAAGATAATGCATGGCGCCTTCCCCCATCTCTTTCGGGATAATAATTCTGACGATTCTCCGACCGATTTAAGTTTATGTTATTATGTTATTATGTTTTTTTTTGAACAAATTTTATTATGTTTAATGAATTTTTTTTAGGTTTAATGAATTTTATTAATTAATTTATTTGCTTACAAATATTTTTATTTAATTATTTATATAATTAATAAATTTTAAAATAATTAAATAATTATTTAAAATAAAATCAATTTATTGAATTACCGTCGGAAATCCGTCGGAAAAGGTCCGTCGGAAATCCATTGAAAATGGTCCGTCAGAGGGTTGTAGGAAATAGTTCTGACGACTATCCGACAGATTTCTGACAAAGATCCGTCGGAATATCCGTCCGAAACAATGACCGTTGGAATACCGCCGAAAATATTTTCGATGATTTTCCGACAACGTTCCGACGCGTAATTCCGATCAAACATCCGTCGAAAATTCGGCCGTCGGTAATCCGTAAGAAATATTCCGACCAATTTCTGACGACTAAAACCCGTCGATAAGTTCTGACAGATTTCTGACGGAAATTAATTTCCGACGAGCTGGAAACTTTTCCGACGGGAACTGCCGTCGGAAAAGGTCTGTTTTCTTGTAGTGAATGAGAAATCAATCCATGAGAGCCCCTTGAGATCTCTTTGCCCAACAAGAGAACTACTCAGACACGATTAAAGAAAGCAAAAGTATAATTAAATTAAGAGTAGGAGGTTGGTGAAGAAGCCTCTCGAGTTTAAGAACTAAGTCCGAAGAGAACTTCCTCACCAATCTTGAAAGTAGAACAAAAAGTAAACTAAAAAGAGGCACAATATAGGTTACAAAATTTTGTCTGTAAAACAAGTATTTATAGGTCTTCAACTCTTGCTTTGGTCGTCCTTAGGGTTTCTTTGAAGAGAAAACGAAGTGGGCTTGAAGATGGGCTTCGAACAAGCTGTTTTTGGGCCGTTTTTGATTCACCGTGTGTGCGTGGCGTGGACAAGCGGCCAAAGGATGTTTCGCCACGGCTGGAAAGCCTTTGGACGCGGCCAGGAGTGTGTTCGTCACGGCCATGAGCTTTGGACCTGTGGTAGTTGGCCTATGAGGTTGAAACTTCAATTCTTCTCTTGCTTCTTTCACGAGACTACAGAACATGCCTTCAGTCAATTGGATGTATCTTGAGATCTAACCGTTTGATTGTCTTGAAACCATCTGGGTATGAAAGGTGGTTCTCCCTTCTATCTTGTATCCAAATTTAAGCGTCATCGGACGGTGAGAAATTCTCCATCTGATGTAAAACGTCTGATGGTATGAAATTGTCCAAAATCTGGTCTTTATCTAATTTGCGTCGTATTTGCCTAAACAACCTGAAAAGAGTCTATAAATTACAAATATATGAAAATCATAATAAAATCCTATAAAACCAAGTGAAACACTTATTAAAGTGTTCTTAAATAGATAGTAAAACGGGTAAAAATACGATGTTATGACATCCTTTGCTCTCGGATTGGCTCGCCTCTTCTAACACATGGTGACGGGAGGCTATAAATTCCCGGGTCAGATCCTCGGATGTTGGAAAGTTGAGCTCCATGAAAGGTCGAAGATGAAGTGCATCGAGATACCAAATAACATCTTCTCTTATCCCGAGTGCTTCGAAAGTCGAGTAGTCGATGTGAGGAGTTGACTTGATTCCCACTTTCTGGAGCTTCTCGAGATAGTCGATATTCTGGTCTAGAGGTTTTCCGACATATCAAACCTTGGGTCGCGGCTCCGAAGATGGTGTTAGGTCGCGTGGAGGAGGAGATGGAGCGCGAGCACGGGATAGTCTTCGGTTGGCTATGTATTCGGTGAAAGTAGCATCATCCTCTATAATAATTTCTTCCGATGCACCTCGGCTCTCTTTTGGGTGACTAGGTGACGTTCTCCGGGATGATTCTTCTACGAAACCGCTCTTCTTAATGCGTGTTGTGCATAATCTCGAGTGATCCATGTTCCTAAAAAACAAAGAAAAATCTCGACAAGAATATGAATAAGGTTACAATCAAAATGTTTCAATGCGGGAGGATACTGAAATGAGTATCATGAGACACATTCAACAAGAAACGAGTAATATTGAGCGTAAATCTAGCAAATCGAGATGCTCATGATCAATTTCGGATTTGTGGATGTTCTAAATAGTTTTTTTTGAAAAGTTGATTTTAATGCTCATTCTTATGCAATCTTAATGGATTACCGTATAGTAATCACTAATCATACAAGATTTAGCCAAATTAATCAATATCACTCTCCAAATTCGTTTTCACAGAAGCTTGAAAATTTTAAATTCCAAAAATCTCAATTCCATAATAACTAGGTGCTAAAATCAAAATCTAAACATTCTAGAAGTTTAATCTCAAGTCTTCTAGCAATTTCTAGCTTTCATAGACTTAGATCAAGCCAAAACAAGAAAAATCTAAAATTGAGTTCATATTAAAAAGTAGAGATTTTAGAGGCGTACCTTGGTTGAAAAAGAGAGAGATAGGGCCAATTTTTTTTAGTTTTTATAAAAGTTTAAGAATTGAAAAAGTTGTTATTGCTCAAAATCTCCAAGTCAATTGGAAGAGAAGAAGAAAAAGAGTTTTGATCTAAAATTTTCTTTTTGTTCCTTGAAAAAGTTGTTTTTATGCTTTAATTTTGTTTTTCAAAAACTTTTTAGGACTTACCTTGACGTGCGCGCCACGAAAACTTAAACCGGGTGACGGTTTAATTTTGAGCCGGGAAAAGATTTCATGAATGCACGGATCGGAGTCGGGAAGGTTCGGGATGCATCAGAACGTGTTTTGGACAAGAAGGGCTCGGCCCCGGGTCAAACGATCGCGACCGCGGTCGACCGGTTCTTCCCTGCGGGTCGAAGGAACGCTACCGCAGTCGATCGGCTCCCGGCCGCAGGTCGAGCGATCGCGACCGCGATGGAGTGCTAGCACACTCGGGTTGTGTTTTCTACTTCGTTTCCTTGGCATTTTGTGATCTGTTTCGGGTGATTGCTTCTTTTTTTTTTAATATTTTTGAATTTTTGTAGAAAGTTTGAAATGGTGAAAAGAAAAACGTTAATAGAAAAACAACGGAAAATAAAATAAAGAAACGTACTAAATGGGTTGCCTTCCATCGATCGCATTTGTTTAACGTCGTTAGCTCCACTTAGGGGTAGGATTAGACGTGAGGAGAAGTTGCCTTGGGAACGGGTGTTCCTTGAGTCTCTTCGAGTTCAGAATGTGAGTCGCCTATCCTTTGTATCACCATCTTCTTTTCACGTTTTTTCCTAAGAACTTTCGTGTTTAATTTGAAGACTTTGTTTCGTCTTTTCGATCATTCCCTCGACTCGTCCTTCTTTGGGATTGCTTAAGTCCGGTTGAATGATGATCTTAACTTTAGAAAATGGCTTTGATAAACAGTATTTTTACCGGTTTCTAACCCTTGTTTTTATATCTTTTATCGAGTCAAAATTTGTTATAAGAGTCTTTTAGTCCTTTATCGAGTCTTTTCATGTTTTAGGTCACTTTGGGAGAGAATGAGCTGTTTTGGGTGCAAATGAGCATATGGAGATGCATAATCATGCAGAGACATCAGAAGTTTTGCATTCGTTGAAGGACTTCCTACCAATGGATCGCGCATAAATTTTGATACAAGATAGAGCAATGGATTAGCTTTCATTTGGAAGTGGTTTGAGGCCATTCCAACGGTGCTATCAAAGGTTATGCCAATTTTTGTGAAAATGGTCCAGCCTAGCAGGAAGAAGAAGCACGCGCAGAGATGACCCATCCGCGGGCACCAAAACGACCGATTCAAGAAACATGGATCGACAGATCAGGTCCCAGATGGTAAAAGGAAATTCGACTTTTCCTGTTTCGGCCCAGATCCACCTAATTTTGACACTGAACGACTGGAGACCTATTTATACCTATTTTTAGCCACTTTTTAGGTTATCCATTATTTTTCTACAAACTTTTACATTTCTTTCTTTGGGGAGATGAATATCTGACTCTACAAGCTGTTGAATTGATTTTTGAACCCTAGTTTATTTATTATATTGGATTATGATTTCTTCTTCATCTCTCTGTTTGTCTACATTGATTATGACTGAGTAGATCCATTGTTATGTTTTAGGGTTTTCAAAAGACTTCATGAATTGCTAGTTTAGGATTGTTAGATAGGGAATTAGCGATTGGTTTCTTCATCTATTGTTGATATTATTGCTGGAACGTGACTCGCGACCTAGTTTCTAATCTTAGGTGTATTTACGCGCCGAACGTGTTTGTTAAATTGCCTAAACAATTTATCCTTAACAAACATGAGTTGATGTTATTGCGTTTGTGAACTTATCAAACTCGATTATAATGCGTGTTTAGGTTTTCGAATTCAACGAAAGTTAGTATTCATAAATCTAATATATATGGATTTAATACTCTGGCAAGAGATTGATATAGTGATTTGAGTTCGAGAACGATACCTAATGCTTTCCTTGCCTTATTTTCTATTTTGTAATTCATGGTTCCTGTGAATTATCCTGAAGCATGACGCCTTTAATTCATAAGTTTAATTCGTTTTTATTTAGCATGTTATTTCACTGCATTAAAACCACAAACAACCATCATTTATCTTAGATTTACTTTCCTCATGCATTCTCGTAGCGTTACATTTGGTCATTGTGGATTCGATCCCTAAAATACTATTTTGATTGATGTGCTCTTGCAGTAGAATTTTGGGGTTAAATATGAGTGTATCAAGTTTTGGCGCCGTTGCCAGGGACCAAAAACGTTGCCTACGAGTATTGGACGAAAGTTCAGACTAAGTTTTACTTTTTTGTCATTACTAATTTGTTTTATTTTTGCTTTTTTCGTGTGTTTCAGGTGTATGACCAGGATCGAAGGTTCTGGAAATCTGCTTGAGTTGAACAACGAAAAGTTAGCACGAGTAGAACGTGGAAACAACAGGAGAAGGAGAGATATGAATAACCAACCAGTGAACCATAGACTCCCAGCTGATCCACCTATTGATGGAGACGACCATAACATGTATGATGAGGAAAGGAACCTCATAAACCCTCTTCTTCACGCTCGCAATGGTGTCGTCAATCCAAACGATGTCATTGACCCTGCTGTTGCTGCTGCTGCTGCTCAGAGACATGTTGAGGCATATGCTGCTCAGATACAATCTGTTGCAGCCAACTCTGATAGGTGCAAGCTCGAAATGCTGCAAACCAACGTGCACTACTTCAGAGGAATGTTCAACAACCTCTTTACGCCAAGCAATTGGTGCTGTCGACACTCCACATGCATTCTATCAGAACATGGCTGCTATTCGCTGATACGTTGGGATCGCTCCCGACACGGGTTTTACCTTTTAGCTAGGCTGCAAGTGAACATCAAACGCAGTAGTATTTATGGATCGAATCCACGGGGTGAATGTTGTTGATTTCTAAGTTGTGTCTAGACCTAATAAAGTTTTATGGGTTTTGTTTGTCACGTTTGTAGCTAGAAAATTAAACTAAATTAAGCGATTAAATAAAACAGCAAGTAAGCAAAAAGATAATTAAAACGAGGTTGTAAAACAATTAAACGAAGCGTTGGGTAATTGGGTAATCTCTAGGGTTCATGGCCGATTTTTACTAAGACTTTGATAGGATTTATAAAGCGACTTTTTGTCGTCTTTGGATTCTTCAACTTGGAACAATGATACTATGTGTATTATACTTTCGTACACCCTATACACAACGACAACTTTAGTACTCGACTAGTAGCTTTCGTCTTCGGTCGCGAAAAAAATTATGATTATACTCAAAAGTCGTTAGCGCTCGCAAAAAGTTATGATTATACTCAAAAATCGTTAGCGATCATGGTCGAATTATCAACAAGCAATTAATTAGGATTTTTAAAGCGACTTAAGTCGTCTATTGGTTCTAGAACACGAAATTATAATTAACCTACCGTCATAGAGCCAACTACCTATTCTCTAACAACTTGACTACTAAGCTTTCGTTGGTAGCCACACAGAAGATAATGCGATAAAGACAAGTTCATTAAGGTTTACAATACTCTATAAGTATGCTTTCGTATTGATATTCACATATTTTGCATCTCTTAGCATGCATTCTTGTTAATTTTTTGTGTCTAATGCATGTGTCTTACATAGTTTTCATGGTATTTTGGTCTAATTTAGAGTAATAGGTGTTTGCACTAGGTTTTAGTGAGTCTAGCATGCATATGGAGTGTTTTTAGGTGTTTTGGAGACAGTTGATGATGTTTGGAGTTATGGAGCATAAGAGAAAGAAGAGTCCGTCCGAAGTGTCTCAATAAATTGGTCGGACGAAGGGTTTCCAGTCAGATCCAGCTTCAATGGTCTTCATGGGAGTTGTAGAGGCAGGAGTTAGATGTCTAAGGAGCTGGAATCAAGTTATTCTTACGTGTGGTTTGAGAGATATGGCTGATTTACCAGAGACAGGTTCGCCTGGCCGAGACGGTTTCTTCAACACCGAAGTCACAAGTTGGTGCAACAAATCGGTGTCGAAACAGAGAGAAAATTCCCTTAATACCGATGTACAATACTGATTTGTGACATCGGTATTGAAGCTTCAGGGGTCCGAATTAGCCTAGGTGGTCTTCACAAAAGTTGTATCTCAGTGAATTAGCTGTCCACAGGAGGTGGTTTGAAACCATTCGAACATGTATTCCAGGAGCTATTGTGGTTTTACGAACCGGTACTCTTCTCAGCTAGACCCACTTTCAACCGGGTTGGACGAAAGGTCTCCAATCCGAATTAGCCTCGGTGGTCTTCACAAAAGTTGTAGCCCAGTACGTCAGCCGTCCACAGGAGGTGGTTTAAGACAATTCTGATATGTATTCCAGGAGATATCGTGGTTTTAGCGAAGGTGCTACACAAGACCAGATTTGACCCATTTCGACAGGGTCGGTACCCGGTTTGTCCCGGGTCGATCCGGTCCGCCTCCTTTCTCTATAAAACCCCTAAAAACCTAATTTTCATGTCAAGCTTTCTTTTTCTAGAGTTGGGTTTTATCCCAAACTCTTCTTTTGATTTTGGATGGATCTTCATCACAAATGCCACTCTAGAGAAGATTTCTTCAACTCTATCTTTATATTAATGCATCTTCTTTATCTTTATGTCTTTTTCTCTTTTGTTCTGCATATTTTCATGAGTTGACGTTTTGTTGGATTTTGGATTTTGCTTGATTTGGATGGTTTGATGGTTGATTGTTGATACTTAGAACTAGATAAATATTTGTTCTCATGATAGAAAGGATCTTAATGCTAGGATTGAATTGAAAACTCATTTCTAGAACTTAGACATTTCATGAACACAAGGTGTTCGATGAAATGTATAGAAAACTTCTAACCATGAAATTCAATTCTTAGCCAATGAAAATTGATGATTAAGGTGAATTGTTGACTTGTATGGACTAATGCTTAATGATTATGGATCATTTAGTTGCGAATGGAAGTTCTTGATAACTAGATGATTTGTAAATGGATTAGTATCATGGAAGTGAACTAATCTACTTGTGTGATCCATGTTATAAGAATGTGCATTGAATGTTTAGGCATCTTTAGTCAATGGTTGATTGATGGTTAGATGATGATGATTTAGGTTTATTCTTGTTAGATCCTTCACATAGGTTAGCTCTTAATGCTAGATTTTGATTGGGAGATCAAATCTAGAACTAAGGCATTTCACGCCCGGAAGGTGTTCGATGAAATTCTTGAACCAAGCCTTTTGTGAGCTTTGCATATTCTAGCCAACGGAAGTTGATGTTTAGGGTGTTTAGTGAACAATTGGAATTGTTTCTTTAATGCTTGTTGATTACTTAATCACAAATGGAAGTTTGTTCTTGATTAAGTAATTAACAAAGTGATTAATGCCATGGGAATGGATTAGTCATATTTATGAATCTCATGTTCTAGGATAGTGTTTAATGCTTCCAAATGATTCATTGTTTGATTGTTACCCACCTCATTGATATCTTAGTTTATGATCCAACATTGTAGTCTTGTGTTTTGTTTTCCTTCTTGCATTTGTTTTCTTTTCCCATAAACATAAAAACCAAAAAGATTTGCTCTAGCGTAGGAAGTTTCATGTATTCTTAGTGCTTCAATCTTAACCTCTTTGGTTCGATCCTTAAATACTACAATGATGTAGTGTTTGGGTAATTGATTTGGATATTTCCAAATTATCCTTCATCAATTTGGCGCCGTTGCCGGGAAGGTTTAGCATTGATCATTAGGATTTTGATTCTTCTTGAGACTAGAGCTTTTTATTTTCTATAGTTGCTAATCTTTTCACTTTTCTTGTGATTTTCATGAAGAGAGTGACAATGAGGAAGCAACCGTCAAGCTAGTGACGTTAAACGCGCCCTTGGGGACCTCCCCAAGCCTATCCCTTGTCAAGCTTGAGACACAAAACAAGAAATCAATAAGGGTCTCTTGGGTCCAAGGTCATGGTTTGTGATGAAAGGAGGGCTTGAGCAACAACGTGTCACACTCCTCTCTTTACCATCTCCATTCCACTAATCTCACTCCTCCTTTGTAAGTATCTCTTTTCTTTTTGGGTTTTTGCATTTCATCTTTTGTTTTTGGTCTCTCTCTTGAACTTCTTTCACACCGAGACGTTGTGATTTAAGTTTGGGGGAGGGACTGGTGTCTAATCATGTGTTTTGTGATCTTATTTTCTATCTTGCATACTTGAGTCTCATGCATTATCAATAATTTTGAAAAATATGAAATTTTGTGCATTTCATGTAGGATTGAGTCTAGATGCATAGCATATAGGGTTACACTCACATGCATTGGGAGAATTATTCATGTATAATATGAACTTAAGAGCTTGATTTAATGCCCTCGTTAGGAGTTCTTTGATGCATTTGAACGATCACGAAGTTAAGGATGATCCATGCTTTGATCTCGCGTTTCGAATGTTTATGTTTTGGTTGAAGCATGCTTTGATTTGATTCCAACTCTATCTACTATTTGAACTCTAATCTTGACTTGGAATTATCATGCTCATACATTGAAAAGTTGAACTCATGGATACCATATACATATTTGAGCTATCTTCTCCCTTTACCACTCTCTTGTTAGCTCAAATAGCCATTTCCCACCTTTGGAATGGTTCACCTCACCCTTAACCTTAACCTTCTTTCAAGACTACATTACTAGTGTGTGTCGTGAGGCCTAATTTCGAATGAACTTAGCAAAAAGTGTTGAGTTTGGAACGACAAGGAGAAACTTTCATGTAGAACTAGCTCACACATCAATGAGCTAGACATAGGCTAGGATAGATAGGTTGGGAGTTTGGAGTGTTGTTGAAAAGAAAAAGAGAATGTGGAGAAAACAAAAGATATGGAGAAATGAATGGGGAAAAACAAAAGATGGATTGGTTTGAAACAAGAAAGTGATTTAGCTCCAAGTGTTGAATTGTAAGGATCTCTAAGTGTGAAAGAAAGAAAAGAGCCAAAATGGCTAAAGCATCCAAAGGATTGAAATGGAGACAAGTCGTGCAAGCAAAAGATGAGCTAAAGGAAAAGAAAAGATGAGAAGCCAATCCAATCAAGGTTGAAGAAGAAGTCTCCAAAGTGAAAAGTGATGAGAAGTGCGGGTTTGAGAAGGCAAAAACGCCTTGTGATAAGGGTAGCTTAGGAACGGATCTTGATGGGTTTAGAGATAGGAGTGGGGTTCATATTGGAGCATTGGGTAGATGAAAGTCATCCTTGTATGCATCAGTTGTTCCTTACTCTTAGAATTTTGCCAAAGTTCATTCTTTCGTGAGAGATCCCTTGGTTTCGGAATACCCACATGATTGTGATCACTTTTATCTCAAGACCTTTCCCTAAGCCAATTGAGTTCACTTTATTTGTATGAGCATGATTCACCATTTGCACTTAATGAATGTCAAAGAGTTGGATGATAGGAATGCTTGTAGATTCTAAGGCTTAGACCCATTTCGTTTTGAAAAGAGTATGTCTAAATCTTTTGAAGTAGAGATTGTTTGTGCATCATATAACTTCTCTCAAGAGCATTGATTCGAATTCTTTTGTTAATATTCTCAGATTTGATCTTCCACTTTCAAAACTTTCTCTCTCTACTTGTTTGTTTGCTTGAGGACAAGCAAATGAATAAGTTTGGGGGAGTTGATATTCTCATATTTTGCATCTCTTAGCATGCATTCTTGTTAATGTTGTGTCTCATTCATGTGTCTTGCATAGTTTTCATGGCTTATTGGTCTAATTTAGAGTAATAGGTGTTTGCATTGGGTTTTAGTGAGTCTAGCATGCATATGGAGTATTTTAGGTGTTTTGGAAATAGTTGATGATGTTTGGAGTTATGGAGCATAAGAGAAAAAAGAGTCCGTCCGAAGTATCTCAATGAACGGGTCGGACGAAGGGTTTTCATTCAGATCCAACTTCAATGGTCTTCGTGAAAGTTGTAGAGAAAGGAGTGAGCTATCCACAGGAGCTGGAATCAAATCATTCGGACGTCTGGTTTGAGAGATATGGATGATTTACCAGAGACAGGTCCGCCTGGCCGAGACGGTTTCTTCAACACCGAGGTCACAAGTCGGTGCAACAAATCGGTGTCGAAACAGAGGGAAATTACCCTTAATACCGATGTGCTATACCGATTTGTGATATCGGTATTGAAGCTTCAGGGGTCCGAATTAGCCTCGGTGGTTTTCATAAAAGTTGTAGCCCAGTGAGTTAGTTGTCCACATGAGGCCCTTTGAGACCATTCGGACATGTATTCCAGGAGATATCGCGGTTTTACGAACGGGTGCTCTTCTCACCTCGACCCATTTTCAACCGGGTTGGACGAAGGGTCTCCAATTCGAATTAGCCTCGGTGGTATTCACAAAGGTTGTAGCCCAGTGCGTCCGCTGTCCACATGAGGTGGTTTGAGACGATTCTGACATGCATTCCAGGAGATATAGCGGTTTTAGCGAAGGTGCTACACAAGACCAGATTTGACCCATTTCGACCGGGTCGACCCAATCTGCCCCATTTCTCTATAAAACCCCTAAAACCCTAATTTTCATGTCGAACTTTCTTTTTCTAGAGTTGTGTTTTATCCCAAACTCTTCTTATGATTTTGGATGGATCTTCATCACAAATGCCACTCTAGAGAAGATTTCTTCAACTCTATCTTTATATTAATGCATCTTCTTTATCTTTATGTCTTTTTCTCTTTTGTTCTTCATATTTTCATGAGTTGACGTTTTGTTGGATTTTGGATTTTGCTTGATTTGGATGGTTTGATGGTTGATTGTTGATACTTAGGACTAGATAAATATTTGTTCTCATGATAGAAAGGATCTTAATGCTAGGATTGAATTGAAAACTCATTTCTAGAACTTAGACATTTCATGAACACAAGGTGTTCGATGAAATGTATAGAAAACTTCTAACCATGAAATTCAATTCTTAGCCAATGAAAATTGATGATTAAGGTGAATTGTTGACTTGTATGGACTAATGCTTAATGATTATAGATCATTTAGTTGCGAATGGAAGTTCTTGATAACTAAATGATTTGTAAATGGATTAGTATCATGGAAGTGAATTAATCTACTTGTGTGATCCATGTTATAAGAATGAATGTGCATTGAATGTTTAGGCATCTTTAGTCAATGGTTGATTGATGGTTAGATGATGATGATTTAGGTTTATTCTTGTTAGATCCTTCACATAGGTTAGCTCTTAATGCTAGATTTTGATTGGGAGATCAAATCTAGAACTAAGGCATTTCACGCCCGGAAGGTGTTCGATGAAATTCTTGAACCAAGCCTTTTGTGAGCTTTGCATATCCTAGCCAACGGAAGTTGATGTTTAGGGTGTTTAGTGAACAATTGGAATTGTTTCTTTAATGCTTGTTGATTACTTAATCACAAATGGAAGTTTGTTCTTGATTAAGTAATTAACAAAGTGATTAATGCCATGGGAATGGATTAGTCATATTTATGAATCTCATGTTCTAGGATAGTGTTTAATGCTTCCAAATGATTCATTGTTTGATTGTTACCCACCTCATTGATATCTTAGTTTATGATCAAACATTGTAGTCTTGTGTTTTGTTTTCCTTCTTGCATTTGTTTTCTTTTCCAATAAACATAAAAACCAAAAAGATTTGCTCTAGCGTAGGAAGTTTCATGTATTCTTAGTGCTTCAATCTTAACATTTTTGGTTCGATCCTTAAATACTACAATGATGTAGTGTTTGGGTAATTGATTTGGATATTTCCAAATTATCCTTCATCAATTTGGCGCCGTTGCCGGGAAGGTTTAGCATTGATCATTAGGATTTTGATTCTTCTTGAGACTAGAGCTTTTTATTTTCTATAGTTGCTAATCTTTTAACTTTTCTTGTGATTTTCATGAAGAGAGTGACAATGAGGAAGCAACCGTCAAGCTAGTGACGTTAAACGCGCCCTTGGGGACCTCCCCAAGCCTATCCCTTGTCAAGCTTGAGACACAAAACAAGAAATCAATAAGGGTCTCTTGGGTTCAAGGTCGTGGTTTGTGATGAAAGGAGGGCTTGAGCAACAACGTGTCACACTCCTCTCTTTACCATCTCCATTCCACTAATCTCACTCCTCCTTTGTAAGTATCTCTTTTCTTTTTGGGCTTTTGCATTTCATCTTTTGTTTTTGGTCTCTCTCTTGAACTTCTTTCACACCGAGACGTTGTGATTTAAGTTTGGGGGAGGGACTGGTGTCTAATCATGTGTTTTGTGATCTTATTTTCTATCTTGCATACTTGAGTCTCATGCATTATCAATAATTTTGAAAAATATGAAATTTTGTGCATTTCATGTAGGATTGAGTCTAGATGCATAGCATATAGGGTTACACTCACTTGCATTGGGAGAATTATTCATGTATAATATGAACTTAAGAGCTTGATTTAATGCCCTCGTTAGGAGTTCTTTGATGCATTTGAACGATCACGAAGTTAAGGATGATCCATGCTTTGATCTCGCGTTTCGAATGTTTATGTTTTGGTTGAAGCATGCTTTGATTTGATTCCAACTCTATCTACTATTTGAACTCTAATCTTGACTTGGAATTATCATGCTCATACATTGAAAAGTTGAACTCATGGATACCATATACATATTTGAGCTATCTTCTCCCTTTTACCACACTCTTGTTAGCTCAAATAGCCATTTCCCACCTTTGGAATGGTTCACCTCACCCTTAACCTTAACCTTCTTTCAAGACTACATTACTAGTGTGTGTCGTGAGGCCTAATTTCGAATGAACTTAGCAAAAAGTGTTGAGTTTGGAACGACAAGGAGAAACTTTCATGTAGAACTAGCTCACACATCAATGAGCTAGACATAGGCTAGGATAGATAGGTTGGGAGTTTGGAGTGTTGTTGAAAAGAAAAAGAGAATGTGGAGAAAACAAAAGATATGGAGAAATGAATGGGGAAAAACAAAAGATGGATTGGTTTGAAACAAGAAAGTGATTTAGCTCCAAGTGTTGAATTGTAAGGATCTCTAAGTGTGAAAGAAAGAAAAGAGCCAAAATGGCTAAAGCATCCAAAGGATTGAAATGGACACAAGTCGTGCAAGCAAAAGATGAGCTAAAGGAAAAGAAAAGATGAGAAGCCAATCCAATCAAGGTTGAAGAAGAAGTCTGCCATGTGAAAAGTGATGAGAAGTGCGGGTTTGAGAAGGCAAAAACGCCTTGTGATAAGGGTAGCTTAGGAACGGATCTTGATGGGTTTAGAGATAGGAGTGGAGTTCATATTGGAGCATTGGGTAGATGAAAGTCATCCTTGTATGCATCAGTTGTTCCTTACTCTTAGCATTTTGCCAAAGTTCATTCTTTCGTGAGAGATCCCTTGGTTTCGGAATACCCACATGATTGAGATCACTTTTATCTCAAGACCTTTCCCTAAGCCAATTGAGTTCACTTTATTTGTATGAGCATGATTCACCATTTGCACTTAATGAATGTCAAAGAGTTGGATGATAAGAATGCTTGTAGATTCTAAGGCTTAGACCCATTTCGTTTTGAAAAGAGTATGGCTAAATCTTTTGAAGTAGAGATTGTTTGTGCATCATATAACTTCTCTCAAGAGCATTGATTCGAATTCTTTTGTTAATATTCTCAGATTTGATCTTCCACTTTCAAAACTTTCTCTCTCTACTTGTTTGTTTGCTTGAGGACAAGCAAATGAATAAGTTTGGGGGAGTTGATATTCTCATATTTTGCATCTCTTAGCATGCATTCTTGTTAATGTTGTGTCTCATTCATGTGTCTTGCATAGTTTTCATGGCTTATTGGTATAATTTAGAGTAATAGGTGTTTGCATTAGGTTTTAGTGAGTCTAGAATGCATATGGAGTATTTTAGGTGTTTTGGAAATAGTTGATGATGTTTGGAGTTATGGAGCATAAGAGAAAAAAGAGTCCATCCGAAGTATCTCAATGAACGGGTCGGACGAAGGGTTTTCATTCAGATCCAGCTTCAATGGTCTTCGTAAAAGTTGTAGAGAAAGGAGTGAGCTATCCACAGGAGCTTGAATCAAATCATTCGGACGTCTGGTTTGAGAGATATGGATGATTTACCGGAGACAGGTCCGCCTGGCCGAGACGGTTTCTTCAACACCGAGGTCACAAGTCGGTGCAACAAATCGGTGTCGAAACAGAGGGAAATTACCCTTAATACCGATGTGCTATACCGATTTGTGATATCGGTATTGAAGCTTCAGGGGTCCGAATTAGCCTCGGTGGTTTTCATAAAAGTTGTAGCCCAGTGAGTTAGTTATCCACATGAGGCCGTTTGAGACCATTCGGACATGTATTCCAGGAGATATCGCGGTTTTACGAATCGGTGCTCTTCTCACCTCGACCCATTTTCAACCTGGTTGGACGAAGGGTCTCCAATTCGAATTAGCCTCGGTGGTATTCACAAAGGTTGTAGCCCAGTGCGTTCGCTGTCCACATGAGGTGGTTTGAGACGATTCTGACATGCATTCCAGGAGATATAGCGGTTTTAGCGAAGGTGCTACACAAGACCAGATTTGACCCATTTCGACCGGGTCGACCCAATCTGCCCCATTTCTCTATAAAACCCCTAAAAACCTAATTTTCATGTCGAACTTTCTTTTTCTAGAGTTGTGTTTTATCCCAAACTCTTCTTATGATTTTGGATGGATTTTCATCACAAATGCCACTCTAGAGAAGATTTCTTCAGCTCTATCTTTATATTAATGCATCTTCTTTATCTTTATGTATTTTTCTCTTTTGTTCTTCATATTTTCATGAGTTGACTTTTTGTTGGATTTTGGATTTTGCTTGATTTGGATGGTTTGATGGTTGATTGTTGATGCTTAGGACTATATAAACATTTGTTCTCTAATGAGGACATCGATTCTAATGCCAATCCAAGACAGATGCCCATAGTCCAAGAAGGGCCAATGACCCGGTCCAAAGCTAAGTAACTCAAAAGAAGGTTTGGAACTGCTGTACAAACTTTCATCAACTCATTAGGATCAGATGAGTCTTTTCAAGAAATAGCCGAGAAAGATCATGCCGAAGAAATCATAGCCGAGAGGAATTTGGCCGAGGAAAATGTTGAGGGAGGATCAGTTTTAGCCGAGGAGAATGCTGAGGGGAAATCAGTTTTAGCCGAAGCAATTTCCCCCGATAGAAAGTTAGCCGACAGAAATATATCCGCAACAGTTTTAGCCGAAGCAGTTTTAGCTGAGAGAAGAGGGCTTATTCCAAATACCAATCCAAATGATCTGATCATCAATGAGGGAGGTAAGTTCTCTCGTCCAAGTGTTCATCTTAAGACTAACAGGTCAGGTAGTTTTCTTCCTAAAGATGCAGAACTCAAGAAGCTCTCTAACCAACTACCCGGAGACCCTTTCAACGCCAAAGAAGGGCTTGCCAAAGAATTCAGCCGATTAAGCTTAAGCAGGACATCTCCGGATGATCCCAAAGGTATGCATAACTTCTTGGCAGGGATCGGAGCTCAAGAAGCCAAGGAGAAAGCAAAAGAACAACAAGTTGCTTCCGCTACAAGTCACTTAGCTGAGGAGAACCAAAAGAGGCATGAAGAAGAGAACGAAGCTGAGGGATCGCAAGGACTTGAAGATAAGGGATTCTCTGATCAGGAAGACTCTCTAGAAACTTCCCCAAGCAGCTACGAATAAGGCACACGCCAGAGCCGAAGTCGTCTTCAAAAACTCCTCAAACCCCACCTTGGACACCCTCACATCAATGTAAGTTGTTTACATTATATACTGTTCTTGCAGGTATTTCAAGTACCAACAACGACTAAGAGCAGCATCAAAAATGACCTTAAGTCTTTAGTTTAAGTCACGCGGCCAAACTCTCATTTTCTTGCTTTAATGAAACGATGATTATTTGTTTTAGAGTAGTTTTTACTTCGTGTTGTTTTGCTTCAAACGTCCTGTTGTTTTTGAGTATTTCTTGTCGTTTTGAGTCGAACCCTAGAAGGTTCAAGCTGACGGACTATTAATAAAGTCCCACACGCAGCTTTGTAGTCACAACTTTTTACCTGATATCAATAAAGAGCCGCAGTTTCTTCTAAGTGTTCTTGAGAAGCGAATTTTCAAACTGTGCTTGTTCTTGTTCGTGTGATTCGATCAAGACCAAGTTCTTGCACCGTATCCAAGATCTCATCTTCCTCTCTGTGTCGTGTATTCAATCTACCAACACTCCATTCACTAGACTCCACACGAGAGAAGCGATCGCCATCGTGTCAAGTCATCTTCATCTTCGAACATCTTTCGGCAAAAGGAGAGGGCGATCGCCTGTCTTTAGCTCTGCCTCTATCCCGGTTAAGCTCTCACCACCGAGGCTTACACCATCTGGTATCAGAGCCAAAGGTTCCACCTTTGGTTTCTTTCTATCCTTTGTTTATTTTCGTTTCATAGTTTTCCCTTGTTTAGAGCGCTAGTTTCTCGATTAGTTGATTAAAGAAAATACAAAAAATTTAGTTAGAGTTTGATAGCCGTGTTCTTGTTATCTGTTAGATCAAAGAAAAGGAAAAAAAAAAGAGTTTAGTTCATTCGTTGTTTAGCTTTTTGTTTACGCAAAAGTCAAAAAAAAGGGAAAATTGTCTTATCGCTTGTTAGAGGTTTGGAAAAATACCAAAAGAAATTTTAGAATTTTTCTTGAAGTGTTTTGTGATTGATGGTTGTCTCATAGACCACCTAGTAATTTTATTTGAGTTGTAGAAATTCTTTTGAATCACTGTTGCAATTTTTCTTTGATCCCATTCGGTATTTGACGTATTGTTGTCTTTGAGTAAGTTTCTAAAGCGACAGGTTATCAACCATGGGAGAAGAAGCCCATAACGCTCCCCAAGATGCTATCATGCAGATGCTTACCGCCATGAGGGAGGAGCTGAGAGGATTTGGCCAGAGACTAGGCCAGCTTGAGCAGCCTCAGCCAAGGGCAGCCGAAGGAGCTCGTCCTCAAGCTAGGAGGAATGCACCGGTCAATAACCAACAAGATGCAATGGATGATGATGATGACAGCATGCCAGAGATGGAGGACGATCTTCCCCCTGACCCCCTACGTCATCAGAATCAGAGGAGACGTGATCCCATTAGAGGACATCGTCCAAGGGAGCGTGAAACCAATCATGACATGAAACTGACGCCACCTACATTTGCAGGTAAATCAAATCCAGAAGTGTACTTGGACTGGGAGCGGCGTATGGAGTACATTTATGAGTGCTATGGCTATGTAGAAAGCAAGAAGATAGCCTTGGCAGCCGCACAACTCACCGAGAATGCACTTGCATGGTGGGATAGAACCGTTGCCGAAAGGAGAATGCGACTCTTTGGGCCAATTTAAACTTTGCATGACATGAAGTATCTATTGTGGCTGAGGTATGTTCCTGAACACTATCACCGTGACCTCCAAAAACGTTTCAGGAACCTGGCTCAAGGCAACATAAGCGTAGAAGAATACTTCCAAGAGTTTGAGAAGCTGATGAACTCGTTGGAGTTAGAGGAATCTGAAGAAGCTTTAATGGCACAATTCATTGATGGGCTTCAAGAGCGTATAGCCAGAAAGGTGGAAAGAGCTAGGTATAGTGATCTTCATGAGCTACTACACTTGTATGTGCAAGTGGAGCAGCAAATCAAGAGGAAAACATCACTCTCCAACCGAACCAGAAACAATCAGCCTTGGCAAGCAAGTGGCAGCAAACCAGCCGACAAAGGAAAGGCTGTGGATATTGACTCTCGGTTCAAAAGCAAGGCCAATTAACCCTTCAAATCATCACGGCCAGAGCAAGGTAAGTTCTCTAACACTATTCAAGCTAGAGCTTGTGACATTACATGTTTTAAATGTCAGGGAAGAGGACACTATGCTAGAGACTATCCAAACCAAAGAGTCTAGATCTTGTGCAAGGATCTGCCTTACCCAACAAGGCAGCCTACAGAATGAATCCCGAAGAGACCAAGGAGTTAGAAAAACAAGTGAGGGATTTCTATACAAGGGTTACATAAGAGAGAGCCTCAGCCCCTGTGTAGTGCACGTGCTGTTAGTGCCAAAGAAAGATGGCACTTCGAGGATGTGTGTGGATTGCCGAGCTATCAACAACATCACCATCAAATACCGGCACCCCATTCCACGCTTAGACGATATGCTAGATGAGCTAAGTGGCTCCACTATCTTCTCAAAGGTAGATTTGAAGATTGGATACCACCAAGTCAGAATGCGTGAAGGAGATGAGTGGAAAACATCTTTCAAGACCAAACAAGGGTTGTATGAGTGGCTAGTCATGCCTTTTGGCTTGACTAATGCACCAAGCACCTTCATGCGACTAATGAACCAGGTTCTGCGTGCCTATATAACTAAATTTGTAGTTGTTTATTTCGATGATATACTTATATATAGTAAGAACCTACAAGATCATCTCAAACACCTAGAACTACTGTTTAAATCACTTCGCAAGGAAGGCCTTTATGCTAACCTTAAGAAGTGCACATTTTGTACTAACCAGCTTGTGTTCTTAGGTTTTGTAGTACGTGAACAGGGACTACAAGTGGATGAGGAGAAGATCAAAGCCATAAGAGACTGGCCCACACCGACGACTATAGGGCATGTTAGGAGCTTTCATGGCCTAGCAAGCTTCTATCGACGGTTTGTAAAGGATTTCAGCACTGTTGCTGCCCCACTCACAGATGTGATCAAGAAGAATGTACCATTCTCATGGGGAACAGCTCAATAAACTGCCTTCAACAACCTCAAAGATCGGCTCACTCAAGCACCGGTTCTTGCTTTGCCCGACTTCGATGAGATGTTTGAAGTGGAATGTGACGCCTCCGGCCTAGGAATTGAAGTTGTACTTCACCAAAGGAAGAGGCCAGTAGCTTTCTTTAGTGAGAAACTAAGCGGAGCCACGCTTAACTATCCGACTTATGACAAGGAGCTCTAAGCTCTTGTCCGAGCTTTAGAAACTTGGCAACACTATTTGCTGTCTAAGGAGTTCATCATTCATACGGATCATGAGACTCTTAGGCATTTGAGAGGTCAGACATCCCTCAAGAGGAGACATGCCAAGTGGCTTGATTTTGTAGAGACGTTTCCCTACGTCATCAAGTACAAAAAGGGCAAAGAAAATGTAGAAGCCGATGCCTTGTCAAGGAGGCATGCTCTAATATCAACAATGGAGGCCAAAGTGCTAGGATTCGAGCACATCAAAGACCTCTACAAAGATGATCCTGAGCTTGGAAATTGCTACATATATCACAGCAAAGGAATATACGGTTCATTCTATCTCCAAGATGGTTTTCTTTTTAAAGATAAACGTTTGTGTATTCCACAAGGATCAATGATGGAGCTAGTGCTTAGTGAAGCACACGGAGGAGGATTGATGGGACATTTTGGTATAGACAAGACCTTGACTGTAGTGAAAAATCACTTCTATTGGCTTCACCTCAAGAAAGATGTGGAGAGATTTTGCTCTAGATGCGTGCAATGCCACAAAGCCAAATCTAGGTCACATCCATATGATCGGTTCTCTAAGATGGCACACTTCATCCCGTGTGAAAAGACAAATGATGCAACTCAAATTGATAATCTGTTCTTCAAGGAGGTGGTGCGCTTGCATGGAGTCCCAAGGACCATAGTATCTGATCGTGACACAAAATTCTTGAGTCACTTTTGGAGAACTTTGTGGAGAAAATTAGGAACCAAGCTCCTCTTCTCCACTACATGTCACCCCCAAACAGATGGACAAACGGAGGTGGTAAATCGTACGCTTGGAGCTTTACTTAGAGATACTCTTGGTAATAACATGAAAACATGGCTTGATTGCATCCCATTCATAGAATTTGCTTATAATAGGGCAGTTCATTCGGCCACTAAGCTATCTCCATTTGAAGTTGTCTATGGAATTAACCCTCTGTCCCCAATAGATTTAGTGCCAATTCAACAAGTAGAACAGGTTAATCAAGACGGCCTTATGCGTGCTGAGCTCATCAAGAAGTTTCATGAGAAAGCTAAGTCAAATATGGAGAAGAAAACCGAGGGATACAAGAGGAGCCATGACAAAGGCAGGAAGGAACTCACCTTTGAACCAGGAGATTGGGTCTGGCTACACATGAGAAAAGAAAGGTTTCCGGACAAGCGTGCATCCAAACTCACTCCAAGAGGCGACGATCCATTCAAAGTTCTAGCCAAAATCAATGACAATGCCTACAAGCTAGAGCTACCAGGTTCGTTTAATATCTCACATACCTTTAATGTTGCTGATCTATCTTTCTATGACGCAGGAGATCAAGTTTTGAGGTCAAAACCTCTTGAAGAGGGAGGGAATGATGAGGACATTGATTCTAATGCCAATCCAAGACAGATGCCCATAGTCCAAGAAGGGCTAATGACCCGTTCCAAAGCTAAGCAACTCAAAAGAAGGTTTGGAACTGCTGTACAAAATTTCATCAACTCATTAGGATCAGACGAGTCTTTTCAAGAAATAGCCGAGAAAGATCATGCCGAAGAAATCATAGCCGAGAGGAATTTGGCTGAGGAAAATGCTGAGGGAGGATCAGTTTTAGCCGAGGGGAAATCAGTTTTAGCCGAAGCAATTTCCCCCGATAGAAAGTTAGCCGACAAAAACATATCCGCATCAGTTTTAGCCGAAGCAGTTTTAGCCGAGAGAAGAGGGCTTATTCCAAATACCAATCCAAACGATTCGATCATCACTGAGGGAGGTAAGTTCTCTCGTCCAAGTGTTCATCTTAAGACTAACAGGTCAGGTAGTTTTCTTCGTAAAGATGCAGAACTCAAGAAGCTCTCTAACCAACTACCCGGAGACCCCCTCAACGCCAAAGAAGGGCTTGCCATAGAATTCAGGCAATTAAGCTTAAGCAGGAAATCTCCGAATGATCCCAAAGGTATGCATAACTTCTTGGCATGGATCAGAGCTCAAGAAGCCAAGGAGAAAGCAAAAGAACAACAAGTTGCTTCCGCCACAAGTCACTTAGCCGAGGAGAACCAAAAGAGGCATGAAGAAGAGAACAAAGCTGAGGGATCGCAAGGACTTGAAGATAAGGGATTCTCTAATCAGTAAGACTCTCTAGAAGACTTCCCCAAGCAGCTACAAACACGGCACACGCCAGAGCCAAAGTCGTCTTCAAGAACTCCTCAAACCCCACCTTGGACACCCCACATCAATGTAAGATGTTTACATTATATACTGTTCTTGCAGGTGTTTCAAGCACCAATAACGACTAAGAGCAGCATCAAAAACGACCTTAAGTCTTTAGTTTAAGTCACGCGGCCAAACTTTCCTTTTCTTGCTTTAATGAAAAGATGAGTATTTGTTTTAGAGTAATTTTTGCTTCGTGTTGTTTTGCTTCAAACGTCCCTTGTTGTTTTTGAGTCTTTCTTGTCGTTTTGAGTCGAACCCTAGATGGTTCAAGCTGACGGACAATTAATAAAGTCCCACACGCAGCTTTGTAGTCACAACTTTTTACCCGAGATCAATAAAGAGCCGCACTTTCTTCTAAGTGTTCTTGAGAAGCGAATTCTCAAACTGTTCTTGTTCTTGTTCGTGTGATTCGATCAAGACCATGTTCTTTCACCGTATCAGAGATCTCATCATCCTCTCTGTGTCGTGTATTCAATCTACCAACACTCCATTCACTAGACTCCACACGAGAGAAGCGATCACCATCGTGTCAAGTCATCTTCATCTTCGAACATCTTTCGGCTAAAGGAGAGGGCGATCGCCTGTCTTTAGCTCCGCCTCTATCCCGGTTAAGCTCTCACCACCGAGGCTTACACCATTCTTATGTTAGAAAGGATCTTAATGCTAGGATTGAATTGAAAACTCATTTCTAGAACTTAGACATTTCATGCACACAAGGTGTTCGATGAAATTTCTAGAAAACTTCTAACCATGAAATTCAATTCTTAGCCAATGGAAATTGATGATTAAGGTGAATTGTTGACTTGTATGGACTAATGCTTAATGATTATGGATCATTTAGTTGCGAACGGAAGTTCTTGATAACTAGATGATTTGTAAATGGATTAGTATCATGGAAGTGAACTAATCTACTTGTGTGATTCATGTCATAAGAATGAATGTGCATTGAATGTTTAGGCATCTTTAGTCAATGGTTTATTGATGGTTAGATGATGATGATTTAGGTTGATTCTTGTTAGATCCTTCACATAGGTTAGCTCTTAATGCTAGATTTAGATTGGGAGATCAAATTTAGAACTAAAGCATTTCACGCCCGGAAGGTGTTCGATGAAATGCTTGAACCAAGCCTTTTGTGAACTTTGCATATCCTAGCCAACGGAAGTTGATGTTTAGGGTGTTTAGTGAACAATTGGAATTGTTTCTTTAATGCTTGTTGATTACTTAATCACAAATGGAAGTTTGTTCTTGATTAAGTAATTAACAAAGTGATTAATGCCATGGAAATGGATTAGTCATATTTATGAATCCCATGTTCTAGGATAGTGTTTAATGCTTCCAAATGATTCATTGTTTGATTGTTACCCACCTCATTGATAGCTTAGTTTATGATCCAACATTGTAGTCTTGTGTTTTGTTTTCCTTCTTGCATTTGTTTTCTTTTCCCATAAACATAAAAACCAAAATGATTTGCTCTAGCTTATGAAATTTCATGTATTATTAGTGCTTCAATCTTAACCTCTTTGGTTCGATCCTTAAATACTACAATGATGTAGTGTTTGGGTAATTGATTTGGAAATTTCCAAATTATCCTTCATCACGTATCTTGTAGCAAAATTTCTCGCTTACCCTAGTTCAAACACTTAGATTCAGTACTTTCGTGGTTCTAATTTACTTAGGTTCAATTGCAAAGGTGATCAATCAAGCAAACATGCATTAACAATGAGAATAGAACGAAGAACCTAATTCGATATCCTTATCTAACAACCTAATGATAATAGATCCATGAGAGCCCTTTGAGATCCCTATACCTAACATTGAAACTACTTAGACATAGGTGAGCTAAACATCATGATAAATAAATGAAAAAAGTAAGGAGAAAGAGATGAAAAAAACTTCTCTATTGAAGAACACAAGTCGAGAGATCTTCTCTACAAATCGATGAAAGAGTAAAAGTGGCTAGAGTTGCTCTTTTTGTAAGAGAATGAAAAGAGATACATATATAAGACCTAAAAGCATGTATTTATACTCTTCACTTCTTTGGGGACGCTTAGGGTTTAGAGAATAATAGACGGGATAAAGCTCGGGATTGAAACGGGCTTAGTAGGGCCGAAATAAGGCTGGTCGCGAGTGAAACTCTTCTGGCCACGGCTGCATGACTCCAAGCTGCGGCCATGGCTTGTTTTAGCCTGGCTCGTCTCTGCTTCAAGGTAACATCATATGTCTTCAGTGCATCGGGAATATTTTGAGATCTAACCGTTGCAATGTCTCCAAACCAATTGCATTTGAAAGCTGGTTATCTCCTCTTTGTTGTGTCCAAGTTTGGAGATGATCAGACAGTGAGAATGTCGTCTTTTATTGCAAGCCCATCAGAGTACGCTTCGTAATGATGCCTCGTTTGATCTTCGAGGTCGGAGAAACTTCAGAAGGAGCTTTACGCTTCTAAGTACCGGTTGAAGAAGAACTTTGTCTCATTTCTAAAATCAACATGGAGGAAGTCCGAAGATTGAGAAGGTTAACATAAAAGCTATCTTTCAGCTCCGAGCAAGTCACTGACCTTTATGGGAAGCAGACCATTGTCTTCGGTAGGGCCGCTGCTCCTCAGAGGGGGGTATCTGAAATAAGAAGACTCGTTAAACATAAGCAAAAAGGTAGAAGACCAAGAGAAATTACGTCCTACCAATCAAGGCGGGATGCAGACCCATCCCCTCGATAAGGGACAATAATTCATGTACTTAGTTGCATTGCTTCGCAACGAGAAACTCGAGCAGATTTTTGAAACGTGAAGTCAAATCCTATAGAAGCCCGAAGGAATATTTTTGGGAATTCCCCATCACAAGGGATTCTGATTTCAACTTCGTTGGGAATGCTGCACTTTTGACGAAACGAAGTGAGGTCCTCGAAACTCGACTTAAAGGTGGATTTAGCCCAAGTACTAAAGGGACAAAATGAAGGATTTTGGGAAGCCATCGACAAAGCAAACAAATGATCAAAGGAGACGAAGAAAGGGAAAGTGAATCGTCAAGACATGATTTTCGCTTACTAAAGGCAATTTCGAAATGAAGTTCCTGAAAAGGGACTACACTTCCGCATTTAAGATATTAGGGGGCTAATTGTCGGGGTAAAAAGCACAACTCATTAAACAATGGTAAAAGACCCAGAGACATGAAAGAAACAAGGTGACGAGCCGAGATGGATTGCACGACGGAATCACTGACAGTCAAAGGAGAATAAATGCTAACTCATCAATCAACCCCACAATGACCAAAAATTCATTCAAACCGGCTATTAATGACATCTGAACGTAACGACCGAATCCTCTAGTTAAAGACCATTCATGGCAATAGTAAATGATAGCGTTAAACACAGACTCAGAGTATAAAAACAAGGGCAAGGACAAGGAACACAACAATGTCTTTCTCTTGCAATTAGCACTACACACTTAGTTCTTATCGATTATTTGTTCTTGTTCTTGTGTAAAATACACCAAGGACAAAATACTGAACTCATTTCACTCCCATTTTCGTGTCTAAATCGATTTTTGATCCATTCAGTTCGCTCCGAGCAATATACTTTATGTTTATTATTTAAAAATCCATTCAATTTTCTGATATTACAGATAAGTCAAAGTCCTCCGATTATTCCTATTTACAATTTTGACAGTTTAAATTCTAAGTACAACAATGATATACATTTCACTTTATGTGTGTGGGGGTAAAAATCCCGGCCTAGTCAAATATGTCGAATAAACCAAATGATTAAAAGTCCCGACAAAGTCAAAGACACTTCTGAGGTGATAAACCGAGCTGAAAGACCCATCGAGGTGAAGTTTACGGTACAGGGGATTAAATGCAGAGTCGTTAGTCAACCCTGACGAGACCAAAGACTTGTTTAAATCGGTGAATTAAGGTGCCTGAACATAACAGTCGGAGCCTTGGAATTAAAGGCCATTTATGACGAATCAGGCGGAGTAAGCATTAACGTTAAACATGATCTCGAAGTATAAAAAAGGACAAGGGCAAAGACCAGGGGGAGTTCAAACATGCCATACACACAACAAGATATACACTAAAAAAATAGCAATTATTTGTTCTTATTCTTGTAAAAATCACTTTTGAGAATCCGAACACTAAATCCAGTTTACACCGCAAAAACCTTGTCCAAATCATTTCTAAATCATGTATGGTTTTCTTGAACAACAAACTTTCTGTTTATTGATCGATAGTCTCTCGGTTATTTTGTTCTTAAAGATATGAGAAAGTCCTCCGTTTATATCTATTTACAATTTTGACCGTTGTACTTCAAACTACAACAGTTATGCATTAGAAGGAGGGGGATATCCAAGTCTAACTCCAATGCAGAAGAAACACCATGGAAGAACATGCAGTCATTCATGAAGTTATGGACCAGGTCACCAGTAACCTAACTACTATGGTCGAAGGTTCATTTTCCGCAATGAACAAAAACTTGGAACAAGTTGTTTTAGATCAGGCGGCATTGACCCAATCTTTCGATGAGCTCCGCTTAGAGGTAGTGCGAACGCGGATTCCACCATTATATGGTGTTGCACTGACACCCCTACCTAGTGTTTCACCAACACTACCAGAAGATGCATCACCACCACCGACGCCCACTATGCCACTTGGAAGTAATGGGAATAGTACCACGTCCTCGAGTTTATCTCACCTAGGGACCGATTCATTCCATCACTGCTAAAACAGTGGAAGTGCAAATATGCCTTCAATCGATGGAGTACGGGTTGATCCATCGACTTTTCCTCCACCACCTCCCTTGATCTGTAAAACTCGCGTCCACGGAACCCGGATCAGCGATCCACCCTGACTCCAGTCTCTGAGTGAAGGATTGGACAGGGCCAGTTTGGTCCTTAAAGGGTGGATCCTCCGACTTGTTCTCCACCACCTCTGTTTGATCTGCTTATTTCACACCAACAAAACACTGATCAAAGACCCGTCTTGACCCCAAATAACGAGCAAAGGAAATAACAAGGCCAATATGGTCCTCAAATAGCAGGGAACCATGACCAGTTCATTGGTAAACCTATAAGGGATTAGATCCCGCAAAAATATGGAATACTTCCATTGGGCTATTGCGGAAACTAGGGAAAGATTGTGTGATGTCAATTCACGAGTCCATAACGCCACTAGTCAAGCTCCCGAGATCAATCGTGTGGTCAAAGAGACTAAGAAAAATCCGTTCTCAATTTGGATCAAGAACACACCCATCAGAGATGTGGGAAAGCATAAGATCCCCGTATATGAAAGAAAAATGGTTCCTAAGTCGTATTTAACAGCGTTTAGGATCGCACTTGGAAGAGCTCATTTCAATGAGTATGAAAAGGATGCCGGGTTGTTTAAACTCTTCGTGGAGTACCTCGCATGGCCAAATGATATACATATATTTTACATGATTTTTTTATGGATTTTAATATATTATCTAAGTATTTTTATGTGGTTTTATGGATTTAGAGGTAGTTTTTTCATATTTGTAGTATTTAGAGATTTTACAGGTCGAAACATCAAAAAGGATGAATAATGGAGTAAAAGAGCACTAAATCATGTTCATGCCATTTTACAAAGTTAAAAAGACGAGCCAAGCACTTAAAATTCAAGAAACGTGGATTTTTCCAATTGGACAGCATATATGCATCATAAGTATCATGTTTGTTGGATGCCTTCCCGTGCATGGATTGAGATGAAATTTGGAACCAGTATATCATTTTGAGTTAAATTTCATCTGGAATTGGTATCAAGTCATTTGGAGCTGTGATGAGGAAGTTACATCAATTAATCTACTAGAGACATATCCGTCTGGCTCGCAAAAGAAGCAATGCAGGAATAAAGCCCAAGCTCGGCCCAGGAGATCGTCCCGGAGAGTTTTCTTCTCACCCGACGCCCACACCATGGGCCAGGAGCTCGACCTAGATCCTTGGCCGACTCTGCACCTCTACGAATTAATATTTCCTTTTTTGACCTAAACTAAACTCTAGCCGACTTAGATCTTCTCTAAACCCTATATATATATTTGTTTTTAGCCTCTAGCACCTAGGAGCAACCACATCAAACACACCTATCATAATAAAACTGCAGCTTTAATTTTTTTTCATAGTTTTTGTTCTAAGAGATTCTAAGAGGAGTTCTTCCCCTTTGTTCAAGGATTTTCGGTTTGATCTTCTTCAAGCCTCACTCTTTTAATAAAGAAATGAATTTCCATTACTGTCTATGCGTGTTTACTTTCATTATGTGTGAGTAATTCACTTGTTAGGTTATGGGTTTTTCAATAAGTGCATAACATGTTAATTTGATATCGAACGTTTAAAAAGGGTTTATCATATGGTTATTCACCTTTATTTGCTCTAATTGTTGATTGCTTGGTTGGCCATCTAGTGATCTGATCTTAGGTTAATATACTCTCCAAAAGCTTGTTATATTGTTTGATCTAATATTTGGTGAGCTAGGCGTCTTAATCTTCTAAAAGTCGAGTTAAGAAGTCTAGTGAACAATCTTAACTTGCTTGAACTAATGCATGTTTTCAATCTACAATAACCTTCCAAGAGCTAAGTATATTGGTTTGTAAAACATAGTGATCGGAACCACGACAGTGGAAAGATTATAAATTCGTGTTTTGATTTCAAGAACGGATCTTATTAAAACCCTATCTAATCGGTATCTTTCATGTTATGTGTCTTTACGTATTATTCATTGCCTAACGTTTTCTCTTATTGTTTAATCTTTCTTATTACTTGTTTTGCTACCATCGATCTTACCATTATTTTTGTTGTCTTAGCTTGATTTGAAATCATAAAAACTAAGTGTAACATCTTCCAGTCTCTAGTGGATTCAACCCCCAAGTACTACATCTTTGTTGTGCACTTACAACTTCGTTACTTTTAGGGTGAAAACTTACCCGCATCACCAACCCTCGATTGGTTCTCAAGATTGGGAGAACGATCTATTGATAGTTTCTCCCAACTCTCGATCAATTTCTTTAAGCAATACTCAATATATATTCAGAAGACCGCCTCGGGAGCAGAGTTGTGGGCTATGGCACATGGACCTCGGGATTCACTCCGGATATACCTTACCAAGTTTAAGGAAGTCATCGCCAGGATGCCAGTCATCCATGACGAAACGGCTCTGGCGGTCTTAAAGATGGGATTGTGGCACGAGTCCAAGTTCAAAGAGGACTTGGTGGTTAATTTACCATCTACAATCCAAGCCGCAGTTCATCGAGGTGAGGGCTTTGTAACAACTGAAGAAGATCAGCTCTCACTTGCGAAGCGGTACAAAATTTCAAAGCCTCAATCTTCTGGAATCCCAACTGCCCCCTAAAATGAAAGAAGGGAACACAAGGATAGAAGTCAGACTAGTGGACTGCACGCCTTTGCGGTTCATAAGGAATCAAAGAGACGCAATGATGATTGACCTCCGAGGTCTGATGACATGTTGGGAAAGGACAAGGAAGCATACTGCGATTATCACCGACGGTATGGACATTCAACCGCAAAATGTTACAAGTTGAAAGACCATTTATGACGAATTAGGCGGAGTAATCAGTAACGTTAAACATGATCTCGAAGTATAAACAAGGACGAGGGCAAAGACGAAGGGAAGTTCCAACATCCCCTACACACAACAAGCTCTACACTCAAACACTTAGCAATTATTTGTTCTTATTCTTGTAAAATCACTTTTGAGAATAGGAATACTAAATCCAGTTTACATCGCAAAAACCTTGTCCAAATCATCTCTAAATCATGTATAATCTTCTTGAGCAACAAATTTTTTGTTTATTGATCATTAGTCTCTCGGTTCTTTTGTTCTTAAAGATATGCTAAAGTCCTCCGTTTTTTCCTATTTACAAATTTTGACCGTTGTATTTCCAACAAGAACAATTTGGCATTAGAAGGAGGAGGATATGCAAGTCTAACTCCAACGCAGAAGAACCACCATGGAAGAACATGTAGTCATTAATGAAGTTATGGACCAGGTCACCAGTAACCTAACCACTATGGTCGAAGGGTCATTGTCCACAATGAACAAAAACTTGGAAAAAGTTGTTTTAGATCAGGCGGCATTGACCCAATGTTTCGATGAGCTCCGCTCAGAGGTAGTGCGAACGCGGGTTCCACCACCATAAGGTGTTGCACCGACATCACTATCTAGTGTTTCACCAACACCACCACAAGGTGCTTCACTAACACCGACGCCCATTATGCCACTTGGAAGTAATGGGAATAGTACCACGTCCCCGAGTTTATCTCACCTAGGGAACGGTTTATTCCATCACGACCAAAACAGTGGAAGTGCACATATGCCTTCAATGGAGGGAGTACGGGTTGATCCATCGACTTTTCCTCCACCACCTCCCTTCATCAGTAAAACTCGCATCCACAGAACCCGGATCAGTGATCCGCCCTGACTCTAGTCTTCGAGTGAAGGAATGGACAGGGTTAGCTTGGTCCTCAAAGGGTGGATCCTCTGACTTGTACTCTACCACCTCTGTTTGATATGCATATTTCACACCAGCAAAACCCGGATCAAAGACCCATCCTGACCCCAAATCACGAGCGAAGGAACGAACAATGCCAATATGGTCCTCAAATAGCAGGGAACCATGACCAGTTCATTTGTAACCCTATAAGTGATTAGATCCCGAAAATATATAGAATACTTCCATCGGGCTATTACGGAAACTAGGGAAGGATTACGTGATGTCAATTCACGAGTCCATAACGCCACTAGTCAAGCTCCCGAGATCGATCGTGTGGTCGAAAAGACTAAGCAAACTCCGTTCTCAATTTGGATCGAGAACACACCCATAAGAGATGTGGGAAAGCATAAGATTTCCCGTCTATGAGGGAAAAACGGATCCTAAGTCGTATTTAACCGCGTTTAGGATCACACTTGGAAGAGCTCATTTTAATTAGTATTAAAAGGATGTCGGGTTGTTTAAACTCCTCGTGGAGCACCTCGCATGGCCAACCCTCAATTGGTTCTCAAGATTGGGAGAACGATCTATTGATAGTTTCTCCCAACTCGAGGTCAGTTTCTTTAAGCAATACTCAATATATATTCAGAAGACCGCCTCGGGATCAGAGTTGTGGGCTATGTCACAGGGACCTCGGGATTTACTCCGGACATACCTTACCAAGTTTAAGGAAGTCATCGCACTACAAGAAAACTGTCCATTTCCAACGAAAGTTTACGACCGTTTTAAATCGATGTAACTTTACATCGACATTACGACGAAATATGTGTTCGATGTAAAATCGTCGTAAATATATGTCGTCATAATATCAATGTAAAATTACGACGATTTTACGACGACGTTACAATGACAACATAATTCGTCGTAATGTCGATGTAACTTTACATCGATATTACGACGAATATGGCTTCTGCATATTACGTTGATATTACGACGATTTGACGTCGCATGTTCAAAGTTAGGTAGACCACGTTTTTTAATAGGTCCACCTACTAAATTTACATTGAATTTATATCGTAAAATTCGTTGTAAATCTGTTGGAAAATCGATGGTAATTCTGAAAACATTTCTATAAATACAGCCTAACTTCAAACGAAAGAATAAAAAAAACCAACAAACAAACAGAATAAATAAAAAAACACTATAAATGTCTATATACGAACTACGAAAATGGATGTATACGCAAAAGGATTCAGAGGGATATTTGACGGAAGAATTCAAAGAGGGGCTTGAAATATTCATGCATCAAGCCGGAAATATGCAAACAACCCTGGAAAGTGGTAAGATGTTATGTCCTTGTCGTAAATGCAAGAATACGAGATATATGTTTATTGAGACGTTGTGGAAGCATTTACAAAATAGAGGGTTTATGCCGCAATATTATGTTTGGTATCAACATGGAGAGGGTTTTGAAAGAACTCAAGCAACGGATAGTAGTAGTAATTATCAAGGTCAAGTAGAATCAAATTATCAAGGTAGTGATGATCATGGTCAACATCAATTTGATCAGGGTGATCATGATAGGATGCATGCCATGGTTAATGATGCATTTCATGAAACAAATGCTGATAATAGTACTGTTGAGGAACCCAACGTAGATGCGAAGCGATTTTATGATATGCTAGATGCTGCAAACCAGCCATTCTACGATGGATGTAGAGAATGTCAGTCTAAATTGTCGTTAGCTGCTAGGATGATGACAATTAAAACTGATCATAACTTAGCTGAGGTTTGCATGGATGATTGGGCTGATCTTATTTAAGAGTATTCGCCAGAGGATAATATGGCTGCCAAAACATACTATGAGATCCAGAAGTTGATGTTTAGTCTTGGGTTGCCTTCTGAGATGATAGATGTATGTGTTGACAATTGTATGCTTTTTTGGAAAGATGATGATAAGCTGCAGGAATGTCGATTTTGCCAAAAACCGAGATTTAGGCCGCAAACAACTGGGCGTACTAAGATACCATACCAACGGATGTGGTATCTTCCTATAACTGATAGGTTGAAACGATTGTATCAATCTGAAAGGACAGCTGCATCGATGAGGTGGCATGCAGAACATTCACACAGAGAAGGAGAAGTGACTCACCCGTCAGATGCAAAAGTTTGGAAACACTTTAACATGGTACACCCCGATTTTGCTAACTCTAAGCGAAATGTGTATCTTGGTCTTTGCACTGATGGATTTAGTCCATTTGGTATGTCTGGTAGGCAATATTCTTTGTGGCCAGTTATCGTAACTCCTTATAACCTTCCCCCAGATATGTGCATGCAAAGGGAATTTCTTTTCCTGAATATTTTAGTCCCTGGTCCCAATCATCCGAAGCGGTCACTTGATGTGTTTTTGCAGCCTCTTATACATGAGTTGAAACAGCTGTGGTATATAGGAGTGCGGACATATGACTGTTCGAGGAAACAAAATTTTACGATGCGTGTGGTGCTTATGTGGACAATAAGCGACTTCCCTGCATACGGAATGCTATCAGGTTGGATGACGCATGGGAGGTTATCTTGTCCTTATTGCCTCGATCGGACAGATGCGTTTCAAATGAAACATGGTCGAAAAACATGCTGGTTTGATTGTCACCGCCGGTTTCTACCAATCAACCATCCATATAGGAGAAACAGGCGGTTGTTTAGGAAGAACAAAATCGTGCGTGTCCCCCCACCAATGTATCTATATGGGGAAGATCTAGAAGCGCAAATAGATCATTTTGGGGGACTAGAAACTGTGAATCTTGGGGGAAATTGGCACACTCCAGCTAATATGCCTGATGGATACGGGGTTAATCACAATTGGCACAAGAAAAGCATTTTTTGGAATCTTCCGTACTGGAAAAATCATCTACTGAGACACAATCTTGATGTCATGCACATTGAGAAAAAGGTTTTTGATAACATCATGCATACAGTGTTAAACGTGAAAGGAAGAACCAAAGACAGCAGAAAGTCAAGGTTGGACTTGCCAGATATTTACAACAGAAATTAGTTGCATATAATGAGCAATGGAAAATCACCAGTTCCTATATTTTGGCTGGTGCAGAACAAAAGGCATCGTTGTTCAATTGGGTTTCATCTGACGTGAAGTTTCCTGATGGGTATGTATCCAATCTTGCTAAATCTGTTGAGAAAGGACAAAAGTTTTCAGGAATGAAGAGTCATGACTGCCACGTGTTTATGCAATGTTTACTTCCTTTCGCATTTGCCGAACTCCTTCCAGGAAATGTTCATGAAGCAATTGGGGGTAAGATACTTCATCACATATGTTACAATGTATATAATTTTCTCTTTGCAGGCATCGGAGCATTTTTCCGGGATCTTAGTACACGGACGTTGTCAGAAGATGTAATAGCACAGCTGACTGCTAATATTCCAATCTTGTTGTGCAATTTGGAGAAGATATTTCCCCCTGCATTTTTTGATGTTTTGGAACATCTTCCCATTCATCTCCCCCACGAAGCAGAACTAGGAGGCCCTGTTCAGTTTAGGTGGATGTACCCATTCGAGCGATTCATGAAACATTTAAAGGGAAAGGCAAAAAATCTAGCAAGGATTGAAGGATCAACTGTTGCGGGAAGTTTGACAGAAGAAACTTCACACTTCACTTCATATTATTTCGCTACAAAAGTCCGCACACGCAAACGGGCTCCTCGACGATACGATGATGGCGGTGTGGGACGAATTTATGTAGTAGAGGGTGTCCCAGACATCTTCTCACCAATCGGTCGTCTTAGTGGAAAATTGAAGGAAGTTTGGTGGGATAACGAGCATGACAGGCACAGCGCACATACGTACATCCTCCTAAACTGTGATGAAATGAGTCCTTACAAAAGGTAACAAAAATATTAAATTAATCAGTCATTAATAATTAATTAATATAATTATAATTAAATGTGTTAATTTTTATATCTATATATGTATTTTGCAGCTTATTTGTTACCCAGGTATGAGAATGCATTGAAGGGTTTCAGATGATGAAATAAACGACCGTAAAGATCGTCACTTTGTTGAGTGATTGAAGACGCAAGTAAGTTAATATAGTCATAAATATTTTATTTAATTATATCGGCTTTCAATCTAACATGCACACTTATCATAGGTTGATCATGGCGATTCCGCATATCCATTTTGGTTTCATGAGTTACTCCTAGGCCCCATCGGGAAGATAACGGCCGCACCCATGTATTTTACCCGTGGTTATGTGATTCATACATACAAGTATGGCGTTCGTCGGGCAACTACCAACTACGGAGTATGTGTTAGGGGTGAAATAGATTTTTATGGGGTTTTTCAGGAAATAATTGAAGTGGAGTACCCCGGACTGGTTAGGTTGAAATGCGTTCTCTTCAATTGTGATTGGTTCGATCCAACATTCGGTAGAGGGGTGCGAATTAACAAATTTAGTGTGGTTGACGTCAACAAATCACGACGTTACAACAAGTTTGAGCCATTCATCCTAGCATCACAAGCAGAACAGGTAACGTTCGTTCCATATCCGCGAGTTCAAAGATCTGGGATCTCATGGTTATCGGTTATTAAAATAGCTCCAAGGTGTAAAATGTTTGGTGTTGATGATCTTCCAATGCAACAAGATTCTTTCCTTAACATTACAGAACCAGAGATTACGGAGAACATTCTTTTAATTGATCCACGAAACATGCAACTTGAATATCTACATGACGACACAGAAGAAGAAGGCGATTCCGACGAGTTTGAAGAAAGTGACGATGATGATGAACCTGAAGATGATGAACCCAATCAAGATGATGAGCCCAACGAAGATGATGATTCTAATTGAAAGCTTATATATATGTAATTTATTAATTTGATTAATAAACATAATTTTTTATTTGTTAAATGTTTAAGTTTTTGTTGTAAAATTATTAAACTAATAAAAAATCGACGAAACATTGATGAATTAACAGTTTTTGTGAATGAAACACGTAAATTAGGGTTAGTTAAACTTTATTACATAATTCTAAACTATAAATATACAGTTAATTTAATGTAAATCCGATGGTACTTAACGACGATATAACGACGAATGTGGTACTATTTGTCGTAACATCGTCGTAATTTTACGACGAAATTACGACGCCTAGGACCACATTCATCGTAATATCGTCGTAATGTCGTCCTTAGGTTTAGGAGCAGACCGTTGTATTCCCACTTCTGATGATCTGGCCAACAAAGAACTCTAGGGTCTAGTTTTCTAGATTACCAACCACCATAAGTGAAAGATACATAGAATTGGAAATCCTTATATTACGACGGATTTACATAGATGTCTGATTTTATGAATCATTCACCTATGGTAGTTATGAAGACTGTCTTTACTTGAAAACAAGATCCCACAGGATTCTTTTTTGGCAAGATCATCAAGAAGTGGGAACACAATGATCAGCGTAAAAACCCAAGGAAACATGGGTGTGTATATATTTAGTGTGTATTTTTTTTTTTTGAGTTACCATTGAAGGTGTGGAATGTATTTATAGAAATTTTCTAGAAATTACCAACGGATTTGCAACGAAAATTTACAACGGTTTTACATCGAATAGAATTACAACGATTTTACATCGAATATACGACGGAATTACGTCGACAATATTCGATGTAAATAATTAGGTGACCTATAAGAAACCGTGTTTTACCAAACTCTAAGAGTCGACGTGAAATCTTCGTGATACCGATGAAACTATTTTTGTCGTAACATCGTCGTAAAACTACGACGATTTAGGTTTAATTTACATGTTTGGTTTATCATCGTATATCTTGTTTTATGTAACTTCTAATCATAGTATAAACATGATAATCCATTGTATAATCGTCGTTATTGAATCTGTTGTTAAATATTAGAAGTATTAGATGCACAAATAAATTTCGTTCTTACTTCCAAGATATGTGTATTGTGATTTAGGGTTTAGGGTATAGATTTAATTTATTACAACGAAATTACGACAGGTTTGTCGTAAAATCGTTGTAAAATTACAACGATATTACGACAAATTAAGCAAAATCGTCGTAATCTTGTCGTAATACCTAAAATTTAGGGTTTAGGGTTTGATTTACATGTTTGGTTTTTTTTATCTTATATCTTGTTTTACGTAAGTTCTAATCATAGTATAAACAAGTTTAAGTTTTTACAAAATCATTTACATTATTTAAGTCATGCATGTTACGAATATACTTATAAGAACGAATGATATACATTATTATGTAAGATAAGAAAATCGACGACGATATAGATTCAATCGTCGTTATTGAATATGTTGTTAAATATTAGAAGTATTAGATGCACAAATATACTTCGTTCTTACTTCCAGGATATGTGTATTGTGATTTAGGGTTTAGGGTATAGATTTAATTTATTACAACGAAATTACGACAGATTCGTCGTAAAATCGTTGTAAACTTACAACGATATTACGACGAATTAAGCAAAATCGTCGTAATCTCGTCGTAATACCTAAAATTTAGGGTTTAGGGTTTGATTTACATTTTTGGTTTTTTTATCTTATATCTTGTTTTACGTAAGTTGTAATCATAGTATAAACAAGTTTAAGTTTTTAATAAATCATTTACATTATTTAAGTCATGCATGTTACGAATGTACTTATAAGAACGAATGCTATACATTATTTTGTAAGATAAGGAAATCGACGACGATATAGATTCAATCGTCTTTATTGAATATGTTGTTAAATATTAAAAGTATTAGATGCACAAATATACTTCGTTCTTACTTCCAGGATATGTGTATTGTGATTTAGGGTTTAGGGTATAGATTTAATTTATTACAACGAAATTACAACGGATTCGTCGTAAAATCGTTGTAATTTTACAACGATTTTACGACGAATCCGTCGTAATTTCGTCGTGAATCGAAATATTTAATTTACCGCGGGGGGAAATTTTTGATTGGTTGAATTTTCGGTTTTAATATTACGACGATTTCGTCTATATATACTTGACCAGATTTCGTTTTTGAATTTTCTATTACGACGGCCACAAAATCTATATATACTTGACCATATTTTTTCATCCCTCACAATCTCACACAAACTCATTCTCTCTCTAAAACGCTCTCACCTCTCTCTACCTACGAAAAAAGGTACAAAATTTATTTTTTGGTTTTTTAAATTATATTTTGAATGTTTGTGAGGATTTTGAATTGTTAGTTAGGATTGTAATTTTTATTAGTTATGATTGGAATTATTAGTTAGGAATGGAATTATATTATACTGGAATTGAGTTATTTTTAAATATTGTTTAGATATGGCGCCACATATGATACACTATCGGCAGTTTCTCTAGACGGGACCGAGTGCTAATTCGCAACTCCCGTCATCTTATGCGACACAGTCCGCTGTTCCGGATTCTTTTTTCGGACCAGCGCCGCCTCCAGAAGCATGACCTCGACCGCCGTTGTTGTATGTGAGATTTACGGGCGAAGATATTTTGCAGTTGCCGGGCCATGATTCTTTAGACCGGTTAGATCCGCGACGGCTCCCGAATACATTTTGGTAGGTAACTACAAATTTTTATTTTTTTAATAACATTATGAATTTGTTTTTTTTTTACTAATAATTTTTGTTTTATTTCTCAGGTTTAAGGAAGATAACAAAGTTGGACGGAGTGTGGCTGACACCATTAAAGCCTGTTTCATGGAGCCTCACCGCAATTGGTTTTCGGTTCCGGAAGACGTTGTCGAAACATGGTTTAAATGTTTCGCGGTAATTTTTTTTTATTTTTTAAATTCATTATTATTTTGGAGAATTTTTTATCTTTAATCGTTTCTAATTTTATTTTAATTTTTTTTGCATAGCAAAAATGGCATTGGGACGTTGCGATCAACGAGACGGTGAAGATGGAATTCAAAAAGAAGGGAAAATTGCGGCTCAACAATACCGTCTCCGATTGGAAGAGGAAGTGGGAGGTTAAAAGCGATCATGGGAAGCCGCCATACATGTCTTCCGATGTTTGGAACGGCTTGACGGCATACTAGAGAGATCTGCATTCGCAGCAAGTGGCCGGAAAGTGTTCGGCTTCTCGGAACACTATGGGTCCAGATGGTCTTCCAGCGCTTATGCCACATACGTCGGGTCAAACGTCTTTTGCGGGAAGACGCCTTCAAATGGTAATAATTTTTTGGTTAGTATTTTATTTATGTGATTTTAATTTGTTATTAATTTATATTACCCATCAACCGTTTGATTTCTTTTTTAATGTCTTTTTTGTTAGGCAAATGGAGGTGAATTTCCTCCAATGACCCGAGTTTTTGCGGAAACTCACAAGAAGAAAGACAGCTCTTTTGTAGATCCTCGAGCAGAGGCGATCTACAATGACGCGCATGCAAGGATCGACGAGCGTCAAACTCAGCTTTCTCAGCAGCTATCACCTGGTGGTAGTTCGGTCCAATCCACTGCGACTTTGACGGTTGCCCAGATGGACGAGATATACGCAGAGGTAATTTAACGTTTTTTTTTACAAAAGTTAACGTTTCTTTATACAATTTATTAAATTTTATGTTTCTTTTTTAAAGGTTGCCCCGAAGAAAAAGGGCAGAGTTTTAGGGATGGGATCGATCACAGATAGTGCCGCCACCTCGTCCCGTCCTCAGCTTTTTGACGATCCGGTTATTTTGCGGACCGAGTTAAACACCGCCAACTCCAAGATCAACACTTTGCGGGCGAAGCAGGTGGTATACGATGAGAAGATCTAAGGATACGATAAAACAATCCAAGGATACAACACTCTCTTCGATATTATTGCCCTGACTAACCCGACTTTGGCGGCTGCACTGAGGCAGCACGAAGGATCGACATCGGGCCAGCCGAGTGATACGCTCGAGCAAGAACGAGCAAATATGGAGCAGAATGGATCGGACGACGACCTTTTTGATAATTTACGTTTTTCAGCTGGACAATAGTTTATATTAAGAATTTTATTTTGTATTTTATATTTTGAATTTATTTATAAAATTTTAATTTATAAATATAATTTTATTAATTGTTTTTTAATTTTAATTGAAAAAAATAAATAATATATATTTTATATATATATATGTATATATATATATATATATATTTATTACATCGAGTTTACATCAACTCAACATTTACATCGATTTTACATCGTTCAATAATTTACGACGAATTTACATCGATTTACAAACGCAATTACAGCTACCTATTACGACGAATTTACGACGGATTGTCAAAACAAAAATTGTATAATTCGATGTAAAATCGATGTAATGTTTCATCCTATTACGAAGAATTTACGACGGATTGTCGAAAAAAAATTGTATAATTCGATGTAAAATCGATGTAATGTTTCATCGTGATATCGATGTAAAATCGATGTAATGTATTCGTCGTAAAATCGATGTATATTTACATCGATTTTACGACAAATAATATACGACGATTTTACAACGATTTTTAGTCGTCCTTAATTTTACGACCATTTTACGACGATTTCCGATTAATGACGATCATATTACGACGAATTTTTAATCGTCGCTAATCCGTCGTAAACCATGTTTTACGTCCATTTTACGACGATTCTGTTAGTTGTAAAAGGGAAGTTTTCTTGTAGTGTCGCCAGGATGCCAGTTTTCCATGACGAACCGGCTCTGGCGATCTTAAAGATGGGATTGTGGCACGAGTTCAAGTTCATAGAGGACTTGGTGGTAAATTTACCTCCGAGGTCTGAGATCAACGTTAATAAGTTTCAGTGGCGACACAGTGACCTCAATCAAAACCGTGGACCTACCGGTGTCTGCATCCAGAGTGATGAAGATGGTCAACTTTGTCGTAGTGGATCACAACGTTTCCTAAAACCTTATTTTGGGAACGTCTTGGCTAAATTTGATGAGGACAGTGCTTTCGACTTACCACCAATGTGTTAAGCTCCCGACTCCAGAAGGAGTTGGGGTCGTAAGAAGGATGAAGTCAATTTATTTAAGGAGCTGTTGAAGTCTTAACTTCGTGGATAATACCGTAGACACACACATCAAATGGCTAAGAAACAATGTTCTGTAGTAGGGAAGGGAGACTAACGAACTATGAAGTGGTTTGATCCCGAAATGGGTACGTAGGCAACTTGCAAAGTCAAGTGCAATTACTAAAACAAAAGTTACTCTTTATTCCACAAAGATAAAGGGGGACTCTAAGAACAATTCGTTGTTCAAAAGAGATAATGAAGGATTCCTAAGTCAAATTCTTTACTAAAAAAGGAATGAAGGGAAAATCAGAAGCAAAACTCTTTATTCAACAAGGATAAAAGGGGGCTCCAACGCCTAGTACAAATTAAATTAAATTATTTGAACTGATATATCATAGATTTTTTTGTCTCATGCTAGGATCGCTTCCAAATCTCATATTGGATCACAAGAAGCCACTTGGAGACAAGTGGGGACCGGGCCAATACCGAGTTCATCCCAGCCCCCTGCATAAGATTTCATAATTCTGATCCTCTCTTCCAACAAACCCATCCGGCAGATTATCTTATCTCTTTTGCGTTGAGTTTTGTTGCGGAGATGGATAAGCTCTCTATACTCCGAGATGAGCTGGCAAAACACCTCACTTGCATTAAAGGAGAAGGTTATACTTTACAAAATATATATATATATATAACAGTAACCTTGAGCGAGCACGAAACTCAAGGATGAGCTTGTCTTTATCCATTCATTTTTAGCCTCCTCGGCTTGAACATAGAGACTTTCGATTTTTCCATTAAAATCCTCGTACATATTGTCAATTTTGGCACTCAATTCATCTACATCTTTTTTGCGGGATGCTTCAAGTTCTTGCATCATTCGTCCGATTCTTTCAAGATCTGAGATGGGTGGATTTGTAGAAAGCATGGGTAACATGTTGCGGCCGCGGTCGTGGGGGACGCGCCTGCAGTGAAACCCCTCCTGGCCGCGGTCGCGAGGGCTGCACCCGCGGCAGATCAGGTTTCGGCCTGAATCTTGGATTTGATAAGCTTCTGCCGTGTTCGTCATCTCAGTGTTTTTATAGCCCGTTCATGCTTCGAAGTAGCTCGTGTCCTCACCATTATAAAAGTCATTTGGGTACCCTGAATTACTAAAACAACGCCTGGTGTGTGGCTTATCCGGTCGTTGTATCCCAAAATGATTCATCACAAGGTGGGGACATTCTGGTTCTTCGGAGCTCTCTTGGTTTTCTTTAGGGCGTCGGAATTTGGTGAGTTGTGCTCTGTCGTGGTTACTCCTTCCTATATTGTTAATAAGAACGCGAGCGTTATCCGCGGATTTGGTGGCAAAATCCCCATTGCTTGCAACGTCGAGCGAATGTTGCGATTCTCCACCGATACATCGATAGAAGGTGCTCATTAAGCATTCTTTGGAAAATCTGTTGTGTGGACAGTCTCTTTCATAGTCCCTAAACCGCTCCCAAGCATCATAAAGGGTTTCCATCTCTTCTTGTTGGAAATTTTGTATCTTGTCCCTATAAAGGTAGGTACGAGATTCTGTGTAGAACTGGCTTAGGAAAGCCACTCTACATTCTTTCCACGCCGTGCTAGACACGGGTTGCAAAGTTTTTAGCCACTTGCTGGCTTTATCTTTCAAAAAGAACGCGAAAAGTTTACATTTGTGATCATCTCCATTCGACTTTACAGTTGAACATATTTCTTCAAAACACTCGATATGATCTATCGGGTTTTGCGTCGAATAACCATGATATTGACTTTGATTAACTAAATTGATGAAACGTACCTTAGTTCCAAAATAGCCATCCTTGGGTAAGCGTGGTCGAATAGCTCTTCAATCAAAGAGGAATTTATGAGGTGCATCAGATTCACCAATTATTTGCTCTCCTTCCTCGGCATATTCTATTTCACCGATCGTCTCATCGTCGTCATCGAAAGGATCAGTATGCTCATCACCCCCATCGATCACAATCTAGTAGAGGTGGCGGATCACTGAGAGGCTCGTGATTTAATTCCCGATTTCTCATCGAGAAATAACCTAAAAAAAATGCAAGAGAAAAATAAAAATAAGAAAGCGTTCTATGGATTTAAGCAGAGACTCGCAAGAAAATAAATCAAAATTCCCGGCAACGACGCCAAAAATTTGATGCGTACCAATTTAACTAAGCTTCATGTCTTAATTTATAACCCTAAAAGTCTGCAAGTGCACATATGTGTGTTGTAGTATTTAGGGGTCGAACCACAGAGATTTTGTTGCTTGGGTACGAATCAATCCGATACATAAATCAAACTAGAACAAAAATAATTTTGAGTTGGTTTTGTGGTATTAAAGTCTAAACTAAAGAATAAAATAAACGAGGTTGCAACAAATTAAACGGAACGCTAGGCATTCGGGAACTCTTTAGGGATCACGGTTGATTATATTAAGCGATTGACTAAGATTTTTAAGACGACTTTATGTCGTTCATTGGCTCTTAAACTTGGAACACGGACACTGTGTGTAGCCTACTTTCGTTCATCCTACACACCGATAACTTATGTACTCAATCGGTAGCTTTCGTCTCCGGCCGCGTAGAAAGCTATGATGATACACAAAGGTCGTTAACCCTCACAATCCCTCTACAAGTATACTTTTGTATCTTGTAGCGGTCTTGCTCGTCTACCCTAGGTCAAGCTTATAGATCCAATACTTTCGTAGTTCTAAAAATACCTAAGTTCAATTGCAAAGATGATTAATCAAGCAAAAGCATTAACAATAAGGATAGAACAAAGAAGCCTAATCAAAGTATTAATCCAATAGCTTAATAATAAATTGATCCGTGAGAGCCCCTTGGGATCCCTATGCCCAACAAGAGAACTACTCAATCATAGCGTAACATAACATTATGAAAATAAAAAATTACAGCAGAATTAACGAAATAGAAAAGCGAAGAACGAAGAACACGGATGAAGACAGATATCGATGATGATCTCCTTGCGCCTCCTCTCTCTCTTGGTGATGGCTTCTCTTCTTCTTCCTTCTAAAAACGAGTTGTGTCCATAGAATGACCTAACACGAGCTTATATAGCCTCTCCCTTCATCGGGAACGTTTATGTCTTTATTAATAAGTGACGGGATTAGCTCAGACCTAAAAACGGACCTCGGGATCGAAACGGAAGTCCGCCTTCGGTGCGTGGTCTTGTCCCGTGGCGAAGTGGTGTTTGGCCGCGGGTGGAGCTTACCTGGCCATGGCGAAGTGGTGGTTGGCCGCGGGTGGAGTTCCTCTTGCCGCAGTGGACTCCTTTTCGAGGCAGCTTCATCTTCCTTTAGTGCTTCAGGTATATTTGATGATCCAACCATTGGAATGCCTCCAAACCAATTGCATTTGAAATCTGGTTGTGTCTTCTTTGTTGTGTCCAAATTTGGTGATGATCAGACGGTGAGAAGGTCTTCTTTGATTGCAAGACTTCTGACGGTCTGAGTTTATCCAAAAACGTACTTTTGTTCTGAAATGCACTCTTTTATCCCTAATTACCTGAAATTTCTTTCAAAACACTAAAACATGGAAATCACTTGAAAACCATTGAAAATAGAGTTAAAACACATGCAAAAGATATTAAAGCGATCCATAAAAATGGTCAAAAACCGGTGTTATCAAGTTTCAAGACTCTTTTCAGGTTCTTTAGGCAAAACGACGCAAATTGGAGAAACCCCATATTTTGGACAATATTGGACCGTCCGAAGTTCGACATCCGATGGAGACCTTCTCACCGTCCGATCAGGCACAAATTTGGAAACAATATAGAAGGGGGAACTACCTTTTATACCCACTTGGTTGTAAGACAATCCAACGGTTAGATCACAAGATATGTCCAATTGACTAAAGATATGTTCTGCAGTATCGCGAAAGAAGCAAGAGAAGAATTGAATATTCCACCTCATAGGCCAACGACCTGATATGCTCAAATTAATACCCTAAAAGTACTAAAGCAGTAGTTGTAGTAAAGTAGGGGTCGAACACAAGGACTCACAGAAACACACAATATATTATATAGATGAGAATTAAGCTAAGTGATAAATTATATTGAAAGCAGAATGTAAATTAAAACGGTTGTAAATTCAATTGGAGAAAGATAGGTTCAGGGTATTTCTCGGGAAATCAATGAATGCAGTTAAACTAACTAACAGGATTCAGATTTAGCGCGGTTCTTGAACTCAAATCACTAAGGTATAATTAACCAACTCTCGTTGCGAAAACTATCTAAGTCTAAATCCTAGAATTCCAAATCTCTTTGCGAATCCTAAAGTCTAAACCAGTTTTTAGTTCAAGTTTGATTTGTTCACAAAACAACTAAACCAAATCTCTTTGCGAATAGTTATTTTTCTCACCCTAGGTTCTGTCAGGTAATTAATCGCACTCTCGTGCCTAATCAATTATCCTAAGATCTAAGTTCTAGGTGATCAATCTAGAATTAGCTTTGGAAACAACCTATGGCGAAGAACTAATTCAGATGGTGAATCCTAATAACTAATCAATCTAGCATTCAGATAAAACCCTTATGAGAACCCTAAACCTAACAAGATATCTACTCAGACATGGAAATTGAAGCAATAAACATGTTTGAATAAATCATCAAATAAAATAGAAAGAGTAACAAGAGGGTTCGAAATCTTCTCCCGGACGAACAGAGTTTCAGACTTGTCTCCCTTCAAAGCTCTCTCACAAAACCAGAATAAAAATAATGCCCCCTATGAAAGTGGCTGTAAAATCCTATTAAAATAACCTAAATCACGTTTTGGGGCTTCTTGTAAATAATAAAGACTTCTGGGCAATTTTGCAATTCTTCAACTCTTCATTAAAGTCGCGGTCCGTGTCTGCTTCGATGAGTATCGACCGATACTAGGCAGTATCGATCGACACCGAGACTTCAAATCGAGTACTCAGCTACACGAACGTCTGCTTTGATCCAAAATGCTCCAGAAAGCTCCAATATCTCCAATTATGCTCCAAACGTGCTAAACCTGTAAAAGACTCTAAACCACTACAAAATAGTAGAGAGACTCTTTAAAACGGACTTATATCATGGCTTAAAAGGGGTAAAAACCATGATATATCAACTCCCCCAGACTTAGCCTTTGCTTGCCCTCAAGCAAAACAGAAAACTAAACCAGAGAAAGAGGTTTGAAAACACGGAGACTCACCTGTTCTTGAAACATTGCAATGACCATTTTCCTTAGTGCTCCACATATCACATAACTATTTTCAAACCTAACCACATGTACTTCTCCGTAGACATTTTCAGCTTCCCAGACTACACACATTATTTGACACCATCATTCAATCAAGCCTTCCTCGCCAGTTTCATCGCTGCGATTAATACCAAGAACCTGCTAGATTCTTTTCCATACAATATCATGACAAGAAACCATCCATTTTCATACTTTTGGTATCATTTTCTCTCTCCCAGACTTATTTCTTATTATGTTCTCTCTTCTCTCCTTAGATCTGCATATACACATCAAGGTATGAGACGCGAGTATTGATGGTATTTGCCACCAAATCCCCGGTTCTTCCCTCTCAATATATCAAAGGATGTAGGCGAATAATGGCATCATAGAAAAATCCTAGCCTCGCTTCCAATCATTTGTGTGATCATTCCTCACCAAGTAGAATAATGGGATCGCTGGAAACATTCCTAACCCTCTACTCAGAAGAAAATCATTTCATCTTTTAATGCATTTATTTATTTTTAACTTATAACAGGGGAGAGAAATACCATTACTTTAACACATGGGTTCCTTTGTCAGATACGAATGGTGAATCAAGCTTTATGGATATCAATCACATAAATGAAGTGCAAAAATTTGGCTCAGACTTTAAAAAGCTTTGCTGGAAACATGAGTGTCTTCTAGTTAACTGGTCAACTTTTGGATTTTTCATTAGTCGATCTAGAACTGATTCTGTAACAATGGTCACTTAGAAGCAAGGTCAGATCAAAAGATTCGAGAAAAAGATCACAGTTTCCAACAGGTTTTGACTCAATAAAACAACGAATGACTCAAAAACGACTGACTCTAAGAAAAACAAAAAAAATGTCAGCGAATACCTCCCCCAGACTTAAATAACACTGTTCCCAGTGTTATCTAGCCTAGAGTTGGTGAAAGAAAACAAAAGAACCAAGTGGGATTGTGAAAAACAAGAAGTTACCGTACTGGGGTACGAGTGTCGACCGACACACGACCTGGTATCGAGCGATACCAGGCTTAAGTCGACATGATGAACTTTTTCTCATTCGCGTAGGGTGTCGACCGATACCAACAGGGTATCGATCGACACTTAGGCGATTTCGTGTTTGCTCCTTGTTCATCCTGACACAAAACACAAAACGAAAAATAAAAATAAAAAGACTCAAAAACAAACTCACCAGTGGGTTGCGTCCCACCAAGCGCTCGTTTTAAGTCAGTAGCTTGACTGTACCGCCGTTCAGGCAGTGGGTGCATCCTCCAGAGGCATTATGTGTCCTTCTGGAATCTCGGCTTTCACCCAGTAGTGTTTCATCCTTTGTCCATTGACAGTGAACTCTTCGCCTGAAGGATTTGTCAGGACAATCGCACCATGTGGTCTAACTTCCTTGACTGTGAAAGGACCTGACCAACGAGAACGCAATTTACCAGGAAACAAATGCAAACGAGAGTTATACAGAAGTACCTGATCATTTGGTTCAAAGTGTCTGGAGATGATCTTCTTGTCATGATATGCCTTAGTCCTCTCCTTGTACAGCTTCGAGTTCTCATAGGCAAGATGCCTAATCTCATCGAGCTCATTTAGCTTCATCAATCGCTTCTCAGAGGCAGACTTGATGTCGAAATTCATCAACTTTGTAGCCCATGCTGCCTTGTGCTCGATTTCCACTGGAAGATGGCATGCTTTTCCATACAGCAAGTGAAACGGTGTAGTCCCAAGTGGTGTCTTTAAAGCAGTCCTGTAAGCCCAAAGTGCGTCATCCAGCTTCACAGACCAATCTTTCCTGGTAACATTCACTGTCTTCTCTAGAATCTCTTTGATCTGCCTGTTGGAAACCTCAACTTGTCCACTGGTCTGAGGGTGATAAGGAGTAGCAACACGATGGTTCACACCATACTTCTTCAGCAACCTCTCGAAAACCTTGTTGATAAAGTGAGAGCCACCAGCACTTATCACAATTCGAGGTACTCCAAATCGGGGGAAAATAATGGTCTTAAACAGCTTAAGAACCACCGAAGAATCATTGGTTCTGCTAGCAATGGCTTCAACCCACTTAGACACATAATTCACAGCAACCAAGATGTATTTGTTTCCATATGACGAAGGAAAGGGGCCCATAAAATCAATGCCCCAACAATAAAAAAACTCAACCTCAAGGATGAAATTTTGTGGCATCTCATGTCTCTTACTGATTTTCCCTCTCCTCTGACAGGTATCGCACCGCGAAATGAAAGCATGAGCATCCTTAAACATAGTAGGCCACCAGAAGCTTGCTTGAAGAACCTTGGACATTGTTTTGAAAGTGGCAAAGTGTCCAGCATAGTCGGATCCATGGCAATGAAACAACACCTTAGGTACCTCTGATTCGGCAATGCATCTCATATAAATACCATCAGAACAGTGCTTGTATAGGTAAGGTTCATCCCAAAATAATCGCCGTATGTCACGCATGAACTTCTTCTTGTTGTACTTCTTGAGGTGCTTTGGTTCTGCATCTGCAGCGAGGTAGTTGGCAATATCAGCATACCATGGTTGATCAAAATCGGCTGCAGCCACTAGATACTCCTCTGAAACACCAAGGTGTTCAACAGTCAAAACCGGTTCGGAATTCCCCGGGTATCGACCGACACCATAGGAGTGTCGATCGATACCGAGACCTGCAATTCGTGGGAATTGCTGAGTTTCTGCGAAACCCATCTGAAACTCGGTTTCAATGAAGTAAATGGATTCCTCTGGTAGTTGATCATCAATAGGGACGTCTGCATCGATTCGAATCCTCGAGAGATGGTCAGCGACCCCGTTCTCCACTCCTTTTTTGTACTTAACTTCGATGTCGAAGCCTTGTAGCAGAAGAACCCAACGACAAAGGCGAGGCTTGAGATCCTTGTTCTGCATCAGATATTTGAGGGCAGCATGATCAGTATGAACAATAACTTTGCTCTCAATCAAGTAGGATCGAAATTTCTCAAAGGAGAAAACAACTGCAAGTAGTTCCTTCTCTGTGGTGATGTAGTTCCTCTGAGCATCATCCAATGACATACTGGCATAGTAGATGACGTGCAGCTTCTTGTCCTTTCTCTGACCCAGAACAGATCCAACAGCAAAATCACTAGCGTCGCACATGATCTCAAAAGGCAATGTCCAATCATGAGGTTGCACAATAGGAGCACTCAACAAAGCCTTTTTAATCTCCTCAAAGGCTGCAAGACATTCAGGTGTGAAATCCAATTTGATCTCCTTGCATAATAAAGCAGTGAGTGGGCGTGCTATCTTGGAGAAATCCTTGATAAACTTCTTGTAAAACCCAGCATGACCAAGGAAGTTTCGAATATCCTTCACAGAATTTGGTGGTTGGAGGCTCGTCATAACTTGAATTTTGGCTTTGTCAACTTCGATCACAGCCTCAGAAGCCTTATGCCCAAGCATGATGCCATCCTGAACCATAAAGTGACACTTTTTCCAGTTAAGGACTAAGTGTTTCTCTTCACACCTCTGTAGCACCTTGCACAAGTTAGCCAAACAGTCTTTGAACGATGATCCATACACTGAAAAATCATCCATGAACACCTCCATAAAATTCTCAATCATGTCTGTGAAGATAGACATCATGCATCTCTGAAAAGTGGCTGGAGCGTTACATAATCCAAATGGCATTCTCCTGTATGCGAATGTGCCATATGGACATGTAAAAGTTGTCTTCCCTTGGTCATCTGGATGTATCGGAATCTGGAAGAAACCCGAATACTCATCGAGAAAACAGTAGTAGGGATGACTGGCCAACCTTTCCAACATCTGGTCAATGAATGGCAATGGGAAGTGATCCTTCCCTATAGCTGCATTCAACTTCCTGTAATCAATGCACATTCGATGTCCAGTGATAGTTCTAGTAGGAATCATCTCATCTTTTTCATTTTTCACCACTGTTATCCCTCCTTTCTTAGGAACAATGTGCACTGGACTGACCCAAGAGCTATCCGAAATAGCATAGATAACACTTGCTTTTAAAAGCTTCATCACTTCCTTTTTGACCACTTCCATCAGATTCGGATTCAGCCTCCTCTGATGCTCAATTGATGTCTTTGACTCGTCCTCAAGATGAATCCTATGCATGCACAGGTCTGGTGATATACCTGAAATGTCATCAAGAGAATAGCAAAGAGCTTTGCGATATTTGCGCAGCTTACTCAGCAGTAAGGCAATCTCTGTGTTGTTCAAAGAAGCATTAACAATTACTGGGTATGTAGAATTAGGACCAAGAAAGCTATACCTCAGATTTGGTGGGAGTGGTTTTAGTTCCACCTTAGGAGCATTCTCTTCACTCCAATCTCCAAACCCAGCAGCTTGCTTAGAGCTTTCGGCCAACTCTCCTTCTAGTCGCAGGGTATCGACCGATACTAGGGGGCATCGATCGATACAGGCGATGCTGAATCGAGCATCTTCGAGTATCCAGCAGTATCTTCACACGAATGGGCCTCTGAAGTGGCTGAACAGACCAATGCTATCTCTAGTGAATCTTCAGGATGTATCTCAAGGAAGTACTCTTCAGCTATGTCACTGAAAGTGTCTACAAAGAAGGTCTGCCCATTGATAGTTGGTCGCTTCATCATCTTATCCATATTGAAAGTCATGACCAAATCATCGATGTTGAAGGCGATCTTCCCATTCTTGCAATCAATCAAAGCACCAGCTGTTGCAAGGAATGGTCTACCTAGGATAAGAGGATCCTTAGGCTCAGCATCGTACTCCAAGACGATGAAGTCAGTTGGGATCAAGCAATTCCCAATCTTAATCGGGACATCTTCGAGTAACCCCTCTGGAAGTCTAACTGATCAATCAGCAAGTATCAGGGAAATCCTCGTTGTTGTGAAGTTTGTCATCCCCATCCTTTTGGCAACTGAATATGGCATGAGATTGACACTTGAACCAATGTCACATAGGGAACGTTCAAATCTTTCTGTGAATATCGTACAATCCAACACAAAACTCCCTGGGTCTGGCAGCTTCTTTGGGATCCTGTTGGTCAGGATTGCACAGCACTCATGAGTAATCATCAAGCATCCCTCTTCAAGGTTCACGTTGCTAGATACCATCTTCTTGACATATCTCCTGAAGGCTGGAGAAGTCTTGATGGCATCGATAAAAGGAAGTTCAACGATCAACTTATCTATAATTGCTTTGCATCTAGAGTCTTCTACCTCCTTCTTAGTCTTCCCAGAAGCTCTGGGATAAGGTATCCTCGGTGTGTAAACTCTTTCTGCAACTACATTAGGCACTTCCTTTGAAAACTTAGGAGTCGGTTCGACTGCAGGATCAGTATCGACCGGCACTGAAGTGGTATCAATCGATACACGCGGTTAGGATTTGTCCCGTGAAAGTATTTTGATAGGTGTCGATCGATGTTGGCTAGTTTCGATCGATACTGGGGGAATTTTGGTATCCTCATCGTCAAAATCGACGAAAATATCTGCATTTTGGCCAATTTTTGCTCCTGGAGTGACCTCTTTTCCACTCCTCAAGGTGATTGCATTGACGTGAGCCCTTGGGTTCTCTACTTTCCCTGGAAGAAAACCTTCTTGCCTTTTCACATCTTCTGAAGTCTGAGCTATCTGAAGCTCCAACTTCTTCTGCTGAATATTAATAGCGTCGATCCTCCCACTCAGATCATTGTATAGGACATCAATCTTCCCATTGAAATCCACAGTGAGCTTCTACTGTCCTTGAAGAAGCTGTTCAAACATAGACTCGATTTTGCTATCTGGGAGTTTAGCAGGTATTGGCTGATAAGACAGACTTCCATAGTTCCTGGTATACCCACTGTTCTGAGATGATTTCTGACCAAACTGATTCGAACCTCCTTGCTGAGAGTTGTTGAAGTTTCGGTTGTTGTTGAATTGATTCCTCTGACCTTGAAAACAACAACCACCAATGTAGTTAACATCCTCTACTTCATCTTCGTTGAATACCTCAACATCTTCAGCAAAGTGAACGGCCTTCGTTGTCTTGCTCATCAGAAGACTATGCATAGAATCTAACTTGGCTTGAACATCAGCAATCTGTGAACCATACATGCTACCAGCTAGCTTCTTCCGCTCAAAATCAGCATTATTGGTGCTATTGCTAGACGCCAAGTTCTCAATCAGTACATAGGCATCGTCAGGATACCTGGTGTTGAAGTTTCCATTGCTTGAAGCATCCAAAGATATATGATACCTCCAATCAATTCCTCTGAAGAAGAATCCCATCAGCTGAACATCAGAGTATCCGTGATGTGGACAGTCTCTCTGGTATGATCTGAATCTCGTCCAAGCAGCCTTGAACGCTTCAATGGGTCCTTAAGAAAATTGGGAGATCTTGTTCCTCAGATCCTCGGATCGTTCGTCATCATAGAAGTTTTTTAGGAAAGCAGTCTTAGTCTCTTCCCAGTTAGTCAGTGATCCAGGAGGTAGCTGCTTTAGCCAGTAAGTTGCATCTCCACCAAGAGAGTATGGGAAGAGCTTGCAGAAGAAGTAATCATAGGATACTCCATTGATCTTGATGCTAGTGACCAAATCCTCAAACCTCTCAATATGGTCCATGGGATGTTCATTGGGAAGACAATGAAAAGGGTGCTGACCCACAAAAGTGTAGTATGCAGGTTTCAGCTCAAAGTCATTCCTCTGAAAAGCAGGAGGACGAATTGCTGATCGGTTGGCATAAAACGGATCAGGCCTGTTGTACTCACCAATCGTTCTACCACGATTAACCGCAACTTTCCCAGCGACAACAGGAGCAGGTGGAATGATGTTCCCCTCTCCATCCAGACGTTTTCCTCTTTCATTGCACAACTGACCCTCTTGGTCTCTGTAAGCACCAGCATCATCTTGAACCAAAATAACTGGATTGTTGTTCATCTCTGCTGGCTTCTTTGCTTTTCTGTTTGTGCGTTCCAAAAGTGCTAGCTGATCCAATGACAGTTCGACTAGCCGAGTGTTCTTGCTCCTTATGGTTTCACGAATAGGCATACACCTGGAAACAAAAGTCAAGAACGTTAGTACACGGTAACACGATTAGTATTGACCGACACTGGGTGGTGTCGATCGATATCAATAAAAAGAGAACGACGAGTATCGACCGACACTAGATAGTATCGATCGATACCGACGAACTTAGTCGAAATTCTCAGACTAAAATCTAATGGCGAATTGAGTCCCTGGCAACGGCGCCAAATTTGATATGCTCAAATTAATACCTAAAAGTACTAAAGCAGTAGTTGTAGTAAAGTAGGGGTCGAACACAAGGACTCACAGAAACACACAATAGATTATATAGATGAGAATTAAGCTAAGTGATCAATGATATTGAAAGCAGAATGTAAATTAAAACGGTTGTAAATTCGATTGGAGAAAGATAGGTTTAGGGTATTTCTCGGGAAATCAATGAATGCAGATAAACTAACTAACAGGATTCAGATTTAGCGCGGTTCTTGAACTCAAATCACTAAGGTATAATTAACCAACTCTCGTTGCGAAAACTATCTAAGTCTAAATCCTAGAATTCCAAACCTCTTTGCGAATCCTAAAGTCTAAACCAGCTTTTAGTTCAAGTTTGATTTGTTCACAAAACAACTAAACCAAATCTATTTGCGAATAGTTATTTTGCTCACCCTAGGTTCTGTCAGGTAATTAATCGCACTCTCGTTTCTAATCAATTATCCTAAGATCTAAGTTCTAGGTGATCAATCTAGAATTAGCTTTGGAAACAACCTATGGCGAATAACTAATTCAGATGGTGAATCCTAATAACTAATCAATCTAGCATTCAGAGAAAACCCTTATGAGAACCCTAAACCTAACAAGAGATCTACTCAGACATGGAAATTGAAGCAATAAACATGTTTGAATAAATCATCAAATAAAATAGAAAGAGTAACAAGAGGGTTCGAAATCTTCTCCCGGACGAACAGAGTTTCAGACTTGTCTCCCTTCAAAGCTCTCTCACAAAACCAGAATAAAAATAATGCCCCCCATGAAATTGGCTGTAAAATCCTATTAAAATAACCTAAATCACGTTTTGGGGCTTCTTGTAAATAATAAAGACTTATGGGCAATTTTGTAATTCTTCAACTCTTCATTAAAGTCGCGGTCCGTGTCTGCTTCGATGAGTATCGACCGATACTAGGCAGTATGGATCGACACCGAGACTTCAAATCGGATACTCAGCTACACGAACGTCTGCTTTGATCCAAAATGCTCCAGAAAGCTCCAATATCTCCAATTATGCTCCAAACGTGATAAAACCTATAAAAGACTCTAAACCACTACAAAGTAGTAGAAAGACTCTATAAAACGGACTTATATCATGGCTTAAAAGGGGTAAAAACCATGATATATCACCACCGCGTGTCTAGAGCTTGTGGTCGTGGCGAAGTCACTCCTGGCTGCGGGAAGAGACTCTCCAGCCGCGGCGAAACCACCTTTAGCCGCGGGTCGAGCTCATGCACCCGCGGCCAGCCAAAAACAGCTCAAGACCATCTCGTTTGAAGCCCGCTTCAAACCCACTTCGTTTTCTCTTAAAAAACCCTACAGACGACCAAAGCTATAGTTGAAGACCTATAAATACATGTTTTATAGACCCAATTTCGTAGCCTTCATAGAACACCTTTTAGTTTACTTTTTGCATTACTTTTCTTAAGCGTTTGTTCTTACTTTCGAGATTGGTGAAGAAGTTCTCTCCGGCCTTAGTTCTTCAAATCGAGAGGCTCCTTCATCAATCACCTGCTCTTAATTTATTCATGCTTCTGTTTTCTTTAATCATATTCGAGTAGTTCTCTTATTGGGCAAATGGATCTCAAGGGGCTCTCATGGATCGATTTATCATTAGGTTTTAGATTAGGACATCGATTAGGGTTCTTCGTTCTATCCTTATTTTTAATGCATGTTTGGTTGATTAGCTACCTTGCAACTGAATTTAGATATTCTTAGAGTTACGAAAGTAGTGGATCTATATATTTGACCTAGGGTAGACGAGCAAAACCGTCACAAGATACGAAAGTATACTTGTGGAGGGGTTGTGAGCATTAACGGCCTTTGCTTCTCATCATAACTTTTTGCGCGGCCGGAGACGAAAGCTACCGGTCGAGTACTTAAGTTATTGGTGTGTAGGATGTACGAAAGTAGGCTACACACAATATTCGTATTCCAAGTTCAAAACCCAAAAGACGACAAAAGTCGCATTAAAAATCCTAGCAAAATTCCTATGATTTATGGCTATGATCCCTAGAGAGTTCCCGATTGCCCAACGCTTAGTTTATTTGTGTACAACCTCGCTTTTAATTATTCGCTACCTTACTTGCTTTCTTATCTTCTCGCTTAGTTTAGTTTAAATTCCTAATTTCAAATACGTGACAAACCATAAACTTTATTTTCATTTTATACTTCCTTACTAACTTTCTTTCTAAGGTCTCGCAGAACAGCTTTTCCTCCCTGTGGATCGATACCTTAAGTCCTACAACGCACATATGTGCATTTGCAGACTTTTAGGTTTATAAATTTAAAACCAGAAGTTTCGGATAACAAATATGATCGCATCAACCTCCTCTTTTAAGGAATTGGGGGCTAACTGTGGGGTGAAATCTCGGCTCATTAAAATAGGCCTAATAAACAAAATGGTAAAAAGGCTCGACGAAGTCAAAGGCACTTCCGAGGTGACGAGCCTAGTTAAAAGGCCCATCGGGGTGAAGTATACGATTAAAGGGGACTAAATACAGAACCGTTAATCAACTCCGACGTGACCAAAGACTTGTTCAAACCGGTGAATTAAGGCGTCTTAACGTAACGGCCGGAGACTCGGAATTAAAGATCATTCATGACGAATCATGTGGAGTAAACGGTAACGTTAAACAAGATCTTGGATTATAAAACAAGGACGAGGGAAAAGAGCAAAGGAACTTCCAACTTCTCGTACACACAACAAGCTCTACACTTAAACACTTATCAAATTTTTGTTTTTGTTCTTCTAAAATGAATTTTGAGAATCGATATACTAAATCCAGTTTACCCCGCAAAAACTTTGTCCAAATCATCTCTAGATCCTGTCTGGTCTTCTCGAGCAACAAATTTTATGTTTATTGCTCAATAGTCTTTCAGTTATTTTGTTTTTAAAATAAACCAAAATCTTTCGGATATTTATTTTTACAAATTTTGAGTGTTATAATTCCAACTACAACAATATATATATATATATATATATATATATATATATATATTCTATTTATTTCTTATAATATGAATTCGTCAAATATAATTGATTTCATTTTCTTGTTCGGTTGGATGAGATCAACTGGGTAGTTGGCAGACATAAATAAATTGTCCAATGACAAGTGGACCTCATTTAATTTAGTTCGTACAGGTTGATTTTACCGTTAATTTTAACTAATGTTGTCAAAAAAGGAATTATTATCTCATCATTTCATGATTTGAGTGGAACTTAGCTGCTTACCATACTTTAATTTCTACAAGCCCGAATACGAAGACTTCACGTACCTTTAACTTCTTCCAGGTCAAGTTGTGCTCCATTGCGAAACCACATATCTCTATTAATACCAATCTTCTCTCTTACTTCTCTCAAATCAAAATCATTCTTCTTTAAAAAAAAATCATGACGACCATGTCGGAATCGCATCTGCGTTTGTTTTTTCTCTCGCTACTCTTACTCTGTTTTGTCTCCCCTTCAAGCTTCTTCACTTTAAGTAATCTTGGTCTTGTTACTTGCCCTCCCCATCAGATGGAAGCCTTTACGCAATTCAAGAACGAGTTTGATACCCGTGGTTGCAACCACAGTGACAACTCTAACGGAGTATGGTGCGATAACTCGACGGGTGCGGTTACGCAGATACGACTCACGGCCTGTCTCAGTGGAACTTTGAAGCCTAACAGTAGCCTCTTCGGGTTCCATCAGCTCGGTTATCTTGATCTCAATTACAATAACTTAGCCTTATCTTCACTCCCCTCCGAGTTTGGCAATCTCAACAAATTACAGGTTTTGAGTCTTTACTCTAATGGCTTCCTCCGCCAAATTCCTTCCTCCTTTAGTAACCTAAGTCTACTTTTCTTTTTAGACCTTTCCTATAATCACTTCTCTGGAAATCTGGATTCTAGCCTCTTTGGTTTGCACCACCTCCGTTACCTTAATCTCGCTTTGAACAACTATTCCTCACTCCCTTCCGAAATTGGCAATCTCCATAGATTAGAAACCTTGTCTCTTTCCTCTAATAGTATTTCTGGTCAAGTTCCTCCCACAATTAGTAACCTAACCCGGTTGAGTGAGTTGTACCTTGAACAAAACACGCTCACAGGTAGTTTCCCACTTGTACAAAATCTAACTAAGCTCTCCATTTTAAAGCTTGCCTATAATAACTTCTCTGGAGCCATCCCTTCTTCTCTCCTCACTATGCGTTTCTTATCACATCTGATCTTGAATAAGAACCATCTTACCGGTTCTATTGAATTTCCCAACTCCTCTTCTTCATCAAGGCTAGAGAGTCTGTTCCTCGGGAACAACCATTTTGAAGTTCATATATTAGAGCCCATCTCAAAGCTCATAACCTCAAGAATCTTTACCTTTCTTACCTAAACATAAGCTACCCGATTGACTTAAACCTCTTCTCCTCTCTCAAATCTTTGGTGCAGCTCGAGCTTTCGGGTAATAGAATATCTCCTACCAGTTTAACTTCAGATTCATACTTCCCATTGACCCTCGAATCACTGTCCTTGGTGCGTTGCGGCATCAGCCAGTTCCCAAACAATCTTAAAGGCTCTTCAGAAGTTGGAGTATATAAACTTGTCCCACAATAGAATCAAAGGGAAAACCCCTGAGCTACCACTCTCTGTCAAAGTCTTCGCTGTGGGTAATAATAGTTTCACAGGGGAGATACCTCTTTCAATATGCAACCGAAGCTCTCTCGTTGTTCTTGATCTATCCCTCAACAACTTCACCGGTCCACTTCCTCAATGTCTAAGTAACTTCCAGTTTGTGAAGCTCCGGAAGAACAACTTTGAAGGAAGTATTCCTGATGCGTTCTATGCCGGTGCCTCTCTACGGTCACTCGACGTTGGCTACAATCGACTAACTCAAAAGCTTCCAAGGTCTCTGATAAATTGCTCATTTTTAGAGTTTCTAAGCGTTGACAACAATGGAATCAAAGATACGTTTCCTTTCTGGCTCAAGGCTTTACCAAATCCTTACCCTTCGTTCAAACAAATTCTATGGTCCTATATCTCCTCCTCATCAAGGTCCTCTTGGGTTTCCTGAGCTGCGGATACTTGAGATATCTGGTAATAAATTTACTGGAAGCTTGCCACCAAATTACTTCATGAATTGGAAAGCATCATCACTCACGTTGAATGAAGATGAGGCTTTATATATGATACACGGTGAACCTGGCTATAAATTTATGAATTTTATAGATTTGCATTACAAAGGTCTATCTATGGAGGGACATTGGGCCCTTACTTCTTATGCCGCCATTGATTTTTCTGGAAACAGACTTGAAGGAAAAATTACTGAATCCATTGGTCTCTTGAAGGCATTGATTGCACTCAACTTATCGAACAACGCCTTCACGGGCCATATTCCTCTGTCTTTCGCCAATCTTAAGAAACTCGAGTCACTAGACTTGTCAAGTAACGCACTATTCCTAATGGACTGGGGAGCCTCTCGTTTTTGGGGTACATAAATGTGTCTCATAACCAACTCACTGGTGAAATACCACAAGGAACACAAATCATTGGGCAACCTATATCATCCTTTGAAGGGAATGCAAGGCTTTGTGGTCTTCCTTTGGAGGAAACTTGCTTTGGGAGTAATGCACCACCAACACAACAGCCTAAGGAAGAAGACGAAGAAGAAGGAGAAGTGGTGAGCTGGAAAGCAATGGCAATAGGGTCTGGATTTGGAGTGTTGTTTGGATTGGCAGTAGGACAAGTCATTGCTTCATACAAGCCGGAATGGCTCGCCAAGATAATTGGTCCGAATAAGCGCAGAATCCGTTAGGAATGTTTCGGTTTTGAGTTTGATAATGTCCGTCAAGTAATCTTGTACTGTATTGAAGCTCCTTGTGTTTGTTATGTAATCTTTATTCAATGCTTTTTTTTGTTTGCTATGGAATAAGAATGGTGACATCTATGTAGTAATAATGGTATATATCTAAGTTTTTTTTTAATGTATATAATCTCTATAATATTATTTAAGAAGATATTTTTAAAAATGAATTTTGTTTTGTAAGTTACATATTATATCATTATAAATAAGAAAAAATAATTGAAATAGAAAATGATATAATTGTCTTTTAAAATTATTGATGAGAATATGAAAAATATTTATTTATCATTAAAGAAGTTATTTACTATTTAACTTTTTTAATTATTTTTAATATTATATATTTTTAAATAAAAATCAATCCATTTATATTAAAAAAAAAATTATTCAAAATCTGAATATATTTTGGAAAATTTTTAAAAATATAATTTTGAGTAACTCATTTACAAAACTACAATCAATTAAAAATTCATTCAAAACTACCATAATTTAATAAATTGTTGACTATTTTACCCATGGTTCGTTGGTGCGTTGTTGCAAAACTTGCCGGAATTCAAATTGACTCGTCCTGTGAATATGTAGCCTTTAAATTGAGTCTTTTGCGTTCAAGAGACCATCGGCGACAACAACATCGATTGGACGAGAAGAGAGTAATAACAGCGATGATTGTGTTGAGGAAGGTGGAGGATTTAGAAGAATCGGATTCGGAGGTGAAGATTGTGAACGGCAAGGAGAATTTGTTGTTGGAGGATGAGGAAGAAAAAGAAGAGGACGCCAAGGTTGTGATTGAAGCCATGGAAGTACGACACCTCATCTCTCTCCCTCTCGATTTTTGTTAATTATGAATAAGATAAACATTGATAATAAGAGGAGAAGAAGATGGAGACAATGAAGGGTCAAATTAGAAGAAGAGAACGAAATGAAATCCCTAGCTCTCGCTTTGCTTTCAAACCCTCTGCAACTCCCATTGGAAGAATCAATTTCTCTTCTCCGTTCTCTTCTCTGACGTCATAATCAACGATCTCGATTCTCGACCGCTTTTCCACCAAAAACCTCGTCCTTCACCTCAATCTGATGGTCTCCAGGTTCAAATATTTGTTTTTCACTCTTCAGCATTTGGAGAAAGTTTCATTTATAAATTTCTAATTCATAGACTTTCATGGTTCAAATTTGCTAGTTATGCTTCACATTGAATACACCTTGTGTTTAGTCTTGTTTAATTGATCATTACTGCAAATTTGGCTATGTAACAATCCAATAATTAATTTTGGTCTTGTCCCTTTTGAATCTTTCTTTTCGCTGGATCTCGTCTTTAATCTTTTTTCAATTTGTTAACAACAGATTTGATACTCTCTTCTCTTTTTTTTTCTATGATTTGTGTATGGATTATCGTTTTACCTAAAGGATTATAGTTTTGTGTTGTTTGTATTCGTGTTCGATGTGGTCTAGATGTGGTCTACAATGCATTCAACAACGAGTTGATCTGTAGAAAAACACTAGTTAAAAGTGCTATTCTTCAGGTGGATGCTGCTCCCTTCAAGCATTGCTATCTCCAGCACTATGGTGTTAAAGTTGGTCGCAAGAAGAAAATACTGGTTCGGCCACGAAGAAGGAAGGAGAGGTGAGACCATTATTTTTTGTTGGGTAATTGATTCCTTAACTTATATGATATTTGAGTCTATGAAGTTCGATTCTCATTTACTATGTCTTTCTTTAGCTTAAAAAGTTAAGCTTGCATTTGTAGCAGTAGAACAAAGCTTATGATAATGTTTACTGTTTACTATATAGGAAGTCTAAGTTGCTCCAGCCCAAGCTGGTACTACTCATGAGGAGACCAAGAAGAGCAATTGTGTTCTCTGAGAAAGATTCAACAGCGTCAAGAGGGTCGCAGTCTTGAATCCCACATCAAGGACCAATTTACAAGTGGTCGTTCGTTGGCTTGTATCTCATCAAAGCATGGCCAATGCGAGTGTGATGATGGGTAATATCTCATGCCCCCTTGATCCATTTTTTTCTTGTTTGAAATCTCCCGAGTTCATTTTTGTTCATGCTCTATTTCTTGTGAATTTTGTGTAGATACATTCTGGAAGGTAAATAGTTAGAGTTCTACCAGAAGAAGATCCAGAAGAAGGAAAATGGTGCTGCTTAGTCTCAGGCGAGTGAAATATAGACGATGTTTTGCAGCCATTGTCGACATATTACTTAACTATTTATTTATAGGTGTTTATAAATTTATTTTTAAACTAGATTTATAGAGTTACATGTTTCTCTCAATCAATGAGAGATTTACAGCTCCTGCTCTTCCACTTCTTGTTGGAAATGATGTATTTTTATCAAAAAAAAACATATTTGTTTAAACTATTCATATATAAAGAAAACTCTTTGTTTAGCTATTCATTATAGAGATTTATAAAATTTGTTTGATGTTATTTTTCAAAGTTTGCAAAGAAAAATGAACTCAATTACTTATGTGTTTTTGGATCATAAACAACAAAGCTTTATTTATAAGATTTTATACAGTTTTTAAAGACATTATTGTTACTATCTTTTACAAAGCTTTATAATAGACTTTTAAAACGTTTTAAATTAGTCATATAAGTGATGGATTTTTGGTGAAACTCACACACCGACATCTTGTTATATCTTTACAAAACTATCTTTATAAAACCATATAAATCATTTTAAAACTATATAAAACCATATAAATTTGTGCCGTGAATTGTACATTGAACCACAATAACCAGAAAAACTATATGAAGGAAAAGACCATTTTGCGAGAATCATAATTCATAAGCTTTCGACTAATTATAACTCCAAACTATACAAAACATGCTATTAAATCCATATACTATCGTTGTCACGATGTTGTTGGTGTGGAGATTCTGTTTTGAGGACATATAAACTGTTTTTTTATAAAAGTTATTACAAACCAATTGATAAACTTTTATAAATCATTCTACAAACATTGATCCATTTATAAAACATTAAAAATCGTATAAACAGATTTATAATTCTATTTCAAAATCCTTCCAACAATTTATAAACCCATTTATAAGACCTTATAAACCATTATTATGTTCAATTCATTTTTGATAAAATAGGCTCACTACTGATTTCTTTCCCTTGCTTGCTTACTTTTTATTTTATTTCTCATCTTGTCTTCTTTTTTTTACATAATGGCAGTTGGTTGACTATGGAGTTGAGACTATTATTCCAGTTCTCAAGACATGCCTAGATTGCTTCACCGTCCGGAGAAGCCAGCCTAATACGTTGCAGCTTGAGAAAGTAGTATCCTTGGTGTTTAAACGTGTGATGAAAAAGTCAATTCTCGGAACCGTAATTTCTCATGCAATGAATGATGTTGAGGTCACTGAAGAATTTGTGGATGATTTGACAAATGCATTGGGCTTTTCACTCTCTGAGAAAATTATCTTTGGTCTGGCCTTGGCCGATTTTGAAAGATCTGATGCAAAGACAATTGGTAAGGCTGATTCTTTCCGTGTCTTACATCTCACATCTCTTAGGTTTATCTTTTTGTGATGGTGGCTTTTTGGTCTTTCCTTTTCTAGGGCGAAACTTATTATTGGCCGAGATTTAGGAACTGTGTGCCAATACTGGCCACATTGAGTCAACTGAGCAAATTCAGAATGTTCTTTTGTTTCTCCAAAAATATGAGGACCTCTCCATGCATTTGGATTCCTTTATACAGATTTTGTCTTCTGCTCAACCTAGAGACGACTTCTCTTTTGCTCTAACGCCTATCCTTTCTTTTTTGCTTATTTTCAGTTTAGTAGCCCATTTGCTTCATTAACTGATTACCATTGTTGTTTACTCTCAGAAGCTTTGGTTCCCCTGATGTCCAAGTAGATATATTTTCTTTGTTTTGGTCTCTTCTCTAGCTCGCTCTAGCTCTGGCTAAAATCCCTGTGTTTGGTGCAGAGTATTTAAATGTGCCACCAGAAACAGAAACCAGGGAAGTTAAGCGGCATGTGACTCGATCTTCTCCAAATGTATTTTACACTGATTTTGCGACAAACTGAGAAAACAAAACATTATTATAATGTTAAGTGGTAATGGCAGGTAGGAAATCTTTTTCAAGACCGGTATCAAAGCTACCATCTTCAATAATCTATCCATTTGCATTCATCAAACCATGTGGGGTTCATGGCGACATGACTCTCAAGGATATAAACCAAAAAATCCGAAATCAACCAGCAAAACCAAAGGAAAACAAAGAAGAGCCTGCAGTGATTCAAATTTCAGCATTCTCTGGCAAACCGGTTGTAGGGAAGACGAAAATCCGCACAGAAGGAGGAAAAGGAAGCATCACAATAATGAGGACGAAAGGCTAAGCTAAGTTTTAATTCAGAAAAACTTTAAACTTTTTGCCTTATTCTCAGAGGCTCTTAAATCGTTTTACCGGATATAGTTCCAGTCAAGGGTCTTTAATCAGTACAGCAAGATCTTATTATGAATCATGTTCTTGTTTCGCTTGGTATTTGTAGTAAGAAGTTTAAGGATCTGTAGCCATGTGGCAGGTTATTTTTGTTTGTATAAAGTCTCTGCATCTTAATGTTAGCTGATAATGAAAGCTAAAACTCTGTTATGTCTCTGAGTATCTGGTTGGATTGCTATATAAAGTAGAATAAGCATGTTTCTTTTCCATTTTTTCCTTTAAATTCTGTTTAATTACAAGAGATTGCAGCGAAACGTGGCGTTTATGTGATTAAGAAGAGAGCTGCAAGAGTCTTCTTTGTTTTCTATTGAAGGTTAATTAAATTCGTTATGGTTTTCGAGCTTTAGATTTTTGAACTTCGATTTTATAAACATTCTATAAGGTTTTAAAACCATATAAAACTATTATTGTTACTAGTTTTAACAAAGCTTAATAATATATTTTTTAAACTACCCAATGGATTGTTGGTGAAACTCCCACTCAGAATTCTTGTAAAACTTTGTTTTTAAGGATTTTATAAAGTTTTGTAAGGCTATAAAAGATTTTATAAGGTCTATATGTATCCTTTTAAAACTATAGAAAACCATATAAATCCATACAAATATTTGTTTGGATGAAACTCCCAATACGATTCTAATTAAATCTTTATAAAACCATATAAATCTCGTTAAAACTATATATATAACCATATAAATTCATAAAAACCTTACAAATCAGTTGAAGAGAAATAGAAGCTTGAGTTGGGAGTTCTGAGATCGGAGATCAAGAGAAGAGAGATAGACGTCGAAGGTGGGATGTCGTAGGAGAAAAAGAGAAAACGAGACTCATCGGAGAGATAGGTTTTCTGATTGTAGTTTTTTTGTTTAGTTAGGGGTATTTTCGTCATTTGTTATTTTTGACTAAACCAGTTCCATCCAAATATTCCAATTCGGTTCAGCCAGATGATTTCAAAAATTTCATCATAATTTTAAAAACTCATTCGGATGTTCCTCCATTTGGATGTTGCTCATTTATGCACTAAACAAACATCAGTTCTCAGCTTTATCTAGATAAAGCATTTGAATGAGCAAACAAAAAGGGCATATAAACTGACTCTTAAAACAAAAGAGGATTATCCAAAACAATCTTCTTATAAATCCTTTAAATCATTTTTACCAATATGATTTATAAATCAAATGTTAGCATTTGTATTATAGTTGGTTATCTACTTAGTTGTCTATTGGGTATTGGTAAACACTCGGTTGAAGCCACATTATTGGATATTTGATTTATAAAAACATATAAATCCTTTAAAGCAGTTTACCAATATGGTTTACAAATCAGATGTTAGCGTTCGCATTATATTTGGTTATTTACTTAGTTGTCTATTGGATATTAGTAAACACTCGAACGAAGCCACATATTGGATATTAGATGTTTAATTGATTTTATACGGTTTTAAAAAATACCATATAAAACCATATAAATCCTTTTAAAAGTATACAAAATCATATAAAGTCATATAAATCATTTTAAAACAATTTAGTTTGTAATTTAAAAATCATTGTAAACCTGATAAAAACAATAATAGACAATAAACTTCACCAAAGTATACGTGTTTTCAAGACAAAAATACTTTTGTTTCTACATACCATATGATTATACAAAATAAACTTCACCAGAGGTGTTAACAGACAAAGATGTTCATACTTATTGAAAAGTTAAAAAAAAAAAAAAGCATCGTCGTTTGGTTGGGTATTTTTGCGTGACTTGAGTCATTGCGCTTTGTTCCTCTGCCTCACAAGTTAATCTCGTTGTGAGGAAATATTCTCTCAACAAAAAATGCATCGACAGTCTGCAAATGCAAACCAAAGATCTTCCCCGCTAGTCAAAATTCTGCTCTGTATCTGGACATGAAACAACTTCCCAGAGAATTGGATGTATTTTCTTTGTGAGTCTAACTATAAGGCTGAGAAATGAAGCTTCAATCACAGAAAGACATCATCCCCTGAAAACCTTGAGACAGTATCTACTAATGATAGGTTAGAATGCTGCATGATGCTCGATACATGAAGTACATCTGATGTCATATTTCTGAAGACCCTAAAACAAATAAGACTAGAGAAGTAGGACCTCCGAGGTCTGAGATCAACGTTAACAAGTTTTAGTGGCGACAAAGCGACCTCAATCGAAACCATTGAACTACCGGTGTCTGCAGCCAGAGTGATGAAGATGGCAACTTTGTCGTAGTGGATCACAACGTTTCCTACAACCTTATCTTGGGAACGCCTTGGCTAAACTTGATGAAGACAGTGCCTTCGACTTACCACCAATGTGTTAAGTTCCCGACTCTTGAAGGAGTTGGGGTCGTAAGAAGGATGAAGTCAATTCATTTAAGGAACTGATGAAGTCTTAATTTTGCGGATAACACCACATATACACACATCAAATGGCTAAGAAACAATGTTCTATAGTAGGGAAGGGAGACTAACAAATTATGAAGTGGCTTGATCCCGAAATGGATATGTAGGCAACTTGCAAAGTCAAGTGCACTATTAAAACAAAAGCTACTCTTTATTCCACAAGGACAAAAAGGGGACTCTAAGAACAATTCGTTGTTCAAAAGAGATAAGGAAGGATTCCGAAGTCAAATTATTTACTAAAAAAAAGGAATGAATGGGAACTCAGAAACAAAACTCTTTATTCAGCAAGGATAAAGGAGGGCTCCAACGCCTAGTACAAATTAAAGTAAATTATTTGAACTGATAAATCAGAGATTTTTTTGTCTCATGCTTGGATCGCTTCCAAATCTCATAATGGAGCCACTTGGAGACAAGTGGGGATCTGGCCAATATCGAGCTCATCCCAGCCCATTGCAAGAGATTTCATAAGTCTGACACTCTCTTCCAACAAACCCATCCGGCAGATCATCTTATCTCTTTTGCATTGAGTTTTGTTGCGAAGATGGATAAGCTCTCTATACTCCGAGATGAGCTGGCAAAACACGTCACCCGCATTAAAGGAGAAGGTTATACTTTACAAAATATATATATATGTAACACTAACCTTGATCGAGCACGAAAGTCAAGGATGAGCTTGTCTTTATCCATTTATTTTTAGCCTCCTCGACTTGAACAGAGAGACTTTCTATTTTTCCATTCAAATCCCCGTACATCTTGTCTATTTCGACACTCAATTCATCTACATCTTTTTGTGAGATGCTTCAAATCCTTGCATCATTCGTCCGATTCTTTTAAGATCTGAGATGAGTGGATTTGTAGAAAGCATGGGTAACATGTTGTGGCCGCAGTCGTGGGGGACGCGCCCATGGTGAAACCCCTCCTAGCCGCGGTCGAGAGGGCTGCACCCCCGGCGGATCAGGTTTCGACCTGAGTCTTGGATTTGATAAGCTTCGCCGTGTTCGTCATCTCAGTGTTTTAATAGCCCGTTCGTGCTTCGAAGTAGTTCATGTCCTCACCATTATAAAAGTCATTTGGGTACCCTGAATTACTAAACCGACGCCTGGCGTGTGGCTTATCCGGTCATTGTATCCCAAAATGATTCATCACGAGGTGGGGACATTCTAGTTCTTCGGAGCTCTCTTATTTTTCTTTAGGGCGTCGGGATTTGGCAAGTTGCGCTCTGTCGTGGGTAGTCCTTGCTAGATTGTTAATAAGCACGTGAGCGTTATCCGCAGATTTGGTGGCGAAATCTCCATTGCTTGCAACGTCGAGCGAATGTTGCGATTCTCCATCGATGCATAAATAGAAGGTGCTCATCAAGCATTCTTTGGATAAATATGTGGTGTGGATAGTCTCTTTCATAGTCCCTAAACCGCTCCCAAGCATCATAAAGGGTTTCCGTCTCTTCCTGTTGGAAATTTTGTATCTTTACCCTATAAAGGTAGGTACGAGATTTTGTGTAGAAGTTGCTTAGGAAAGCCACTCTACATTCTTCCCACATCTTGATAGACGCAGGTTGCAAAGTTTTTAGCCACTTGCTGGCTTTATCGTTCGAAGAGAACGAGAAAAGTTTACACTTGTGATCATCTCCATTCGACTTTACGGTTGAACATATTTATTCGAAAGACTCGATATGATCTATCGGGTTTTCCGTCGAATAACCATGATATTGACTTTGTTTAACTAAATCGATGAAACGTACCTTAGTTCCAGAATAGCCATCCTTGGGTAAGGGTGGTCGAATAGCTCTTCGATCAAAGAGGAATTTATGAAGTGCATCGGATTCACCAATTATTTGCTATCCTTCCTCGGTATAGTCTATTTCATTGATCGTCTCATCGTCGTCATCGAAAGGATTAGTATGCTCATCATCACATGGATCACAATCTAGTAGAGGTGGCGGATCACCGAGAGTCCCGGGATCGAATTCCCGATCTCTCATCGAGAAATAACCTTAAAAAAATGCAAGAGAAAAATAAAAATAAGAAAACGTTCTATGAATTTAAGCAGAGATTCGCAAGAAAATAAATCAAAACCCCCAGCAACGGCGCCAAAAACTTGATGCGTACCAATTTAACTAAGCTTCATGCCTTAAATTTATAACCCTAAAAGTTTGCAAGTGCACATATGTGTGTTGTAGTATTTAGGGTCGAACCACCGGGATTTTGTTGCTTCGGTACGAATCATTCCGATACTTAAATCAAACTAGAACAAAAATAATTTTGAGTTGGTTTTGTGTCACTAAAGTCTAAACTAAATAATAAAATAAACGAGGTTGCAACAAATTAAACGGAACGCTAGGCATTCGGGAACTCTTTAGGGATCACGGTCGATTATATTAAGCGATTGACTAAGATTTTTAAGACGAGTTTCTGTCGTTCATTGGTTCTTAAACTTGGAACACGGACATTGTGTGTAGCCTACTTTCGTACATCCTACACACCGATAACTTATGTACTCGATCGGTAGCTTTCGTCTCCGGCCGCGCAGAAAGTTATGATGATACACAAAGGTCGTTAACGCTCACAATCCCTCTACAAGTATACTTTCGTATTGTAGCGGTCTTGCTCGTCTACCCTAGGTCAAGCATATAGATCCAATACTTTCGTTCTTCTAAAAATACCTAAGTTCAATTGCAAAGATGATTAATCAAGCAAAATCATTAACAATAAGGATATAACGAAAAACCTTAATCGAACTCTTAATCTAATAGCATAATAATAAATTGATCCGTGAGAGTCCCTTGGGATCCCTATGTCCAACGAGAGAACTACTCAATCATAGCGTAACAGAACATCATGAAAAATAATAAAGTATAACAGAATTAACGAAATAGAAAAGCGAAGAACGAAGAACACGGATGAAGACAGAGATCGATGATGATCTCCTCGCGCCTCCTCTCTCTCTTGGTGACGGCTTCTCTTCTTCTTGCTTCTAAAAACGAGTTGTGTCTTTAGAATGACCTAAAACGAGCTTATATAGCCTCTCCCTTCGTCGGGAGTGTTTAGGTCTTTATTAATAAGTGACGGGATTAGCTTGAACCTTAAAACGGGCCTCGAGATCGAAAAGGGAGTCGGCCATGGGTGCGTGGTATTGACCCGTGGCGAAGTGGTGTTTGGCCACGGGTGGAGCTTGCCATGCCGCAGAAAAGTGGTGGTTTGCTGCGGGTGGATCTCCTCTGGCCGCGGTGGACTCCTTTTCGAGGAAGCTTCATCTTTCTTCAGTCCTTCGGGTATATGTGATGATCCAACAATTGGAATGCCTCCAAACCAATTGCATTTGAAAGCTGGTTGTGTTTTCTTTGTTGTGTCCGAATTTGGTGATGATTAGACGGTGAGAAGGTATTCTTTGATTGCAAGACTTCTGACGGTCCGAGTTTATCCAAAAACGTACTTTTGTTCCGAAATGCACTCTTTTATCCTAAGTTACCTGCACTACTAGAAATGAGCTAATTCGCAATGAAAAGTTCCATTGCAAATACATTATAATCCGTTGCAAAGAAGTCTTTGCAACGAACTTGTAACACACAAAAATCCGTTGCAAATTCATTGTTGCTAAAATAATCCGTTACTAATTCGTTGCCATTCTGTAACAGGTTTGCAACGGAATATTAGCAAAGGAGTATTGCAACGAGGGTGTTGCTAATATTCGCAATGAAAAGTTCCCTTGCAAATACATTATAATATGTTGCAAAAAAGCTTTTGAAACGAACTTGCAACACCCAAAAACCCGTTGCAAAATCATTGTTGCTTAAATATTTCGTTGCTAATTTGTTGCCATTCTATAACATGTTTGCAACGAAATATTAGCAACGGAGTTTTGCAACGAGGGTGTTGCTAATATTTTCAATGGGGTTTTCGCAACATATTTGCAATGGACTATTCCTTGCAATATTTGCAACGATATTTCATGGATAATCGTTACAACATGTTGCAATGGATTGTTGCAACGAAGGCGTTGCTGATTTGCAAGGTGACTTTTGCAACATGTTTGCAAAACACTCTTCATTGCAATATTTGCAACGAAATGAGTAACAAAAATATATATAAGTTGCAAATTTGGTAACAATTTGCAATGAATTTAATTTGAAATTTTGGTAATGAATATAGTTGCAAATTTGTTGTTCAAAGTTTTTAAAATAAAATTTGGTTGTAAATTGAAAACAGAAATGTTAATTAAACTGAATAGGAAGAAGAAAACATAGTTGAATACATAAAATCTTTTGATTGGATCAATAAACTGAAACCTACAATGATCAATAAAATCTAATATTCTTTCATATCTTCTTAGCCCTCATCATCGGTGTTACCATCATTGTTCTCTTCATTGTTCTTGTTATCGTCAATGTTCTCTTGGCCGTTCTTGTTCCGGTCAAGAATGGAGTCTTCGTTTCCAGGCAAGAAAACCAGTATGCAAGGGCTGTAAAAATCAAGATCCACATAAGTATTAGCCATACTCCCATATAATGTGATAAAAACATGAGAGCCACTGTCATGTTATTTGCAAATGAAAACAAAAGATTACCAATCACACTATGCTCCTCCATGTAACCTATACACAAATTAGTAGCTAAAACATAAAAGAAGAGTCAGATTTACTAAAATCTAACTCACAGTGGACTAAAGTATGCGAGTTTTCAGAAGCCGACAAAAGTTACTTTGTATAATTGACGATTGCTCCTGTCACACACCAGTCTTTATGAATGAACTTGCCTCCTGCCAAAAAAAAAAGAGCCAAAGAAATTGATCTTATAACCAAAACCAAAAGGTTTTAAAACTGGAATCACAACTAGCTTTTTTATAACGTAGCCATTATCTGATTTTAATTATCAAAACTATGAATCTTATGCTCTGTAACAATCTACCTGAAAACTAGTTAAAACTCATAGAGATCAAAATCTGATGATATCACAGAGAAGAAGAGGGAAGAAGACTTACTTTAATATAATAAGCTTTTTTAATCTCAGCACCAGATAAAGCCAACTTCATCTTCTAGTGCAGTTCCTTTCTTTGCTCCATCAGAATCTTTTTCAAGAGCCTCTTCCACTTTCTGAAATGCAAAACGGAAAAACATACAATCAGATCAAAATCCTCACCTACACCAATCAAAGAATGCAAGTAACATATAGTCAAAGAAGTATTTAAGTGATAAAGAACTCAACAGTTAAAGCTTTGAAACAATGCTAATGTCTATTGAGTTGTACGAAATAAGGCTGTGATAGAATAACTATATGAAGAATATACAAAGTCAAGTGTGAAGACAAGTAAATTTCAGTACAATATTGGATTTGGATAAGCTCTAAAAGAGGAAAAGCCAACTTAGAAGCATTAATCTTGTACAACTTTAAGGTCAAGAATCATTAAAGGTGAGCAAAATACATCAACGAATGAATAGGATTAGTCAAAAAGTGATTAAGATATAAGGGCTTACTTTAACCCAATCCCCTTCGTTTGCTACTATCATTTTTATGAAAACATCAGTACAATGGTAAGCATGTTCCTGCAGTAGCCAAACACTCAAAAGAAAGCTGTAAGAAAGATTTAAAGCTTAGAAATTCTATTTTGAGAGAAAAGAAAATTAGACACAAAAGCATACTTGAATCTTCGACATCTAATAAATCAACATCGAATTACTCTTCAACAATATCTTTCATCTTTGTCTACGCAAATTAGCCATCTATCGCTATCATGTCTATAAAAATTCACTGCCCATCCACAACGAAGGTGAAAAATAAACAAATGTGAAAACGGAAAAGAGTTCTGAAACTCGCAATTACTAAACAAAACTCATCTAGTCATTTCCCTGGAAACCCAAGATCTAAACCACAAAATACCTGAGAATTAGGAATGGTGGTCTTGTAGCGGCAAAAGAGAGGCGGTGGTGTGAAGCAGCGAGAGAGAGACGGCGAGAGAGAGTCAGCGAGAGAGAGTGAGGAGAAAGGGAGTCGGCGAGAGAGAGGGAGTCAAGAGAGGGGAACATCGAGAGAGACTCGTAGCGAGAGTGGGCGAGGTGGTGGAGGCGGAACAGACGAGCGAAGGATGGAGGTGGAGGCGAAACAAACGAAGGAGAAAAAAGAAATAAGAGCATGATTATTGAGGGTTCTTATGAATATTTAGTCATAAATTTTAAATTAAGAATCTTTTCTAAGAATTTTTAATTTTGTATGCTCAAAAAAAACCAATTATAATTTTATTTTATTGTAAATTAATTATGTTAAGCATGGACATTTATTTGATTATGCTATTCATCTTAAGTAATAAGTTAAATTTTTTTTATAATTTTGTTTTATATGATTATGTAAAGCCATATATTTGATTATGCTATTCATCTTGTATTTATCTTGATTCTCATCATTTTTTTCTTTCACATTCAAGATGAGACTGATTATGTTTTAAACGGAAGATCTAAAACATTAAAAACAAAAAGTTACATTAAAAACACACAAAACTGGTGAAAAAAGGAAGAAGAAATTTACATTAAAAACAAAAAGTTACTCATTAGCCAACATGTTTGTAATAAGCCTCTTCTTTAAAGCTTCTTCACCCTCTGATAGTGGTTCCTTTTTTTACAATGAGACTGTCAAGTAATCCCATCTTCGACAGTCTTTCTTTCATTGCAAAGTCCTTCTCGTTAATCGCCCACATTGTCTGAAAAATCAGCCAGAGCCCCCTTGACCTCTACGGTACTCCTCTTACCTTTGCCTTTTGCTACCTTAACACCAGGAGGTCGTTTGGTTCCTTGATCTTCTTCGCCAGTCTTTGTTTCATCTGCAATGGAGCTTGATGATTGTGAACCATCGGCACACCTTCTCCTTTTAGAGATTGCATCAGTTTTTGTTGTAGACAAGTCACACCATTTCTGGTCATTGCGCAGCTCCTTCCAAGCATGTTCAAGGGTGAACTTCTTCTTGTGATCGTTGTAGAAGATTTCGTGAGCCAGTTTGAGAACATCATTCTCATTCTGACCACTGGCTTTCTCTCTTATTGCAGCCTCATATGCTCCGCAAAACTTGCACACAAGATCGTTGATCTTATGCCACCTTTGCTTGCAGTGGCTTGCCTCTCGGATTTCAAGTCCTGAAGCCTTGGGACTTGCAGCAAGATATGCTGCAATCTGTTTCCAGAAAGCCTCTTATTTCTGCTCGTTGCCTACGACAGGATCCTTGTTCGTGTTTAACCACGAGCTGATGAGCAAAACATCTTCGGTGGGGGGTCCATTTCCTCCTTTCTCTTCGCTCTGCAGGGGTGTCTTCACCGAAGCTTGAACCTTGTGTGCAAGGGAAGGGAGCAGGAAGGACAGTATATTGTTGACTGTTCAACAAGTCAACAAAATTTGAGGTCTGAGAATATGGATACGTAGAAGACATATCCATAAAAATGGCATAGAAGAGAGAAAGAGAAGATGAAAACAGAGAGAAGAAGGACCGGTTTTAAAGAAAGAGAAGAAGCAGAAACAAGGAGATATCAAATGAGAAGAAGCAGAAACAAAAAGATATCAAAGCTTTGAAGCATTCATCACCTATCTAACCACATCGACTTGACATATATCTAACAAGCAATAACCATTCATCACCTATCTAAGCATTCATCACTTATCTAACCAATCCATTTATTACCTATAAGACAACCATTATCTAACACTAATATGCATTTATTAATCACTGTTAAGCTTTAAAAATGTGTACCAATAAAGAGACAACCAGTTTTAATCCATGTTAAACAAAAATATCTGATGTCAAGTAGCAACATCTTAATCTTAAACTAATAGGTTCCAAGATTAGCAAATCCTTGTATAAAAATGCTGTATTGACGTGTGATCTAGGGAATATGTAAAACCTGCAGCTAGGGTCTAGGTTTGCTAGCATCAAAACATATAAACAATGTCTGACCAACTTGTATGCTTTAGATATACTATTTAAGAATGCTCTTGAACACTTTTTCTTCTTCGGAACTAACGAATGTCATTGAATGAATCATGCAATGGAATCCATCAAAAGAAAAAGAAGACCTAACATATTATTACCTTTGTGTCTTCGTTTTCAAGAAACTCAACTTTGTTCTTCTCTAACAGAACAAAACCGGAGCAGTTATAGTTACAAGCAAAGTACCTTTGTCTTTGTTCTGAATCAAGAGTGAGAGATGAGGCGAATCTGCAGTGCAGAGATTCTGCACAACAAAGAATGATGAAGAAAGAACAAAAAGCTCAAACCCGGGAACCAAAAAGAGTTGATTGAACAGAGAGACTCACCATTACCAGGAACAGAGAGACTCACATGCTTCACCGTGAAATGGTTTTAGATTGTGCATCATCGGTCGTGTTTTTAGAATGATCTCTTCTACTCTTAGAATCAGTAGCAATTTGTGACCCACCACCAAACCCTGTCTATGTCAAATTCGAATTCGTGATCGAGCTCGAGCTAGAGAAAGCTTGTGCCTCTCCATCAACCTTCTCAATCGTAGAGTAAACAAAAACCTCAGATTTACAGCTTTCGAAAAATAAATTCGGAATATCTATCATCTTCTTCCTAGGGAGGATTGTAGTGTTACCTTATTAATAGTATGATCGGCGAAAATCAAAGCTATGCACAGAAGCAAAACGAAATTGACATCCATATCAACCAATTCAAAATTCCATCTGAAACTCACCAATCAATTAAGCTGCTCTCTGTGGTTGGCGAAATGAAGATGTTTCAATTTCATAGAATCAAAAGAAGATCACCTCCACTCACCGATTGCTCGATGGCGACGGAGAAAACAAGGAGAAGTCGAGAGAAGAATTTGGTCGGAGAAAAACAAAGATGAAAGAAGGAAAAACAAATTTTCCCCAATTGTTGAATCCAATCACCTTATGCCACGTGGACCGTAAGAGACGGTTCTTAAGGTTCTAAATTAAGAACCGACTCTTAGCTAATTCAATATTTTACATTAATTTTAATCATAAAAAATTATAACAACTCCCGTAAGAGACCGCGATAAAGATGCTCTTAGAGATATAGAAAGTAGGGTTGTGAGTTTTAATTAAGATAAGCTACGACTTAGTTTGTGGCTTTATGATAAACTCAACATCTGTAAGGGATTTGCAACAAAATTGTAACATATTAAGTCTGTTGCAAACCGGAAAAAAAAATCGCTCCTGAAATTTTAGTATACCGCCCAAAATTTTAAAAACAATATTGGACACTCGTCTCGTTGCAAATCTATTGCAATCTCCCATTTTGACTAAAATATTTTAAGATATTAAAATTTGTGGTAAATCTTATAAGTTCTATGCAAACAATGAAATTCGTTTAGCTAAAAAAAAATTCCAAATTTTAACTCTAACCATTGAGCATGTATGTCTTATAATGCTCGGTATAAATCTATATGTTGAGTTAAACATTTTTACTACACATAATTAAATAAAAATATATGATGAATTTATTTAAAAAAATATGAGTTAAATATGATGGATTTATTTAGTACACTTTATTTGTTTTGGAATGAGACATTTAGCAATGGATTTGCAACGAAACTCAAGAAATTTGTTGCAAAACCAAGATACCCGTTGCAAAACCGTTGCTATTCCGTTGCAAAAACAAAAACCAAAACCAAAAATTTCCCAAGTATAAAACCTAAAATGGCTAACTATATGTTAACAAGGATAATTTTAGTTGTTATTATTGTTTTCCTTTAAGATTAAAATTTTTATTGTTCATATTTCATTAGAAAATCCATAGTATGTCAAAAAAATATGGCTTATGATCATCACAGTGAGTAAGTGTGTATTCATCATAACTCATCTTTAAAATGAATGTTCTACTCTTACACATTTTTGATATGAATGTTTATTCTTGTAGTATTTTCTTTAACTGCACATATTAAATTCACATTGTAAAACATAACTTGCACCACTTAGGTAATAGTTATATGAGTAAGACGATTCACACTTTTTTGGAATGAGACATTTAGCAACATATTTGCAATAATCATAAAAGTGACTAAGTATGTATTCATCATAACTCATCCTTATGAATGTTATACTCTAACATATTTTTGATAAGAATGCTTATTTTTGTGGTGTTTTTTTCCATTGCACATATTAAATTTTTTTTTTTGGAATGAGACATTTAGCAACGGATTTGCAAGAAAACTAAAAAATTCCGTTGCAAAACCAAGAAATCTGTTGCAAAACCGTTGCTATTCCGTTGCAAAAGGAAAAACCAAATATTTCCCAAGTATGAAACCGAAAATGGTTAAATATATGTTAATAACGATCATTTTAGTTGTTATTACTGTTTTCCTTGAAGGTTAATGTTTTCTTTGCCCATATTTCATTAGAAAAACCATGATATGTAAAAATATATGGCTTTTGATCATAAGAGTGAGTAAGTGTGTATTCATCATAACTCATCCTTAAGATGAATGTTCTACTCTTACACATTTTTGATATGAATGCATATTCTTGTGGTGTTTTTTTTTCACTGCACATACTAAAATTACATTGTAGAACATAGCTTGCACCACTTAGGTAATAGTTATATGCGTAAGACGATTCATACTTTATTTTTTTTGGAATGAGACATTTAGCAACAGATTTGCAAGGAAACTCAAGAAATCCGTTGCAAAACCAAGAAATCCATTACAAAACCAAGAAATGCGTTGCAAAACCATTGCTATTCCGTTGCAAAAGGAAAAACCAAAAATTTCCCAAGTATGAAACCAAAAAATGGCTAACTATATGTTAGCAAGGATCATTTTAGTTGTTATTATTGTTTTCCTTGAAGATGAATGTTTTCTTTGCCCATATTTCATTAAAAAATCCATGGTATGACAAAACATGGCTTATGATCATAAGAGTGAGTAAGTGTGTATTCATCATAACTCATCCTTACGATGAATGTTCTACTCTTACACATTTTTGATATGAATACTTATTCTTGTGGTGTTTTCTTTCATTGCTCATATTAAATTTACATTGTAGAACATATCTTGCACCACTTAGGTAGTAGTTATATGAGTAAGAGGATTGACACTTTATTTTTTTTGGAATGAGACATTTTGCAATGGATTTGTAAGGAAACTACAGAAATCCGTTGCAAAACCAAGAAATCTGTTGCAAAAACAAGAAATCCATTGCAAAACCGTTGCTATTCCGTTGCAAAAGAAAAAACCAAAACTTTCCCAAGTATGAAACCGAAAATGGCTAACTATATGTTAGCAAGGATCATTTTAGTTGTTATTATTGTTTTCCTTGAAGATTAATGTTTTCTTTGCCCATATTTCATTAGAAAATCCATGGTATGTAAAAAAATATAGCTTATGATCATAAGAATGAGTAAGTGTGTATTCATCATAACTCATCCTTAAGATGAATGTTCTACTCTTACACATTTTTGATATGAATGCATATTCTTGTGGTGTTTTATTTCACTGGACATATTAAATTTACATTCACTACAAGAATACACTCGATTTCCGACGGGTACATTGGTCGGAAAACGGTCGGAAAACATCTTTCCCGACGAATTTCCGACCAATTTTGCCCGTCGGAACTATCGCGTCGGAAATCAAATATGGTCGGAAATTGGTCGGTAATTCCCGACAGATTCCCGACCAGACCATTCCCGACCATTTACCGACGCTAAATATCACCCGACGATTTACCGACTAAATTCCGATGCGCCCATTCCCGACCAAATACCGACCAGACTAAGTTCCGACCACATTCCGACCATAATAATACCCGACGATTTACCGACAAAAGTCCGATGACCTTGTTTCCGACCAAATGCCGACGTTTCTAATTTCCGACCAAATTCCGACCTTTCTAATTTCCGACCAAATTCCGACTTTTCTAATTCCTGACCAAATACCTTCCAGACTAAGTTCCGACCAAATTCCGACCATAATAATACCCGACGATTTACCGACAAAAGTCCGATGACCTTTTTCAGACCAAATGCCGACATTTTTAATTTCCGACCAAATTCCGACCGTTCTAATTTCCGACCAAATTCCGACAAAATATATTATTTTGAAATTATTTTAAAAATTATGAATATTGATTAATTTAATTCAATTGAAAATAAATTTATTCGAAAATGAAAATTAATATTAAACATTAAAATTAATATTAAACATTAAAATATTTGAAAATAAAATAGTTTAGAAATAAGAAAAAGTGTTTTTAAAACATTAAACATTAACATTATTAAACATTTGCATATCCGGATTCGGATCCCGTTCCCGGGTAATCCGGAAACTTCACTCTCATCCAAGACGACATGCTAGCGATATCTGACCTCGCCTCCGAAAACTCATCTTGCGTGGCACCTAACTTGAATTCGGTGTCCGTTTTCGCCGCCTCCAAAGCTTCTACTTTGGACTTGAGCTCTTCATTTTGCTTGATGAGATCTTCAGAGAAAAAAGAACCAGAAGAAGACCCGTCGTCCATAAACGGGATCGTACCCAAACCGCCGCGACGTCGCCCTTTTTTATCAAGGGGAAATTCCTGTATAAAATATAAATAAATTAGAACATAATAAAATTATAATGTAAAACTATAAGAAAAAAAAAACTTACGTTCAAAACGAGTTGGTTGACCGCTTCCAACGACATCTCGAAGGAGGAGGAGGAGTCACCTTGTGACTGTTGGGTCTGCTCGATGTCGGTCTTCTGCTTCGTCACGTTCTCGTAGATCTCCCTTATGAGGGGATCCTGAATAAGCCCGGTTGTCTTGTTCGTGTGGCACCTCTTCATTAAGTCCAAATGATTCGGACGCACACCTCCGGCCTCATTAGTCTATAAAAACAAATAAATTTAAATATGAATAAATAATTTAATAATTAATTAAGTAGAGAAAACAATGTAAACAATAAAAGATTACCATTTGAATTTCTCGGGTCTGGAAGCTGCTCGATCCGGAGTTGTGGATGTATTGGCCCTTCCCGTTGCGCTCACTCTTTCGGTTTCCCGAATTAGTCTTCGAGAGTTTCTCTGTCTCCGGTTGTTGCCAATATGGTCCGTAGTGATTCCAAACCTCCAAATTCAAGCCTTTCGGCTTGTCTGCCCCTTTCCTCCACTTTTGCTTCCACTCGTTCATGTGTCTCTTGAACTGCGTACTCGCTTCCTTCATAAATAATTTTTCCACCATGACAGTATGAGAAGGATGCCATGTAAACTCTTACTACGAAAACATAAATAAAAATGCTTAGCAAAATATTAAAAAAATACTTATAAATATAAGAAAAAATATAGTAATTGACAACTTACCGCAAATTGTCTAAACCAAATTTGCTTCTCATCATACGGGACTTCTGAAAACTTCTTGTACGGTTTGTCGAGGATCGAATGGAACATCCTCTTAATGGTCTTGCTAATCCCGTTGTTCGATATACCAAACCTACAAAAAAAGATAAACTATAAACAATTTGATATTATATATATATATATATATATATATATATATATATATATATATATATATATATATATGAACTAAAGGTTTTTACCATGTCGATCTTCCAACGAGATGTGGATCAAGCCGGATGTGCAAGTCCCGGCCCGGTTGTTGGACTAACTCATCGATGGTCATGATTCGAGGAGCTTGACTCTGCGACTCTGGGATAGTCGATGCGGCCGGACTTGGTGGTTCTGCCCCTCGAGTTGAACCACCGGTACGTGGAGGTTGTTGCATCCCTTGAGACGAACCACCGATGCTCAAGTTCGCGAAACCATTGTAAGACCTTAACAAAAACGCAAAATTTATTAGATATTAAACGCAAAATTATAAAAATTTATGAAAAGAGTAATAATAAATTTATTAATTATGCAAAAGTAATGAAAACGTTATTTTATACAAATGATAAAATTAAAAAAAATCAACGTAGTCTTAAAAATATCTTAGATTTAAAAACGTTTTATATACATGATTTTTATAACATTTAAAAAATATATTTTTGTATTTTTAATCTAAAAATTATCTATTAAAGTTTTATATTCATAAAAAAATCCAAAAAATCCAAAAATCCAATTGTATAAAATGTTTTTCATAAATCCAAAAAATCTAATTAAACCAAAAAATCCAATTTTTTTTTGAAAAACACTATGTCTAAACAGCAAATCCAAAAATTATAATCTAACAACAAATCCTACAAATCTAACCCACAAATCTCACAAATCTAACCACAAATCATAAGAACTAACATCCTAATCTCCAATCTACCCACAAAACTCAAGCTAAAACAACTAACATCCTAATCTTCAAATCCCAACAACAACCACATATCTCAAAAACACTTACATGGTGAGAAGATGTCGGCGGCGGTGGAGGAGGGAAGGCGGCTCCGGCGGTCGGCGGCTTCGGCGGACGGCTGCTCCGGTGGACGGATCAAGCTCCGGCGATCTACAAACCAAGAGAAGGAAAAACAATTAGGAGAAGAAAAGAGGAAGAGAAGAGGGAGAGAAGAGAAGGAAGAGGAAGAGGGAGAGAAGAGAAGGAAGAGGGACACTTACCGGCGAGAGCTCAGGCGGTGATGGTCGGCGGAGAGAGAGAATCGGAGAGAGAGGAGAGATCGAAGAAATGAAGAAGACGATGCGGCACATGTATTTAGATCTAGGTATGGTCGGAATTCGGTCGATTTTAGAAAAATACAAAACCGTCCAAATATTTTATTTACCGGTTAATTTTCGCGGGTTTTATTTCAGCATGGTCGGAAATCGGTCGGTATTTCCGACCAATTTCCGACCATACTGAGCATTTATTCATAATATTGGATGTCGCGGATTGATATATTGTTAACACTTGGCATTTGTTTCGAAAAAATTACATTGGTCGGAAATTGGTCGGAAATTCCCGACTAATTTCCGACCAAATAGGGAATAGGGTATGAAATCCTAAATTTGAATACCGTATAAAACATCTAAATATCTTAGGAATGAAAACAATATGGCAAGGTAAACATAAATATAGTATATGACGCTTTTTCTGAATCGATAAGAGAACGGGTTTAACCTCTCTTAACGAAACATATAACTTATACTTACACTATTCGTTTTCTTGTAAGGTTTGGATTAGATGTTCAAAAAGATTGATTCTTAAGATAAAAATTGGTATTTCATATACGGTTTAGGGTTTACAAATCCAACATAAAACTTTAGAAATTCCTTGTAATTTCCGACTAATTTCTGACTATTGATTCATATTGGTCGGAAATTGGTCGGAAATTCCTTGCAATTTCCGACCAATTTCCGACCATATAGGGTTTAGGGTTTAAAATTCTTAATTTTCAAACTGTATACTGTTTAATAAACATGTAAACATCTTATGTCTAACAAATATGTGGCAAAATAAACATATAATAAAATATATGATATTTTTATAAATTGAAAGTATATCGAATTAAACCGTTCATAACGAAACATTCACTTTATATTTATACTTTTCGGTTTCTTTTAGGTTTTATAGGATATGCCCCAAAATTGGTTTAGTTAAGATAAATGGACATTGAATTCTTTCAAAAGATCATATCTAACCATATTAAACATAGTCCAAATCAAATTTATGCGTTTTGAGGTTTCGAAACCCCAAAGGGTCGGAATTTGGTCGGAAATTTCGAGGAATTCCGACCAGTTTCCGACCATATAAAGAATTGCCCAGGGAAGTTTTAGCTGGGGGAAGTATTAACCGGGGCAAATATAATTCAATCATTCCCGACCATTTTCCGACCGATTTTCGTGTCCGTTCGGAAAATGGTCGGAATTTATAACTAAATGTATTAAAAAAATACTTACACCATATTTAAGCATTTGAAATTTTTTGAAAAATTTGTTGATTTAAAATAGATGCATATGAAAAAACATTGTTACAAATTTATTCTGAAACTGATGAATAAAATGAAATAGATGTATAGGAATACTTATTAATTAAAAATATTCGTACAACTAATTAAAGCATGTGAAAAAAGTTTCATAAATTTTTTACTTAAAAATAAATGCATATAAAATATTTTTTACAAAAACTATTCTGAGTCCGATGAATAATCTAAAGAAGCTGAATCGGATTCCTCATAAAATTCTCCTTTCTCTTCTTCATAATCCTCAAATAGTTCGCCCATGCCGGTGAAGTCAACGACAAGGTCAACCTCTAGAGAATGCTCGATTTCACCTAAATTACCAATTGGCATTTCCTGTAAAGGGTCATGCTCGGAAACACCAGATATCATTCCTCTTGGTTGTATCGATGTTACTGCAATCCACGGATCTTGCTTGTTCCTAACCCGGGGATATCGAATGTAGGAAACCTGGTCTGCTTGTGAAGCAAGAATAAATGGATCGTATTTCCGATTTCGCTTGCCTCCGTGAACAGATGTCACACCGAATTCGTCCTGACGTAGACCTTCCACTGGATCATACCAATCGCAATAGAACACAATGCACTTCAAACCAATCATTCCTGGATATTTGACTTTTAATATTTCGCGGAGTATTCCGTAGTAGACAAATTCTCCGGATGTAGACGAAATACCGTAGTTGCATGTTGTCCTTGAACTCCCTTCACGAAAATTCTTAAAAGCATACCCCCGAGTGCAATACATCGGATAAATACTTGGAACAAAAGTAGGGCCACACACCATCTCAACTAACCATGTGGGAATCGATGTCCCGGTAGTATTCATCTGATCAACCTGTACAATTTGTGGACACTTATAAACAATATATGTGTAAGCATGTAAAATTTAGTTTAATTGCGGGAAATCGAGCACTTACGTAATATTTCAACCAATCCGCGAATTCATTCTGTTTACGGACCATAAGCTCATCCTCTGTGCAATTTGGAAACCAATTCCTTATTTGCTCCATGTATATACTGTGAATAAAACAAATATATTATTCAAAATACTATCAAGGATTAATTTTTGGTAATTACTAAACAAATACATTATTCAAAATCAAGTGACGTACCTCTCATATTCGAAAACGTCTTTGCAGTTTGTCAGAAGATATCTATGCAAATGCCTTTGTTCCTCCTCTGTTAGTCGTCTAGACCTCCCTTTTCCACTAAGCCTTCCAATTTCTGCAAAAATATTTGGGACATATACCGGATACAACGGTTTTTCTCCTCCATCATCATGACGTGCAGGTCGTCTACTTTTAGTCTTGACCGAAGATGGAAAGTAGTAGCTAGCAAAGTTGGATGCTTCTTCATTCACGCTCTGTGCAACAATAGAACCCTCGACTCTTGCAAGATTTTTCACCTTCTTCTTTAGGTGGAGCATATATCGCTCAAACGGATACATCCATCGATATTGAACTGGCCCACCAAGTCTTGCTTCCCTAGGGAGATGAATAGGAAGATGTTCCATAACATCGAAAAATGCTGGTGGAAATATTTTCTCGAGGTTGCATAGGAGAGCTGGTATCTCCTCCTCCAAATTTCGGATACCGTCTGCTGTAAGTGATCTCGTGCATAAATCCCGGAAGAAAGCACTGATACCTGCATAAATGATAAATAAAATTAGTAAAATTTAGACAATTTAGATAAATTTAGTAAAATTTAGAGATAATTTTGTAAATTATAAATGTATCTGCAATAGATCCATGGACGTTTCTAGGAAGAAGACCGGCAAAGGCAAATGGAAGGAGGCGTTGCATGATAACGTGACAATCATGACTCTTCAACCCTGAAAACTTCCCTTATCCAATATTAACGCAATTACGAAGGTTAGATGCGTATCCATCTGGGAATTGAACACTATGCGTAATCCAGTCGAAGAACACCTCCTTTGAAGGCTCATCCAAACGGAAAGCGGGGGCCAGAGATTTTCCGTTCGCCATTATATGGAGTTCCTTCCGAGAACAAATTTCTGGCAAGTCCAATCTGGCCTTCAAATTATCTTTCGTCTTCCCTTGCACATTTAGAACAGTATTCATGATGTTGTCAAAAAAGTTTTTTTCAATGTGTATGACATCGAGATTATGGCGCAGCAGATGGTTCTTCCAATATGGCAAATCCCAAAAAATACTCCTCTTGTTCCAATTGTGGTACTCGCCACAACCATCTACGGGAAAATGACCATTACCACCACATGAAACCGTCTTCTCAGCACCAAAATCTCTCAAATGAGTGATGATGTTATTCCCATCCGACTCAGGAGGTGGACCATCAAAAACTTTTTTGTTCTTCTTAAACAATGTCATGCTCCGACGATATGGATGATCATGCGGTAGAAATCGTCGATGACAATCGAACCAAGAAGTCTTTCGACCGTGCTTCAATTGGAACGCATCAGTGTTATCTTGACAATACGGGCACGCCAAACTTCCATGAGTCGACCATCCAGATAGCATACCAAATGCTGGAAAATCACTTATGGTCCACATAAGTACCGCAAGCATCGTGAAATTCTGTTGGAGAGAAACATCGAACGCTTGCACACCATCTTTCCATAACATTTTCAACTAATAAATTAATGGCTGCAAGAAAATATCAAGGGATCTCTTAGGATGCTCCGGTCCGGGGACAAGAATCGTGAGGAACAAAAACTCTCGTTTCATGCACAAACTAGGCGGCAAATTGTAAGGTGTGACGATTACTGGCCACAATGAATATTGCCTCCCATGTTTCCCAAAAGGGTTGAATCCATCTGTAGATAACCCGAGGTATACGTTACTTGGCTCAGCCGCAAAACTAGGATACACCTCTTGAAAATGTTTCCACGCTTCTGCATCTGAAGGATGCGCAATCTCTCCATCTGAGTTATGTTCTGCATGCCATCTCATAGCTCATGCCGTGCGCTCGGATTGATATAACTTCTTCAACCTATCTGTTAACGGCAAATACCACATCCGTTTATGTGGAACTGGTACTCTTCCACCCGTTTCCTGATACCGAGGTTTCCCACAAAAACGACACTTGCGACGGTTTTCGTCCTTTCTCCAGTATATCATACAATTGTCGATGCACACATCTATCATCTGATACGGCAATCCAAGACCAGCTACAAGTTTCTGAACCTCGTAGTATGAAGCCGGTGAGAGATTATCTTCAGGTAAAATATCTTTCACAAAATCAGCTATCGCATCCACACAATCCTCTGCCAAGTTGAAATCGGTCTTTATTGTCATCAACCTGCTTGCAGTTGATAAAGGCGATATTCCCTCTCTACATCCTTCGTATAGTGGATGCTTAGCTGCATCTAGCATATCAAAAAACTTCCGAGCTTCTAAATTAGGTTCTTCTATCCTAATACCATCTGGAACATACGATGCTACGTTTTCGCGATACGCATCATTCACCATCTGAACGTTAGCATCTACTTCCGGTGTTGGTTCCTCTATAATTCTACCCGAATAATTAAAACCACTACAATGATATTGCACCATTGCATCAGTTTCTCCATGCGTATACCAAATCTTATAACTCGGCATTAACCCATTCCTATAAAGATGCTTCCATACTTCCCCAACAGAGACTAATCTATGATTCCGACATTTAGGACAAGGACAATACAATTTACCGTATTCCGACGTCATGCTATTGTTTGTCGCAAATGTCATGAATTCCTCAACACCTTGTGCATACTCCTCCGTCAATAGATTCGTCGCTGGATCTTGCCGTGGTCTATCCATCCACGATCGAAAATAATCTCTAGTGTTTGGATTTGAAGAAGACATTTTCTATGTTTTTTTTGGGTGTAAATTGTGAATGAGGGTGGTGTTGTATTTATAATTAAAATTTCCGCGGATTTCCGACCAATTTCCGACCAGTCTAAAATATCAAACGGCTAGTGCAACGGGCAGATTAACGTTTATATTTTCGTTGGGAGTTGGTCGGATTCCTTCCTGGTCGGAAATTGGTCGGAAATTTCCGACCAATTTCCGACCACCTTAATACTCGCCAACGACTATAAACGGCTAATGCAACAGGTATATTAACGTGTATATCTCGTCGGAAAATAGTCGGAAATCGGTCTGTAATACCGACTAATTTCCGACGATTTCATTCGCTCTCCAATCTGTCGGAAATTGGTCAGAAATCCCGACCAAAATTCCGACCAAGTTAAAATGGTCGGGAATTCCTGACCAATTTCTGACGGGTGTTGTTTCGTCGGAATGTCGTCGGCATATGGTCGGTAATTTCCGACCATTTAAAATTGGTCGGAATTTCTGTCGGAAATCGGGATGTTTTCTTGTAGTGATTATAGAACATAGCTTGCACCACTTAGAGAGTAGTTATATGTGTAAGACGATTCACACTTTATTTTATTTTAGAATGAGACATTTAGCAACGGATTTGCAAGCAAACTCAATAAATCTGTTGCAAAACCAAGAAATCCGTTGCAAAACCCAGAAATGCGTTGCAAAACCGTTGCTATTCCGTTGCAAAAGGAAAAACAAATAATTTTCCAAGTATGAAACCGAAAATGGCTAACTATTTTTAACAATGATCATTTTAGTTGTTATTATTGTTTTCCTTGAAGATTAATATTTTTTTTGCCCACATTTCATTAGAAAATCCATGGTATGTATAACAATATAGCTTATGATCATAAGAGAGAGTAAGTGTGTATTCAACATCACTCATCCTTAAGATGAATGTTCTACTCTTATACATTTTTTATATGAATGAATATTCTTGTGGTGTTTTATTTCACTGGACATATTAAATTTACATTATAGAACATACCTTGCACCACTAAGAGAGTAATTATATGTGTAAGACTATTCACATTTTTGTTTTTTGGAATGAGACATTTAGCAACGGATTTGCAAGGAAACTCAAGAAATCCGTTGCAAAACCAAGAAATCCGTTGCAAGCCCGTTGCTATTCCGTTGCGAAAGAAAAAACCAAAAATTTCCCAATTTTGAAACCGAAAATGGCTAACTATTTGTTAACAATGATCATTTTAGTTGTGCTTATTGTTTTCTTTTCCCATATTTCAAAATACATGAATATATGAGTAAAGTATTAAACATATATTAGATATAATTTTCAAAATACATCATCTTAGTATTAAACATATGAATATATGAGTAAACTGATGGCCAATTAGTTTTTGATGAGTCATTTAGAAACTTTTGTAATAGTTATGTGAGTAAATGGATTGAAATTTGTTTATTTCGAAATGATATATTTAGCAACGGATTTGCAAGGAAACTCAAAAAATCCGTTGCGAAACCCAGAAATGCGTTGCAAAACTGTTGCTATTACGTTGCAAACAGAAAAACCAATAATTTTCCAAGTATGAAACCAAAAATGGCTAACTATTTGTTAACAATGATCATTTTAGTTGTTATTATTGTTTTTCTTGAAGATTAATGTTTTCTTTGCCCATATTTCATTAGAAAATCCATGGTATGTAAAAAAATATAGCTTATGATCATAAGAGTGAGTAAGTGTGTATTCATCATAACTCATCCTTAAGATGAATGTTCTACTCTTACACATTTTTGATATGAATGCATATTCTTGCGGTGTTTTATTACAATGGACATATTAAATTTACATTATAGAACATAGCTTGCACCACTTAGAGAGTAGTTATATGTGTAAGACGATTCACACTTTAGTTTTTTTGGAATGAGACATTTAGCAACAGATTTGCAAGGAAACTCAAGAAATCCGTTGTAAAACCAAGAAATCCGTTGCAAAACCATTGCTATTCTGTTGCAAAAGGAAAAACAAAAATTTTTCCAAGTTTGAAACCGAAAATGGCTAACTATATGTTAGCAAGGATCATTTTAGTTGTTATTATTGTTTTCCTTAAATATTAATGTTTTCTTTGCCCATATTTCATTAGAAAATCCATGGTATGTCAAAAAAATGGCTTATGATCATAGGAGTGAGTAAGTGTGTATTCATTATAACTCATCCTTACGATGAATGTTCTACTCTTACACATTTTTGATATGAAAGCTTATTCTTGTGGTGTTTTCTATCACTGCACATATTAAATTTACATTGTAGAACATAGCTTGCACCACTTAGGTAGTAGTTATATGAGTTAGAGGATTCACACTTTATTTTTTTTGGAATGAGACATTTAGCAACAGATTTGCAAGGAAACTCAAGAAATCCGTTGCAAAACCAAGAATTCCGATGCAAAACCCAGAAATGCGTTGCAAAACCGTTGCTATTCCGTTGCAAAAGGAAAAACCAATAATTTTCCAAGTATGAAACCGAAAATGGCTAACTATTTGTTTACAATGATCATTTTAGTTGTGCTTATTGTTTTCTTCGCCCATATTTCAAAATACATGAATATATGAGTAAAGTATTAAACATATATTAGATATAATTTTCAAAATACATCATATTAGTATTAAACATATGAATATATGAGTAAAATGATGGCCAATTAGTTTTTTATGAGTCATTTAGCAACTTGTGTAATAGTTATGTGAGTAAATGGATTGAAATTTGTTTATTTCGAAATGATCTATTTAGCAACAGATTTGAAAGTAAACTCAAGAAATCTGTTGTAAAACCAAGAAATCCGTTGCAAAACCCAGAAATGCGTTGCAAAACCGTTGCTATTCCGTTGCAAAAGGAAAAACCAATAATTTTCCAAATATGAAACCGAAAATGGCTAACTATTTGTTAACAATGATCATTTTAGTTGTTATTATTGTTTTCCTTGAAGATTAATGTTTTCTTTGCCCATATTTCATTAGAGAATCCATGGTATGTCAAAAAATATAGCTTATGATCATAAGAGTGAGAAAGTGTGTATTCATCATAACTCATCCTTAAGATGAATGTTCTACTCTTACACATTTTTGATATGAATGCATATTCTTGTGGTGTTTTATTTCACTTGACATATTAAATTTACATTATAGAACATAGCTTGCACCACTTAGAGAGTAGTTATATGTGTAAGACAATTCACACTTTATTTTTTTGGAATGAGACATTTAGCAACGGATTTACAAGGAAACTCAAGAAATCCTTTGCAAAACCAAAAAATCCGTTGCTATTCCGTTGCAAAAGGAAAAACCAAAAATTTACCAAGTATGAAACCGAAAATGGCTAACTATATGTTAGCAAGGATCATTTTAGTTGTTATTATTGTTTTCCTTAAAGATTAATGTTTTCTTTGCCTATATTCAATTAGAAAATCCCTGGTATGTCAAAAAATGGCTTATGATCATAGGAGTGAGTAAGTGTGTATTCATCATAATTCATCCTTACGATGAATGTTCTATTCTTACACATTGTTGATATGAATGCTTATTCTTGTAGTGTTTTCTTTCAATGCACATATTAAATTTACAATGTAGAACATAGCTGGCACCACATAGGTAGTAGTTATAGGAGTAAGAGGATTCACACTTTATTTTTTTTTGGAATGAGACATTTAGCAACGAATTTGCAAGGAAACTCAAGAAATCCGTTGCAAAACCAAGAAATCCGTTGCAAAACCGTTGCTATTCCGTTGCAAAAGGAAAAAACAAAAATTTCCCAAGTATGAAACCGAAAATGGCTAACGCAATTTGCAGCGTATTTGCAACAGATTTGTAACATACTCACCTACTTGGAAGCCCACGTTTAAATCATACTTACCTACTTGGAAGCAAATTCTAGCAACGATTCTCCGTTGCGAAATTTGTCATGTTTTGCAATGCTATCCGTTGCGAAATTTGTCATGTTTTGCAATGCTATCCGTTGCAACGTATTTCTGTTGCAATTTTTAGTAATGTTCTGCAACGAAATTTGTCGCAGAATTATACCGTTGCTAAACTGTTGCAAATCGGTTGCAAACTTGCAACGAATTTGTAGCTGATTATTTTTTCGAAGTTTAGCAACGGATTTTGCAACGGATTATATTTTGCAACTGAATTGCAACATTCTACGTTGCAAATATTTGTTACAAAATATTCCGTTGCAAAGTTCCATTGCAAATTGGTTGTTTTCTTGTAGTGCTGAAATGTCTTTCAAAACACTGAAACATGGAAATAGCTTGAAAACTATTGAAAACGGAATTAAAACACTTGCAAAAGATATCAAATCGATCCATAAAAATGGTCAAAACCCGGTATTATCAAGTTTGAAGACTCTTTTCAGGGGAAAAACGACGCAAATTGGAGAAAACCCAGATTTTGGATAATTTTGGATCGTCAGAAGTTCGACATCCGATGGAGATCTTCTCACCGTCTGATCACGCCCAAATTTGGAAAAAGATAGAAGGGAGAAATACCTTTCAAACCCACTTGGTTTCAAGACAATACAACAGTTATATCTCAAGATTTATCCAATTGACTGAAGATATGTTATGTAGTCTCACGAAAGAAGCAAGAGAAGAATTGAAGATTCTACCTCACAGGCCAACCACCGCCGGTCCAGAGCTCGTGGCCATGGAGAAGACACTCTTAGCCGTGGGAAAAGACTCTCCAGACGCGGCGAAACTACATTTGGTCGCGGGTCGAGCTCACGCACCCGCGGCCAGCCAAAAACGGCCCAAGACCATCTCGTTTGAAGCCCGCTTCAAACCCACTTCGTTTTCTCTTCAACGAAACCCTAGGAACGACCAAAGCTAGAGTTGAAGACCTATAAATACATGTTTTATAGACCCAATTTCGTAGCCTCCATAGAACACCTTTTAGTTTACTTTTTGCATTACTTTTCTTAAGCGTTTGTTCTTACTTTCGAGATTGGTGAAGAAGTTCTCTCCGAACTTAGTTCTTAAAATCGAGAGGCTCCTTCATCAATCTCCTGCTCTTAATTTATTCATGCTTCTGTTTTCTTTAATCATATTCGAGTAGTTCTCTTGTTGGGCTAAGGGATCTCAAGGGGCTCTCATGGATCGATTTATCATTAGGTTTTAGATTAGGACATCGATTAGGGTTCTTCGTTCTATCCTTATTTTTAATGCATGTTGGGTTGATTAGTTACCTTGCAATTGGATCTATATGTTTGACCTAGGGTAAACGAGCAAAACCGTCACAAGATACGAATGTATACTTGTGGAGGGGTTTTGAGCGTTAACGGCCTTTTCTTATCATTATAACTTTTTGTGCGGCCGGAGACGAAAGCTACCGGTCGAATACTTAAGTTATCGGTGTGTAGGATGTACGAATGTAGGCTACACACAGTATTCATTTTCCAAGTTTAAGAACCAAAAGACGACAAAAGTCGCATTAAAAATCCTAGCAAAATTCCTATGATTTTTGGCTATGATTCCTAGAGAGTTCCCGATTGCCCAACGCTTAGTTTATTTGTTTACAACCTCGCTTTTAATTATTCGCTAGCTTACTTGCTTTCTTATTTACTTGCTTGCTTTCTTATTTTCTCGCTTAGTTTAGCTTAAATTCCTAGTTTCAATTTCGTGACAACCCATAAACTTTATTTTTGTTTTATACTTCCTTACTAACTTTCTTTCTAAGGTCTCGCAGAACAACTTTCTCTCCCTGTGGATCGATACCTTAAGTCCGACAACACACATATGTGCACTTGCAGACTTTTAGATTTATAAATTTAAAACCTAAAGTTTTGGATAACAAATCTGATCGCATCAACCTCCTCGTTTAAGGAATTGGGGGCTAACTGTGGGGGTAAAAATCTCGGCCCAATAAAATAGGCCTAATAAACGAAATCGTAAAAAAGGCTCGACGAAGTCAAAGGCACTTCCGAGGTGACGAGCCTATAGCTGAAAGGCCCACCGGGTGAAGTTTACGCTCAAAGGGGATTAAATACAGAACCGTTAGTCAATTCCGACGAGACCAAAAACTTGTTCAAACCGGTGAATTAAGGCGTCTAAACGTAACGGCCGGAGCCTCGGAATTAATTATCATTTATGGCGAATCATGCAGAGTAAACGGTAACGTTAAAAAATATCTCGGAGTATAAAACAAGGACGAGGGCAAAGAGCAAGGGGACTTCCAACTTCTCCTACACACAACAAATTCTACACTCAAACACTTATCAAATCTTTGTTTTTGTTCTTGTAAAATCAATTTTGAGAATCGAAATACTAAATACAGTTTACCCCACAAAAACTTTGTCCAAATCATCTCTAGATCCTGTCCGGTCTTCTCGAGCAACAAATTTTCTGTTTATTGCTCGATAGTCCCTCAGTTCTTTTGTTCTTAAAGATAAACCAAAATCTTTCGTTTATTCATTTTTACAAATTTTGGTTGTTGTAATTCCAGTTATAATAATGTGCTTATATATATATAATATCTATATATATATTCTATTTATTCCTTATAATATGAATTCGTCAAATATAATTGATTTCATTTTCTTGTTCGGTTGGTATTTGGCAGACATAAATAAATCGTCCAATGACAAGTGGACCTCATTTAATTTAGGCAGACCGATCAGTCCAAACTTCATGGGAACAATTTTATGCGTCTGCTTAATTTTCTCGCCAGATTGACTTATCTTGAAAACAAAGGTTAGAAACCTATAAATACGTAGGATATCATTGGGATCCTATCCTTAATTCTCTCAAAGCACAAACTTGGAAGATCTAAGCTTCTTCGAAGTTTAAATACTTTATTTGGCAAGTGCTACGGGTTCTTTGGTGGTAAATCACATGCTTTACTAAAAGAGATAATTTATTATCTTATTATATAAAACTGAATCGTTCAACCTGACTATGATATATGGGATAATTATAACTCATCAGATTGTGACATGTGTCATTGTTAATTTAGATAGTAATATGTGTGTGTCAATGTAATAATATAAACTTTTCTATTTTTAATTATATTTAAAAAAAAGAAAAAATGAATTATGTCTTTGTAAATAAAAATTACTAAAATATGAAAAAGTAAAATAAGAGAAAAAAGCAGAAACTACAATATAATGGAAATTATATTTTTGGAACCAATATAAATCAATTTCTATTTTCTTAATTGTGAATCATAAAACTATAGTAATTTAGAATCTAATTAGATACTTTATGTTTAGAATCTAATTTCCAATTCATAGATAATTGGAAATTATCTATGAATTATAGATACTTAAATAAATACTTTATTTATAGAAATATGAAAAAATTGAATACCTTTGTGTTGAAAAAATATGAAAAAATTGAAAAAAATCACAATTTATATGGAACTAGATTAGGCTACATGTGATACGCAGAAAAATGATAAAATATTTAGATTTTTAAATTAATAACCTTTATAATTATGATCCGTATAATTAGATTCTAAATTAAAATCCTGTTAAAGTATCTATAATTCATAGATAATTGTGAATATAATGGAAATTTAGAATCTAATTAGAACCTATTTTCTTAATGGAAATTATGTTTTTGTCACATATATTATATATAATTATATATAACTATATTTTAGTAACAAACTATATATTATAGTAACAAATTATATGGAAAAATAGATGTCTATATTATAGTAACGAATTATATGGAAGAAGAAGATCTATATATTATAGAACAACTAAATGGAAAGATACATGGCTTTATATAAAAATAACACGTTATATACTTAGTAACATGCTAACATATTTATTGTATCATATAAATATTTAGATGTATATCTAACTTTTTATTTAACGCATTAACTAAATTATTGAATGTTATATTTCATATTAACGTATCTATATTCGTGAGAGGAATACTTTTGTTAGTTTGTGTTTTATACGAGTTATTAATTTGTTTAACGCGCTAAAAATTAATATAACTCGTTATTAAAAAAGATATTGTGCTAAAACAAGAACGTTACAGTGTCAAAAGAATATCATTTCAATAAATCATTGATGCAATTCAAATGTTAATCCTAAGTTTACTCTACCCCAAGTGCAAGACAAGTTATGAGTAAAATATGATTGAACCACAAGGAAAATTTAATGCATTGAAAATGCAAGAAGCTTTCTAGTCTAAGCTAATCAAGATATGGTGAATGTAACCTAGAAAACGGTCAATTCGTAGCTCAACACTTATAAATAGTATCGATTAGTACACTGAAAAATTGTACTGTTTAGTACACTGACAAATGATACCGATTAGCACCAAAATTGTTCAGGTACTAATCGGTACTATTTGTTAGTGTAGAGTCACAAATTGGCCGTTTTCATTGTTTGAACCTCAAATGAGTGAAAATGTAACTTTCTGCAAGAGTAAAATGCAAACGAGCAAATAAGATGAAAAAAAGATAGATCATTAAAGAAAGTAAGGACATTGGACTAAGGTCATTGATCAAGTTTGACTAATGGTTGGCTAATGATGCTAGCATGCTCATTCAAGGCCAATCCAAAGGCATAGATCACTTAAAATAGTCTAATCCATTTCCATGGCACCAACCCATTCATTAACCACTTGGCTAATCAATTTTCCAATAGTAAATAAGTGACTAATGATGTTTAAAACCAAGATTCTCAAACCTATAAATCATCTTAAGCAACAACTCCCATTGGTTAAGAATGAAATGCATGACTTAGAGTTGAGGTAGACATTTTACCAAACAATTTCAATGCATGAAATGTCCCAAGAGCTAGGTTATGATAAGCTACGCCAAACCTAGTTTTTAATGCACTATGATCAATCGTATATGTAAAAAAAAACCTAGACATCATTAACCAACCTAATCTACCTAGCCCAATGCTCATAATGAAACTATTCACACATACTTATGGAAACAAAAGAAAATGCAAATAAGGAAGACATAATTAAAGAAAGATTAAGGAAATATTAAAAAGAGAAAAAGAAACTTCACTAGATTTTCATAACAGGATTCAAGATCCAAGAATCAACCTAGTTTTGAAGGTTCTTATGGAAATAGACAAGAATTGAATAATAAAAAGGTTAAAAATACATCTAAGATTATATTTATAGATTCTAAAATCAAACTAGGTCGATCCGAGACAAACAAGGTCGACCCGAGATAAACCGAGTCAACCCGAGACAAACCGGGTCAACCCAAGGCAAACCGGGTCAACCCGAGGCAAACCGGATCGACCCAAGATCAACAAGGTCGGGTTCTTTAGAAACATAAAAAAGGATGCGTGCATCGGTCGTGCGTGGTGGTCAGGTGACCGCCATATTGATCTTCTAGTAGGCAATTTTTTCCTTCGTTATTTCAGGTATGCGACATCGGTTGGTGGCGTCGGTGAAGTGAGCGATAGGAGCTTCCTCCATATAGCGGTTCCATCGGTCATCTACATCGGCTTGGCGACTGTCAGGAACACCTCCAAAGACTTGGCCGTTCTTTTGACGTTGCACACCGGCTCTTTGTATCGGTCTAACTATTTAGAGGGGTCTAACAACCGATACAGAGGTCTTTAGAGGGGTCTACTATTTTGCTACTCGGGGTTCGCCATATTGCCTTCTTCCACCATTGTCGTCAAAGACTCTACGTTCACAAATGAACCACGCATGGTTTTCTTTTTCAGGAGCGTTGTTGGGTTCAATATTTTGATGGCCTTGGGACGGTCATTGTTATTTATTTGCTTAAACCATGAATGGATATGAGATTTTGCTTCAAATCATGCTCATAATCTTCACCACCTCTTCTTCTTGATAGTCACCTTCTCGACCATCATGATAACCGCTTGACAAGGATATTCCTATTCTTTTTGAGCATCACGATAACCATCTCACAATCTTGATCTCAATGAAAACATCGATTCCTCCGCCGAAATGAAGCGCACGGCTTTAACGGCGGTTAATATATCATACACGTCGTACATCTTGTGTCCATCGGGAGTTTTAGTGGTGGATTGCGTACGACTCAACACTTTGGGCGTCACTCTCTATCTCTTGCATCACCGGCGACGGAGAGCTTCTTACTTTACTCTCTCTCCACCACAACGATTTCAGCTTCCTTTTCTCATCATTCTTCACGCCTCTCTTCTCCGGCGTGGCTCTTCGAGATCTCCGCTTTCAACCATCTCTTTCCTATCTCTCTGATCTCACACCGTTTAACCTCTTAATTTCCCTCTCTTAAAACCAATTCTCGTTTCATCATCTCAATACCTCTCTCCAACAAATTATAGATATTTGGATTTTTTTTGGCTCGAGAGTAAGAAGAACAAGAACAAGATTTTTTTTTGTTTTTTTTTAATTTTAATTTTAATTGAGGGTACAATCAGATTTTACAAATATCAAACACTAAAATACTTCTCTTTGTTACTTTTCCAATCATGGCCATTGTGACTTATTCCGCCGGTTTATGTAATTTCAATTCTGAAATAATATATAAACACTAGATGACAAAATATACGTTTTTGTTTGTGTTTTATATGTGCTATTAATTTTTTTAACATACTAAAATAATATAACTCGTTATTAAAATACATAATGCTAAAACAAGATAGTTGCAATGTCAAAACAATGTTTTTCAATAAATCATAATATTTTTCATGTTAGATTTATTTGTAACAAGTTAACGTAACTAATTACAATAACTTGTTGCCTCCTCCATAACCATCACTGTCGTATCCATCACCATATATGTGGTTTCCACCTCTTCCACCACCGTCGTCAAAGCCTTTGCGTCCGCATATGAACCACTTATGGTCTTTTATAAGAGGGTTGTTGGTTTCAAACACTTCAATGGCCTTTGGACAGCCATTGTTGTTCATTTGCTAAAGTCATGAACGAATCTGAGATTTTTCTTCAAATCATGCTAAGAATCTTCACCACCTCTTCATCTCGATAGTCACCTTCTCGGCCATCACGATAACTGATTGGCAAAGATATTCCTCTTCTTTATGAGCATCACGATAACCGCCTCGTGATCTTAATCTAAATGAAAAATTGATTCCTCAGTCGAAATGAAGCGTACGGCTCTAACGGCGGCTAATATATCATCACGTCGTACATCTAGTTTCCATCATGAGTTTTGGTGGTGAATTGCATATGACTCAACACTTTGGCGTCACTCTCAATTTCCCTCATCACCAGCAACAGAGAGCTTCTTATTTCACTCCGTCTCCACCACAACAATTTCGGCCTCCTTTTCTAATCATTCTTCACGCCTCTCTCTTCTCTAGCGTGGCTCTTCGAGATCTCTGCTTTCAACCATCTCTCTCCCATCCCTCTGATCTCACACCATTTAACCTTTCAATTTCCCTCTCTTAAAACGAAACTCCGTTTCAACATCTCAATACCTCTCTCTAACAAATTATAGAAATTTGAATTTTTGGCTCGAGAGGAAGAAGAATGATGCGGGAGCAAGTAAGTAAGATAAGACAGCAACACAAAGAGTAGAGAAGCATAATGGGCTGGCTGTTTTTATGTTGTTTTTAGCCCAACCAAGTTATTAAAAACGTGGGCAACAAGAGGATGGGCTATATTTCATGGCTTATTGCTTATGGAGTGATTTAGATTCCAAAAGAAGAAGATCAAGAGTGGGATAATAATCTTTTCGGCCAAACTTGATTTAATAAAATGGGTAGTTAATAAAAAAAAAAGAAGAAGATCAAGAGTCATTTTCTTTCTTAGTCAAAATAACATTTATTTTAGTCACATTTTGTATTTTTTATGCATCTAATAAGTGTATTTTCAATTTCCTAAGTAGTCAACATGCAATGTAACTTTTAGGGAAGAATTTGATTGTATTTGCCTCTATATAATGAGGTTTATTATCATGGAATTAATCAGACTTTGAGTATTGAAAATTTGGAGAGTCTTTGTGACCTTTTTGTGATACATTGATCATTTTCCTTTATCATTTGGTTTTGGGAGAACCAGTGGTGGTGGATTCGAGCATCTTTATCATCTGGTGGTGGCAACTTTATCCAGGTGTGGTATTAGCTCAATGGGTTTCTTTATCACTTTGTGGTGGCAATTTTATCAAAGTGTGGTGATCATGATCTTCCTATCTATCCGGTTACATTCTGATTATTCTCAGGAGTTTCACAGCCCAAACACGCGTTAAGTTGGTGCCAAAACTGTCTTGTTACGATCTCACATCTCTTTCACTCCGTTTTCATCCGCTACAAGCATCAAAGTGGTATCAGAGTGAATCCAGGTTGCTGGAGTGAAGGTTATCAACGTTTATCCTGTGTTTTACATTATTATTCATGGATATTCCCAGAGGTATGACTCTCGACCAAGCATACGTCGATCGTATTAGCAAAGAAGTGGCAAAGCTAAGGCATGAGATGCAAAATATGGCTCTGGCCATGAACGCAAAGAATGTGGAAGATTAGCATAGAAGACGAAGGGTTGTAGAAGTTGAATCGTCTAATGGAGAGAGTAGAGGTTCTTCTCATGAATCTGATAAAGATCATAATATTGTAATGGAACGTGGGAGAAGGAGAAGAGACAGCCGTCCACAGCAGCAACAACATCGCCAAGAGGAGTTCAAAGTAGATTTCCCTGATTTTCATGCTAATCTAAATCGAGATGATTTTATTGATTGGATTAGATCTATGGAAAGTGCGTTTGAATATACTACATATGATGATGAGAAAAAGTTTAAGATGGCAACCTTGAAGTTGAAAGGTTATGCTAGCCTTTGGTGGGATGCTTATAAGTCACAGCGTGTGAGAGACGGTAATACCCGAATCAGGTCATTGGAGAAGCTTAAACGACTTATAAAGAGCAGATTCTTACATGATGATTACAAGAAAGATCTATACTTGAAACTTACACACTTGCAGCAAGAGAAACGCACTGTTGAAGAGTACACAAGGGAGTTTGATCTGTTGCAGTTGCGTTGTGATGTTCAAGAGCTACAAGAGAGGTCCATTACACATTTTGTGTATGGTTTGAATGAAGAGATCGCATCTAAAGTGGAGTTGCAATCATTCTGGACTCTTGATGACGTGAAGAAGCTTGCTGTGAAAGTTGAGAAGCAAGTGAATTGTGGAAATAAACCTCAGATACAGAGTTACACTCATGGGGATGAGAACATTTCCTATGGAGCATAAAACTACAATAAAGATCCTTAGAGAATATTCAACAAACCAACTGTGGGTTCTTCTCAAAAGTGCTTTAAGTGTCAAGGATTTGGGCATTACCAGGCTGAGTGTCCTAACAAAGGGTTCTGATTGTCCAAGAAATTCAGAAGATTTAAAAGGAGATTGAGCAAGAAGATAACAATCAAGGTGATGGTGAAAAGTATGAAGAAGAACATGTCATAATACATGCTGATCAAGGTTAACTCTTATGCTCTAACTCTGAGTCAAAGAATGAGAAAGCCACGAAGAAGAGTATGTTATTAGACAAATTGTGAAGCATGTATGATTCAGATAATGCACACTCTGAGAAAGGTATTCCAATTTTATCTACACCTGATTATTACACTCTGCATTTCAAGTTGGTGGAAGAAGTGTATTTTGTTTTTGGAGATTCTGAATTTTGCAAACCAGAGAACAAAGTTAAGAGTTTGCTAGATGAAGTTATGAAACCAATTAGAGAGAAGCAAATGCTACACTTATGGCCAAGCAAAACAGAGCAGTTTCTGGATTTTGGGGGTAAAAGAAAAGAGCATGGAGAATTTAAGATGTTCATGGAGAATGGAGTTCCAAAAACGTTTTCTCTTGATAAATTTATCTTTCTTAAGGATCATAATCTGCAGGTTTTGAGGTAAAATTCTCTCCAACCCTAGAAGTTTGATGCATGCGCAGAATCTCAAAGACATGATCCTTTGATGGACAAAGTGAAAGATGGTCGAAAGGTGATCGATCCTACATTTCTAGGTGGTCATGGAGTTTCAAGTACGTCCATTGGAGGATATCTTCCTCTTTATCTTGAAGGTGAATTGTTGCTGCATTTGAGGATAAATTCTTTTGAACCCGGAGGAAATGATGCGAGAGGAAGTAAGCAAGATAATGCATCAATACAAGGAGTAGAGAAGCATAATGCGCTGGCTGTTTTTATGTTTTTTTAGCCCAACCAAGTCATTAAAAATTTGGGCAACAAGAGGATGGGCTATATTTCATGGCTTATTGTTTATAAAGTGTTTTAGATCCCAAAAGAAGAAGATCAAGAGTTATTTTCTTCCTTTGTCAAAACAACATTTATTTCAGTCATATTTTGTAGTTTTTATGCATCTAATAAGTGTTTTTCAATTTCCTAAGTAGTGTATATGCAATGTAACCTTTAGGGATGAATTTGCTTGTATTTGCCTCTATATAATGAAATTTATTATCATGGAATAAATCAGACTTTGAGTATTGAGAATTTGGAGAGTCTTTGTGACCCCTTTGTGATCTATTGATCATTTTCCTTTATCCTTTGGTATTGGGAGAACAATTGGTGATGGTCCACCACTGGTGGATTTGAGAGTCTTTATCATATGGTGGTGGCAAATGTATTCATGTATGGTGTTAGCTCAACGGTTTTTTAATCACTTTGTGATCTATCCGGTTACATTCTAATTGTTCTCAGGAGCTTCGCAGCCAAAATACACGTTAAATTAGTGCTAAAGTTTCCATGTTATGATCTCACATCTCTTTCACTCCGTTTGTATCCGCTACAAGCATCAAAGTGATATCAGAGCGAATTAAGGTTGTTGGAATGAAGGTTATCATCGTTTATCCTCTGTTTTACATTGTTATTCATGGATATTCTCAGAGGTATGACTCTCGACTAACCATACGTCGAGCGTATTAGCAGAGAAGTGGCAGAGCTAAGGCAGGAGATGCATAATATGATTACTGAATGCGAAGATCAGCCTAGAAGACGAAAGGTTGTAGAAGTTGAATCGTCTAATGGAGAGAGTAGGTTCTTCTAATGAATCTGATACTGATCATAATATCGTAATGGAACATGGGAAAAGGAGAAGAGACAACCGTCCACAAGATCAACAACATAGTCAAGAGGAGTTCAAAGTAGATTTCCCTGAATTTCATGGTAATCTAAATTCAGACGATTTTCTAGATCTGATGAGATCTACGGAAATTGCATTTGAATATACTACATATATATGACGATGAGAAAAATTTTAAGATGGAAACCTTGAAGTTGAAAGGTTATGCTAGCCTTTGGTGGGATACTCATAAGTCACATTGTGTGAGAGAAGACAAGACCTGAATCAGGTCATGGGAGAACACTACAAGACAGAAGGCTAAAACCGACACACATTCCCGTCGGTTACAGCTCGCCGGAATTCATTGTTTGGTCGGAATCCCGTCCGAAATTTACGATGGATCGCGGTCGTCGGAAAGTTGTTGGACCATTTCCGACGGAATACTGACGATTACTTTTTCGAGGGATTTCTGACCACTTCATACCGCCGAGGATAATTCCGACGGGAATCCGAGGGAAGTGTAGCCGGAAAATCCCGTCAGGAATCTGTCGAAAATCCCTCAGGATAGATTCCATCGTCATTCCGACAGACCTAATACTGACGGATTTCCGACGGGTTTGTGGCCGGAATATGCCTACGAGAAGCTGTCAGAAATCACTCGAAACTCCGTTAGCTTTTCGACGGAGTTCCGATGGATCGTTTCCTGACGACTTTCCGACGAAATTACTAATTATTTTTAAATTTTTATATATATTAAATTAAATTATTATATTATAAATTAATTAATTAAAGAATTTATAAATTATTAAAAATTATTAATTGAAATTTAAATTCAAATAAGAACACAAAATATTGTTCTAAAATAAAATTGTTTTTGAAAACAAAACCGATTCTCTACAGATCTAGATCCGGGAATTTGGCCTTCATGATAAATTTTCACCGGGACAGCTCCTCGCGGGTCTCTTGTGTGCGGTCTCCAACTCTTCATGCTTCGTTGACATTTCGTTGACCTTTGCGTCCCGTTCCTTAACCTCTTGAGTAAGTCTTGCGAGCTCGGTTTTATACTCCGGATTCGAGTACCGAAAACCCTTAGAAGAGGACTCTTGGGTCGGAAACCCACCTAACCCGACAATGCGGCCCTTGACTTGTTCGGTTTCCTGTGAGAAATTATAAAAGTTATTAGAAAAGAATAACAAAACAAAGAAAAAAGAAACGAAAAAATAACTTACCGCAAGAACAGTTTCATTGATTTCTTCCCTCGGTAACTCGTTGGAAGATGATGATCCATCGAGATTGAGCTGCGAGAGTTGCGTCAACTTACCTATCTTCTTCTTCTTGCAGACCTCAACGGTCTCACGCACCCCCAAGTCCTGGATTACACCGATTTTCTTGTTCGTGTGTCTCTCCTCCATCACGCTAAGGTAATCCAGACGGTGCCCACAAGCTTCTTTCGTGTATGAAAAATTGATTATTTAAAAATTAATTGACAAATTAATAATAAAAAAATTATTTACCATTTCCTCTGTTTGACGTTCGATCGTTTTCGTGCCCCCCGTTATGGATATAAATTCCTTTCCCCCCCCTCGCTCGCTCTTCCGGTTCTTCGAGTTTTTCTTGGAGAGCGTCTGCGTCTCATGGAGAGCCCAATACTTGCAGAATCCCTTTCACACCTCGTCATCGAGGTCCTTTGGCTTATCCTTCTTCTGGAGGAACTTATGCTTCCACTCGTACATATGTCTCGAGTATTGGATGGCAACGTAATGGTCGAAAGTTTTTAGGACTTGTACCATCCTTGTATGGTGCCAAGTGAACTCTTGCTACAAAATAAAAGACAAATAAATTGTTAGAAGAAATTATTTTTTGACAAATTACTCAAAATACAAAGTTAACAACTTACCGCGAATGTTCGTTGCCAAGTATCCTTCACGTCAGTTGGCATCTCAGAGTACATCTTATACGGTTCGTCCAACATCGTATGAAGCATCCGCAATATCGACTTTGTTATCTCATTAGATAACTTAAACTTGCAAATATTAAAATAATTAAAGTAACATGTTAAGATTATGAAACATAATAAAGTGAAATAGTTAAGAATTGATTTTTTTTTTACCAAGTCTTGTTTTCATATTCCGGATATAGTCGAATGCAATGCTCTCGGTTAGGTTGTTGGACAAGATCCTCGATCCTCATCCGACTTCGGGCAGCGGATTGTTGGGACTTTGGGACTTCAGATCCTGACCCCAAATTATGATCCTGATCACGAGATCGAGCGCTGCCCGGTGACTCTTGTCGGAGAAAGTCGTTATACCTACGAAAAACATATAAACAATATTAGTATATATCTTAAATTTTAACAATTTGACAATTCAAATTTCCATAACATTTCAAACATTTTCAAAATTTTGGTTTATTTAAAATAATTTGAATTGAAATTTCAAAATATTCCAAAAATTTTAGAAAAATTTCAAAATATTTTAAAAATGTTTTAATATAATTACAATATTTATACCAAAACGTTTTTTTTATATACGGCAAATTACTATTTTTACCCCAAAATTTTGTTTTTATGACAAAAATACACTGTCCTTTCAATCAAATGCTGCGCTACACTTTCGGGGGTGGAAACTTACAGTTTACATGTTTTAACCTTATGAACAAACAAAAAACGCGAAACCGCTATTACCATTTTAACCTTCGCGACATGTTAGACTTTTATAGAGGTCTGACATTTAGACTCTAATAGAAGTCTGATTGATTTCTCTTACCAGACTTCTCTCAGACGTATTCGAGAAGTCAGATACATATTAAAATAGTAAATTTAAATTTAAAAATTTTAAAAACAAAAATTTGTTAAAACTTTTTTCTACAATAATTAAATATAGACGATTTTGATGTATAGAAATTAATATTTCATAAAATTGAATCAAATTAAACAAGGTTAGTTAATTATACATATACCTCAATAAATATCATACTTCTCAAAGAAGTATGATACAGATTTAATTAGTAAATTTAAATTTAAAAATTGTAAAAAATTATTTTGTTAAAAATTTCTTATTCATAAATTAAATATAGACGATTTCGAAGTATTAAAATTAAATTTCGTAAAATTGAATCAAATTAAAAACATGTAAGGCAAAGTAGGTTGTAAACAATGTTTTAACAAAATATGAATAACTTTGTTAAAACATTTACATATGAATAAGTTTTAAATATAATGGAAACATTTACATATAACTTTAGGGTTAGATTCATGTTTTACCAAATTTACATTTGAAATTTTAAATTTGCACATATGTGTTGTAATGTTCATATATTTCACGAATTTGATGCTTCCTAGAAGTTATGTTTTAATATTGTCACTCATAAGTGCTAAATATTAGATTTAGGGTTACTCGGACTTATCGGAGAAGTCTGAGAGAATCGGGATTTCTCAGACTTCTCAGAGATTACCAGACTTCAATTTTAATCTGATTTTTTAAAAGTCAATTGCAAAACTACCATCTCGTTGACCATATGGGTTTCATCAGACTTCTAAAGCAGTCTGAGTATACAACTCAGATCTGAAAATCGACGATATGCAAAAATTCGTACATATATCTGTTTAGAGTTTGTTTTCACACTCGTCGAGCGCCCAGAACGTCTAATATCACCGAAATCCCGCAAGCCCAGTCGTGTTTTGCCGTTTTTATGCCATAATTTCCGATTTCGGTACGTTTGAATCAGAAAATCAGTGGGAAAATGAGAGAAATCGGAGAGAAGTCGCGAAAAGTGTTTACAAGCTCTATTCTTGAGCCTTAATGGCGAAAAAACAGGTTAGTTACTGCATTAACTCGTCGATGATGGTGGTTGTCGTGGTTTCTCAGACTTCTCAGAGAATCAGAGTTTCTCAGACTTCTTAGAGAAGTCTGAAACGTATTTAATTTGAAAATTTAAATTTAAAAAATATTACAAATTTAGTTTTTAGAAATGTTTACTACATAAATTACACATACTCATTGTTGCTGTATATAAATTAAATGTACATAAAATTTAATCAAATTGAATCATTGGAGATGAATTTGGATCTAAACACAAGTTTGCGGTTTCTCAGACTTCTCCGCGAAGTCTGAATTGTATTTAATATGAAAATTTAAAATAAAAAAATAATTAAAAAATTTTCATACAATTTTTTGATACATAAATTAAACATAATCATTGTAGATGTATATAAATTTAAATTACATAAAAGTTAGTCAAAATGAGTGAGTATGAGATAAATTTGGATCTAAATACCATGTATGTAAGAGTTTACGGTTTACGGGCTCAATATTTGTTGGATTAGGGTTCAAAATCTGCCCTTGGAGTGTAATTAACTATAAAAGAGTGTGAATATCGAGTTATATATTGCATTGTGCAAATAACAAAGAAAACAAGAGTTTTGTCTATGTTCGACATATGAAGTTGGATACCATGTTCTTTGCCTAGATCTAAACACACAGATGGGTTCTTTGCCTAGATCTAATTAATTCCGTTTTAGATCTACTTGAAAATTACTATATTAGAAGTCTGAAAGTGAATTAGACTCGATACGAAGTCTGATACTTGAAATGATCTGAATTAGACTCGATTAAAAGTCTGAAATTATAATTTCATTTAATTAGACTCTGTTAGAAGTCTGAAATTTGAGTTTGTACGAATTAGACTTGAGAAGAAGTCTTAAATTAGACTTTTCCGAATTAGACTCTTTTAGAAGTCTGAATTTCGACTTGATTTTAAATTATACTTTATTAGAAGTTTGGCTTTAGACTTGTTTTAATTTTTGCGACTGTTTTCTGGTACACAAGATGGGACGATTCAGTTACCTTCCAACGTCGAGTAGTTCATGTTCAACAGGTCGACGTCGATCCGGATCATCCTACGGATTTCCCAAGAAATGCTTATGCGGTCTGGAGCCCGTCATGCGAACATCCACTACTGCCGATAATCCGGGAAGACGATTCTTTGGATGTCGTAACTATGATGTAATGGCCTCTATATGTCATGTGGTTCGTTTGTGTTTTTTCCTGCTTATTTTAATTTGGGATCTTAATATGATTGTATAAATGTGGCTGTGTAGGATGGTGGTTACCATATAATGAAGTGGTGGGATGAGGCTATGACTGAGGAGTTTAACGATGTAAAGCTGTATGTTGACTAACATGGTCAACTAATTGATGGCATGTTCGTTTCTAATGCTCAAAGCGACAAGTATTTGTCCACGTTGCTCGATGACGTCAAGGTAACGAAGGCAGAGATAGCTCAATTGAAGGAGCGGTTGACGGAGAAGCCATGTGGCCATATAATGCGTGGCGTCGAGTTGAAGAGTCTGACATTCGCTGGTGCTATTATTATCATCCTGATCATGTTTATCTGTTTTTGTTTCTTGTAATATGTGACAATTTGTAACCAAACTTTGTATTTTTTCCATGGAACGAGATATTTGATTATGAAGTCGTTTTAATTTATTTGTGTCCTTCGTTACTATGTCAGACTGTTTATGAAGTCTGAATTTATTAGACTTCTTTCGAAGTCTGAAAAACTTAAACTTTTGAAAACTTTCACAAGTCTTCCTGAAAATATCACCATTTCAGACTGCAAAACGAGTCTGGCAGTAGAAGTATTTGAAAAATACTTCTAAGCGGCAATTAAAAATATTAGAAAAAAACCGCACAAAAAGGCGGGAATTTTGCCGCCCAAAATTTCCAGACTTCTCGCTCAATTATCTCATCACTGTCAGATTGCTAAAAGAGTCTGATATTAGACTGCGTTAAGAAGTCTGACATCAGATTGCGAAAGCGGTATTTTTATGTGGTAAAACTGTTTTTTTTTAACCGCCGCTTAGGACACATATAAAAGGGTTTTTTTATCCCCTCATTTTTACAGTTACCGAAGAAAATAACAAAAAAAAAAAACATCGATTCTCTCTCGGAGAAACTGAACCGAAATCTTCGTTGCTTACATCGTCTCTGCCAGAATTCGTCGCTTACATCGTCTCTTGTACCTTCGACGGTAAGATTCTTCTACTCATTTCTTCGCCGCAAACCGTCACCTTCTCGATACTGATTTCTAGAACTCAGCGCTGAACTCTTGTCTTTTTTGATTTCCAGATCTGTTTTCTCTCTCCTCGCCGTTGTCACCGCTCCTTCAAGTATTCCATAGAGGGTAAAAGATTCAAATTGAGCAATAATGTTTAGATCTTTGGGTTTGAGTTGTATTTTGTTCTGTGGATTTTTGGGATTCGTCCGATTGCGTCAGACTGCAAATAGAGTCTGACTATATTTCGTCAGACTGCAAATAGAGTCTGAATTTGAGTAGTCAGACTGCATATGATGTCTGACTTTAAGTTTTCAGACTGTTAATGGAGCCTGGTTGTGGTTGATGCAGGTTTTAGACATAATGGCAGAACGTGAATTCACTCCAAAGATGTTCACAACCGGGTATGAGCCTCAACCAGACAAAAGCATACACTACTTCAGCGGTAAGAGAGATCTCATGGACGCTCTCCAAGAAGTGCTGGATGATGATGAGTGGGAAGAGCTTCGTAACTCAGCCTTTGGGGTTTTTGTGAAGTGGCATGAGCTGAACTTCGTATGGTGTTCACGGATGGTGCACTACATGCTTACTATGCAACTAGAGGTAGATCAGAAGCATGAGCTTTGATGTCTTCTTGGCCTTCAACCGGTGAGGTTTCCCCTCCATGAGTTTCAATAGATAACCGGACTCAATTGCGACTATGTTGAGAATCTGGAGTACCCGGAGGTTGAGTATACAGCCGATATGAGAGCAATGTGGGAGCTTCTTGGGCTGGATTTCGATGTATACTCATGGTGGTTAATTAATGGTCTTTATTTCTTTTACAATTTTGTCTTTTTAAAATAGAAAAAGATATAAAATTAATAAATAAAAATAAATGTTTGATAAACTAATTATTCAAAGATATTCCCTCCGTTTCATAATATAAGATGTTTTGGTTAAAAACACAAATATTAAGAAATTTACTTTTTTTTTAAAGTATCATTTAATATATAAATTAGAAAACATTTAGCCAATCACAAAAAACTGCATAACATAATTTGTCACACAATCTCCAATAAAGTTAAAAGTTGCATAGAAATGTGAGAACATATTATATTTCGAAACAAAAAAAAACACCCTTTAAAACATCTTATATTATGAAACGACGGGAGTATTTCTTAATAAGAAACTCTCAGATTGCGTATGAGTGCGAAAAAACGGTAATGCAATGATTAGAATTTAAAATTTGGTGAATGATTTACTCATTCATGTGAGTAAGCTTGCCATTGTATTGGAGAAGTTCTTTAATGGTTGAATCTAACAAAAATATCATTCATCTGCTGAGTAATGGTTGTATTGATCACTCATGCCAACATCACATAAGCTAAAATTTGTTTTTATAATTTTAATTATCGTTAAATTAGTTTGAGATATTAAAAGGTAATTAAAGTTACTATCTTAATATACTAAAATATAAATCAACAATTTGTGATTTTTATTTAATCTTGGTTCTATTGACCGATTAAGTAATTAAGCGAAAAGAATTATAGCTCGTTTTTTATTATTTAAGTATTCATTAATATTGTATTTTCTTAGAATGAGACTGAATATGATTTAAATAGTATATATATATATATGTAAATATATATACAAAACAAATAATAATTCTAAACAAAACAACAATATATTTACAGTGGATAAGAAATTAATAAAAGACATATAGTGATATTATCTTGCCTAAACGACGAAGTATTGTAGTCAACTAGAACATATTATTTTTACAATCAAACTTTAATATTGTTTGGACTTATTATTATCTTACATAAGTTGGTAACATAATAATCAAATCATTATTCGAGGCATGACTATAAATTTAAGGCTAATTTGTTCATTTTCAAGCATCAATAGCATATGCTGCATTTTCATTTCTTTCCGATATCAAAATTTTCGAGATTTTCAAGGTATATCGTTATGACATTCATTCTATTAATTTGCTATATATATTTAATTTGTTAACTCATAATGATAAGTTATCCTGATATTCCCATATTTTAACCGTTTTAACATGCATTTATGTTATTGTTTTGTGTCTCATGCAAGTGTCTTGCATAGTTTTGATAGAATTTTGGTCTTTATTAGAGTATTAGGTGTTTTCATGAGGTCCTAATGAGTTTTGCATGCATTTGGAGTGTTTTTAGGTGTTTTGGAGACAGTTGATGATGTTTGGAGTTATGGAGCAGAAGAGAAAGAAGAGTCCGTCTTGAGTGTCTGAATTAACGGGTCGGACGAAGGATTTCCAGTCAGATCCAGAGTGTCTGAATTTTGGAGACAGTTGATGATTTTTGGAGCTATGATATTCATGGAAGTTTTAGAGGAAGGAGTTAGCTGTCCACATGTGCTGGAATCAAGTCATTCGGTCATGTGGTTTGAGAGATATGGCTGATTTACCAGAGACATGTCCGCGTGGCCAAGAAGGTTTCTTCAACACCGAGGTCACAAGTCGGTGCAACAAATCGGTGTGGAAATAGGAGCTAAATGTCCTTAGCACCGATGTGTAGTACCAACATGTGACATCGGTGTTGCAGCTTCAGGGGATTACACCGACGTCACAAGTCGGTGTGACTGATCGGTGTAACACTTATCTCACCCAAACCAGCCGAGCTCACCCAAGGTGTCTGAAAGATTTGGCCGAAAGATCTGGCCTAAGATCTGGCCGAATTAGCTTATGTTGTCTTCACAAAAGTTGTAGCCTAGTGAGTTAGCGGTTGACTGGAAGTGGTTTGAGGCCATTCGGACATGTATTCCAGGAGATATTGCGGTTTTACCAACCGGTGCTCTTCTCACCTCGAACCAGTTTCGACAGGATCAATACCCGGTTTGTCCCGGTCCTCCCAGCTTCCTATATATTGCAAAAAGACCCAAATTTCATTCGAAGTCTTTTTCCCTAATGGCCTTCGAATGAGCCCTAAAAGAGAGGTTTTCATAAGGCAAAAAACGTCTTTTTTTATTTTGTTCTAGGATTTTTGGAAGAGACCATTTGATTTTAATGCAATCTTAAGTTTAATTCTTCTTAATCTATCTAATCTTTCTTTTATTTTAATCTTTCTAATCTCTAATCATGGATTCAATCATTTTCCTTATGGGATTTAAGGGTTTCACCATGATTAGTGAGTAGGTTCTTTTAGGGCTCATGGATGAGGTTGATTAGGGGTTTTCTTGTTTGCTCTATGATGTCTAGTGATTAGATTACATGTTTCCTCTCTTGTTTAGGGTTCATAATGCTAGATTAGGCTTGAGAAAGCTAATCTAGACCATAGGGCATTTCATGCACACAAGGTGTTCGATGAAATACCCCAAGAACTAAATAAGAGATTTTACTTTCTTAACCTATGAGAGTAGTTGTTTAAGGAGTCTTATGGCCATATGAACACGTAATTAATGCTTGGTAATCAACTTTTCACAAATGAGAGTTTGTTCTTGATTAGTTTATTAGCAAAGTGATTCGTGCCATGAGAGTGGATTAGTCTTGTTTAAGTGTTTTAGGTTAAGAAAAACATGTTTGATTATGTGTTTAGACATCATAGGTTAATCATGGAACTCCCCACAGTCCATAACCTCATCCAAGAGCTTGCCTTTATTAATTTCTTAATCTTTTATAAGCATTTTAGTCTTGTTCACTTGTTTGTTTGTTTATATTTGGATTAGGTTGCTAGAACTTAAAACTCAAAACACTTTTTTAGCTTGAATTAAAGAGTGCCTTGTATTCTTATTGAATTGAAGTAGACCCTAGATTGGATTGACATCTAAAACACTACAATGACATGTGTATTTAGGATTGATTCTTAAGTAGGTAAAATCCTATTTATCAATTGGCGCCGTTGCCAATTTGGGGTTCTAGTTTAGTCAATAGGATTTAGATTCTTTTTGAGATCAAGCTTTTTATTTTCTTTGTTTACTAATCTCTATATCTAGTTATCTCTTGTAAGTGCATGAACATGGACCCACACCAACCACCACCTGCCCGTAATGTTGTTGGCGCGGGTGATGCGGCCAATGCTTATGAAAACCGCCAAGGAATAAGACCACCACCGATGGATAACAACAATTTTGAGGTCAAGATGGGTCTTATTAACACGGTCCAAAGTAACAAGTTCCACGGCTTGCAAGTGGAAGACCCTTTGGATCATCTTGACTCAACGCTCAAATGAGATTTTCAATGAGGCGTGGGAAAGGTTTAGGAGCTACACCATGCAATGTCCTCATCACGGTTTCAATGATGCTTCTCTATTGAGCACACTCTACTGAGGGACGCTTCCAAAGATAAGGATGTTTCTAGACACCGCGTCCAATGGTAATTTCTTGGCTAAAGAGGTGAATGAAGCGATGGAGTTGGTTGAGAACCTCGCCCAAAGTGATGGAACCAATGGTGATGAGTATGATCGGGCCACACGAACCACTAGCGATCTTGAAGAGCAAAGGAGGGCTAAGGAGATTAAAGCTCTCAATGAGAAGATTGACAAGCTTATTAATGATTCTCAAAATTCGGTTCACTTTGTTGGTGAGTTTGAAGGACATCAAGGGTCCCAAGAGGAAATGGTGGATTTGAGTAACCAAGAGGAAGTGCATTATGTTGGGAACCATGGTGGCTATCAATGGGTTTTGAACAACAATCAACACCAAGGCGGCTACTGGCTCCATTCATCCCTCAACCGGCCTTTCAACAAAGTCTTGCACCACAAGCTCAAGGTAACAACTCCATATCTCAAGACCTTGAAATGAAGAATATGCGTCAATAACTCCAACAAGGACAAGCTAATGGAGCACTTGATATAAGCAAGAAGATGGAGGAAATCAACACCAAAATGGCGTGCTCTTATAATGATCTACATAAGAAGCTTGAAGCACTGAGCTCAAAGGTGCAAAAAATGGAGACCAAAGGGGCCGCTCCTTCATCACCTCACCCTCAAAGCTCTTCACATGGAAAAGCCATACAAACCTCAAATGAGTATTGCAATGCCATCCTCTCAAATGAATCACATCCCATCAATGAGCATGAAGCCGCTATTTGGGAAATTGAGCTTCTACTCTATGGTTCACAAGTCGAAGAACTTTGCCCTAGCCACGTTCCCTTGAAGCTCAATGTGGACATTGAGGAACACGGTGAGGGGGTGACCTTTGGGAATGATGAAGACGTGACCATGGTTGAAGACATGGGTAGTGTTGCTTACTTTGATTCACAAGGATTGACAAAGGTCGCGCCTAAGACTATCCCTAAGCTCGGGAACCCCGGTAAATTCTCTATAGATTGCTCTCTAGGAGATTTGGAGGTTAAGGATGCTCTATGTGACTCCGGTTCAAGTGTAAACGTCATGTCCCATGAGATGCCTAACAGTCTAGGGATAAGAAACATCACCAATCACCAATCTCCAATCTCCCATCACTTTTGGAGATGCTTCTTTGATATATCAACTCCCCAGACTTAACCTTTGCTTGCCCTCAAGCAAATAGAAGACAAAACCAGAGAAAGAGGTTTGAAAACACGGAGACTCACCTGTTCCTGAAACATTGCAATGACCCTTTTCCCAAGGTCCCAAATGTCACCTAGCTAGTTCCAAAACCAACCACCATGTACTTCTCCTCAGACATTCGTAGCTTCCCCAGACTACACACATTATCTCACAACATCGTTCAATTAAACCCATCATCGCCAGTTTCATCGCTGTGATTAATACCAAGAACCTTCGAGATTCTTTCCCATACAATATCATGATAAGGAACCACCCTTTTTCACACTTTTGGTATCATTTTCTCTCCCCCAGACTTATTTCTTATTATGTTATATTTTTTTTTTTTAGATCTGCATATACACATCAAGGTATGAGACGCGAGTATTGATGGTGTTTGCCACCTAATCCCCGGTTCTTTCCTCTCAATGTATCAAAGGGTGTAGGCGAATAATGGCATCATAGGAAAATCCTATCCTCGCTTCCAATCCTTTGTGTGATCATTCCTCACCAAGTAGAATAATGGGATCGCTGGAAACATTCTTAACCCTCTACTCGGTAGAAAATCATCTCATATTTTCATGCACTTATTTGTTTTTAACTTATAACAAGGCAGAGAGATACTATTACTTTAAACACATGGGTTCATTTGTCATATATGAATGAGGAATCAAGCTCTATGAATACTAACCACATCGATGAAGTGCAAAAATTTGGCTCAGGCTTTAAAGAACTCTGCAGGAAACATGGGTGTCTTTTAGTTAACCGGTCAGCCTTTGGATTTTTCATTAATCGATCTGTAACTGATTCTGTAACAATGGTCACTTAGAAGCAAAGTCAGAACAATAGAGTCAAGAAAAAGATCACAGTCTCCAACAGATTTTGACTCAATAAAACAACGAATGACTCAAAAACGACTGACTCTAAGAAAAACAAAAACAATGTCAGCGAGTACCTCCCGCAGACTTAAACAACACTGTCCCCAATGTTATCTAGCCTAGAGTTAGTAAAAGAAATCAAATGGACGAAGTTGGAATTATGGAAAAAGAAAAATTAACCGTGATAGAACGGGGAGTGTCGACCGACACACAACCTGGTATCGAGCGATACCAGGCTTAGGTCGACACAGAAACTTCTTCTCATCGTCATTGATGCAAGTGGTGTTGATCGATATCAGGGATGGTATCGGTCGATACCGATCCTCTGTAACTGATTCACGCAAAACACAAGACACAAAACATAAAACCAAAACCAAAAACAAAAACAAAAGACTTATATACAGACTTACCAGTGGGTTGCCTCCCACCAAGCGCTTGTTTTAAATCAGTCGCTTGACTTTGGCTCAGGTGGTCAGTCAGGAGAAGATTGAGAACTTACTCCCAGGCAAGTTCTACAACTAGACACTTCCAGCTTCAGAGTTCTGCTCAACATACTCTCCACAACCTCCTTTCCTTTCTCTTTCAGCTCCGAAGTAAGAATGACTATAGCCTTAGCGAATGGTTTTGAGGTTCCTTTGCACTTCACCTTGTATTAAATCGAATCCCCATCACACTTCTGAGGGATTAAAGTCATAGAAGCAACACCCTTCACTCCTTTGCTCTTCACCTTCTTCTTTGCCTTAGATGTTTTGACGTCTTTCTTGGTGATGACAGAAGAACTATCTAGAAGGTCTATGACAGTTGGCTCGTCAGGAGGCTCTTCCAAATGATCAACTACCAACGCCTCTCCTGTAACAATGGTGATGCAAGAGATATGTGTGGGAGTTCCTCTAATAGGAATGGCTTTGTAGTACACCTCCTTGTCAATGTACGAGAACGAGATTCTCTTACTGGGCGTGTCCATAATTGTACCAACCGTAGCTATTAATGGTCTTCAAAGAATCAAAGGTGTACTAGACCTTGCGTGCATCTCCACAACCTCAAAATCGGTAGGAACCAGACAGTCTCCTACTTTAACCATCAAATATTCTGAGGAATGATCACTTTTGGAGATGCTTCTTCACGGAAGCCTCTTGGTCTCCTTGAAGATTATCCGCTCAAAATTGGGGATTGCATAGTACCAACGGATTTCGTTGTTATGGAAATGAAGAAGGCCAACAAACTACCACTCCTCCTTGGAACCCCATTCCTCAATACTACCGGTGCAAGCATGGACTTCAAAAACCAAAGGGTAGCTCTTATGAATGTGAACGACAAGGTTTACTACCCAATGAATGCTTCTTCGACCAAGCTTTGTGACACAATTACTATTAAGGATGATAAGTTTTGTGTTGAGGAAGTGAAGTATGCGGGTCGTTGTGAGATGGTTGATGAAGCTCCAACTCCAAAGGGTTATGAAGAGAAAGAAAAGTCTCTTGAGAAAAAGAGTTTAGAGTGTGGTGATGGTAAAGAAGCTCCAAGAGTTAAATACGTGGGCATTTATGCAACAATGTCTTACGGATATAATGAGAAATCCCTTTATTTGGATGGCGATTGCTTAGCATCCTCTTTTCACGCCACAATGGGGAATGATGGTGAGTGTAGCAGATGTAATAAGAAGATGACAAGGACAAAGGTCAAGAAGAAGACACCAAGAAAGCTCGTTGAGTCTAAGTCCGAGTTAAGCCAACCTCCCACCATGACTCTCACACCGTGAAAGTATGAGGACGTGATGATTGAATACAAGATCAAATGCAAGTGCCGGTCCAAGCTTTTTGTCTCAGTCAAAGCCATCCTCACATCGAAGCCTAAGGAGAAAGGGGAAGCTGGTCTTCAAGAGGTCATGAGCAAGATCCTCAAGCTTGAACTCAAGGATCCACCAAGGAGTGGTCACACTCCTCCATCACCCGCCTAAAAGGGTAACCAAAGTCAAACTTAGCGACTTTAAACAAAGTGCACTTGGGAGACATTCCCATGTTTATCATTGTATATATTCTCTTTTCTTTCTAGTTTAAATTTTGTGTTTCTTGGGCGTTTTGATCTTTTGTTGAGTTGTTGCAAGGTTTCTTGGTAGTCTAGTGGTCATGAGCTTCAAGAAAAGATGTGAGGAACCCACGTGATGAGTATGGCTTCTCTTGGCCTTTCGACAACTCCCTTTCCTCCATTCCAAGGTTTGAACTACACTCCATTGCATTGTACATTCATTTTTTTGCATTATGTTTACTCTCTCTTGACTTTTATTGCACCGAGACGGTGCAATTCAAGTTTGGGGGAGGGGTTTGTGTAATTTGACCTTGTGTTTTGTTTTCTTATTTTTCTCTTTGCATACTTGAGTCTCATGCATAGAAAAACCTCAAAAAATTAAAAAATTGCATTCATATAAGTCATCTAGCTGCATCTCATATTAAGATTGAGTCTAGAGTTCATATAAGATTTGCATTCATATGCATTTGGAGCAATGATGAATTTGTCCATGAACAATATCATCTTGGGATCATTGGTTCAAGACCCTAGTTAGTAGATGTTTGATGCACTTAAACAAACTCGAAATCAAAGACGAACCCTTCATGGATCTCATGTATTGTTTGTTTAAGTCTTGGTTAATGCATGCATTAAATTGATCCCAACCCTATTAACTTGAACCTTAATATTGACTTGTAATTATCATGCATTGTATATTTAAAGATAGACTCATGGATCACCATACATATATTTGGGTAATTCTTTTTCCTTTCTATCACTCTTGTTGGCCCAACTAGTTATATCCCATCTTTGGAATGGTTCACCTCACCCTAACCTTTACCTCCTTTCAAGCATATATCATTCATGAGTGTTGTGAGGCCTTATTTGAATGAACTTGACAAAAAGTGTTGGGTTTAAGGCGACAAAGATTGGCTTGCATGTAGAAATAGTTTCAACATCAATGAGCTAAGCTAGATAGGTGGGGATCTTGGGGAGTTATTGATGAATGGGAAAGAAAAGTGGTATGAGAAGGAAGAGACAAGGGGAAGCAAAAGAAAGTATTCATGCCTCTAAGTGTTAAAATAAGTGGTTTCTAAGTATAAAGAATAAAAAGAAGCCAAAAACGGCTAAGGCATCCAAAGGATGAAGGAATGGAGACTAAATGCGAAGACAAATGAAGAGCTAAAGGAAAGAAAAAAGACAAGGAGCCAATCCATTTGATGACCAAAGGAGAAGAAGAATCCCCTAAGTGCTTAAAGGAAGAAATGGTGGAAGGATGTGGTTTGAAGAAAGCAAAAAGCCTTGAACAAAGGGTAGTTTAGGAGTGATACTTAGTGGGCTTCAATGTGGGGATGAAATAATAAGGGGCATTGGGTAGAGGTAAGTCTATTCTTATATGCATCGGTTGCTTTTCACCCTTATCATTTTGTTAAAGTCCATTCGTTCATTGAGAGATCCCTTGCTATGGAGAATCCGCATCATTAAGATAATTCTTATCTCATAAACCTATCCCCTTAGCCAAATGAGTCTATTTGATCTATACTATGCATGATTCACCATTGTGTTTAACAAATATCAAAGGGTTGGAGGATATAATTTTATGTGGAGATCAAGGCTTGGACACTTTTCATTGCGCAAAATGAATGGCTACATCTTTTTGAGTAAGGGTTATCTTTTGATGCATCTCACATTTATTAACTAGGACCTTGAATGAAACTCTCTTGATGATATTTTCGGACTCTAGCTCTCTATGCAACTTCATTGCTCTCTCACTCTCTCTCTCTCTTTCTTGTTTGTTTTCTTGGGGACAAGCAAATGAATAAGTTTGGGAGAGTTGATACTCCTATATTTTACACATTTTAGCATGCATATTATTTAGTGTTTCGGGTCTCATGCAAGTGTCTTGCATAGTTTTTATAGCATTTTGGTCTTTATTAGAGTATTAGGTGTATGCATTAGGTCCTAGTGAGTTTTGCATGCATTTGGATTGTTTTTAGGTGTTTTGGAGACAGTTGATGATGTTTGGAGCTATGGAGCATAAGAGAAAGAAGAGTCCATCCGGAGTGTCTGAAATAACGGGTCGGACGAAGGGTTTTCAGTCAGATCCAGCTTCAATGGTGTTCACTATAATTGTATAGGAAGGCGTTACCTGTCCACATGATCTGTAATCAAGTCATTCGGTCGTGTGGTTTGAGAGATATGGCTGATTTACCAGAGACAGGTCCGTCTGGCTGAGACGGTTGCTTCAACACCGAGGTCACAAATCGGTGTAAAAACAGGAGCTAAATGTCCTTAGCATCGATGTGTAGCACTGATCGGTGACATCGGTATTGAAGCTTCAGGGGATTACACCGACGTCACAAGTCGGTGTGACTGATCGGTGTAACACTTATCTCACCCAAACCAGCCGAGTCCACCCAACGTGCCTGAAAGACCTGGCTGGAAGAATAGTCTTTAATCCGAATTAACCTCGGTGGTCTTCACAAAAGTTGTACCCCAGTGAGTTAGCTGTCCACGGGAGGTGGTTTGAGACCATTCAGACATGTATTCCAGGAGATATCGTAGTTTTACCAACTGGTGCTCTTCTCACCTTGACCCACTTTGAACTGGGTCAATACCCGGTTTGTCTCGGGTTGACCCGGTCCGTCCAACTTCCTATAAATTGCAAAAAGACATAAATTTCATTCTAACTATTTTTTCCTAAATTTTCCTAAAGCAAAAACCTCGCTTTTGGTGATTTGCTAAGTGTTTGTAAGAAGATCTTGGTTTTTATTCATGCAAAATAAGTTCTATTAATATAATACCATCTTTCTTTATCCTATATTTAATTTTCCCTATTCATCTAATCATGAAATCAATCATCTCTCACATGGGATTTGAGGGTTTGTTCATGATTAATGAGTAGTTTATCTTAAGGCTCATGGGTGAGGAGGTTGATTAGGTATTTTCTTGAATGATTAAGGATGTTTAGGGCTTAGATCATCTTCTCCCTCTCTTATCTAATGCTCTTAGTGCTAGATTAAGCTTGAGAGAGTTAATCTAGACCATATGGCATTTTATGCACACCAAGTGTTTGATAAAATGCCCATACCAATTAGATAGGAGACTTTACTTGTTTAGCATATGAGAGTAGTTGTCTAAAGAGTATTATGGCCATTCGAATATAATATTAATGCTTTTTGATTAGCTTTTCACAAACGAGAGTTTGTTCTTGATTACTTAATTAACAAAGTGATTAATGCCATGAGAGTGGATTAGTCTTTCTTTATCATTCTAAGCCTAGGGAGAAATGCTTGTTTGTGTTAATTAGCACCCTTGATCAATCAATGAAGTCACCTAAGTCAATAACCTCACCTTAGAATTTTCTTTAATCATTAGTCAATCTCGTTTAGAACTTGTTAACTTATTTGCTTTGCTAAATTTGAATTAGGTTGCTATAACTTAAACTCAAAACACTTTGTTTGCTTGAATTAAAGAGTATCTTGCATTATTGTTGCATTGAACTAGACCCTAGATTGGATTGACACCTAAAATACTACAATGACATGTGTATTTATGATTGATTCTTAAGTAGGTAAAATCCTATTTATAAATATATATCCAAAACAAATTACAATTCTAAACAAAACTATAATATATTTATAGTAAATAAGAAATTAATAAAAGACATATGGTGATATTATTTTGCCAAAACGACGAAGTAGTGTAGTCAACTAGATCATATTATTTTTACAATCAAACTTTAATATTGTTTGGACTTATTATAATCTTACATAAGTTGGTAACATAATAATCAAATCATTAGTTGAGGCATGACTATAAATTTAAGGCTAATTTGTTCATTTTCAAGCATCAATAGCATCTGCAGCATTTTCATTTCTTTCCGATATAAAAATTTTCGAGATTTTCAAGGTATATCGTAATGAAATTCATTCTATTAATTTGTTATAAATATTTCATTTGTTAACTCATAATGATAAATTATCCTCAAAGATATTTGTGTCTAACAAGTAAGCAGAAACAACCGAAGAATAATGGATTCAAACAAATGTGTTGCTTGCAAGGTTTTAAAATGCCCATGTACTAGAGATCAATGTATCTTCGCACCATATTTTCCTTCGAGCAACCCAGCTAGATTTGAAAACGTTCATAGAATATTTGGAGCAGAAAACATCTAAATTTTTTTTTGAAATCTATCACCTTCACAACGTGAAGATGCTGCGAACTCGTTGTGTTATGAGGCGGAGGCTCGTACACGAGACCCCATATCCTGTTTTTGTGGCTTGTTGTCACATCAAAAAAAATATCTTGAAAAATTAGAAGAAAAAACCACGGCTGCAGTAAATGAGGTCTCGACAATTATTGGATCCGATAAAGAACCACAATGCTCTGATCTTCCTGATTCTAATGAAATCCAATCCGCACAACTTGGTGATGAGGAGCAAAAAAAAAGCGAATGAAGTTTCTGAGAAAAAAGAAGATAAAGAGATGTGTGATGGTTATGAAGCATCAACATCCGCTGGACTATCTATGCCTTAAGAAATCATTTGTGATACTCAACAAATATCTCCGTTATCGCAAAAATATTATCAACCATAATTTAAGTTAAATGTCTTTTGTTTTATTTTTTTATGCATAAAAATGATAAAAACAATTGTTTATTTTTCCTTCAAATAGTACATTATCGTCATAGATTTAAATATCTTATATTGTATGTATATTTTATGTTTTTTTACCTATTCAATCTTTAAATGTTGTTTCATTTAATTTAATTATAATATAACTAAAATACGGTTTAAAGATCGATTTAGGCCTATATTCGTTGCTTGATCATATAAGATAATACCTTTTTAGTTATTGAATAAGAACTTGTACACGTATAATGTTGAACAACAAAATAACATGGCAATAAATTGTTTAGAACTTGTATATATATAATATTGATCTTATAGGGATTAATTTTTATCAAACTTATTATGCAAATGTAGATATTTAAATTCCAAATGATTTATTCTTAATACTATTCATGGTGGTTAATTAATGGTCTTTATTTCTTTAACAATTTGGTGTTTTTAAAATAGAAAAAGAAATAAAATTATTAAATAAAAATAAATATTTGATAAACCAATTATTCAAAGATACTCAATCCGTTTCATAATATAAGATGTTTTGGTTAAAAACACAAATATTATGAAATTTATTTTATTTCAAAAGTATCATTTAGTATATAAACTAAAAACAATTCAAACAATCATAAAAAAAACTGTATAATATAATTGGTCACACAATATCCAATAAAGGTAAAAGTTTCATAGAAATGTGAGAACATATTATATTTCGAAATAAAAAAAAACACCCTTTAAAACATCTTATATTATGAAAAGGATGGAGTATTTCTTAATAATAAACTCTCAGATTGCGTATGAGTGCGAAAAACGGTAATGCAATTATTATAATTTAAAATTTGGTGAATGATTTACTGATTCATGTGAGTAAGCTTGCCACTATATTTGAGAAGTTCTTTAATGGTTGAATCTAAGAAAAAGATCATTCATCTGCTGAGTAATGGTTGTATTGATCACTCATGCCAACATCACATAAGCTAAAATTTGTTTTTCTAATATAAATAATCGTTAAATTATTTTGAGATATAAAAAAGATAATTAAAGTTACTATCTTATTATATTCAAATATATTATAATATAATCAACAATTTGTGATTTGTATTTAATCCTGATTCTGTTGACCGATTAAGTAATAAAGCGAAAAGAATTATAGCTCATTTTTTATTTATTAAGTATTCATTAATATTGTATTTTCTTAGAATGAGACTGAATATGATTTAAATAGTATATATATATATATATCCAAAACAAATAACAATTCTAAACAAAACTACAATATATTTATAGTGGATAAGAAATTAATAAAAGACATATGGTGATATTATCTTGCCAAAACGACGAAGTATTGTAGTAAACTAGAACATATTATTTTTACAATCAAACTTTAATATTGGTTGGATTTATTATTATCTTACATAAGTTGATAACATAATAATCAAATCATTATTTGAGGCATGACTATAAATTTAAGGCTAATTTGTTCATTTTCAAGCATCAATAACATCTGCAGCATTTTCATTTCTTTCCGATATCAAAATTTTCTAGATTTTCAAGGTATATTGTTATGACATTCATTCTATTAATTTGTTATAAATATTTCATTTGTTAACTCATAATGATAAGTTATCCTCAAAGATATTTGTGTCTAACAATTAAGTAGAAACATAAGAAGACTAATGGATTCCAACAAATGTGCTGCTTGCAAGGTTTTAAAATGCCCATGTACTAGAGATCAATGTATCTTCGCACCATATTTTCCTTCGAGCAACCTAGCTAGATTTGAAAATGTTCATAGAATATTTGGAGCAGAAAACATCTACAAAACTTTGAAGAATCTATCACCTTCACAATGTGAAGATGCTGCGAACTAGTTGTGTTATGAGGCGGAGGCTCGCACAAGAGACCCCATATCTAGTTTTTGTGACATGTTATCACATCAAATTTTTTTTTTTTTGAAAAATTAGAAGAAGAAACCACAGCTGCAGTAAATGAGCTCTCGACAATTATGGGATCCGATAAAGAACCACAATGCTCTGGTCTTCCTGATTCTAGTGAAATCCACTTCACACAACCTTGTGATGAGGAGCAAAAAAAGCGAATGAAGTATCTGAGAAGAAAGAAGATAAAGAGAAGTGTGATGGTTATGGAGCATCAACATCTGCTAGACCATCTATGCCTTAAAAAATCATTTGTGATACTCAACAGATATCTCCGTTATCGCAAAAATATTATCAACCCTAATTTAAGTTAAATGTCTTTTGTTTTATTTTTTTATGCATCCAATAATGATAAAAAATGTTTTTTTGGCCTTCAAATAGTACATTCTCGTCATAGATTTAAATATCTTATATTGTATGTATATTTTATGTTGTTTTACCTATTCAATCTATATAAGATGTTTCATTTAATTTAATTATAATATAACTAAAATACTTTTAAAGATCGATTTGGGCCTATATTTGTTGCTTGATCATATAAGATAATACATTTTTAGTTATTGAATAAGAACTTGTACACGTATTATGTTGAACAACAAAATAACATGGCAATCAATTGTTTAGAACTTGTATATATATAATATTGATCTTATAGGGATTAATTTTTATAAACTTATTATGCAAATGTAGATATTGAAATTCCAAATGATTTATTCTTAATACTATTCATGGTGGTTAATTAATGGTCTTTATTTCTTTTACAATTTTGTATTTTAAAAATAGAAAAGAGAAATAAAATTAATAAAAAAAAATAAATGTTTGATAAACCAATTATTCAAAGATACTTCCTCTGTTTCATAATATAAGATGTTTTTGTTAAAAACACAAATATTAAGAAATTTAATTTTTTCAATAGTATCATTTAATATATATAAACTAAAAACAATTCAGCCAATTATAAAAAACTGCATAATATAATTGGTCACACAATCTCCAATAAAGGTAAAATTTGCATAGAAATGTGAGAACATATTATATTTTGAAACAAAAAAAAAACCCTTGAAAACATCTTATATTATGAAACGGAGGGAGTATTTCTTAATAAGAAACTCTCAGATTGCGTATGAGTGCGAAAAACGGTAATGCAATGATTAGAATTTAAAATTTAGTGAATGATTTACTGATTCATGTGAGTAAGGTTGCCACTATATTGGAGAAGTTCTTTAATGGTGGAATCTAAGAAAACGATCATTCATCTGCTGAGTAATGGTTGTATTGATCACTCATGCCAACATCACATAAGCTAAAATTTGTTTTTATAATATAAATGATCGCTAAATTAGTTTGAGATATAAAAAAGATAATTAAAGTTACTATCTTATTATATTCAAATATATTAAAATATAAATCAACAATTTGTGATTTGTATTTAATCCTGGTTCTATTTACCGATTAAGTAATTAAGCGAAAAGAATTATAGCTCATTTTTTATTTATTAAGAATTCATTAATATAGTATATTCTTATAATGAGAGTGAATATGATTTAAATAGTATATATATATATATATATCCAATACAAATAACAATTCTAAACAAAACTACAATATATTTATAGTGGATAAGAAATTAATAAAAGACATATGGTGATATTATATTGCCAAAACGACGAAGTATTGTAGTCAACTAGAACATATTATTTTTACAATCAAACTGTAATATTGTTTGGACATATTATTATCTTACATTATTTGGTAACATAATAATCAAATCATTATTTGAGGCATGACTATAAATTTAAGGCTAATTTTTTCATTTTCAAGCATCAATATCATATGCTCCATTTTTATTTCTTTCCGATATCAAACTTTTGAGATTTTCTAGGTATATCGTTATGACATTCATTCTATTAATTTGTTATAAATATTTCATTTGTTAACTCATAATGATAAGTTATCCTCAAAGATATTTATGTCTAACAATTAAGCAGAAACAAAAGAAGAATAATGGATTCCAACAAATGTGCTGCTTGCAAGGTTTTAAAATGCCCATGTACTAGAGATCAATGTCTCTTCGCACCATATTTTCTTTCGAGCAACCCAGCTAGATTTGAAAACGTTCATAGAATATTTGGAGCAGAAAACATCTACAAAATTTTGAAGAATCTATCACCTTCACAGCGTGAAGATGCTGCGAACTCATTGTGTTATGAGGCGGAGGCTTGTACACGAGACCCCATATCTGGTTTTTGTGGCATGTTGTCAAATCAAAAAAAGATCTTAAAAAATTAGAAAGAAACCACGGCTGCAGTAAATGATCTCTCGACAATTATGGTATCCGATAAAGAACCACAATGCTCTGGTCTTCCTGATTATAATGAAAACCACTCCACACAACCTGGTGATGAGGAGAAAAAAAAAGCGAATGAACTGTCTGAGAAGAAAGAAGATAAAAAAAAGTGTGATGGTTATGGAGCATCAACATCTGCTAGACCATCTATTCCTTAAAAAATCATTTGTGATACTCAACAGATATCTCTGTTATCGCAAAAATATTATCAACCCTAATTTAAGTTAAATGTCTTTTTTATATTTTTTTATGCATCCAATAATGATAAAAATGTTCCTTTTGCCTTCAAATAGTACATTCTCGTCATAGATTTAAATATCTTATATTGTATGTATACTTTATGTTGGTTTACCTATTCAATCTTTATAAGATGTTTCATTTAATTTAATTATAATATAACTAAAATACGTTTAAAGATCGATTTAGGCCTATATTTGTTGCTTGATCATATAAGATAATACATTTTTAGTTATTGAATAAGAACTTGTACACGTATTATGTTGAACAACAAAATAACATGGCAATCAATTGTTTAGAACTTGTATATATATATAATATTGATCTTATAGGGATTATTTTTTATAAACTTATTATGCAAATGTAGATATGGATTAATTTTTATCAAACTTGAAATTCCAAGTGATTTATTATTAATAGTATTCATGTTGCTTAATTAATGGTCTTTATTTATTTTACAATTTTGTGTTTTTAAAATAGAAAAGATATAAAATTAATAAATAAAAATAAATGTTTGATAAACCAATTCTTCAAAGATACTTCCTCCGTTTCATAATATAAGATGTTTTGGTTAAAAACACAAATATTAAGAAATTTACTTTTTTTCAAAAGTATCATTTAATATATATAAACTAAAAATAATTAAGCCAATCATAAAAAAATTGCATAATATAATTAGTCACACAATTTCGAATAAAGGTAAAATTTGCATAGAAATGTGAGAACATATAATATTTTGAAACAAAAAAAACCCTTTAAACATCTTATATTATGAAACGGAGGGAGTATTTCTTAATAAGAAACTCTCATATTGCGTATGAGTGCGAAAAACGGTAATGCAATGATTAGAATTTAAAATTTGGTGAATGATTTACTGATTCATGTGAGTAAGCTTGCCACTATATTGGAGAAGTTCTTTAATTGTGGAATCTAAGAAAACGATCATTCATATTTTGAGTAATGGTTGTATTGATCACTCATGCCAACATCACATAAGCTAAAATTTGTTTTTATAATATAATTGATCGTTAAATTAGTTTGAGATATAAAAAGATAATTAAAGTTACTATCTTATTAAAATCAAATATATTAATATATAAATCAACAATTTGTGATTCATATTTAATCCTGGTTCTATTGGCCGACATATGGTGATATTATCTTGTGAAAACGAGGAGGTATTGTAGTCAACTAGAACATATTATTTTTACAATCAAACTTTAGTATTGTTTGGACTTATTATTATCTTACATAAATTGGTAACATAATAATCAAACCATTATTTGAGGCATGACTATAAATTTAAGGCTAATTTGTTCATTTTCAAGCATCTATCGCATCTGCTATCCAAATTTTTGAGATTTTCAAGGTATATCGTTATGACATTCATTCTATTAATTCGTTATAAATATTTCATTTGTTAACTCATAATGATAAGTTATCCTCAAAGATATTTGTGTCTAATAATTAAGCAGAAACATAAGAAGAATAATGGATTCCAACAAATGTGCTGCTTGCAAGGTTTTAAAATTCCCATGTATTAGAGATCAATGTATCTTCACACCATATTTTCCTTCGAGCAACCCAGCTAGATTCAAAAATGTTCATAGAATATTTGGAGCAGAAAACATCTACAAATTTTTGAAGAATATATCACCTTCAAAACGTGAAGATGCTGTGAACTCGTTGTGTTATGAGGCGGAGGCTCGTACACGAGCCTTCATATCCTGTTTTTGTGGCATGTTGTCACATCAAAAAAATATCTTGAAAAATTAGAAGAAGAAACTACTGTTGCAGTAAATGAGCTCTCGACAATTATGGGATCCGATAAAAAGACACAATGTTTTGATCTTCCTGATTCCAATGGAATCCACTCTACATAACATGGTGATGAGGAGAAAAATCGAATGAAGTGTATGAGAAGAAAGAAGATAAAGAGATGTGTGATGGTTATGGAGCATCAACATCCGCTAGACCGTCTATGTCTTAAGAAATATTTTGTGATATTCAACAGATATCTCCGTTATCGCAAAAATATTAGCAACCATAATTTGAGTTAAATGTCTTTTGTGTTATTTTTATTTTGCATCCAAAAATGATAATAATTGTTTATTTTTCCTTCAAATAGTACATTCTCGTCATAGATTTATATATCTTTATATTGTATGTGATAACACCGGTTTTTGACCATTTTTATGGATCACTTTCATATTATTTTGCAGGTGTTTTAAATCCGTTTTCAATAGTTTTCAAATGATTTCCATGTTTTAGTTTTTTGAAAGACATTTCAGGTAATTCGGAGTAAAAGAGTGCATTTTGGAACAAAAGTACGTTTCTGGATAAACTCGGACGATCAGAAGTATTGCCATCATAGGAGGCCTTATCACCGTCTGATCATCACCAAATTTTGACACATCAAAATAGAAACAACCAGCTTTCAAATGCAATTGGATTGGGGAAAATCCAATGGTTGGATCCTATAATATACCCAAAGCACCGAAGACTGACGAGGCTGCCGAGAAGCAGTCCATCGTGGGTCGAGAACTCCCACCCGCGGCCAAACACCAGTTCGCCACTCCTGGAGAGCACGGATCCGCGGCCAAGCCAAATTCGCCTAATTCAAGTTGTTTCTTCACCCGAGACCAAAACCATCCTTTCCCTTAAAATCCTAACTCGACCAAAACGAGTTGAAGACCTATAAATACTTGTTTTATAGCCACAATTTCGTGGCCCCCTCTTGTTACATTTTTAGACTTGTTTTGCACCAATATTTTACTCTTGTTCTTTGTTCTTTGTTTAGGGAGATATGTATTTCCCTTGTTCCCTCTTGTTTGATTTCTTATCTATTGATTGTGCAATTCAGAAGCTTGATTTTGTCTTGCAAGGTCGTGGCTGATTAGTTCTCTCGTTGGGTATAGGGGTTCAAAGGGGCTCTCATGGTTCGATTTTTGATTGAGTTTTTCGACTAGGATACCGATTATGGTTCTTCGTTCTATCCTTGTTGTTAATGCGTTGCTTGACTAACCATCTTAGCAACTGATATTAGGTGTTTTAGAGCCACGAGAGTGCTGAATCTAATCGTTTGACCTAGGGTATACGAGCAAATCCATCGTAAGATTTTGAAAGTATACTTACGAAGGAATTGTAGGCATAAACGACCTTTGAGAGTATCATTCACTTCTTGCGCGGGCGGATACGAAAGCTACCGTCCGAGTACTGAAGTGAGTAGGTGTGTAGGATTACGGGAGTAGACTATACACAGCATACGTGTTCCAAGTTCAAGAACCAAAAGACGATAAAAAGTCGCTTTAGAAATCCTAGCGAATTCTCGGTGAAAATCGGTCATGAACACTAAAGAATTCCCGATTCCCCAACGCTTCGTTAATTGATTTACAACTTCGAAATAATTATTGCTTGCTAGTGTTCACTTAGATTAGATTTATTTATTCGGTTAGTTTAGCTTAGTTTAGTCTCGTTCGCTTTCTTATTTTCTCACTTAGTTTAGTTTAGTTTAGTCTAGTTTAGTATAGTTTAGATTCCTAGTTTCGAGTTCGTGACAAAACCCTATAAACATATATTCATTTTAGGTTTATTTACTATACAGTGTCTAAGGTCTCGCAGAACAGCATTCCCTCCCTGTGGATTGATACCTTAAGTACTACAATGCACATATGTGCACTTGCAGGCTTTAAGCTTTACAAATTTAAAACATGAAGTTTCGGAGACGAATCTGATACGCATCATGTTTTTGGCGCCGTTGCCGGGGAGGCAATCGCTACTCATTCTACCACACTTTTTGTTTTGGTGAAACATGAACTCGCCTCTTGTGCGAGATGACTACTACGAGCAGGGTTCCTACGACCCATCTTATGCTCACTACTCTCACGATTCACACCACTACCATGATTTGTACTACATGGATCGGAAACCGGCACCGACCAACTACTCTCAAAGATGCTACAAACCTAATTACTACCAAGATAAGCATTTTGAGTCTCCGTTTGTCGACTCACAACAAAGTCCTTATGGTCCTCCTCATAAAACCTCGGACCAGCACGATGATATCTTGGAAATTAGCCTTCGTTTTGAGCGACTCGATGCAATGATCATATCCCTTGCTTCGAAAGATTATGATCCTAAAATCCCTTGGCTAAACCATCAACCTCAACAAACTGATGGTCTACAAGGCATAAATGGAGGATATTCTTCAAGAACTCAACGAATCTATGCACGAAAATGATGGTTTCAACGAAGCAAATCATCAAGGAAAAGAAGGACCTGTTTCTATTCCTAGTGACGATGTTGTCTCTATGGATTCGTTCGAGATTTTGAAGACGACAAACAAGACCACAAGCTGCCTCCACTCGTCGAACCAAAGCCTTCTCATCCTTCTGCTCCTCACCACGTTGAGTGTGAGACAGACCTCGTGAAGGATGAGACACTAACGCATACACCCGAGCCGCCATTGAAGAGGTTTTATAAGGAGAAGGATCCCAAAAAATTTGACGTTCCATGCTCGATCAAGATAATAAAATTTCGTGATTCCCATTTTATGAACACATGCAGTGGAGATGGACCACTCTTATACCCTGGATGAGCTACACAAAACGTTCTAGAAGAAGGTTCACCCGTCACACTAGAGGAAAACATCAAACCAACAATTTCAACATGCGAAAAGATCTCTTTTCATGCACACTCTACACCTGCTCATATGGGACGTGATGTAGACTTAAATAAAGCCAATGAGAAGCCAAATTCACCCTTAGTACCAAAAGACATCATTGGAGATGAAGGAGACGACGAGCCGAGCAATTCTGCACGAGACACCTCCACCGCGGCCGCTCCTTCTCCACCCGCGGCCAGACCTCCTTCCACTGCAGGTGCGCATCACCGACCCGCGGCCAAGCCTCCTTTTGCTGCGGCTCAGCCTCGTCCACACGCGGCCAGTCCCTGTTCATCTCAACTTCGACGTTTTGCATCCCGATCCTACTTCCTCGAGCAAGACTTCTTCTCCATCAGCACTCAAGCTCCAACCAAGACACAAACTGATCTAGAGCCTACCATCTATGCATCGTGCAACATGGCTCTACCATCCGAGAATATCAAAGAAGAAAAATCATACTCCAAGGAAGCTCCAAAACTAATTTTCCATTGTGATCCTGGAGGAGATCACCATCTCGGACTTTCTGACAGAAATCCCGAGTGGGAATGGCGTGATATGTTCTATACGAAAGATTACAAGGTTAAATCAAGGAAAACTTGTTTTTGGACAAGATCTTTCTTCAAATAATCTCACCGAGCTAACGACTTTAACCAAAAGCGCTTGATGGGAGGCAACCCATTCAGTACATTTTTCTTTTAGTTTTTCTTTCTTTTTCTATTGACGTTTTTCTTTTTAGGATTTCATGCTTTATATAAAAACCAAAAACATTCAAAAAACCAGAAAACACAAAAAAAAATTGGAGAAGGCATTCGAAACAGATCGTGAAACAACAAAGGAACGAAGGAGAAAGGAACGAAGGAGAAAAATGACCCGAGACGAAAGCCACTCGGTTGCGGCTGGAACGAGCCATCCCGCGGCGAAGAGGCCATCAACCGCTCCTTCGTAGGATGGTCACGCAGTCGAGAAATGATCGCCCGCGGCTGGAGCTAGCCGACCCACGGTGAAGAAGCAGTTGGCCGCGGTCGCGTGTGTTCGACCAGCGGCCAGCCTCATTCCGTCCCGAACTTCATCCCGACCATTCCCAACCATTTCCGACATTAAACCATGCAATCACGAACATGTTCCCGACATGAAATTAAACCAAAACCGGTTTAATTGATGTGTCCGCTAAGACTTGGAGATTTTGAGCAAGAACAACAATTTTCGATTCAAAAGCTTTTTCGAAAATTCTTCGGTCCATTCTCACTCTTTTTCGAAGGAGATTTCAATTCCTCACTGATCTCGTCAATTCCAACAAGGAACAATGGACCACGCAAGAATGAGAATAACTCGCTTAAAGAAGAGCGGTTACATAGGAGGATCATACCGGAGATTGAACAATAGGCGAACCGAGGAGAGCGAAGGAGGCTCGGACACATCAAGCGTGGAAGACGACACAAATATTGGTGAGTTCTTTACAAGTCGATGACGATCGATTAGAACTCGCGTGCCAATTTCTCGACGTGACCCAACTCCTTCTCCTCCACGTCAACCAACACCACCTCCAAAACAAAGACCAAAGGTACGATATATCGGGAAACCTATGGACCCGAATATCGATTACCTTGAGAAGCTCAATAAGATGGATATCAAATCAACACCGATACCTAGACATGCACTTCACCACCACAGTTTAATCGATCTCTTTCACCTTATCTTTTATTTTAATGACTTTACCATCATTTCACCAACTTTTTTACACTGAGGACAGTGTGATTTAAGTCTGGGCGATGATGTTTATCCATTACTAATACATTTTTCTTTTCTTTGGATCTTTTTAATTCTCGCTGAATATTTAAGACCTCGTGTAATATTTTTATTAAGTATTTTTCAGGAACATAAGAACAAAATCTATGATGATTTAGACCAGTGTGCTTCTACGCTATTTTCTCGTGCTAGCTCTCTTATGGTTTAGTACTAGACTAGGTGGTAGTTAGAGTGATTTCAATGCTAATTCCCAGAGGATTTCGAGCCATATAAATTCTTTATGACATGATATACTAGCTCATTTTATTTGGATTTAATCTATATTTAATTTTCTTATCAATTGTTTTAGGAGAAACAACGAGTCATACATCTAGGACATCTTTTTCATTTTTACTACTCTTTGTTGTCCTAGATGGCCAGTACATCTTTAGCCGGTATCCCACCCGAAACTTAACTTTTATTCAAACCTCATGCAACTCTCTTTGTAACACCCGACCCGCCACACAGGCTTAGTCAGCGTATTGACCTTCTGGCCTGGCCCAAAACGATTTGTAAATGGAATTCCCGACAACTCATTTGAATTTAAACGATTTTCTTAAAACACCTGCAAGAGAAAAGAAAAAGGGGAAACACATGGGAGGGGATGAGTTATTTAGATTACTCAGGAGAACGAACACAACATAGACTTGCCACGCCTAAATTACGACAATACCTACACTAAGGCTAAAACGACCAAGCAAGCAGTAGTCCTAAAACTTACGACACACGCAAACATAGCACACAAAACACATGTGAGACTACATCCCAATAACACCGCCAAAACGTGGTCCATGATATCACCATCCTTAGGATATCGCCATCCTTAGGATATCACCACCCTTAGTGATTTACGGGATCCCTCGTGCCTAAGCACTTCTTCCAGCACAACATCGGCTCGTCAGCCATCTTGACCCATGGGCTAGTCACGAGCACCCCATGAACCACCACACAGCTGCAAAGAACTGCTTTGCCATGCTCAGCCGGACGATCTCAAAGACTGAGCCACGGGAGCCCCCTCCCTTGCAGGACCTATAACGGTAACCCGCAATATTGTGCCTCACGCACGCTAAGATCACCACATGCAATATCACAATTTCAACAACAATAAAATCCGGTTTCAATAGTAATCTTTTAACGTGCATTCTAGGTTCTCAACCAACAATCACGAATCGATTCATTTATTAACATTTCGCTTTAATTATCAATATTCAACACTTAGAACAAATAACGACCCGGCTTCCATTCTGGAACTCTACCTACTTTTAGAGTAAGCAAACAACAACCAATGATCGGTTTAAATTTGGGTAAGCATTAATCATAATCTAAACGTGGGGAGTAAAGGCTGAGCCCGCTCTCACCTTTGCCTTTGAAGATGATGAAATAGGAAGCTGAATACGGTTCTGGTCAGGTTTCATTTTGATCTACAGCGATTACACAACAATACCGATTTAGGAATTTGAATTGATTTAGAAACACGGGTCCTTGATTTATTTAAACCGAAACACGACCACTAGGATCCTTGGTTAGCTAAACCAGACTAACAATTAATTAATTATCAAACTTAACCAATCCTAATTCGAAACCAACTCCAAAATAATTATTATTAAACCAGATTAAACCAGCTCCAAGTTCAATTCAATTCCACTTGTAGCAACCAATCTTTAATTGGAATCAGACCAACTAAACCGATTAAATTAACCCACTTGCAGCAACTAACCAAAACTCAGTTAAACTAAATTGGGAAAATTCAATTCATCCAATTTAACCGATCCAAATAAACCAAAGTCAAATCCCAAACTCCAATTAAACCACTTACTGCAACACACGAACTCCAACCAATCCACGTTATTACACCAAATCTCAAACCAAGATAAACCAGCTCAATTAAACCCAACCAATTGGATCAATTAAACCAAACATCATCAACATCAGACAACAACACATGAGCCTCGGGTTTTCGTCGATACCTCTCGACGTTGACGGTGACAGCTCCGATCGGTGACAGTGGTGATTCCGGCGACTCCAAGGGCTCTCCGGCGGCGGTTGGGACCGTTGACACAAAGTGAACGGCGGTGATGGAGAGAAGCAACGGCGGCGACTCTCGCGACAATGGTAGCGGTGGCCCTCTCTCTCTCTCACAGTCTGAATTGCGGCTAGGGTTTAGGAAAAGGTTGAGGGAGATGCTTACAATTGAATATATATACATCCTTGAGGTTTAAGGTTTCCATTAAGCTAGGGTTTACGACTCCATTTTAGGCTTTCACGACCAGTTATTGGGCATTTGATCCACAAATTTTAACTGGTCCTCGTTTTAGGATCCGGGATGTTACACTCTTGTTGTCTTATGTGTAGATATGTGCAAAAACGCTGGAGAGGGAGGAACGACACAGTTTTTCAGTCACTCGAGAAGACGAGAGACTAGACGGATTCGGTTGTGGAGGTATCGACAAATCAAGCTAAAAAGTTGCCTTGGAAATCGTTTGTAACTGGTAATTTTCGTACTCTCTAAGGCTCCCGTTTAAAGGTGTTTCCCTTTTTTAAAAAAAAAAACCGAAAGCAAAGGAAATAAAAGCGCAAAAGTCTTAGTGTAGTCTATATTTTTTACCAAGGTAACTATGTTTCAATATATCAGGAGTAAGAAGCAGTTCGAATCATTACCCGTAGAAAAATCTAAGTCCGGGGGAACGACAAAAAAGTTCTGTCAAAGGGAGAAGAGTCTCGACGAAAGAGAAGTTTTGGAGCAACAACTTATGCGAGCAAGGAGTGACTGAAAACTGTGGATACCAACAGCTCCATCCTATCTTGCTGTTTTGCATAATATCTAGCATCCTCCGAAGAAAATACGGTGACCCAAAACACTTTCAGCCTCACCTTTAAATTGCCCTTATATACCTAGCATCGATTGTCTTGTCTAATATATTTGGTAAGAATCACACAATCTTTAATGAATGTTAAGAGCTAGTTGACTGAAAGTTAGGATCTATGTGGTTAGACTTTCGCATGACGGATACCGTGGACTAGCATTGTAGTACTTCGGTGAGAATTTTCTAATTAAGTTCGATTGATGCATTATGTTTGTTATGGTTTAGAAATATGGTCACTGAGAATTTTATTAGTTCCTATATTTTCGAAAACCTCTTTCCGAGTTTAGATTTCTGTTTTGTTTGAGGACAAACAAATATCTAAGCCTGAGGAAGTTGATAACACCGGTTTTTGACCATTTTTATGGATTACTTTCATATTCGTTTGCAGGTGTTTTAACTCCGTTTTCAATAGTTTTCAAATGATTTCCATGTTTTAGTGTTTTGAAAGACATTTCAGGTAATTTGGAGTAAAATAGTACATTTCAGAACAAAAGTACGTTTTTGGATAAACTCGGACCATCAGAAGTCTTGCCATCATAGGAGGTCTTCTCACAGTCTGATCATCACCAAATTTTGACACAACAAAGTAGAGACAACCAGCTTTCAAATACAATTAGATTGGGGACAATAAAATGGTTGGATCCTAAAATATACCCGAAGCACCGAAGATCGACGAGGCTGCTGAGAAACAGTCACTACAAGAAAACATCAGATTTACGACGGACATATACGTCGTAAAATCGATGTAAAACATGTCTTGTGATAGATTAGCAACGAATCCTAATTCATCGTAACTCGATATACGTCGTAAAATCGTCGTAAACATTGCGACGTTTTAAAAGTGTCGTAAAATCGTCATAAACAATTCGTCGTAAAATTGTCGTAATGTGTCATCGGTATTACAATGCCAATAACCTCGTTGGTGTATCTTTGCTAAGTCGTTATAACATTACGATGATTTTACGACGAATTATTAAATTATAGGTTCGTAAATTCGTCGTAAATTCGTCGAAAATCGTGAAGTGTAGTAATTCCGTCGTAAGTGTCGATCGTCGTAAATGCGTCGTACATTTATATATTAAAATATATATTTTATTAATAATTTTAATTAATAAAATTATAATTATAATATATTATTAAATAATTAATAAAATTATAATTATAATTATAAATTATTATTATTATAAATAAAATTAAATATACAAAATAAAATTTTGAATACAAAATAAAAACAAAAATACAAAATAAAAATCAAAATACTAATTATTAACTTGGGAATTAATACCCAAGTTACCGAAAAGCTCCTCATCCATGCTCTGCTCCACTTTCGCGCGTTGTGCCACGAGCGCATCCGAAGCATCCTGATGGTCTTCGCTCGGGGCCGATGTCGAAGCTTGCCTCTGCCTGAGTGCGGACGCCAATGCGGGGTTACTCGCGGCAATGAAATCGAAGAGAGAATCATAGCCTTGCATCTTCTCATCTTATACCAGTTGCCTCGCCCGCAAAGTGTTGATCTCGGAGTTTGCGATGTTTAACTCGTTCTACAACTCAACCGGATCCTCCAACTGATGACGTGAGGAAAATGAGGCGACGACACTGTCGCGGATCGATCCTATCCCTAAATCTCTGCCGTTTTTATTCGGGGCAACCTTAAAAAATAAACCGGCAAATTTAATAAATTGAATACAAAATAATTTCATAAAAATTGAATTTAAATATTATTACCTCTTTGTATATCTCGTCCATCTGGACCGTGGTCAAAGCTGCAGTGGATTGGACCGAGCTACCAGATGAGTGCTAAGACAATTGAGTTTGACGCTCGGCGATCCTTGCTATAGTGTCATTGTAAACCCCGCTCCGCTCGAGGATCTTTCTTTTTGTGAGTTTCCTCATAAAACACGAGTCATTGGCGGAAGTTCGCCTCCGCTTGCCTAACAAAACGACATTCGTAAAAAAAGTTAAACATTTATTTATTAATTATAATTAATAACAAAAAAAAAAATTAACTGAAAAAATCTTACAATTTGAAGGCGCCTTCCTGCAAAAGACGTTTGACCCAAAGTATGGGCCATAACCGCCGGAAGACCGTATGGACCGACAGTATTACGAGAAGCGGATTAGTCCCGTATGCGTTCAATCCATTGCACACTTCAGAAGACATGTATGGGGGGCTTCGCGTTATCGCCGTTAACCTCCCACTTCCTCTTCCAATCGGAGACGGTGTTATTGAGCCGTAATTTTGCCTTCTTTTTAAATTGCGTTTTCACCATCTCGTTGATCACAGTGTCCCAATGCCATTTCTGCTATAAAAAAGACAAAAAGAATTAGAAACGATTAAATAAAAAGAATGAATTCTCAAAACAAATTAATATAAAACGATTAAATTACCGCGAAGCATTTGAACCATGTCTCGATTACGTCATCCGGAACCGCATACCAATTGTGGTGAGGCTCCTGAAAATAGCATTTTATTGTGTCAGACACACTCCGTCCGACTTTATTATCTTCCTTAAACCTGAAAATAAAACGATATTTATTAGTATAAAAAATTAATGTTACACAAAAAATGTAAATTACGTACCAAAAAGTTTTTCGCGGCCGATTCGGATCTAACCAAGGTAGACCCCCACGACCTGGTGAAAGCAAAAAATTATGCACCGTGTATTCCGCATATAGCAATGCTGTCCGAGGAGCATTTGGAGGAGGTGGTGGCGGCGCTGGTGAAGACCCAGAATCCGGCACCGCAGACGGTGTGGCAGATGATGACGGGATTTCCGAATTAGTATTATATCCCGACCCATCCCCCATAAACATCCAGTAGTGCGACTTACGTGGCCCCATATATCTATAAAAAATTATATCAAACTAATTATTAAATAGTCGTAACGAATATCACAAACATAATCCAATAATTCCAATCCTATCTAAATTATCCAATCCTATCTAATAATTACAATCCTATCTAATAATTATAATAATATTAAAAATTGATTTTTTAAATAAAAAAACCGACCGTACTTTTCATGTTATAATAATAATTATAATAATATTAAAAATTTAATGTTTTGAATTTACGACGACTTTACGACGTATCGGTCGTAAAATCGTTGTAAACTTGAAACCAAAAAATTAAAACGCTCACATTTCCCCCAAGCGGCAAATTTAATGTTTTTGATTTACGATGATTTTACGATGGATCTGTAGTAAAAACGTCGTAAATTACCGACGTAATTACGACAGATCCGTCGTAATTTTGACATAAATTTAGAAATCTATACCTTAAACCCTAAACCCTGATACACAAAACGAAGTATATTTATTCATCCAACGCTTCTCATAGGAAACAACAAATTCAATAATGACACACCGGGAATTAACCACGGCGTGGGGTTTTACCCTTTATATCTAAGCCTCAAGTGCACATCACACGAAGTAGTATTTAGGGATCGAATCCACATGGATAGATGTTGTCCAATTTCTAACGAGTTCTAACTTATGTCTAGACGTAAAATATATTTTGAGTTTTGTTACGGTCGTATCTATGTAATCTAAACTAAACTAAGAAGGGCAGTAGCTAACTAACTATTTTATCGAGGTTGTGAATCAATTTAAACGAAGCGTTGGGCAATCGGGGATTTTCTAGGGTTTTTGGCCGATTTTTACGAGGAAATAAAGAGGATTTCTAAAGCGACTTTTTGTCGTCTTTGGGTTCTTGAACTTGGAACACGTACGCTGCGTGTAATCTACTTCCGTAATCCTACGCACCTACTCACTTCAGTACTTTGACGGTAGTTTCCGACTCCACCCGCGCAAGTAGTGAATGATACTCTTAAAGGTCGTTTACGCCCACAATTCCTCTGTAAGTATACTTCCGAAATCTTACGACGGATTTGCTCGTCTACCCTAGGTCAAGCGATTAGATACAGCACTTCTATGGCTCTAAATACCTAATATCAATTGCTAAGACGGTTAGTCAAATAATGGATTAACAACAAGGATAGAACGAAGAACCCTAATAATCGATATCCTAGACTAAAAACCTAATAAAAATCGAACCATAAGCTCCCCTTAAAACCCCTATACCCAACAAGGAGATTACTCAGCCATAGCTGAGGTAATCATATTCAATAAATCAAATAAAAACAGTAAGTAAAAAGGGGTGAAGAAAGCTTCTCTATCGAAGAACACAACACTACAAGAAAACACCCGCATTTCCGACGGCTTTTCCAACGGGTTTGAAACCGTTGGAAAATCCCGACGGAATTCTGAGGGCAGATCGAGGGAATTCCGAGGGATTTATTTTCCTCGGAAATTGGTTGTATTATTCCGACGGATGAATTCCGACGGATTTCCGAGGGAATGTAGACGAACCTATATTCCCTCAGAATTCTGTCAGAATATTCCGACGGTTTATAGCCGTCGGAAATCGGTGGGTAATTTCCGACTGATTTCCAAGGGATATATATATATATATATATATATATATATATATATATATATATATATATACTTGCCTTTGTAAATAATTTTTCCCTTGTATATACGTTTCTTGTTTTGTTTGTAAACGGATATATACGATACCGCTGGATTACAATTTTTTTACATAGAGTGCGCTTTGTAAACATTCCTTGCCTCTTCTTCACATGTCCTTGTTCCTAGGTTGTTCCAATTTTTAATTCGTGTGTTTCCTGTCTCTGGTATTTTGAAGATTCATGTGTATAGTTGCAGAGAACAAGCAAATATTTTTCTATAAATACTCCTACCCTCATTCACAACATTCATAACAAAGACAAATAAAAACAAAATAACACAATATGTCTTATTTTAGATCGTGGATGGACAAACCTCCGCGTGATTCCGCTACGGGGAAATTGACGGATGAGTTCGCACAAGGTGTGGAGGAGTTCATGAACTTTGCGTCAAACAATAGCATGACATCAGAATACGGTAAAATGTCGGAATCATAGATTAGTCTCAGTTAGGGATGTAAGGAAGGACTTATATAGGAATGGATCTATACCTGGTTACAAGATTTGGTATACCCACCGAGAAACCGATTCAATGGTGCAATATTATGGTAGCACATTTGATAGTTTTGGTAGTACTTCGGGTACTAGGTTAGAAGAACCACCACCGTAAACGCAGGTTACACTCAGATGGTAATGATGCGTTTCGTGAAAACATAGCATCTTATCATGTTGAGCATGGTAACAGGATAGATGAGCCAAATTCAGAAGCGCGAAAGTTTTTTGATATGCTAGATGCGTCAAAACAGCCATTATACATAGGATGTAGAGATGGAATATCGCCTCTTTCAACTGCAAGCAGGTTGATGACTATAAAGACGGAGTTCAACTTGGCCGAAGATTGTGTTGATGTGATAGCTGATTTTGTGAGAGATGTCTTACCTAAAGATAATATTTCACCGGCTTCATACTACGAGATTCAGAAGCTTGTAGCTGGTCTTGGATTACCTTATAAGATGATAGATGTGTGCATCGACAACTGTATGATCTACTGGAGAAAGGATAAAAACCGGTTGAAGTATCGTTTTTGTCACAAACCTCGCTATCAGGATACATGAGGCAGAGTACCTGTTCCACATAAACGGATGTGGTATCTTCCCCTAGCTGATAGGTTGAAGAGATTATATCAATCTCAGCGCACGACAGGGTCTATGAGATGGCATGCAAAAACATAACTCAACTGGAGAGATAGCGCATCCTTCAGATGAAGAAGCGTGGAAACATTTTCAAGAGGTTTATCCTAGTTTTGCGTGTGAGCAAAGGAACATATACCTCGGGTTATCTACGGATGGATTCAACCCTTTTGGAAAGCATGTGACGAAATATTCGTTGTGGCTAGTAATCGTCACACTGTACAATTTACCGCCATCTATGTGCATGAAACGAGAGTTTTTGTTCCTCACGATCCTCGTCCCCGGTCCAGAGCATCCTAAGAGATCCCTTGATATTTTCTTACATCCATTAATTTATGAGTTGAAAATGTTGTGGAAAAATGGTGTTGAAGCGTTCGATGTTTCCCTGCAACAGAATTTTATGATGCGTGCGGTACTTATGTGGACCATAAGTGATTTCCCAGCATACAGTATGCAATCTGGATGGTCGTCGCATCAAAGGTTGGTGTGTCCGTATTGTCAAGATAACACTGATGCGTTCCAATTGAAGAACGGACGTAAGACTTCTTGGTTCGATTGTCATCGACGATTTCTACCGCATGATCATACATATCGTAGGAGCACAACATTGTTTAGAAAGAACAAAAAAAATTTCTATGGTCCACCTTCTGAGTTAGATGAGAATTATATTATGAATCAGCTCAGAGATTTTGGTGTCGAGAAGACAGTTTCATGCGAGGGTAATAGGAATTATCCCATTGACGGTTGTGGTGAGTACCACAATTAGCACAAGAAGAGTATTTTCTGGGATTTGCCATATTGGAAGGACCATTTGCTGCCCCATAATCTAGATGTGATGCACATTGAAAAGAACGTTTTCGACAACATCATGAACATTGTTCTAAATGTGCAAGGAAAGACGAAAGATAATTGGAAGGCCCAATTGGACTTGTCAGCTATATATGCAGGGATCAGTGCTTTCTTCTGAGATCTATGTACGAGATCACTTACATCAGCCGAAATCTGAAATCTAGGGGAAAACATACCAGTTCTCCTTTGCAATCTCGAGAAAATACTTCCTCCTGTCTTTTTGGATGTTATGGAACATCTTCCTATTCATCTCCCTCGAGAAGCAGCACTTGGTGGGCTGGTTCAATACCGATGGATGTACCCTTTTGAGCGGTATATGTTCCACCTAAATAAGAAGGTGAAAAATCTAGAGCTGAGGGTTCTATTGTCGCACAGAGCATTAATGAAGAAACTTCCAACTTTGCTAGCTACTACTTTCCAGCGCAAGTCCAAACAAAAAGTAGACGCCCCGCACGGCATGATGATAGAGGGACCATAGTTATTTATCTTGTCTATGTTCCCGATATATTTACTCAGATTGGACGACTAAGTGAAAAAAGTACGGATCGACGACTATTAGAGGAGGAGCAAAGGCTCTTGCATATGTATATTCAGAAAAACTGCGATGACGTTTTAGAATATGAGAGGTACCTAAATGTTATTTTTTATTGGTTAACAAAGTTTACTAATATTATTAATTTTCTAATGCATTTGTTCATGCACATGATGTTCATTCATGACCCAAATACGCGATCGGTATCCAAATTACACAGAGGATGAGCTTGATGTCGTCAAGCAGAATGACTTTGGTGATTGGTTGAAATATTATGTAAGTGTTAAATGAAGATTTATTATTATATAATTAAATTGTATAATAATTTATATATAAAAATATTGTGTCGATTATTGTCCACTTGAAATTTTAACAGGTTGGTCAGATGACTGCTCTCGGGAATGAGTTTCCGACCTGGTTAGTTGAGATGGTGAAAGGCCCGATGTTTATTGCGCATGCTTATCCGATGTATTGCACCCGGGGGTATGCTTTTAAGGCTCATCGGGAAAGAAGCTCAAAGACAACTTGTAACTCTGGTATATCATCTCAATCTGGAGAAGTTGTCTACTACGGTGTCCTCCGCGAAATATTGGAGGTCCATTATTCGGGGATGCTCGACTTAAGATGCATTGCGTTCTATTGCGATTGGTATAATCCAGTAGGAGGTCTACGCCAGGACGCATTTGGTGTTACATATGTCCACTCTCGAAGGCAACTTCAGAAATACGATCATTTCATTCTTGCTTCACAAGCGGATCAGGTTTTCTACATTCGATACCCCCGGGTTAGGAACAAGCAATACCCTTGGATTACTGTTACGTCGATATACCCAAGGGGAAGAGATTATGGTGTGTCAGAGTACGACCCTTTGCAGGAAAACGCAATTGGTAAATTAGGTCTGATCGAGTATTCTCTTGAAGTAGATCACGTGGTTGATTTCACCATAGACGAGAATTACGAGCTATTTAAGGATTCAGAGGAAGAGATCGGCGAATTTGACGAGGACTCCGAATCAGCTACGTCAGATTATTCATCGGACTCGGAATAATGAATTCTATGTATTATATTTTATTTCTCTATGTAATGTTTTCACCTTTTTATGAAATAAAAACCTAGCTTTCTTCCCGAAAACTATACATAAATACTAAAGTGTCCCAAAATGTTTTTCTATATTCATCAACCCCCAAAAAATTGCGAAATGTTTTTAACACTTAGTTTTATCGTCTGAAAAACATGGAAAATTCAGTGAGTTTCAGGGTTTAGCCGAGAGCATTTTGAATCCTCCCCCCCCCCCCCCCCCCAGAATCCTTGAACTCGTTCATCGATCGATTTTTACAAAATCCCAAATAACTTGTTTTCATTCTTTTCAAAGGTTTTTCTTATTAGTATGTAACACTAATGGTTATTTAACACTAAAATTTCTGAAATATTCAAAATTTAAACCCTAAACCCTAAATCCCTCGGAAATCCCTCAGAAAGAGGGATTTTCGACGGATCCTGAATTTTTTCCTGGGAAGTTTAACCACCAAACGAAAAATACTAAAAATCGAAGCGGTTAATTAAATTTGATTTCCGAGGGATTTAGTCCGTCAGAAATCTTTATAAATATCTTCTCTCAATCTCCGCGGAGTCCTTCTATCTTCCTTACCTTGTTTTCTTATTCTCTTCTTCTTCTCTTCTTCTTCTTCTCTTCTTCTTCCGCGTCTTCTTTTCTTCTTCTCTTCTTCTTCCGATCGATTTTCTCTTCTTCCTCTGCCCTCTCAAACCTCTTCCCGGTCCCTGACCTTCTTCTCTCTCAAACCCACAAATGTAAGTCCCAATTTTTTTTATTGTTGTTAGATTATATTGTTAGATTAGGTTGATTTTTGTGGAATTTGTGGAATTAGATTAGGTTGTTCGATTGTTAATTAGATTAGGTTGTTAGATTATGTTGATTTTTGTGGATTTGTGGATTTTTTGTGTGGATTATGTTGAATATGTGATCCTCAACAAACCATACAAAAAATTTTCCGATATTCCGTCAGACGAACAAAATATGTGGTTTCGTACGGTTGCGGTAAGTGAGAATTTATTTATTGTTTGTTATATATTTAGAGATTTTGTTAACATCTTTATTCCTATTTATTTTTTGTAGCAAGAGTTTAATTGGAAACATACAATCACGAAGATGGTGGAGACGAAATTTTTTTCAGAGACTATGACGCAATTCTCGTGCAACATGAACGAGTGGAAGACATCTTGGAGAAAGGGGAAAGATAAGCCAAAAGGCTTGCACGCGGATGTGTATACGGACTACATCCCGTATTGGCAAGAGCCGAAGACCGTATCTCTATCTCAGACTAACTCCAAGAACCGGAAGAGTCGCCAAAACGGGAAGGGAGAAGCTATCCACAACAACGAGGCAAAGAGCTTCAACACAACCGAAATCAAAATGGTAAGTATTTTTGCGGTTTTTAGTTGTTTTTTTATAAGAAAACGAATATCTTTAACGGTTTTATTTATTTTGTAGACGGAGGAATACGGCGAAGTTCCCGATCACCTGCAAGTGATGGTGAGAACGCATACCAACAAGAAGATGGGCCGAATTGAAGATGGAGCCGTCAGGGAGATTGTCGAAAAGGTGACGAAGGTGTAAGACGAAATTCTCATCCACAGATCGCAAGACGACTTCACCGGATCCAAAGAACCGGAAGAGTCGCAAAAACGGGAAGGGAGAAGCTATCCACAACAACGAGGCAAAGAGCTTCAACACAACCGAAATCAAAATGGTAAGTATTTTTGCGGTTTTTAGTTGTTTTTTTTATAAGAAAACAAATATCTTTAACGGTTTTATTTATTTTGTAGACGGAGGAATACGGCGAAGTTTCCGATCACCTGCAAGTGATGGTGAGAACGCACACCAACAAGAAGACGGGCCGGATTGAAGATGGAGCCGTTAGGGAGATTGTCGAAAAGGTGACGAAGGTATAAGACGAAATTCTCATCCACAGATCGCAAGACGACTTCACCGGATCCAACGAAATCACTCGGGCCGAGATGAACGACCTAGTCATCGGGGTAAGTAAAAAATATAGATTATTATTTCTATTTAGATAATTATTTGTTAATAAAAATTCTAATGTTTTTATTGTTTTCGTAGGAGATACCCGTTAAAAATGTCGTCGGCCGGGGTTGGGTAAACTTGCGACCCAACGAGCATCTTCTTCGGCCGGTTTTTCGATGGATCCAGACCTTATCCGGCAAAATAAAGAGCGCTCCGGGAGAGGGTCACAGTTTTGGAGGGCGAGCTCTCGACTCAGAAAACGAAGAGCGAGAAGATGAACGAGTGGTTCAAATCGAAGTTCCATGATTTCCCGACGTTTTGATTTCGTTTTTTTTTGGTGTAATTTTTCAACTTTAAAAAAACTTTTTAAAATTATGTTATTTTGTAATATTTTTAATTATATAATTAATTTTCAATTTTTGTTTTTTTAAATTATTTAATTTAATAAATAAAATTATTTTATTTAAAAACAGTCGAAAATCCCTCGGAAAATGTGATCGATAGATCATAAGTCCGTCGGGAATCCCTCGGAAAATTCTGAGGGATTTCCGAGGGATCGACGATCGATTTCTGAGGGATTGCAGATTGATCGATCGCTCGGATTTCCCTCGGATTTTATGTCCTCGGAATTCCGTTGGAAGTCTTCCGGACGTACTAGTCCTCATAAATCCTTCGGAATTATCCCTCAGAAATTCTTCAGAATTATCCCCGACGGATTATGCCTCAGAAATTCCTCAGAATTATCCCCGATGGATTATGCCTCGGAGATCCCTCAGAATTATCCCCGACGGATTATGCCTCGAAAATCCCTCGGAATCTCCGATGGATTATGCCTCGTAAATCCATCGGTAAATTCGGCCTCGGAAATCCGTCGGAAATTTCCGAGGGATTTCCTATGGATTTCCTTTTCCGAGGAGTTAGATCTGATGGCCAAAATCCGTCGGATTCCCGTTGGGAATTGCCGTTTCCGACGGAATACCGATGGATTTGGCCGTCTGAAACATGTTGTTTTCTTGTAGTGCAAATCGAGAATCCTTTACTCCAAACCAAAGAAAACAAGTCACAAGAGCTTCGCTTCTGCCTTCAAGCGTGAAAATAATGTAATGTGTCTGTCTATAGAGCCAATCTCGTTTAAAGTTTGATGGGAAATGACGGTATTGACCTTGATGAAGAAACGAGTCAGTTTGGTCGCGCAGGGTGCTGGCCGCGGGTCCGTCCTCTCTGGGAGGGGAGAAATGCCACTTGACCACGGGTGGAGGCTCTCCAGGAGTGGCGAAATGCCTCCTGGCCGCGGGTCCATCTCCTCCAGGCACGGTGGCTTCGTCTTTGGGGCAGCTTCATCTGCCTTTAGTGCTTTGGTTGTATTTAAGGATCCAACCATTGGATTGCCTCCAATCCAATTGCATTTGAAAGCTGGTTGTCTTTACTTTGTTGTGTCCAAATTTGGGGATGATCAGACGGTGAAAAGGTCTCCATTAGCTGCAAGACTTCTTGACGGTCCAAGTTTATCTAAAACGTACTTTTGCTCCGAAATGCACTTTTTATTATGAAATATAAAAATCACTTGAAAAGTTTTGAAAACGGAGTTAAAACACATGCAACAAAATATGAAAGTGATCCATAAAAATGGTCAAAAACCGGTGTTATCAAATAACAACGATTGAATCTAATGTATGAAAGATTTCCTTATCTTACATAATAATGTATATCATTCGTTCTTATAAGTTTATTCGTAAGATCTATATATATAGTATATAATGTAATTGATTTTCGTGATAAATCATTTTTTTATACAATGAGTAGCGAACTTACGTTAAATAAGATCAACGATGAAAAACAAAACCAAACCCAAAACCCTAAATTTTGGTTTGGGGTTTATGAGGATATTACGTCGAATTTCTAGTAAACCGTCGTAATGTCGTTGTAAAACCTGGTTAAAATTTACGACGACATTACGTCGAGTTACTAGTAAATCGATGTAATGTCGTCGAAAAACCTTATTTGAATTTGTCTGGTTTAAAGTATTACGACGTTGTTATCGAAAGGTTACGACGATTATGTATTACGACGATGTTATCGAAAGGTTACGACGATTATGTCTTATTGAAATTCGGAGATAACCATAGCTAGAAGGGATCGAAAGGACTCCAAGAGGTTTATTATTATCCAAACCAGGCCATAATTGTTTTTGGCCGAGATGTAGAGCAACTATACAAAATTTATTTAACAAAAGTAGAAGAAGATACATATATCATAAATCATAAATCAATCAGAATCATCATCTTCGTTGGGTCCATCTTCATTGGGTTCATCATCCTGAAGTTCATCATCATCATCGTCAGTACTCTTTTCAAACTCATCAGAATCGCCTTCTTCTTCTGTGTCGTCAGGTAGATATTCAAGTTGCTTGTTTTGGGGATCAACTAAAAGAACGTTGTCCGTAATCTCTGGTTTTGTAATGTCTTCACGGCAAGAATCTTGTTGCATTGGAAGATCGTCAACACCAATAATTATACCCCTTGGAGCGATTTTAATAACCGATAACCATGAGATCCCAGTGGTTCGAACTCGCGGATATGGAATAAATGTTACTTGTTCTGCTTGTGATGCTAGGATAAATGGCTCAAACTTGTTGTATCGTCGTGATTTGTTGACGTCAACCACACCAAATTAGTTAATTCGCACCCCTCGACCGACTGTTGGATCAAACCAACCACATTTGAAGAGAACGCATTTCATATTAACCAAGCCGGGGTACTCCACTTCTATTATATCATGCAACACCCCATAATAATCTATTTCACCCTTAACACATACTCCGTAGTTGGTAGGTTCCCGACGAACGCCATACTTGTATGTATGAAACGCATAACCACGGGTGAAATACATGGGTGCAGTCGTTATCTTCGCGAGGGGCCCTTGGAGTAACTCATGAAACCATATTAGATATTCGGGGAAGCCATAATCCACCTACGAAAATCAAATCCATAAGTTTGCATGTTAAATTGAATATCGATGTAATTAAATAAAATATTTATAATAACTATATATATATTAACTTACTTGCGTCTTCAACCACTTAGCAAAGTGACGATCTTTACGATCATTTATTTCATCATGTGAAACGCCTTCAATGCATTCTCTTACATGGCTAACAAATAAGCTGCAAAATACATATATATAAATGGAAATTAACACCTTTATTTATATTAATTAATATATAATGAACTATATATACAAAATACAAATAATTAAGTTATGTTACCTCTCGTAAGGACTCAATTTCTTGTAGTTTAGGAGGACGTACGTATGTGCGCTGTGCCTGTCATTCTCGTTAGACCACCAAACTTCCTTCAATTTTCCATTAAGACGACCGATTGGTGAGAAGATGTCTGGGACACCCTCTACTGCATAAGTTCTTCCCACACCACCATCATCATATCGTCGGGGAGCCCGTTTGCGTGTGCGGACTTTTGTAGCGAAATAGTATGAAGTGAAGTTTCAAATTTCTTATTTCAAACTTCCTACAACAATTGATCCTTCAACCCTTGCTAGATTTTTTTGCCTTCCCTTTTAAATGTTTCATGAAGCGCTCGAATGGGTACATCCACCTAAACTGAACATGGCCGTCTAGTTCTGCTACGTGAGGGAGATGAATGGGAAGATGTTCCATAACATCAAAAAACGCCGGGGAATATCTTCTCCAAATTGCACAACAATATTGGAATATTAGCAGCCATATGTGCAATTACATCTTCTGACAACGTCCATGTACTAAGATCCCGGAAAAAAGCTTTGATGCCTGAACAATCAAAATTATATATTGTAATATTTAAAAATATATAATTAATATCAACAATTTTATATGTGATGATGTATCTTACCTCCAATTGCTTCATGAACATTTTTTGGAAGGAGTTCGGCAAATGCGAAAAGAAGTAATCGTTGCATAAACACGTGGTAGTCATGACTCTTCATCCCTGCAAACTTTTGTCATTTCTCAAAAGATTTAGCAACATTGGATACGTACCCATCAGGAAATTTAACGTCAGATGAAACCCAATTGAACAACGATGCTTTTTTCTGCACCCAACCAAAATATAGGAACTAGTGATTTCTCATTGCTCATTATGTGCAACTCATTTCTGTTGAAAATATCGGGCAAGTCCAACCTTGACTTTCCGCTGTCTTTGGTTATTCATTTTACGTTTAGCACTGTATGTATGATGTTATCAAAAAAGTTTTTCTCAATGTGCATGACATCAAGATTGTGTCTCAGCAGATGATCTCTCCAGTACAGAAGTTCCCAAAATATGCTTTTCTTGTGCCAATTATGATTGACTCCGTACCCATCAGGCATATTAGTGTGCCAATTTCCCCCACGATTCACCGTTTTTAGTCCCCCAAAATAATCTATTTGCGCTTCTAGTTCTTCTCCATATAGATACACTGGTGGGGGGACATGCACGATTTTGTTCTTCCTAAACATCCGCTTGTTTCTCCGATATGGATGGTTGATTGGTAGAAACCGACGGTGACAATCAAACCAACATGTTTTTCGACCATGTTTCAGCTGAAACGTATATGTACGATCGAGGCAATAAGGAAAAGATAACCTCCCATGTGTCGTCCAACCTTATAGCATTCCATATGCAGAAAAGTCGCTTATTGTCCACATATGGACAGCCTGCATCGTAAATTTTTTTTCCTCGAACAGTCATATGTACGAACTCCTGAATAGCACAACTGTTTCAGCTCTTGTATGAGAGGCTACAAAAACACATCAAGGGACCTCTTTGGATGATTGGGACCATGTACTAAAATATTCAAGAATAGCAATTCCCTTTGCATGCACATATCTGGGGGAAGGTTATAAGGCGTTAAGATAACTGGCCACAAAGAATATTGCCTATCAGACATAACGAATGGACTAAATCCATCAGTGCAAAGACCAAGATACACATTTCGCTTAGATTTAGCAAAGTTAGGGTATACCGTGTTAAAGTGTTTCCAAGCTTTTGCATCTGCCAAGGAGTACTTGCACTCCTCCATTACCCGCCTAAAAGGGTAACAAACGTCGAACTTAGTGACGTTAAACAAAGTGCTCTTGGGAGACACCCCAAGCTTATCCTTGTACATATTTTCTTTTATGCTTTTCTTTCGTTGTTAGTTCCTTAAGATGGGTTTTCTTAGTGCAAGTAGGTTTTCGATGGTCTTTTGTATTTAGTCTTGGTGTTTAGTCTTGGCCCGCCCATAAGTTTGCGGCCCAAGACTAAACACCAACTTTTGTATTTCATAGTATGTTTTGGCTGCCAAATTATCCTCTGGCAAATACTCTTTAATAAGATCAGCCCAATCATCCATGCAAACCTCAGCGATCCGTTTTAATTGTCATCATCCTAGCTGCTAACGACAATTTAGAATGACCTTCTCTACATCAATCGTAGAGTGGCTGATTTGCAGTGTCTAGCATATCATAAAATCGTTTCGCATCTATGTTGGGTTCCTCAACAGTATTATCAACATTTGTTTCATGAAATGCATCAGTACCCATGGCATGCATCCTATCATGATCTTTACCCTGATCAAATTGATGTTCACCTTGATGATAACTATTACCCTGATCAAAATCTACATGACCTTGATAATTACTACTACTAGCACATGCTTGAGACGTCCTTTCAAAACCCTCTATTTAGTAAATGCTTCCACACCGTCTTAATAAGAATATATCTCGTATTCTTGCATTTACGACAAGGACAGAACATCTTACCGCTTTCTAGGGTTGTTTGCATATTTTCGGCATGATACATGAATATTTCAAGCCCCTCTTTGAATTCTTTCGTTAACGCTTCCTCCAAATCCTTTTGCGTACACATCCATCTTCGTAGATCATATATAGACATTTTATAAAAAAAAGATTTTATAGTGTTTTTTTGTTTTTGGGTAGAAGTGTTTGTTCCTTTTTGGTTTGAAACTTTCGTTTGAAAGTCGGACGTATTTATAGAATTGTTTTTCAGAATTACCAACGGATTTACATTGTAAATTTACATCGATTTTACATCGAAAAAACATGTACAACGAATTTACATCGGATTTACGATGATTAGATTAATCGTAAATAATTAGGTGAACCTGGTAGAAAGCGTGTTCACCTAACTAGAAACAATCATCGTGAAATCATCGTAAATTTACATCGAATCCAGGTCGTTGTAAATCCGATGTAATGTTACATCGGATTTACAACGTATTTTACGAAAGTCATATTCGTCGTAAAATCGATGTAATTGTACATAAGATTTACGACGATTTATGATATCGCCGTAACTAAATTTTTATCTTCGTAACTTAATTATATTGACTTTACGATATAATTTATGAAATTCATATTCGTCGTAATATCGTTGTAACGTGACGATGACATTACGACGATTTTTGATAACGTCGTAACTTAATTGTTATCGTTGTAAAATCGTCGTAAATTTGTTGGTCCATTACGACGAGTTTACGACAACGAAATTGCATCGACCACATAATTCGTCGTAAAATCGTTGGGAATTTACGACGAATTTAAATCGACGTAAAATTTCGTTGGAAATTGACAGTTTTCTTGTAGTGAGTCCACCGCGGGTCGAGAGCTCCCACCCGCAGCCAAACACCAGTTCGCCACTCCTGGAGAGCACGGACCCGCCACCAAGCCAAATTCGCCTAATTCAAGTCGTTTCTTCACCTGAGACCAAAACCGTCTTTTTCTGTCAAACCCTAACTCGACCAAAATGAGTTGAAGGCCTATAAATACTTGTTTTACAACCACAATTTTGTGGGCCCCTCTTGTTACATTTTTAGACTTGTTTTGCACCAACCTTTTGCTCTTGTTCTTTGTTCTTTGTTCTTTGTTTAGGGAGATAGGGATTTCTCTTGAACCCTCTTGTTTGATTTCTTATCTATTGATTGTGCAATTCAGAAGCTTGATTTTGTTTTGCATGGTTGTGGTTGAGTAGTTCTGGTGTAAGCCTCGGTGGTGAGGTCTTAACCGGGATAGTTGATGGGACTAAAGGCAGGCGGTCGCCCTCTCCTTTGGTCGAAAGATGGTCGATGGTGAAGGGACTTGACACGATGGCGATCGCTTCTCTCGTGTGGAGTCGATGAGTGGGATGTTGGTGGAGTGAATACACGACACAGAGGGGATGGTAAGATCTCTGATACGGTGCAGACTTGATCTTGGTCGAGTCACACGAACAAGAACAAGAACAAAAGAGAAATCGCTTCTCAAGGGGAAAATGCGGCGTTTTTATTAATATCAAAGGTAACCAAAAATACAAGCTGCAGGGGAACCTTATAAAGGGGCTCGTCAGCTAGGGGACCCTTAGGTCAAATAAAAACAAAGCAAAAAGACATAAAAACCAAAGCAAACGAAAATAACAAATAAGCAAGTCCGCATTCCTAGCTAAAAATCAAAGTGCAACGTTTCATTTAATCAAAAAAAGAAGGAAAGTATGGCCGCGACTTCTAAACTACTTGTTTGATGTCGTTTTGGCTTGGTCTTGAGAGCTTGAAGTACCTGCAAAGACAGTGTATAATGTAAACAACTTACATTGATGCGAAGTGGCCCAAGGTGGCGCATAAGGTGCCTTTGAAGGTGAATCTGGTGTTGGTGCGTCCCGTGCGTGCAGCAGCTTGGTGAAGTCTTCTAGGAGGTCTTCTGGAATAGAGAAGCCATCATCTTCAAGTTCTTGCAATTCCTTAGCTTCAACACCTTCTTTAGCCCCTTGTTGGTCCTTCCCGGCTAGGCGGCTTGTGACTGAAGCAGCTGTCTGTTCTGCATCTCTAAGAGGAAAACTACCTGTCCCATTAGTCTTAAAATATGTATTTGGTCGAGAGAACTTACCTCCCTCAGTGCTGATTGGATCGTTTGGACGATCGTATGGGCTTGACTCCCTTGCCTCGGCTAAAGCCGTCTCCGGGTAAGGTCCTTCGGCTAGAACTGGTTCCGGGGCTGTATGGTCAAAACCAATCGTCCTGTTAGTCTTAGCATGGTCACTTGGACGAGAGAACTTACCTCCCTCAGTGACGATCAGGTCGTTCGGACGATCATCCGATACATGCTCCTTTCTCTCGGCTGGAACTTGAAATGGATCGTCTGGTCCGGGGGAGTTGACGAAAGCTTGTATGGCCGTCCCGAATCTTCTTCTAAGCTGTTTGGCCTTGGAACGGGTCATGGGACCTTCGGGGACGATGGGCATCTCATTTGGGTCGGTTCTAGAGCCGATGTCCTCATCATTCCCTCCCTCTTCAAGAGGTTTTGTCCACAAAACTGGATCTCCTCTAAAAAGAAAATCATGTTGGAGATAGAATAGACCGTATATTCCTTTGCCGTGATTAGCGTAGCATTCTTTGAAGTCCGGGTCATCTTTGTAGAGGTCTTTGATGTGTTCGAAGCCTAGCACTTTGGCCTCCATTGTTGATATGAGAGCATGCCTCCTTGACAAGGCATCGGCTACCACATTTTCCTTTCCCTTTTTGTATTTGATGACGTAGGGAAACGTCTCCACAAACTCAAGCCATTTGGCATGTCTTCTCTTTAGTGAGGTCTGTCCTCTCAAATGCTTAAGGGTCTCATGGTCCGTATGGATGATGAACTCCTTGGACAACAAGTAATGTTGCCAAGTCTCTAAAGCCCGGACAAGAGCGTAGAGCTCCTTGTCATACGTCGGATAGTTCAGCGTGGCTCCACTTAGTTTCTCACTAAAGAAGGCTACGGGTCTTTTCCTTTGATGTAGCACAGCTCCAATTCCTAAGCCGGATGCATCACACTCCACTTCGAACATTTCGTCGAAATCGGGCAAGGCAAGAACCGGTGCTTGAGTGAGTCGGTTCTTGAGGTCGTTGAAGGCGGTTTCTTGATCGGCTCCCCATGAATGGCACGTTCTTTTTGATCACAGCTGTGAGTGGGGCAGCAACAGTACTGAAATCCCTCACAAACCGTCGGTAGAAGCTTGCCAAGCCATGAAAGCTCTGAACGTGTCCGATAGACGTCGGTGTGGGCCAATCTTTGATGGCCTTGATCTTCTCCTCGTCCACTTGTAGTCCCTGTTCACTTACTACAAAGCCTAAGAACACAAGTTGGTTAGTACAAAATGTGCACTTCTTAAGGTTAGCATAAAGGCCTTCCTTGCGAAGTGATTTAAGCACTAGTTCTAGGTGTTTGAGATGATCTTGTAGGTTCTTACTATATATAAGTATATCATCGAAATAGACCACTACAAATTTACTTATATAGGCACGAAGAACCTGGTTCATTAGTCGCATGAATGTACTCGGTGCATTGGTCAGGCCGAAGGGCATGACTAGCCACTCGTATATCCCTTGCTTGGTCTTGAAGGCTGTTTTCCATTCATCTCCTTCACGCATCATGACTTGGTGGTATCCACTTTTCAAATCTACCTTTGAGAAGATAGTAGACCCACTTAGTTCGTCTAGCATGTCGTCTAAGCGTGGGATAGGGTGCCGGTATTTGATGGTGATATTGTTGATAGCTCGGCAATCCACACACATTCTCCAAGTGCCATCTTTCTTTGGCACTAACAACACGGGAACCGCACACGTGCTAAGACTCTCTCGTATGTAGCCTTTGTCCAATAAGTCCCGGACTTGTTTTTCCAACTCCTTAGTCTCTTCGGGATTCATTCGGTATGCCGCCTTATTTGGTAAGGCCGAGCCTGGGACAAGGTCTATTTGATGTTCTATTCCCCGTAGAGGGGGCAGGCCTGGTGGGTTTTCTCCCGGGAAGAGATCTCGGAATTTGCTTAGCAAAGCATCCACTTCCGGCGGCAATGCTATTTCTCTGTTTTCTGTACTTAGACACTCTTTAAACAGCATTAGTAATATAGTGCCTTCGGCACTCATAGTACGGTTTAAACCACCATCATTGATGTATAGATTAGAGACACTTACCTTGGTCTCCTTGCTCATCCTGGCTTGAAGTTCTTGTACTTCGGTCGGACTTAGAGGGGCTAAATTGTATTTGCGCTCCTTGTGTACGAATGAGTAGTAATTGGTCCGGCCGTTGTGAAGTGTTGCACGGTCAAATTGCCACGGTCTCCCCAGCAGGAGATGGCCAGCTTGCATAGGAACTACGTCGCAAAGCACTTGGTCTTGATACTTACCGACGCTAAAGGGTACACTCACTTGCTCGGTCACTTTGAGCTCTGTGGTGTCATTAAGCCATTGTAGTTTGTAGGGCCGAGGGTGCTTAGTCTTTTCCAAGCCTAACCTGTCTACCATAAACTTGCTAGCCACATTAGCACAAGATCCTCCATCTATTACGAGATTACATACCTTGTTGTTAATGGTGCATCGTGTGTGGAACAAGTTTTCTCTTTGAATTTTCTCCTCGGGTTGAACCAGCACGCTAAGGACTCGCCTAGTTACTAGTAGATCACCAGTATCTGGGTACTCAACGTCATCATCAGCTCCATCTACTTCTTCTTCGATCTCATCTTGAGATTCATATCCACCACTTGCCGTGATGATCATGACCCTTTGGTTCGGGCAGTCTCTAGCATAGTGTCCTCTTCCCTGACATTTAAAACAGGTAATATCACGAGTTCTAGCTTGACTAGTGTTAGGGAACTTACCTGGTTCGGGCCGGGATGTCTTAGAGAAATCGTTGGTTCGGCCTTTGAACCGAGAGTCGGTATCGACAGCTTTGCCTTTGTCGACCGGCTTGCTGCCACTTGCTTGCCAAGGCGGGTTGTTCCGGGGCCTGTTGGCGAGTGATGTCTTTCTTTTGATTTGTTGCTCAATTTGCACCGAGAGGTGTAGTAGCTCATGGAGCCCACTATACCTAGTTCTCTCCACCTTTCTAGCTATACGTTCTTGAAGCCCATCGATGAATTGAGCCATCAAAGCTTCTTCGGATTCTTCTAACTCCAATGAGTTCATAAGTTTCTCAAATTCTTCAAAGTACTCCTCTACGGTCCGGTTGCCTTGAGCTAGCTTCCTGAAACGTTTTTGCAAATCACGGTGATAATGATCAGGCACATACCTTAGTCGTAGGAGATACTTCATGTCATGCCACGTTTGGATCGGCCCAAAAAGTTGCCTTCTCCTTTCGGCCACAGTCCTGTCCCACCATGCAAGTGCATTTTCGGTGAGTTGTGCGGCTGCCAAGGCTATCTTCTTGCCTTCTCCATAGCCATAGCACTCGTAAATGTACTCCATGCGTCGTTCCCAATCCAAGTACACTTCCGGATTAGATTTTCCTGCAAAAGTAGGAGGTGACAATTTCATGTCGTGATTGGGCTCACGCTCTATTGGCCGGGGCCCTCTAATGGGGTCACGTCTCCTTTGGTTCAGGTGACGTCGGGGATCCGGGGGAAACTCGTCCTCCATCTCCGGCATGCTGTCACGGTCTTCATGAATCGCATCATGCCGGTCGTTCATAGGAACATTCCTCCTCGCCGGTTGTTGAGCATCGTCGGCTCGTCCCGGTTGCGGCTGCTCGAGCTGGATTAGTCTTTGGCCAAGTCCCCTCAGCTCTTCTCTCATGGCCGTAAGCATCTGCATCACGGCATCCTGGGGACCGTTGTCGGCTTCGTCTTCCATATCGAATCCTGTAGACCTCGTAAACACTCAAAAACAACAGCTTCGTCAAATATCGAATGGGTTCACAAGTAAATTTCAGAAAAATTACTTAAACGATTTTAAAAACTTTGCCGAATTTACTAGAGGTTCTAACAAGGATACTAAATATTCGGCAAGCCTTAAACTCTCGGGGAAAATTTCTAAAATTTCCCCAGGGAATTTTCCAAAACTACTCGTACCGATAAGGCAAATTTCCCGAGAAAAAAAAGATACTTAACTATTTTAAATTCCTTGCCGAATTTACTAGGTGATCTAACACGGGTTCTAGACAATTGGTAAATTTTAGACACGCGGGGAAAATTTCCAAAATTCCCCCGGGGAAAATTTCCAAAACCACTAAATCCGATACGGTAAATTTCCGATTTTTTTTTGCTTGCGATATGCGATATGAAACTTCCTAAACGACTTAAAACTAAACTCCTAATTTTTTTTTTTTTTTGCTTTTCTTGGATCTAATAAGAGACTCGACAGAACTAAAAAACCCTAACAACAATTTTTTTTTTTTTTTTGAATGTAAACGAAATTAACAAAACCTAGCGATAGATCTATGAAAATAACTCGAAGTAAACAAGATAGAAAAACCAAAGGTGGAACCTTTGGCTCTGATACCAGATGGTGTAAGCCTCGGTGGTGAGGTCTTAACCGGGATAGTCGATGGGACTAAAGGCAGGCGGTCTCCCTCTCCTTTGGTCGAAAGATGGTCGATGGTGAAGGGACTTGACACGATGGCGATCGCTTCTCTCGTGTGGAGTCGATGAGTGGGCTGTTGGTGGAGTGAATACACGACACAGAGGGGATGGTAAGATCTCTGATACGGTGCAGACTTGATCTTGGTCGAGTCACACGAACAAGAACAAGAACTGATGTGATCATGGATAGCATTGGACCAACAGATGAAGAACTTGTAGCCGAGAAGCTCGAATCAGCACAAGAAGAACTTGGAGACGAGGAGCTTGTAGCCGAGGAGCCTAAGGTCATCTCAACTGGTCCTATGACACGAGCAAGGACTAAGGAGCTCAAGGAAGCTGTTGCTGGCATTCTTAACAATATTCATAAGCAACCCCACTACTTAAACCAAGAAAGCAAAGAAACAACTCCAACACTCGTCCTAATCCAAGTACAAGATGGCTAGTGAGCTTGCGGTCTATCTTTGCACTCTTTTTCCCTGTCTTTGTTTTTGTCCCACTTGGGTTTTGCACAGATAGGTTTTTAATGAGGCAAAGATAAACCGCCACACCTAGTTCACTAGTCACTCCGAGGCACAAGATGCACACTCTCGACCAGCATAGATGCATCTATTCTCTATCTTTCCTTTTTTTACTCTTATTGCGCAAAAAGACCTCTATTTTATGCCTTTCCTTTATTTTCTTTTCTTTTGGGTTATTTTTGCAATTCTTTAAACTTAAGGGCACGTTTTTCCCTTTATAAACTGATGTAAGGTCGCTGGAAACATTACCCTACCTTTCAATCAAACACGGCGCAGCCACCTTCTTGTTTCTTAGAGACGAGTTCTTCTTGTTCTTCATCTCTTTGATTCTGCTTAGTGTGTAATATCTAAGCTTGGTGATCTAGTTAGGTGTGTAATATCCTAAGTAGTCCCACGGTATATCAGGGGCTATCCATCACCTCTGTGCGACACCAATCATTCCCCACGCCTTGGAGCAGCAGCTTGCAAGGATTATCCTTCGAGTTACCGACCTTGGAGTTCCGATCTAGGGAGAGCTACGTCATGTGGTATCAGAGCCGAGCTCTAAATCACTTGGTAATCTCGTTCCAACTCTGTTCTTAATTTGTTTTGCTTCTTTTCCAACTCTGTCGAGAATTGCAGGCCTGATTTCCTTGAATTTTCTGAGTTTAGGGAGTCTTGTTTCTTGTGGTTCCAGTGTTAGTTAGACCTTAGCAACCTGTTTTGATAGTTAGTTCATTCAGAAATCAAAAAAAAAAAAAATTAGCTAGAAGAAGAAGACCTGCTCGCGGCGCAAGTAGGGTTTTTAGGAGGGATTGAAAACTTTCCTTTTTTGTGTTCTTAGGTCTGTCGAGTTTTTGTGATTAAATCTGCCTCTAGACAGTTGTTTAAGCACCCATACTCAGTTGTTACTCTTGCTAAGGCCAGAAAACGTGATTAAAATCATCATAGAACCTGTTAGTCTCATCTACAAGCACTCGGATTCAGCTAAACCCTGTTTCTTTGTTCTTTGAGACTTGTGTGACAAGTTGTGAAATCATTTTGTTACTGTTCTATCTTTTCAAGGGAACTAGTTACTGGTTATTCTCTTGTCTTTCCTTGCAGGTCAAGATGTCACAAGATGGAGAGGAGACGAGTACTATGCGAAACAACAAGCTGCTGATGGATGCGATACTAGCCCGTATGGACCAGATGATGAATGCCAAGATCGATGCTCTTCGACAAGAGCAACAACAACCTGTTCACGGCAATAATCAGCCCAGGGGAGCTCGTAGAGGAGGACGACACCAACAGGAACAGCCTGGTGACGATGGCACAGCCAGCTACTACAGCGAAGAGAGTGATTCAACCAGGGGAAGCCATAGAAGGCATAGACGTGGTGGAGAAGGTAGAGACAGCTTTGGGGGTCTTAAGCTCAGAATCCCACCTTTTAATGGCAAGAGTGATCCTGATGCATACTTGGAGTGGGAGAAAAAGATAGAACTGGTTTTTAATTGTCAGAACTATACAGAGATCAACAAGGTGAGAGTAGCTGCAACAGAATTCAGTGATTATGCTCTCAGCTGGTGGGATCAGCTTGTCACGTCTAGAAGACGTAATGACGAAGAACCAGTGACTACTTGGGCAGAGATGAAGAGAGTATTGAGAAAGAGATTTGTCCCAAGTCATCATCACCGCGAGCTGCACAGCAAGCTAAGAAAACTCACTCAAGGAAGCAGCAGCGTAGAGGACTATTATCAAGAGATGGAGTCACTCCTAATTCGTGCTGATATATCAGAAGATAGGGAAGCTACCATGTCACGCTTCTTAGGAGGGTTAAGCCGAGACATTCAAGACAGATTGGAGATGCAACACTATGTTGAACTAGAGGAGATGCTGCATAAGGCGATTCTGATAGAGCAACAGCTCAAACGCAAAGGCCCTTCACGATTTAGCTATGGGAACGGACATGCTGTTTCTAAACCAAACTATCAAAGGGAGGACAGAGCAAACACTTCACAACGTGATGGCAAGCAAGTAGTGACGCCAAGACCAGAAATGAGACCTTATATGATCAATCAAGACAACAAAGGCAAGGGCAAAGTTGAAACTCCAACAACCAGAAACCGTGATGTTAAGTGTTTTAAGTGCCAAGGGAGAGGCCACTATGCCAACGAATGCATCAACAAGAGAGTCATGGTTCTGTTAGACAATGGAGAGATAGAAACAGAAGATGAAGAAGAAACAGGCCTTGAATACTTATCTGAGTGTGAAGAGCAGCCTGCACAAGGGCAGTTACTAGTTACAAGGAGGTCCCTAAGTGTGCAAACTGCTACTAATGAACAAGAACAGAGAGAGAACCTGTTCCACACTAGATGCTTGGTCCAAGGAAAAGTTTGCAGCCTCATCATAGATGGAGGAAGCTGTACTAACGTGGCAAGTGAAACAATGGTTAGTAAGCTCGGATTAAAAGTGACGAAGCACCCAAAGCCATACAAGCTTCAATGGCTTAATGAAGATGGTGAGATGAAGGTGAGCAAGCAGGTGCTGGTCCCTATCACCATTGGTGCATACGAAGACAAGATACTGTGTGATGTACTTCCTATGGCTGCTGGACACATTCTACTTGGGAGGCCTTGGCAATCTGATCGCAAGGTTATGCATGACGGCTTCACCAATCGCCATTCATTTGATTACAAGGGTAAGAGAACTGTTCTGGTTCCTTTGACACCAAGAGAAGTTCATCAAGACCAGATGACTCTCAAGCAGAGAATGAAGCAGGATATAAGTTCCCAAGGGACGCAGCAACAAAATCTAAGTTCAGATCAAACGCAACAAACCAATCTTATGGCCAAATCAGGTGATCTCAAACAAGCTGTAGCTTCTAAACAACCTATACTCTTGTTTGTTTTTAGAGAAGCTCTTACGAGCTTAACTAATCTTGCACCGGTGCTACCGAGTGAAATGAGAACTCTTTTGCAGGATTATGAAGATGTATTTCCAGGAGACAAGCCCACGGGACTGCCACCAATTAGGGGCATCGAGCATCAGATTGATTTTGTGCCAGGAGCTTCGCTACCAAACCGTCCAGCATACAGAACCAACCCTGTGGAGACTAAGGAGTTACAAAAACAGGTTGATGAGCTCATAGAGAAGGGACACATCAGAGAGAGCATGAGCCCATGTGCTGTACCGGTTCTGCTCGTACCTAAGAAGGATGGGAGCTGGCGTATGTGCGTCGATTGCAGAGCCATAAACAACATTACGGTGAAGTATCGACACCCTATTCCTAGACTAGATGATATGTTAGATGAACTTCATGGCTCTAGGTTGTTCTCTAAAATCGATTTAAAGAGTGGATATCATCAGATTAGGATGAAAGAAGGAGATGAATGGAAAACTGCATTTAAAACAAAACATGGGTTATATGAATGGTTGGTTATGCCTTTTGGCCTCACAAACGCACCTAGTACATTTATGAGATTAATGAATCATGTTTTGAGATCATTCATAGGAGTCTTTGTTGTAGTGTATTTTGATGACATTCTGGTATATAGCAAAGACTTAGAAGAGCATATAGGACATTTGCAATCTGTTTTAAACGTACTTCGCAAGGAGAGGCTTTATGCCAACCTTAAGAAGTGCACGTTTTGTACAGATAACGTGGTCTTTTTAGGCTTTGTTGTGAGTGCAGATGGCGTACAGGTTGACGAGGAGAAGGTCAAAGCTATAAGAGATTGGCCTGTTCCAAAGACAGTAGGCGACGTGAGAAGCTTCCACGGCCTTGCTGGGTTCTATAGGCGGTTTGTTAAAAACTTCAGCACTCTTGCTGCGCCACTTACCGAAGTGATCAAGAAGGAAGTTGGTTTCAAATGGGGAGCAGCACAAGAAGAAGCATTCCAGACCCTGAAAAACAAGCTCACTCACGCTCCACTCTTATCTTTACCAAACTTTCTTAAAACCTTTGAGATTGAGTGTGATGCTTCTGGTGTAGGGATTGGAGCTGTTTTAATGCAGGAAAAGAAGCCCATTGCGTTCTTTAGTGAAAAACTTGGGGGAGCCACTCTTAACTACCCAACGTATGATAGGGAGCTGTATGCACTAGTGAGAGCGTTGCAAACATGGCAGCACTATCTGTGGCCTAAGGAATTTGTCATACACACTGACCACGAATCTCTACAACACTTAAAGGGGCAGCACAAGCTCAATAAGAGGCACGCCAGGTGGGTTGAGTTCATTGAGACATTCCCCTATGTCATCAAGTACAAAAAGGGTAAGGACAATGTGGTTGCTGATGCATTGTCCCGAAGGTATGTGTTACTAACTACCCTAGATGCAAAACTGCTGGGTTTTGAGCAGCTTAAATACTTGTATGCTTCTGATTCTGATTTTCAAGAAGTATTTAAAGCTTGTGAAAAGTTTGCTGCTGGCCATTATTATAGAAGTGAGGGGTTTCTCTTCTATGATAATCGCTTGTGTGTACCTAACTGTTCTATACGAGACTTGCTGGTTAGGGAAGCACATGGAGGAGGGTTGATGGGGCACTTCGGTAGAGATAAGACCCTGAAGGTGATGCAAGATCACTTCCATTGGCCTCACATGAAGAGAGACGTGGAGAGAATCTGTGACAGGTGCACAACTTGCAAACAGGCTAAATCAAAGGTTATGCCCCACGGTTTGTATTCCCCTCTCCCTGTTCCGTCTCATCCTTGGACTGACATATCCATGGACTTCGTACTAGGGCTGCCTAGGACTAGAACAGGGAAGGACTCTATCTTTGTAGTAGTAGACCGATTCTCTAAGATGTCCCATTTCATTGCTTGTCATAAAACAGATGATGCATCTCATGTAGCAAGTCTGTTCTTTAGAGAAATTGTGCGTCTCCATGGTATGCCTAGGACCATTGTATCTGATAGAGACACTAAGTTTCTTAGTTATTTCTGGAAAACATTGTGGTCTAAGCTAGGAACTAAACTATTATTCTCTACTACCTGTCACCCACAAACTGATGGGCAAACAGAAGTCGTCAATAGGACTCTAGGGACTCTTCTGCGTGCTCTAATTAAAAAGAACATTAGAACTTGGGAAGATTGTTTACCGCACATAGAGTTTGCATACAATCATGTTGTGCATTCGGCTTCTAAGTATTCCCCGTTTCAGATTGTTTATGGATTTAGTCCTTTATCTCCTTTGGATTTAATTCCTCTGCCTTTGAGTGAAAGAGTGAGCTTAGATGGGAAACAGAAAGCTGATCTGGTTAAGCGAATTCATGAAGAAGCTCGAACCAACATAGAAGCAAAAACGAAGAAGTATGCTGAATATCAGAACAAGGGGCGACGCCAGATGATCTTTGAGGAAGGAGACCTTGTGTGGGTGCATTTGAGGAAGGATCGATTCCCAGAACAAAGGAAGTCCAAACTAATGCCTAGAGTCGACGGTCCATTCAAGATCACAAGGAGGATCAATGACAATGCCTACCAGCTGGACCTTCAAGGTAAGTACAACATCAGTCCTAGTTTCAACGTTTCTGACTTAGCTCCTTTTCTTGCAGATGATCCAGATTTGAGGTCAAATCCTTTTCAAGAAGGAGGGGATGATGTGATCATGGATAGCATTGGACCAACAGATGAAGAACTTGTAGCCGAGAAGCTCGAATCAGCACAAGAAGAACTTGGAGACGAGGAGCTTGTAGCCGAGGAGCCTAAGGTCATCTCAACTGGTCCTATGACACGAGCAAGGACTAAGGAGCTCAAGGAAGCTGTTGCTGGCATTCTTAACAATATTCATAAGCAACCCCACTACTTAAACCAAGAAAGCAAAGAAACAACTCCAACACTCGTCCTAATCCAAGTACAAGATGGCTAGTGAGCTTGCGGTCTATCTTTGCACTCTTTTTCCCTGTCTTTGTTTTTGTCCCACTTGGGTTTTGCACAGATAGGTTTTTAATGAGGCAAAGATAAACCGCCACACCTAGTTCACTAGTCACTCCGAGGCACAAGATGCACACTCTCGACCAGCATAGATGCATCTATTCTCTATCTTTTCTTTTTTTACTCTTATTGCGCAAAAAGACCTCTATTTTATGCCTTTCCTTTATTTTCTTTTCTTTTGGGTTATTTTTGCAATTCTTTAAACTTAAGGGCACGTTTTTCCCTTTATAAACTGATGTAAGGTCGCTGGAAACATTACCCTACCTTTCAATCAAACACGGCGCAGCCACCTTCTTGTTTCTTAGAGACGAGTTCTTCTTGTTCTTCATCTCTTTGATTCTGCTTAGTGTGTAATATCTAAGCTTGGTGATCTAGTTAGGTGTGTAATATCCTAAGTAGTCCCACGGTATATCAGGGGCTATCCATCACCTCTGTGCGACACCAATCATTCCCCACGCCTTGGAGCAGCAGCTTGCAAGGATTATCCTTCGAGTTACCGACCTTGGAGTTCCGATCTAGGGAGAGCTACGTCAAGAACAAAAGAGAAATCGCTTCTCAAGGGGAAAATGCGGCGTTTTTATTAATATCAAAGGTAACCAAAAATACAAGCTGCAGGGGAACCTTATAAAGGGGCTCGTCAGCTAGGGGACCCTTAGGTCAAATAAAAACAAAGCAAAAAGACATAAAAACCAAAGCAAACGAAAATAACAAATAAGGCAAGTCCGCATTCCTAGCTAAAAATCAAAGTGCAACGTTTCATTTAATCAAAAAAAAAAGGAAAGTATGGCCGCGACTTCTAAACTACTTGTTTGATGTCGTTTTGGCTTGGTCTTGAGAGCTTGAAGTACCTGCAAAGACAGTGTATAATGTAAACAACTTACATTGATGCGAAGTGGCCCAAGGTGGCGCATAAGGTGCCTTTGAAGGTGATTCTGGTGTTGGTGCGTCCCGTGCGTGCAGCAGCTTGGTGAAGTCTTCTAGGAGGTCTTCTGGAACAGAGAAGCCATCATCTTCAAGTTCTTGCAATTCCTTAGCTTCAACACCTTCTTTAGCCCCTTGTTGGTCCTTCCCGGCTAGTCGGCTTGTGACTGAAGCAGCTGTCTGTTCTGCATCTCTAAGAGGAAAACTACCTGTCCCATTAGTCTTAAAATATGTATTTGGTCGAGAGAACTTACCTCCCTCAGTGCTGATTGGATCGTTTGGACGATCGTATGGGCTTGACTCCCTTGCCTCGGCTAAAGCCGTCTCCGGGTAAGGTCCTTCGGCTAGAACTGGTTCCGGGGCTGTATGGTCAAAACCAATCGTCCTGTTAGTCTTAGCATGGTCACTTGGACGAGAGAACTTACCTCCCTCAGTGACGATCAGGTCGTTCGGACGATCATCCGATACATGCTCCTTTCTCTCGGCTGGAACTTGAAATGGATCGTCTGGTCCGGGGGAGTTGACGAAAGCTTGTATGGCCGTCCCGAATCTTCTTCTAAGCTGTTTGGCCTTGGAACGGGTCATGGGACCTTCGGGGACGATGGGCATCTCATTTGAGTCGGTTCTAGAGCCGATGTCCTTTAATGGTGAAATCTAAGAAAATTATCATTCATCTGCTGAGTAATGGTTGTATTGAGTTCACTCATGCCAACATCACATAAACTAAATTTTGTTTTTATAATATAAATGATCGTTAAATTAGTTTGAGATGTAAAAAAAGATAAATTAATGTTACTATATGCTGTCATCTTACCGGTGTCGAGTTCGACTCCACTTGCCCTCCATGTGTGGGGGTATTTGGCTATTGGGCCGGCCTGTAGTGGCCAAAAATAATGACATAACTAATAATAATTAATGTTACTATCTTATTATATTCAAATATATTAAAATTTAAATCAACAATTTGTGATTTGTATTTAATCACGGTTCTATTGACCGATTTAGTAATTAAGCGAAAAGAATTATACCTCGTTTTTTATTTATTAAGTATTCACTAATATTGTATTTTCTTAGAATGAGACTGAATATGATTTAAATAGTATATACACACATATATATATATATATATATATATATATATATATATATATATCCAAAACCAAGAACAATTCTAAACAAAACTACAATATATTTATATTGGATAAGAAATTAATAAAAGATATATGGTGATATTATCTTGCCAAAACGACGAAGTATTGTAGTGATACAAGACTTTTTAGTCTATAGGAGGTATCAATAACTCCAATACGTGTAGTATGAAGGTTATCAATCCATAAAGGGATTTATCATAATCACTAAGAATGCAAGGTGGTTATAGTAAGTTAAGCTAAACGAGTGTGTTGTGGTTAAGTGACCTAATTGAAACAAGTACGCAAATAAGCAAGATATAAATCAATAAGCAAAAGCGGAACTAGAGGTGATGTTATTGATATAAGGTGATCCAAGTCCAATTAGTGGTGTTCATTCACTCAAAGAAGCTAATTCCTAGGCAATAGATATCTAATCTTGATTAGTTCTCTTTCAAGCAGCTAATCACTATGTTAATTATCAAGTCCATTAGCAAATTATCATTTGTGGATTAACAATTAGCAAGTATTAAGAATCATAACAAGATAACCAAAGATAAGTCCTAAACAACTAATGTCTTAGGTTTGGAGCATAAATCTCTTGAATAGTTCATCAAGGCATTTCATCAAAGACTTGGTGTGCATGAAATGTCTTATGATCTAGATCCACTCTTTCAAGCTAGATCTAGCATTAGGGACACTAGACAAGAAGGAATATAAGACTATCTAACCCTAAACACCACTAATCAATCCTTAGATCACCCTAATCTACCCCATCTCAAGATCCTAAAAGACTACTCAAGACCCATCAAGAACACCTCAAAATCGATATGGATAGGAGATGAATCCATGGATGAATGTTAAATAATCAAGATAGAAAGAAGATAGATAGAAGGGATTGATGAAAACAAATACTAAATTGCATAAAACAAAGGATCCTTCTTACAAATCTCAAACTCTCTCAAAGGTAAGGGTTTTTGAGCATAAGGAAAAGCATAAAAACAAAATTAGGTTTATATGGATATTTATAAGAAAAGTGGGTGACAGGATTAACATCCAGACAGCTGGTCGATGTAACTGGTCGATGCTAAGGGCCTGATCTTCCATCTGGCTGTTGCACCGACCTGTGGTCGCGATGTAGATGTCATGAAGCTGAGCATCAAGGTAACTGGTCGATGTAACTGGTCGATGCTAAGGGCCTGATCTTCCATCTGGCTGTTGCATCGACATGTGGTCACGATGTAGATGTCCTTAAGCTGAGCATCGAGGTAACTGGTCGATGCTAAGGGCCTGATCTTCCATCTGGCTGTTGCATCCACCCGTGGTCGCGATGTAGATGTCATGAGGTGACTTCAGTAAAACCGCGGTAGCTCTCGAACCACGCGTCCAAATCGCCTGATTCAACTCTTCCCCTGGACAGCTAACTCACCCCTCTACAACATTCATGAAGGTCACCAAGGCTGATTCATATCGGAGGGTTGTCGTCCATACACATCTTTCCGGCGTCTTGGATGGACTTCGCATTCCTCTTAGGTCCAACTCTCCAAATATGTCCAACCGCCTCCAATTACCTAGGAAATACTCCAAAAATGCAAGAATATATTAAACCTAATGCAAATGTCTTAATCTCTAATTGAGACCTAAATGCGGGACAAGACCATGATCATGCATGCGAATTACACAAAACTCTAAATGAAATGCATGCTAAAACATGCAATATATGAGTATATCAATTCCCCCAAACGTAAACCTTTGCTTGTCCTCAAGCAAACAAGAATAAAGTAAGGGAGAAGACTAGAAATGGGAGCTCAAATCCAAAAGTGCCATAAAAAGAATCCGAGCCCAATGTCCAAGTTGCAAACTTCTTGATGCGATCAAACAACTTACTCAAAAGTGACTAGCCATACTTATCCTTGCATGACTTACTTTTGAACCTCAACCTACACAAACTTTCATATCTTCCAACCTCTTGACATTGATTAAGTGTAATAGGTGTGAATCATGTTTATGCTAGATCAAATGAATTCGTTTGGGTAAGGGTAAGGTTATGAGATGAAGGTGATCTCATTATCATGCATGGGTAATTAGGTACAAAGATCTCTCATGAAATGAACAAACTTTAGCAAAATGCTAAAGGTAAAAGGCAACCTATGCATACAAGGGAGAATTCTCATCTACCCGAATGCCTAGAGTATCTCTAACCTAAAACTTCTAACCCGTCATGCCCATATCCTAAGCTACCCTTTTTATCTTGAGGCATTTCGCCTTCTCAAACCCACATGCTTCTTGTCTTTTCATTTTACCTTCTTCTCATTCGGGGATCACTTCTTCTTCCTTGTTCTTTCATGGTTTGGTGCTCCTTTGTTGTGATCTAGCTCTTCTTTTCTTCTTTTTGGTTCACGCCTCTTCTAATTCTTTGATGCTTTGGCCTTTTTGGCTTTCTTCTATTCCCTTATATCTTTTGAGGGTATCTTATTATTTAGAGCTAGTCTTATAATTTTTGCACCAACCAATCTACACAAATCCGATCCCCTTTTTCCTTTCTCCTTTTCTTCTTTTCCATTCCACAATCCATTCTCAAACGTTCACCAAGTCTAAGACCGTTCCCCCAAACTTGAACCAAGAACCGCCATCCTAACTAGCCTATTCCTAGATTAACTCCGAGATGTTGGAGCTGAATCTACATGAGAATTCCCTCTTGTCGCCCTAAACCTAACACGTTTTGCCAAGTTTGTTCGAAAGAAAGGCCTCACAATTCACACACTAATAACAATGGCTTGAAAGAAGGCTAAGGTTAGGGTAGGGGAAACTATTCCAATGATGGGATATGGCTACTTGGATAAGCAAGAGTGGTAAAAAGGTGAAAGAATATCCAAGTATGTATAGGTGATCCACGAATTCATTCTAGATTGCACAAACATAATATTTACAAGTTAAATTCATGGTTATCACTTAGATGAGGTTGAATTCAAGTCAAGGTTTATTTCAATCAAAGCAAGAATAATAAGACATGAGATCAAGGCATGGTTCGTTCTTAATTTCTACACGAGATCAAAGTATCAAGTAATTAGCGACAATGGCATTGGACTAGGCTCTTAATATGGTACTTTACAAGGACAAATCTATCATTGCTCCTAATTCTCATGCAAAGCTACCTTATATGATATGCATCTAGACTCAATCCTATATGGAATGCACAAAAGTTCAAAATTTTCAAATTTATTGAAAATGCATGATATTCATGAGACTCAAGGTGCAAAAGGCAAAATAAGAACACCAAAAACGATGTTAGATAACACACAAACCCTCCTCCAAACTTAAATTACACATTCCTTTGTATAATAGAAGCTTAAGGAAGAGTTAAACAATGCATGAAAGAAGGAAAGAATATATGATTCTAAATGCTATGTACAAAGTTTGGAGTGTTACCTTGGAAAAGGGTGGAGGGGACGAGAGGGATCAAGGGACGCCATATTCTATCACCTCATCCTAAGCACTTTAGTCCATAAGTCCATGCTCGTAAGACCATCGAAAACCTACTTGTACTAAGAAAACCCATCAAAAGGAACTACTAACGAAAGAAAAGCATAAAAGGAAATATGTACAAGGATAAGCTTGGGGTGTCTCCCAAGAGCACTTTGTTTAGAGTCACGAAGTTTGACTTTTGTTACCCCTTTAGGCGGGTGATTGAGGAGCGCGAGCATTCCATGGCGGTTCCTTAAGCTCGATTTTGAGAACTTTACCCATTAACCTTTGAAGACCGGTTTGATCTTCCTCTCTAACCTTTGGTGTGGGGGTTGCTATGGCCTTGGCAAAAGGCTTGGGACACCCTCTACATTTGACCTTGTACTCAATCATCCCTTCTTCATGTTTCCATGGGATGAGAGTCATGGGTCCAATCCCCTTGAGCATGCTCGGTTTCCTCTCCTCGGACTTAGGCTTTGTCCTCTTCTTAGCAACCTTGCCACTGTCAACCTCATTCTCCATCGTGGTGTGAAAGAGGGAATTCAAGCAACTTCCATCTAGAGCTAGTGCTTCTTCAACCATCCCATAACTCACCGTCTCACATACGCCGACATACTCAACCTTCCGAGCTTGGGCTTCATTGTCTCCACAAATAATGGTCCCACAAATAGCGGTGGAAGAAGGCATCATTATGTAGAACTTCTTGCCATCCACGTTCTTAAGAACAACCCTCTTGATTATAAAGTCCAAGCTTGCACCGGTTGTGTTGAGGAATGGAGTCCTGAGGAGTAGAGAGAGCTTTATGTTTGGTGCCATCTCCATTACAACGAAGTCCGTTGGTACAAGGCACTCTCCAATCTTGAGAGGAAAGTCCTCAACCAAGCCAAGAGGTTTCTTCGTAGAAGAGTCTACAAATGTGATGGTGGAGGGGTAATCGTTCAACTTATCTATCCCAAGACTTTTGGCCATCTCCAAAGTCATGACATTAACGGTTGAGCCCAAGTCACACAAAGCATCATCAATTTCCAAGCTTCCAAGGGTGCAAGATATTGAGAATTTCCCGGGGTTTCCAAGCTTTGGGAGAGTCTTAGACTCGATCCTTGTTGTACTTGGAGGCATTTTCTCTTGTGCCTTATTGAGGAAACGACCGGAAAATGGAAGTGAAGGCTCATATGGAGGTGGAGCCTCTCTCTTTGACTCAACAAGTGCCTCCACGGTTTTCACTTTAACCACGTCCTTGATAGACTTCTCAACCTTGTTACTCTTTTCTCCAATCAACATCATATCATTCTCACTCCCAAGGGTCACCTCCCCACCTTGTTGTTCAATGTCCTCATTGAGGTTAGAGACTAACCCGAGGAACTCCGCAATTATGTGATCTTGCTCCTCAAGAACTGAAAATGTGTTGCAAAAGTCTTTAGAGGTTAGTATTGCCTTCCCATTTGAAAAGCCTTGACGATGATTTGAGGAAGGGGAGGCACTCTGTTGCTCTATTGATTTCACTCTTGAGCTCAATGCCTCAACCTTGCTATTAAGATCGTTGTAAGAGCAAATGACCTTATTAGTGGTTTCTGCTTGGCCTTTGATTAGTTGTCGGAACATGGAGGCCAAGTCAAGCTCTTGTTATTTAGACATAGGTGCTTGACATTAGGGCACAAACCCTTGTTGTTGACCTTGAAAACCGGGTGGGGGTTTTGGTTGGAATCCACTTTGGTTTCCTTGGAATTGGTTCCTTGGAACATTCCCTTGTTGGTTTGAGTTAGAGGGTTGACCTTGAGATTGAAATTGTTGTTGTGGGACTCCTTCAGCTTGAGTAGATTCTTGAGGGTAGAGTTGGTCTTGTGGATTCCTATATTTTTGGTTGAACCCTTGTCTTTGGAAGTTACCTTGGTTCCCCCCCCCCCCCCACGTAGTTCACTTCCTCTTGGGTGATCGCGGCTTCCTCTTGATAGAAATCTTTATTGTCCTCGTAGTCACCAATGAAATGAACAGCCTTTTGAGATTCTTTTGAAGCCACAAGAAGCTTATCTATCATGGAAGCTTGTTTATCCAACTTCTCATTCAAGGCTTCCATGTCCTTGGCTCTCTTGTTCTCATCAAATTCACTCGTGGTTCTTGTGGCACGGTCATAATCGTCGCCATAGGTACCATCACTTTGAGCCAAGTTTTTCACTAGCTCCATTGCCTCATTTACGTCCTTAGCTAAGAAATTACCATTCGAAGCTGTGTCAAGTAGCATTCAAATCTTAGGTAAAGCACCTCGGTAGAGAGTACTAAGAAGTGAGGCGTTGGAGTAGCCATGATGTGGGCATTGAGAAGTGTAGCCTCTAAATCTCTCCCAAGCCTCGTTGAAAGACTTAATTCACTGTTGTGTGAAGGTTGAAATATCATTGCGAAGTTTGGCGGTTCTAGCCAGTGAGAAGAATTTGGCTAGAAACACCCTTTTGAAATCATCCCACGAGGTGATATATCCTTGGGGTAAGGTCTTTTCCCATTGGTGAGCCTTGTCACCTAAAGAGAACGGGAAGAGACGAAGCTTGAAACCATCTTCGGAGACCCCATTGATCTTAGTGAGACCACATATCCGATCAAATTGGTCTATGTGGTCTAATGGATCCTCCATAGACAATCCATGAAACTTGTTGGCTTGAACCATGTTGATCACCCCGGTTTCACTTCGAAGTTGTTGTTCTCCACCGGTGGAGCTTGAATACCTTGCCGATTTTGGTGAGCATTAGCCCCATCACCTTCTCCAACGACATGCCTAGCTCTAGGCGGGTGATTAGGACGGTGATGGTTTCCATTGCCACCACCTTCTTGATTGTTGCCGTTTCCATCCCCATTCCCACCGTTCCTTTGGTGGGGAATGGGTTTGTTGATGTTCCCAAGTGGAACATTCTCAAAGTGTTCCATTTCTTCGTTGTCAACTTCATCTTGCTCTTGAACCCCTCTCAAGTTGATCAGTATCGTCCCTTAGTTTTATGAGATTGGTATTGCCACGGGAACGGGTATGCATACACCTATAGAGAGCAAAAGCAATGGGAAGTGAAGAAGATTAGTAACTTTGTAGAAAATAATACTTAAGCTCACTAAGAACATAAATCTCAAAGTTAAAACAAATCCTAATATGGCAACGGCGCCAAATTGATACAAGACTTTTTAGTCTATAGGAGGTATCAATAACTCCAATACGTGTAGTATGAAGGTTATCAATCCATAAAGGGATTTATCCTAATCACTAAGAATGCAAGGTGATTATAGTAAGTTAAGATAAACAAGTGTGTTGTGATTAAGTGACCTAATTGAAACAAGTAAGCAAATAAGCAAGATATAAATCAATAAGAAAAAGCGGAACTAGAGGTGAGATTATTGATATAAGGTGATCCAAGTCCAATTATTGGTGTTCATTCACTCAAAGAAGCAAATTCCTAGGAAATAGATCTCTAATCTTGATTAGTTCTCTTTCAAGCAACTAATCACTATATTAAGTATCAAGTCCATTAGTAAATTATCATTTGTGGATTAACAATTAGCAAGCATTAAGAATCATAACAAGATCAACCAAAGATAAGCCCTAAACAACTAATGTCTTAGGTTAGGAGCATAAATCTCTTGAATAGTTCATCAAGGCATTTCATCAAACACTTGGTGTGCATGAAATGCCTTATGATCTAAATCCACTCTTTCAAGTTAGATCTAGCATTAGGGACGCTAGACAAGAAGGAATATAAGACTATCTAACCCTAAACACCACTAATCAACCCTTAGATCACCCTAATCTACCCCATCTCAAGATCCTAAAAGACTACTCAAGACCCATCAAGAACACCTCAAAATCGATATGGATAGGAAATGAATCCATGGATGAATGTTGAATAATCAAGATAGAAAGAAGATATATAGAAGGGATTGATGAAAATAAATACTAAATTGCATAAAACAAAGGACCCTTCTTACAAATCTCAAACTCTCTCAAAGGTAAGGGTTTTTGAGCATAAGAAAAAGCATAAAAACAAAATTAGGTTTAGATGGGTATTTATAAGAAAAGTGGGCGACATGATTAACATCCAGACAACTGGTCGATGTAACTGGTCGACGCTAAGGGCCTAATCTTCCATCTGGCTGTTGCATCGACCTGTGGTCGCGATGTAGATGTCATGAAGCTGAGCATCGAGGTAACTGGTCGATGCTAAGGGCATGATATTCCATCTGGCTGTTGCATCGATATGTGGTCGCGATGTAGATGTCCTGAAGCTGAGCATCGAGGTAACTGGTCGATGTAACTCATGTAACTCGTCGATGCTAAGGGCCTGATCATCCATCTTGATGTTGCATCCACCCGTGGTCGCGATGTAGATGTCCTGAGATGACTTCAGTAAAACCGCGGTAGCTCTCGAACCACGCATCCAAATCGCCTGATTCAACTTCCCCATGGACAGCTAACTCACCCCTCTACAACATTCATGAAGGTCGCCAAGGCTGATTCAGATCGGAAGGCTGTCGTCCATACACATCTTTCTGGCGTCTCGGATGGACTTCTCATTCCTCTTAGATCCAACTCTCCCAATATGTCCAACCGCCTCCAATTACCTAGGAAATACTCCAAAACATGCAAGAATACACTAAACCTAATGCAAATGTCTTAATCTCTAATTGAGACCTAAATGCAAGACAAGACCATGATCATGCATGCGAATTACACAAAACTCTAAATGAAATGCATGCTAAAACATGCAATATATGAGTATATCATGTAGTCAACTAGAACATATTATTTTTACAATCAAAATTTAATATTGTTTTGACTTATTATTATCTTACATATGTTGGTAACATGATAATCAAATCATTATTTGAGGCATGACTATAAATTTAAGGCTATTTTTTTCATTTTCAAGCGTTGATAGCACCTGCTGCATCTTAATTTCTTTCTGATATCAAAATTTTCATGATTTTCAAGGTATAGCGTTATGACATTCATTCTATTAGTTCGTTATAAATATTTCATTTGTTAATTTATAATGATAAGTTATCCTCAAAGATATTTGTGTCTAACAATTAAACAGAAACATAATAAGAATAATGGATTCCAACAAATGTGTTGCTTGCAAGGTTTTAAAATGCCCATGTACTAGAGATCAGTGTATCTTCGCACCATATTTTCCTTCGAGCAACCTAGCTAGATTCGAAAATGTTCATAGAGTATTTGGAGTAGAAAACATCTACAAAATTTTGAAGAATCTATCACCTTCACAAAGTGAAGATGATGCGAACTCGTTGTGTTATGAGGCGGAGGCTCGTACACGAGACCCCGTATCTGCTTTTTGTGGCATGTTGTCACATTAAAAAAAATATCTTGAAAAATTATAAAGAATAAACCACGACTGCAGTAAATGAGCTCTCGACAATTATGGGATCTGATAAAGAGCCACAATGCTCTATTCTTCCTGATTCTAATGAAATTCACTCTACACAACCATGTGATGAGAAGCAAAAAAAACGATTGAAGTGTCTGAGAAGTAAGAAGATAAAGAGATGTGTGATGGTTATAGAGCATCAACATCCGCTGGACCATCTATGCCTTAAGATATCATTTGTGATATTCAACAGATATCTCCGTTATCGCATAAATATTATCAACCATAATTTTAGTTAAATGTCTTTTGTTTTATTTTTTTATGCATCCAAATATGATAATAATTGTTTCCGTTTCCTTCAAATAGTACATTCTCGTCATATATTTATATATCTTATATTGTATGTATATTTTATGTAGTTTTACCTATTCAATCTTTAAATGTTGTTTCATTTAATTTAATTATAATATAACTCAAATACGTTTAAAGATCAATTTAGGCCTATATTTGTTGCTTGATCATATAAGATAATACTTTTTAGTTATTGAATAAGAACTTGTACACGTATAATGTTGAAAAACAAAATAACATGTCAATAAATTGCTTAGAACTTGTATATATATATTATTGATCTTATAGGGATTAATATTTATCAAACTTATTATGCAAATGTAGATATTGAAATTCCAAATGATTTATTCTTAATACTATTCATGGTGGTTAATTAATGGTCTTTATTTCTTTTACAATTTTGTGTTTCATTTTTGTGTTTTTATAAAAGAAAAATAAAAAAATTAATAAATAAAAATAAATGTTCGATAAACCAATTATTCAAAAATATTTTTTAATAAGAAATTCTCGGATTGCGTATCAGTACGAAAAATGGTAATTCAATGATTTACAATTTGGTGAATGCTTTACTTTTTCATGTGAGTAAGCTTGCCACTATATTGGAGAAGTTCTTTAATGGTGGAATCTAAGAAAAAGATCATTCATGTGCTGAGTAATGGTTGTATTGAGTTCACTCATGGCAATATCACATAAACTAAATTTTGTTTTTATAAAATAAACGATCGTTAAACTCGTTTTAGATATAAAAAGATATTTAAAGTTACTATCTTATTATATGCAAAAATATTAAAATCTAAATCAACATTTTGTCATTTGAATTAATCTCAGTTCTGTTGACCGATTTAGTAATTACGCTACAAGAATTATAGATCATTTGTATTTATTAAAAATCATTAATAATGTATTTTCTTTGGATGAGACTGAATATGATTTAAATTATATATATATATCCAAAACAAAGAACAATTCTGAAAAAAACTACAATATATATATATATATATATATATATATATATATATATAGGGGATAAGAAATTAATAAAAGACATATGGTGATATTATCTTGCCAAAGCGACGAAGTATTATAATCAACTAGAAAATATTTTTTTTACAATGAAACGTTCATGGATTCCAACCAATGTGATGTTTGCAAGGTTTTAAATTGCCCATGTACTAGAGATCAGTGTATCAATTCGCACCACATTTTCCTTCGACCAACCCAACTAGATTCAAAAATGTTCATAGATTTTTTGGAGCAGAAAACATCTACAAGATTTTGAAGAATCTATCATCTTCACAACGTGAAGATACTGCAAACTCATTGTGTTATGAGGCGGATGCTCGTACACGAGACACCATATCTGATTTTTGTGGCATGTTGTCACATCAAAAAAAAAACAATTAGAAGAAGAAACCACAGCTGCAGTAAATGAGCTCTCGACAATTTTTGGATCCGATAAAGAACTACAATTCTCTGGTCTTCTTGATTCTAATGAAATCCACTATATACAACCTGGTGATGAGAAAAAGATGGTGAATGAAGTGTCTGAGAATAAAGAAGATAAAGAGATGTGTGATGGTTATGGTGCATCAACATCCGTTGGATCATCTATGGCTTAAGAAATCATTGGTGATACTAAGCAGATATCTCTTTTATCGCAAAAAAAATTAACATAAATTTCAGTTAAATGTGTTTTGTTTTATTATTTTTTATGCATCCAAAAATGATTTGTTTCCATTTCCTTCAAATAGTACATTCTCATCTTAAATATATCTTATATTGTATGTATATTTTATATTGTTTTACCTATTCAATCTTTAAATGTTGTTTCATTTAATTTAATTATACTATAACTCAAATACTTTTAAAGATCGATTTAGGCCTATATATGTTACTTGATCATATAAGATAATACTTTTTTAGTTACTGAATAAGAAATTGTACACATATAATGTTGAACATCAAAATAACATGGCAATATATTGTTTAGAACTTGTATATATATATATATATATATATATATATATAATATTGATTTTATAGGTCTTAATTTTCATCAAACTTATTATGAAAATGTAGATATTGAAATTCCAAATTATTTATTCTTAATACTATTCATTGTGGTTAATTAATGGTCTTTATTTATTTTACAATTTTGTTATTCATTTTTGTGTTTTTAAAAAGGAAATAAAATTAATAAATAAAAATTAATGTTCGATAAACCTATTCTTCAAAATAATTCTTAATCAGAAACTCTCGGGAAGGCGTATGAGTGCGAAAAACTGTAATGCAATGATTAAAAACGGTAATGCAATGATTCATGTGAGTAAGCTTGTCACTATATTGGAGAAGTTCTTTAATGGTGGAATCTAAGAAAAATACCATTCATCTGCTGATTAATGGTTGTATTGAGTTCACTCATGCCAACATCACATAAACTAAATTTTGTTTTTATAATATAAATGATCGTTAAATTAGTTTGAGATATAAAAAAGATAATCAAAGTTACTATCTTATTAAATGCAAAAATATTAAAATCTAAATAAAAACATTTGTGATTTTTATTTAATCCCGATTCTATTGACCAATTTAGTAATTAAAATATAAATCTAAACCATTTTCACCAAGTCGAAATAGTTTGTCACGAAAGCTATCATTGTATTCTGATATGCGATCATATAATGCACGTCCTATATGAGTGTTTCTAGTTCATCTTGTAATGGAGAGTGACTTATTCGTAGTTTTCTTGCTTCCAATAAAAATATTCCGGCGTCTTCTTTGTAACAATACCATCCTAATCCGGAAAAATTGTCGGTCCTTTTACCAGAGCCATTGAAATAACCCCATAAACCTCCATTATCCGAGATTACCGAAGAAGAAATGATTTTTGGGGTATCATATTTTAATCACTAATTTGTGTTGTTTCCCATATTGTTGTCTCAGTCTCTGCAATCTTGACCTCTTGTGGATCTCTATCCCGATTTGAGAAAACTTTGTCATTCCTATATTTCCATATGCACCAAGTAATCCAAGGAAAAATTATATTCTGATTATGTTTCAGGAGTGGCAAAAAGAGAATCAAAATTACCAAAAAAATGATGACACTGGGAAAGCATCTGGAGACGCAGGTACCTTAGAGATTTCCCAAGTTTGTAAAGCCAGAGGACATTCAAAATTATTGTGATTGATTAATTCCTCTTCCGCTCTACACCGTATACACTGTTAATTCTTCTTGCTCACATGTTTGCTGCAACTGAAAAACATCATTATATAGCTTACCAAATAAAAGAAGATTATAAGATTTAACTATTAATTTCAAAGAAGAAGGAATCAAATCAATATTATAAAAATATATACCGGAAATTAATTCAAATTTTTTGTTGTCTCCTATTTTGTAATATTTGTCTGCTAGTAATATCCATCCTTGTGTTGCGAGTAAAAAACTGTGAAACAATAAATTTCATTAATGTCGGAGTTCTTTTGGAATGTGTGTGGCTTCAACAAATCAAGTAAACATTCCGTTGTATGAAGTTGGGTGTATGAGAATTCGTTTCAGTTTGGGTTCTTATTGGAGATGAGAGACAAGGAAAATGAAGCACAAACTTTAGTGTCTTCGGTTTTTCATAACTGGTCATTTCTATCAAACTACGAGTTTAATAGATTGGGTCGTATATGGATACTGTGGAAGGAGAAAGTTCGGGCAACCCCATTATTCAAGAGCAGTCAAATAATAACATGTTCTATTTTGTTGGAGGGGTACGAGGATGAATTCTAATGTTCTTTCATTTATGCTTCAAACTTTGAGGATGAAAGAAGGATTTTGTGGGAAGATTTGCGGAATCATCATGATGCACAGTGTTTTTGGAGTAAGAATTGGATTATATTCGGTAATTTTAATGAGATATTAGAAGGGGAAGAACATTCCCGTTATGAACATTCTCCTACTATACTCAAGGTACTCGGGATTTCCAGAGCGTTGCTCGCCACTATTCATTTTTGGATCTGAATTTTCAGGGACCTCTATTTACATGGTGCAATAAAAGGAATGATGGGCTTATTTGCAAGAAATTAGATCGAGTTCTTATAAGTGAGAGGTGGATGCTGGATTTTCCGAGATCGTATTATGTTTTTGAGGCGGGAGGTTTCTCAGATCACATACGATGCATAATTATGTTTGATGCGGAAGAGCCTAAGGCTAAAAAACCATTCAAGTTTGTGAACGTGCTAACTTCTCTTCCAGTTTTTTTTTCATTAATGGAAGAACATTGGGCGGAGACCAAAGAGTTTTTCACTCTACTTCGGCCATGTTTCGCTTCTCAAAGAAGTTGAAAACATTGAAACCAAAAATCCGTGAGCTAAGCAAAGAGATACTCGGAGATTTGCCTCGTAAAGGAAAGGAAGCATTCGAGATGTTGTGCGAAAACATAAGGAAAATATGCAAAAATCCATCAGATCAAAATATACAGGAGGAAGCGGAGGCTTATGATCAATGGACTCGTGTGGCAGAGTTGGAGGAAAGGTTTTACGACAGAGGTCGAAGCTACATTGGTTGGAGGTAGGAGACTGCAATAACAAAGCTTACTACCGAGCTAGCTATTAAAGTTTGAGAATCCATCAATACAATAAGAGAGATTCAAGGTCCAAATGGGGAGATTTTTAAGAAGATTGATGATATAAAAGGGGAAGCTGAACGATATTTCAAGGAATTTCTTACTCACGAGCCTGATGATTTTGAAGGATTATCGGTCGAAGCCCTTGAAGACTTAGTGGAATACAGATGTTCGGAAAGGGAGAGAGATGATTTAATAAAGCAGGTAATGAAGGAGGAAGTGAAGAAAGTTATGTTCTCAGTGGCAAACAATAAATCGCCGGAGCCTGGCGGATTCACAAGTGAATTCTACAAAGCAGCTTCGCCAGTCATAGGAAAATATTTCACAGTGGCGATACAATCTTTTTCGTGAAAGGATTTCTCCCAAAATGAATCAACTCTACTATTCTAGCTCTTATACCGAAGAAAGAAGAAGCGAAGGTGATGAAAGAATACCAGCCAATCTCATGATGCAATGTGATTTATAAAGTTATCTCCAAGATTCTAGCAAATCAATTTAAAGGTATCCTCCCAAAGTTTATATCTCAGAGTCAATCGGCATTTGTGAAGAACCGACAGCTGATGGAGAATCTCTTACTGGCCCCGAACTAGTAAAAAATTATCATAAGGACTCAATCTCGCCTAGATGTGCCATGAAGATTGACATTTCGAAAGCTTTCGATTCTGTAAAATGGAGCTTCGTGTGAAACATTCTTCATGCTGTGAGGCTACCGAAGTAGTTTATTCATTGGATTATGCTTTGTGCAATGATAAGCTCAAATTAATACCCTAAAAGTACTAAAGTTTTGTCGATTGTAATACTTAGGGATCGAATCCACAAAGACTCAAGGAAACACACAATAGATTGTATAGATGAAAATTAAGCTAAGTGATCAATGGAATTGAAAGCAAATACGTAAATTAAACTGTTGTAAATTCGATGGGAGAAAGATAGGTTCATGGTATTTCTCAGGAAATCAATAAATGCAAATAAACTAACTAATCAGGGTTCAGGTTACAAACAGTTCTTGAACTCAAATCACTAAAGTATAATTAACCAACTCTCGTTGCGAGAATTATCTAAGTCTAAATCCTAGAATTCCAAATCTCTTTGCGAATCCTAAAGTCTAAACCAGCTTTTAGTTCAAGTTTGATTTGTTCACAAAATAACTAAACAAAATCTCTTTGTGAATAGTTATTTTGCTCACCCTAAGTTCTATCAGGTTTCTCAATTGCACTCTCGTGCCCAATCGATTAACCTAAGATCTAAGTTCTAGGTGATCAATCCAGAATTAGCTATGAGAACAACCTATGGTGAAGAACTAATTCAGATTATGAACCCTAAACAACTAATCAACCTAGCATTCAAAGAAATCCCTGATGAGAACCATAAACCTAACAAGAGATCTACTCAGACATGGAGATTGCAACAATAAACATGACTGGATAAATATTTGAATAAATAATAAAGAAGAGAGTAAAACAAGGATTCAAAATCTTCTCTCGGACGAACCGAGTTTCAGACTTGTCTACCTTCCTTAGCTCTCTCACAAAACCAAAAGTAAAATAACGCATAGCCATCAAAGTGGCTGTAAATCCTAATAAATAACCTAAGTCACGTTTTGGGGCTTCTTGTAAATAATAAAGTCTTCTGGGGCAATTTTCAGTTTCTTAAATCTTCATAAAAGTCGTGATCCTTCTGTCTCTTCGACGGGTATCGATCGAAACCATAAGTGTATCGATCGATACTCATGCATCAAATCGGTGTCTCAGCTACAGGATCTCTTCTTGGCTCCAAAATGCTCCAAAATGCTTCAGTATTTCCAATAATGCTCCAAACGTACCTAAAACCTGAAAAGACTCTAAAAGACTCCAAAATACTAGAAAGACTCTAATAAAAGGACTTATATCATGGCTTAAAACAAGTAAAAACCATGATATATCATGTAACAACAGCCTCTTTCTCAATTCAGATCAACGGAGAGCTGGCGGGATATTTTCAAAGTAGTAGAGGTCTCCGTCGAGGATGCTCTCTTTCTCCTTACCTATTCGTCATATGCATGAATATTCTATCACATATGCTGGATCGAGCAGGGGCGACTCGCAAATTTGGATATCATCATAAATGCAAAAAATCTCAAATTAACGCTTTTATGTTTCGCATATGATCTAATGGTGTTTACGGATGGGCAATTAAGATCAATTGAAGGTATTATGAAAGCATTTGATGATTTTGCTAAATTTTCAGGATTGAAAATCAGCATTGAAAAGTCCACAATATATTTTGGAGGAGATCCAACGCAGATCCGAACGAATATTAAATCTCGATTTCCATTTGCTTTGGGTAGTTTACCGGTGAGATATATGGGCCTTCCGCTGCTTACGAAGCGAATGTGAAAGCAGGATTATGCCCCAATGTTGGATAAAATTAGAGCTAGAATTGGTACATGAATAGATCGGTTCTTATCATATGCACGTATAGTTCAACTCATTAGTTCAGTGATAAAGGGACTCACAAATTTCTGGCTCTCTGCTTTTTGACTCCCACAAAGTTGTATTAAGGAGATAGAGAGCCTCATGTCACGGCCCAATCTCATATCAAGTCCGTGACACTATGCTCTGCTTTCTTGTGGTCATGTCCATAGCTAAGCACTCAGAAATAAAAAATATATTGGAGTGATGTATGCCGACCCAAGTATGAAGGTGGACTGGGAATTAGACGACTTAAGGAGGTGAATGTGGTATGCTGCTTAAAATTGATTTGGCGACTAGTTTCCACAAACAATTCTTTATGGGTTAAATGGATCAAGAATCATATCATCCGCAAGGATTCTTTCTGGTCAATGAGAGATAATCAATCCGCAACTTCGGGCTCGTGGATGTGGCGCAAGTTGATCAAATACAGAGATGTAGCGAGGAAATTCTACAAAGTCGACACAAAGAGCGGTACATCAACTTTATTTTGGCATGATAATTGGTCCACTTTAGGATCTTTGATAGATCTTACTGGAGCAAGGGGAATTATCGATTTGGGGATTCCTGTCTATGTTATTGTATCCTCTGTTCTAGACTCACATCGAAGTAGGAGGCGACGAGGGGAAGTACTAAATAAAATCAAGGATGAGACTCAATCGATGAGGGATCGAAGATCAAATGACGAGAATCAATCACTTTGGCGGCTAAAGAATGGAAATTACAAAGCCAACTTCTACGCGAAAGACACTTGGATGAAAATCCGGGAAGAACAACAGAAAGTGCATTGGGCGAAAAGGTTGTGGTTTAAGAATAGAACTATGAATTTTTCTTTCATTACGTGGCTTGCCATTCATAACATATTGACTACAAGTGACAGAATACGAACCTGGAATTCGGGAATCTCACAAGAGTGTGTTTTGTGTGTCAATAAACTGGAAACTCGAAGTCATCTAGTTTCTCATGCTCGTATTCTCAAGAAATCTGGGAAAATTTCGAAGGGGGTCATCTCCGGAGTAATTTCACCTCAGATTAGGATTTAATGCTCCCTCTCATTTCAGCACCGGCAGGGTCGTACACCGACCATTTTCTATTACGATACGTTTTTTAGACTACGATCTCCCATATCTGGAAGGAAAGAAATGGTCATCGCCACGGGGACCTACCAAAATCTGTGCGTTACCTTATCAGGCTCATTGACGAAACTATGAAAAACAGAATCACCACCATTAGACTCACCGATCCGAGCTATGAAAATGCTCAGCTCTCTTGACTTGCTACTCGTCAATAAGGAGTTGAAATAGTTTCGTAAACTTGATTCTGGTTTTTTTTAAAATAAACGCTGCACTTGATGTAAACAATGGGTTTTAAAAAATATATATATATAATTTAACATTCACTTCCAAAAAAAAATAATAATAATATTTATCTGCAATTTCTCCATCTTTGTGGTCTTCATCACCACCTCATTGATGAAAGAAATTGTATTGAAAGATTTGAGGCTTGTGGTGGTGAAAGAAGAACTTTCTATATATAATAACAAATGAGTGGTTGTTTTTTCAATTCGTATGTTACATGTCAATTAAGTGGTCAATTAATTTAGTTTAAATGTGTTTTAAAATCGTATGGTACAAACTTATATTTTCAATTTTTACTGTTATAGCTAGAATTACAACGGTCAAAATTTATATATAGGAATAAACGAAAAAGTTTGGCTTATATTTAATAAAAAAAAGAAATGAATGGCTTTTGAGCTATAAACAAAAAGTATATTGCTCAGAGCAAGCTGAGAGTAGAATGAGCTTAGTATTTCGTTATTGGGAGTGTTTACACAAGAACAAGAATAAACAAAAGCTCAGTGTTTAAGTGTGTAGTGCTAGTTTCCAGAAGAAGAACATGTTCTGCTCTTTGCCATAGTCCCTGTTTTATACTCCGATTTCGTTTTTAATGTTGTCATTTACTCCGTTTAATTCACCATAAATGGTCTTTAATTCAGAGGTTACGGTCAGACGTTATGTTTAAGCGCCTTAAATTACCGTTTTGAACAAGTATTTGGTCTTGGTGGGGTTGACTGACAAATTCACATTTATTCCCCTTTGACCGTAAACTCACCCCGACATGTCTTTTAGCTCAGCTTGTCACCTTGCATGTGTCTTTGACTTCTCCGGCCCTTTGACCGTTGTTCATTGGGTTTGTTTTACTAGGCTGGGATCCAAACTCTGTTGTAGTCCCAATTTATGTGACTCAGGATGACGCTGAAGTCCGCTTGCCCAACGGGTTCTTTCCCAAGTACAACTTGTTAGTGTCCCTTAAAAACCCCCACTCCCCCCAACCGTGAGAAGATTGGAAGTTCCTCGCGTCGCCTGAAAAAGCTGAAGTACAACTAGGACTTCGGCTATAAGGAAAATATCCCTATCGTGAGGAACCCACTTGCGACGGCGACTCTGCTTCAGAATTATCACGAGGCAGGAGCGGAGATCCCTCCTTTAAGTAAATTCTCAAAGGATTGTCATCAAAACTTCACCCGGTTCGCTGAAACCCTCCTTCCAAAATGCTGATCTCGGAGTTTGCACTATTTAACTCGTTTCGCAACACAATCGGATCCTCGAACTGATGATGTGCGGAAGACGAGGCGACGACACTCTCGCGGATCGATCTTATCCCTAAAACTCTGCCCTTTTTCTTCGGGGAAACTTTAAAAAACAAATCGGTAAATTTAATAAATTGAATACAAAATAATTTCGTAAAAATTGAATTTGAATATTATTACCTCTTCGTATATCTCGTCCATCTGGGCCGTGGTCAAAGTCGCAGTGGATTGGACCGAGCTACCAGATGAGTGCTGCTGAGAGAATTGAGTTTGACGCTCGACGATCCTTGCTATAACGCCATTTTAAACCTTCTCCGCTCGAGGATCCACAAAAGAACCATCTTTCTTTTCGTGAGTTTCCTCAAAAACACGGGTCATTGGTGGAAGTTCACCTCCGCTTGCCTAACAAAACGACATTCGTAAAAAAAGTTAAACAGTTATTGATTAATTTTAATTAATAACAAAAATAAAAATTAACCAACAAAATCTTACCATTTGAAAGCGCTTTCCCACAAAAGACGTTTGACCCAAAGTATGCGCCATAACCGCCGGAAGACCGTCTGGACCGTCAGCATTATGAGAAGCGGAACACTTGCCGGCCACTATCTGCGAGTGCAGATTAGTTCAGTACGCCTTTAATCCGTTCCACACTTCAGAGGACATGTATGGGGGCTTCGCGTTATCGCTGTTAACCTCCCACTTCCTCTTCCAATCGGAGACGGTGTTATTGAGCCGCAATTTTGCCTTCTTTTTAAATTGCGTCTTCACCATCTCGTTGATCCCAATGTCCCAGTGCCATTTTTGCTATAAAAAAAAGACAAAAGAATTAGAAACGATTAAATAAAAATAATAAATTCTCAAAAACAAAATTAGAAAACGATTAAGTTATCGTGAAGCATTTGAACCATGTCTCGATCACGTTGTCCGCAACCGCATACCAATTGTGGTGAGGCTCATGGAAATAGCCTTTTATTTTGTCTGACACACTCCGTCCGACTTTGTTATCTTCCTTAAATCTGAAAAATAAAACGATATTTATTAGTATAAAAAAATAATGTTACGAACAAAAAACAAATTACGTACCAAAAAGTATTTGGCGGGCGATTCGGATCTAAACGAGGTAGACCCTCACGACCCGGCGAAAGCATAAAATCATGCACCGTGTATTCCGCATATAGCAATGCGGGAAGATGAGCATTTAGAGGAGGTAGCGGCGGCGCTGGTGAAGACCCAGAATCCGGCACCACAGATGGTGTGGCAGAAGATTACGGGATTTCTGAATTAGTATTCGGTCCCGACCCATCGCCCATAAACATGCGGTAGTGCGACTTACGTGGCCCCATATATATCTACAAAAAAATTATATCAAACTAATTAATAAATTGTTGTAACGAAAATCAAAAACATAATCCAATAATTCCAATCCTATCTAAATTATCCAATACTATCTAATAATTATAATCCTATCTAACAATTATAATAATATTAAATATTGAATTAAAAATAAACTAACATGAGTCGAGAGAGAGTGGTGGTATAGAGAGAGAGTGAGTTTGATGAGAGAGAGAGAGAGAGAAAATTGAGTTGTGAGTTCGAAGAGAAAAGTTCGGCTTGTTTATATAGAGTTTGTGGCCGCCGTAAAATCGATGTAATTTTATGACGATGTTATGACGGTTCCGTCGTAAAATCGTAGTAAAATTAAAACCAAAAAATAAACCAATCAGATTTCCCCCCACCCCCACGCGGTAAATTTAATGTTTTCAATTTATGACGAATTTACGATAGATCCGTCGTAAAATCGTCATAAAATTGAAACCGAAAATTAAACCGCTCACATTCCCCCCCCCCCACGCGGCAAATTTAATGTTTTCTATTTACGACGGATCTGTCGTAACTTAACGACGTAATTACTACGGATCCGTCCTAATTTCATCGTATATTTAGAAATCTAAACCCTAATACACAAAACTGTCTAGTATTAACGAAGTATATTTTTGAATCCTATATTTCTCATTGTATACAACAAATTCAATAACGACGACTGAATCTAATTTATGGAAGATTTCCTTATCTTACATAATAATGTATATCTTTTGTTCTTATAAGTTTATTCGTAACATCTATGTAGTATATAATGTAATTGATTTTAGTGATAACTCATTTTTTATACAATGAGTAGAGAACTTACGTAAAATAAGATCAACGATTAAAAACCAAACCAAACCCTAAACCCTAAATTTTATGGTTTAGGTTTTACGAAGACATTACATCGATTTACTAGTAAATCGTCGTAATGTCATCGTAAACTTTAAACTAAAATTTAAATTTGATGGTTAAATTTTACGACGATTTACTAGTAATTCGATGTATTGTCGTTGTAAAACTTTAAAGTTTACGACGATGTTACGGCGATTTACTAGTATATCGTCGTAATATCGTCGTAAACTTTAACCGATATTTGAATTTGTTGGTTTAAAGTATTACGACGATGTTATCAAAAGGTTACGACGATGTTATCGAAATGTTATGACCATTATGTCTTACTGAAATTCAGAGATAGCCATAGATGGGATCGAAAGGACTCCCAGAGGTTTAATATTATCCAAATCATAAAATTTTTATTCCGCAGAGATGTAGAGCAATTATACAAAATTTATTATACAAATGTAGAGCAATTACATATATCATAAATCAATCAAAATCATCATCTTCGTTGGGTTCATCTTCGTTGGGTTCATCTTCATTGGGTTCATCTTCATTGGGTTCATCATCTTGAAGTTCATCATCATCGTCTGTACTCTCTTCAAACTCACCGGAATCGCCTTCTTCTTCTGTGTCGTCAGGTCGATATTCAAGTTGCCTGTTTTGAGGATCAACTAAAAGAACGTTGTTCGTAATCACTGGTTCTGTAATGTCATCACGGCAAGAATCTTGTTGCATTGGAAGATCGTCAACACCAATAATTTTATCCCTTGGAGCGATTTTAATAACCGATAACTCGCGGATATGGAACAAATGAGATCCTAGTGGTTTGAACTCGCGGATATGGAACAAATGTTACTTGTTCTTCTTGTGATGCTAGGATAAATGGCTCAAACTTGTTGTATCGTCGTGAGTTTTTGACGTCAACCACACTAAATTTGTTAATTCGCACCCTTCGACCGATTGTTGGATCGAACTAATCACATTTGAAGAGAACGCATTTCATATTAACCAAGCCGGGGTACTCCACTTCTATTATATACCGCAACACCCCATAATAATCTATTTCACCCTTAACATATACTCTGTAGTTGGTAGTTTCCCGGCGAACGCCGTACTTGTATGTATGAAACACATAACCTCGGGTGAAATACATGGGTGCAGTCGTTATCTTCGCGAGGGGGCCTTGGAGTAACTCATGAAACCATATTGGATATTCGGGGTCGCCATAATCCACCTATAAAAAGCATATCACTAAGTTTGCATGTTAAATTGAGTATTGATGTAATTAAATGAAATATTTATAATAACTATATATTAACTTACTTGCGTCTTCAACCACTTAGCAAAGTGACGATCTTTACAATCGTTTATATTATCATCTGAAACACCTTCAATGCATTCATTTACCTTGCTAACAAATAAGCTGCAAAATACATATATATAAATGGAAATTAACACCTTTATTATATTAATTAATATATAATGAACTATATATACAAAATACAAATAAGTTACGTTACCTCTCGTAAGGACTCAGTTCCTCGCAGTTTAGGAGGATGTACGTATGTGCGTTGTGCCTGTCATTCTCGTTAGACCACCAAACTTCCTTCAATTTTCCACTAAGACGACCGATTGGTGAGAAGATGTCTGGAACACCCTGTACTACATAAGTTCTTCCCACACAACCATCATCATATCGTCGGGGAGCCCGTTTGCGTGTGCGGACTTTTGTAGCAAAATAGTATGAAGTGAAGTGTGAAGATTCTTCTGTCAAACTTTCTGCAACAATTGATCATTCAACCCTTGCTATATTTTTTTCCTTCCCCTTTAAATGTTTCATGAAGCGCTCAAATGGGTACATCCACCTAAACTGATTAGGGCCACCTAGTTCTGCTTCGTGAGGGAGGTGAATGGAAAGATATTCCATAACATCAAAAAACTTCGGGGGAGAATATCTTCTCCAAATTGCACAACAATATTGGAATATTAGTAGCCAGATGTGCAATTACATCTTCTGACAACGTCCGTGTACTAAGATCCCAGAAAAAAGCTTCGATACCTGAACAATCAAAATTATATATTGTAATATTTGAAAATATATAATTAATATCAATAATTTTATATGTGATGATGTATCTTACCTCCAATTGCTTCATGAACATTTCCTGGAAGGAGTTCGGCAAATGCAAAAGGAATTAATCATTGCATAAACACGTGGCAGTCATGACTATTCATTCCTTAAAACTTTTGTCATTTCTCAACAGATTTATCAAGATTGGATACGTACCCATCAGGAAACTTCACGTCAGATGAAACCCAATTAAACAACGATGCATTTTCTTCTGCACCCAACCAAAATATAGGAACTGGTGATTTCCCATTGCTCATTATGTGCAACTCATTTCTGTTGCAAATATCGGGCAAGTCCAACCTTAACGTTCCGCTGTCTTTGGCTCTTCCTTTTACGTTTAACACTGTATGCATGATGTTATCAAAAAATAACTTCTCAATGTGCATGACATAAAGATTGTGTCTCAGCAGATGATCTTTCCAGTACGGAAGTTACCAAAATATGATTTTCTTGTGCCAATTATGATTGACCCTGTATCCATCAGGCATATTAGCTGGAGTGTGCCAATTTCGCCCACGATTCACCGTTTCTAGTCCCCCAAAAATATCTATTTGTGCTTCTAGTTCTTCTCCAGATAGATACACTGGTGGGGGGGGGGATACACACGATTTTGTTCTTCTTAAATAGCCGCTTGTTTCTTCGATATTGATGGTTGATTGGTAGAAACCGCCAGTGACAATCAAACCAGCATGTTTTTCGACCATGTTTCAGCTGAAACGCATATGTCCGATCGAGGCAATAAGGACAAGATAACCTCCCATGCGTCGTCCAACCTAATAGCATTTCGTATGCAGGAAAGTCGCTTATTATCTATATAAGGACCTCACGCATCGTAAAAAAAAAATTTCCTCGAACAGTCATATGTACGAACTCATGTATACCACAACTGTTTCAACTCATAAATGAGAGGCTGCAAAAACACGTCAAGGGACCTCTTTGGATGATTGGGACCAGGGATTAAAATATTCAAGAATAGAAATTCCCTTTGCATGCACATATCTGGAGGAAGGTTATAAGGCGTTACGATAACTGGCCACAAAGAATATTGCCTACCAGACATATCGATTGGACTAAATCCATCAGTGCAAAGACCAAGATACACATTTTCCTTAGATTTAGCAAAGTCTAGGTGTACCGTGTTAAAGTGTTTCCAAGCTTTTGCATCTGACGGGTGAGTCACTTCTCCTTCTCTCTGTTAATGTTCTGCATGCCACATCATCGATGCAGCTGTCCTTTAATATTGATACAATCGTTTCAACATATCAGTTATAGGAAGATACCACATCTGTTGGTACGGTATCTTACTACGCCTAGAAGTTTGCGGTCAAAATCTCAGTTTTTGGCAAAATCGACATTCATGCAGCTTATCATCATCTTTCCAAAAAATCATACAATTGTCAACACATACATCTATCATCTCAAAAGGCAACCCAAGACTAAAAATGATAGATAGAATTTGTGTTAAGCTCATATCAATTACTCAAACCTACTTGTATCATTGTAGTATTTGAGGATCGAACCAAAGATGTTAAGATTGAAGCACTAAGAATACATGAAACTTCCTAAGCTAGAGCAAATGTTTTGGGTTTTTATATTTTTAGATTATAATGTAAAATGCAAGAAATAAAACAAAGATATAAGTGTTGGATCATGGAATGAACTATCAAATGAATGATTAACAATCAAATAATGATGACAAAGATTGCATTAAACACTATCCTAGAACATGGAATTCACAATTATGACTAATACACTCTCATGGGACTAATCACTTTGTTAATCACCAAATCAAGAACAAACCATCGTTTGTGATAAGATGATTAACAAGCATTAATCTCCAATCCCACTCAGTTCACTAATCATCCTAGACATCAACTCTCGTTGGCTAGGCAATAAAAGCTCACAAAAGGTTCGGTTCAAAGCAATTCATTTAAAATCTGGTTAGGAGTGAAATGCCTAAGTTCAAGACTCGAATGGATAAATCTAATCTAGCACTAACACCGTTTACTCGAATCTCTCCCTAATGCATGGGATGAGACCATAAATCCTAGGGTGTAGCTCTAGATTGGTTTGTCACGCCAACTAAAACTACCTAATCTAGGTGCAGTTCTAAACTTTGGTTTATCTTATCAAATCTAGCATTAAGAACCAACCTAAGTGAAAAGATTTAACAAATATCAACCTAAATCATCATCATCTAATTATGACAATTAACTAATGATGCTAATACACACAATCAATGCTAAACCTTAGGTTAAGATCACTAATTATGACTAATCCTCTCTCGAGGCACTAATCACTTTGCTAATCACTAAGTCAAGTTCAAACTCTCATTTGTGATAAAATTATTAGCAAGCATTAAGATCAACATTCAAATCAACCAATAAACACATTAAGTAACTACTTTCATAGGTTAAGAATGTTTATCTCTTACTAAGCTTCTAGGGGAATTTCATCGAACATTTGGTGTGCATGATTTTCCCTATGATCTAGATTGACTCTCTCAAGCCCAATCTAGCACTAGGATCACTTAGAAAGAAAGGAAAGCAAGGATTAAGAACAGAGGCATCAAGAATCTATCACCAAATCATCAAAATCAAGCTAAATCCAAAATCCAACAAAAAGAGGTCTAAATCCTAAACATGAAGAACAAGATAGAACACAAGGGAAAAATAGACATAAAGGTAAAGAAAAAAAATTAAATAAACATAATATAAAGATAGGTTGAAGAATCCTTCACTAGAGTGGCATGAATGATGAAGATCCATCCAAAATCATCTTAAGAAGAGTTTGGGATAAAACCCAACTCTAGGAAAAGAAAGCTTAGATCTAAAAAAAATTATGGTTAATTTTCAATATTTAAATGAGTTTGGGTCGGACCGGGTCGGACCGGGTCAACCCGGAACAAACTGGGTTTTGACCCGGTCAAGTCTTTGGTACGTCTTCAGTGAATCGGTCATAACTCATGCATCTGACATCTGAATGACTAAATCAAACTCCTATAGACAGCTAACGCGTCCCTCTACAACTCTTATGAAGACTGTTTGAGTTGATTCATAACAGAAGGCCTTCGTGTTTCCGGTTTTTTGGACGGTGTCATCTTCTCTCGGCCAGACGGACATACCTTCAGTAAATCCGTCTTATCGCCCTATCCATACGTCCAAATAACCCGATTCAAACTCCTGTCTAAAGCTGATTCACTCCTCTACAATTTCTATGAAGGCCGTTGAAGCTGAATCTGATTTTAAGGTCCCCATCTAGCCACATCTTTGATACACTTGTTGCCAAGAGGTGCAGCACCGGGCGGTGTGGAGCCGGGACGATCGTCCGGGTTTCTCCCTGTATGAGGGAAGATGCAACACCGGGCAAGGCTGGGCCAGTGCATGGGTCCGGGATTCTCCCTGTCTGAGGGGAACTCTCATGCCGGCTGAGGGAAAATCTTGTCCCGGGCCGGTGCAAGCATCCGGTAAGGAAAGAGCTCATGGCGAGGCAGAAATGTCTTCCGTAAATCCGTGGTAACTCCTTAACCAGATGTCCAATTGGCCTGAATCTAACTCCGGTAAACAGATAACTCACTCCTCTACAACTCCTATGAAGAGCTTCAAGGCTGATTCATATCGTAGAGCCTTAGTCCAGCTACATCTTTCCGGCGTCTCGGATGCGCTTTGCACTCCACTTAGGTCCAACTCTCCAACTATGCCCAATAGCCTCCAATCACCTAAAACACTCCAAATGCATGCAAGACTCACTAGAACCTAATGCAAACACCTAATACTCTAATTTATACCAAAATGCTATGAAAACTATGGAAGACACATGCATGAGACACAAAACACCAAATAATATGCATGCTAAAAGATGTAAGACATGGGATTATCAAAACACCAACTTATGTATCTCATAGTATATTTCGGCTGCCAAATTATCCTCTGGCAAATACTCTTTAATAAGATCAGCCCAATCATCCATGCAAACCTCAGCTAAGCTATGATCAGTTTTAATTGTCATCATCCTAGCTGCAACGACAATTTAGACTGACCTTCTCTACATCCATCGTAGAGTGGCTGATTTGCAGCGGCTAGCATATCATAAATTCGTTTCGCATCTACGTTGGGTTCCTCAACAGTATTATCAACATTTGTTTCATGAAATGCATCAGTAACCATCGCATGCATCCTATCATGATCTTGACCCTTATCAATAATTGATGTTCCCTATGATGATAACTACTACCCTGATCAAAATCTACATGACCTTGATAATTACTAATACTAGCACCTGCTTGAGACGTCCTTTCAAAACCATCTCCATGTTGATACCACATATAATATTGCGGCATAAACTTTCTATTTAGTTAATGCTTCCACACCATCTCAATAAGAATATATCTCGTATTCTTGGATTTACGACAAGGGCATAACATCTTACCGCTTTAAAGGGTTGTTTGCATATTTCCGGCCTGATACATGAATATTTCAAGCCCCTCTTTGAATTCTTTCGTTAACACTCTCTCCGAATCCTTTTTCGTATACATCCATCTTTGTAGATCGTATATAGATATTTTATAAAAAAAAGATTTTATAGTGTTTTTTTTGTAGAAGTGTTTGTTCTTTTTTTTTTGAAAGTCGCACGTATTTATAGAATTTTTTTCAGAATTACCAATGGATTTACATTGAAAATTTACATCGATTTTACATCGAAAAACATTTACAACGACTTTAAATCGAATTTACGTCGGATTTACGACGAGTAGAGTGGTCGTAAATAATTAGGTGAACCTGAAGGAAAACGTGTTCACCTAACTCGAAACAATCGACGTGAAATCGTCGTAAATTTACATCGAATCTAGGTCGTTGTAAATCCGATGTAAAATTACATCGACTTTACGACGTAATTTACGAAAGTCGTATTCGTAGTAAAATCGATGTAATTTTACATCGGATTTACGACGATTTTTGATATCGTCGTAACTAAATTGGTATCGTCGTAACTTAATTACATCGACTTTACGACATAATTTACGAATGTCATATTCGTCGTAATATCGACGTAACGTGACGACGACATTACGACAATTTTTTATATCGTCGTAACTTAATTGTTATCGTCGTAAAATCGTCGTAAAGTCGTTGGTTAATTAAGACGACTTTACGACGACCAACATTTACAGTGAAATTGCATCGACCACATAATTTGTCGTAATTCCGTCGTAAAATTGTTGGTAATTTACGACGATTTAAAACGACGTAAAATTTTGTTGGAAATTGAGAGTTTTCTTGTAGTGTGAGGTGCTAAATTCCCTCTCCGAGCTGGGGGAGAAGTTTGAAGTTCTTGAGTCATCTTGTGACTCGGATGTCTCCACAGTTGGCATTGAGGTTGAGCGCGTAATGCAGACGCACTTGAATGACATTTAGTAGAAATTTAGGGGCTATGTAGTCGCGACGAACAATCGCATGAAGCTCTCCATGTTGTATGACCAGGCCAAGGGGAATCTGACTCTCGTTGAAATGTTGAAGCAGGGCAAGGACGTTGATTTTGATGATGAAATGAAAATGCACACTGCGAATTGCACTAAGTTCCAAGACCAAATTATTGCCATGCCTTTGCCTCTACTTGATGTATTCAATAGAACAATGTTTTCTTTGTTGCTTTGTTCTTTCCTCTTAATGTAGTATGAGGATTTAAACAAGAGATAGTCTTTTTCATTTTACCTTAGTATGGGGATTTAATCTGTATTAATGAGATTGTTAGAGCTTTTTCCCCTTTTGTTGTAGCATGAGGGTTTGGCTCGTTCTAAGAGGATGATTTTTTTTATTTTTATCGTAAGGATTCAATCTCCGATAATTTCTTTTTTCCCTTTTGTTGTAGCATGAGGGTATGACTTGTTTTAGAGAAATGATTTCGTTCCATTTACCATAGTATGAGGATTCAATCATCTGTATATTACCATGTTTTCTTTTTACCAAAGTATGAGGATGAGATATAGCGATTGTTTTGTTTTAGCGTCTGAGCCTGACTCTGTAAGCTTCCTACGTATCCGTTTCCAGATCAAGCCAATTTGTGGTTCAGTGAAAATATTGTCGTTTTAGTTATAATACCTTTTTAGGTGCATTGCATTCCATGGACTTCGCTCCGGGGCTTTCTCGTGATCCTCGAGCCGGTAGACTCCCGGTCTTACCAATTCAATTATCTTATAAGGACCCTCCCACATAGTACTATGTTTTCCGGCGTCCTTTTCCCTAGTATTTTGGAAAACCCTTCGTAAATGATACCCTTCGCTAAGAGATCGTGGTTTTATCTTCGAGTTGTAAAGTCGAGTTGTTATCTGATGATATTTTTGGATACGTAATTGGGTTTTATCCCTTACCTCATTCACGGTGTCTAGAGCATGCTCTAAAGCTTTACAATTGCTTTCCTCTTTTTCAGGGAAAACTTCCCTCTGGAGACTTGATAATGTTACTTCGGCTGGGACCATTGCTTTGGCTCCGTATACAATGGAAAATGGGATCTCCTTTGTTGCTTGATATGGAGTCGTTCTGAGTGCCAAGAGGACTTCGGGAAGCTCGTATGCCTAGTTTTCTTTGTACAATTCCAAACTTTTCTTGAGATTATTCAGGATGTTCTTATTCGCTGCTCCGGCATGTACATTTCCTTGTGGGTAGTATGGAGTGGAATTACTAATGCGGATGTTTCATTTTTCACAGAAATCTTTCAACCTTTTCGAGGTGAACTGCTTCCCGTTGTCTGTCACGATCTCGTAGGGAAGCCCGTGATGGCAAATTATATTATTCCAGATGAAATGCTCAACCATATATGCAGTAACTTTCTCAAAGGCGTCTGTTTCTATCCATTTCCAGAAATAATCAGTCAAGACAGGTATGAATCTAGCTTTTCCGGCCGATGAATGCATCGGGCCAATTATGTCGATTGACCAGCGCATGAACGTGTATGGCGACAACACACTCGATATTGCCTCGGTTGGTTGGTTAATATGGGGAGCGTGCCTTTGACACTTCTCGCATTTCCGTGAATAGGTTTCGCGATCCGCCATCATCGTGGGCCAATAAAGACCTTGTCATTTAACTCGATTGACCATTGTTCTCCCGCTCGAAGGATTTCCGCAGGCCCCATCATGGGTTGCTTTCATTGTCAACTCAACATCTTTCCCGTGAATCCCTTTTAGGTAGGATAGGTCAATACTTCGTTTATACAACTTATCCTTCATCACAATGAATCACGCACTGATGACTGTCAGTTTCCACGCATCCCATTTGTTATCGGGTGTTAACCCGTTTGATATATAACTGATTATCAGAACTCTCCAGTCCAGACCTTAGTCTTCGTTGGATGGTGGCTCTCCTTCAATGATCGGCTTTACTTGCTTTTGGAGGTTAATAGTTGGTTGATCGATTCCTTCAACCAAGATCATTCTTTGAAACTTGGAATCTGAGGTGGAAGCCAGAGCTGCGAGGGCGTCTGCCAAGGTATTATGCCCTCTAGGAATCCTTGTCACTGTCAAATAACAGAATGAGTAGAAGAGTTCATGTACCAATTTCAGGTAGGCACTCATATGTTCATCTTTAGCTTTGTATTCTCCGCTAAATTGGTTTGCCACAAGTTGGGAATCATAAAATGCATCCACTTCTCGAGCCCCCACCACTTGTGCTAAGCGTAGCCCAGCGATTAGGGCTTCGTACTCTGCTTCATTGTTCGAAGCATTGAATTTCAATCTGAATGACCGCTCAGTTACCTCACCATCGAGCGAGACTAGCTGAACTCCGACATCAGACCCTCCTTGTGAGGAGACTCCATCCACATCCAACGTCCATCTTCTTCTAGAACCTTATGTATTGTCCTCTGGTACGTCTAGTTTTATTATGAAATATGCTAGAACCTGGGATTTTATGGTTGTCCGAGGTTTGTACTCAATGTTATATTCACTGAGCTCGATTGCCCATTTGACCAATCTTCTGGATTGACTCATTCCATGCATGATGGAACAAAGAGGTTGAGTCGTCTCCACGGCCAAGGCGAGTGCGGCTGGAAGTACTGATATTCTCATATTTTACCCGTTTTAACATGTATTTATGTTATTGTTTTGTGTCTCATGCAAGTGTCTTGCATAGTTTTTATAGCATTTTGGTCTTTATTAGAGTATTAGGTTTATGCATTAGGTCCTAGTGAGTTTTGCATGCATTTGGAGTTTTTCTAGGTGTTTTGGAGACAGTTGATGATGTTTGGAGTTATGAAGCATAAGAGAAAGAAGAGTCCGTCCGGAGTGTCTGAATGAACGGGTCGGACGAAGGGTTTCCAATCAGATCCAGCTTCAATAATCTGAATGGAAGTTGTATATGAAGGCGTTATCTGTCCACAGGAGCTGGAATCAAGTCATTCTGACATGTGTTTTTAGAGATATGGCTGATTTAATAGAGATAGGTCTGCCTGGCCGAGACGGTTTCTTCAACACAGAGGTCACAAGTCGGTGCAACAAATCGGTATTGAAACAGAGGGAAAATTCCCTTAGTACCGATTTGCAATACCGATTTGTCACATCGGTATTGAAGCTTCAAGGGATTACACCGACGTCACAAGTCAGTGTGACTGATCGGTGTAACACTTATCTCACCCAAACCAGCCGAACTCACCCGACGTGCCTGAAAAACCAGGTTGGATGAAGGATCTCAAATCCAAATTAGCCTCGGTGGTCTTCACCAAAGTTGTAACCAAGTGAGTTAGCTGACTACAGGAGGTTGTTCCATATCATTCGGATATGTGGTTCGTTAGATACGGCCGTTGTACTGAGCGTATGTCCGTCTGGCCGAAACCACCAGACATGCCTGAAAGAACTGGCTAGAGGAAGAGTGTCCAATCCGAATTAGCCTCGGTGGTCTTCACAAAGTTGTATCACAGTATATTAGCTGTCCACAGTAGGTGGTTCGAGGCCATTCGGAAATGTATTCCATGAGATATCGTGGTTTTACCGAAGGTTCTACAACACCACCAACCGCACAAACCCAAGTCTAATACCGATGTGCAATACCGATTTTTGACCTCGGTATTGAGCCACTCAAGACCATATTTGACCCATTTCGACCGGGTCGGTACCCGGTTCGCCCCCTTTCACTATTTTAGCCCAAAAACTCTATTTTCTTGGTTTATCTCTTTTCTTATCCCTTTTCTTAGGCTAAAAACCTTGTTCTTGTGATTTTTAAGAGGGATCATACACTTTTTATGCAAGTTTAAGTTTATATCTTTGTTTCTTTCTTTAATCTTTCACATTCCTATTCTCTAATCATGATTAACATCACCTCTTTCATGAGATTTGGTGTATTCTTTATGATTAATGAGTAGTTCATTTTAGAGCTCATGGATGGGGTAGATTAGGGGAATTTCGTGATGGATCTAGGATGTCTAGGGCTTAGTTTACATCTTCCCTCTCTTATTTAGTGTTCATAATGCTAGATTAGGCTAGAGATAGCTAATCTAGATCATAGGAAATTTTATTCACACAAGGTGTTCGATGAAATTCTCCAAAAAAACTAAATAAGGGATTTTGCTTGCTTAGCCTATGAAAGTAGTTGTCTAAGGAGTATCGGGGCCATAGGAACCTATGATTAAAGCTTGTTAATCATCTTATCACAAACGAGAGTTTGATCTTGATTTGGTGATTAACAAATTATTTAAGACCATGAGAGTAGCTTAATCTTATTTATGTGTTATAGGCTAAGGCAATTGCTTGTTTGTGTGAAATAACATCTAGATAGAACATGGGAGGATCCGAAATTAATAACCTCATCCAAGAGCTTGCCTTTATCATCTTTCTAATCTCGTTTTTAGTCTTTTAACTTGTTACTTATTTGCTTTGCTTGAATTAGAGAGTATCTTGCATTCTTGTTGCATTGAACTAGACCCTAGATTGGATTGACACCTAAACACTACAATGACATGTGTATTTAGGATTGATTCTTATTTAGGATAAAATCCTATTTATTAATTACGGTCTTAATTTTTTGTCATGTATTTAGGATTGATTCTTATTTAGAATAAAATCATATTTATCTGATTATTATTAATTCTTAGTTGAACTCATGGATATCATATACATATTTGAACTCATGCTCTCTTGTTAGCTCAAATAGCCATTTCCCACCTTTGGGATGGTTCACCTCGCCTTAACCCTAACCTTCTTTCAAGCCTACACTACTAGTGTGTGTCGTGAGGCCTAATTTCGAATGAACTTAGCAAAAAGTGTTGAGTTCGGAACTACAAGGCGAAGCTTCCATGTAAAACTAGCTCAAACATCATTGAGCTAGACATAGGCTAGGGAGGATAGGTTTGGGTTTTGGGCGATTGATTGAAAGAAAAGAGGGTATGGAGAGATGGAAAGAGATAAGGAGAAGGAGATGGGGATAAGCAATTAATTGAGATGGTTGACAAAAGAAAGTTGGTTTAGCTCTAAGTGATGAGAAAATAGTCTCTAGCTTTGAAAAGAAAGAAAAAAAGCCAAAATGGCTCAAGCGATAAAAGAAATGAAAGAGACTAGAGAAAGCAAAAGAATAGCTAAGGAAAGAAACTTGTGAAAGCCAAACCATTTGCTAATAAGACGAAGAAGAGAATCCCCTAAGTCTTCGGAAGGAAAAGAAGTGATGAAACATTGTGGTCTATGAAGGCAAACGGCCTTGTGGAAAAGGGTAGCTTAGGAAAGGTCACTTTGGGTATAGAAATAGGAGTGAAGTTAATATCGGGGCATTAGGTAGATGAAAGTCATCCTTGTATGCATCTGTTGTTCCTTACTCTTAGCATTTTGCCAAATTTCGTTCTTTCATGAGAGATCCCTTGCATCGGAATACCCACGTCGTTTGAGATCACTTTTATCTCAAAACATCTCCCTTAGCCAAATGAGTTCACTTGATATGTATAAGCATGATTCACCGTTTGCATGATTGTGAAAGAGTTGGAGGATACGAATTCTTGTGGATGTTAAGGCCTAGACCCAATTCGTGTTGCAAAGAGTATTGCCAAATCTTTTGAAGTAGAGGTTGTTTGTGCATCATATAACTACTCTCAAGGGCATTGCTTCAAATTATTTTGTTGATATTCTCAGATTTGAACTTCCACTTTCAAACCTCTCTCTCTACTTGTTTGTTTGCTTGAGGACAAGCAAATGAATAAGTTAGGGGAAGTTGATATTCTCATATTTTACCCGTTTTAACATGCATTTATGTTATTGTTTTGTGTCTCATGCAAGTGTCTTGCATAGTTTTTATAGCATTTTGGTCTTTATTAGAGTATTAGATTTATGCATTAGGTCCTACTGAGTTTTTTTATGCATTTGGAGTGATTTTAGGTGTTTTGGAGACAGTTGATGATGTTTGGAGTTATGGAGCATAAGAAAAAGAAGAGTCCATCAGGAGTATCTGAATGAACGGGTCGGACGAAGGGTTTCTAATCAGATACAGCTTCAATGATCAGAATGGACATTTTAGAGGAAGTAGTTAGATGTCCACCGGAGCTGGAATCAAGTCATTAGGACGTGTGGTTTGAGAGATATTGCTGATTTACCAGAGATAGGTCCGCCTGGCCGAGACGGTTTCTTCAACACCGAGGTCACAAGTCGGTGCAACAAATCGGTATTGAAACAGAGATAAAATTCCCTTATTACCGATGTACAATACCGATTTGTGACATCGGTATTGAAGATTCAGGGGATTACACCGACTTTTCATGGGATTACACCGACGTCACAACTCGGTGTAACTGATCTGTGTAACACTTATCTCACCCAAACCAGCCGAGCTCACCCGACGGGCCTGAAAAACCTAGCTGGACGAAGGCTTTCTAATCCGAATTAGCCTCGGTAGTCTTCACAAAAGTTGTAGCCAAGTGCGTTAGTGGACTCCAGGAAGTAGTGTCCTGTCATTCGGATATGTGGTTCGTTAGATACGGCCGTTGTTCTGAGCGTATGTCCGTCTGGCCGAAGCCACCAGACTGGCCTGAAAGAACTGGATGTACGAAGAGTCTCCAATCCGAATTAGCCTCGGTGGTCTTCACAAAGGATGTATCCCATTGTATTATCTGTCTACAGGAGGTGGTTTGAGGCTATGCAGACATGTATACCAGGAGATATCGTGGTTTTACCGAAGGTTCTAGAACACCACCAACCGCACAAACCCAGGTCCAATACCGCTATGCAATACTGCTGTGCAATACCGATTCAGTGGATTACACCGACTTTTCATGGGATTACACCGACGTCACAAGTCGGTGTAACTGATCGGTGTAACACTTATCTCACCCAAACCAGCCGAGCTCACCCGACGCACCTGAAAAACCTAGCTGGACGAAGGCTTTCTAATCCGAATTAGCCTCGATAGTCTTCATAAAAGTTGTAGCCAAGTGCGTTAGTGGACTCCAGGAAGTGGTGTCCTGTCATTCAGATATGTGATTCGTTAGATACGGCCGTTGTACTGAGCGTATGTCCGTCTGGCCGAAGCCACCAGGCTGGCCTGAACGAACTGGCTATACGAAGAGTCTCCAATCCGAATTAGCCTCGGTGGTCTTCACAAATGATGTATCCCATTGTATTAGCTGTCTACAGGAGGTGGTTTGAGGCCATTCTGACATGTATACCAGGAGATATCGTGGTTTTACCGAAGGTTCTAGAACACCACCAACCGCACAAACCCAGGTCCAATACCGCTGTGCAATACCGATTTGTGACATCGGTATTGAGCCACTCAAGACCAGATTTGACCCATTTCAATCGGGTCGGTACCCGGTTTGTCTCGGGTCTACCCGGTTCGCCCATTTTCACTATTTTAGCCCTAAAACCCTATTTTCTTGGTTTAACTCTTTTCTTATCCCTTTCCTTAGGCTAAAAACCTTGTTCTTGTGATTTGTAAGAGGGATCATACACTTTTTATGCAAGTTTAAGTTTATATCTTTGTTTCTTTCTTTAATCTTTCATATTCCTATTCTCTAATCATGAATAACATCACCTCTTTAATGAGATTTGGTGTATTCTTCATGATTAGTGAGTAGTTCATTTTAGAGCTCATCGATGAGGTAGATTAGGGGAATTTCGTGATATATCTAGGATGGCTAGGGCTTAGTTTATATCTTCCCTCTCTTATTTAGTGTTCATAATGCTAGATTAGGCTAGAGATAGCTAATCTAGATCATAGGAAATTTCATGCACACAAGGTGTTCGATGAAATTCCCCAAAAAAAAACTAAATAATGGATTTTGCTTGCTTAGCCTATGAAAGTAGTTGTCTAGGAGTATTAGGGCCATAGGAACCTATGATTAAAGCTTGTTAATCCTCTTATCACAAACGAGAGTTTGATCTTGATTTGGTGATTAACAAAGTGATTAAGACCATGAGAGTGGCTTAATCTTGTTTATGTGTTCTAGGCTAAAGGAATTGCTTGTTTGTGTGAAATGACATCTAGATAGATCATGAGAGGATCCGAAATCAATAACCTCATCCAAGGGCTTGCTTTGGATGAGGTTATTGATCCGAAATCAATAACCTCATACACTTGTTTGTCATCTTTCTAATCTCGTTTTTAGTCTTTTAACTTGTTACTTATTTGCTTTGCTTGAATTAGAGAGTATCTTGCATTCTTGTTGCATTGAACTAGACCCTAGATTGGATTGAAACCTAAAACACTACAATTACATGTGTATTTAGGATTGATTCTTATTGAGGATAAAATCATATTTATCAATTACGGTCTTAATTTTTTTGTCAATATCAGCACAGCCAAGGCGAGTTTTTCGATGATCGAATATCTTGTCTCGGCATGGCCAATTTTTTACTTACATAAAACACGGGTTTCTGCTCTCCGCAATCTTCTCAAATTAAAACCCTTGATACGGCAGTCAGGGATACCGCTAGATATAAATACAAGGGTTCCCCGCCTTCGGGTTTGGATAACACAAGTGGTTCCTTAAATATTTCTGTAATGACCTGAAGGCTCCTCACATTCTTCACTCCAAACGAAACTTTTGTTTTCTTTTAGCAATTAGAAGAATGGAAGACATTTGTCAGTTCACTTATGAATCGATTCAACGCAACAACCCTTCCATTTAGTGTATGGACTTCGCGTTTTGTTTTAGGAGAGGGCATCCCTAGAAAAGCATTGATTTGTGCAAGATTAGCCACAATCCCTCTTCGAGTTACTAAATATCTCAATAATTCTCCTGATGCGACAGCAAATGTGCATTTCACCGGGTAGAGTTTCATTTCGAAGTGGTTTAAGACTTCAAAACATTCTTTTTATTGTTGAATGTGAGAATTAGCTTTGATTGATTTAATCATCATCATATCATCGATGTAGACTTCCATCGTTTTGTCAATCAGTCATGCGAACATCTTGTTAATAAATCGTTGGTATGTTGCTCTAACGTTCTTTAGCTCTTAAGGCATTACCTTTTAACAATAGATCCCTATATCGGTTATGAAAGAAGTTTTCTCTCGATCTTCAGGGTTCATCAGGATATGATTGTACCCGGAAAATGCATCCATAAAGTATAACAATTCATATATGGTAGTTGCTTCTACCAATCGATCTATGTGTGGTAATGGGAAGCTGTCTTTAGGAAAACCCTTGTTTAGGTCCGTGAAATCAACACATACCCTCCACTTCCCATTTTTCTTTTTAACCACTACCGGATTTGCTAACCATTCCGAGTATTTGACTTTGCGGATCGATATGCTGTTCAACAGTCTCTCGACTTCGTCGTTTACCGCCGTCGACCTTTCCGGTCCTAATTTTCTCCTTTTTTTTGTTTAACTGGTTTAAAGGACTCATCGACATTTAGTTCATGTGAAATTAGGTCGAGGGCGATCCCGAGCATATCATGAGCTGACCATACGAAAGTCATTTTGTTATCCCTAAGGAGTTTTATTAGATCTCTCTGTATGGGTTCTCTTAACATTCCTCCAATGTTAACGCACTTTTCTGGCTCAAATTCGTCTATGACGACCAGATAAACTTTGTCCCGAACCGGCAGATTTTTCAGAGTGAAAGTCTCTGGTTCCTGACTGACCATACTTATAGACTTCGATTTAACATGTAACTTGTGATAGGCCATGCAGCAAGATCTTACGGTTCATTGACTACCACTAAGCGTTACTATTCCCTATTTGATGAGGACCTCAGAACCAATATAGGCCACACCAAGGAGAAGATGCACACGGAAGAATATGTCATCGCCGATATCAAAGAAGAGACGATTGTCGATACTTCAATCGTCTATGTGAAAGCGCATGGAACTACTACCACCTCAGTGAGAGACTGTACTGTGCGTACGGCAGGCTTAGATCCTGATCCTACTAGCGACAGAATGACATTTCTTGTTGTTGGGACAGTTGCTCCTACGTTACTATCCCCCATCACCCATCAAATGAAAGAAGGCGCATCTCTTGAAGGCGTCTGGCCAAGAAAAGAGGATTTCAGCTAAAAGCTGAGTTGTTCTGTAATCTTGGTCCATCATAGAAGTGCCTCGAAGTGGAATCATCCCAATCAGAGCTCAGGCGAAGGAGATATGCATTTTACAAATCGGGTAATCTTCAAATTAGCCGATTTGGACATACACGCATCAATTGGGGGTTTTCGACCAAACCAGGAGGAATTTAGATACAAACCAACTTGGTCTTGAATCTTGATCCATCAGAGGGAAGCCGAGAATTGGATTCATCTCAAAAACGGTCCAGACTTGTAATTTATTGAATTTACAAATCAGTGGACCTATTTTGAACCCAATTCCGCGACAAGGCCAAACATCATGCTGCACAGCCCAAGATGAATTGATCACCAGCCTGCCCTTGAAAAAGATGAATTGATCACCAGCTTCAATCTAATCCAAGAAGAGCCATCGGATTACACGTTACACCCAAACGCCGTGGCAACAAAGGAAACCAAACTTACCGAGAGTTCTAACCAGGTAAGTACGTGTCCCAAATTTGTTTCTAATAATTCTAAGTCTGTGATGCTGGATTTGTTATGTCCAAATGAGTTTGAAGAAGATTTAGTATCCGTGGAAACGAATAAAAATCAGATTACTTATCGTAAGATGCCCGTCATTGAGAAATTAGATAAAGTAATTGAACTTGAATCTTGTTCTTCTATTTTGAACACTGCCATGACTGTTATAACACACTTGTCTCTTGTCAAAAGTGTCGAAAGCATTGCAGGAACAAAAGAGAATCCACAAGAGCATAAACCGCCACAAATTAAAGGAGACATTATTTGTGAAAACGGAGACTTCACAAAAATGAACGCCTTTCTGCCCAAGAAATGAGCAACACGCCTTGGAGATGAGTCATTGCCTCTTTGCTGATCAAAGAAGAGCCACCAGATGCTCCACATCAATCCCACCCGAGTCGCAACAAAAAAATTCCCCGAGGTAAATTTCTAGACTCGCTTCTTTACGAAGATATTAACTTGCTCTATTTTGGTGCAGGTCAAGAAGTTTTGAGGACAAAACCTTTTGAAGAGAGAGGGAATGATGAGGACCTCAGAACCAATATAGGCCACTTCAAGGAGAAGATGCACACGGATGAATATGTCATCGCCGATACCAAAGAAGAGACGATTGTCAATACTTCAATAGTCTATGTGAAAGCGCATGGAACTACTACCAACTCAGTGAGAGACTATACTATGTGTACGGCAGGCTTAGATCATGATCCTATTGGCGACAGCATGACCTTTCTTGTTGTTGGGACAGTTGCTCCTACTATCGCCCAACACCCATCAAATGAAAGAAGGCGCATCTCTTGAAGGCGTCTGGCCAAGACATGAGGATTTCAGCCAAAATCTGAGCTGTTCTGTAATATTTATCCATCAGAGGAGTGCCTCGAAGTGGAATCATCCCAATCGAAACTCAGACGAAGGAGATATGCATTTTACAAATCGGGTAATCCTCAACTTAGCCGATTTGGACATACACGCATCAATTGGGGTTTCCGACCAAACCAGGAGGAATTTAGATACAAACCAACTTGGTCTGGAATCTTGGTCCATCAGAGGGAAACCGAGAATTGGATTCATCTCAAACACGGTTTGAACCCAATCTCAACCAACTTGCTGTTTTGAACCCAATTCAGCAACAAGGCCAAAGATCATGCTGTACAACCCAACTCAGAAAAGATCTCAACCCAAGACTACTTGTAGAATATTATTGGGTCTCTTATGGATCCAACAAGCCCAAGATCCAAGGAAATGCCCATCGGATCCTCAAGTTACACCCAATTCCCCAAAACGGGTTGACATGGTTTTGTTTAAGGGAAGTTCTAGATCCAATGGTTGATACACTTTGCAAACATACCTATGGCGACCAGGAGAGATTTTAAGGCAACTAAGAAAGCTTAGAAACACCTTACCATGCACCGGTACACACAGTATCAGGCGGATCCCCTTGCAAGTCAACTTACCTTATTCGGATGCATTCACACTTAGAGTCATTACTCTCCAACGGCTCTATTCCTTATATTCAAGCCACAAATTGAAGGGTCCTTGCAGCATCCAGGATGCACCTAGACACTTAACCTTCACCCCCAAGGTGTCAAGGATCAAGCACATCAAGACTTTCCCATTTCGGCCAAAATCACCATTCAATTCCAACGGCTAGTTTTTGGTGCGAATTTGATTTGTTTCTTGTTTAGGAATTTTAGACCTTTGCTTTTGTCTACTCTAGAGCACTATATAAGCTCAGCCTTGCCTTCATTGTAAATTACCTTTGAATATTGAATTAAGTTTATAAACACGTGTGTGTTCGTTTTCTCTTAAGAACCGGGTTCTTGTGTTTCTCATTTTCTTTTCTTTAGGCTTAAGTGTGCGACTCATTGAAGTTTTTTAAAGTTCATATAAAGTTTAGTGTGCGACTCACTATTCTTGTTCGTCATATTGATTGTGCGACTCAATCAATTTCCCCTCCATCCCTACCTTCGTCCCACTTCCGCGCCATAAGCTTGGAATCTTTTTGATCCTCAAGTGATCTTAATTTAGAGCGACTCTGATCTTGTATCACTATGAAATTAGAATTTTAACACACTGGTGATAAATAGACGGGGCCACCTTCATGGAATTAATCCACGGGGTGACGAGGATGGTGTTGTGGATTGATGGGCCCTCCACAACCAGGAAGTTGGTGACATTAATTCTACCTCCGATTCGGACAGGCAATTCCACCGTTCCAAGCGTGGTGACTGCTTTACCAGTAAACATAACGAGTCTCTCCGGTCGATGATGCATGTCAAATGTGCCCATCTGCTTCAAGGTCTCGGAAAATATTACATTTACCGAACTCTTGGTATCAACCAGGATCATTGTGACATTGTAGTCACCAATCTCCAATGTTACCAGCAGGGTATCGTCATGTGGCTTATTCAGTATACACGAATCTAAAGTGATTTTTTGCTAGAGTTGCTTGGATCGCTTAGTCAAAGAATTGACATTTCTTTCGGGATAATCATGTTGGATAAAATCGAGCGCTCTAGTGGGTGAGGTTTCATCCACTGTCCCGCTTTGCCGCGGTGAAGGTACTAAATCAGCGAACTCGCCAGCTAGATACTTTTCTAGGAGGATTGCTTTTAAGTTCCAGCAATCCTTCGCGTTGTGTCCCCCTTGTTTTATGAGCTCGGCAATAAACTACTTCGTCGTAGCTTGCTCTTCTTACCCACCTTTTGGGGGCCGATGGAGCCCCCCTTTGAATGGTAAAAAGCTTGCCCAGCCATCCCGAACCTTCTGTATTGGAGTTAGACTTGTTTATCCCTCCCTTCTAGCGCCAAACTATTGTACATGGAATTACAACGGTCAAAATTTGTAAATAGGAATAAATGGAGGTCTTTGACTTATCTTTAATAAAAGAAGAAACGAATGGCCTTTGAGCACTAAACATAAAGTATATTGCTCGGAGCGAGCTGAGTGGATCAAGAAGCCATTTAGACACGAAAGTAGGAGTAGAATGAGATTAGTATTTCGTCCTCGAGAGTGTTAGCACAAGAACAAAAACAAAGAAAAGCTAAGTATTTAAGTGTGTAGTGCTGGTTGCCATAAGAAGAAGTTGTTATGCTCTTTTGCCCCGCCCTCGTTTTTTACTCTGAATCTGTGTTTAACGTTGTCATTTACTCCGCTTGATTCGCCATGAATGGTTTTTAATTCGGAGGTTAGAACTGTTACGTTCATGCGCCTTAAATTACCTGCCGGGTTGACTGAGAGAATTCCAAATAAATCAGAGACCATCAACCCCTTGTTGATGGCTATGATAATCTTCATAGAGTCAGATTAGATTTCAAGCTTCTCAATCCCCAAATCCTTTGCATTAAGGAGAGCTTCCCTGACGGCTAAGCCTTCCGCGACAAGAGGAGAAGAGATGAATGCTTGCCCCGAAGAGTGGGTAAATCGATGATTTGAATCTAAGAAAAACACCAGGCCAAGTCCCGCTGAGCAGATATCAGATCTCCAGGCCGCATCCGTGCAGCATCAAACGGTGTCGGCATCGCAATTGGAGAGAGAGGAGCCTCGGAGAGAGGCAGCTAGAGGTTGAAGAAATTGGGAAGAGAGTTGATGAGCTAAGGTCCATTCCCTTGCATCATGAATGGCTCTTAGGATGTATTCATCAGTAGTGAAAATCCGATTAGAGAAAATCAACTGATTTCGAGAAGTCCAGAGAGCCCAAAGGATCCAAAGGTAGAGGACTCCTGCTTCCAATCCCACAGGAGGAAGCGAGCATCGGGATTTTGCAGCCATCAATCCTTTACAAAAATTGGTGAATTGGGTCGGGTCCAGATCGATTGCAAACGGAGCTCTTCTCCACACTTCCTGCGCATAATGATAGTGGAAACAGAGGTGCATAATCGATTCCTTTTCCTCACATCTACAACATTTAGAATTTGCTGCTATTTGTCGTATTACGAGTTGATTTCCTAAAGGTAGAGCTTCCTGTAATATTTTCCATAAAAATAGAAGACTTTGGACAATTTATTAGCTGACCAGAGGCAGCCTCGGTATTATCAATAATGTCGTTAAAGTCACCTTCGATTTCTCCGATTTTTCTAAAGTCACATTCGAATAGGAAATTACGAAAGACTCCAAAGGATCCCTCGGATTTCTCTGGTCCTTCGTTTTTCTCAGTATTATCAATAATGTCGTAAGTCACCTGAGATAAACCAAGATGCATGATATATCATGGTTGTTACCCGTTTTAGGCAATGATATAAGTCCTTTTTATAGAGTCTTTCTAGTATTTTGGAGTCTTTTAGAGTCTTTTCAGGTTTTAGGTACGTTTGGAGCATAATTGGAGATATCGAAACATTTTGGAGCTTTTTGGAGCCAAGCAGAGATCATGTAGCTGAGACACCGATTTGATGCCTGAGTATCGATCGATACACTTACGGCATCGATCGATACCCGTCGAAGAAACAGAAAGATCGCGACTTTTATGAAGATTTAAGAAATTGCAAATTGCCCCAGAAGACTTTATTATTTACAAGAAGCCCCAAAACGTGACTTAGGTTATTTATTAGGTTTTTCAGCCACTTTTGTGAGCTATGCTTTATTTTACTTTGGTTTTGTGAGAGAGCTTTTGAGGGGAGACAAGTCTGAAACTCTGTTCGTCCGAGAGAAGATTTTGAACCCTTGTTTTACTCTCTTCTTTATTATTTATTTAAGGATTTATTCAGTCATGTTTATTGTTGCAATCTCCATGTCTGAGTAGATCTCCTGTTAGGTTTAGGGTTCTCACAAAGGATTTCTTTGAATGTTAGGTTGATTAGTGTTTAGGGTTCATAATCTGAATTAGTTCTTCGCCTTAGGTTGTTCTCAAAGCTCATTCTGGATTGATCACCTAGAACTTAGATCTTAGGTTAATCGATTAGGCACGAGAGTGCAATTGAGAAACCTGATAGAACTTAGGGTGAGCAAAATAACTATTCGCAAAGAGATTTGGTTTAGTTGTTTTGTGAACAAATCAAACTTGAACTAAAAGCTGGTTTAGACTTTAGGATTCGCAAAGAGATTTGGAATTCTAGGATTTAGACTTAGATAATTCTCGCAACGAGAGTTGGTTAATTATATTTCAGTGATTTGAGTTCAAGAACCGTGCGTAACCTGAACCCTGATTTTGTTAGTTTATCTGCATTCATTGATTTCCTGAGAAATACCCTGAACCTATCTTTCTCCCAATCGAATTACAACTTGTTTAATTTATGTATTTGCTTTCAATTTCATTGATCACTTAGCTTAATTCTCATCTATACAATCTATTGTGTGTTTCCTAGAGTCTCTGTGGATTCGATCCCTAAGTATTACAATCGAAAAAGTTTTAGTACTTTTAGGGTATTAATTTGAGTTTATCAATGCATCCCTAGTCAAAGCCAGCATACTTAAGGCTTCCCACACTAGTTTTCGCTTAGTTGTATCAGGCTCACCATATACAAAAGTAGCATAGAATTCTTTGTTTTCAACCTTCATTTTTGTATCAATAAAGTTGTTACAAAAAGATAAAATTTCCTTGTTAATTTCTTCTTTCCAAAAGAGAGCAAGTCCTCAGAATTTACTAAAAGCAAAACCCAAACCTTCAAATTTACTTAGGACAAATTCATTAGAATTTCCGAGAGGAAGAATATATCCGGGAGCACACTTTTTTGAATCTCCCTTAGTCGATGAATTATTTCGAGATTCCCTAACCCTTGATAATTCCAACATGCAATTTTTAAGAAAGAGGAGAAGATGGATTCTGAAAATCCACCATCTTCTTCTTCACCAAAGCCGGTTGGGCCTTAGATGAACTAGGGGCCTCATTTCCACGAATTCTCTTCCTGATCGGCCCGAACCGAACCGAGAACAAAATGAAATTATAAATGTTGCTGATAGGTTCTTTGAACATAACTGAACCATAACTGAATTTATAAAAACTCGGTTCAGTTCGGTTGGCTCGGTTCGGTTATAATTTCCATGCCTAGTTTTAATTTGAATCATAATCCTTGTCTTTGTAGAATTCTCAATCACCTTAGATTTCTAGAATTCATAGAGGCATTGACAGGATTCTCCGACGAACCCAGAATCTTCACCGTGACTTTCGATCATCCCCGATGGATCACATAGATATTGTCTACTCTTTTTCTAATTCCATCATTGAAAACCTCCATGATGATCTCCAATCCCCTTTCGCCTCCGCTGATATCCTTCGATAGATTCAAAATTCCAGCCATGGCGTTTTCTCCATCTCTAATCCTTCACAAACTGATTTTGAGCATCTCGGACAGGGAAATTCACCCAATTTCAAGTCTTTGCACAAACCTATCTCCACAATCTCTCCTTCTCCGTCGTGCCAGTCACTGCCGTCGAAGCTCCTTCACCACTGAATCATCATCAACCCGGGTTTTACAATGTGACGCCTCTCACCATATTTGATCTGTCGAGATTTTGTGGAACATATTTTCAGTTTCAGGTGTTTCCTGAAGAATGAGAAAATATTTTTTTTTTCAGTTTCAGGTGTCTTACATAAAAATTAAAAATAAATCCAAGTCATTATTTAATAATAAAAATAATAATTGTTCAGTTAACTGACTAACGGTTCTGTTAATTTTGTTGGCGGTGCAAACTCCGTAGCTAATATAATGGTTTTAAGTAATAATTTCTTTATTTCATGGTTTAGAGTGAGAGTGTAATTCTGTCGAGATTTAAAGTGGTATCAACTTGTACTTTGAGGGTTAAAGTTGTGATTTTTCTATATATATACAGTTTTTAAAAAACCTAAAACTTTTTTAAATCATCTAAATTCTAATTAAACGCTTTAGATGCTAGACTTTGGATCATCGTCCGTTTAGCATCTAATGCTTTTTAAAGCATTGTTTTAAGAAGAATAGAAATATAAAAGTGTATTCTTTTTTAAACCCACCAAATCAAATTTGGATGATCGAACCTTTACATTGGATCAAATTTTGTGAGATCCAAATTTGTTTCATCTCTATATTATTATTTAATGAGTCATTTAAGAAAATAAGTTTTATTTTGTAAGTTATTATATATTATGTCATTACAAATAAGAATATATAATTAAAATAAGAACAAATATAATTATCTTTTAAAATTATTGAAAAAAAATATGAAAAGTATTTGTTTTCTATTTAGGAGGGTATTTACTGTTTAGAATCTAAATTATTACATTTTATTATATAAAAATGAATCCGCTCAACGTGAATGTGACATGTAGGATAATTATAACTCATCATATTGTGACATGTGTTATTTTTAATATATATTGTGACATATGTCAATATGTAACAATATAAACTTTCATATTCTTTATTTATTCCAAAAAAAAAAATTATTTAAATAGAAATTACTAAGATAGAGAAAAGTAAAGTAAGAAAAAAAAACTACAATATAATGTAAATTATGTTTTTGGAACCCTATCGTTTATTTAGAGGGATTGTTTATCAGGTTTATGGATAATATGTATCACTTTCTAATTTCTAAATTGCGGATCATAAAACGTTATTTGTGGATAACTCAACGTGATCTTAATTTAGAATGTAATTCCTAGCCGTCAAGCGAGGGAGAAAAAAATAAGATTTTTCTGTGTGGATCTAGGCCGATGGCCTAAGACTTCTATAGCTCCGACATCAGCTTGGTTGGTTTTTTTGCTATTTTTTCTTTTATTTGTTTGGTTTTTTCCAATGGATTTGGGAAGACAAAAGTTCTGGTTCAGTTGAGCCGTTTCGAATAGGTAACTGACAGTGGCAACGGTTATTCTCGGCTTCAATCGTTGGTGGTTATTCATTCGGTACTGGTGGGTTTCTCGTCGCAAATCATGGTTGCTCTTACTCCGGAATGCGGCTTGAAATGCAGACTCCTAATTAATCGACTGCTTGGAACGGTGATCTCAGTGGCTTTGTTGTTATCAATGAAGCAATATAAAGAGTTGTCTTGTCTCGGTGGTTTCTAATGGAGCAATAAAAAGAGAGTGGCAGCTGTGGCCAATTCATTCTAAGCGTTAATAGATCATTTTGAATTTCTATAAAGATTAACTCAGTTGAGATTTAAACATTCCAAAAGAAAAAGTGGAGCAATTTATCTGAACAATTTTTAGACATACATACGCAAAAATATGTTGTTATTTACTTCGAATCCCTATTGGTGCATCCTCTTTTTCTATTTTTTTGAAAAACTTTTTGATATTTGATTCTTTTTTTTTTAATCGTCTGAAATATTATCAATTATAAATTATGAGAACAAATACATGAATGATTTTACCCAGATAATTTTACCTATTTTTCAATGTTTGATATTTGATTCTCTTAATAAACTACTATTCAATGTTAAAAAAAAATTAGAATGTAATGTTACGAATCGTAATTATGTGGATTATCAATTTTAAAATTTAATTATTTTATTATTTTCATCCATATTATATGGGACCGATCACGTAGGACCTATCACGCGGGACCTAATCTTGTAAAGTATATTTTTGGGAAAATTGTCTAAAAAAACATCAATTTACAAATTTTGGTCATTAAAAGCATCAACTATCGAGTCGGCCATTTAAATCATCTTATTTTGTTGACGTCAATTATAAACCCTGAAATTTTGTTGACCGAACCATAAAAGATACGACGTTAAATCCGATAATAGAACATAGAAACGGAGTTACAACTCCGTTTTAATCCGCAGTTAAATAAAACGATGTCATTTCATCCCTATTCTAAAAAAAATATATATATATACACATGTCACCATATTATTGGGTGACGTCATGTTTAAAAATAAATCACCTCCTAGGTTTCGAACTCATGACCATAACATTGAAATGATCGAGTTCTACCAACTGAGCTGGACAAATGTTGTGAATAAAGATATCAAATATACTTTATATAGACGTTATAAAATTTTATGTCATCTTCCCAAATATTGTTGTTGTTAGTTTGTTACCAGTGGAGGAGAAGAATCAGAAGTCTGTTGGTACCGGATTTGACACTGAATCCAACCCGCCTAAAAGCCGGATAATTAACGAATCTATCCGGTTCGATCCAAATATGCCCATGTGATAATGTCACGTGACTTGGCCAATAAAACCCTTATTTCGGTACCATTAACCAAGTCAACATAAGATCTTTGACTAGGATCAAACCAAAGGATTTGGTCTTTGATCTCCCTCATATCTCGGACACGTGAGGAGGAGAGAATAAGTCAAAGAGAAATATGTGGAATATGGGCAACAGCAAAAGAACGTGAAGATCGACTCTTATAAAAGGAACAAAAGGTGGTCTTCACAAGGAAGAATCGAACTTACGCTCAACAAGAGCTATACACAAAAACAATACACTTTTATCTTCAAAAAGGGTTCTCTTTAATCAAATATATTATTTGATTAAGAACAAGAACTTTCCTTAAAAACAACATTCGATCTAGCGAGATCACGCAGAGTTTAGCTAACGGCACGCCTTCCATACTTGCTATTTACTCACGATTATATCTCGTTTGAGAGAACAGACAATTGAACTACGTATAGGTTTGATCCCTTAACGGGTACGTAGGCAGCTCGACCATGAGTGCAACCACCATTTCTATCTTCTCTGAGATCTCTCTCTTTGATCAATATAGTCCAGTTCGTCGAATTCGTCTTGTTTACATCGGTGTGCTCGTACGAGATTCTTGCCCATCTTCCCTTTATTTACAAATCACTCCAAATTCTTGAGTGTGGATTTTATGATCCACATTTTGGCGCCGTCTGTGGGGAATATATCAAAGAATATCTGACTCTAGAACCCGATTTAAGGCGTATTAGAACGAAATGGATCCAAAATCATTGGAATCCTCCAAATCAAAGACCATGTCAGGGAACTCAGCAGATCTCGATCTGTCAAATCCTTCGACTAAGAGCCATACAACTGGATCGACCGTAACCAACCTGATCCAAACAGACATTGCAGCCACAAATCCTATTGCGCTGCAGCAGCGCGCATATTCGAGGACGAGTCCTCAAGCACTTTGCGAGCTGTTTGCCAGCACTTCGGAAGTTGTTCGCAAGCACTCCGCGAGCTGTCCATCAGTGCCCTGCGAGCTATCTGCCAACGCCTCGCGAGCTGTCTGTCAGAATCCCACGAGCTATCTGCCAGCGCTCCACGAGCTATCCGCCAGCGCTCCACGAGCTATCCGCCAGCTCGCGATCGATCTAATTCGCCATGCCTCCTAAACGTTACTACATAAGACATGGTCGGATTCCAATGGATACTGGCCCTACCTGGTTTTTAAAAAAAAATCACAGGAACAACGAGTCATCCTAGCATGAGGATATCAAAACGAAACGGATCCAAACTTTTTGGGTTCCATGAGATCGAACCTTAATTGCCGATCTCAAACATATCCTTGTGCACTCTAATTAGCACTTCGTCTTTAATGACCTCGCTAATCAAAAGAACCCCAAATGACAAGTGATCTCCTCACTTAGAACAATCTAGTTCTCCGAGCGTGTCACCTCGCACGAAAAACTTGGGGGGCAACGACTATGGATGTTGGGTTTATAACTAAGCTCATCATGCACAAGCCAACAACAAAAAATGACGAACTGTGACGAAATCCTCGAGCACTACTTCTGCCCCAAAACCAGCTCATAAGCAATTCGTCATCTCACTCGCAAGCTTCGTCTCAACATCTCTGCATCATATCTCCGCCATCGATTTGGCTCACTACCAAATCTGGTCCGCTTCTTTCGTGCTACCAATCTCGCAAAGATGGACTTTAAAAAATGAATTGTCTGCTCACTTATGTTCAAAGCTCATCGGCTCGTGTGAGAGATTTTAAAAAACAACCGCCAAGCTCAGGTTCACACATCGTCACGCATCAGCAATCTGCCACCGCTCGAGCTTCCCGGAGCTCCGCCATCACCACCGCAGCTTACCGCCGCCCCTGCGACGAAATCACGCCAACGTCAAAAGGAATCATATTTCCTTTTTCTATTGGGCTTAAGCAGATTCTAGCCCATTAGATATTATGAGATAGTAGGCCCAAATTCTGGCCCAATTGACATCCACCGAGCTGATGAAGAATAATCAGATTTTCTTTATTTGGGCTTGAGCATATTCTTTTTGGCCCACCCAACGTCATGAGATTTTATGACCAGACTACGGCCCAAAATAATGTGAAGACACAAGCCCATCATCATGTCACGATTCACGATCAAGAAAAACATAAAATTCGTCAACTCAAAGGCCCATGTTCGGCTTGTTAAGACGACGTTGATTCGTTCGGATCAGAACCCCTAAAACGAGTTCCGCAATTCCAATTTAATCCGAATTCTCGACAGAAACTTCGAAACTCTGATTCGATCCGAATCCGCGATAATGAGTTTTCAAATCGATTAAATCTGATTTTGCAGAATTAAGTTCTGACTCAGTTTATTACAGGTTCTCACACCTCATCTGTTCATCATAGCTCGAGTTCGTGATACTAAATCGGAGAAGTCAAATCTAGCTTCACCTCGTCATTTCATAAAGAAGCTCTATTTTAGCTTTAAAACGAGCCTATATAAACCGCCAGTTCGCAAAGAAGCTTACACGCCTCATTTCATCTTCGAATCCTGAGATTCTAACTTATCTCAGGTTTTCAAAGAAAAATATTTCACAGATTTTGCTCGAGCTCGTTGATTAATCATCCCACTGATTCTGCTTGAATTCGTTAGCTTCGCTTGAGCTCACCAGCTCGTTAGCTTAATGAATCATGCCCATGTTTGTTAGCTCTGTTTGAGCTCGTAAGCTCGCTAGCCTAACAGATCCTGGTCGAGTTTGTCAGCTCATTAAGAACGAGCATTATTTAATCTCGAGAACTAGTTCTGAAGACCTCAAGCTTTGTTTCTGCTAAACTAGCTCATAAACTGTGTGAGCTCGACATCTCGCAGTCTCCGTCTCAGCGAAGTCAACTCTAGCTTCAGCTCTTTAGAAAGTCCTCAAGCTCTCTTTCAGCCTTAGAAAGGGCCCGTAAGACGCTGCAGTCGACATTAAACAAGTTTACCCGTTAGCTAATTTTTACTAGAGCTCGTCAGCTCGCAAGCAAGCTCTCGTGATTTGTTTCAGCTTGTGAACAAATTCTAAAAGTAACGCTTCAGCTTGATACCCCACGATGAGATCCCAAGTTGTGCTTGGCGTCAAGATCTGGTCTCCAATTTCCACTTTAGTTTATCAGTTCGCAGACAAACTCCGAAACTCTGTTTTAAGCTCAACCTGATATGCTTCAATATAAAGCTCAAAAGTCAAGTTTCAACTTGAAAACGAACTAACAACTCATGCTTTATTTTGCTAGCTCGAAAGTCAGTTATCAAAGTCTATTTCACATAAGAAATAAGCTCACAATTCATGTTTCAAATCTTCAGCTCATAAACGACTTCCATCCCCCTTGGGAATGAGCTCTTAGACTCCGACTCAGTTTGAGTATTTGAGAACAAGCTCCCAAACTACGCCCCATTCCAGCTCACATATGTCGCTTAAACCCATAATTTATCTCGAGAACAAGTTCTCTAGCTCTAAAGGATAAGTTATTCGAGGTCGGTAATGACAACATCTCCCGAGCTAAAAAGTGAATTAACATCGTATTCAAAGAGCCTAGCCTTTGCAATCGTTCAACCAAATCAGTCATCACACCTCCGCCTGCCCCTAAAAATTTGCGTGCTTGCACACATTTTTGATGGGCGGTACGGCCATACCCCAATAACAACAGATTGGGAAAAGCTAAACTCTATCATTCTTGAGCAAGTCACCTCGTAGACAAGCCGTTTCAGTCCAGAAACGAGCCCCCAACTCAAGTTTTTGCAAAACGTAAACAAGCTTTCGAACTTTGTTTCAGTCCGGAAGCAAGCTCTCAGCTCACACTTCAGCTCGTAAACAAACTCTCGAGTTTTGCTCGATTCAAAAATGAGCTCACAACTCAAGCCTTAGTTTGCCGACGCGTAAACAAGCTCTCAAGTTTTGTTTCAGTCCGGAAGCAAGCTCTCAGCTCACACTTCAGCTCGTAAACAAACTCTCGAGTTTTGCTCGATTCAAAAACGAGCTCACAACTCAAGCCTTAGTTTGCCGACGTGTAAACAAGCTCTCAAGTTTTGTTTCAGTCCAAAAAAAATAAGCTCACGTCTTACGCTTGAGCTCGTCAGCTAAAAACAAAACAATCTTTATTACACCTTGCGAAGGAGATCTAAGACCAGCTGAGTATCTGAGAATAAATTCTCAAACCACGCTTGAGCTCAGAAACTCACAGATTTATCTCCTGATCTAAGAGATCACGCCGATTCACGAGTTCACAAGCTAACCAGTTCACGAGCTCACCGGTTAGTCAGCTTGCTAGCTTACTAGCTTCCGGGCTCACTAGTTCACGAGCACATCAGCTCGTCAGCTCCCGAGCTCACCAACTCACAAGCTCATCAAATCACGAGCTCACCAGCTCACGACCTCACCAAATCAATTTGCAACAGTTTTTACTAGCATGATACCTTAATCGATGTTCCAAAATAGAGAACACCTCATAAAGCACTATCACTAAGTCTCTTTTACATTTGCACTCAAACAACGAGTCCATCCGCCAACCGCCAAGATCCAAAGATTCAACTCACTCCCCCGCACGAGTTCGATGTTATCATGACCGGAACGCCCATACGACCTTGAAACGGTCTAAAACTTTCACTATACGACCTCGGAATGGTCTAAACTTTCAAACTTACGACCTCGAAACGGTGTAAACTTTCATCGTACGACCTCAAAATGGTTCAACCTCTAACCGAGTTTTACTACAAGAAAACTGCGTTTTGGCGACTGCAAAGGGCGACTACATATTTAGTCGCTAAATGTTGCGACGAATTACCGACTATTTTACGACTATTTAGCGACGAATAAAATATAGTCGTCACGGAGTCGCTTATTGACGACTACGGTAGATCGTCGATACAATAGTCGCTATTTTACGACTAATGTCCGACAACATTTTAAAGGGGATATAACAGTCGCCTAATAGTCGCAGAGTTAGCGACTATTAGGTGACTATTTCGGCGGGTCGCACTGTAATCGGTAAACAGTCGTTAAATACCAGTGGAAAAACACATGTAAATCGTTTGCGGGTTGGTGCACCTGTTTTCTGCGACTACATGTAGTAGTCGCTATTCAGACGCTTTATAGTCGCTTAGTAGTCGCCATAAATGTTTATATAAGTAAAATTCACCTCATTTCTTCTCTTCATCCGATCTCAAAAACCAAAAAAAAAAAATCAAAAAAAAAAATTCAGTTTTTATTAGTTAAATAATGTCGGGAAATTACAGTTATAGTAATTTCCGGGAGTGGGTGTATAAGAGGTTCGATGAGGCGACGGGAAATTTCTCGGCAGAGTTCACAACGGGGGTGGAGCAATTCATGACATTTGCAAATAGCCAGCCTTTAACACAAAGTAATGGCGGTAAGTTTTTCTGCCCTTGTAGTGTTTGCAAGAACGAGAAATTTATCCCGGGAACAAGAATTTGGAATCATCTTTATAGCAGAGGATTTATGCCAGATTATTATGTTTGGTATAAGTATAGGGAAGAAATCAATATGGATTTAGGATCGAGTAGTTATGTTGATACGACGTATGTAAGTGGGACTGAAGAAGTGGGTAATGTAGTAGAAGATAGATATGTGGATATGGTGAATGATGCATTTCGTGAAAACGCGAGTTTTGATAACTACCATCATGATGGTAGTTATCAGAATGTAGAAGAACCGGTACGTAACCATTCAAAGAAATTCTACGACTTGTTAGAAGGTGCAAATAATCCATTATATGATGGTTGTCGTGAAGGTCACTCGCAGTTATCCTTAGCTGCTCGAGTCATGCAAAATAAGGCAGAATATAATATGAGTGAAAAGTTAGTGGATTCGGTTTGCGGAATCTTGACAGACTATTTACCAGAAGGAAACAAGTCAACCGGTTCACATTACGAGACAAAAAAATTGATGCGCAATTTAGGTCTCCCATATCATACAATTGATGTTTGTATTAACAATTGTATGATCTTCTGGAAAGAGGACGAGAAGGAGGATAAATGTAGGTTTTGTGGTGCAAAAAGATGGAAGCCTATGAACGACCGGCGTAGAACCAAAGTACCATACAGTCGTATGTGGTATCTACCTATTGCTGACAGATTAAAGAGAATGTATCAGAGCGAGAAGACTGCAGCCGCAATGAGATGGCATGCCGAGCACCAAGCAAAGGAGGGAGAAATGGGTCATCCATCTGATGCGGCAGAGTGGAGATATTTTCAAGATCAACATCCCCGGTTTGCTGAAGAACCCCGTAACGTTTATCTTGGATTATGTACAGATGGGTTCAATCCATTTGGCATGTCTCGTAATCATTCGTTGTGGCCTGTGATCTTGACGCCATATAATTTACCCCCGGGGATGTGCATGAATACAGAGTATTTATTTCTTACAATTCTGAATTCTGGGCCAAATCATCCGCGAGCTAGTCTAGATATCTTCCTCCGACCTCTTATTGAGGAGTTAAACGAGTTATGGTCTAATGGCGTCGATGCATACGATGTGTCTTTGAATCAAAATTTTAATCTAAAAGCAGTGCTGATGTGGACGATAAGTGACTTTCCGGCGTATAGCATGTTATCTGGATGGACAACCCATGGTAAATTATCTTGTCCAGTTTGCATGGAAGATACTAAGTCTTTTTATCTACCTAATGGAAGGAAGACGTGTTGGTTTGATTGTCACCGAAGATTTCTTCCTCATGGTCATCCATTGAGGAGGAAAAAAAAAGACTTCCTAAAGGGAAAAGATGCTTCGAGAGAGCATCCACCTCCGTCTTTGACGGGTGAGCAAGTTTATTTCGAGCGGTTGGTTGGTGTAAAACCATCAAAAACAATGGATGTTGGTGGAAACGGTCACGAAAAGAAGAAGTCGGGGTATGGGAAGCAACATAACTGGCACAAGGAAAGCATATTCTGGGAGCTGCCGTACTGGAGGGACCTTAATCTTCGTCATTGTCTTGATGTGATGCATATAGAGAAGAATTTTTTTGACAACATCATGAATACTCTTATGAGTGTGAAAGGTAAATCGAAAGACAACATCATGTCAAGATTGGATATAGAACGATTTTGTTGATAGTGCGGGTAAAGCTCCTTTCCCATCCTTCACATTGACAGAAGAAGCCAGAAAAAGTTTATTGGAATGTGTGAAGAATGCGGTTAAGTTCCCAGATGGTTATTCGTCAGACTTAGCTACTTGTGCTGATATGGACAACCAAAAGTTTTCAGGCATGAAGAGTCATGACTGTCATGTTTTTATGGAGCGGTTACTTCCATTTATCTTTGCAGAACTCCTAGATCGGAATGTTCACCTTGCGTTATCAGGTACTAATTACGACAATTTATTTAAATAAAATTATAGTAACTTATCTAGTAACCTAAAGCAATTTCCGCGTATATTGTAGGGGTTGGAGCATTTTTCCGGGACTTATGTTCGAGAACTTTGCATACAAGTCGCGTTCAAATTCTAAAACAGCACATAGTTTTAATACTATGCAATTTAGAAATGATATTTCCACCTTCATTTTTCGATGTGATGGAGCACCTGCCTATACATCTCCCCTATGAAGTTGAATTAGGAGGCCCTGTCCAGTATAGGTGGATGTATCCTTTTGAAAGGTTTTTCAAAAAGTTGAAAGGGAAAGCAAAGAACAAAAGATATGCGGCAGGATCGATTGTTGAATCATATATCAATGACGAGATTGTTTATTTCTCAGAGCAATACTTTGCCGCGAATATACAAACAAAATCAAGGTAAATGCTAAAATCAATCACATCATGTCCACTTTGCCATTTAATTTGTATACACATGCTACTCATTCGTCAGGTTAACAAGATTCGATGAAGGTGAAGTCCCCGTGTATCATGTCCCTGGAGTACCTTCTATATTTACTCACGTAGGCCGTCGAAGTGGAGAAATGCATGAAATATGGCTCTCAGAGAGAGATTATCAATGCGCACATGAATATGTTTTATGAAATTGTGACTATTTTCAACCAATTGAGAGGTATATAAGTTGGCATCGCTCTCAGATTGCGTTTTAATATATTTTGTTTAATTTCTCATATTTGTGTTGACCTTGTGTAGTATGTTCGAGGAATTTATTTCTGCAAAATATCCACGACTTTCCGAAAAAGAATTCGCCGCAAAAAGAGCTGACGAATATCATTTATGGGTGAAAGAATATGTATGTCTCAAAAATTTCATAACTATTCATATTTGTATACTTATATATATTTACGCTATTTTTTATATATATGCAGGTTTCTTACTGGAACGCCACAAATCCATTTCCTACTTGGGTTCAAGAGATAGTGCATGGACCTTTGAATAAGGCCAAAACCTGGCCAATGTATTTTACAAGAGGCTATTTGTTTCATACGCAGAATCGAGGCGCTGGACGAAAGACATGTAACTATGGGGTCAGTGTTAAAGGTGAAAATTACACTGATGCATCCGATGCAGCTGATTTCTACGGGACCTTAACTGATATCATAGAACTCGAGTACGAGGGGATGGTCAATCTGAGAATCACACTTTTTAAGTGTAATTGGTATGACCCTGTTATCGGTAGAGGCACTCGGAGGAGCAATGGTGGCGTTGTAGACGTTCTTTCATCGAGAAAATATAATAAATATGAACCATTTATTCTAGGTACGTACTTATGACAATATTTATATATAGCATTTTATTAATGTCAATATACATATGTATAACTTATATATACATTTATATTACAACATCCTCGCAAGCGGATCAAGTTTGTTATATTCCGTACCCATATACAAAGAAACCGAAGCAGTTGTGGCTCAATGTTCTAAAAGTGAATCCGAGGGGAAATATTTCAGGGGATTATGAAAAGAAAGAACCGACTCTTTTGCAAACACAAAATGATGATGCTGTATTGATAACAACAATTGAAGATCTCGTACTCGACAATTTCGTACAAGGAGACCCAGTAAACCTCGATTACGATGTCGGAGATGCAGACCCAGAAGACGAATTTCTATGTAATTTGTCGTCTTCTGATGAAGAATCAGATGACGAAGAACCCTACTAATTAACTATGTTATTTATGTCAGAATTTCGGTGTAATTTGTCGTTTACATTATATGTCGTTATGAGTAAAAAAAAATACATCTCCGTATTAATAAGTAAGTAGAAAAGATTTTTAAAAAAATCATTTTCGTACTCAGTAGGATTCGAACCGTGGGTGGATCACAGTTAAATATTAATAAGTAGAAAAGATTACAAAAAAAAAATTATTTCCGTCTTCACGGAGACTCGAACTGTGGGTTGATGGATCAAGAGAGGAAGAATTACCAATATGCTAAAGTCTTTAATTGGTATTATTCAAACATAAATATTAATAACTAGATCGAAAAGGTAAAAAAAAAAAAAAGAACTTCTCCGTATTCACGGAGAATCGAAACCGGGGCTGATGGAGTTGGGAGTTGGTGAATTACCAACATGCTAGAGTCATTTCAATGGTTATGAACACACAAAACGTTTAATAAGTAATTTTTTTCTGATTAAAAAAAAAAACTTTACCTTTCGCGAAAACCCTAAGTCCAATATGCTCTCATCACCTTTGCGACTCTGATCGCCTCCGATCTTCTTCTTCTTCGATCTTTGCCTCCGATCTTCTTCTTCTTCTTCGATCTTCGCCTTCGAATCCACAGAACGATTCCGGGAGATAAGAGCAAACGAGCAGGGAAGAAAAGATTGACTCCCAATGTTTCTCAGAGAGTCGGAGTGTCGCCTTCTTCGTCGCGAACCCCAACCTCGCTACCGCCGCAGTACACCTTTACGCCGCCGCCCCAACTTCCGAATCAGTCGACAACACCTCAAGTCCCTGTGAACGCTCAATCGGCATCGCCAGCACCAACTTTCTGAAGCTTTCCACCGCCACAAGAACTATTCCCGGACTCGATGCCTCAACACCGGGAAGAAGAATTACCTGCGGCGGCTTCGGCTCCACTGCAGAACACTCCGGCGTCTGGAGAACACAGCCATCAATCTTCTAGAGGGCACAACTACCATGACGAATCTGCACCCGGTTTGCCGGATCTCCAAGAGGACACAGTAAGGGCGCTGAATGCCTTGCTTATGGTGCCAGACCGGGATAGATTCACCACCTTCCTCTCTCCCACACTGACGCCGAACTCAACCTGGTAAGTGTATCGCAAGGTAAATCGGATTTCTTAATGTCTTCTAGCTGTCTTTTGAAGTTGTTAGATTCTCAATGTTGGCTACTCATTGTCGGATTTCTTAATGTCTGATTCTCAATGTTAGATTCTCAATGTTGGATACTCATTGTCAATGTGTGTTCTGTTTTGTATGTGTGTATGTGTGTCATCCAATATAGATAGTTGTGTGTGTGTGTGTCAATGTGTGTTCTGTTTCTAGGATTGCAACGTTGATTGTCTAGGATTGTTGTGTACTTGTTTTATTTTCTGATTGTCTAGGATTGTTGTCGTCTAGGATTGTATGCTTGTGTTTGATCTATAAACTGCATTTGCTTCTGTTTGAATTTGAAACCTGACATTGTATGCTTGTGTTTGACAGAAGAAACCGACATTGTATGCTTGATCGAGAAAGTATCTTTCTTGTCTTTCTGTACTTGTACTTCTCTGTTCATATACGTGTACTTCTCTGTTCATATACTTGTACTTTTATGTAGGATTGATGTCTACTTGATTTTGCAGGTTTACACGTGACAGAGGATCTAAACTGGTTAGATCAATTACTAAAGTCTTTACAAACAAATTTGATGCTCCCTACTATAGCTGGAAAGTTGTGCCTCGGGAGAGACAAGAAATATACTTTCTCGAGTTCGCGGTAAGTTTTCTGTTCTTTCGCATTTACATATAGCTTTGCTTGTGATGTTTTTACTAACATCAAATTCTCTTTGTAATGTAGAAAACCCACACATGGGATCCATTGATAACAGGGACGGTTCAAGGCTATTTCAAGGAGATTTGTCAACGCAGGTTGAAAGACATGGTTAGCACCGCGAGGACTAGTCGAGAGAGACCTAATTGGATCAGCGACACTCTCTGGGCAACGATGACAACATACTGGGACACAGAAGAAGCAAAGCAAAGGAGTGTCACCTATTCAGCTGCTCGTCTGTCTGACCGTAAAGGTCTAGGTTATCACATCCACTTATCAGGGCCTAAGTCTTATCAACAAATCCAATCCGAAATGGTTAGTAACTTTTCAATTTCTTTTTTTTTTGGTCAGTCCTAATCCTTGTATTTTTTTGGTCACATTGCAGGAAGAGGAATTAGGAAGACTGGTAAGTCTTGGTGAGGTTTTCAAAAAGACACATACAAAGGCTGACGGTACATATGTCGATAGGAAGGCGGAGAAAATTGTTGAAGCATATGATAAGAAGGTGGAACAGAAGTTATCTGAGCTCGTGGCAGAGACTTCAGAAATTTCTGACGGTGCGTCGCGACCTGGAGACCTAACACCAGATGAGTATACGTCAATCTTTCTTGAGGTAACATTTCATATACTTCATACTTCATCTTTCTTTCATATTTCATCTTTCTTTCTTGAGGTAACATTGTCATACACCAGATGGTTTTTTTCTGTTCCTTTTCACAGGCAACCGAGAAGGATTCAAGAGGAAATCTTTATGGGCTTGGAAGCCTGAAGGAGAGTCTTCTCAATGGCAAACGCAAGCAACCAGGAGACTCTTCATCGTTTGTCGCATTGCAAGAGCAACTGAAGGAAGCTCAGAAGAAAATCGAAGAGCAGGCTGCTTACAATGCACAGCGTGATGCTGAGGTTGCTGCCCGTGAAGCAGAGCACAAAAGAGATGTGGCTGAGCAAAAGGACAAGCTCGAGCACTTCTCATTGGTGGAAAAGTACCTGAGACAAACCGATCCGCGGTTTCTAGACTTCGTGGCATCACATTCAACACCAGCAACAACCGCAATGCTTCCATCAGCCTCTCTACCAGGTCCAAGGAACATACCTTAGGTCACTAATCTCTTTTTTTGTGAACTTGAACTTGTTTTTATTTATGTTTTGGCTTTTGTAAACTCATGTTTGAAACAATAATATTGGTAATGAAATGGTCTTTTCTGTATAATGTCTTTATTTTACTTTGTATCTTTTTATTTGTAACACAGGTTTCAAAGAATTTGAAAAACAAAACAAACGTGTACCATATTCTTGTTTTGTTAACAAATATAGTCACTAAACAGTCGCCTATTAGTCGCCAAATAGTCGCATAAGAGTAGCTGAGTAGTCGCAACATATTCAAATACGCAAAGTCTGATGACCATAATAGTCGGCAAATAGTCGTTTAATAGACATAGAATAGTCGCTGATTAGTCACAACGATTACGACTACTTAACGACTACGTTACGTCTACAATATCCAGTCGTAAAGTAGTCGTTAATTGGCGACTACATGTACGACTACTAACTTAACAAAAGTTGCGACTACTTTACGACTACGTACCGTCTACACTGTCCAGTCGTTACGTAGTCGCCAATTGGCGACTATATTTACGACTACTTCATTTAGCGACTAAGGGTTAACGACTACAGGATGTAGTCGCTATGTAGTCGTATTACAACTTTTAGCGACTATTATGCGACTCCTTATGCAGTCGCCAAATCGTTGTTTTCTTGTAGTGTTTAATCTCAAAATACGACCTCGAAACGGTCAAAAACTTTCAAAGATTGCAATTATCACGAGCCCGATAATTTTACAACTCCAACTCAATGCGATTCGATCTTAAAATACCAACATCATCGTGCTTACAAGAAACTCATGAAGCCGAGTTAACCTCACATGAGCACATGTCAAGTTAATCTTGCGTAAGCACGTGGCTAGTTAACTTCGCGCAAGAGCGAGCAACATCTTATAAAAGCCGATTGAACAATCTAGTTCACAACGTACAAGCCGAGCAGACCTCAACATTCAAAGAAACCACATTATTTTTTCGGTTGTGAACAGCTGTACAGTTCTCCGACCTCGTCACCTCGCTCAGAGAACTGGGGGGCAATTGTTGGTACCGGATTTGACACTGAATCCGACCCGCCTAAAAACCAGATAATTAACGAATCTATCCGGTTCAATCCAAATAGGCCCATGTGATAATGTCACGTGACTTGGCCAATAAAACCCATATTTCGGTACCATTAACCAAGTCAACATAAGATCTTTGACTAGGATCAAACCAAAAGATTTGGTCTTTGATCTCCCTCATATCTCGGACACGTGAGGAGGAGAGAATAAGTCAAAGAGAAATATGTGGAATATGGGCAACAGCAAAAGAACGTGAAGATCGACTCTTATAAAAGGAACAAAAGGTGGTCTTCACAAGGAAAAATCGAACTTACGCTCAACAAGAGCTATACACAAAAACAATACACTTTTATCTTCAAAAAGGGTTCTCTTTAATCAAATATATTATTTAATTAAGAACAAGAACTTCCCTTAAAAACAACATTCGATCTAGCGAGATCACACAGAGTTTAGCTAACGTCACGCCTTCCATACTTGCTATTTACTCACGATTATATCTCGCTTGAGAGAACAGACAATTGAACTACGTATAGGTTTGATCCCTTAACGGGTACGTAGGCAACTCGACCACGAGTGCAACCACCATTTCTATCTTCTCTGAGATCTCTCTCTTTGATCAATATAGTCCAGTTCATCGAATTCGTCTGGTTTACATCGTTGTGCTCGTACGAGATTCTTGCCCATCTTCCCCTTTATTTACAAATCACCCCAAATTCTTGAGTGTGGATTTTAGGATCCACAAAGTCCAATTACGCCGGAGCTTGAAGATCCACGAGCCGAATTACACATTCCACTAAGAACAAGTATACCATCACATGAATTGAGGAAAGCAAAAGAGAGCCCAGGTGGTCTAAGCGTCTGAAATTGAGGAAAGCAAAAGAGAGCTCACGGCTCGGTATCTCGTCGACGTTAGGTAACGAGAAATTCAGAGATTTGAAATTCTCCAGCATTTTCCCGCTCACGAACACTCGAACGCGAAACAACGGTGGCTTGGCCTTGCGAAGACGGTGGAGGCGTTTCGGACGGTTATCGATACGGCGGCGTCGAGATCCCAGTTCGCCGATTCCATTTTCTTCACCATCGATTTGACGAAGCTCCGAAAAGAGAGACCGATCCACTCGCCGTGAGTTTCTTCTCCAGCGATTTGTTGAACGCCGAGTTTTCTTCGAGATTCGTCTTTAACAAATCGATCCTCGATTGCTTCTCTATAACTTCCGATTCGAGCTTCTTGATTGTGATTTCGTATGTCCTCATCAAGCTATGTTGCTCTTGGATCTCAGCGAGCATAATCGCCTCTTGGGGAGGCAGATTCAGCTTCTTCCTCTGAAAATTTTGCTTCTCCGACAACGCTCTAAGCTCCTCGACCACCGCCGTATCCGCCAACTGAGAATCGCCATATGAGAGAGGAAAGAGAGAGGATGCATCGGATCCCGGTCAGAGGAGATTCCAGAGACGGCAGCGGCAGTTGCGGTGGATGTGCCGACAGATTTGAAACGGTGAGGGGTGGAGGAAGAGGTGGAAGACGACGGAGAGGGTGAGTTTTTTGTTTTTTTACTTTTGTATTTTAAAACGACGTCGTCTGATTTAACTTTGAGGTTAAACGTAATTGTAATCCGTTTATGAACTCCGTTATCGGATTAAACGTCGTGCTTTTTATGACTCGATCAATAAAAGTTTAGTGTTTAAAATTAAAGTCAACAAAAAATGATGATTTAAATGGCCGATTTGATAATTGATGTTTTTAATGTTTTTTTAAACAATTTTTAGTATATTTTTTGTAACTTTCTCATTTGTGTGACATATTTGGTGAATTTGTCTTTGTGTCGGTACTCCACCAACTCATTGACCAAGACAAAATATATATATAAATCCACTAACTCTCTTTTTTTCTTCTTAATATGCGCATCACCAAAAAATTAAAAAATAATAATAACCTAATACTTACTAAAAGACCCACCAACTCTTCTTCACGTGACCATTAATAGAAGGAAAAAACCAATAAATATCCTAATTATTTAATAGCAAAATAGGATAACATTTTCATAATTATGGTAGTTAATTTTATCACACATGTTTTAACAAATAAATATGGACTTAATTTTTGTTTCAAAACAATATTTTATCTAATGACATGCTATTTTATACAATATCGCACTATTTATTATGGGGTAATCCAAAAAGTTACATGATTAAGTGGCATATAGAACCGGTAAAAATATATAGACTTCGGCCTAAAACTTTCTTATTATCCAAAAAAAAAAATGCTTTTTTTTCAATATTACCAATACCAACCTTTTTTTTTTCTTTCTGAAAATTTGATATATTTTATGGTCAAAGTCTCTCAAAAAAAACGAATCCACCAGTTCACAAACTCTAAACTAAAATAATAACAAAAGGAAATTTCGAAGCAGCAACCAAAACGGCTGTCTACTCTCCTTATATTCATCAATAGAAGGTACATGACATAATACTTCAGTAATCTGAGCAAAAACCTTTCATAATGGATTCTTCTTCACCATTAAGAATCATTTCAAAATGCTTTGTGAAACCCAAAACAATCCCAGAAGAATCAAAGCAACCATACTATTTATCCCCATGGGACTACGCTATGCTCTCTGTTCAATACATCCAAAAAGGTGTCCTCTTTCACAAGCCACTTCATTCCATTGACACTCTTCTTGAGAAGCTGAGAGAGTCTCTAGCCATCACGCTCGTCCATTTCTACCCTCTCGCTGGTCGTCTCTCAACGCCAAAAACCGAAATCCCCAAATCGTACTCAGTTTTTGTGGATTGTAACAATAGCCCTGGTGCTGGATTCATTTATGCGACCTCTGATTTATGTGTAGCAGACGTATTTGGACCCAAGTACGTTCCATTGATTGTTCACTCTTTCTTTGACCACCACAAAGCTGTGAATCATGATGGACAAACCATGAGCCTCTTATCAGTCCAGGTTGGTATTTATTTATCCCTTGTTGGAAGGATTAGTGGTTTTTATTTTTACTTATATATTATAATTTATTAATTCTATTTTTTTATAAATCATGTTTTGTATTAATTTTACATTACGATAATTATATATATATATATATATTATTTTCTTCTATAAATGCATAAACCACTTAAAATTGTCTACGCTTTGACTAAGTGTTTTAGATGTTAGACCATCTCCAAAGGAAGTTCTTAGAAGGGAGTTCTTAAAGTTGTATGTATATAAAATAATAATTAAATATTAGAGGGGTTCTTAAAAGAAGAGAGATGGTATCTAAAGTTGCTTATTTAAGAACCATTCTCTCCTCTTTTAAGAACTCATCTCTCCTCTTTTAACATGATTTTATTTTATATAATATTTTAAGAACCCCTATACTAATTTTAAGAACTCTATGGTTGGAGATGCTCTTAGGTGGAGAGTTACCGCCTGCTTGGTGCCTAAGGCTTTCTCGAATACTGGTTTTGATAAAATATACTGAATATTTTCAAAGAAAGTGGATGTCTAAATTTGTTTATTATTTCTCGGTTTGATTTTCGGTATGATTTTGGTTTAACCTGGTTTAAACTAGATAAGACACCATAATTCCATGTACAGCTCAACATAAATACAATTTCGAGAGCCTTGATAACTAATTTATGAGTTTGTACATTTTTGTAGGTGACAGAATTGGTAGATGGAATTTTCATAGGAGTGTCGATGAACCACGCGATGGGAGACGGTACTTCGTTCTGGAACTTCTTTACCGGTTGGTCCGAGATCTTTCAAGCACAAGAGAGCAACAAAACCGATGACTTGTGCCTCAAGAACCCACCGTTTTTGAAGCGTTATATCCCTCAAGGATACGGTCCTCTCCTTAGCCTTCCGTATAGCCATCCTGATGAATTTATAAAACCTTACGAGTCTCCGATTCTCAAGGAGAGAATATTCTGTTTCTCATCAGAAACAATAAGATTGCTTAAAGCAAAGGTTAACCAAGTATGCGGAACAACATCTATCTCCTCTTTCCAATCGCTAACCGCGGTTATATGGAGATGCATAACTAGGGCGCGAAGATTACCCTTCGAACGAGAAACAAGTTGTAGACTTGCTGCTGACAACAGAGCAAGGATGTATCCACCGCTCCCCCGGGATTACTTTGGAAACAGCCTCTCCGCTTTAAGAACCGCTGCAAAAGCCGGTGAGTTGTTGGAGAATGATCTTGGATGGGCTGCTTTGAAAGTGCATCAAGCAGTAGCTGAACATACTAGTGAAAAGGTATCTCAAATGATTGATCAATGGTTGAAGGATCCTTTCATTTACCATATTGATCGGGTTTTTGAACCGATGAGCGTTATGATGGGAAGTTCGCCAAGGTTCAACAAGTATGGTTGTGAATTTGGGCTGGGAAAGGCAGTGACTCTTAGAAGTGGCTATGCGCATAAGTTTGATGGGAAAGTATCGGCTTACCCGGGAAGAGAAGGAAAGGGAAGCATAGATTTGGAGATGTGTCTTGTTCCAGAGTTTATGGAAGCTTTAGAATCAGATGAAGAGTTAATGTCTCTTGTTTCTTTTTGATAAATTAACAAGCTAGCTGGTATATCTCCATTTCCCTTTCTTGCTATTCACCTCAATATATATGTTTAGCATCATTTTCATTCTAGCTTTAGATTTTAGTTTTGTTCACCAATAAATTGTAGAGTTTGCGGCACAATAACCAGCAATCATTGCGTCGCTGGCTCGTTGCTCTATTTAATTCCAAATGCAACATTTCGTCTGAAGATCTGCAAAGTGCGGAAATGTCTAAACTTATATGATTACACATAGGAAAAATACTCATTTCGTTCAAAATGTTATATGGTTTAGAAATAAAACTGTTTAAAAAATATCTCTGTCTTCTATTTTCTATATATATTAGTTATATATCTTCTATTATGCCCTTTTTGTAAAATTAAAAAAAAATATAAATGGAAGAGAATGAAAGTAATTACGAAGAAGAAGAACTTAAATCAATCGTGGTTATATATGTGTTCGGAAGTGGTGTATCGGCCTCATCAGCACCGGCGACATCAATAACTTTCTCAACTCACCATTTCAAGGCACATTTCAATTTTGACTTCCTTGCTGCATTGTTTTTCCTAGCTAGTGTTGTTCACCATTCTGAAACAAGACTTAAGTTAATTGTGTGAACCGAAATCTACACAATCGATTCTTGTAAAAGACTTTTAAGGGAACATAAATTTCTGAGATGAAAATACAGTAAGAGATCCAAAAATGGTTGTTTTATTGCTGTTTCGTAAGCGTATGAGTATACAGTTTTGTTGGTAAGAGCTAGTGCTAGGGTTTTTTTTATGATGCCTCTCCAATATGATTGTGAAGGCTACTTGTATAAGTTCATGTGCGAGATTCTTGGAGCAAAAAAGAATATTTTTCTTTTACTCCGCGTAGCCACCGACTAGATTAGGGTAATCGACGACTTGGGCCTTTAGCTCGGCCCAAGAGAGTTTGGTGGACAGACTCCGTTTCGGCCCACAGAACACTCGTCTTGAGCCGCTTGTAATCTGGCAAGCTCGGTTTTACTTCTAATTCGAGACGGGATGAATTGGTTTATCCCGGCTTGATCTCGGTTTGGTTGAAAGATGTTGTTGCTCCGGCCTTAGCTTGGCTTTCGTCCTCTCAAAATAAGATCACCGAGGTGAGACCTCTGGGGAGACCATGTGAGACCGTCTTACTTCGGCTCGACTCTGTTCTTCTGGATGAGGTGAAGAGTAAAGCATGCTATTTTTAGGGCTGTCATGCTTCGGCTCGGATCTCACATATTCTTTTGGATCGGTATGCTTTATGTTAATCTCGAGTGTGTGAAAACCGACCCCAACATTAATCCAGAACTGTTCAACACACGACCAACTATGCTTGCTAAATGTCACACTCTTAGACACAAGATAAGCATAAGCAAACAAACAAATAAGTTCTCTTCGCATAAGACCTAAACTATTGGTATCTTTTTGAAAACCTTTACCCCCAAATCCCAGTTCCGAGAAAAGACATTCCACGACAAAATCGGTTTGGTCAATCTGGTTTTTATACCAAGTGGAAGCATCCCGACCCATAACTATAAATAGGTCTGTCCGAAAACTTAGAAATAATTCGGGCTTAAAATATTTTCATTGAGTAAAAACGCAAACAGAATATAAACGAACTATGGAGACTTTATTAACAGAATTTGTGATACCAAAATATTTTAAACCCCAAAGGGTAAAATACCATTTTATTTAAATAACTAAAACAATCTTCATGTCTGATATACCCAACTAATCAGGGTTCAGGTTACACACGGTTCTTGAACTCAAATCACTGAAGTATAATTAACCAACTGTCGTTGCGAGAATTATCTAAGTCTAAATCCTAGAATTCCAAATCTCTTTGCGAATCCTAAAGTCTAAACCAGCTTTTAGTTCAAGTTTGATTTGTTCACAAAACAACTAAACCAAATCTCTTTGTGGATAGTTATTTTGCTCACCATAAGTTCTATCAGGTTTCTCAATTGCACTGTCATGCCAAATCGATTAACCTAAGATCTAAGTTCTAGGTGATCAATCCAGAATTAGCTTTGAGAATAACCTAAGGCGAAGAACTAATTCAGATTATGAACCCTAAACAACTAATCAACCTAGCATTCAAAGAAAACCCTTATGAGAACCCTAAACCTAACAGGAGATCTACTCAGACATGGAGATTGAAACAATAAACATGACTGAATAAATTCTTGAATAAATAATAAAGAAGAGAGTAAAACAAGGGTTCGAAATCTTCTCTCGGACGAACAGAGTTTCAGACTTGTCTCCCTCAAAAGCTCTCTCACAAAAACCAAAGTAGAATAAAGCGTGTTAGCCAAAGCGGCTGAAAAACCTAATAAATAATCTAAAACACGTTTTGGGGCTTCTTGTAAATAATAAAGTCTTCTGGGGCAATTTACAGTTTCTCAAATCTTCAAATTAGTAGCGATCCTTATGTTTCTTCGACGGGTATCGATCGATACCATAAGTGTATCAATCGATACTCATGCATCAAATCGGTGTCTCAGCTACAGGATCTCTGCTTGGCTCCAAAAAGCTCCAAAATGCTTCAATATCTCCAATAATGCTCCAAACGTACCTAAAACCTGAAAAAACTCTAAAAGACTTCAAAATACTAGAAAAACTCTATGAAAAGGACTTATATCATGGCCTAAAATAGGTAAAAACCATGATATATCAAATAGATCGTCTTCTATCAAGGTCAGATGCATAATCGCTATCATTGTACCATTTCACTTCAAATTTATCAAATTTCTTAAACGTTAGTTTGAAATCAGAAGTACCTTTAATATACGGTATATACCTAAGTATCCATTTGACCGCTTCCCAGTGTTGTTTATTAGGAGAACTCATAAACCGGCTAACGAGACCAACCGCATGATCAATGTCAGGACGAGAGCCAACCATTGCGTACATCAAACCTCCGACTGCGCTGGAATAATGTATGCTTCTCAACTCAAGATCAGTCTCTGCTTTATCTTCATGCTTAGTACTTGATAGCTTGGAATGACAACCCATAGGAGTTTAAATAGTCTTTAAATTATCCATACCAAAATTCTTTAACACCTTGTGATGATACCAAAACACCTTTAGCTATGTCTCTGATAATGTTCATGCCTAGGATCTTCTTTGCATGTTCTAGGTCTTTCATCTCGAATTCCTTACTTACAATACCACCAGATCTTTAGCAACAACCAATATATCATCCACATAAAGTAGAAGATACACAAAACTTTCATCACCATAACTCTTGAAGTACATGCAACTATCAAATTGACTTCTTGAAAAACTTTGTGTTTTCATAAACTGATCAAACCTTAAATTCCACTGTTTTGGAGATTGTTTTAACCCATATAATGATCTTTGAAGCAGACAAACCTCAGACCGACTTGTTCGAATTGTCTTAATACAAATTAGAATCGTGAATCGTGTGTCAAAACACTCGAAACACTCAAAAGAAGAAATTGAAGAACATAAAAGGAACAAGTTAAGGAATCAATGGTATAGCAACTCCCTACCATCTCGCCAAGATCTTTCACGAAATCCACTAAGATCAAAGATTGTTCAATACAAGAATCTCTCTCACTTAGTCAAGAATTATTATAGCGAAAATTGATCTCTCTCGCACACCCTAGATTGAGGAAAAAGAGTTGCTTATATATAATTCATTAAACGCCGTTCTCCAACATAAACATTTATGATCTTCTGAGACTCCATTTGGTCTTCTTGACAAAATATGTCGTTCCAACCAAACACCCAGCTTCCAAATCAGCTATAAACCAGACTCGAATTTTCCGGTTCATTTAACCTTCTTGTAAGCTTGTTCGTGTTCTAATATTTAAATAAAAATATGGGTTCCATTCCCCAACTCTGCTCGGCTAAATCTCCAAACCGGTGATTTATTGGAATTTTCGGATTGACCTCTCTTTCTCTTCTTTGTTTTTCCTTAGGCTTCTCCAGTTGGTATAGAGGGTTTACCTCTCCCCTTTACATCTTCCCCTCTCTCGAATTGAGTTGAGACCCAATTACCGGCTTAATTGCGATGGTATTTCGGAAAGCAAATAATTTTCTTTCCTCTTTCCCTTCTCCGCGTTTCCTTTTTCCGTTTCAGCCTCTTTCCTTTTTTCACTCGTCTTGATAGTCAAGACAATCAACGATATGAACTCCCTTAAAATATGCTCAGAATATTGCCACATTAAAGACAAATTCACCAATCTCTCGATTGATCCTCTTCCTAAAACTCCATGCTATCGATATCTACGGTGTATCGGAAAGCTAATAGCAACATCGACTATGGTTGAGCACCTACATAAGGCCATACACGCGATGTCTCTTGAAGATGATGAACCAATTGTCGTGCATGACGACCCGAAATTCAGAGTATTTGATGAGAACGTAAACAATTGTTGAATCCTGACTTCTAGCCAATGGCGAAGATGATTGAATACATGCCTAGGGCATGGAGAGTCTATGATAGAGTTCGTGGCATCGCCCTATCAAGAGACAAATTTCAGTTTGTTTTCAAGTGTGAAGAAGATCTGCTCACTGTTTTGAAAGATAGACCGTGGTCCTACAATCACTGGACTATGGTCTTGGAGAGATGGACCCCTTCGCCTCCTCTTGACTTTCTCTCATCCTTTGAAGTCTGGATTAGAATCAAGCATATACCGGTGAACTTCTACATAATAGATACGTTGTATGAACTTGCTAAAGCCATCGATAAAGTAGAAAAAATCGCTTATGATCCAAAAGCCTCCCAAAAGACGAGTTACATCCGAGCCAGAATCAACTTTGACACGACAAAACCTGCAAAAGATGCAAGAAGCCTGAATCTTCCTACTGGGGAAAGAGTGATCATCGAATATGAATACGAACAAATTCATAAACGATGTTTCCATTTTATACGCCTTACACATGAGAAGGATATGTGCCCTCTATTGCGAAAAAAACCCTCACGGTCTGAAAGTTCCCCTGAGAAATAAGACGGAGGAAAAACGTCATGAAGAGACTAACACGTCTAAAGCTGACTCACCACGACTTCTAGAAGGTCCACCAGGATTCTCTCCTCTGCTTTCCGAGCTGTAAAAATAGGATCGACATATGGCTTTACAGTACATCTCTCACGCTGATGAGACAGAGAGAAGAGCCAGAATCTGCATAGTCCAATAATCTATTGAGGACACAATAGCAGAATCATATGTGTAGCTCACCAAGATCACTCACAACATGTCCAAAGGAAAGGGTCACATCTTTGACTATGAGGAAGAAAGTAGTCATCTCAAACGAAGAAGCTTGATTGGTGACAAAACGCTAGCATCTGCTCCGATCATCATCGATACAAGACAAGAAGCAAAACCTTCATCAGCTAGTTTCTCCTCTCACCCTCGCTGAACAGATTCCGACGGTATTTAAGGTTGGGACTTCGAGTAAGCTCTCAATGTCCGGGAATTCTCATTCAGGGAAAAAGGAGCGGAAGAGACCAACAGCCTGGAAGAGAAAAGCTAGACCAAACAGTGCATGAACAAGCAATGGGGATCCCACAAGAGCATCCCTCATCCGCGAACAAATCTCCAAAAACCAAAGCAAGTACGGTGGCTTCTAATTTAAAGATTCTGATATCCCAATGAGCATACTGAGCTGAAACTGCCAAGGAGCATGAAGCACCGAAGCAGCTCGTCGTTTGCGGGAAATACGTAAAAAAAATTTCCTGGATTTTTTATTTTTGTCGAAGACTAAGCAACGGTTTGAGTCATGAATAATATGAAAAAAGGTTTTGGTTACGAGCATTTGGTTACTGTTGAGCCACATCACTTGGCGGTAATGTGGAAAAACAATTTTGAAGTTGAAGTGGTATCCTCTGACCAGAGACTCATTGATCTATAAGTTAAAATGGGTTCTATGAGGTTATTCATATCTTGTGTCTATGGAGACCCAATCCGAGCTAGGAGAAAGATGGTTTGAGATCGCTTGATCGACACTGGAATCACAAGAAATGAGGCTTGGATTCTAGTTGGTGACTTTAATGAGCTACTAAATGACAACAAAAATTGGGAGGACCATCACGGGCGGAGTCAACTTTCTGGGATTTTCGCAACATGGTGGAAAGCTGTAAAATTAAAGAGCTCCGTAGCTCTGGAAATGTCCTCTCATGAGGTGGATGGCGCGACCAGGTGTGGATTCAATGTCACCTGGATAGAAGTTTTGGTAATGATGAATGGTTTCAACTATTCCCAAGAGCACAAATGTAATATATGGAGATGTGGGAATCAAATCACATACCGATCTGTATATGCTATTCTTTTGAAGAAGATGTACAAGGGAGAGGCCGCTTCTTTTTTTATAAGAGAATGTTGTCGAATGAGGGGATCGAAGAAGTCTTCAGAAGAGGCTGGAATTGCAAAGATATGAATACATAAACTCTTCTATTAGAGAGAATCAGCAGATGCAGAACTGAGATATCCCGATGGAAAAGGAGAACTGACCTGAATTCCGGAAATAAGCTTAGTAGACTTCATCGTGAGTTTGAACATGAAATATCTAAACTATCTCCGAGGAGATCTGAAATGTTCAGAGGATTATAAGGAAGAAGAAGTGTTCTGGCAGCAGGAAAGCAAAGGGAGATGGGTGCAATTAGGAGATAAAAACAATACTTTCTTCCATAACTCTGTGAAGGGAAGGAAGATACAAAATACAACACTGATGTTAATCGATGACAATGGCAGTGAAGTCTTCTCAGAGGGCTCTAAAGGCCAGGTTGCTGCCGATTATTTTCAAGATATGTTCACCAACACCAATCCCTGTTATTTGGAAACGTTGTTTGAGGGCTTCCAAAGCAGGGTTACAAGTGACATGAATTATGCCATAAGGGCATCTGCATTGGTGAGACACCCTCAAGGGTGGATTAATTAAATAATTAAGTTTTTGTTTTAAAAAAAATTGGACCAATAATAAAGTGCCATGTATGAATGTGGGTGTCTCAACCCTCTCTCTCTCTTGTTTTTTTCTTTTTTGTGATTTGTTTAATAGAGGGTGTCTCATTGAGACAACCCAATGCATATGCTCTAACAGCGCCAGTGATAAACGAAGAGAACAAAAAAGCAGCCTTCGGAGTAGATGGAAGTAGCGCCCCTGGGGCAGATGGTTTTACTGGGATCTTTTATAAAAATTTCTGGCATATCGTTGGTCCAAGTGTGTCATTCCCCCAGGTTGGAACCATACCCAACTTTGTCTAATTCCAAAGATCCCGAATGGTACGTCTATGAAAGAGATGCGTCCGATCAGCCTATGCTATGTTCACTACAAGATAATTTCAAGAGTCTTGTGTGGAAGATTGAAGAAAATCCTTCCATCGATTATTTCGGATACTTAAGGAGCATTTGTATTGGGATGTTTAATAACAGACAACGTCATAGTGGCACATGAACTTGTTCACGCCCTTCGTACCAAAGATCCAGTGCCGGAAAATTTCATGGCAGTGAAAATAGACATTTCCAAAGCCTATGACCGAGTTGAATGGTGCTTCCTTCAGATTCTCTTGAAAAAATGGGCTTTGAACGAGAATCGGTCCGATGGGTGATGTATTGTGTGAACTTAGTTACCTATATGGTACTGTTAAATGGACGCACACACTGGCGGGTTCATCAAATCTGAACGGGGAATACGCTAAGGAGATCCACTATCTCCCTTTCTCTTTATCATTTGCGATGAAACGTTAGTTAACATTCTGAACCAGGCAGAGATTGACGGAAGACTTGAAGGGATTAAAGTCGCTGCGACGGCCCCATCTGTTCATCATCTGCTATTTGCTTATGACAGTCTCTTGATGTGTCGTGCTACAGCTGAACAAGGAGCAAAGCTTACTCATTGTCTTCGACTATATGGAGAAGCTTCAGATCAAGTAATCAACTTACAAAAATCTTCGATTTTTTTCGGAGCAAAGATTGATGAATCAGCAAAAGCAGCTGTAAAAATAAATCTGGGTATAGACAAGGAAGGTGGTGAAGGATCATATTTGGGTCTCCCATAATGCTTTAGTGGATCAAAAGGGAAACTTCTCAATTTCATTAGAGAAAAACTCCAATCGAAGCTTCATGGCTGGTACCAAAAGTCGCTCTCACAAGGGGGAAAATAAATCCTACTAAAGTCAATTTGACTTGCTCTTTCGGTGTATGCTATGTCGTGCTTTAAATTGCCGAAAGATCTGTGTAAGAAGCTAACAAGTGCTACTACGGAATATTGGTGGAGTAGTGGAGATAAATGAAGAAAACTCACTTGGATAGCCTCGAAAAATCTTTGCCGAAAAAAGAAGACGGAGGACTGGGCTTTAACGCCATCACCAATTTCAATATGGCGCTGCTTGGTAAACAAGTCTAGCGAATATTCTGTCACCCAAACTCTTTGGTCTCACAAATCCTCAAAGCTCGCTATCTTCGTAATGGAAATTTTCTTGAGTGTGGAACTGGCACCCGACCCTCATACGCCTGGAGGAGTATCATCCATGGCAGAGATCTAATGAAAAAATGACTGATACAATCAGTTGGAGACGGCATTGAAACTCGGGTCTGGATCGATAATTGGCTACTTGACACTATTCCGAGAATCCCCATGTACCGTCAAGACATTGTGGTGGACTTGACTCTCAAAGTCTCTGACCTCATTGATAACCACACAGGAAGATGGGATATAGCTCGAGTCAGAGAAACTGTTGCAGAGGAAGATGTTGGCCTGATTTTGCGCAGCAAATTTTCTCCAAGGAACCGTGATAGCTTGATCTGGGCTTTTTCTAAGGATGGATCCTACTCATCTCCGAGTGGATGTAGATTCTTGGATACTCTACAAGAACTGCAAGATCCGACAATGCCACGCACGACTCCGTTAGAGAAGCAATTGTGGAATAGTCTCTGGAAATCGGAAACTTCACCAAAAAATAAAACATTTCCTTTGGCGAGCAGTTTCCAGGGCTCTGGCTGTCAAAGAGCAATTACGATCACGAGGAATGCATGTTGATGTGTCATGCTTCTCATGTGGAGGAGCCTCCAAAACTATATGTCACGTTCTCTTTACTTGCCCAAGAGCAAAAGAAGTGTGGGACTTATCACAGATTCCCCTTCCACCATCAGGTTTTTTGCAAAACTCAGTTTTCCTGAACATGCATCACCTATTATCCTGCAGCAAAAACCCATTGATCCCACTAATAACCCGAAGCTCTTTTCCATGGATGCTCTAGCATCTTTGGAAAGCAAGGAATGATCTACTCTTTGAAGACACACACTATGGCCCACAATTTATTGCCACTAAAGCGTATGAGGATACAAAGATCTGGTTTAAGATCAATGGGAAGGATCATGTAGCCATTGCTTCTCAAAAAAGAGATGGTGAAGAATCAACTCATTGGCGGAAACCACGAGGCACCACCATCAAGTGTAATATTGGAGCCTCTTGGCTAGATCCGACTTAGAATAGTGGTGCATCGTGGCTTCTACGAAACTCCCGAAGAGAAGTGTTATCTTATAGTCGACACTCTTACTCAATGGTAAACTTCTCCCACGAGTCTGAATTGCTGTGCTTCCAATGGGATATCGAATGCATGAGAAATAAGCGCCAAAAAGACATTATCTTTGAATCCTCCTTCGAACAAGCTAGGGAAGCATTCCTTAATCCACATCGTTTCCCTCAGCTTCAAAGTATACTCTCAAAGATCTTCGCCACGTTACCACAACTTGGATCATGGAGCCTGAACCATACTTTCACCCAAGGTAATACGGTGGCAGTAGCAATCGCAGTGAGCGTCACACGAAACTGCCAGTACCAATCATACATTGCACATTCTAGTCCGTTTTGGCTCCGCAATATCATTGCCTCAAAAGCATCCAACGACTAAGTGGTAGGCCAGTCTTAGAGGGTAGGCAACATGGGCATATTGTAACGCCCGTGTTCCGCAATTCTGCCAAACGAGGGAATTTGGCTAAGGCAGAATTGAGTTTAGCCTAGAAGAATTGGAAAGAAGGCAAGTGTTCGTGGGAAATTGAGTTTAGCCGAGGAAATTCGATCAGATCGGGTGATTTCTGAACTGATTAAGTTTTAGCCGAGGTAAAAATCAGCTGGCCGTAAATTTCGGGAATTTAGCCGAGCTAAATTCAGCTGGCCGAATTTTTCGGGAGTTGGTCGGATTTCAGACAAGCTGGTGAATATTATTCGGGGGAAATCATGTTTTAGCCGAGGAACTTATCAAGAATGTAACCGTTTACATTTTAGCCGACCAAATGCGTATAAAAATGTAACCGTTTACATTTAGCCGAGCAAGCGTGTATAAAATGTAACCGTTTACATTTTAGCCGACCAAATGCGTATAAAAATGTAACCGTTTACATTTAGCCGAGCAAGCGTGTATAAAATGTAACCGTTTACATTTTTAGCCGACCAAATGTGTATAAAAATGTAATCGTATACATTTTAGCCGAACCAGCGTGAATAAAATGTAACCGTTTACATTTTTAGCCGATAGATCTGAATAAAATGTAACTGTTTACATTTTAGCTGAGATATATGAAGAAAATGTAACCGTTTGCATTTTTAGCCGAGCGCGCGTGAATAAAAATGTAACTGTATTACATTTTAGCCGAGAGATTGTATAAAAATGTAAATACGGTAGTTTAGAGCGGTTTCTGAGGGAAAAGACGCGCGTGTGAGGGCGGTTTCTATTTTAGCCGATTAAAATAAACCGCAGGACGGTTATTCGCTGATCAGAAAGGGGATTCGATCTATTTTAATTAGTTCTGGGCTCATTTTCTTCCTCTCGCGTGACCAAAAGAACTCTGAAAGTATAAGGGAGAAATTGTGAGAAGTTACTCGAGAGAAAGTTCAGTTTATCCGTGATAATCTGATTTTAGCCGAGGGAGAATTCAGATTATCCGAGGAAAATCGATCGCGAGGAGTTTTAGCCGAACGAGAATTCAGATTATCCGAGGAAAATCGATCGCGAGGAGTTTTAGCCGAACGAGAATTCAGTGTATTCGGGGAAAATCGATCGCGAGGAGTTTTAGCCGAACGAGAATTTATTTCTGGTCCGAGGAAGGGATTCTAGCCGAGAGAAGGGATTTTCTGTTCGATCCGAATCCGAAGGAAACGAAGGTGAGTTCGTGACCGTGGCCTTAAGTCTGATCGTTTCTTGAGTAGATGGTATTCTGTTTGTCTGATGAATGCGATGTTTATCGTTATTCATGTTCTGTTGGCTATCCGTGGGATTATGTACATTATTGGCGATCTAGACTGAGATTTAGCCGGTAATGGTATATAATCACTCGGCTAGTTTCTGGTTTCTGATAAGTATCTGATTGATTCTGGTTTATTCTTGTTGCGATTCATGCTTTGGCTAAGTGAGACGGGATGACCGTTCTCACTAAGCATTTCTGTTGCTTATGCCTCCTTTTGGATGCAGGTTCTGATTGTAGCCGAGATGTTACATATGATGGTTGATCAGTTCGCGGGACAAAGGCTGGAACGGATGGATGGTTGTATTGGGTAGATTCGGTCTATTTTACATTTTGTAGTAGCTTATATGCAAACTTAACAAATGTGTTAGAACCTCGTGTGTTTTAATTCAAGTAATCTGTTTTAATTCAAGTTTTCTGTATTAATCTATTTATGCTCGGAAATGACTAAGTCTGAATGAACTAGAACGTGCAAAAATTTAAAATCTGGTATATTCTAATCCGGCTAAAATTGTTAAGTGTTGGCTAAATTTATAAAAATCGGATTAGGGTCTTACAAGTTGGTATCAGAGCGCGGTCGGTTCAAGGACAGAGTCTAGCATAAGTGGGTTAGTGGGAATACCATCATTCCAGCGCCTTGTCTCGCGGTAAGTCTGAATTTTCTGTATGGTTGCCTAAGTTAGTTTGCCGGCTAACTTAGAATTTTCTGATCTCGTCATTGCAGATGGCTAGGTTCTGTTAAAAATTTCTGTGTGTAATTCTGTTGCGTGTTGCTTTGGTCTTAGCATTCTAGATGAATGTGTAGGGACCCTTGCCATGGGTGGTGTGGCAACCCATGTTCTGTTTGATTCCGGAGCAACAAATTGCTTTGTGAATCCGGATATGATTGGGAAGGGCGAGTTCCGCAAGGAACCAGGATGTAATTTTGGCTTAGTCAAAGCGGCCGGTGGACAGATCATGCGTACTCTTGGGAATGTCCGTAATGTTTCTGTCATGATTGGTTCGGTGATCATGCCAGCTGATTTGGAAATCTGCGAGGTGAAGTCTTACGATGTGATCCTTGGTATGGATTGGTTCGGAAGATACAAGGCACACTTGGACTGTCACCGCGGGAGAGTTCGGTTTGAAAATGAGAAAGGGATTCTGGAATATCAAGGCATTAAACCGACATGGGGAAGTCTGATTGTCTCGGCGGTTCAGGCTGAACAGATGATTGAGAAGGGTTGTGAAGCGTATTTGGCAACAATCACCACTACCGAAGTTGGGCCGGATGCGGAGCTAAGTAGTATTCCGGTTGTAAGGGAGATTGGATTTTTGGGTCATGTGGTTTCGGATAAGGGAGTGTCCGTAGATCCAGAAAAGATTAAGGCAATCGCAGATTGGCCTAGACCTGTGAATGCCTCGGAAATAAGAAGTTTCCTTGGGTTAGCTGGATATTACCGGCGGTTTGTTAAGGGATTTGCGAGTATGGCTCAGCCAATGACACGGCTAACTGGAAAGGATGTACCGTTTGTGTGGTCGGCTGATCGTGAGAAGTGTTTCGCTAAGTTGAAGGAAATGCTTACGAGTACGCCGGTTTTAACTTTGCCTGAACCGGATCAGCCTTATGTGGTTTACACAGATGCTTCACGGATGGGCTTGGGATGCGTTCTGATGCAGCAAGGGAAAGTAATAGCTTACGCTTCAAGACAGTTGAGAAAGCATGAGCAGAATTACCCTACTCACGATCTGGAGATGGCTGCGGTAGTGTTTGCGTTGAAGATTTGGCGATCTTACTTATACGGTGGGAAAGTTCAAGTTTTCACGGATCACAAGAGCCTGAAGTATATATTCACTCAGCCGGAGTTGAACATGAGGCAGCGTATGTGGATGGAGTTTGTGGCGGATTATGATTTGGATATTGCCTACCGTCCGGGAAAGGCAAATCTCGTTGCGGATGCACTTAGTCGGAAGAGAGTGGCCGCATCCACCGAAAAAGATATGGAAGGATTGATCAGTATGGTGGGGACTTTACGTTTGGCAGCTTTGACTAACGAGGTGGAACCATTGGGTTTGGGTGCAGCAGATCAGGCGGATTTGCTAAGCCATGTACGGTTGGTTCAGCAGAAAGATGAGATTCTCATGAAGTCGGCGAAGAATGATAATACGGAGTATCAGACTTCAAACAATGGGACGATTTTGGTTAATGGCCGTGTGTGTGTTCCAAATGACAAGGAACTCAGGGAAGAAATTCTTAAGGAAGCTCACCATTCTAAGTTTGCGATTCACCCGGGATCGACCAAGATGTATCGAGATCTGAAACGGTACTACCATTGGGTTGGGCTAAAACGGGATGTGGCTAAGTGGGTTGCTGGTTGTCAGACTTGTCAGATGGTGAAGATTGAACATCAGGTTCCGAGTGGGCTGTTGCAAAGTTTACCGATTCCAGATTGGAAATGGGACATGATCACAATGGATTTTGTGACCGGATTGCCAAAGTGTGGCAACATGGATTCGATTTGGGTCATAGTCGATAGATTGACTAAGTCTGCTCATTTCCTTGCAATCAACAAACAAGACAAGGCTGAGGGATTAGCAAAGTTATATGTGGAGTAGATCGTTAAGTTGCATGGAGTGCCGGCAAGTATAGTGTCTGATCGTGACTCGCGTTTTGCATCGGCTTTCTGGAAAGAACTTCAGAAACGTTTTGGGACAAGAGTTCACATGAGTACAGCCTATCATCCGCAGACAGATGGACAGTCCGAGAGGACAAACAGGACACTTGAGGATTTGTTGCGAGCTTGTGTTCTTGATTGGGGCGGTAGATGGAAGGATTACTTGCCTTTGGCGGAGTTTTCCTATAATAATAGCTATCACGCTAGTATTGGGATGTCACCGTTTGAAGCGTTGTATGGACGGCCGTGTCGTACACCGCTATGTTGGACCCAAGTGGGGGAGCGCAGTATATTTGGTCGAGACTTTGTGGAAGAAACGACCGAGAGAATCAGAGTATTGAGACTTAAGATGAAAGAAGCTCAGAATCGGCAAAAGAGTTATGCTGATAAACGCCGGAAGGAATTGGAATTCCAAGTAGGGGATCTGGTCTACGTCAAGATGGTTATCAACAAGGGTAAAGACCGAGCTGCGTTATCTGGGAAACTGAAACCCAGGTACATGGGACCGTATAAGATTTTGGAAAGGATCGGAGTAGTGGCTTATAAGTTGGAATTGCCACAAGTGTTGGAAGCATTCCATAATGTTTTTCACGTTTCACTGCTAAGGAAGTGCGTGACTCATGGGGAAAGAGTAACTGCGGATCCACCGCCGGACTTGCAAGAAAATTGGACTATTGAGGGAATGCCAGTTCGGATTGTGGGAAAAAGAGTAAAACAGGCTGGTCGAAAGAAGATTAAAATGATCCAAGTGGTTTGGGATTGCGAAGGGGAAGAAGATACGACTTGGGAACCAGAAGAACGGATGAAGGAAAAGTTTCCTAAGTGGTTTGAGAAGCAACCAAAGTTATCAGAAAAGCCGAAGAAGAAGAAAGATTCGAGGACGAATCTTCACATAAGTGGGGGAGAGTTGTAACGCCCGTGTTCCGCAATTCTGCCAAACGAGGGAATTTGGCTAAGGCAGAATTGAGTTTAGCCTAGAAGAATTGGAAAGAAGGCAAGTGTTCGTGGGAAATTGAGTTTAGCCGAGGAAATTCGATCAGATCGGGTGATTTCTGAACTGATTAAGTTTTAGCCGAGGTAAAAATCAGCTGGCCGTAAATTTCGGGAATTTAGCCGAGCTAAATTCAGCTGGCCGAATTTTTCGGGAGTTGGTCGGATTTCAGACAAGCTGGTGAATATTATTCGGGGGAAATCATGTTTTAGCCGAGGAACTTATCAAGAATGTAACCGTTTACATTTTAGCCGACCAAATGCGTATAAAAATGTAACCGTTTACATTTAGCCGAGCAAGCGTGTATAAAATGTAACCGTTTACATTTTAGCCGACCAAATGCGTATAAAAATGTAACCGTTTACATTTAGCCGAGCAAGCGTGTATAAAATGTAACCGTTTACATTTTTAGCCGACCAAATGTCTATAAAAATGTAATCGTATACATTTTAGCCGAACCAGCGTGAATAAAATGTAACCGTTTACATTTTTAGCCGATAGATCTGAATAAAATGTAACTGTTTACATTTTAGCTGAGATATATGAAGAAAATGTAACCGTTTGCATTTTTAGCCGAGCGCGCGCGAATAAAAATGTAACTGTATTACATTTTAGCCGAGAGATTGTATAAAAATGTAAATACGGCAGTTTAGAGCGGTTTCTGAGGGAAAAGACGCGCGTGTGAGGGCGGTTTCTATTTTAGCCGATTAAAATAAACCGCAGGACGGTTATTCGCTGATCAGAAAGGGGATTCGATCTATTTTAATTAGTTCTGGGCTCATTTTCTTCCTCTCGCGCGACCAAAAGAACTCTGAAAGTATAAGGGAGAAATTGTGAGAAGTTACTCGAGAGAAAGTTCAGTTTATTCGTGATAATCTGATTTTAGCCGAGGGAGAATTCAGATTATCCGAGGAAAATCGATCGCGAGGAGTTTTAGCCGAACGAGAATTCAGATTATCCGAGGAAAATCGATCGCGAGGAGTTTTAGCCGAACGAGAATTCAGTGTATTCGGGGAAAATCGATCGCGAGGAGTTTTAGCCGAACGAGAATTTATTTCTGGTCCGAGGAAGGGATTCTAGCCGAGAGAAGGGATTTTCTGTTCGATCCGAATCCGAAGGAAACGAAGGTGAGTTCGTGACCGTGGCCTTAAGTCTGATCGTTTCTTGAGTAGATGGTATTCTGTTTGTCTGATGAATGCGATGTTTATCGTTATTCATGTTCTGTTGGCTATCCGTGGGATTATGTACATTATTGGCGATCTAGACTGAGATTTAGCCGGTAATGGTATATAATCACTCGGCTAGTTTCTGGTTTCTGATAAGTATCTGATTGATTCTGGTTTATTCTTGTTGCGATTCATGCTTTGGCTAAGTGAGACGGGATGACCGTTCTCACTAAGCATTTCTGTTGCTTATGCCTCCTTTTGGATGCAGGTTCTGATTGTAGCCGAGATGTTACATATGATGGTTGATCAGTTCGCGGGACAAAGGCTGGAACGGATGGATGGTTGTATTGGGTAGATTCGGTCTAGTTTACATTTTGTAGTAGCTTATATGCAAACCTAACAAATGTGCTAGAACCTCGTGTGTTTTAATTCAAGTAATCTGTTTTAATTCAAGTTTTCTGTATTAATCTATTTATGCTCGGAAATGACTAAGTCTGAATGAACTAGAACGTGCAAAAATTTAAAATCTGGTATATTCTAATCCGGCTAAAATTGTTAAGTGTTGGCTAAATTTATAAAAATCGGATTAGGGTCTTACACATATGCCCAGGGTCCACAAGTTTTTTTATAAAAATTTTTAAGAAAAAGGGCCCAAAAAATTATTAAAAGGGCAAAAAAAATTTTTTTTGCTTAAGGCTTCTAAAAAAGTTGAGACGGGCAGAGGTCTCCATTCTAGGATATCCTGGATTCATCTCCCTGTTCCCCTCCATCCTCCTAAAGCTTTGTTCTGAGGTAGCTGTGTCTTCTAAGTTATGGAGTCGTATCTGAATTCCACCGGATGTCTATATTGGCACCCTTTCTCTTTTTATTATATTCTTTGTTTTTGTATCTCAAACACTCTCCTTTAAAGTTTAACTAGATTCTACCCCGTGCGGGATGCATGGGAATTTTTCTTTTTTTGTTTACCAAATTTTGTAATATTTTTTTTTGTATTTAGATATAATTTGTTTTATAGATATAATTTTTCTAATAAGTGACAATGATTTATTTTTGTGTTTAGATATAGTTTGTTTTTGTAGATTTAAGTTTTTATATTATTAAATATCACCGTGATTATAAAAACATAATTCTAACTCGTCCATTCATATTAATCCGAGAATGACCGCGATTATAAAAAAACATAATTCTAACCCGCCCGTTCATATTATTACCGTATAATATAAATATTTACTAATTTCAAATATTTAAAATTTTAGGCTGATTGATTATGATAAAAATATACAATAACACATCGTTTATCATGTCCGTCATTATGAGAATATTATTTAAATTTGAATATTTAAATTAAATCTAAATTAATATCCGGTTTATTATTTTTGTAAAGAAACAACTGGTTTTGTGATTTTTGATAATTAATCTAACATATATTTAAGGAAATCCAAACTAATCTAAATTAAAATTTGAATTTTTGGAATTATTTTTAAATATAAATTAAAATAATTTTTTATTAATATTGTACTAAATTGACTTGTTTGGCAACTTGAATAATAGTTATTCAAGTAAAGAATAGCCTAATATGAAGGTTTTCATGTTTGGACACAAAAAATGTATCTGTTTTAATTTTACTTGTGGTAGAATTCTTAATTTTGAATTTGAATAGAATAACTATTTATGGTTTAGATTTTATGATAATATTTTTTTTAATAAATCTTTATTAATATAAAAGAATATTAACATAATCTGGACAATCTTACCAAGATTAATTAGATTTGCATTTCGAATTTAATTCTAAATTAACAATTCCTAAAATTGTGTGATTCTTAAGATATTAATCATTTTATATATGTAAATAACAAATATTGAATCTGTATTAGTAACAGAATGTTGTCCATATGCATGATCAAATTTTTGGTTGTGCAAATATAATTAATAATATATTCATTTTTCAGTTTGAAAAATATTCAATTATAAATCTGATTGTATTAATAAGATTTAAATTTAGAAGTAAACATATTTTGTTATTAATTCTGACTATTTTGTTTGTAACTGTTGCAGAAATCTCAAAAAATATACATTAAATTCAAAATTTAATATTATCTTTTAATGAAAATTGTTAATTTTGAATCTGTATCATTCAAAAAATTTTGATTATTAAATTATTTGGCATAATCGAAATTCAAAAATTAAAAATAACTAATACTATTTTCGTAACAAAATAATAATAAAAATTTAAATTATTTTTGAAATATTTAATTTACATATTTTTGAAATAATTGATTATATTTATAATTTTAAATATTTAATTTAATTTCTGGCATAGTCTGAATTTTTATAATTACGAATTAAAATTAATATATATATAATGAGATTAATTAAATGAATCAGATTAATTAAATGAATTTTTAATTGAACAAAATTCAACTGCTTGGAAACAGAGAATAGTTATCCACTAAAATCTAAAGTTTAAAAGTTATACAGGATAAGAATATATTTATTTTTATTTTTTATTTTGGACACAAAATAGCAATCTGTTTTAATAAATTAGATGATTGAATGAAGTGTTAAAAAACAAAAATCTCCAAACCTAACTTCTCCGTTTTAGCAAAAAATAAATAAAATCTTGATATGGTAGAGATTACGAGTAAAACTTTATCTAGATGCCCCAAGTAGGCCAGAAGCAGAACAATACTATGTAGTTTTAACTGACCATGTTCTTAATAATAAATCAAGAAAATTTATAGGCTCTCATGCAAAATCACCTGTATTTTGAGAAATCTATCGATTTCTGCAACTCATGATCAATATTATCCCCAATAAGAAAAGAACACATCTATACCATCAGAGGAAGCAATGCGAGCATTGTCTAGTGAAAGAAATAGATACAGAACAGAGTTGCATAAAATCAATAGAAGATATCTGATACTTGTTCTGTAAGAAGTTCTGCTCCTCTATTAGACTATTATCTTCTGATTAGGATCAAGTCGATAGTTACACTATGTTACGATCCTCCCAAGGACTCTCACTCTACGGTACGTGTAATGGTTTGGATAAGTTTTGCAAGCAACAAAATTGCTTCAAGGGACGTGGATCGTTTGGTCTCACAAGGGATGCAGAAAAGCCCTTGATATTCCGCCTTGATTCTCTCGGATATGACTCACCGAAAGCATCAAAAGATTTTGATGGATATGACTCACTAACAAGATGATCTAGAGTTTAAGGAATTTTTGATAAAAAATACTAGATGTAAATCAAAAATGAGATTACAAGAGTTTAAAAAGAAAACAAAAGAACTTGCATGAAGGAGAGAGAAACAACAATAAATCACTCTCGAAAATGACACAACAATTAAACTAGAGTTTGAATTTAAGAAGTGACTCTTGCCCTTCTTGGTCGAAAATAATGATGGGCTTCTTGGGCTTGGATCAACAAATGTGTTTTATTGGAAGTGATCCAATTGCCTCATTAAAAACCTCTCTTTGGAAAACTCAATGTGACAAAACCAAAGAGGAGGAAAAGAGCACAATTAAATCACTTAGCCATTTGTTGATCTATTTGGGCTTGTTATTCAAAACCAATGAGGTTTGAAAACACTTCTTCAACCTAGCCCAAGCAATCTGGTCGAGTCCCACTTGATGGAATAATTTCCCGGAGACTTTCTTGAATCGTTTGGCCTTAGCTCCTTTCTTCGAAATAATTGATTTTCCCTCAGTCGGATGTCCCTCGGCAATAACTCCCTCGGTTGAATGTCCCTCGGCAACGAATCCCTCAGTTGAGTATCCCTTGGCTAAACCTCCATTAGCAGCAATCTTTCCCTCGACAACATTCTCCTCGGCTAGGAATCCCTCGGACCAGAATCCCTCGGCCAAGAATCTCTCGGTTCCCTCAGCAAGGAATCCCTCGGTTCCCTCGGCGAAGAATCCCTCGATTCCCTCGGCAAGGAATCCCTCGGTTCCCTCGGCAAGGAATCCCTCGGTTCCCTCGGCATCAGGTTCAAGTTGCTCATCCAGGATCATATCATCATCTCCCACTTGAAAAGGATTTGACCTCAAATCCGAAAAAATCTGCAAGGAAACGAGCTAAGTTAGAATCGTTGAGGTTTAAAATCAGAAAATACTTACCTCGTGAGCTGGTCTTGCTGGAGTTGATTTGTGTTGAGATGGGACGTGGTTCAAGCTTTTTAGAAGTCACAAAAGCCGTATAGACATCTCGTTCATTTCCCGTTGTTTCTCCTTGAGCGGTTTGGCTCTTCTCGGGTCCGATTTGCACATTGTGGGCAATCGTAAAATCTGTATGTTCAAGAAACAAAACACCACGACTGTTAGTCTTAAAATATGTGTTTAGTTGAGAGAACTTACCTGACCCATCAGCATTTTGATCGTTTGGGTGCCTATATTTCTCGGCATGCTTCTCCTTGGACGTAAGTGTGGTTTTCAAAGGACACTTTGAATCGCCATGAGCTACTTGATTTTTGCCTTGACTATTCTCTTCTAAAGGTATTGTTGGACGGCAAAAATGATTTCTCTCAGTGGAAATTCGTTGATTCAACTCGTTCCTCAATCGCTCCAAGTAATTGCATGTTTTGTTCCCGGGGGAAAAGGATCGATCGGTCGATTTGCCTTCGGTCTACCCAAAAGTTGTGGATCGATCGATCTGCTTGAAATTTGGATCGATCGATCGAGTTGAGGAACGATAGATCGTTTTTGCTAGGAAAGTTTTGATTGGATTTTCTTCTTCTTGATGGGGTGGGGACTTCGTGGGATCATCACCTTGGATCATAACCTGAGTTTCCTGCAAAAGAAATGATGTCTCACTCAGATTTGGTAGTCCCGGTGCTCGGTTAGTTAAGTTCGAAGGAGCTTTCAAAAAATCGATCAAAAGAACTTGCTTTTCTTTTTTGTAACGAGAGTTAAGGGTTTCACTTACAACCTGTTTTCCTTTGTGCTTGAGAAGTTGTTGATCTTGAAAGATTTCTTGTGGCGACATAGGAACCAAAGTGATCTTCTTTCCTTCGTAATCAAACGAGTATCGATTGTTGAAACCGTCATGAAGAACTCTTCGATCATATTGCCATGGTTTCCCTAGAAGGATGTGACTTGCTTTCATGGGCAGGACGTCACACAGAATCTCATCTTTGTACTTACCAATGGTTATAGGCACGGAAACTTGATTACTTACTCTCATCTCTTCGTTGTTGAGCTATTGGAGATTGTAAGGATTCAGATGCTTCTTCATGGGCATCTCAAGCTTTTGAATCATTGACTCACTTGCCACATTGGTGCAGCTGCCTCCTTCTATAATAATACTACACACCTTCCCTTGGACGTGGCACTGCGAATGAAATAGATTCTTCCTTTGCTCATGCTCGTCGGTTTTGATGTGAATGTTCAAGGCTCTTTGAATCACCAATAAATCTCCTTTAACAACCACTTCTTCATGCTCCTCGGATGAACCATCAAGCACCTCTTCTTCTTCAATCTCGCCATTGTCCAAGAGGACCATGATTTTCTGGTTTGGACATTCCTTCGCAAAGTGTCCTTTGCCGTGACATTTGAAGCACCTCACGTCACGAACCGTAGAAGTTGTAGCTTCGGTTCTCCCTTTGTAACTTTGAATAAGTGGGAACGATTTAGGCTCGATCTTAGGCTTAGCAATCTGCCTCTCTTCACTTGGATAGCTTGGCTTAGTATTTGACACTCCAACACCGTAAGAAGATCGAGAAGAAGAGCTCCTTCTCTTAAGTTGTTGCTCGATCAGAATCGCCTCGCGCAACATGTCTTCTAGTTCAACGTAATGGTGCATTTCCAATCTATCTTGGATATCTCGGTTCAAGCCTCCCAAAAACCGTGACATAGTGGCCTCCCTATCCTCGGCTATGTCGGTCCGTATAAGAAGTGTTTCCATTTCTTGAAAGTATTCTTCGACACTTCGGTTTCCTTGTGCGAGTCTCCTAAGTTGATTGTGTAACTCTCTATGATGGTGACTAGGCACGAATCGCTTCCTCATGATAGTTTTCATCTTGTTCCATGACTCCACCGGATTCTCACCGCATCGTCTTAGGGAAGTCACAAATTGATCCCACCAACTAAGAGTGTAGTCATAGAACTCCGTTGCTGCTACACGCACTCTATTAACTTCCGTGGTGTGTTGACAATTGAAAACCAGCTCAATTTTCTTTTCCCATTCCAAATAAGCATTCAGATCGTTCTTCCCATAGAAAGGGGGAATCTTTAGTTTAAGACCACCAAGATTTTCAGCTTCTCGTCCACGCCTAGGCCTCCGTTGACTAGTGTTTGATGAGTGACCATCAGAATCATGTCTCCTCCTTGCCTCCCTAGCACGTCGACGTCGTCCCCTTTCTTCACCATGTGAAAGATCATCGTAGTAATCATCGTGTTCTTCTCTTCGGGGCCTGTTTTGCTCTCCCCCCACATGCATATTTGGAGGTTGTCTTTGTGCCTCTAGCACACGTGTAAACTTTTCATTCATCTCTTGCATCTCGGCTACCATCATTCGTCTCATTCCTTCCATGACCGCTTGTAATTGAGTAGCGCTCAAACCGGCTTGGTCAAGAGGGGAATCCGTTTGTTGTTGATTTTGACTATTGCTATGCCCATCTTGTGCCATCGTATCCTAAAATAAAATAGCAAAGAAATCACCAGCAGCAAGTCCTTACAAGAATTTAATCAACAAAGATTTTAGACAATTAAACAAAATTCAACAACCCTAGATGGATCAATGCAATCACGATTTTGAAGATGAAGAGACACTAAAATATTTTCGACCAGAACTGAATCTAAGTGACAATGGATGACACTAGACACACATGACACATAAAATACTCGATCTAAACAAAAATATGAAAAGACAAAATATGATGAACAAATCGAAAGAACTATGAACCCTAATTTTTTTATTTTTTTTGGATTAATGATGCAAACGAAAATAAATGAACACCTAAACAAAGATCTAGATGCAAAAATTACAGAAACATAAGAACAAATGCGACACAAAAACAGAAGATGAAAAGACGCAAAAGAAAATCGCAAAAACAAAAGAAAAAAATAAGGAACGAAATTACCCGAGGTTGTGGAGTGGTGCTCTGATACCACTTGTTACGATCCTTCCAAAGACTCTCACTCTACGGTACGGGTAATGGTTTGGATAAGCCTTTCAAGCAACATAATTGCTTCAAGGGACGTGGATCGTTTGGTCTCACAAGGGATGCGGAAAAGCCCTTGATATTCCGCTTTGATTCTCTCGGATATGACTCACCGAAAGCATCAAAAGATTTTGCTGGATATGACTCACCAACAAGATGATCTAGAGTTTAAGGGATTTTTGATAAAAAGACTAGATAGAAATCAAAAATGAGGTTACAAGTGTTTAAAAAGAAAACAAAAGAACTTGCATGAAGGAGAGAGAAACAACAATAAATCTCTCTCGAAAATGACATAACAATTAAACTAGAGTTTGAATTTGAAAACTGACTCTTGCCCTTCTTGGTCGAAAATGATGATGGGCTTCTTGGGCTTGGATCAACAAATGGGTTTTATTGGAAGTGATCCAATTTCCTCATTAAAAACCTCTCTTGGGAAAATCCAATGGGACAAAACCAAAGAGGAGGAAAAGAGCACAATTAAATCACTTAGCCATTTGTTGATCTACTTGGGCTTGTTATTCAAAACCAATGAGGTTTGAAAACACTTCTTCAACCTAGCCCAAGCAATATGGTCGAGTCCCACTTGATGGAATAATTTCTCCGAGACTTTCTTGAATCGTTTGGCCTTAGCTCCTTTCTTCGAAATAATTGATTTTCCCTCAGTCGGATGTCTCTCGGTAATAACTCCCTCGATTGAATGTCCCTCGGCAACGAATCCCTCAGTTGAGTATCCCTCGGCTAAACCTCCATTAGCAGCAATCTTTCCCTCGGCAACATTCTCCTCGGCTAGGAATCCCTCGGACCAGAATCCCTCGGCTAAGAATCCCTCGGTTCCCTCGGCAAGGAATCCCTCGGTTCCCTCGGCAAGGAATCCCTCGGTCCCTCGGCAAGGAATCTCTCAGTTCCTTCGGCAAGGAATCCCTCGGTTCCCTCGGCATCAGGTTCAAGCTGCTCATCCAGGATCATATCATCCTCTCTCACTTGAAAAGGATTTGACCTCAAATCCGAAAAATCTGCAAGGAAACGAGCTAAGTTAGAATCGTTGAGGTTTAAAATCAGAAAATACTTACCTCGTGAGCTGGTCTTGATAGAGTTGATTTGTGTTGAGATGGGACGTGGTTCAAGCTTTTTAGAAGTCACAAAATCCATATAGACATCTCGTTCATTTCCCGTTGTTTCTCCTTGAGCGGTTTGGCTCTTCTCGGGTCCGATTTGCACATTGTGGGCAATCGTAAAATCTGTATGTTCAAGAAACAAAACACCACGACTGTTAGTCTTAAAATATGTGTTTAGTTGAGAGAACTTACCTGACCCATCAGCATTTTGATCGTTTGGGTGCCTCTTTTTCTCGGCATGCTTCTCTTTGGACGTAAGTGTGGTTTTCAAAGGAAACTTTGAATCGTCATGAGCTACTTGATTTTTGCCTTGACTATTCTCTTCTAAAGGTATTGTTGGACGGCAAAAACGGTTTCTCTCAGTGGAAATTTGATGATTCAACTCGTCCCTCAATCGCTCAAAGTAATTGCATGTTTTGTTCCCGGGAGAAAAGGATCGATCGGTCTGTGGGAGGATCGATCGGTCTATTTGCCTTCTGTCTCCCCAAAAGTTGTGGATCGATCGATCATTGAGGGGATCGATCGGTCTGCTTGAAATTTTCTTGGCCGAACCATTTGGATCGATCGATCGAGTTGAGGAACGATCGATCGTTTTTGCTAGGCAAGTTTTGATTGGATTTTCTTCTTCTTGATGGGATGGTGACTTCGTGGGATCATCACCTTGGATCATAACCTGAGTTTCCTGCAAAAGAAATGATGTCTCACTCGGATTTGGTAGTCCCGGTGCTCGGTTAGTTAAGTTCGAAGGAGCTTTCAAAAAATCGATCAAAAGAACTTGCTTTTCTTTTTTGTAACGAGAGTTAAGGGTTTCACTTACAACCTGCTTTCCTTTGTGCTTGAGAAATTGTTGATCTTGATAGATTTCTTGTGGCGACATAGGAACCAAAGTGATCTTCTTTCCTTCTTAATCAAACGAGTATCAATTGTTGAAACCGTCATGAAAAACTCTTCGATCATATTGCCATGGTCTCCCTAGAAGGATGTGACTTGCTTCCATGGGCAGGACGTCACATAGAATCTCATCTTTGTACTTACCAATTGTTATAGGCACGAAACTTGATTACTTACTCTCATCTCTTCGTTGTTGAGCCATTGGAGATTGTAAGGATTCGGATGCTTCTTCACGGGCATCTCAAGCTTTTGAACCATTGACTCACTTGCCACATTGGTGCAGCTGCCTCCGTGTATAATAATACTACATACCTTCCCTTGGACGTGGCACCACGAATGGAATAGATTCTTCCTTTGCTCATGCTCGTCGGTTTTGATGTGAATGTTCAAGGCTCTTTGAATCACCAATAAATCTCCTTTAACAGCCACTTCTTCATGCTCCTCGGATGAACCATCAAGCACCTCTTCTTCTTCAATCTCGCCATTGTCCAAGAGGACCATGATTTTTTGGTTTGGACATTCCTTCGCAAAGTGTCCTTTTCCTTGACATTTGAAGCACCTCACGTCACGAACCGTAGAAGTTGTAGCTTCGGTTCTCCCTTTGTAACTTTGAATAAGTGGGAACGTTTTAGGCTCGATCTTAGGCTTAGCAATCTGCCTCTCTTCACTTGGATAGCTTGGCTTAGTATTTGACACTCCAACACCGTAAGAAGATCGAGAAGAATAGCTCCTTCTCTTAAGTTGTTGCTCGATCAGAATCGCCTCGCGCAACATGTCTTCTAGTTCAACGTAATGGTACATCTCCAATCTATCTTGGATATCTCGGTTCAAGCCTCCCAAAAACCGTGACATAGTGGCCTCCCTATCCTCGGCTATGTCGGTCCGTATAAGAAGTGTTTCCATTTCTTGAAAGTATTCTTCGACACTTCAGTTTCCTTGTGCGAGTCTCCTAAGTTGATTGTGTAACTCTCTATGATGGTGACTAGGCACGAATCGCTTCCTCATGATAGTTTTCATCTTGTTCCATGACTCCACCGGATTCTCACCGCATCGTCTTCGGGAAGTCACAAATTGATCCCACCAACTAAGAGTGTAGTCATAGAACTCCGTTGCTGCTACACGCACTCTATTAACTTCCGTGGTGTGTTGACAATTGAAAACCAGCTCAATTTTCTTTTCCCATTCCAAATAAGCATTCAGATCGTTCTTCCCATAGAAAGGGGGAATCTTTAGTTTAAGACCACCAAGATTTTCAGCTTCTTGTCCACGCCTAGGCCTCCGTTGACTAGTGTTTGATGAGTGACCATCAGAATCATGTCTCCTCCTTGCCTCCCTAGCACGTCGACGTCGTCCCCTTTCTTCACCATGTGAAAGATCATCGTAGTAATCATCGTGTTCTTCTCTTCGGGGCCTGTTTTGCTCTCCCCCCACATGCATATTTGGAGGTTGTCTTTGTGCCTCTAGCACACGTGTAAACTTTTCATTCATCTCTTGCATCTCGGCTACCATCATTCGTCTCATTCCTTCCATGACCGCTTGTAATTGAGTAGCGCTCAAATCGGCTTGGTCAAGAGGGGAATCCGTTTGTTGTTGATTTTGACAATTGCTATGCCCATCTTGTGCCATCGTATCCTGAAATAAAATAGCAAAGAAATCACCAGCAACAAGTCCTTACAAGAATTTAATCAACAAAGATTTTAGACAATTAAAAAAAATTCGACAACCCTAGATGGATCAATGCAATCACGATTTTGAAGATGAAGAGACACTAAAATATTTTCGACCAGAACTGAATCTAAGTGACAATGGATGACATTAGACACACAGCACACATAAAATACTCGATCTAAACAAAAATATGAAAAGACAAAATATGATGAACAAATCGAAAAAACTATGAACCCAATTTTTTTTTTTTAACCCTAATTTTTTTTTTTTTTGGATTAATGATGCAAATGAAAATAAATGAACACCTAAACAAAGATCTAGATGCGAAAATTACAGAAAAATAAGAACAAATGCGACACAAAAACAGAAGATGAAAAGACTCAAAAGAAAATCGCAAAAACAAAAGAAAAAAAATAAGGAACGAAATTACCCTAGTTGTGGAGTGGTGCTCTGATACCACTTGTTACGATCCTCCCAAGGACTCTCACTCTACGGTACGGGTAATGGTTTGGATAACCCTTGCAAGCAACATAATTGCTTCAAGGGACGTGGATCGTTTGGTCTCACAAGGGATGCGGAAAAGCCCTTGATATTCCACCTTGATTCTCTCAGATTTGACTCACCGAAAGCATCAAAGGATTTTGCTGGATATGACTCACCAACAAGATGATCTAGAGTTTAAGGGATTTTTGATAAAAAAAACTAGATAGAAATCGAAAATGAGGTTACAAGAGTTTAAAAAGAAAACAAAAGAACTTGCATGAAGGAGAGAGAAACAACAATAAATCTCTCTCGAAAATGACACAACAATTAAACTAGAGTTTGAATTTGAAAAGTGACTATTGCCCTTCTTGGTTGAAAATGATGATTGGCTTCTTGGGCTTGGATCAACAAATGGGTTTTATTGGAAGTGATCCAATTGCCTCATTAAAAACCTCTCTTTGGAAAACCCAATGGGACAAACCAAAAAAGAGGAAAAGAGCACAATTAAATCACTTAGCCATTTGTTGATCTACTTGGGCTTGTTATTCAAAACCAATGAGGTTTGAAAACACTTCTTCAACCTAGCCCAAGCAATCTGTCGAGTCCCACTTGATGGAATAATTTCCTTGAGACTTTCTTGAATCGTTTGGCCTTAGCTCCTTTCTTCGAAATAATTGATTTTCCCTCAGTCGGATGTCTCGGCAATAACTCCATCGGTTGAATGTCCCTCGGAAACAATTCCCTCAGTTGAGTATCCCTCGGCTAAACCTCCATTAGCAGCAATCTTTCCCTCGGTATCATTCTCCTCGGCTAGGAATCCATCGGACCAGAATCCCTCGGCTAAAAATCCCTCGGTTCCCTCGGCAAGGAATCTGATACGTATTAGTTATTAGTTAAATTTCCTTTTTATCATTGGTGTTTCTATTTCTTTATTTTCCTTTTTGTTTTAGGGTTTTAATATATATATAGGGGTTAAGTCTCATTATAAAAATCATCCAAGCTAGAGAAAGCTTTGGAGGGTTCTATCGGATTAGGCCGAGGGAGAGAACGTAGTTCTCTTTGGGGAGTTTTACTCTTGTTACGTTATCGTTCTGTTTTCTACTATTATAATAAAGGTTTTGGTTTTCATTTCGATTCAATCTCTAACAATTGGTCCGACCTAAAGACGAACGCCTAAAGAATGACGAAGACTAGACAAGAAGAACGCTTAGAAGAGTTAGAGAAGAATCACGAGGTTCTGTCTACCAAAATCGATGGGTTGAACTCCAAGATGGATGATCTGTAGGAACTTCTTCAGAAATTGGTTGCTGCTACTCAGCAGAGTACTATCACACCAATAAATAACGAACCTGTAGCAACCAAAAGCAACGTTACGGAACCGCAAGTTGCTGCTGAAACTCATCACGATGTCAGCCCATGTGTTGTGCGACGTGTTGAGATGCCGAGCTTCAATGGTGATGATCCACTTGGATGGTTGGCTCGAGGTGAACAATATTTCTCCTTGCAGCAGACACATGAAGTTCAGAAGGTTGAGATTGCCTTCATGAGCATGGAAGGAGATGCTTTGCACTGGTTATAGTGACTTCGCCAACAAATCCCAACACTGTCTTGGATACAACTTAAGACAGAATTGATGGAACAGTTTGGAGGAAATGTTACTGCATCTCCGTTCGAACAGTTAGCAGCTCTTCATCAAACAGGTTCAGTGGATTAGTTTGTCAACGAATTTCTCGCACGAGCAGCTCAAATTCCTCTTTTAGATCAGCATCTTCAGTTGGGATTATTTCTCAGCGAGTTAAAAGAGGAGATTCGTGTGAAATTTCGTCCACACGACACTAGAGAATTGCGAACTGCAATACGTGTTGCACGGTCTATTGAAAGGGAGCTAGATTTTTATTTTGGGGAAAAAGGCAAACCGCCGGATAGTGCATTAAGGCAATTTAAGGACAATGGTGGTTCAGGATGGTCAGGGACTACTGTGACCAGAACCCTACCATATTGTAAAGGCTCGGGAACTCCAAATCATTCCCTACGAGTTCTTGATAGTGGAAAACCAGCAATGTCAACACACGCCCAATCATCTTATAATGGTGGTTCAAGCAGCAACTCTTGTAGGCCAAGGGGTACACGTCAATATTCACATCAAGAATATCTTGACATGAAGGCGAAAGGACTATGTTTCCAATGCAAGCAACCTTATTCTCCTCTACATGATTGTCCCTACAAATCTCTTAGAACTTTGGTGTTGGCAGAGGATGAAGTCATTGTGGATGCCGAGATAATTGCTATGGAATAGCATATTTTTGTCGGACGACTGATTTTCAAGCGGGCGGCAATGATACGTATTAGTTATTAGTTAAACTAGGTGTATACCCGCGCTACGCCGCGATCTTTTTTGTATTTTTTATTTTCTATTTATTTTTATATAGTATAATGCTTAGATAAATGTAACATAGATAAATTGAATATGTTGAAAGCAAATATTTATGAATAACACATGGAGTTAAAACCAAAGATGATGGAAGAAAAATAAACATTAAATTTGTGCACAATGTAAATTATTAGTTACTTCAAAACAAAAGTTTGTAGAAAAATTTAGTTAAGGCACTCGGAATAAACTTGAGTGATGTCATTTTTTTTTTAAAAATCCAAGTTAACACTTTGATTAATCTATTAATAATAATAATCTTAAAAAAATTTCGATGGGTTGCATCTTTATATTATAACTATTCATTAAATACTTTTCACTTTCAATAATAATTGTTCTAATAATCCTTAAAATTTGTTAAAAAATCGAATCGTTTTATTTTGGTATTTTTTATAATTGTAACAGTTTTATAAAAATGTTCCGGAAAATCATGTTTCTTTATCAATATTTTTCATTTTTAACATTTTTACTTCTGACGCAACAATCCTTGAAAATATTTAGTAACATCGCGTCTTTTTATCATCATTTTTCGTTCTATACTTTTTCATCCTACAATGATTTGGAAGATCTCATATTTTGTTTCATAACTTTTTGTATTGTAAATTTTTACGTATAACTGTTTTCAGCACTTATAAAAATTGGAAGGTTGCCTCTCTTTTCATAACTATTCATTTTTTTATTTTTCACTCAATAATAATTTTTCTGTAAAATATTACGGAGGATTACGTCTCTTTAACATAACACTTTAGTACTTTTTCATTTATAACTATTTTTTAATGATCACATAAAATGTTTTGGAAGACCGTATTTTTTAATCTTTTTATAATTTTACTTATAACCGTAACAATCATATAAAAATATTGCATATGCTAGCGTTTATTTATTATCATTTTTTTGTTCTATTCATTATTTATAATAAATATAGAAATAAATGTTACTATAGTAATCCTCCCATTTTTTAATTATTTCCTTTACACGAAAATATCAACTTAAAATATCATTGAGAGCACTATATACATATATAAATCTATATACAAACATCTAAGTATATAATTTACACATTTCAACATTTAAATTAAGAAAACAATATATTTTACATAATCATATGTTTCTATATGTTTGCCTCACTTCTCCGCCTCTCTAAACCTCCTTCCTCTGACCCCCATTATCAAATCTCCAAATGACCAATTAAATAACCCAAAACATATACATAAATCTCGATTTTTATAATACAAATAAATGACCACACATATCAGAAAATTTGTAGTTTGAAATTCTTCAGTGTCACCGGAATTTTTTTTCATACAGACAGCGAAACACATATCAATCGATAGTTTAAACCAATTAAATTTGTTCTGAATACCACTTTGTTGCTGCATCAATGGCGGAGTCGCCTCCATTATAGAAGAAGACATGTTCGGAGATTAGAGCAATACAAAACGAAACGATGATGAATGGTGATTGGAATATCTTCCCCCCCCCCTTCTGTTTTTGACAAACGGAGGCTATGTGTCTCTCCTCATTTTCACATGCTCTGTTTTCTTAGCTTCTCCGTTTCTATGACTATGGTTCTACGACTAAAATGTCCTGATTTTTCCCAGATTTTTGTAAATATTTATTTTTATCTTTTTGTTGATCAATGATATCATATTTAAAAATTAAAAAAAAATCTATTTAAACTGATGTGTAACAATAAAGCTGATGTGTATTAATGTTTTGTTTTGATTGGTTTTTCAAATATAATATTTTTGCTGAAGTGTCATCTCCTAAAAACACAAAAATACTGATGTGTAAGCTATGGAGAGACACTAGTGTTTTTATAGTATTGATTTCCTTTTTATCATTGGTGTTTCTATTTCTTTATTTTCCTTTTCGTTTCAGGGTTTTAATATATATATATATATATATAAGGGTTAAATCTCATTGTAAGAATCATCCAAGCTAGAGAAAGCTTTGGAGGGTTCTATCGGATTGAACAAGGGAGAGAACGTAGTTCTCTTTAGGGAGTTTTACTCTTGTTACCTTATCGTTCAATTTTCTACTATTATAATAAAGGTTTTGGTTTTCAATTCGATTCAATCTCTAACAAAATTCGTTGGTTCCCTCGGCATAAAGTTCAAGCTGCTCATCCAGGATCATATCACACTAGAAGTGAGAGCCATCAGATTCCAGAATTGGCCACGCGAATCAAAGGTAGCATACAAAATCGAAGAGATCGAAAACAAAAGATGCCAGTTTATGTCTTTATCTAAGTTCATTTTCTAATCCCCAAAAGGAAAACACAATCAATCTCCAACCAAAAAAACATAAACAAACACGAAATCTTTAATCATCCCATAAAACCTATACAATCATAAATCTGGAACGAGACTATTATTCAGACGAGAAGTTAAGAGTATGTAACAATACATTGAGCAAAGGTTATACAAAATCGTACAAATCGAAACTTCCGGTGGCATTCTTTCACACTGTTAAGGACTTATTGGAAATTGGAAATTGGAAATTGAAACAACATAAGATTAGAGATTCATATATGGAAGAAACCTGATCGTCGATCCCATTAAAAAAAACACTAGCTTCCACAATGGACTTTATTCAGTCGAGAAGCTAGAGTATGCAACGATACATTGAGCAAGAAATATACGAAACCGTACAAATCGAAACTTCAGGTCGCATTCTCCTTCACATTGTGAAAAATTTATTGGAAAAAAAAAACAACAGAAGATTATAGATTCATATATGTAAGAAACCTGATCGTCGATCCAGCAATAGTCCCTGAAAACATACAACAACATCAATCGGTGTTCTATGGAGATTAACCTAAACAAGAAAACAGATTTATACCCTTATCGAATCATGTCGCCGGCGCAGCCGAAACTGAAGATGCAAGAAGTGGGAGAATCAAGCGAGGAACATGAGCTTGATGATCCTCGAGACGACCCTTAACACTATCTCCATCCCAGCGAATAAGAGTTGGCACTCCGGTGAGCTTAAATCGAGGATCAACTCTCCACGGATGCATCGGATTCCTCCATGTCGGCCTATCTCCGGCGTAAGCACGAATAAGATTCACCTCCTCCGGCGATTCCCCTAGAGTCTTGTATATCACAGGTTCAGCTCTAACGCAATCTGATTATTATATTACCCAAAACCCATAGATCAAAAGATGAAATCGAAGGTTGATGAAAATTGGATGAAATCGAAGAACAATGAAAAAACCCTAACGGACCTGGACACCAGCTGCGCTTGGTGGTGGGATCATCGTCGGCGAGGAAGAGTATGAAACTGATCTTGCTACGGTTTGATTCGTCGGATTTTAGTTCTTCTAACACCGATTCCAAGGTTGAAGGACTCGCGTCCCATTTCTTCATCGTCACCTTCGTTTCGTCTCCCTACCCTGACGATGTTCGATTTCTTTAGCAATTTAGTTATTCGTAGTGTTCTTTTGGACCAAAAAGAAAAAGTTATTCGTATTCCCTTCCATTGGACCGCCGTACTCAAATTAAGGCCCATCTTTGTTGAATTTTCAAAAGTTTAGTATAAACTCTTTTGATAATTTAATATTTTTTTATTTTAAAATTAGATAATTCAAAATATAACACAATTAATATTATAATAATAATTTTTAAAAAAATAATTAAAATTTTGGTGTTGTTTGTAATTTTTTTTCAAAATAAAACTCCTTTCTAATTTTTCTTATCTATTTCAAAATATTCCGATATTTTTTTATCAAAATTGTATCTAAAAATTGCATCCACACTTTAACTCTAAAACATGTTTATTTGATAAACAAAAAACTCAATGTCTTAGTAAATAAAGGAATGAGGCCAGAGCCAAATATTTTTAGTTAAATCAATATCAAAGATACACATGTGGAGGATGCTTGCAATTTTAAAAAGACAAAGTTATTTGTGGAGGATGGTGTTGGATTCAAACACAGATACGGGTTTGTTCATGATGATGCGACTCCTGTTTCGCGGGGTGTAGTGACAAAATGTATCACATATGGATTAACAGAGACACATGATGAAGCTGTTGGAGATACGATGACACATACGCATGTTCTGTCATAAGGAGTCGTAGAGGCAGAGACACATGCTGTAGCAGAAGAAATATCATCAGAGATTGTAATAGATGGAGTGATACATAGCGAGATTGTATCTGATAGGATAAGACAGGAGGAGCCTGCAATAGTGACACATGCAAAGTTTGTGCAACACTCTACACCAGATGAAGTGTTGGGACGAGGATGATAAAGAAAACCCCTCTTTCAGATTGCGTGAATATGAATTTAACACAATATGATGAAGTCATTTTTTGTGAGGTAAAAGTCAAATCAAGAATATGGAATTGAGAATTATGTGAATTGTGATAGGTTTTCTGAGTCAGATAGAGCGTTTATGTGCAACATACCTGCAAGAGTTGTGCCATGGACATTCGCTGAGGCAATGAAATGTCCACGATATGAGAGAAACAATGAGATTGGAGATTGAAGCCCATGAACGAATAAAACATCGACAAATGAAGACTTGCCATCATGTAAGCATGTTATTGGGTGCAAGTGGGTTTACGCGATTAAGTATAATGAAAATTGAACGATTGAAAGGTACAAGGCGAGACTTGTAGTATGTGGTAATCGACAAAAAGAAGGGATCGATTATTCTGACACATTTTCTTCAGTGGCAAAAATAAGCACTGTTAGATTGGTTCTTCAGGTTGCAACTGTGAAGAATTGAGAATTACATCTGATGGATGTGCATAATGTATTTCTTCATGGAGACTTGGATGAAGAAGGGGAGAAAGGCTAATTCGTGCCTCAATCAAGGCCGCTGGTACCGATTAGTACCCAAACTATTGAGCTATGCTCAAACATACCCGAACTATTGAAAATTTGAATATACATACCCGAACTCTTTTTTTTTTTGGCCGAAACATGCATTGACTCGTTTCCTGTTAGTCAACCCCGTCAAATCGTTAACGGAGCTGAGTCATCTGCCACGGTGGAATCCCAATTGGAACGGTAGAGCAATACGACGTCGTTTTAAGTGGAAAAAAAATGTCATCCATGGAATCGAACTGTGGGCACACTTCCCATTACATGAAGTACGAAACCGCTAGACCAAATGCATTTATTGGGATAAGTCACACTAACAAATCTTAAGTAGATTTGAAAACTTTTTTTAAAAAAAACTGGGCTCTCCTTCGATGGTTTCTCTCTCTCTCTCCTTCGATGGTTTCTCTCTCTCTCTCTCTCTCTCTCTCTCTCTCTCCTTCGATGGTTTCGAGCGCCTCCCTCTTTCTCAATTTCCCCATCTCTCCATCGCCTCTGGGCTCGATTGCTCTTCTCAGGCTCCTAATTAAACTTTGATTCTCGCCATCACCTCACATATCTCCTCTTTCTCCGTGAGATTTCGCAAATTTAACCTAATTTTAACTTTCTAGTTTTGAATTTCTCCGATTTCTGTTCTCCGGCGTCCCTAATTGCTGCGACAAGATCCAATGGAGGTCTCTGGTTCTCGCGGTACTTCAACGTAAGCTATTAGACGCGGTGATACGGAAGTGAAGAACAAAGAACCTGATAATTTAATCGAGGATGCGGACATTGATGGAGGTCACGAGATCGACCTGTGTTCTTCCCCAAATTTCCTGTCTCACCTCGACTCCACGAAGAAGACTTTAATGTCTTCAGTGTTTTTTTTTTTTTTTTTTTTTAATGTTTTCAACTCTATCTAAGATTTGTTAGTGTTACTTATCCCAATAAATGCATCTTGTCTAGCGGTTTATCTCTCTGGATTTAAAATCCCCCCCCCCCCCCCCATGATTCGAGTCTTTTGAAGGACAATTTTTTTTTACTCCAAACGACGTCGTTTTGTTGTTCCGTTGCAACTGGGATTCCACCGTGGCAGCTGACTCAGCTCCGTTAACAATTTGACGGGGTTGACTAACGGAAAACGAGTCAATGCATGTTTCGGCCAAAAAAAAAAGAGTTCGGGTATGGATATTCAAATTTTCAATAGTTCGGGTATGTTTGAGCACATCTCAATAGTTCATGTATTAATCGGTACCAGCGGCCTTGGTTGAGGCACGAATTAGCCTTTCTCCCGATGAAGAAGTGTATATGTGATTACCTAAGGGTTGGTGTGTCGTTTTTAACAATCATTGTATGGTTTGAAACATGCTCGGATGTGTTGGTTTGCCAAGCTTACAAATGCACTCTTGGGGTATGGTTTCATAAAGAGTAAAGCTGATTACTCTTTTTTCCATTGGTTTTTGGTAAGTTTTACTTACATGTTATAGTGTATGTTGATGATCTTGTGGTGATAGGGAGCTCTCCAGGTTATACAGAAGTTCAAAACATATTTTAGTAATTGTTTTCATATGAAAGATTTGGGAAAATTAAAGTATTTTCTTGAATTAGAAGTTGCACAAAGCAAAGAGGGTATCTACTTGTCACAAAGAAAGTATACTCTTGATGTTTATTGTTGATGTTGGGTTGCTTGGTGGCAAGTCGGTACAGTTCCTGATGGAATCGAACTATCTGTTGGCGAAATCAACGAGTACGGTACTTGCTGATCTGGAGAAGTATCGAAGACTTGTTGGACAATTGATTTATTTGGCTGCGACTAGACCGAATTTTGCTTACTCGATTCACATGTTGTCTCAGTTTATGCACGAGCCAAAGAATGATCATTGGATGGCTGCATTGAGAGTTGTTTGTTACTTGAAGGGATGTCCAGGACTAATAATTCTTTTGAAATCTGAATGTAATTTTCCTCTTACAGCTTGGTGTTATTCGGATTGGGATGGATGTGATATAAGAAATCACACCAACTTAATATCACTCATGAATGATCAAAAGATTCCAAGTTTAAGGCATGCATAAGTGAGATGAGGTATAGATGGAGATGGGAAGTGATTGGCTCACTCAATCAAATGAACGAAACACAGTGTTTGAATATCTCAAGCAATATGATATGTGGCTTCACAAGAGATCTCGGACACTAAACTCAAAATGAAAAGAACACAAAGAACTCGTCTTTGAAAAAAAACTTTACATTTTATTAAAATCTATGATCAAATGTGTTGTACAATGAGCAATGAATTGAGATTATATAGGCTCGAGATACAGCATCTCTTAGGGCTAAAACAAGAATCAAATCGCAAAATTAAATGAAAAACTAGTTGTTGGAGAATCGATGACACAATCAGCCAAATAAGGTTAGTTGGAGGCTCTTTCACTACAAGAAATGTGGGTATTAATAGCGGCTGTTAAATGCTATGATTCAACTACCATACCGTTTCCTAAAACGCTCTGACAGCGTCCATCATTGTAGGTCGGGCACTTTAGATAGCGGACTTGACGTACGCTATAGTTAATTAAAGAACGATAGCGTTCTTTTCTCTGCAATTGTTAATATTTATAATAACGTTTGATAATTGTTATTAAAACTCATTAATAATAGCGTTTGGTATTTTCTTTTCTATAGCATTGGATTTGTATTATAATTGGGTTGTACCTATAGCAGTTTGTTTTACATAGATAGCAAATTATTTGTGTTATTAATTTATTTTATAATTACCCAAAAATTAATAAATGCAATTTCTTTTTTTAATTGTAATATATTATTGGAATATTTGTAATAATAATAATAAAAATAATTAATTCATATTATAAAAACCATAAAAACAATTAATCCATGTTACAAAACCATAAACCATAAACCTATCAATCTACCACTAATAACCCTTCACAATCATTGCTAACATAAACACTATCATCATCAGAAGCTTGACCATCCAGATCATCGACTTCTTGGACGGGCAAAGCTACACCACCTAAATCCTCCTCTGTTTCCAACTCATGATAGCCTCTAGGTGGTGCTCTCATAACAACATACCAATTTGAAGAATCATCTTCCCTAGAGTAGAAAACCTGTTTCGCTTGAGAAGGTAGAATGAATGGATCTTTCAAATATGCTGCTTGGTTCATATGAAGGTTCACAAGAGTGAAGCCATCTTCTTCCTTCACACCGTTCCATGTGTTGGCCCAATTGCATCTAAACAGTGGTACTTTGAACATGTGGTAGTCCATAAGTAAAATCTCCTTTATCACTCCATAATATGTAAGCATATCAGCCACTTGTCTTGTATCTCGAGCACTTGATCTACACATGCTAAATGCTTCATAAGTTACTCCACTGTTTTGTGTCTTCCGCTTAACTGCATCTGTATGAAATCGCTGCCCATTAATGATAAATCTTATATGTGCTAAAGCATAATTTCTTGGTCCAAATGCCAACCACCTTATCTCCTTATAATGACTTTCTGTTGAGTCTGAATGAATCTGATGCAGGAAATACACCAATTTCAGAACAATCAGTTTTGTTAATTAAATGAGCAATCAAGCTAAACATTTGTTACTAAACTAAAAATCTGAACATGAACATCAAGCAAACAATCTGTGTATTTATTAAACTAAAAATCATGATCATGAAGCAAACAAGCTATTAATTATCTAAACTAAAATCAGAGCATGATCATCAAGCAAACAAGCTATTAATTAACTAAACTAAAATTAGAACATAATAATACAGGAAGATAACAAGCTGTACATTTACTAAAATGATAATCAAGAAAATGAAATAAGATGAAAACCTTTTTTTACCCATTGTGCAAACTGCTCAGTATGGTTTTTCCACAACAATGTTTCATTTCTAGCACATCGAGCATCATTAGCTTGTAATTCTTCCAAATGCATCCTGATTTTATAATAAACAACAGTTATGAAAATGAAATTATAATTAAAAATAGCTGAAACTTAAAGGGTAAACTCTTACTCAACATAGGGATCCATAGATTGCCATGTTCATTAGCACATAGCGATGTGCAATGTCTCTATCTTTATCAGAAAGGGTAACCTCTTTACCCTTCTGCAGAGGTCAACCTTCAACCACCATTCTATCATCCTCAATATCTTCATTACGATTAACTATTTCTTTAACTGGTACTGAATCTTGAAGGAACTCTAAACAAAATGCTATGCATTCTCCAGATAAATACCCCTCAGCCATACATGCTTCTGGCCTTGCATGATTCTTAACATAAGCCTTTAGTTTTTTCATGTACCTACAACTCAGTCAAGAAATATGAATATTAGTCAAACATCATTGCAGGAAATACATCTATTGAAGCAAATGAGTACATCAAACCTTTCGAAGGGATACATCCAGCGGAAGTGTACTGGTCCTCCCAAACGTGCCTCTTTTGATAGATGTATTGGAAGGTGGAACATAATATCAAAAAGGGATGGAGGGAAGAACCGCTCCAGTTGACACATTGTTTCCACAAACTCAGTCTCCATTGATATAAGTTTCTCCGGGTCAATGATACGCTGACACAATATGTTGAAGTAATTGCATAATCTGTTTATGGCAATCCTAGGTCCTTTATGTAGCAACCCTCTTAACGCAGCTGGTAACAAGTTCTGTACTAGCACATGATGATCATGCGACTTCAAACTACCTATATTAGGAGGGTTAACTGAAACACTATTAGCAATATTACCACAATAACCATCAGGACCTCTAAACTTAGATAACCTTTGGCAAAAATGGTCCTCTTTCTTGGATAACCAATAGGCTGCTGGAGGTAAGTATGTTTTCTTTCCCGTAACCTCTGTGTGCAAGTGTTTTCTGATTCCAATATCTTCTAAGTCTTTTCTTGCTTTCAACCCATCTTTTGACTTGGCACTTTGCATCAAGATAGACAATATAGCATCCGACACATTCTTTTATACGTGCATCACATCAATATTGTGACGAACAGGCATATCCTAACACAAGAAACAATAAACTGTTAGGCATATTCGTATACATAGCATAATTGAGAATATAGTTCAGTTACTATACTTTACCTTCCAGTAAGGTAGTTCAAAAAATATTGATCTCTTCTTCCACCGCCATAGATCATTTGATTCTTCACACTCTTCTTCTTGAACCATCTCATCCAATTCCAAATCTGTTCTCTTTTTTTTTGTTTTCCTTATCTAGAGGTCTTCCAAAATCATTCGTAAACGCTTTTAGTGTCTCATATATTTCAGCACCAGATTGTATCCTATTGGCATTTCCATCCCCAACAGTGTTGTCAAACCAACCTTTTTTATATCTGTAAGGAAGGCCATGCGGTAGTCTCTTTATATTTCCCATGTATACATACTTACGGCTAAACTTAAGCCACCTACAAGGTGTATCCTTTCAACATACATTGCAAGCTTGTTTCCCCTTCACTTTACATCCAGACAATGTCCCTAAGGCTGGATAGTCACTGATACTCCAAAGCAGCAAGGCTCTAAGTGTGAAGTTCTCCTTCGCAAATGAGTCATACACTTCAATACCCTCAGCCCAAAAATCTTGTAAATCGTCTATCAATGGTGCTAAGTAAACATCTATGTTATTACTAGGAGCTGTTGGACCAGGGATCAACAAAGTCAACATTATATTCTCAGCCTTCATACACATTGTTGGAGGCGTGTTATAGTTCACTAACAACACTGGCCATGTGCTGTAATTGGTGTTTTGCATGGAGAAAGGGTTCATCCCATCTGTACAAATTCCAAGTCTAAGATTCCTTGGTTCAGCTGCAAAGTCTGGCCATTTATCATTCACTTGTGCCCAACATAGAGAATCAACAGGATGTCGCATTGTACCATCTTCAGTGTCATTGGTAGAATGCCAACGCAAATCTTCAGCCATCCTTTTTGATCTAAACATCCTCCTAAATCTGTCCTTGATTGGAAAATATCTAAGGATCTTTGCTGGAATCCCTACCTTTATCTCATTACTGTGCTTATCCTTTTCCCATCTTGAAACTTTGCATCTTTGACAACTTTCCAGCTTTTCAAACTCCTTCCTATATAGTATGCAATCATTCTTGTAAGCATGAATATTGTCGTAGCCGAAAGCAAACATCTTCAGAATTTTTTTGATTGATTATGTACTCTTTGGAAGAACATTGTCTTCAGGTAGCATATCATGAATTAAAACCAACAGCTGATCAAAGTAGTTCTCAGACACACCACCCTTAACTTTGATTCTGTAAAGTCCCATGATTGATGCAACCTTTGTGTATTTGATACAAGTAGAGTACAATGGAGTTTTAGCTTCTCTTAATTTTTTCCTAAATTCTGTTTCGTCATCATAATCATTTGTTTCCCCATTGTCATTCGTCTGACTTGGATTACCTTCACCCGTACAAAATGCTGTCTTCAACAAATCAAATGCCTCAGTTTCAGATTCAAGAGCACTGTCTTTTGTATCATCTCTTTTTTAACCATGAATACTCCAACAAGAACCCTTATATTATCAGAAGCTGATGTAGAGTCCATTTGACTATCAAGTGACTGTATTTGTTCCTGATACAAATATTTATACACAAGATAACTCATTGAACATAATCCATTAATTATACACAAGATAACAAGTTTCAGAATTCTTACAATAGTCTCAGCAAATTGAGGATTCACAGGTCTACCATCAGAATGAGTGTGTCCCGCAATCCATATCTTACTCCTACTTACCTTACTTGGGTCTTTACTCTTTTTCTCTATATAAAATACATACATATTTGAGTACCATTTTATTCTACCATACAATATAGATGATTGAGTACTCTTTTTACCATATCATCAGCTAATCGAAGCATTCCTTTGCGGCTGGTGGTGTGAGGAATCTGATTTCTTCTCAGCTCTCTGTACTTGTGACTTATTTCCTACAATATAAATTTGAGTGTGATTAAATCTATAAGACATGACCTATAAACAAGAAAGTAACTTATTAAACATGGATAATTAACCTTGAAAGTTGTGGTAGTCTTGCTCCTAACCCAAGAGTTCCATATTTGAATGGATGGGATGTTGCTGGGTTTTAAAGCTATTCTCTCAGCAACATTCTTCGCATCTCGTACTTGTGTCACTAGCCTTGACTTCCCAGCCATCCACAAACATCCCAACTGCTTCAAAATAACAGCTTTCTGCCACTCTTCTTGCACGTTAAACCTCCCCTGCATCAAAATATGCAAAGGTCAAACATGTTTATAATTTCATAGTTATTAAAAAAAAACTTAGTTGCATATATACCTGAATTTCCTCCCACATTGTGTCTCTTGTCACTGCATCAAGTTTTCTCCAATCAGTAAGTGTTACCGGAACGTGTTCCCTCACAAGAGGACCAAGAAAAGATGATAGTGTTACTGAACCAGGTCCAACATGATCACCAAAGTCAGTGAATGTAACTACAACCTTTTCATGAGGATTTTCAGCCACTTTAAGCATCTTTGTTGGTCCTCTTTTCTTTTTTTTCTTTCACTACATCATCAGTGTTAGCATTGCTAACTCCATCTTGTTCCATATTGACAGCTTCTTCTTCATTCTCATTATGTTCCTGTCCAGTCAAACAACCTTCTGCTTCTATCTCAGGAAATTCTTGCTGAGACCCTTGGTTCTCCGTAACTTCTTTCTGAGAAATTTCTTTCTCAGCAACTTCATCTTCAGACATTACTTTCTCAGCCTCATCCTCATCATCTTCATTAACTTCAGCGTCAGCATCTTCTTCCACAACATCTTCTTCTACAACATCTTCTTCCACAACATCTTATACATCATCAGGTTGAGCAACCACTGTCTTTTTTCTACCATTTCTTCTCTTAATAACCTTTAGTGCTGTTGCAGGTGTGGCCTCCAAGCCTTGATTACGTTTAATACGACGGATTACAACTTCTCCTCCTCGTATTGGCTTTCCCATTTCTGAAACTGATGAATAAACGAAAACAGCATAGTGAAAATCGTGTTTCATTACTTACAAAGAAAACATAATGAATCTCAAACTCAATCTTAATAAAAAATCAAAACATAAATCGACATAACCCAACATGCATCAAAACTCAAACAGAAACAAAAATCAAAACTCAAACAGAAACTCAGAATGAAAATCGATGTGTCTAAAACTCAAAATCGATGTGTCTAAACCTCAAAATCGATGTGTCTAAACCTCAAAATCGATGTGTCTAAAATCAATTCTTGCTGGGACTCTTGTTTCTCTGATTGAATGAGAACAAACCTTTTTGATTGAACACTGAAGCTTCGAATCGATGGGAAATAATCGCCAAAGGAAGAAAGAGAGAGTTTGGGATTTTCTGAAAATCACAATAGATTTTCGTGTTCCGGGTTAAGTGTCGAGCAAATTGGAGCCAAAGGGGCAAGAGGGAAGAGGGAAGAGGGAAGAGGGAAAAAATTTCCCCAAATTTTGGCTAAGTATCGCGGGTTTGTTCTGAGACTTTCTTTTTTGTTTTTTGTTTTTTTTTTATCAAAGGTCTAAGAGTGTCTAAGAGGGATAATTTTGGGGGGGGGGGGGAATTTGATGAATTTGTTTTGTCTAAAGTGTTTTTTCTGTTCTATATTAGGTATTAGTATGAAAAACTTTATTGAGAAATATTAACAAAATTCTTACAAGTGTGTTTGATATATCAAAAACTCATTAATACTTAAAATTATATTTTTATTGTTAGTAAAACAAGAAAATATATCATAATCCTAAACCATAAATCTCAAACCCTATGCCCTAAACTCATTAATACTTAAAATTATATTTCTATTGTTAGTAGAACAGTTAAAAATATCATAACCCTAAACCCTAAATCTCAAACCATATGCCCTAAATCTCAAACCCGATGCCCTAAACTCTTAGTACATTGCATTAGGTTGTAAGGTTTGTATATGTGTTTGTAATCATTTTAATTTTGCAATGATTTTGCAATCCTTTCCAATCATTGGCAATCATTTTCATTTGTTAATTGACAACATAACTTAACAAATCAATATAACCTAAACCCTAAATCAACATAACCTAAACCCTAAACGACAATACCCTAAACCCTAAATAAAATACTCAACGCTTAAATCCTTTTTAAATTTTTGCTAAAAAAATTATTTTATATAAGTATAGTATTTGATGTTTATTTTAAAGAGTTTTACGATTTAAAATAGAGAATTTATGATCAAGATACAGTTTAACTCTTATGCATTATACACTAATATATTTTGGTTCGTCATTAACATATTTTTATTTTTTCGACCCTAATTTTCTGTATAATGGGACCCTAATTTTTAAATATTAATTTAATTTAAAAAGAAAAATTATAAAAAAAAAGATTCACATTAACTCGAGGTTTCATATTATCAAACACATTACAAAATACATAGTTTAAACTAAATACATAGATTCCCATTAAACCAACTAGTCTTTTTACACATTACAAAATACATAGCTTATGCTCCTTAGTCTCGACGACGACCCTTGCCTCTTGAGGATTCTCCTTGTTCTTGTTTTGGTCGTTTCATTGAAGCGGAGTTGAGTTGGTTTGTGAGCCTTTGTTCTTCCTTTCTGAGGTGTGGAATAATTCTTCGGAAATCAGGTTCGATGTCTTCATCGTCTTCCTCAGCCCGTATCAAGTATCCACGGTGAGCGAGAGAGCGTCTATACTCTAGTTGCGTGATCTCCTCCACATCACTTCCTGTATCAACTTGAGATTCTTATCGTGCCTGTTGGAGAAAGTGTGGTATGATTCCATACGCTGGTAGTCCGCAAATGATCTCTTTCCTTGCTTCCATTATGTCCTCCTTTTTGTTACTGGTCCAAAAGGAAAACAAAGATCATAGTGAAATAGTTCATGGGAATACCATCATCGGTCCGTTGTCATTAAACGATTGCAATCATAGCAGTCAGAATAAATGAGAAGTGAAATGCGAAGCTTTATCCATTTTACAACAGCTCCAAGCAAATGTGCATACAATTAATTCACAATGCAAAGAAAAAGCTTATTATGCAGGTGGTGAGAAATCATATTATGTAACTTCACAATGCAAAGCTTATTAAGCTATTTTAGAGGTGAGACTAGCTAGGTACCAATCTCAAAGAGACTTAAAACTATACTACAGGTGCAAAACAAAGGTCATCAACAAAAGAATCGTGATACCCAAAACAATTAGGCAACTTAAAAATCACACTGCAAAGCCAAGCCATATCAATGTCATAGCTAACTTCAAACAACAACAACAGTGAAGTAAATTGTGAGACTTGTTAGCTACCATTTACATTAGGGTGTTTTCAACATACCATTCAACACAGAGAATATGAGAAGAAATCATTTAAGAAATTTCTTGTAGTGAACGGACACTCAAACACCATACCATTCAACACAGAGTATATGAGAAGAAATGAGTCACATAACTAATGAATCACCTGCTAAATTTGTGTCCGTATTTGTTGACTGAAAACCCAAACCTCTCTGCAAAAAAATGGAAGCATCGATTACAGTTAGAAAAAAACACTTATAAAAGATATACAACACTTAGACTTGGAGATGCTAAGCCATAAATCGATTGCAATTAGAGAAACAGTGGATCAAAAACACAAATTGAAACAAAAACCCAATAAATTGCACATACCTTTCACTCACTCGCACCCTGAAAGCTACCTGGAAAACAGTAACATAGGGTTTCGGGTTGGGGAATTGTGATTTCGAGATGGAGAGTGAGGATTCGAGAGGGAGAGTGAGGATTCGCGAGGGAGAGTGATGATTGGAGTGGGGAATTGAGATTTCGAGATGAAACAAATATGTTTAGATCTAGGTAAAGATGAGAGTTTTTTTTTTTTGCACGAATGGTCTATTCTAAGTGATTTTGGGGGAAAATTTTCTAAGTGTCGCGGGAGAGTATACCGCCTAACACTTCCATAACATTTCAATTATGGTTCTGCTATAAAACGAGACGCATAATTTTGTTTTTAACATCTATGACTCTATCATAGCGTTTACAAATATACAAACGCTATGTAAAAACCAGAGGTATGTCAACCATAGCATAATCGAAAAAAACGCTATAATGTCCTGCTATAAAAACCCTGATTTCTTGTAGTGTTTGTATCTAGAAAACTTGGGAAGGAAGTGGTGCGCCTTGGGAACATTATTGATGATGTCGGAAGGCTTCGTAACACACACAAGTTGATAGGAATGTGACCGTTGAGGTTTAATGCTCCAAGGCTCTAAATAAGGCAAGACGAGGATCCTTCGGTTTAGAAAATTACATTCTCTATGTGCCCCTGAAGAGTCAAAATTACAGACCAAATCGTTTTATAGCTTAATTTCTTCTGGTTTGGTCAGAATTCTCCAATGAACGCACAACCACTAGGACTGCATTTAATCTTTGTGGCTGAAAACAATTAATAAGTTTATGGGCCACAAGCCCATGTTTCATTGGCTTGGCCCAAGGGCCGGCTCTGTCTTTGGGTAAGGGTAGTAGATTTGTATCGTGAATGTCAATATGCGTTTTACATTGCTGTTAATTTGGTGTTTTATGAAAAGACGAAACATGTGGAAATTGTCTGTCATGTCATTCAAGATGATATACAAGTTGAGATTATTCGGACAAGGAATGTTTGACGACTGGACAATTAACATACGTCTTCACTAAAGCACTTGGTGAACGGCTTTTCAAAGTAATTATTATATCTTCGAGATATGCATGCCCCAACTTAAAGAAAGTATATTAGAAAATAATATTATATATTATTGTATAGGAATATTTCCTTATTTTGGGGTTTGTGTATATTTTAAATTTAATGTATTGTTATGATTGAACCTACTATATATACGATGAGGAACACCTATTGTACATGTTGAGAGGTGATAATATAATTGTTCTCCAAATCATTTAGTCCATTTAAATTATTATTTTTATTTAAAATACAACTAATTGGATATTTTCTAAATTTAATAATTCATAGATTTTAGATATATGGATGCCTATTATAAAGCACATATTCTAGAAGGTTTAGAATATTCTCGATTTCCTTATTTTTCTTATTCATTTTGCTCTCCAAGTCTATTTATATATATATACTCTCTTTATTTATGGAATAAGATACACAACAAGTTACTCTCTCTCTGATTCACAACATGTTATCAGCACGAAACCCTAGCCGTTTAAGCTAATAGAAATCTCTATAATTTTTCTAAACCTAGAATTCGAGCGGACGCCTTTGACAGCGATTTTCCGGTGAACCAGGACGAGCCACACATGCGTGGAAAGCTCGTCGAGTCAGCTTTCTATTTCCACCGGTCTCGCTTCATTTAAGACCACAGCCAGAGAGATATCGTTGTTTTACTGAAACATGTGCAGTCTGCCCAAGCTCTCCGATCTACCACCTTTTGGGGCGATTTTCGGGAGAACCACTGGGAGTCTCTCGGCGAGTCAACCATCGATGGATAGATATTTATATCATATTTTCAAAACCGCCGGAAGCGCCTCAATTGAGTCCACCGTTATGGAGTTATGGCCGAAACCGTGAAGCCGCTGCAGTCTGGCCGAGTCCTCCGCCGGCGATTCTGATAAGTTACCTTCAACGACGTTTTTCCGGCGACTCAGTAATATTCAGGCGACGATCCGACTATCCAAGGAAAGCCCCAGACGTCATATTTTTAGAAAGATCAGAATCGCCCTAAACGGAGTTGAACACCGAGAGATATGACATATCTTGACAACATGTACAGTCTGCCAAACCCTAAGCCTCCTATCCGATAGGCCAAGTTATCGCCTAACTGTTGAGCATACTGAAATCTCTATAGACACCGTTTCCAGTTTTGAACGTCGTCTCCGTTTCCAAAACCACCATTATCGGGATAAGTACAACTTACTCTCCATATTAATTTGATCTGTTTGGTTCATATATCCATGGCATAATTGATTATCATGTGTTTAAGAGTATTATATATGTGATAGAAAATAGTTTTTTTATGATGTTCGTAACAAGATCGAATATTTGAGTTTAAATTTTGTTGTTCTTGATTGATTGATTATCGTGTGTTTTAGAGTCACTTTTGGATGGATTTTATTTTGCAATAATAGTAAGGTTATGTTATGGTGTGGCTGTTGGGATTTAAAATCTGATCAATAAATTCATATTGCATTATAAAATTGTTGTATTGAGATCAATCAACATATGCTATATAGTTTCATTTGATATTGTTGATCTAGTATATAACAAATGTACACTGATTTTTAAAATAATTTTATTTACGGTTCATAACTTTTTAACAATATGACTTTCATCGATTTACGGTATATTTATGTTTCAGTAATTGTTGATCTAGTATTAATGCTACTAAATTGCTTTATTGTCCTAGAGTAACGTTTATTTCCTTGGAAGCAATCAAACCCCTAAGAGAGAAAAAGACAACTTGTTTACTGGATTCGAGAATGAATTTTGGTCTATAACATCCTGGAAGATCAAAAGCAGGGAACACCACCAATTTGATCCACTAACTTCATCTTCCACCTCTTGATTGAAGGTACGATTTCCCTTTTTATTGAACGGAAAATTGATGCATTACTTAATAAAATATGAGTTTTAGCAAATCGATGTTATTCAATTATTTTTGGTTCGAGTACTTACCATAGAAGATCCACATGTTAATTAGAGTAATCTAAAAAAAAAATATGATCACTAGAATGTGATATTGCTTAAAGCTTGTTATGACTGATTAATCTAATATTACATGACTTGAAGTTTGTAAGTAGACATTACTCAGCTATGTTCAGAATTATTTATAAATTGATATTATGTGGAGATAATATCATTGATGCAGAAATGCTAAAAGACATAATTTATGTTTTAGACATGTAATGTTGTCCTGAAAATACATTACTATGAAAAGAGGATTTGAGTAGGCCTGTCAAGCGGGTCGGATCCGCCCCGCCTGACCCGACCCGCCGCGGGTGTGGGGTTTTTTTTTAACCCGCTTGACCCGCGAGTTGTAAATCGTTAACCCGCACCCGCCCCACATTAGTCAAGCGGGTCAGGCGGGTAACCCGCGGGTCATGGAAAAAAAAACACTAACAGAGAAAGAGAGAGGCGAGGGACAGAGAGAAAGAGGGGAAGAGGAAGAGGGAGAGAGAGAGAAAGAGAGGAAGAGGGAGAGAGAGAAAAAGAGGATGAGAGGAAGAGGGAGGGAGAGAAAGAGATGAAGAGGAAGCGGCATGCGAGAAGAAGAGGAAAAGAGAGAGAGAGAGAGGAAGAGGAAGAGGAAGAGTGTGAGAAAAAAAAAGTATAGATCTAGGAATTTTTTTTTTAATTATAATTTTTTAATGGGTATGCGGGTAACCCGAAAACCCGCGGTTCCAAAACCTTAAACCCGCACCCGCCCCGCATGTTAAACACTCGACCCGCACCCGACCCGCTTAAAAAAAAAAAATTCGACCCTCACCCGCCCTGCGGCGGGTCTAACGGGGCGGGTCCCGTGGGTAAAGACTCATTTTGACAGGCCTAGATTTGAGAAGTATTATGAACTTATATAGATTCTAATTGAGACTGAGCAAAATAATGAGTTAGATGGAAAATCAGGATACACTTCTAATTGGTTATGCTCTATTCCCTGAATCGAATGTGACACCATATACTAAGAAAGAAAAGAACAACACTAATAACACTGGCCGAGAAAATGGCTATAGAAGTGGTCGTAGATGTGAATGTGGATATGTATATGGATAAGGTCCATGTCAAAGAATTTCTTTCAAGAACTCAGATTCTCACTAGAAGTGAGAAAGTAAAGATGGTATCATACAAGAGATATTTTCTCATGTGACGATAAAATAAGCTAGTGTGAGTACAAGATAAGCTAGTATACATATTTTTGAATGCTCTAGAAGATAGATAAATTTTCCTTTGGGAATGTAATCATTGATGCGTTATACTTTCCCAAGTCTCAAAAGTTATCTAAGATAAAAATACATGACCCAAGTTGGGTATGTTGTTGGTTATAGAGTGGGATTCAATTCGAGATGGATGGACCTGAAGTGTCATCATCTCGAGGGGGAGAACACAATCCATCGTAATAAAATATCCATAAGATTTCACACTCAAAACAGTTTTGATGAATCATCTATAAAGAAAATCCAGGAGATTTCAAAATTACTCATGTTGAGACAATGAGTGAATGAAATGTTGAATATCTTCACATCATGAGTATTACCTAAGACAATAAAAGTGTTTTGGAGAAACTACCTACATTCTCTACTAGATTGTACTACACAATAAATTAGTGTAATGGATAAAATAGTAAACATGAAGTTTACTGAAAATCTCACTGTTTTGGCTTGACCGGTTTGGTCATTCCGGTTCAATAGTACTGCGAAAAATAATCAGAAAATTATGTGGACACTCATTAAAGAACCAGAAGATTCTTATGTGTTGTCTATAAAGCAAGTTGATAATACGGCTTTCACTATCCAATAAATTTGGAATATATTAGTTTTCTGGTACGTATAGAAGGAGATATTTTGTACAGCTGGAAAAGAAAACCAGTGAAATAAATTATCTTGATCCTCATAAAGAATGTGCACTAAATTGCAAAGCTTAGCAAATTTGATGCCATAAGCATATCCTAACCCTGATTGAGTGACAAAGTCGCATATACCAGCTATGCTCCAATTAATATTGATGTCCGGGGGGGGGGGGGGGGGGGGGGAATATCAACTGCTATTGAGTCTAGAGATCGCATGAAGCGTGATAGATCTATTGGTTCCAAGGATAAGAATCCTCGAAAAGAAAAGGAGAAGACTTTTTAAATGGCTAGACCAAGGAATCAAAGAACTATGGAGGATCTCCATAAGAGACATTAGACATAACTAAGAAATAAATTTAGGTACCTGGTAATGATAATGATAAGAGATTTCAACTAGTTGTGTCATGTTTGGAACAAAATAGAACCAAAAGCAAATCGACGTCGATAATATTTTGCATGCAGTGAAGCAGTTGATGAGAATTGAGGATCATAAACCGCAGTAGAAGAAGATGTATTGAAAAATGTACGTAAAGTGATGATTGGCCAATCATGAAAAAAATCCGTATAAGGAGAATTAAAAATCTCTTGCAGAGAAGTATTTGGACTAGTAGTCCATACACTTAAGAGTGTAAAACTAATAGGACTTAAGTGGATCTTTATGCGAAAGATGAAAGAAAATGATATACTTTTTGTGGTGGATGCAACTATTTTTAAGACTTGATGTCTTGCGTTTTTAATGCAATATAACTCTTATTTTGAATCGTTTTTGAGTCTCTATCGAGTCGTTTTAGTCTATTTCGAGTCATTTCAAGTCAGGAGACATTTCAGGATGAAGTTTGGACCACGAAGCAGAAAAGGCGAAAATTCCAGAAAAGTATGCCTGGATCGATCGATCCCTTTGACATGACTTTTTTCGGACCGACCAGAAGGCCAGATCGACCGTTCAGCGCTTGGGATCGATCGATCCCACCACTGGATCGATCGATCCCTCAACACGCTCATTTCTGGACAGATCGAACCACCCAGATCGATCGATCCAACCCCGACGAAACGGAGGAGATCTCGAGCCAAGACCAGATCGATCGATCCCCCCCCCCCCTTGGGATCGATCGATCCCCCCCCCTTGGGATCGATCGATCCCCCCCCCCCCCCCCCCCCCCCCTTGGGATCGATCCATCCATCCCCTGAAATTCGCAGATATGGCCCGATTTTCCCTGTTTTGGCCCAATTTCACCTGATTTCGACCTAATTCGACCGAAACTTAATAAAAACACTTTTTTAGGTTTTCTTTGAGATACGCTTTGTTTTATTCATCAGAGAACTTCTGTCTTTGCTCTGTAAGATTTTGAGGGAGACGAATCTCTACTTCATACCAGAGAAGATTTATGAACCCTGTTTTATTTCTATTCAATCTTATTATGCAATTTCTTCAATCTCTTTGTGTTTTAATTACTTCCATGTCTGAGTAATCCTCCTGTTAGGTTTTTAGGGTTTCAAAGGATTCTCCATGAATCACTGTTTTATTTCTATTCAATCTTATTATGCAATTTCTTCAATCTCTCTGTGTTTTAATTACTTCCATGTCTGAGTAATCCTCATGTTAGGTTTTTAGGGTTTCAAAGGATTCTCCATGAATCACTGAAATGGATACGTTAGATTAGGAAATTAGATAGAGTTATTCATCTATTGTTGAGTTTAAGGCTTAGACTAGATTGATCACCTAGTTTATGATCTTAGGATTAATCTATTCATCAAAAGTGCTTTAGATTCCCTGAAAGAACTTAGAACACTAAGGTCAAATGACAGTTTAGATTCTTAGGTTATTAGGCATAGTATGTAGTACCACGACAGTGGGCTAGCTAGACATTCATGTTTGAGTTCGAGAACATGTCTTAATTATCTCCCTAATCGATAATCTGTTTAGTGAATCTGGGTTTCCTGCGAATTACCTAAGGACCTAGCGCTTTATTTTATTGAATTTATATTGTTTCATTCATTATTCTTAGTTTTAGAAGTTACAAACCACAAACAAACAAAATTCGTCTTAGATTTACTTTCATCTTGCATTCTCGTAGTGTTGCATTTGGTATATGTGGATTCAATCCCTATATTACTATTTCGTCAGGTGTGCTCTTGCGGTAGTTACTTTTAGGGTTAAACTCTGAGTGTATCAAGTTTTGGCGCCGTTGCCGGGGACCAAAAACGTTGCCTACGAGTCTTGGACGAAAGTTCAGACTAAGAATTTTTTTTTTGTAGTTACTTACTAGTTTTACCTCTGCGTGTGTCCTCAGGTGTATGACCAGAAGCGAGGGTTCTAGAAATCTACTCCAGGTGAACAACGAGGAGCTCGCAAGAATAGAACGAGAAAACAACAGGAGAAGGAGAGAGATGGGCAACTTACCATGAAACTGTGATCTCCAAGACCCACTTGTTGATGATGACCATCAGATTGAGTATGACGCAGAAGGAAACCCCATAAACCCTCTTTTCAATGCTTATGATGATGTCATCGAACCTGGCGATGGTGATGCTGCTGCAATGCAAAGGCAAGCTGAGGAACTGCAGAGGCAAGCTGAGGAACTGCAGAGGCAAGCCGCTGCAGCACAGCAGAGGCTGTTGGAAGCTCAGAATTTTGCAAACCTGAGGAATGCTGCAAATTAGAGGAATGCTCGACAACCTCCTCCACGCCAAGCAATTGGTGCTATCGGCACTCCTCATGCTTTCTACCAGGAAAGGGCTGTTATTCGCCCACCGCCTATCCAGAGGCAGAATTTTCAGATAAAGCCTCAGATTATCTCTCTTGTTAAGCATAACTTGTTCTATGGGAAAGCTACCGAAAATCCCATGGACCACATTGAGACATTTGAGGAGATCTGCAGCACGACTAGTACGAATGGGGTCCCTGCTGATTATATGAAATGCAAGCTCTTCTCATTTTCTTTGAATGACAGAGCTCTGAGGTGGCTTAAGTCTCTCACTCCTGGTTCTTTGACCACTTGGGAAGCAACCAGATCAGCATTCCTGGATCACTTCTACACTAAGGCCAAGACGGCCTCTCTCAGGATCAAGATCACTCAGTTCCAGCATAATGGAGGTGAATCTTTCAATGAAGCTTGGGAATGATTTAGGGAATATCCGCGTGAGTGCCCTCACCACGGCTATTCAGATGAGCAAGTGCTGAATATTTTTTATGATGGAGTCGATTGGGACTTTAAGAACTCTTTGAACGCTGCGAGTAATGGTGATTTCATGACCAGGACCAAGGAGGAAGCATACCAGCTGATTGAAAATCTTGCTTCGAGCTCGAGTCATCGTAATCCTGAGTACGATAGGATACGACGTGTCAACAGTGTTGAGACAGGTGCCATTGCTGACTTGACTGTCAAGGTTAACAACTTGACATTGCTTCTCCAAAGCAATCAGAAAAGTGTTAACTATTTTGAGGATGCTGGAGAAGATGAGTATAATCAGCAAGCCTACGAAGTGGATCCAGAAAATGTGGATGAAGTGAACTACGTGCAAAATCAGGGATTTTTCAACAAAGGGTTCAACCAGAACTACATGAATCATCCGAGCCTATCATACAGAAGCACTAATGTTGAAAATCCTCATGATCAATTTTATCCACAGCAAAATCAGGGCGCACAAAATTTTCAGCAGAAAACGTTCGTGCAAAATCCGGGCGTTGGTATTTTCTCCAAGGATTTTCAGCAGACTGCCGTGCAAAATCAGGGACATAAGCCATTTGCACAGGGTTTCCAGCAGAAAACGTTCGTGCAAAATCAGGGGCAGAATAATTTTCAGAATCAAGGTGGTTTGCATCAGAAACAACAACCCCCTAACCCTCATAACAACCAGGAGTCTAAGCTTGAATCAATGATGCAGCAACTGATGATGAATCAGCAGAAAACAGCTAACGAGATGAACGTCAAGGTAGGAGAGATGTATCAGGATCTCAACAGCAAAATCGAGACTATTCAGACTCAAGTGAAGCAGCTTGAAACTCAGGTGGCCCAGACAGCATAGGCAATTAAGAAGCCTACTGGAGTTCTTCCAGGAAAAGGTGAACATAATCCACGAAATGAGTTTGTCCAAGCAATCACGCTGAGAAGTGGGAAGGAGATTGAAACTGTGGCTGATTCTGCAAAGAACAAGAAGACTCCTGAGATCATAGATGTCGAAGATTATGGTGCAGCACAGAAGACAAATACTTCGTCTACACCTCAGGTAGTCATAGATGAACCTGAAACTCTGCCAGAGTGTGTCTATGTGCCCAAGGTTCCTTATCCTAGGCGCCCTAAGAAGACGCAGAGAGATCTTGAGCAAGCAAAATGTAAGTCTCTTGTGAATGAACTTTCTGTGAGACTACCTTTTGTTGACGCAGTACAAATGGTCTCTTCTTTGAAGAAGTATGTGAAAGACATGGTTACCAACAAGATCACGAGCGAGGAAGGTGTGATGATGATCACAGAGGAGTGCAGCGCCTTGTTGCAAGGTATAATGCCTAAGAAACTGGGCGATCCTGGAAGATTTGTGCTCGCTGTACATATTGGTTCACTGACCTTTGAACGCTCTCTCTATGATTTGGGTGCTAGTGTGAATCTTATGCCTTACTCTGTTGCTAAGCGCCTTGGCCTCACGACGTTCAAAGCAACTAGAGTCTCTTTGGTGTTTGCTGATCGTTCTGTGAAACTCCCGCTGGGTATTCTTGAGGACTTGCCAGTAAAGATTGGTAATGGGTACATTCCTGCAGACTTTGTAGTCCTTGAGCTAGACGCAGAACCAAAAGATCCTCTCATCTTAGGAAGACCTTTCTTGGCTATAGCTAGAGCCATTAATGATGTGCAGAAAGGCAAGATCGATCTTCATTTGGGTGATTTGGTAATGAAGTTCACAGTGGTTAAATTGCTGAAGAAACCGACGATAGATGGGCAGACATTCTGGGTTGACTGCGTTTCTGAGGCCACTGAAGTAGTGACAGACGATCCTCAAGAGATTATTTTGACTCAGTATGAGAATGAGTTTGGGTACTTGAGCAAGGATACATCTGGTTATGCCAAGATGCTTGACTCCAGCGCTAGAGTGGAGAAGATGGTAGCTTTCGTCGCACTAGATGGAGCTGCAGAGCAATCCTCCATTGCCAAGCCACCTGCGCGGACCAGCAATCCATGGAGCAAGCTGAAAGCCCCAAAAATGAGCTCAAACCACTTCCCACTGGGCTAAGGTACGCATTTCTTGGTCCTAACTCGACATATCCTATCATCATCAATGCTGAGTTGAATAATGCTGAGACTGCCTTGTTTTTATGCGAACTGAGAAAATATCGTAAAGCATTAGGCTATTCCCTATATGACATCACAGAAATCTCACCAGATCTTTGCATGCATAGGATACATCTAGAAGATGAATCGAGGACTTCTATAGAACATCAGAGACGGTTAAACCCGAATCTAAAAGATGTTGTAAAGAAAGAGATAATGAAACTTCTAGAAGCTGGTATCATATACGCTATCTCTGATAGTGCATGGGTGAGTCCTGTGCATATAGTACCTAAGAAGGGTGGTGTGACAGTAGTTAAGAACGATAGGAATGAGTTGATCCCAACTAGAACTGTCACTGGTCATAGGATGTGCATAGTTTACAGGAAATTGAATGATGCGACTCGCAAAGATCATTTTCCTCTGCCTTTTATTGATCAAATGCTTGAGAGATTGGCTAACCACTCGTACTATTATTTTTTAGATGGTTATTCTGGTTTCTTTCAGATTCGATTCATCCAGATGATCAGGAAAAGACCACATTCACATGCCCCTATGGCACTTTTTCTTATCGCAGAATGCCATTTGGCTGGTGCAATGCGCCAGCCACGTTCCAGCGCTGCATGATGTCGATCTTCACAGACATGATCGAGGAGATAATGGAGGTTTTCATGGACGACTTTTCTGTGTATGGAGCCTCCTTTTCTGTTTGTCTTTCTAATTTGTGCAGGGTACTTAGACGCTGCGAGGAAAAGCATTTGGTTCTGAACTGGGAGAAATGCCATTTCATGGTGAAAGATGGGATTGTCTTGGGACACAGGATCTCAGAGAAGGGGATCGAAGTTGACAGAGCTAAGATCGAGGTCATGACGAGCCTGCATCCACCGAATTCTGTCAAAGGAATCAGAAGTTTCCTTGGACATGCTGGTTTCTACAGGAGGTTCATCAAAAACTTCTCAAAGATTGCTAGACCTCTGACAAGGCTGCTGTGCAAGGATGTGAAGTTCGACTTCGATGGTGAGTACTTGGAAGCCTTCCATACACTCAAGGGAGCACTTGTGAGCAGTGACTATGCTGTAGGAGCTGTTTTAGTACAACGAAAGGAGAAGAGGGTGCACGTCATTTACTATGCAAGCAGAACTCTTGATGATGCTCAATGCAAGTATGCCACTACGGAGAAGGAGCTTCTTGCAGTTGTCTACGCTTGTGAAAAATTCAGAACATACCTTGTGGGATCCAAAGTCATCGTTCACATGGACCATGCTGCCTTGAGGTATATATTCTCTAAGAAAGATACCAAGCCTAGATTGTTGCGATGGATGCTCTTGCTGCAGGAATTTGACATCGATGTTAAGGATAAGAAGGGGATCGAAAATGGAGTTCCAGATCACCTGTCCAGACTGCGCGTAGAAGAGGCAATTCCTATCAATGATTTTCTTCCTGTGGACAACATTTATGCAATAGATGTCATGCTTGCTCAAGACGCAGAATTTCTTTGGTTTGGTGAAATTGCCAATTACCTGGCTGCAGGGGTGAAACCAGATAGTTTTACCGGATACGACAAGACGAAGTTTTTGCGCGACATCATACACTATTTCTGGGATGAGCCTTACCTCTACAAGCAGTGCTCTGATGGTATCTTTAGACGATGTGTTTCAGAAGAAGAGATTCCTGGTATTCTTTTCCATTGCCATGGATCTAATTACGCAGGGCATTTTGCTACCTTCAAAACGGAGTCTAAGGTGTTGCAGGCTGGTTTCTGGTGGCCAACCATGTTTCAGGATGCTCGCGCTTTTGTTTCCAAGTGTGATGCATGTCAAAGGCAAGGAAACATCAGCAAGAGAAACGAGATGCCTTAAAATTTCATACTGGAGGTTGGGTGTTTTACTGCTGGGGAATCGACTTCATGGGTCCATTTCCATCTTCCTATGGGAATAAGTACATCCTTGTGTTGTGGACTACGTGTCCAAGTGGGTCGAAACAATGGCTAGTCCTACGAACGACTCCAAGGTGGTTCTTAAGATGTTCAAATATGTGATATTCCCAAGGTTTGGAGTGCCAAAAGTGGTAATAAGCGATGGTGGATCTCATTTCATCAACAAAGTTTTTGAGAATCTCTTGAAAAAGAATGGTGTAAAGCACAAGGTCGCCACTCCTTATCATCCTGAGACTAGTGGCCAGGTCGAGATCTCCAACAGAGAAATCAAGAGTATCCTCCAAAAGACTGTGAACACTACGAGGAAAGATTGGGCTGTAAAACTTGATGATGCTCTTTGGACGTACAGGACTGCGTAAAAGACACCCCTTGGTACCACCCCCATTCCATCTTGTCTATGGAAAACAATGTCACCTTCCAGTGGAGCTCGAGTACAAAGCAGCATGGGCTGTGAAGTCGTTGAATTTCGACATCAAACCTGCATCTGAGAGGAGGATGATTCAGCTGAACGAATTGGATGAGATTCGTCACCAAGCGTATGAAAACTCAAAGATCTACAAGGAGCGAACAAAAGCCTATCATGACAAGAAGATCATTCCAATCAACTTCTCTGCCAATGATAAGATTTTACTCTTCAACTCTAGGCTGAAGCTTTTTCCTGGCAAACTGCGATCGCGATGGTCTGGACCATTCACCATCAAAGAAGTAAGGCCATACGGAGCTGTTGTGTTGCTGGACACTACAGGATGTGAATTTGTGGTAAATGGTCAGCCTAAAACCATATCTCGCTGACACAGAACTCACTGAAGGAGACTCCATTCCTCTCAGTGAACCACCTCTAGCCTGAAAGGCTTCAAAGTCAAGCTCGTGACTTGAAACAAGCGCTTGGTGGGAGGCAACCCACTGGTACGTGTACATACCACTCTTTTCTTTATCCTTTTGCAGTCGATTTTTAGTTTTGTTCCTTTTTGTTTCACGTTCTTCAAAAAAAAAAAAAGCGAGGGAGCCAGATCGATCGATCCCAGCCTCGGATCGATCGATCCCCGAGATCGCTCATAACTGGAACGACCCGCCTCTTCCGGATCGATCGGACCGATCAATCCTTTCCCGAAAATTTCAGGTGGATCGATCGATCCCCCTCCTGGATCGATCGATCCAGATCCCCCTCAGGTAAGGATTTTTGGTTTAATTTTTCGGCCAAAACCGGTTAACTCCACTTTATTTAAACCGGTTTTCGCGAATTTTAACCCTTGCCCACGAGGTTTTGGATCAAAAACCCATTTTCTCCAAAAACTTTCTCCAAAATCGTTTTTGAGAGATTTTCAAAAACTTTGAACTTCAAATCTCCATAACTCTCTTGATTCTTCACAGTTTTTGACGATTCTTGGGTCCATTCCCCTCGATTTTTCAAGCTCTCTCTGATTATCATATCTCCATTCTCGATCTGCAAATGTATGGCACTCGAAATTCCTTTTTCTCTCCGAAAAATTCTAGGGTTTAATTTTTGAAAATTCAATTTCGAATTTATTGCTTGTTCTTGGTTTGATTTAGTCTCTCCACACATGCTTTAGACCGATTTTGAGTTGGGCATACTTTATAAACCCTTGAATTTATGTGCTTGGATAGATTAGAGATTTTGAGATTTTTGGAATGTTGAGAAGTTTGAGATTGCCCTAGACTTTGGGATTTTTGATTCTATACGTGGATATGTCGATTTTTGGTTTTGTTCCTTTTTGTTTCACGTTCTTAAAAAAAAAAAAAGGCGAAGGATCCAGATCGATCGATCCCAGCCTCGGATCGATCGATCCCCGAGATCGCTCATAACTGGAACGACCCGCCTCTTCCGGATCGATCGGACCGATCAATCCTTGCCCGAAAATTTCAGGTGGATCGATCGATCCCCCCCCTGGATCGATCGATCCAGATCCCCCTCAGGTAAGGATTTTTGGTTTAATTTTTCGGCCAAAACCGGTTAACTCCACTTTATTTAAACCGGTTTTCGCGAATTTTAACCCTTGCCCACGATGTTTTGGATCAAAAACCCATTTTCTCCAAAAAATTTCTCCAAAATCGTTTTTGAGAGATTTTCAAAAACTTTGAACTTCAAATCTCCATAACTCTCTTGATTCTTCACAGTTTTTGACGATTCTTGGGTCCATTCCCCTCGATTTTTCAAGCTATCTCTGATGATCCTATCTTCATTCTCGATCTGCAAAGGTATGGCACTCGAAATTCCTTTTTTTCTCCGAAAGATTCTAGGGTTTAATTTTTGAAAATTCAATTTCGAATTTATTGCTTGTTCTTGGTTTGCTTTAGGCTCTCCACACATGCTTTAGACCGATTTTGAGTTGGGCATACTTTATACACCCTTGAATTTATGTGCTTGGATAGATTAGAGGTTTTGAGATTTTTGGAATGTTGAGAAGTTTGAGATTGCCCTAGACTTTGGGATTTTTGATTCTATACGTGGATATGGCAGTGAATTTGATGATGTATTAACTCGGTTTCGCGCTTGAATTGCCAAAATCATCACTTTGTCAAATTTTCGGTTTCGATGGTTTGTCTTACTCGTCTTCTTGTTCATCTTGCAGAAAATGAATACTACATCCCATTCCAAGAAGAAGGCAGCGAAATCAACGAAACCTGCACCCCACTTTTGGACTGGTTCAGACGCTAGCACCTCCTCAGACACAACTCCAGCGATTGCTTCACCATGGCCGCGTCCTGAAAAGACTAGATTTGAAGGCGGTTATCTGAGTCAGATTGAGGGCGGTACACCGGACACCATCTGCAAGAGCACCCGTTACCAAAACAGGCAGTTAGGCGACGCCTGGAACTCCTTTGATTCTCTTTTCTACAACCGGTTTCTCACCGTTCAGATGGTGCCGACGAGGATGATTTGTCCCACAACTTTGGACAGCATGGGCATACACCAGGATGTAGACAGCATTCTGGGGCAGATTGGGTTGGGCAAAATTGCCACTCAGACGCATCCAATCTACCCTGATTTGGTGCGCCAACTCCTCACGACGGCCAGGCTTAATTTCATCAACCCGTAGTTCGAGCAGGTCTCAGGAGCTTCATTGTCATTTTTCTCTAGCGGGGTACTCTATGAGATTGCGATCGAGCACCTCTGCAAGCTATACGGCTTCGACATCGGAAGACTAGAGTCAGATTTCCCACTGAGTTCCCTCATCACGCTAGTCTTTGGGAAGCCATCGCTTCAGGACCTTGTCAGTCCAGGTATGCGAAGCAGACATCGATTCGGAACCCTGCCATCCGGGTTGTTGCTAAGATCATCAGTGAGATTTTGTTTGCCAAGAATGAGGCAGGTGCGGTGCGCTATGACGAGATGTTGTTAGTTCACTATGGGTTGTGTGACAAGATGTCTGCGGATTATTGCAGTAAGTACTAGAGCATTGACAATATGAACTTGGGGGTGATATTTTCTCGTACTCTGGTAGCCAAGAAGATGCATTTCTTGTCGAACCAGTTACAGAAGGAGGCCATTTGGAGTATGCTTACTCCTCTCTTCAGGCACCTTGTAGATGGCTACGAGTGCTTGGATACACTTACTTACTTGGACTTGAAGCGTCTGAAATTTTGTACCATCCTCAAGGCCAACTACATTTATGAGTTATGCGATCGCGAGGGCCGCCTCTTACACTGCCAGCTACCACAGACAGACATTACCGCAGTGACTGGGCCATACAACATCGAGTTCCTACCACCACCTGAGTGACTGTGCCCAGACCCAACGCCTAAGTCCCAACGCAGAGGATCATCAGCTAGACCCTCTTGCTCATCTCTTCGCGCTTCTACATCTCGCCATCAGAAGGCCTTTTATGAGAGTGGTCCTGTCGACCCCGCTGTTCCGACAGAATTCCTTCTTCCTCCGGATTGCAGTGAGTACCACCTCCCGCCTTGCCCGACCGAGAGAAATGCTGATTTGAGATGGGACTATATCACCAGCGGACTGCAGAAGAATAACGCCATGCTGACGAGAATTTGGGGAGAACTTTCTTGGATACCGGTTCCGCGTAGGCCCTCTTGTTTCAGGCCATCTGCCACTGCTGACGAGCGTGATGATGAGCCATCTGATGGCATGCACAACTTAGAGACCGAACCCCATGTTGTTGGACACGGGACTGCGAACATTGATGATGGTGATTTATCTGACCCAGGAGAGCGCCTCAGCAGGCGCATGAGGCACGTTGGCGAGGCAGCCAGCCACAGTTCCTCAGATACTCAGCTCTGAGCATATGTAACGCCTTCTACCCATTGTATTATCCATTTTTCTTTTTCTTTATTTTTCTTTCTTTGAGTCTGTTTAACCTTCTCTTTGATTTATTCTCACACCGAGACGGTGTGAAGTAAGTCTGGGGGAGGGTGCTTATTGTTTACTGACGTCATTTTCTTTCTTTTGTTTTTCTCTTGAGTCATTTTGATGTTTTCTTAAGTCAATCTATGTTTTATTGAGTCAAAACTTGTTGGAGATTATGATCACTTTCTTGGAATTTCTGTTATTATCTACGTTTAAGTGAACATTGTTGCAGAATTTAGCTACAGATCGGACTAATGAAAAATACAAGGGCTGACCAGTTCATCAGAGGCATCCATGTCTCTATAGAAATTCAACGGCCTGAGCTAATTTCTGAGCTCTTCCTTTTACCTCACCGTTGGTAATTGGTGTCTTCAGGGCTTGACTTCTCATTCGTATCTGAAAAAGACAATTTGGTGTGAAAATATGGTAATTATCCCCCTCATTTGTTAGATAAGCAGAAAAGATGAAATGATTTTGTTTCGAGTAAAGGGATAGAAAATTTCCATCGACCCCATTATTTTACTTCAAAAGAGATAATCACACTAAGGTGGAAGCGAGGTTAGGAAAATTTCCCATGATACCGTTATTCGCCTACACCTTAGAATGAAAGGTTGGCACTAAAATGAACCTGGGATTCGGTGGCAAAAACCATCAGTACTCGCGTTCCATCAGCCATTAACCCTGCGAAAAAAGAGAATGAGAAAAGAATAAGTCTGGGGGAGAGAAAGATACCAAAGTTGTGTAATTTTGTTGTCAAGATATCGAAAGGGAAAAAGTCTAGAAGGTCCTTAGCACCATGATTATTCGATGAGACCCAGCGATGATGGCCTTTGAATTATTTTGTGAGATAATACGGTGAATCTGGGAAACCTTCAATGCCCGTGGAGAAGTACATGGTGGTTTGATTTGAAGTTAGTTAGGCAACATGTGGATCGCTAAGATAATGGTGATTGCAGAGTTCTAGAGAAAAGGTGAATCTCCGTGTTTTCAAACTTCTTTCTTGTTCTTGGTTTCTATGTTTGCTTGAGGGCAAGCAAAAATCTAAGTCTGGAGAAGTTGATTTGTTGCATTTTTAACGCATTCTAACTCTTATTTTGAATCGTTTTTGAGTCTCTATCGAGTCGTTTTAGTCTATTTCGAGTCATTTAAAGTCAGGAGACATTTCAGAATGAAGTTTGGACCAAGAAGCGAACAAAGGCGAAAATTCCAGAAAATTATGCTTGGATCGATCGATCCCTTTGACACGCCTTTTTCCGGATCGACCAGAAGGCCTGATCACTGGATCGATTGATACAAGATTTTTTAGTTTCTAGGAGGTATCAATATCTCCAATACGATGTAGTAAAGAGGTTATCAATCCATAATTGGGATCATTCTAATCGCTAAGAATGCAAGGAACTCATGCAAGTTAAGCTTAACGACTGTGTTGTGATTAAGCAACAAAATTAAGGCAAATAAACGAGGCAATAACTAAACAATATGTAATTCAAAATAACGAAGCGGAACTAGAGATGAGGTTATTGATATAAGGTTATCCAAATCCAATTAGTGGTGTTCATTCACTCAAAGAAGCCAATTCCTAGGCAAAAAATCTATAATCTTGATTACTTCTCTTTCGAGCAACTAATCACTATGTTAATTATCAAGTCCATTAGCAAATTATCATTTGTGGATTAAAAATTAGCAAGCATTAAGAATCATAACAAGATGATATGCTCAAATTAATACCCTAAAAGTACTAAGCAGTAGTTTCATTATAGTAGGGGTCGAACACAATGACTCACAGAGACACACAATAGATTATATATATAAGAATCAAGCTAAGCAATCAATAATATTGAAAACAAGACTTAAATTAATACGGTTGTAAATTCAATTGGAGAAAGATAGGTTCAGGGTTTTTCTCAGGATATCAATGAATGCAGGTAAAATAACTAACATGATTCAGATTTAGCGCGGTTATCGAACTCAAATCACTAAAGTATAGCTAACCAACTCTCGTTGCGAAAACTATCTAAATCTAAATTCTAGGAATTCCAAATCTCTTTGCGAATCCTAAAGTCTAAATCAGCTTTTAGATCATGTTTGATTTGTTCACAAAACAACTAAACCAAATCTCTTTGCGAATAGTTATTTTGCTTACCTAAGGTTCTATCAGGTAATTAATCGCACTCTCGTGCCTAATCAATTATCCTAAGATCTAAGTTCCAGATTCGTCAACCTAGAATTAGCTTTGAACACAACCTAAGGTGGAGAACTAATTCAGATGGTGAATCCTAATAACTAATCAACCTAGCATTCAGAGAAAACTCTTATGAGAATCCTGAACCTAAAGTTGATCTACTCAGACATGGAAATTGAAGCAATAAACATGTTTGAATAAATCATCAAATAAAACAGAAAGAGTAGCAAGAGGGTTCGAAATCTTCTCTCGGACGAAGGGAGTTTCAGACTTGTCTTCCTAACAAAGCTCTCTCTCAAAACCAAAGTAAAATAAAGCATAGCCATGAAAGTGGCTGTAAAATCCTATTAAATAACATAAATCACGTTTTGGGGCTTCTTGTAAATAGTAAAGTCTTCTGGGCCATTTTGTAATTTTTCAATACTTCATTAAACTCGCGGGTCGTGTCTGCCTCGATGAGTATCGACCGATACTAGGCAGTATCGATCGATACTGATGCTTCAAATCGGGTACTCAGCTACACGAACCTCTGATTCGATCCAAAATGTTCCAGAAAGCTCCAATATCTCCAATAATGCTCCAAACGTGCTAAAACCTGTAAAAGACTCTAAACTACTACGAAATAGTAGAAAGACTTTATAAAACGGACCTATATCATGGCTTAAACAGGGTAAAAATCATGATATATCAACTCCCCCAGACTTAGCCTTTGCTTGCCCTCAAGCAAATAGAAGACTAAACCAGAGAAAGAGGTTTGAAAACGTAGAGACTCACATGTTCATGAAACATCGCAATGACCCTTTTCCCAAGCATCCATATGTCACATAACCAGATTTTGATCTAACCACCATGTATTTCTCCGTAGATATTCGCAGCTTCCCAGACTACACACATTATCTCACAGCATCGTTCAATCAAGCCATCCTCGCCTGTTTCATCGCTGCGATTAATACCAAGAACCTTCTAGATTCTTTCCCATACAATATCATGACAAGGAACCACCCTTTTTCACACTTTTTAGTATTATTTCTCTCCCCCAGACTTATTTCTTATTATATCTATTGCATGTGCAAATTAAGGTTCGAGACGCGAGTATTGATGGTGTTTGCCACCGAATCCCCGGTTCTTCCCTCAAAAATAATCAAAGGTGTAGGCGAATAATGGTATCACAGGAAATTTTCCTAACCTCGCTTCCACCTTTGTGTGATCATTTCCTCTAAAGTAGAATAATGGGATCGCAGGAAATTTTCCTAACCCTCTACTCAGAAGAAAATTATTTCATCTTTTAATGCATCTTATTTATTAACTTATAACAGGGAGAGAAATATCATAACTTCAAACACATGGGTTCCTTTGTCAGATACTAATGAGGAATCAAGCTCTTTGAATACTAACCACATCGATGAAGTGCAAAAATTTGGCTCAGGCTTTAAGGAACTTTGCTGAAAACATGAGTGTCTTCTAGTTAACTGGTCAGTCTTTGGATTTTTCATTAGTCGATCTAGAACTGATTCTGTAACAATGGTCACTTAGAAGCAAGGTCAGATCAATAGGTTCAATAAAAAGATCACAGTTTCCAACAAAATTTTGACTCAATAAAACAACGAATGACTCAAAAATGACTGACTCTAAGAAAAACAAAAACAAAGCCAGCGACTACCTCCCCCAGACTTGAACAACACTGTCCCCAGTGTTAGCTAGCCTAAGGTTGGTGAAAGAAAACAAACGAACCAGATGGAAATATGAGAAACAAGAAGTTACCGTGCTGGAACATCTAGTATCGACCGACACACGGCTTGGTATCAAGCGATACCAAGCTTAAGTCGATATGATGAACTCCTCATCGCGTAGGGTGTCGACCGATACCAATGGGTATCGATCGACACTGAGGCGATTTGGTCGTCAATGACTAAGGTAGATGTAACACCAAAATTTGTGTTAAACGATCCAAGTGTTAGAAGTAAGCACTGTTAGACCACTCAAACACAAGTTAGGTGCAACAAAATATCATATAAGCATAAATCCATAGATCCAAAAACATAAAAGAAACACAAAAGTTCAAATGAGAATAAAAAAAGAAATCAGATAGAAAAACAAACGTGATAATCAGATAGAAGGATCACTAATCCTCTGTGGCCTCGGAATCACCATCTGCATCGGAATCGTCAACAGGAGAAGGATCAACAGGCTGCACCGAAGGATCAACAGGCTGCACCGAAGGATCAGTGTCCGTGGCATTCATGCAGCGGCATCGAGAAATCGCAGTCCATATGCTCCTCAGACTGTCTATCATCACCTTCTGAAATGCGGCTGGCTCCATCGGAAGCTCCGAATCAGCAGGAAACGATGGTGCAGGGATAGAGGAAGTCTCTGCATACGATCGCTGGGCTAGTCTTCCCTGGCGCGAAGTAGATGGGATGTCAGCAGTAGCAGGGGCAGGCGTGCGAGCAGAAGGACCTCGTCTTTGGCGAGTGCGAGGCGCAGCCATCAGTAGGATCGGGTCAGGTTCGAAACGAAGCTGAACGGGATCGTCATCAATGTCTGTCAGCCCTATGTTTGGGAGCTTAACCAGAAAATCCCCTTCCCTGTTGGAAAAACACCAATGTCGCGCAGGCTTCAACCACCTGAGGTTTTGCATATGTCTCTCGTCCATGACAGTGCGGGAAGTGACAATCGAACAGCTCACTGTGCTGATACCGCAATGCTAAAAGATAGGAGTGAGAAGACTGCCAACTGTCTCCGTCTTCGTACTCGTGCCCACAAATGGTTTGGTCTTCAGAGAGACCAGGTGATGGGCAAAGACTGCTCCTAGGTTGACCGCGAGATCGAGCTCAGGCCATGCATAGTTCTCGTCGTCGATGACACCTCCAATGCCTATGGAGAGCATAATGAGTTCGGACAGCCGCATCTTGTTAGGCTCCATCTTACACAGGATAGTTTTGCTCAGGATCCTAACCATACATCGCAGAATAGGATGACGAACGTCCATCTGAGTAGATGTCTTGGAGTAGGACGCTCCGTTCCTGAAGTGTTCCCAGAATACCTACACATCGAGAAACTGTGTAGGCAAAGCAACCTTCCGGAAATCCCTGCGGAAACCATAAATGTCGCAGAGATCTGGAAGTGGCAGCCGGTATCTCACTCCTCGAATCATGAAGGTCATTGTGCCTTCCAGCGCGTCCTTCAGAACCTCATCCTGATAGTAAACTTGGACTGTCGCGAGGAACTGCCGTACCAAGTCAGGGTACAAATCATACTGTCTCATCGGCATAGTCCCCAAACCGATCTTCTCTATCAATCCCCCAAGTGACCTGTCAATACCCAGGTTGCGCATGGTCTGAGGGTCGACAAACCGAGTGGTCTGTATATCAACATCCTGCCAAACGTTGTATAACAACGTGTCGTAGTGTCCCAGGTCTCGGAGATGGGTTTGTAAATGCAGTCATTACTCTCAGCTATCTGCCTATGTGCTCCCTCCTAATCTCTGTTGCAGGGAATCTTGGCTCTCTCATTTCACTTAGGCAAAGGGGCTCTAACTGTGGCGGCAGGAGTAGCATGGTGAGCAGGAGTAGCCGGTGGTCACGATGGTTGTGCCACTGGTGGGGGTGGTGGAATCTCGCGCAATGAAGCACACGGAACCTCAATGTTTGCCGACACTCCATCAATCAGTACCTTGTAGGTGTCGTGGCCTAGGTAACCATTCACCAAACCTCTCCGCCAATGCAAACCATCCCAGATTTTTGCACGTTTGTCCAAACGGAATTCTTTGGTTGGTGGATTTGAGCTGGATGCGTCTGAAGTTCGTGCTCTCTTCGGTCTAGATGTCATCTGTATACAAAGACATAAGGACACATCATAAATCCAACATCTCTCTCAAACACAGCAATTTTGGCTAAGTGAAACGGTCAGTATCGACCGATACCAATATGGTATCGATCGATAATCAAGCAGGTATCGAGCATCGCAACGAAGAACATGAATATGAAAACTCCAAAAGTGTACTCCAAAGGCAATTAGGTGCATTGCATGATTCGACTAGGCCTAGAACACACTAATCAAGTGGTAATCGTTCATCAGAACAAGTTCTAAAAGCCTAAAAGTCGAAAATCAAACCTTGGGTCACAGATTAAAAAGATTAGAATTCATGATGCATACCATGTGGATCGTGAGGATGAGTGAGAGAATGAGAATGAGGATGAAAATCCAAGCAGAATAGGCACAAAAATCACTCAAATCCGTTGAAAAACGAAGATTTGTGAATTTGAGAGAGTAATGTCGGTTTTGGTATCTAACGATGGGTTGTGGGAGAAAAGAAGGAAAACCCGTAGGGTTTATAGGGAACTTATCTGCGCATGGGGTATCGACCGATGCCAGTGGGTATCGATCGATACTGAGAGTGGCGAATGACTTGTTTGTCATACGGAGGTTTGGCCCAGAATGTGTATGTTAAATGACTGGTATCGATCGATACGGGACCTCCGAATCTGATTCACGAGACACAACGAAAAGAAAAGAAAAAAAATAAAAATAAAGACTCATATGTACAGACTTACCAGTGGGTTGCCTCCCACTCAACGCTTGTTTAACGTCATGAGCTTGACTGTACGGACGATCAGTCCGGATGAGAATGAGAGCTTGCAGCAAAACAGGCTCCACAACTTGACATTTCCAACTTCAGGGTCCTGCGCAACATGCGCTCCACAACCTCATGTCCTTTCTCTTTCAGCTCTGGAGTAAGAAGAACTCTAGCTTTAGAAAATGGTCGCGAGGTCCCTTTGCATTTCACCTTGTATTCAATTGAATCTCCATCGCACTTCAAAGGGATTAAGGTCATAGAAGGAGCACTTTGTACTCCTTTGCTCTTCACCTTCTTCTTTGCCTTAGCTGTTTTGACGTCTTTCTTGGTGATGACAGAAAGACTATCGAAAAGGTCTATGACAGTTGGCTCGTCATGAGGCTCTTCCGAAAGATCAACTACCAACGTCCCTCCTGTAACAACATCGATGCAAGAGACACGTGTGGGAGCTCCTCTAGTAGGAATTGCTTCGTAGTGCACCTCCTTGTCAATGTATGAGAACGAGATGTGCTTGATGGGTGTGTCCATAATGGCACCAACCGTAGCCATGAACGGTATTCCAAGTATCAACTGCGTACGAGAATGTGCACTCATCTCCACAACCTGAAAATCAGTAGGAACCAGGCAATCTCCTACGTTAACCAGCAAATCAGGGATTGTACCATAGGGAAGTGAGGTGAAATAGTCTGCGTATGTGATAGATGCCTTTGGAGGTCGAATATCAGCTCCCAATCTTTCTGCAATTGCCCTTGACATGACATTGACGCTAGCCCCTAAGTCAACGAGAGACTCTTTGAATTCAACGCCAGAGATGGAGCATAGAACAGAGAATATTCATGGGTCTTCCCTCTTGGTCAACTGCCTCAGCGGTAGTGACTTGCTTCTGGCTTTGAGGAAGAGTGCCTTAATCTCGTCCTCAGTTTCTCTGCAATCTCGGAAGTGACTTAGCAAAGGCATATACTCTAGAGCTTCTACAAAAGTCAGTGTGCGTGGAATTCTTCGTACCATCTTCTCAAAGCCAAGCAGCTGCTTTGGAGTGATGGGGGCTCGGAGGTGTTGAGGAATATGTATCAGCTTCTTGGGCCTGTGAAGTCTGTCAACACTCATACACGGCTCCTTTTCAGTATCTGGGAAGGTATCGATCGATACAGGGAGTGTGTCGGTCGATGCTTGCTCCTTCGAGGCATCCTTGACAGATTTTTGGACGGGTGTCGATCGAGACAAGAGGGTATCGGTCGACACAGAGGTGATTTCCGAAATCTCTTCGTCATCCTGGGCAAGATTGACCAAAATCTTTGCAGTTAAGCTCCTCTGCACTCCTGGGTGTACCTCATTTCCACTCCTCGAGGGTATAGCAGTGACGTATTCGTTCTGTGAATGACCCATCAATTCTTTGACAGTCGCTGCAGTCTGAGCTACCTGAGTTTCCAAAATCTTTTGCTGAATATTAATAGCGTCGATCCTTCCACTCAGATCATTGTACATGACATCGATCTTCCCATTGAATTCAACAGTTAGCTTCTGCTGCCCTTGAAGAAGTTGTTCAAAAATAGATTCAATCTTGCTCTCATAAGTTCTGTGTGGTGTGGATGGGCGTTGATACCTTTGATCCTGAGATCCTACTCCATCAATGTAGTTAACATATTCCACTCCATCTTTTTCAGTAAAATGAACAGCCTTCTGCTGCTTGCCCATCAACAAATTCTGCATTGAATCTAACTTAGTATTCACCTCAGCAATCTTACTGCAATCCAAATTACCAGCTTGCTTCTTGCGCTCCATGTCTGCATTCTTGGTACTATTGCTAGAAACCAAGTTCTCAATAAGCACATAGGCATCGTCAGGATACCTCGTGTAAAAATTTCCATTGCTCGCAGCATCTAGAGCCATCTGATACCTCCAATCGATCCCTCTGTAGAAAGTACCCAGCAGCTGAACCTGAGTGAACCCATGGTGCGGACAATCTCTCTGATATGACATAAAACGAATCCAAGCAGCCTTGAGTGCTTCTGTTGGTCCTTGAGAAAACTGAGAGATCTTGTTCCTGAGTTCCTCGGATCTCGCATCATCGAAAAAGTTGTTCAGGAAGGCTTTCTTCATCTCTTCCCAGGTATTCAGCGACCCAGTAGGTAACTGCTTTAGCCAGTAAGTTGCATCTCCACCAAGAGAGTATGGGAAGAGCTTGTAGAAGAGGTAATAATAGGATACTCCATGGCACTTGATGCTTGTAACCAAATTCTCAAACCTCTCAGTATGGTCTATTGGATGTTCATTTGAAAGACCATGAAAAGAATGCTGACCCACAAGAGTGAAGTATGCATGTTTCAGCTCAAAGTCATTCCTCTGAAAAGCAGGAGGGCGAATCGCTGATCGATTGGCGTAAAACTGATCAGGCCTATTGCACTTACCAATCGTCCTACTGCGATTAATCACAGTGTTCCCTGCATTCACAGCAATTGCAGGGACAATGATATTTCCAGCTTCATCAAGTTGATGCCCTCTCTCATTGCACAATTGGCCCTCTTGGTCTCTCAAAGCTCCAGCATCATCATGAATCAAAATCATTGGATTGTTCATCTCTACTGGTTTCTTTGCTTTCTTGTTTGCACGTTCCAAAGTTGCTAGCTGCTCGTTTGACAGATCAACTAGCGGAGTGTTCTTATTCCTTCTGGTTTCACGAAGAGGCATGCACCTGAAACACAAAAGTCAAGAACGTAAGTAACTGAAATACACGACGGGTATCGACCGATACCACTAGGGTGTCGATCGATACTCAACGATTTAGACGAAATTCTTAGCTAAAATCTAATGGCGAAATTGAGTCCCCGGCAACGGCGCCAAATTTGATATGCTCAAATTAATACCCTAAAAGTACTAAGCAGTAGTTGCAGTATAGTAGGGATCGAACACAATGACTCACAGAGACACACAATAGATTATAAATATGAGAATCAAGCTAAGCAATCAATAATATTGAAAACAATACTTAAATTAATGCGGTTGTAAATTCAATTGGAGAAAGATAGGTTCAGGGTTTTTCTCAGGAAATCAATGAATGCAAGTAAACTAACTAACATGATTCAGATTTAGCGCGGTTCTCGAACTCAAATCACTAAAGTATAGCTAACCAACTGTCGTTGCGAAAACAATCTAAATCTAAATTCTAGGAATTCCAAATCTCTTTGCGAATCCTAAAGTCTAAATCAGCTTTTAGATCAGGTTTGATTTGTTCACAAAACAACTAAACCAAATCTCTTTGCGAATAGTTATTTTTCTCACCTAAGTTTCTATCAGGTAATTAATCGCACTCTCATGCCTAATCAATTATCCTAAGATCTAAGTTCCAGATTCGTCAACCTAGAATTAGCTTTGAACACAACCTAAGGTGAAAAACTAATTCATATGGTGAATCCTAATAACTAATAAACCTAGCATTCGGAGAAAACCCTTATGAGAACCCTGAACCTAAAGTGGATCTACTCAGACATGGATATTGAAGCAATAAACATGTTTGAATAAATCATCAAATAAAACAGAAAGAGTAACAAGAGGGTTCGAAATCTTCTCTCGGACGAAGGGAGTTTCAGACTTGTCTTCCTCACAAAGCTCTCTCTCAAAACCAAAGTAAAATAAAGCATAGCCATGAATGTGGCTGTAAAATCCTATTAAATAACATAAATCACGTTTTGGGGCTTCTTGTAAATAGTAAAGTCTTCTGGGCCATTTTGCAATTCTTCAATACTTCATTAAACTCGCGGGTCGTGTCTGCCTCGATGAGTATCGACCGATACTAGGCAGTATTGATCGATATTGATGCTTCAAATCGGGTACTCAGCTACACGAACCTCTGCTTCGATCCAAAATGCTCCAGAAAGCTCCAATATCTCCAATAATGCTCCAAACGTACCTAAACCTGTAAAAGACTCCAAAATACTATAAAGACTCCATAAATAGGACTTATATCATGGCTTAAACGGGGTAAAAGCTATGATATATCACAAGATCAACCAAAGATATGCCATAAACAACTAATGTCTTTGGTTAGGAGCATAAATCTCTTGTCTAGTTCATCAAACACTTGGTGTGTATGAAATGCCTTATGATCTAGATCCACTCTTTCAAGCTAGATCTAGAATTAGGGGCACTAGACAAGAAGGAACAAGAGATAATCTAAACCTAAATACCACTAATCAAACCTTGGATCACCTTAATCTACCCTATCTCAAGATCCTAAAAACTACTCACTAATCATTATGGGTTCAACAAATAAAATAAAAGAAGAGTTAAAACTCATGATCAAGATGATTGGATGATTAGAAAGTGGAAGGTAGATAGATTCAATCAAGAAAACAATACTCAAATTGCATAAATCAAAAGGATCAATCTCTTACAAATCACTCTTAGAGAGGGTTTTTTGCTTAAGAAAAGACTTAGCCCATCAAAATTAGGTTTTTGGGCATAAATAGTGAACAGTGTCGAACCGGGGTGACCCGGTTTAGATGGATAAAAGTGTTCTGGCGGCTAATACCGAGGTCACTCGTCGGTACCACAGCTCGGTATTGAACCTGGGTTTGTGTACCGACGAGGGGTACCGAGCAATGACATCGGTATTGAGGGGATTCCTTCGATGAATACCTAGGTCACACGTCGGTGTTGTTGCTCGCTGTTAAGAGATTTTTCCCCCGGGTTTCCTCCGAGAGCAATACCGATCAGTTGCACCGAGCAGTGACCTCGGTACAATCCCCTGAAGCTTCGATACCGACGTCACTCCTCGGTGTTGTACGTCGGTATTGGGGCTGTCTTCCTCCGTCTTCTATACCGATTTGTTGCACCGAGCAATGACCTCGGTGCAATCCTTCTGCCTTAAATACCGATGAGAGATACTGACCAGTGACGTTGGTATAGCCTAAGTATTCTCTCCCCGGGTCTCTAATCTCCTCTGAAGCACCTAAAATACGATCCAAAACATGCACGGACTCTCTAGGACTTAATGTGGACACATTAGACTCCTAAAATGATTAAAACATTAAAGAGATAACATGAACTATATGCAAATGACTCGAAACCTAACTGAAACAACGGATGCTAGAATGATGCAAAATATGATGATATCAATTCCTCCAAACTTACTTCTTTGCTTGTCCTCAAGCAAAAACATCACTAAAAGAGTTCAAGTCCATGTGAAAACTCTAAGGTACGATCAAACATGTCTACTCAAAAGGGGCTAGCCATGTCCATCCTTACATGAATCAAGCTTAAGCCTCAACCTACACAAGCCTTCCTATCATCCAATCCTTTGACATTCAATTAGCGGTTTCTAGTGGATCATGTTCATGCGATGCAAATAAACTCATTTGGCTAAGGATACAGTTTTGAGACAAAGATGATCTCAATGCATGAGGCGGTTTCCGAACAAGGGATCTCTCACTGAAGGAATGGTGGCAAAATGCTAAGGGTGAAAATCAACTGATACATACAAGGCTAGACTTCCATCTACCCAATGCCCCAATACAAATTCGACCCTAACTCTAAACCCACAAAGAACCAATCCTAGCTACCCTTCACAAGGCGTTTTTCCCTTCATATCTCACATCTCTTCATCATCTTCTTTTTTCATAAGTACTTAGGGGGTTTCTTCTTCAACCAATGGCTTGGCTTCCTTTACTTTCCTTGGCTTAGCTCCTCTTTTGGATTCTTTAGTCTCTCTCATTTTTTTCTTCATAACTTGCGTTTTGGCCATTTTGGCTTACTTTCTTTCTTTTCAAAACTAGAGACTATCTTTTCTACACTTTAGAGCTAAACCACATATATTTTTGTCAACCATTACAAACTTATTGCTTCCCCTAATCATTCTCCCAAATCTCTTTCTTTCCACATTTCCAATCCCAAAACCTTTCTTTTCCTTCTTTTTCATCCATTCCCCTCGTCCCAGATACCATCATATCTAACTTAGCCTAATCTAGCTCATTATGCGCGAGCTAGTTATACATGAAAGCCTTTCCTTGTCGCTCTATACCCAATACTTTTTGCTAATTCCATTCAAAAATAAGGCCTCACAACGCTCACTAAACATATAGGCTTGAAAGAAGGTTGAGTTTTAGGTGGGGTGAACCATTCCAAATGTGGGAATTGGCTACTTGAGCCATCAAGAGTGGTAAAAGGGATAAAATGACCCAAGTATGTATGCGGAATCCATGAGTCCATTATGCAATGCATGAACACGATATTTGAATGTGTCAAAATTAAGGTTCTCACTTAGATAGGATTAGATTCAAATCGAACCTTTCTTCGGCTAAGACCTAAGTAATGAGACATGAAATCCAAACATGGTTCGACCTTGATTTCGCACACGAGATCTAGAGCATAGGACTTAAACTTTTAAAGCGACACTTCACAATGAGATATCATTCTAGTTCCTAATGCACATGGTATGCATTATCTACGTGCTATGCATCTAGATTCAATCCTACATGATGTGCAAATGCGTCCTAAATGACTTCTTTTTGTCTTTTCATTTTCAAATTTTTTTTTTGTTTTTCTATGGCTTAGATGTATGCATGAGACTCAAGATGCAAATTCAAAATAAGACAAAGCAAATGTCATTAGATACCGGTCCCTCCTCCAAACTTAAATCACACCGCCTCGGTGTGAAATAAGCCTAAGGAAAGGACCAAAAACAAAAGAAAACTATAAAATGCAAGACATAAAAGAAAAATATATACAAGATTTTTGGATTCGTACCTAGAAACTTTGAGATGGGGATGAAGACCCCATCGAGTAAGATGGATTACTTGAGACGGGAGACGGGGACCGCATCGCTCTCCTCTTCGTTGCCTTTTCCGATCGAGCCGTGGGTCGGCTAGTTCTCACGACCAATGCCCAATCCTCTCCTCGAGGGGCGAGGTTAGTGCCCATGACGACATCCCTTCCTTCACCGGCCCTTGACGAACTCGCTCCGCAACCTCCGTCCTTGAGCTCATTGATGGTTCGACCCATGGCTTTAACCGTCTTCTTCAAAGACTTGATCGTCTTAACCATCATCTTCATGTTTTTGTTTTGGCACTTGCACATGCGTTGGAGGAGACGAGTTTGGTGGTGAGCGTGTCTTGTAGCCGCGTTAGTGATAGCCCCATCATAAGGGTCAAAGTGGTAGCGTTCACTACCGTACACGGTCTCGGGTGACGACTCATTTGGCACTTCCTCGTCGAGATCAAGAGATTCCTCGGTAGCGGTTCTCCATTGTGCTCTTTTGCGAAAGGCTTGCATAGGCGGATCGACGGTGGAGTTGTAGAGGTACTCTTGGGGAGGAATGAACATGATGTTCCTCGGATCATGGAAGTTGGTGAGCGCGGGATTAGGCAAGAGGACTTGTGCCATAGATGTCTCGGTGAGATGGAGGTTGTAAGCCATCTTGCCTTCGATATATCCCTTGAAGAACCTAGTCTTTGAAAGATAGGCCACATACAAAGATTTCCACTCATTGGCGCTAACCGAAACCTTGATGCCCTTTGCCAAGAGAATAGGCGTTATGATCCATCCGATGCAAATCGCGGCCTTCTTTTACTTTGTCATCCAAGCACAGTTCTGATAAGCAAACAAGTGTCTCACCAAGAGTGTTGCGAGACAAGGAAGTCTTTCCGGCTCCTCGAACGCTCTAACATTGCGGAGAATTGGCTTTAGACCGAGCCCCAACAACTCCATCTCCTCCGTAGTGAGCGTGTCAATCTCCACCTTGTGGTAGAAATTGTGGATCAATGCCTTGTGCGCGTAGCGGATAGCCGGGTGCCGTATGCTTGCATTCTTAGAGGCGCCGGCTTCAAATTCCCCGAAGGCAATCGTTGCCCAAAGATTTCGGAGCTCGAGTCTCGGATAATCAAAGTATTGCCCGCCGTAGGTACCTTCTTCCCTAAACCCTAATATCTCGCAAAGCTCCTGGAAAGTGATGGTGTAGGTGGAGTCCATAAGCCTGAACTTTAAAATTCCAAACCCGGAATTTGCATCTTCCGTGTCATAGAACTTAGCTCGAAGGGTGGCTAGGAACTTGTTGGAGAGCGCTTTGAAAGATTCATGCTTCTTTCTCATGAACTTCCTTAGCCCCATATTCTCAAAAATGGTCCACACTTCGTCACTTATTCCCATCTTATCTATCATCTCCTCATCGACGAATTTGACTTGCTCGAACTTCTCTTGGTGGAACTTGTCGAAGTAATCTTGCTCGGTTGGCCTTGCCTGTGGCACTTCCGGTACTTCCCCACTTGAGCTCTCACTCTCAACCTCTTCTTCGACTCTTTCAACTCTCTTGCCCTTTCCCTTGGCCATTTTCTTGGCCTTGGAGCTCGTACCCGCGGTTTTGGCCTTTGCCTTGGCACTACCTTTGGCAATTCCTTTCCCCTTTTCCGCGGAGGTGGCTTGAGCAATTCCTTTCCCTTTTCCAACTGTTGAAACCTTGGTTCGTGCCCGTGTCGATGGAGAGCCTTTGTCAGACATTGTACCTACAAATATCCTTGAGATAATTTGTGAGGATAGGTATAATTTCTTATCAAATCAACAAAGGTTCACCAAAAGATGAGCTAAGAGCAATGAACCAAGGTGACAATTCACACATAACAAGCAAAATATCCCAATTCACAATCCCTAATTCTCAAAATCCCAATTTCTCAAATTTTCATCAAACCATCAACAATTTGCCATAAATCATCAAGTTCAAGCATAGAGAAACCATCCCCAAGGTATTTGTACAACTGAAAATCAATATCAAACCATATTCAAGCAATATTTCTTTAAGAACAAAACTATGGTTTTCTAAAATTTAGTTGAATAATACCTTGGGGGATTGGGATTAAATGCTTGGAATGATGATAAATCCAAAAAGAGCAGTGAAAATCGAGACTATGGGGCTTGGAATCACGAAATTTGGTTGAGAAAAGAGGGAGATGGGGAAAATTTTGCTCTTGAAATCGTGAAACTAGGTTGAGAAAAGAGGCTAATGTCGCGTGGAAGAAGAAGAGGAAGAATACTTACCTAGGTCGGGTCGGATCTTACCTGGGTGGGTACCAAAAATTTGAAAAGATGGTCAATACCGAGGTCACTCATCGGTATTGTACCTCGGTATTGACTGATTTTTCAAAAAATCTTTGTTGAATACCGACGTCACTCCTCGGTATTGGTAATCGGTATGGACATACCGAGATCACTCCTCGGTGCAACAAATCGGTGTTAAGGAGATTTTCCTTATGTTTCCATACCGACGTGTTGTACCGATCTGTGACGTCGGTATTGGTCCCTCGGTGTTAGGCATCGGTACTACCATACCGAGGTCACTCCTTGGTGTTCGCCATCGGTATGGACATACCAGGTCACTCCTCGGTACCACACGTCGGTGCTAAGGGATTTTTTCCTGTTTCCATACCGACGTGTTGTACCGATCTGTGACGTCGGTATTGGTCCCTCGAGAAGTCCATACCGACATCACTCGTCGGTATCTCTCCTCGGTATTCGCCCTTGACCTTGGAACCCCTATGCACACTTAACAAAAACATCAAAATGATCTAGCAAAGGTAGAAAAAGAGATAAAAAAAAGGAAATATATACAGTGATAAGCTTGGGGTGTCTCCCAAGAGCACTTTGTTTAACGTCACTAAGTTCGACGTTTGTTACCGTTCTCAAGCTAGAGAGATATCATTGAGAGGGATCGAGCCTCCCTTTTCGACGATTTGATTTGCTCGGTAGAGTTTGAGCCTTTGGCCATTTGAAATGAAATCTTGGCCCTCCTTGTTAACAAGCACCACGGCTCCATATGGCCCTACTTCCTTAACCTCAAACGGACCTGACCACCTCGACTTGAGTTTTCCGGGATAAAGTTTCAACCGGGAGTTGAACAATAGCACCAAGTCTCCAACCTTGAAGTCCTTACGCAAGATCTTCTTGTCATGGAAGGCTTTGGTCTGTTCCTTGTAGATCCTCGAGCTCTCATAGGCTTCAAGCCTAGTCTCCTCTAACTCTTGAATTTGAATTAACCTCCTCTCTTGTGCGGTCTTGATGTCGAAATTAAGAAGCTTCACCGCCCACAAGGCCTTGTACTTCAACTCAACCGGTAGATGACATGACTTCCCATAGAGCAAGTTGAATGGTGTAGTCCCTATAGGAGTCTTAAAAGCGGTTCGGTATGCCCATAAAGCATCATCTAACTTGTTGGCCCAATCCTTTCTTGAACTCCCAACCGTCCTTTCTAGTATGGCTTTGATTTGTCGGTTGGATACTTCTACTTGGCCACTCGTTTGAGGATGGTAGGGTGTTGCAACCTTATGCCTCACACCATGCTTCTTAAGTAGACTCTCAAACACCTTATTGATGAAATGACTACCCCCATCAGTAATGACCACCCTTGGAATTCCGAACCTTGGGAAGATAACGGACTTGAACAGTTTTAAAACGACCTTAGCATCGTTGGTCGGGCTTGCAATGGCTTCCACCCATTTAGAGACGTAATCAACCGCCACCAATATGTATTGGTTACCATACGATGACGGAAAAGGTCCCATAAAATCGATGCCCCATACGTTAAACATCTCCACCACAAGTATTGGGTTTTGGGGCATTTCATCTCTCCTCCCAATGTTCCCTTTCCTTTGACACGCATCACATGTGGAGACAAAGAGGTGTGCATCCTTGAATAAAGAAGGCCACCAAAAACCGGATTGCAAGACCTTTGTAGCGGTTTTGCAGGATGCATGATGCCCACCATAGCTTGACCCGTGACAATGGAGTAGGATCCCTAGGACTTCTTCTTCCTCCACGCATTTTCTATACAAACCATCCGAGCATAACTTGTATAAGTAGTGCTCGTCCCAATAGTATATCGTCACGTCGTGGAAGAACTTCTTATTCTTATACCCATCCAAAGGCGGTTCCTTTCCGCACACTAAATATTTCACTAGGTCCGCAAACCATGGTAGTTTCTCTTCTTGTAACCCATTAGCACTCCCTAGTCCTTGCACGGCTTCAATCCCTTTCTTCAAGACACATACAACCATGAGACTCTCCTCGGGGAGCTTATCTTCAATTGGGACAAGGTCTTTAATCCCCATTCTAGACAAGTGATCCGCAACCCCATTCTCTATCCCCTTCTTGTCAACTATCTCCAAGTCGAACTCTTGTAGAAGCAAGATCCAACGCAGTAGCCTTGGCTTTGTGTCTTTCTTGTCATGAATGTATCTCAATGCTGCATGATCGGTGTAGACAATCACCTTTGATCCCACAACATAAGACCTAAATTTCTCCATTGCAAACACCACGGCTAGCAACTCTTTTTCCGTTGTGGCATATCGGGCTTGAGTTTCATCTAAGGTCCTACTTGCATAGTAGATGACATTGGTCTTCTTGTCCTTCCTTTGACCCCAAGACCACTCCAACCGCGTAGTCACTAGCATCACACATGATCTCGAAAGGAAGGTCCCAATCCGGAGCTTGTACATTGGGAGCACTAACCAACGCCCTCTTGATTTCACCATACATTCCTCATCAAACACGAACTCGACCTCCTTGCAAAGTAGCCTTGTGAGAGGCCTCATGATTTTCGAGAAGTCTTTGATGAACCTTCGGTAGAATCCCGCATGACCCAAGAAAGACCGGATGTCCTTTACCGACTTAGGCGGCTCCAAGCTAACCATCACCTCTATCTTGGCCGTGTCTACCTCAATCCCTTTCTAGGAGATCTTGTGCCCAAGCACGATGCCTTCACGTACCATGAAGTGGCACTTCTCCCAATTTAGCACCAAGTTTGCTTCCTCGCACCGTTGCAAGACCCTGCAGAGATTAGACAAGCAAACACAAAAAGTAGACCCATACACGGAGAAGTCGTCCATAAAGACTTCTACCATGTCTTCAATAAGGTCAGAGAAATTGACATCATGCAACGTTGTAATGTCACGAGTGCATTACACAACCCAAATGGCATCCTCCGCTATGCGAAGGTGCCATAAGGGCACGTGAAAGTCGTTTTCTCTTGGTCATTCAGGTGTATGGGAATTTGAAAGAAACCCGAATAACCGTCTAGAAAGCAATAAAATGGATGATTAGCTAGACCTTCAAGCATTTGATCTATTAAAGGTAACGGAAAGTGATCCTTACGAGTAGATGAATTTAGCTTCCTATAGTCAATGCACATTCTATGCCCCGTTATTGTCCTAGTAGGTATCATTTCATCATTTTCATTTTTAACAACCGTTATCCCCCCTTTCTTAGGTACACAATGAACCGGTGAGACCCAAGTACTATCCGATATTGGGTAGATAATGCCCGCGTCTAAGAGCTTAAGAATCTCTCTCTTTACAACATCTTTCAAATTAGGATTCAACCTTCTTTGATGTTCAATAGAGATCCTTGATTCATCCTCTAGATGGATTCTATGAGTGCATAAGGTAGGGGAAATACCCTTTAAATCATCCAAAGAGTACCCAATATCCTTCATATACTTCATAAGTTCAACTAAAAGGGAGGATAGTTCATTCTCATTCAAACTATCATTCACAATACCCGGGTATGACTCGCTTGGACCTAGGAAAGCGTACCTTAGTCACGCGGGAAGTTGCTTTAGGTCCACCTTTGGATGATTGAGTTCGCTCTAATCGTCCTCCTCAAGGCTAGACTTACCCTTCCTAGTCTCTTTGACGGCTAGAACAAACTCCTCTTGACCCGTGCCAACTCTTAACCCATCTTGAACCTCGGTACCGCGAATACCCAACTCAACAAATGGCGTATCCTTTTCAACCGGCTTATGCAAGTCCATTAGTAGCTCATACCCTTGACTCTCTTTACTCAAGAACCCATGATCACCAAGCTCTTTAGTCAAAACCACTTCCAAACCGTCTTCTACTCTCATTTCCTCAAGAAATTCGTCCGCTAGTTCATCCATGGTCTCTATGTATAAACATTGGCCATCTATGGTTCTTCATTACCTTGTTGATATCGAACTCAAGGACTTCTCCTTTACCCAAGTGAAGGTCTATTTTGCATTTCCTCACATCGATTATCGGCCCCGCAGTTGCTAGGAATGGCTTACCAATTGGTTCTTCATCCATCTCAAGTACCACGAAATCCGTGGGGACAATAAAATCCTTCACCACGATAGGAAGATCCTCAAGCAAGCCAATAGGAACCCTCACGCTCCTATCCGCCAATATTAGGGAGATGTTGCATGCCTTGTAGCGTATGAAGCCTAGTCTCTTGGCTATCGAGAACGGCATGAGGCTTACACTCGCTCCAAGATCACACAAACAATGGATAGAAGCTAGAGGACCAAGTGCACAAGGTAGAGTAAATGATCCCGGATCTCCTAGCTTCTTTGGCACCATCTTCTTTTGTATGATGTCACTACACTCGTGAGTTAAGATGACCATAGACTCCATTTCCTTAGCCCTCTCATTCACGGCATCTTTCAAGAATTTGGCATATTGAGGGACAAATAAGAAGGCATCAACCAAAGGCATTGTAAGTTCTACCTTCTCCATTTGCCTATCAAAGATGGCTTTATACTTGTCCATAAGTTTCTTCTTGAACCGCCCGGGAAAAGGTAGCCTAGGAACGTATGGCTTAGGGACAAACACATTCTTCTTCGGTTTCCCTTGAGAACCAACAACCCTAGGCTTGACCTTCTCTACTTCTTCAACCTTGTCTTGCTCTCTCATTACTTCATCTTCAACCAACTCGTCATCTTCTTGAAGTTCCACCCCCCCCCCCCACTTTGCTTCTCAATGTCCTCATTGAGAGTAGAAGGAGCTTCTTTTGGAAGCAACCCGTGCCACTTCTCAAGGTGATGGCGTTTACATACTCCTTAGGATTAGCTTCGGATTTTCCCGGGAGTTGACCTTGTGGTCATGAAGAAGAAGTAAAACCTTTGTTCTCCATGTGTTTTACCTTGGAGTTCAAAGCCTCAATCTTTGTGTTGAGGTCGTTGTAAGAGCAATCCACCTGCGTATTGATCTCCGCTTGTCCCTTGAGTAATTGTTGGAACATGGAGCTCAAATTAAGCTCTTGCGATTTAGACGTAGTTGCTTGACCTTGAGGCACAAACCCTTGTTGTTGGCCTTGAAAACCGGGTGGAGCTTTGGGTTGGAATCCACTTTGGTTCCCTTGTAATTGGTTCCTTGAGACAAAACCTTGTTGGTTGGTATTAGAAGCTTGGCCTTGAGGCTGGAATTGCTTTTGTGGGGCTCCTTGAGCTTGAATAGGTTGCGGAGGGTAGACTTGGTCTTGTGGGTTCTCCACATTTGTGTTCCGGTAAGAGAAGTTGGGGTGGTTCCTATAGTTTTGGTTGAACCCTTGTCTTTGGTAGTTCCCTTGGTTTTGGTAGTTCCCTTGGTTCCCCACGTAGTTCACCTCCTCTTGAGTGTTCATGTCCACGTTCTCCTCTTGATAACAACCTTAGTTCTCATCATAAGCATCCACAAAGTTGACCATCTTTTGAGAAGACACTAGGAGTTTATCAATCAAATTGGCTTGCTTGTCCAATTTTTCGTTAAGCGCTTTCATATCCTTGGCCCGCTTGTTCTCATCAAAGTCGCTTGTCGTCCTTGTGGCGCGGTCATAATCGTCGGCATAGGTCCCGTCACTTTGGGCCAAGTTCTCCACTAGTTACATGGCTTCGTCTACATCTTTGGCTAAGAAGTTCCCATTAGAGGCCGTGTCTAAGAGCATCCCTATCTTGGGTAGAGCACCGCGATAGAGGGTACTCAAAAGAGAGGCATTGGAGAAGCCATGATGCGGGCATTGAGAGGTATAGCTTCAAAACCTTTCCCAAGGTTCATTGAAGGATTCGTTTCCGCGTAGTGTGAACCCCGAGATTTCGTTCCTCAACTTAGCGGTCCTTGAAGGAGAAAAGAACTTTGTAAGGAAAGCTCGCTTGCAATCGTCCCAAGACATGATTGAACCTTGAGGAATACTCTTTTTCCATTGATGAGCTTTGTCTCCAAGAGAGAATGGGAAAAGTCTTAGCTTGAAACCGTCTTCCGAAACACCGTTCATCTTGGTTAACCCACATATCCTATCAAATTGATCGATATGATCCAAAGGATCCTCCATAGATAAGCCGTGGAATTTGTTACTTTAAACCATGTTGATCAATCCCGGCTTCACCTCGAAGTTGTTGTTCTCAACCGGCGGAGCTTGTATTCCTTGACGGTTTTGATGGGCATTGGCGGCATCACCTACACCTACCACGTTTTGAGCCCTTGAAGGATGGTTAGGGCCTCTCATTGGCCGGCCGGGTCGATGTGGGCCGTTTTAAGCGTGGCCTACTTGTGCGTGGTGGTTTCCATTACCACCTTATGCGGGGTGGTTTCCATTACCACCTTTTTCGGGGTGGTTTCCATTACCACCTTGTTGATGATGTGGGAGGTTGTCCAAATTGTCATTGAATGTCCCCAAGTGGAACATTGTCATAATGATCCATGTCGTTCTCAACTTCTTGTTGTCTCACACGTGCTTCCCTTGTTCGAAACCCTCGGTATGAGCGATGGATGTCGTCTCTTGGTTCAACTAGATTGTCGTTGCCTCCAGATCGCGTATGCATGCACCTATAGGTTTAGAGAGAGCAATGGAGAGTGAAAGACATTAGTAACTTTGGTAGAAAATAAACTTAAGCTCACTAAGAACCTAAATCCCAATGTTAAAACAAATCCCAATATGGCAACATCGCCAAATTGATACAAGAATTTTTAGTCTCTAGGAGGTATCAATATCCCCAATATGATGTAGTAAAGAGGTTATCAATCCATAATTGGGATCATTCAAATCGCTAAGAATGCAAGGAACTCATGCAAGTTAAGCTTAACGAGTGTGTTGTGATTAAGCAACCAAATTAAGGCAAATAAACGATGCAATAACTAAACAAGATGTAATTCAAAATAACGAAGCGGAACTAGAGATGAGGTTATTGATATAAGGTGATCCAAATCCAATTAGTGGTGTTCATTCACTCAAAGAAGCTAATTCCTAGGCAAAAGATCTCTAATCTTGATTAGTTCTCTTTCGAGCAACTAATCACTATGTTAATTATAAAGTCCATTACAAAATTACCATTTGTGGATTAACAATTAGCAAGCATTAAGAATCATAACAAGATCAACCAAAGATATGCCCTAAACAACTAATGTCTTAGGTTAGGAGCATAAATCTCTTGTCTAGTTCATCAAACACTTGGTGTGCATGAAATGCCTTATGATCTAGATCCACTCTTTCAAGCTAGATCTAGCATTAGGGGCACTAGACAAGATGTAACATGAGATAATCTAAACCTAAACACCACTAATCAAACCTTGGATCATCTTAATCTACCTTATCTCAAGATCCTAAAAACTACTCACTAATCATTATGGGTTCAACAAATCCAATGAAAGAAGAGTTAAAACTCATGATCAAGATGATTGGATGATTAGAAAGTAGAAGGTAGATGGATTCAATCAAGAAAACAATACTCAAATTGCATAAATCAAAAGGATCAATCTCTTACAAATCACTCTTAGAGAGGGTTTTTTGCTTAAGAAAATACTTAGCCCATCAAAATTAGGTTTCTGGGCATAAATAGTGAACAATGTCGAACCGGGTCAACCCGGTTTAGATGGATAAAAGTGTTATGGCGGCTAATACCGAGGTCACTCGTCGGTACCACAGCTCGGTATTGAACCTGGGTTTGTGTACCGACGAGGGGTACCGAGCAATGACATAGGTATTGAGGGGATTCCTTCGATGAATACCGAGGTCACACGTCGGTGTTGTTGCTCGGTGTTAAGAGATTTTTCCTCTGGGTTTCCTCCGAGAGTAATACCGATCAGTTGCACCGAGCAGTGACCTTGATACAATCCCCTGAAGCTTCGATACCGACGTCACTCCTCGGTGTTGTACGTCGGTATTGGGGCTGTCTTCCTCCGTCTTCAATACCGAATTGTTGCACTGAGCAGTGACCTCGGTGCAATCCTTCTGCCTTCAATACCGATGAGAGATACCGACCAGTGACGTCGGTATGGCCTATGTATTCTCTCCTCGGGTCTCTAATATCCTCCGAAGCGTCTAAAATACGATCCAAAACATGCACGGACTCTCTAGGACTTAATGTGGACACATTAGACTCCTAAAATGATTAAAACGTTAAAGTGATAACATGAACTATATGCAAATGACTTGAAACCTAAGTGAAACAACGGATGCTAGAATGATGCCAAATATGATGATATCAATTCCCCCAAACTTACTTCTTTGCTTGTCCTCAAGCAAAAGCATCACTAAAAGAGTTCAAGTCCATGTGAAAACTCAAACGTACGATCAAACATCTTACATGAATCAAGCTTAAGCCTCAACCTACACAAGCCTTCCTATCATCCAATCATTTGACATTCAATTAACGGTTTCTAGTGGATCATGTTCATGCGATGCAAATAAACTCATTTGGCTAAGGATACGGTTTTTAGACAAAGATGATCTCAATGCATGAGGCGGTTTCCGAACAGGGGATCTCTCACTGAAGGAATGGACTTTGGCAAAATGCTAAGGGTGAAAAGCAACTGATGCATACAAGGCTAGACTTCCATCTATCCAATGCCCCAATACAAATTCGACCCTAACTCTAAACCCATAAAGAACCAATTCTAGCTACCCTTCACAAGGCGTTTTTGCCTTCATATCTCACATCTCTTCACATCTCTTCATCATCTTCCTTTTTCATAAGTACTTAGGGGGTTTCTTCTTCAACCATTGGCTTGGCTTCCTTTACTTTCCTTGGCTTAGCTCCTCTTTTGGATTCTTTAGCCTCTCTCATTTTTTTGTTCATAACTTGCTTTTTGGCCATTTTGGCTTACTTTCTTTCTTTTCAAAACTAGAGACTATCTTTTCAACACTTTAGAGCTAAACCACATATATTTTTGCCAACCATTACAAACTTATTGCTTCCCCTAGTCATTCTCCCAAATCTCTTTCTTTCCACCTTTCCAATCCCAAATCCTTTCTTTTCCTTCTTTTTCATCCATTCCCCTCGTCCCAAATATCATCCTATTTAACTTAGCCTAATCTAGCTCATTATGCGCGAGCTAGTTCTACATGAAAGCCTTTCCTTGTCGCTCTAGACCCAACACCTTTTGCTAAGTCCATTCAAAAATAAGGCCTCACAACGCTCACTAAACTTGTAGGCTTGAAAGAAGGTTGAGTTTTAGGTTTCAAAGGTGGGAATTGGCTACTTGAGCCAACAATAGTGGTAAAAGGGATAAGATGACCCAAGTATGTATGCGGAATCCATGAGTCCGTTATGCAATGCATGAACACGATATTTGAATGTGTCAAAATTAAGGTTCTCACTTAGATAGGATTGGATTCAAATCAAACCTTGCTTCGACTAAGACCTAAGTAATGAGACATGAGATCCAAACATGGTTCGACCTTAATTTCGCACAAGAGATCTAGAGCATAGGACTTAAACTTTTAAAGTGACACTTCACAAGGAGATATCATTCTAGTTCCTAATGCACATGGTATGCATAATCTATGTGCTATGCATCTAGACTCAATCCTACATGAAGTGCAAATGCGCCCTAAATGACTTCTTTTTGTCTTTTCATTTTCAAATTTTTTTTTTTGGTTTTTCTATGCCTTAGATGTATGCATGAGACTCAATATGCAAATTCAAAATAAGACAAAGCAAATGTCATTAGATACCGGTCCCTCCCCCAAACTTAAATCACACCGTCTCGGTGTGAAATAAGCCTAAGGAAAGGACCAAAAACAAAAGAAAACTATACAATGCAAGACATAAAATAAAAATATATACAAGAGTTTTGGATTCGTACCTAGAAACTTTGAGATGGGGATGAAGACCCCATCGAGTAAGATGGATTACTTGAGACGGGAGACGGGGACCGCATCGCTTTCCTCTTCGTTGCCTTTTCCGGTCGGGCCGTGGGTCGGCTAGTTCTAATGACCAATGCCCAATACTCTCCTCGAGGGGCGAGTTTAGTGCCCATGACGACATCCCCTCCTTCACCGGTCCTTGATGAGCTCGCTCTGCAACCTCCGTCCTTGAGCTCATTGATGATTCGACCCATGTCTTTAACCGTCTTCTTCAAAGACTTGATCGTCTTAACCATCTTCTTCATGTTTTTGTTTTGCCACTTGCACATGCGTTGGAGGAGACGAGTTTGGTGGTGAGCGTGTTTTGTAGCCGTTTTAGTGATAGCCCCATCATAAGGGTCAAAGTGGTAGCGCTCACTACCGTACACGGTCTCGGGTGACGACTCATTTGGCAGTTTCTCGTCGAGATCAAGAGATTCTTCGGTAGCGGTTTCCTTTGTGCTCTTTTGCGGAAGGCTTGCATAGGCGGATCGACGGTGGAGTTGTAGAGATACTCTTGGGGAGGAATGAACATGATGTTCCTCGGATCATGGAAGTTGGTGAGCGCGGGATTAGGCAAGATGACTTGTGCCATAGATGTCTCGGTGAGTTGGAGGTTGTAAGTCATCTTGCCTTCGATATATCCCTTGAAGAACCTAGTCTTTGAAAGATAGGCCGCATCCAAAGATTTCCACTCATTGGCGCTAACCAAAACCTTGATGCCCTTTGCCAAGAGAATAGGCGTTATGATCCATCCGATGCAAATCGTGGCCTTCTTTGACTTTGTCTTCCAAGCCCAGTTCCGGTAAGCAAACAAGTGTCTCACCAAGAGTATTGCGAGACAAAGAAGTCTTTCCGGCCCCTCGAACGCTCTACCATTGCGGAGAATGGACTTTAGACCGATACCCAACAACTCCATCTCCTCCGTAGTGACCGTGTCAATCTCCACCTTGTGGTAGAAATCGTGGACCAATGCCTTGTGCGCGTAGCGGATAGCCGGGTAACGTATGCTTGCATTCTTAGAGGCGTCGGCTTCAAATTCCCTGGCGGCAATCGTTGCCCAAAGATTTTGGAGCTCGAGTCTCGGATAATCAAAGTATTGCCCGCCGTAGATACCTTCTTCCCTAAACCCGAATATCTCGCAAAGCTCGTGGAAAGTGACGGTGTAGGTGGAGTCCATAAGCCTGAACTTTAAAATTCCAAACCCGGAGTTTGCATCTTCTGTGTCGTAGAACTTAGCTCGAAGGGTGGCTAGCAACTTTAAAATTCCAAACCCGGAGTTTGCATCTTCTGTGTTGGAGAGTGCTTTGAAAGATTCATGCTTCATGCTCATGAACTTTCTTAGCCCCATACTCTCAAAAAGGGTCCACACTTCGTCACTTATTCCCATCTTATCCATCATATCCTCATCGACGAATTTGCCTTGCTCGAACTTCATTTGGTGGAACTTGTCGAAGTAATCTTGCTCGGTTGGCCTTGCCCGTGGCACTTCCGGGACTTCCCCACTTGAGCTCTCACTCTCAACCTCTTCTTCGACTCTTTCAACTCTCTTTCCCTTTCCCTTGGCCATTTTCTTGGCCTTGGAGCTCGTACCCGCGGTTTTGGCCTTTGCCTTGGCACTACCTTTGGCAATTCCTTTCTCCTTTTCCGTGGCGGTAGCTTGGGCAATTCCTTTACCTTTTCCAACTGTTGAAACCTTGGTTCGTGCCCGTGTCGATGGAGAGCCTTTGTCAGACATTGTACCTACAAATATCCTTGAGATAATTTGTGAGGATAGGTATAATTTCTTATCAAATCAACAAAGGTTCAACAAAAGATGAGCTAAGAGCAATGAACCAAGGTGACAATTCACACATAACAAGCAAAATATCCCAATTCACAATCCCTAATTCTCAAAATCCCAATTTCTCAAATTTTCATCAAACCATCAACAATTTGCACATAAATCATCAAGTTCAAGCATAGAGAAACCATCCCCAATGTATTTGTACAAGTGAAAATCAATATCAAACCATATTCAAGCAATATTTCTTTAAGAACAAAACTATGGTTTTCAAAAATTTAGTTGAATAATACCTTGGGGGATTGGGATTAAATGCTTGGAATGATGATAAATCCAAAAAGAGCAGTGAAAATCGAGACTATGGGGCTTGGAATCACGAAATTTGGTTGAGAAAAGAGGGAGATGGGGAAAATTTTGCTCTTGAAATCGTGAAACTAGGTTGAGAAAAGAGGCTAATGTCGCGTGGAAGAAGAAGAGGAAGAAGACTTACCTGGGTCGGGTCGGATCTTACCTGGGTGGGTACCGAAAATTTTAAAAGATGGTCAATACCGAGGTCACTCATCGGTATTGTACCTCGGTATTGACTGATTTTTCAAAAAATCTTTGTTGAATACAGACGTCACTCCTCGGTATTGGTCATCGGTATGGACATACCGAGGTCACTCCTCGGTGCAACAAATCGGTGTTAAGGAGATTTTCCTTATGTTTCCATACCGATGTGTTGTACCGATCTGTGACGTCGGTATTGGCCCCTCGGTGTTAGGCATCGGTACTACTATACCGAGGTCACTTCTCGGTGTTCGCCATCGGTATGGACATACCGAGATCACTCCTCGGTACCACACGTCGGTGCTAAGAGATTTTCCTCCTGTTTCCATACCGATCTGTGACATCGGTATTGGTCCCTCGACAAGTCCATACCGACGTCACTCGTCGGTATCTCTCCTCGGTATTCGCCCTTGACCTTGGAACTCCTGTGCACACTTAACAAAAACATCAAAAAGAGCAAAGGTAGAAAAAGAGATAAACAAAAAGGAAATATATACAGTGATAAGCTTGGGGTGTCTCCCAAGAGCACTTTGTTTAACGTCACTAAGTTCGACGTTTGTTACCGTTCTCAAGCTAGAGGGACATCATCAAAAGAGATCGAGCCTCCCTTTTCGACGATTTGATTTGCTCGGTAGAATTTGAGCCTTTGGCCATTTGAAATGAAATCTTGGCCCTCCTTGTTAACAAGCACCACGGCTCCATATGGCCTTACTTCCTTAACCTCAAACGGACCCGACCACCTCGACTTGAGTTTCCCGGGAAAAAGCTTCAACCGGGAGTTGAACAATAGCACCAAGTCGCCAACCTTGAAGTCCTTACGCAAGATCTTCTTGTCATGGAAGGCTTTGGTCCGTTCCTTGTAGATCCTCGAGCTCTCATAGGCTTCAAGCCTAGTCTCCTCTAACTCTTGAAGTTGAATTAACCTCCTCTCTTGTGCGGTCTTGATGTCGAAATTAAGAAGCTTCACCGCCCACAAGGCCTTGTACTCCAACTCAACCGGTAGATGACATGACTTCCCATAGAGCAAGTTGAATGGTGTAGTCCCTATAGGAGTCTTAAAAGCGGTCCGGTATGCCCATAAAGTATCATCTAACTTGTTGGCCCAATCCTTTCTTGAACTCCCAACCATCCTTTCTAGTATGGCTTTGATTTGTCGGTTGGATACTTCAACTTGGCCACTTGTTTGAGGATGGTAGGGTGTTGCTACCTTATGCCTCACACCATGCTTCTTAAGTAGACTCTCAAACACTTTATTGATGAAATGACTACCCCCATCACTAATGACCACCCTTGGAATTCCGAACCTTGGGAAGATAACGGACTTGAACAGTTTTAGAACGACCTTAGAATCGTTGGTCGGGCTTGCAATGGCTTCCACCCATTTAGAGATGTAATCAACCGCCACCAATATGTATTGGTTACCATACGATGACGGGAAATGTCCCATAAAATCGATGCCCCATACGTCAAACATCTCAACCACAAGGATTGGGTTTCGGTGCATTTCATCTCTCTTCCCAATGTTCCCTTTCCTTTTGCATGCATCACATGTGGAGACAAAGAGGTGTGAATCCTTGAATAATGAAGGCCACCAAAAACCGGATTGCAAGACCTTTGTAGCGGTTTTGTAGGATGCATGATGCCCACCATAGCTTGACCCATGACAATGGAGTATGATCCCTTGGACTTCTTCTTCCGCCACGCATTTCCTATACAAACCATCCGAGCATAACTTGTATAAGTAGGGCTCGTCCCAATAGTATCTCATCACGTCGTGGAAGAACTTCTTCTTCTTATACCCATCCAAAGGCGGTTCTTTCCTGCACACTAAATAATTCACTAGGTCCGCAAACCATGATAGTTTCTCATCTTGTAACCCATTAGCACTCCCTAGTCCTTGCACGGCTTCAATCCCTTTCTTCAAGACACATACAACCATGAGACTCTCTTCGGGGAGCTTATCATCAATTGGGACAAGTGATCCGCGACCCCATTCTTTATCCCCTTATTGTCAACTATCTCCAAGTCGAACTCTTGTAGAAGCAAGATCCAACGCAGTAGCCTTGGCTTTGTGTCTTTCTTGTCATCAATGTATCTCAAAGCCGCATGATCGGTGTAGACAATCACCTTTGATCCCACAATATAAGACCTAAATTTCTCCATTGCAAACACCACGGCTAGCAACTCTTTTTCTGCTGTGGCATATCGGGCTTTAGTGTCATCTAAGGTCCTACTTGCATAGTAGATTACATTGGTCTTCTTGTCCTTCCTTTGACCCAAGACCGCTCCAACTGCGTAGTCACTAGCATCACACATGATCTCAAAAGGAAGGTCCCAATCCGGAGCTTGTACATTGGGAGCACTAACCAACGCCCTCTTGATTTCTAGGAACGCTACCATACATTCCTCATCAAACACGAACTCGACCTCCTTACAAAGTAGCCTTGTGAGAGGCCTCGTGATTTTCGAGAAGTCTTTAATGAACCTTCGGTAGAACCCCGCATGACCCAAGAAAGACCGGATGTCCTTTACCGACTTAGGCGGCTCCAAGCTAACCATCACCTCTATCTTGGCCTTGTCTACCTCAATCCCTTTCTCGGAGATCTTGTGCCCAAGCACGATGCCTTCACGTACCATGAAGTGGCACCTCTCCCAATTTAGCACCAAGTTTGCTTCCTCGCACCGTTGCAAGACCCTGCAGAGATTAGACAAGCAAACACCAAAAGTAGACCCATACACGGAGAAGTCGTCCATAAAGACTTCTACCATGTCTTCAATAAGGTCAGAGAAATCGACATCATGCAACGTTGTAGTGTCACGGGTGCATTACACAACCCAAATGGCATCCTCCGATATGCGAAGGTGCCATAAGGGCACGTGAAAGTCATTTTCTCTTGGTCATTCAGGTGTATGGGAATTTGAAAGAAATCCGAATAACCGTCTAGAAAGCAATAAAATGGATGATTAGCTAGGCGTTCAAGCATTTGATCTATGAAAGGTAACAGAAAGTGATCCTTACGAGTAGATGAATTTAGCTTCCTATAGTCAATGCACATTTGGAATACCTTCACTTGGGTTATTGTCCTAGTAGGTATCATTTCATCCTTTTCATTTTTAACAACCGTTATCCCCCCTTTCTTAGGTACACAATGAACCGGTGAGACCCAAGTACTATCCGATATTGGGTAGATAATGCCCGCGTCTAAAAGCTTAAGAATCTCTCTCTTTACAATATCTTTCAAATTAGGATTTATACTTCTTTGATGTTCAATAGAGGTCCTTGATTCATCCTCTAGATGGATTCTATGAGTGCATAAGGTAGGGGAAATACCCTTTATATCATCCAAAGAGTACCCAATAGCCTTCCTATACTTCCTAAGTTCAACTAAAAGGGAAGATAGTTCATTCTCATTCAAACTATCATTCACAATAACCGGGTATGACTCGCTTGGACCTAGGAAAGCGTACCTTAGTCACGCGGGAAGTTGCTTTAGGTCCACCTTTGGGACTTTGAGTTCGCTTCAATCGTCCTCCTCAAGACTAGACTTACCCTTCCTAGTCTCTTTGACGGCTAGAACAAACTCCTCTTGACCTGTGCCAACTCTTAACCCATCTTGAACCTCGGTACCGCGAATACCCAACTCAACAAATGGCGTATCCTTTTCAACCGGCTTGTGCAAGTCCATTAGTAGCTCATACCCTTGACTCTCTTTACTCAAGAACCCATGATCACCACGCTCTTTAGTCAATACCACTTCCAAACCGTCTTCTACTCTCATTTCCTCAAGAAATTCGTCGGCTAGTTCATCCATGGTCTCTATGTAGAAACATTGGCCATCTATGGTTCTTCATTACCTTGTTGATATCGAACTCAAGGACTTCTCCTTTACCCAAGTGACGGTATATTTTGCCTTTCCTCACATCGATTATCGGCCCCGCGGTTACTAGGAATGGCCTACCAAAGATAAGAGGGTCTTTTGGTTCTTCATCCATCTCATGTACCACGAAATCCGTGGGGACAATGAAATCCTTCACCACGATAGGATGATCCTCAAGCAAACCAATAGGAACCCTCACGCTCCTATCCGCCAATATTAGGCAGATATTACATGCCTTGTAGCGTGTGAAGCCTAGTCTCTTGGCTACCGAGAACGGCATGAGGCTTACACTCGCTCCAAGATAACACAAACAATGGTTAAAAGCTAGAGGACCAAGTGCACAAGGTAGAGTAAATGATCCCGGATCTCCTAGCTTCTTTGGCACCATCTTCTTTTGTATGATGGCACTACACTCGTGAGTTAAGATGACCATAGACTCCATTTCCTTAGCCCTCTCATTCACGGCATCTTTCAAGAATTTGGCTTATTGAGGGACAAGTAAGAAGGCATCAACCAAAGGCATTGTAAGTTCTACCTTCTCCATTTTCCTATCAAAGATGGCTTTATACTTGTCCATAAGTTACTTCTTGAACCGCCCGGGAAAAGCTAGCTTAGGAATGTATGGCTTAGGGACAAACACATTCTTCTTCGGTTTCTCTTGAGCAACAACAACCCTAGGCTTGACCTTCTCTACTTCTTCAACCTTGTCTTGCTCTCTCACTACATCACCTTCAACCAACTCGTCATCTTCTTGAAGTTCCACCCCCCCCCCCCCCCCCCCACTTTGCTTCTCAATGTCCTCATTGAGAGTAGAAGAAGCTTCTCTTGGAGGCAAAACCGTGCCACTTCTCAAGGTGATGGCGTTTACATACTCCTTAGGATTAGCTTCAGATTTGCCCGGGAGTTGACCTTGTGGTCGTGAAGAAGAAGCAACACCTTTGTTCTCCATGTCTTTTACCTTGGAGTTCAAAGCCTCAATCTTTGTGTTGAGGTCGTTGTAAGAGCAATCCACCCGCGTATTGATCTCCGCTTGTCCCTTGAGTAATTGTTGGAACATGGAGCACAAATTAAGCTCTTGCGGTTTAGACGTAGTTGCTTGACCTTGAGGCACAAACCCTTGTTGTTGGCCTTGAAAACCGGGTGGAGCTTTGGGTTGGAATCCACTTTGGTTCCCTTGGAATTGGTTCCTTGGGACAAAACCTTGTTGGTTGGTATTAGAAGCTTGGCCTTGAGGCTGGAATTGCTTTGGTGGGGCTCCTTGAGCTTGAATAGGTTGCGGAAGGTAGACTTGGTCTTGTGGGTTCTCCACATTTGTGTTCCGGTAAGAGAAGTTGGGGTGGTTCCTATAGTTTTGGTTGAACCCTTTTCTTTGGTAGTTCCCTTGGTTTTGGTAGTTCCCTTGGTTCCCCACGTAGTTCACCTCCTCTTGAGTGTTCATGTCCATGTTCTCCTCTTGATAACAATCTTGGTTCTCATCATAAGCATCCACAAAGTTGACCGTCTTTTGAGAAGACACTAGAATTTATCAATCAAATTGGCTTGCTTGTCCAATTTTTCGTTAAGCCCTTTCATGTCCTTGGCTCGCTTGTTCTCATCAAAGTCGCTTGTCGTCCTTTTGGCGCGGTCATAATCGTCGCCATAGGTCCCGTCACTTTGGGCCAAGTTCTCCACTAGTTCCATGGCTTCGTATACATCTTTGGCTAAGAAGTTCCCATTAGAGGCCGTGTCTAAGAGCATCCCTATCTTGGGTAAAGCACCGCGATAGAGGGTACTCAAAAGAGAGGCATTGGAGAAGCCATGATGCGGGCATTGAGAGGTGTAGCTTCTAAACCGTTCCCAAGCTTCATTGAAGGATTCGTTTCCGCGTTGTGTGAACCCCGAGATTTCGTTCCTCAACTTGGCGGTCCTTGAAGGAGAAAAGAACTTTGCAAGGAAAGCTCGCTTGCAATCGTCCCAAGACGTGATTGAACCTTGAGGAATACTCTTTTTCCATTGATGAGCTTTGTCTCCAAGAGAGAATGGGAAAAGTCTTAACTTGAAACCGTCTTCCGAAACACCGTTCATCTTGGTTAACCCACATATCCTATCAAATTGATCGATATGATCCAAAGGATCCTCCATAGATAAGCCAAGGAATTTGTTACTTTGAACCATGTTGATCAATCCCGACTTCACCTCGAAGTTGTTGTTCTCAACCGGCGGAGCTTGTATCCCTTGACGGTTTTGATGGGCATTGGCGACATCACCCGCACCTACCACGTTTTGAGCCCTTGGGGGATGGTTAGGGGCTCTCATTGGCCGGCCGGGTGGATGTGGGGTGCTTTAAGCGTGGCCTCCTTGTGCGTGGTGGTTTCATTACCACCTTGTGCGGGGTGGTTTCCATTACCACCTTTTGCGGGGTGGTTTCCATTACCACCTTGTTGATGATGTGGGAGGTTGTCCACATTGTCATGAATGTCCCCAAGTGGAACATTGTCATAATGATCCATGTCGTTCTCAACCTCTTGTTGTCTCACACGTGCTTCCCTTGTTCGAAACCCTCGGTATGACCGATGGATGTCGTCTCTTGGTTCAACTAAATTGTCGTTGCCTCGAGATCGCGTATGCATGCACCTATAGGTTTAGAGAGAGCAATGGAGAGTGAAAGACATTAGTAACTTTGGTAGAAAATAAACTTAAGCTCACTAAGAACCTAAATCCCAATGTTAAAACAAATCCCAATATGGCAACGGCGCCAAATTGATACAAGACTTTTTAGTCTCTAGGAGGTATCAATATCCCCAATACGATGTAGTAAAGAGGTTATAAATCCATAATTGGGATCATTCTAATCGCTAAGAATGCAAGGAACTCATGCAAGTTAAGTTTAACGAGTGTGTTGTGATTAAGCAACCAAATTAAGGCAAATAAACGATGCAATAACTAAACAAGATGTAATTCAAAATAACAAAGCGGAACTAGAGATGAGGTTATTGATAAAAGGTGATCCAAATCCAATTAGTGGTGTTCATTCACTCAAAGAAGCTAATTCCTAGGCAAAAAATCTCTAATCTTGATTAGTTCTCTTTCGAGCAACTAATCACTATGCTAATTATCAAGTCCATTAGCAAATTATCATTTGTGGATTAAAAATTAGCAAGCATTAAGAATCATAACAAGATCAACCAAAGATATGCCCTAAACAACTAATGTCATAGGTTAGGAGCATAAATCTCTTGTCTAGTTCATCAAACACTTGGTGTGCATGAAATGCCTTATGATCTAGATCCACTCTTTCAAGCTAGATCTAGCATTAGGGGCACTAGATAAGAAGGAACAAGAGATAATCTAAACCTAAACACCACTAATCAAACCTTGGATCACCTTAATCTACCCTATCTCAAGATCCTAAAAACTACTCACTAATCATTATGGGTTCAACAAATCCAATGAAAGAAGATTTAAAACTCATGATCAAGATGATTGGATGATTAGAAAGTAGAAGGTAGATGGATTCAATCAAGAAAACAATACTCAAATTGCATAAATCAAAAGGATCAATCTCTTACAAATAACTCTTAGAGAGGGTTTTTTGCTTAAGAAAAGACTTAGCCCATCAAAATTAGGTTTTTGGGCATAAATAGTGAACAATGTCAAATCGGGTCGACCCGGTTTAGATTGATAAAATTGATCTGGCGGCTAATATCGAGGTCACTCGTCGGTACCACAGCTCGGTATTGAACCTGGGTTTGTGTACCGACGAGGGATACCGAGCAATGACATCGGTATTGAGGGGATTCCTTCGATGAATACCGAGGTCACACGTCGGTGTTGTTGCTCGCTGTTAAGAGATTTTTCCCCCAGGTTTCCTCCGAGAGCAATACCGATCAGTTGCACCGAGTAGTGACCTCGGTACAATCCCCTGAAGCTTCGATATTGACGTCACTCCTCGGTGTTGTACGTCGGTATTGGGGCTGTCTTCCTCCGTCTTCTATACCGATCTGTTTCACCGAGCAGTGACCTCGGTGCAATCCTTCTGCCTTCAATACTGATGAGAGATACCGACAACTGACGTCGGTATAGCCTCTGTCTTCTCTCTTCGGGTCTCTAATCTCCTCCGAAGCACCTAAAATACTATCCAAAACATGCACGGACTCTCTATGACTTAATGTGGACACATTAGACTCCTAAAATGATTAAAACGTTAAAGAGATAACATGAACTATATGCAAATGACTCGAAACCTAAGTGAAACGGATGCTAGAATGATGCAAAATATGATAATATCATCGATCGATCCCTCAACACGCTCATTTTTGGACCGATCAGACCACCCAGATTGATCGATCCAACCCCGAAGAAACGGAGGAGATCTCAAGTCAAGACCAGATCGATCGATCCCCCTCCTTGGGATCGATCGATCCATCCCCTGAAATTCGCAGATCTGGCCCGATTTTCCCTGTTTCGGCCCAATTTCACCTGATTGACCTAATTCGACAGAAACTTAATAAAAACACTTTTTTAGGTTTTCTTTGAGATACGCTTTGTTTTATTCATCATAGAACTTCTGTCTTTGCTCTGTAAGATTTTGAGGGAGACAGATCTCTACTTCATACCGGAGAAGATTTCTGAACCCTGTTTTATTTCTATTCAATCTTATTATGCAATTTCTTCAATCTCTCTGTGTTTTAGTTACTTCCATGTCTGAGTAATACTCATGTTATGTTTTTAGGGTTTCAAAGGATTCTCCATGAATCACTGAAATGTATCTGTTAGATTAGGGAATTACATAGAGTTCTTCATCTATTGTTGAGTTTAAGGCTTAGACTAGATTGATCACCTAGTTTATGATCTTAGGATTAATCTATTCATCAAAAGTACTTTAGATTCCCTTAAAGAACTTAGATGAGCAAATTGTCCTTAGCCAACGAAAGCTGATGCTAAGGCAATTTGTGAACCTATCAAACCTGAACATTAATGCTTGCCTAGAACACTAAGGTCAAATGACAGTTTAAATTCTTATGTTATTAGGCATAGTAGGTAGTACCACGACAGTGGGCTAGCTAGACATTCATGTTTGACTTCGAGAACATGTATTATCTCCCTAATCGATAATATGTTTAGTGAATCTGGGTTTCCTACGAATTACCTAAGGACCTAGTGCTTTCTTTTATTGAATTTATATCGTTTCATTCATTATTCTTAGTTTTAAAAGTTACAAACCACAAACAAACACCATTCGTCTTATATTTACTTTCATCTTGCATTCTCGTAGTGTTGCATTTGGTCTCTGTGGATTCGATCCCTACATTACTACTTCGTCAGCTGTGCTCTTGTGGTTGTTACTTTTAGGGTTAAACTCTGAGTGTATCAAGTTTTGGCGCTGTTGCCGGGGACCAAAAACGTTGCCTACGAGTCTTGGATGAAAGTTTAGACTAAGATTTTTTTTTTGTAGTTACTTACTAGTTTTATCTCTACGTGTGTCCTCGAGTGTATGACCAGAAGCGAGGGTTCTACAAATCTACTTCAGGCGAACAACGAGGAGCTCGCAGGAATAGAATGAGAAAACAACAGGAGAAGGAGAGAGATGGCCAACTTACCAGGAAACCGTGATCTCCAAGACCCACTTGTTGATGATGACCATCAGATTGAGTATGACGCAGAATGGAACCCCATAAACCCTCTTCTCAATGCTTATGATGATGTCATCGAACCTGGCGATGGTGATGTTGCTGCAATGCAAAGGCAAGCTGAGGAACTGCAGAGGCAAGCCGCTGCAGCACAGCAAAAGCTGTTGCAAGCTCATAATGCTGCAAACCTGAGGAATGCTGCAAATCAGAGGAATGCACAACAACCTCCTCCACGCCAAGCAATTGGTGCTATCGACACTCCTCATGCTTTCTACCAGTAGAGGGCTGCTATTCGCCCACCGCCTATCCAGAGGCAGAATTTTAAGATAAAGCGTCAGATTATCTCTCTTGTCAAGCAAAACTTGTTCAATGGGAAAGCTACTGAAAATCCCATGGACCACATTGAGACATTTAAGGAGATCTGCAGCACGACTAGTGCTAATGGGGTCCCTGCTGATTATAAGAAATGCAAGCTCTTCTCATTTTCTTTGAGTGACAGAGCTCTGAGATGGCTTAAGTCTCTCGCTCCTGGTTCTCTGACCACTTGGAAAGCAACCATATCAGCATTCCTGGATCACTTCTACACTAAGGCCAAGACAGCCTCTCTCAGGATCAATATCACTCAGTTCCAGCATAATGGAGGTAAATCTTTCAATGAAGCTTGGGAACGATTCATGGAATATCTGCGTGAGTGCCCTCACCACGGCTATTCAGATGAGCAAGTGCTGAATATTTTATACGATGGAGTCGATTGAGACTTTAAGAACTCTATGAACGCTGCGAGTAATGATGATTTCATGACTAAGACCAAGGAAGAAGCGTACCAGCTGATTGAAAATCTTGCTTCGAGCTCGAGTCATCGTAATCCTGAGTACGATAGGACACGACGTTGCCACAGTGTTGAGACAGGTGCCATTGCTGACTTGACTGCCAAGGTTAACAACTTGACATTGCTTCTCCAAAGCAATCAGAAAGGTGTTGACTATTGTGAGGATGCTGGAGAATATGAGTATAATCAGCAAGCCTACAAAGTGGATCCAGAAAATGTGGGTGAAGTGAACTACGTGCAAAATCAGGGATTTTTCAACAAAGGGTTCAACCAGAACTACAGGAATCATCCGAACCTGTCATACAGAAGCACTAATGTTGAAAATCCTCAGGATCAAGTTTATCCACAACAAAACCAGGGCGCACAAAATTTTCAGCAAAAAACGTTCGTGCAAAATTCGGGCGTCAGTATTTTCTCCAAGGGTTTTCAGCAGACTGCCGCGCAAAATCAGGGACAGGAGCCATTTGCACAGGGTTTTCAGCAGAAAACGTTCGTGCAAAATCAGGGGCAGAATCATTTTCAGAATCAAGGTGGTTTCCAGCAGAAACAACAACCCCCTAACCCTCAGAAAAACCAGGAGTCTAAGCTTGAATCAATGATGCAGCAGCTGATGATGAATCAGCAGAAAACAGCTAACGAGATGAACGTTAAGGTAGGAGAGATGTATCAGGATCTCAACAGCAAAATCGAGACCATTAGTGGATGGATTTGTAAATATTATATTGTATATGTATTTCCTTATTTATGGTAACCTTAGGGTTTCTCTCGTTTATATATATATATATATATATTCGGGTCTATGTTGTCTAATACAACCTAAGTCGTTCTATTCTCATCTTGTCATGTTATCAGAGCCTAACAATATCTAATTTTCTTAAACGTTTGAGCGGCTGCGATTATGGCGTCAGAGACAAACACATCTAGAGCAATAGTGCAGGTACAAGAAACTTCGGCTTCCTCGCCGCTTTACCTGCATCCATCGGAAGGGCCAGGAACTTTGATTACAACAGTACAATTGAAGGGAGATAACTATGAGGATTGGGCGAAGCATGTGCGGAATGCCTTGCGTAAAAAGAGAAAACTTGGGATCGTCGAGGGTACTTTGACAAAAACCAACATCGGCTGAAGAGATTGAACAATGGGAAGTGGTTAATTCAATGATCGTGGCGTGGCTCATGAATACAATCGAGCCGACGCTGAGAACCACGATTTCGATGGTGGATGATGCACACATTCTGTGGGAGAATTTGAAGCTGCACTTCTCGGTGGGTAATGGACCAAGAATCCATGAACTCAAGGCGGATCTAGCTAATTGCAAATAGGAAGGTCAGAGTATTATTAGGTATTATGGTCGACTTAAGAAGACGTGGGATGAGCTCGCGTTTTACGAACCATTTCTCTCGTGTAGTTGTGGTGAACTTGCAGCAAAACTTGAACAAGTTCAAGATCAAGACGTGGGATGGGTTTAGATGATGCACGGCTTGGGTCAATTCGCTCCAACATCATCAATATGGAGCCTTTGCCCAAACTTGCGCATATGTATCAACGCCTAGTTCGTGATGACAGATAGCAAATTATGGCGCGAAGCAGAGAAGAGAGACATGAAGCAGTCGGTTTCTCGGTTCAAGTCGGAAACAGAGGAAATAAGGACGTGACGTGCTCGCACTGTGGGAAATACGTGCATGATGTTTCTGATTGTTTTCAGCTTAACGGCTTCCCCGAGAGGTGGGGAGAAAGGGGAAGAAATTTTGGTGATGATAAAACCAAGAGTTTTGGTGAAAGAGGAGGTGCAAGAGGTCATTTCGGTAGAGGTGGTGGTGTTGCCGAAAGCTATGGCAGAGGACGTGGTTGGACTGGTACTCGCGCCAATGTTGCTCTGATTCAGCATGGCACTGTTGGCTCTGCAAATGCTGCACAAGTGCAACCTATGGCAGCATCCGTGGCAGTGACTAGACGTGAAGGTAATTTCGACGGTGGTTCTCTGCCCCAGTTGAGTGATGATCAATGGAGTGCATTGATTAGTTTTTTGGGAAAGCACAAGAGCACTGAAACCAACGAAAAACTCTCTCGTAAAACAGAATTTATAATAGATTCAGGTGCATCGCACCATACTTGAGAAACGTGAAGTGTCTGATGTTTTGCAAAAATTTTGTGCTATGGTGTATCGTCAATTTGACAAAAAGGTACGAGTCGTATGGAGCGATAATGGAACCGATTTCATTTGTATGAAGAGATATTTTGAGAAAGAAGGGATAATTCATCACACCTCGTATGTTTAAACGCCGCAACAAAATGCTCGTATGGAACACATGCATAGACACAATCTTAATGTGGCGCGTTCTTTGATGTTTCAAGCATCGTTGTCGGTGAGATTTTAGGGTGAGTGTGTTCTTGCAGCTGGTCATTTGATTAATAGAACTCCTACACCTTTTTTGGACGGTAAAACACCTTACGAGATGCTTTTCGGTAAAGTGTCTTCGTTTGAGAGTCTAAAGATCTTTGGTTTTTTGGAATATGCTCATAAAAATTCTCGTGACAAGGATAAATTTGGAGAAAGAAGCAGAAGATGCGTTTTTTTGGATATCCTTATGGAAAAAAAGGTTGGAGAACGTATGATCTCGCGACTAAAGAGTTTTTTATATCACGAGATGTGATTTTTCACGAAACTGTGTTCCCATTTTCATCGATAGAACGTGACAATGCCGTGTCGCCACCACCGTTTCCGACTTCGCCGTTATTTTGTGATGATGATTTCGTGGAGTTTCAACCAGTTGTGGTTTTTGTGGACGAATCGTTAGTCGTCAGGGGGAGCACTGAAGAGAATTCTGCTCCTACGGTGATAGCTATGGAGTACACGTCACCTCCTCTCTCACAAGAGACAGCTGTTGCTCCTTTCGAACCGCGTCAAAGTCAACGACATCGTGTACAGTCGATTCGTTTGCAGAATTTTGTTGTGTATTTAGCACAGGCCACAGGAAAACCCCCTCACACTCACATGTCCCATCTGCATCTTCACAATCAAGTATGGTTCAATACCCCATCAGTAATTACGATTCATTTGATCGTTTTTCAGCTTCACATGTGGTTTTTCTTGCCGCGGTGACGGTTGGGTATGAACCTGAATAGTTCTCCGACGCAATGCAACTTCAAGTATAGAGGGATGTTGTTTCACATGAGATGGGAGCTCTAGAATAACAACACACGTGGGATGTTGAAGATTTGCCACCGGGAAAGGCTGCTATTGGCTGTCGTTGGGTTTTCAAATTAAAATTTATTTCTGACGGTACGATAGAGCGTCACAAAGATCGACTTCTGCTCTTGGATATCGACAAAAAGAGGGACAAGATTACAAAGAAACTTTCGCACGAGTCGTCAAAATGACTACAGTACGTATGTTTCTTAAAGTGGCAGCGGTTAAGAAGTGAGATGTTCATCAAATGGTTGTTCATAACGCATTCCTTCACGGTGAATTGGAGGAAGAGGTTTATATGAAACTCCCATCGGATTTTCGTTGTTCGAAGCCTAATAAGGTGTTAAAGCTACAAAAATCACTTTATGGGTTAAAATCAGTGCCTCGAAGTTGGTTTGCTAAGCTTACAAATGCTCTTCTTGGCTATGGATTTAAACAATCATACAAGGATTACTCGTTGTTCTCTCTGACACGAGGACAAATGCATTTGTATGTTGATAATTTGCTAATAGGTGGTAATGACGTTGAGGCGATTTATCGATTTAAGGGTTACTTGAGCCAATGTTTTCATATGAAAGATATGGGTGCTTTGAAATATTTTTTCGGAATCGAGGTAGCACGTTCTCCAAAAGGTATTTATTTGTCTCAAAGGAAATATGTGTTGGATATCATTAATGAAGTCGGACTACTAGGAGGGCGACATGTGGCTACTCCGCTAGTAGAAAATCATAAACTAGCGGTTGATGAAGGTGAATTCTTTGAAACTCCAGAACGGTATGGACAATTGGTGGGTTGTTTGGTTTATTTGACTATTACGAGACCGAAGCTTACATATGTTGTGCATTTATTGGCTCAGTTTCTACATCAGGCTTGTTCGAAGCATTGGTATGCTGCCTTACGTGTTGCTCGATATCTCAAAGGACATTTGGGACAAGGACTTTTGTATAAGGCGGATAGTGATCTAAATATATCGGGTTAATGTCATTCCGATTGGGCCTCATGTCCAATGACGAGGCGATCGGTGACTGGGTACGTTGTTATGATTGGTGATTCCGCAATTGCTTGGAAGACTAAGAAACAAGACGTTGTTTCCAAATCTTCTGCGGAGGCTGAATATCGTGCTATGTCTTTCAAGTGCTCGGAGCTAAAGTGGATATGTGAGCTTCTTTCTACTTTCGGTGAATCACCGGATCAACCTATGCAGATTTTTTGCGATAATCAAGCTGCTCTTCACATTGCAGCGAATCCCGTGTTTCATGAACGCACTATGCACATTGAATCGGATTGTCACTATGTACGAGACTAGATAGTCAACGGACACTTGTTACATCAAAGATTCATACTTTAGAGCAAAAAGCTAACATTTTCACAAAGGCACTTGGTGTACAAGCTTTCGAGTATCTTCGTGGCAAGTTGGGCATTCGTGATCTTCATGCGCCAACTTGAGGGGGAGTATTAGGGAATAGATTTGTAAATATTATATTATATATGTATTTCCTTATTTGTGGTAACCTTAGGGTTTCTCTCATTTGTATATATTCGGGTCTATGTCGTCTAATACAACCTAAGCCGTTATATTCTCATCTTGTCATATAACAAAAAGAAAAGTCAAAACAATGCTTTTTACAACAAGGAACATGAATAACTCGTATGTACAATATGAATGTTTAGAAGATTGTATGTAAAAGAAAATTAATTTGGCGTGAAGTCCAAATAGACGAAGAAAATATCTTATATGTGAAAAGGATGTTATAGACCAGAAGTCCAATAACATGAGAAATTATGATAATCATACGAGTGTATTAACTAAGGTTATACTTATATCAATTCCCTAAAAATGATATATATGATTTGGAATGCATCTCTTGAAGAAGATGCTTCTAGGGGGAGAAACATGATGATGTGCGTGGTGGTACTCTTTTTCCTTATCATGATTTTTATCCCACTGGTTTTTTCCATGACAAGGTTTTAACGAAGCAGCAAAGAACACGTAAATGATAGACACCTAAGTGAATGTAAATATTAAAGTCTATCACCATTCCAAAGATTAATGAGATCACTAGAAGCAAAGAGAATGATCAAGATGGGTCATCCGCGACACCCATTGATTGCAGAAGAATGACGATATACATCTACTACAAAATCGTTCAAGTGAAGATTTGGCGATCAAGACGTCTCCAATTGCTACTTTCAAGAAACTAGTTCAACATATTGGATCGCGCTGTCTCAAAACTTTCAAGTGATGTACTCATAAGGGGGAGTAATAGCGCGTTGCACTCTTTTTCTCTTAACTCTGGTTTTTCCCATTGAGTTTTCCTAATAAATTTTTTAATGAAACAGCATCTTATGCGCATTAGGATCATTTTTTTATAATGGTCATCCAAAAGGGAGTGTTATGAATTAAATATATTGATGTCCATTATAAAACTAATATTTTAGGAGGTTTAGAATATTCTCGGTTTCTTTACTCTTTATTCAGCTTACTCCTCAAATCTATGTAAATCCATATATACCTCTCTTTATTTATGGAATAAGATACAAAAAAAATTACTCTCTCTCTTATTCACAATACTATTGCATATGAGAGATGATAATATAATACTTTTCCAAATCATTTAGTCCATTTAAATTATTATTTTAATTTAAAATTCAACCAATTGCATATTTCCTAAATTTAATAATTCCTAGATTTTAGATCCATATAACAAATAATTAAGAATTTACGGACTACTCTATGTTTTGTCGGTGATAGGCCCGTCTTTGAGTTTGGTACTGGTCGGCCGCATCAGGATACACCGCATCGCATTACAAACTTTAAATATTTATAAAAATGAGGCCGATCGATACTTCGCATTTAAAAAATGTTAATCTTCTCATTCAGTGTATCATTAACAAAAAATCTCTCCACGAATCACATAATCACTCACATAAATTAAACCCACCGACGATGATTCTTCTTCTTCTTCTTCGGGTAGGTCATCCAATACGACATCGTTCGCACTAGCAAATGTTTTTTTTCCCCTTCAAACGGAAGTGACGGTGCAGTTATTCGTGAGGGCAATATGTTTACTGAGTTTCTTGTGTTCGAAGTTAATCAAACACACGATTCTCTTGTAGAACTTTGGCTGAACTAATTTCCCCAACACGTAAGCCCGAGATCTAACAGTGAAGTTCAGCCTCATCGGCACCGGAGCAAGAGGTGCCGGTGGATCGACGGTCACGATTGTTAATCCAGAAGATCACTGAAGTTGTTTAGAGGTTGATTAGGGAGTAGAGAGGCGAGATTTCCGTTAAATAGAACGAGTTAACCAAAACTTATAGCAGGCCGGGTATTATGATGAACATGTCGGGGACCGTATTCTTTGTATTAATGATAAAAAGAGGCGAACGATTTAGATTTACGAACTAATTCCGACGGGAATCCAGTTCGGCGTTCTAAATGGTGCTGCCTTGTTACAAATGAGAAAGATCGGGCCTATTTTGTAGAGAATGAGATCCAAAAGTCTCCTCCTTAATGCACACTAAGGGGTATATATAGTGGGAGTTGACCTTCTACATCCCGGGATTCCGGGGCCACGTGGCGCCCCCAGCCTGCTTCGCGGGTAAGGTGCTCTAGGAGACGTGTCCCCGGTTTTCAGGGTGAGGGGTCATGATTAGCTCGGTGCCATACTTCTGCAGGGTAGCATACTGTTCGGCCAACTTCCCTCCACGTGTCTTCTTCTTCTTTGCTTGCTCTGCAGGTTGGTGGGACGTCAAGTTGAAACCATATCTCTATTCGGATAGCGTACTGTTCGACCAGCTTCCACGTGTCTCCTTCCCTCGTGACATCCCTGTTTAGGCGAAGCGTCAGCGCGGACCCGGGATGCGCCCTTGGTAGCTCGGGAGTTTCTGATGGCTGTGAGCGCGGGGTTCCAGGTCGGTGTTCCCCGGGTCAAAGGTTGACTCTAAGCTGACTGAATCGAGGAGGGCTTTTCACTAAGATGGGCCTAAATAATTGGGGGTGCTAGGCCCACCTCCAACAATAGCCCCCCCCCCCCCCCAGTTCGGTGGCATGAGGTGTGGTGAATGCATCGAAGTTGATCTGTTGTTAGTTCGGCGCATCTTAGGACGGTCCTTTGAGATTGAGTAGATGAGTGTGGGGCGTTATAGCTTAGATTCGAGCCCTAGCTTATGCGTGTCGGGTTTTCCGAAGATCTGGAGATTGTTGGCGTGTGCTCATCACGCAGGGGAACCGAGGCGACGCTCTACTTTCCGCGTGCACTACTCACGCGCGGGCGTACGAAAGATGCTTCGCGTCTATCGAGGCGTTTCCTGCTTTTGGCGCGGGAAAACGAAGAGGCATCATCAATAGGGTTATGGGGATCGTGCTCCTTCGACACGTGTCCGTACGTCTCTTCGCTGTCCGTCCCCTTTTTTTTATTTAAACCAGCCTTTCTCCTTCGATTCGACTCTTCCGCGCAAACTCATTAAGGTAACTCTTTTCTTCTTCCTCTCTCTGGTTTTGTTGATAATTTCTTTTAAGCTCCTCTCTCTCGACTCGGGGTTTCTTCTTCCTCTCTGTGAAATGGCGTCGATACTTGACGGAATCAGGGTTTAGTCCAGCGGTGAGTCGGCGTCCCGCGACAACCGCAGCGATTCTTCGGGAGAGAGCTCTTCTTCTGGTGGTTCTGAGCGCGCTTCTTCTCCGCGTCGAGGCGAAGACAGTGGGGAACAGCATGTTCCTTCGATTTCGGGGGCCGCTCCGCTGCTTCCCGGGACCCATCTCAGGAAAAAGGCGGTGATAAGGTTCTCCTCTGGTGGTCGTGGTGCTGACCAGGACGGGAGAGAAACCGGGCGTGCTGGCGATCGAGGTGGACGTCGAGGCGGTCGCGGTGGAGGAGCACGAGCGGCCAAGGCGAGGAAGTCTCCCTTGGTTCCTTATGAGTAGGGCGGGTAGCCGACCTGGAGCACTGATAGTTACATAATTTAGCCCATTTTAGCATACATTTTAGTTAGCATTTTGTGACTTATTGCATTCATTTCATTGTTTTTGGTATAGTTTGCATCCATTTTAGAGTTAGTGAGTCTTAGGTTAGTTCTTGCATATGTTTGTGTGCTATGGAGTCTTTTAGGTACCATTTGGAGCTTATGGAAGCATTTTGGAGCTTGGAGGAAGATCATGGGGCAAAATAAACCTGTTTGGAGCAAGAGCTATGCCCAAATATCAAGGAAAATGCAGAGGCCATCCGACGTGCTCTAAAGATCGGCTCAGACAAAGATCTTGAGCTCCGATTTAGCTTCGCGAATCTTCATCAAAGTCGTAGATAATCGAGATACCTTTCTAATGGAGGTGGTTTCAAGTCATTCGGAGCAGCCGTTCAAATGATACGACATATTTAGTGAGCACAGGTCCGTCTGGCATCGATTTGGACTAATGGCAGAAGTCCATCGGTGTGCATCCGACCGATACACCCGACCGATGGAAGTTCTGGAAATCCGACGGATCATATCGGTGCGTTGTATCGGTTGCAGGAGACCGATGGAAGCTCACATCAAGAAGACCATCGGCAGCCTCCCACCGATACACCCGACCGATGCGAAGTTCTGGAAATCCGAGGTTTCCATCGGTGCGATGTATCGGTTGCAGGAGACCGATGTGATTCCTGCGACCCACTTTGCTATTTAGGCCAAAAAACTTGTTATTTGTGAGATATCTCATTTTTAACTTGTAAAAACACTCTTCTTAGAGAGAGTTTGGAGATTTTAAGAGATTCTTGGTGTTTTTATGAAAGTTCTTGTTTCTTTTCATCTATCTATCTATTTCTAATCATCTAACCATGAATCTAAACACCTCCTACATAGGATTTGTTGAGATTATCATGGTTTGTGAGTAGTTTCTTTAGAACTTTGGGTATGGTAGATTAAGATGTTTTCTTGCTAAATCATGATGCTTAGGACTTAGTTTATGAAGAATCCTTACTTGTTAGGTGTGATTAATGCTAGATTAGCCTTGACAAAGTTGATTTAGAACTTAAGGAATTTCATGCCCGGAAGGTGTTCGATGAAATTCCTCAACCAAACTTAGCAAGTGTTTTACATTCCTAGCCTATGGAAATGGATGTCTAGGGTGTTTAATGGTTATTTAGACTTGAGATTAATGCTTGTTGATCATTTAATTGCAAATGGAAGTTTGTTCTCAATTAAGTGATTAGTGAAGTGATTATTTTCATGGAAGTGGATTAGTCTAAATTAGTGATCTAAGGCCTAAGGATTAGCATTGTTTGAGTATCATGGTTTAGCTAGAGAATGTCCAAGTCGATTACCATTACCCGAAGTTCGTTTGCTTATTCTTGTTTAAATCGTTTTTGTTACGTTTTAGTGCAAAACTTGTTAGTCTTTTAATTACATTTGTTATATGCTGGGTTGTTTATTATCATGTCTTTAAATTGATTAGGATCATTAGAAAACCTTTATTCGATTAGCTTAGATTAAGAAGTGTCTCGCATTCTCTGTGTGTTGTTCTCGTGCCTCCTTGTGGATTCGATCCCTAAGTGCTACAATGACATACCATTAGATTGTGGTATTGTGCACAATGGGTTAATTGTGCGAACCGTAAAAAGTTCATTATCAATTTGGCGCCGTTGCCGGGGAGGTTTAGCAATAGCCATAGGGATTAGGACTCTTTTTGAGACTAAGTTTTATTTTTCTTTGTTTACTAATCTTTCCACCTTGTTTGCTCTTATCTCTATAGGTGCATGAACTTTCAAAGGCGAGGTATGAATATGGATCAAGCACCACTTGTTAGAGATGCAAATGAGAATCGAGAAGAGGTTGCTCAAAGGGTTAGAGCACCGAGGTTGATTGGAGCGGGTGATGCTCCCAACGCCCATGGAAATCGCGCCGGTATACATCCACCACCGGTGGAGAGTAATAATTTTGAGATCAAGGCGAGTCTCATTTCCATGGTGCAAGGAAACAAGTTCCACGGTTTACCGGTGGAGGATCCCTTAGACCACTTGGATCAATTCGATCGAATTTGTGGAATGGTCAAGATCAACGGAATTTCCGAGGATGGGTTCAAGCTTCGATTATTTCCATTCTCTCTCGGAGACAAAGCCCACCAATGGGAGAAGAACCTACCTCAAAGATCCATCACTTCTTGGGATCAATGTAAGAAAGCCTTTCTAGCCAAGTTCTTCTCTTCTACAAGAACGTCAAGGTTGAGAAACGAGATCTCGAGCTTCACTCAAAAAGGGAATGAGAGCTTTTGTGAAGCGTGGGAACGATTCAAAGGCTACACAATTCAATGCCCACACCATGGCTTCTCCGAAGAATCGCTCTTAAGCACTCTATACCGAGGAGTTTTCCCCAAGTTTAGGATGCTCCTTGATACCGCAAGCAATGGCAACTTCTTGGGAAAAGAAGTTGATGATGGGTTGGAGCTTGTTGAGAATCTTGCCCAAAGCAATGAGAATTATGGTGAGGATTATGATATAGCTTTGAGAGGAAGTGGAGAATATGAGGACCGAACAAGAAGGGAGATGAAAGCCCTAAATGAGAAGTTAGACAAGGTCTTGGAAGCCACACAAAGGCGAGTGAACTATGTAAGGGATTGCAAAGGTTACCAAGAGGAAGTTCACTTTGTAGGAAACCAAGGCGGTTACAACAAAGACTTCAACTCCAACTTCCCGCAACAAGGGTTTGTTCCTCGAAACCAATTCCAAGGAAACCAAGGTGGTTACCCAAACAAACCATCTTTTGCACTTCAACTTCAACAAGAGCAAGGAAGCAACTCGACACAACAAGATGTCGAAATGAAGGGTATGCTTCAACAACTCTTGACGGGCCAAGCTCATGGAGCAAATGAGTTGAATAAGAAGATGGCCGAGATTCACACTAAGGTGGATTGCTCATACAACGATCTCAACGCAAAATTTGAAGATCTATCCTCTAGAATCAAACACCTGGATCAACAACGCACTCAAGGAGATTCCGATTCTAGTAGACCCATGGAGAAACTAAAGGGCAAAATCGATGCAAACCCAATGGAGTATTGCAATGTTATCCTCTCAAGTGACGAGATTGAAGAAGCTATACGAGAGATCAAGAGAGTTCTCCATGAATCCAAAGACGAAGTCGTAGTGGTTTCTAGCGACAAAGTAGTTGAGAAAAGAGATGTGGAGGCCAAGACAGTTGTGAGGAAAGAGACTTCTTGCATTGAACCTCCTCAACGTGAGCCTAAATCGATTCCCAAGCTTGGAAATCCGGGTAAATTTGTCATCTCTTGCTCCCTTGGTGATTTGAATGTTGATGACGCCATGTGTGATTCGGGATCAAGCGTGAATGTGATGTCACTTGAATTGGTGAAGAGTCTTGGAATCAAGAGCATGAAGCACCACCCATCACACATCACTTTTGGAGATTCTTCTTCTAAGCAACCACTTGGCATTGTTGAAGATTATCCTCTCAAGATCGGAAATTGTCTCATTCCAACCGACTTCATAGTTATGAAGATGAAGCAAACCAGCAAACTCCCCCTCCTCCTTGGAACTCCATTCCTCAATACCACCGGTGCAAGCATGAACTTCCAAAACAAGAAGGTCGTTCTCAAGAACGTGAATGAAAAAGTCTTCTATTCCATGAAGCCCTCCTCCACTAAGCTTTGTGGCACCATTGTTTGTAAGGATGATGAAGCGGAAGTTAAAAAGGTTGAGTATGTGGGAAGTTGTGAGAAGATGAATTTGGTTTCACCCCCAAAAGCTTGTAAAAAGAAGAAAGATTCTCATGAAGAGAAAGCTTTGGGTTATGGTAATGTTGAAGAAGCCTTAGCGCTGGATGGTGTTTGCTTGGAATATCTTTTCCATACCGCTATGGAAAATGAGGTTGAGAGTATAAAGGTTCAAAAGAAGGGTAAGGATACTAAGGCCAAAAAGAAGAAACCCAATGATACCCACCCTCCCACCCTTGTCAAAGGCATGACGAGCAAGCCTAATGCGGTTAGATCATTTTCTCCCAAACTCACCACTATGACCTTGACACCGTGGAGATATGAAGATGGTGTGGTTGAGTACAAGATCAAGTGTAAGGGAAGGTCAAAACCTTTTGCCATGGTTAGAGCAATCATCACACCCGAGCTCAAAGAAAAAGGTCCAACGGGAATTCAAGAGATCATGAGCAAGGTTCTCACACTCAAGCTCGAAGACCCGCCATGGAGTTCCACTACTCCTTCTCTCCAAGCCTAAAACGGTTTGAAACGTCAAGCGTAGCGACGTAAAACAAGCGCTCTTGGGAGGCATTCCCATGACTATCTTTGTATATATTTTCGTTCTTTCTTGTTCCTTTTGATGTTTTTGTTTGATGTTTATAGTTTTCTTGGGTCCAAGGTCGTGGTACTTAACGCATGAATGGGTAGAGCTACAGCACGTCACACTCCTCTCCAATCCAAAGGTATGATCCAAACTCCATTTCATTGTACATACTTTTGCATATTTTTACCTTCTCTTTGATTTGTGTTGCACCGAGACGTTGCAATTCAAGTTCGGGGGAAGAATTTGTGTCTTTTGATATTGTGTTTTGTGATCTTATTTTTCTTTTTGCATATTTGAGTCTCATTCATTCATATAAGTGCATATAAAAACCATTAAAAAAAAAAAAATATTTAGTTGCATTTTGCATGTTTAAGATTGAGTCTAGATGCATATAGGTTTGCATTCACTTGCATTGGGAGAATTATCCATGTAGAATATAAACTTAAGAGCTTGAATTAATGCCCTCGTTAGGAGTTCTTTGATGCATTTGAGTGATCACGAAGTTAAGGATGATCCATGCTTTGATCTTGCGGTTTGAATGTTTTTGTCTTGGTTGAAGCATGCTTTGAATTGAATCTAACTCTATCTACATGAACTCTAATCTTGACTCATAATTATCATGTTTATGTATTGAAAAGTGAATTCATGGATACCATATACATATTTGAGCTATCTTAGCCCTTTTCACCACTCTCTTGTTAGCTCAAATAGCCGTTTCCCATTTTTGGAACGGTTAACCACACCCTTAACTATACTTTTCCTTCAAGCCTTCATTTCTTGTGTGTGTCGTGAGGCCTAATTTTGAATGAACTTAGCAAAAAGTGTTGAGTTTGGAACGACAAGGAGTTGATAGATAGGTTGGTGATTTGGGTGTTGATGTAAAGAAAAGAAAGTGTGGAGAAAGGAAAAGATTGAGAAAAAGGATAGGGGAAAGTAAAAAGTTTGGATTGGTTGGCATGAAAATGTGGAATAGCTCTAGGGGTTGAAAGTATAAGTCTCTATGTGTGTAGAATAAAGAAAGAGCCAAAAGAAAAAAAAAATATATATGGCTAAGGCATCTAAATGATGATTGAGAGACTAGTTATGAAAGTGAAAAAGAGCTAAAAGAAAAAGATGAAGAGCCAATCCATTTGTTGAAAGAGAAGAAGAAAAGAAATGTGGTCTAAGAAGGCAAAATGCCTTGTGATATGGGTAGTTTATAATGGATCTTGATGAGTTTAGAAATAGGAGTGGAGTTCATATTGGGGCATTGGGTAGACGGATGTCATCCTTGTACGCATCAATTGTTCTTTACTCTTAGCATTTTGCCAAAGTTCATTCTTTCGTGAGAGATCCCATTGCATTGGAATACCCACATGATTGAGATTATTTTCATCTCAAAACCTTTTTCCTAAGCCAAATGAGTTCACTTGATTTTTATTAAGCATGATTCACCATTGTACTTAATGAATGTTAAAGAGTTAGAAGATATGATTACTTGTAGATGCTAAGGCTTAGACCAAATTCGTGTAGCAACGAGTATGGCTAAATCTTTTGAAGTAGAGGTTGTTTGTGCATCACATAACTACTACCAAGGGCATTGAATTGAATTCTTTTGTTAATATTCTCGGATATGATATCCCGCATTCCAACCTCTTCTTCGATTTGTTCTTGTTTGTTTGCTTGCGGACAAGCAAAAGGCAAGTTCGGGGGAGTTGATAGTTACATAATTTAGCCCATTTTAGAATACATTTTAGTTAGCATTTTGTGACTTATTGCATTCATTTCATTGTTTTTGGTATAGTTTGCATCCATTTTAGAGTTAGTGAGTCTTAGGTTAGTTCTTGCATATGTTTGTGTGCTATGGAGTCTTTTAGGTACCATTTGGAGCTTATGGAAGCATTTTGGAGCTTGGAGGAAGATCATGGGGCAAAATAAACCTGTTTGGAGCAAGAGCTATGCCCAAATATCAAGGAAAATGCAGAGGCCATCCGACGTGCTCTAAAGATCGGCTCAGACAAAGATCTTGAGCTCCGATTTAGCTTCGCGAATCTTCATCAAAGTCGTAGATAATCGAGATACCTTTCTAATGGAGGTGGTTTCAAGTCATTCGGATTAGCCGTTCAAAAGATACGACATATTTAGTGAGCACAGGTCCGTCTGGCATCGATTTGGACTAATGGCAGAAGTCCATCGGTGTGCATCCGACCGATACACCCGACCGATGGAAGTTCTGGAAATCCGACGGATCATATCGGTGCGTTGTATCGGTTGCAGGAGACCGATGGAAGCTCACATCAAGAAGACCATCGGCAGCCTCCCACCGATACACCCGACCGATGCGAAGTTCTGGAAATCCGAGGTTTCCATCGGTGCGATGTATCGGTTGCAGGAGACCGATGTGATTCCTGCGACCCACTTTGCTATTTAGGCCAAAAAACTTGTTATTTGTGAGATATCTCATTTTTAACTTGTAAAAACACTCTTCTTAGAGAGAGTTTGGAGATTTTAAGAGATTCTTAGTGTTTTTATGAAAGTTCTTGTTTCTTTTCATCTATCTATCTATTTCTAATCATCTAACCATGAATCTAAACACCTCCTACATAGGATTTGTTGAGATTATCATGGTTTGTGAGTAGTTTCTTTAGAACTTTGGGTATGGTAGATTAAGATGTTTTCTTGCTAAATCATGATGCTTAGGACTTAGTTTATGAAGAATCCTTACTTGTTAGGTGTGATTAATGCTAGATTAGCCTTGACAAAGTTGATTTAGAACTTAAGGAATTTCATGCCCGGAAGGTGTTCGATGAAATTCCTCAACCAAACTTAGCAAGTGTTTTACATTCCTAGCCTATGGAAATGGATGTCTAGGGTGTTTAATGGTTATTTAGACTTGAGATTAATGCTTGTTGATCATTTAATTGCAAATGGAAGTTTGTTCTCAATTAAGTGATTAGTGAAGTGATTATTTTCATGGAAGTGGATTAGTCTAAATTAGTGATCTAAGGCCTAAGGATTAGCATTGTTTGAGTACCATGGTTTAGCTAGAGAATGTCCAAGTCGATTACCATTACCCGAAGTTCGTTTGCTTATTCTTGTTTAAATCATTTTCGTTACGTTTTAGTGCAAAACTTGTTAGTCTTTTAATTACATTTGTTATATGCTGGGTTGTTTATTATCATGTCTTTAAATTGATTAGGATCATTAGAAAACCTTTATTCGATTAGCTTAGATTAAGAAGTGTCTCGCATTCTCTGTGTGTTGTTCTCGTGCCTCCTTGTGGATTCGATCCCTAAGTGCTACAATGACATACCATTAGATTGTGGTATTGTGCACAATGGGTTAATTGTGCGAACCGTAAAAAGTTCATTATCAAGCACACCGGAGTCAGTTACCCTGTTGAGGGAGTTATGCGACTTTCCTGCTGCTGCCGAACTCCGACTACCCAGGCCGGACGAGCGTCCGTGGAATCCTCCGGCGGGCTTCGTCTTCTTGTACGAGGGGTTCTTCCTGAAGTGTGGGCTGCGCCTTCCTCTCCCCGAGCTACTCGTCCAATACTGCCGGCGCGGGGTTTGGATTTCTCGCAGATCTGCCCGTCCACGATTCAAATGATGATCGTGCTGCTGACCCTGGGGCGGGAGTGTGATGTGGAAGTGACAGTTCCCATGTTCGAGGCTCTCACTGAGCAGAAGGCGAATCCTGGGATCCCGGGGACCTACTACGCTGCTTTTAAACTTGCGGCGAATATCATCGAGGTTAGCAGTTCGGGGCCTAAGGCTAGCAAGCTGTCCAAGGTCGAGGACTGGTCCTGTAGATACTTCTACATCCGGGCTACCGAAGTGGTTGGACTCGACCCGTCGGCGAGATACACCCGGGATTGGAATTTTTCTCCGGGTAGGGGTTTGTATATCGAACTGCTTTTCTTCTCTTCGGTTTTGTTTTGATTAACGTTGTTTGTTTTGCTTTCAGGTCCTCACTTTTCTAAGTTCAAGTTGCCGGACTACGAGGGTATTCTTGCTGTGTTCAAGACGGTGGGCGATAGAGATTGGAAATCGTTTACCTCGGGAAGAGTAGCAGCTGCGATGGCCGGAGGTCGGTCAATTTTTTTTTTTTTTTTTGGCCGATCTGATGGTTGGCGTTATTGCAGGTCGATCACGATTTGCTATGCCGCTGTATGCGGGTTCGTTCGTTGCGCCGCCACCGCCTGTTATTGAGGTGCCGGTCCGGCGAGAGTCGATACTGCAGGCCCGGGAAGGGGGGTCCGAGGCTGCTCATTCGAAGAAGAGGGCGGCCATAACTGCGGGCGAGAGGGTTGCCAAGAAGAAGAAGCGGACCGAAGTCGCAGGGTCCTCAGCCCCTGGTCGGGAGGATGTCCGACCTGAAGAGTCCGGACATGTGGCCGAGCTCTCCCGCGACCCACCTGCTGAGCAGACTGGTGCCCCTGATACCGAGGTATCAGCCGGAAGCGGGGTGGAGGCAGCCCGTGCTTTGGTGGACGAAGAAGTCGTAGTTCGGGCGACCGAGGACCGCGACACGATCGTCATCGTGGAAGATGCACGGGATCCTGATGCCGTGCAAGGGGCTGAGGGTCGTTGTGGTGACGGAGACGGTGCTTCGGAGGGCTCTGATGCTGAGCCTAGGGACTACAACTTCTACTTTTGTCACGAGGATGGCAACAATCAAATTATCGTGGACAGGGACGAGTGCGCCGAGCTGGCGCAGGCGATGATGTTAGGGCAAAAGCATCCGCACTTCCGGCCATTGGAGATGGCGGAATCCGACGCCTTTCGCGCAGTGGCGCGGTCTGCGGCTCGGGTGAGGGCTTCTCATAGATACAGCTGTTAATTCATGAGAATTTTCGTATTTGTCTTTGCTAACAGCTGGCTTGATGCAGACGATGGCTCTTACTGCCTTTCTCGGGGAGGCTTATGAGAAGCGACTGGCCGAGAAGGACGCGTCGCTTAATTTTCTGAAGATGCGCCAGGAGGCCAGTGAGCAGACCCAGTCGGTTCTTCTCCGCGGGCTTGAGAAGCAGCTGAGGGACGAGAAGGCCCGATCAGGGGCTATGGAGAAGGAGGCGGCGCGAGTACGAGCCCGGGCTTTAGAAGCGGACCACGTTCAGACCAAACTAGAGGCGTAGAGGGCTCGATCTGCCGCGGAGAGGGCTCGATCGGCTGCTTTGGAAGAGGAGCTCGGGCTTTTGAAGGGGGAAAGGGAAACACTCCGCTCTAGGGTTAAAGGGCTGGAGGGTGCTATTGACCGGGCAAAGGCGGCCGTGGCGGCGGAGAGTGAGCGGGTTACAGCAAGGTGGGAGGGGAGGAACCGGAAGTGGACCGCGAAGATGGAGAAGATCCGTGCCCATCTCGCTGGCCGTGACCGGGCTTTAGAGCCTCATCTGCTGTTCAATCAGGTGGTTGGCATAAAGGCATGCCTCAAGAGGATGAAGGCTGAGGATGGGATGTCGGTGCCGTGGTACCGGTACAAGAAGCTGGACGAGGATGAAGGGATCTACGGAGCCCAACTGGACGAGATCGATTTTCCAGACTTGACCCCGGAAGATTTGGGTATCCCTCTAGATCGTACGTCTGGCGTTCAGCTTGAGCGACTTATGCCTGTCGAGGCCCCTTTGGCTCCGAATCCTCGCCGAGGTCCTTCCGAACCGCCCGTCGCGGACCCGGCCTTAGACGTTCATGCACCGGTTGCTGAAGGTGGTGCTACTGCGCCGAGGGTGACAGTTGACGGTCGGGTTCCGGGTGCTACCGTGGAGGCTGCCCAATCAGATCTGCCAGCGCGAGACCCAATCTCGGGTGCTATCTTGGCGGTTGTCAAAGCTGATCCCGTCGCGTTGCCCGTTGAGACCGTGGTTGGGGAAGAGCGGGTCGAGCAACCTTTTCTTGGTGAACACGGAACCAATATGAGGATGGTGGGCTCGGATGATCTAGATGGTACCCGTGCTGACGGGGGTGAAGATTTATCGGCCGAATTGCCTCTGTAGAAGCTTGTTTTTCTCTCTTTTTTTGTAAAGATTAGGCCGTTGGCCATTTATGTAAAATGGCGTTTTATGCCGAACTTGTTTGGTAAATGGATTTGCGGTTTGGAGTTTACTTGTTTGTCTTGCAAATGTTTGGTAAAATAGGTCGCAGACCGTATTCTTTTGTCAACATCGTGCGTGCATGTCGTAGACCGTGCCATTGTGTCTTTGTATCGGGTGCGAGGTATGGCTCGGCTTGAGATACTTAACGCTTATGTATCTTTATATATTTTTTGTTATTGCGAGGTGTAGCTCGGCTTAAGGCACTTAAGGCTTGTGTACCTTCTTTTTTTGGTGCGAGTGGCGAGCTCGGCTTTAAGACACTTAGTGCTTGTGTGTCTGGTAGAGGTGCGAGCCTTGAGCTCGGCTTTAGTACTTATAGCTTGTGTACTGTGTTAGTGCGAGTATTGGAGCTCGGCTTTAGCACTTATAGTTTGTGTGCTGGGGAGTGTGAGAATTGTAGCTCGGTCCCCTTTTCTTCTTTCTTGGCTTTGGAATAAAGTCGTGGACCTTATTCTCTCCCCCCCTTTTCGTGTTTTTTTTTTGGGGATCTTGAAAAGATTTTATTAGATTTATAGCTGAGCCCTGGTTAGGGGTTGCCTACGTACCCTTTAGTAGAATGGATCAAACCAATCGTAGTTCGTTTGCTTACAAAGATAGAAAGCGGAGCGGAGCCCGGGGGCCTAATAATAGAAGCGTTTTAGGTTTATCGAGTTCCAAGAGCGCGGGATTGCGTCGCCGTTCATCGTGACTAGCTCGTAGACGCCGGGCTTCACGATCTTGGAGATGAGGTAGGAGCCTTCCCAATTGGCACCGAGCTTGCCTGCGTTTAGCTCGGCGGTGTTTTCGAAGACCTTGCACAGAACCAGGTTGCCCTCGGCAAAGAACCTGCCTCGGACCTTCTTGTTGTAATACTTGGAGGCTAGCTGTTGATAGTTCTGGATCCGGAGGAGGGACTGGTCCCGTTGTTCCTCGAGAAAATCCAGCTCGCTCAACTGCACGGCGTCGTTCAGGTCGGCCTGCTGGGTGAGCATAGCGCGGCGAGGAGTGGGGAGCCCGACTTCGGATGGAGCCATCGCTTCCATACCATGAGAGAGGCTGAATGGTGTGCGACCTGTCGCCATCCTCGGCGTTGTGCGATGGGACCAGAGAACTCCATCTAGCTCGTCGGCCCAGGAGCCTTTCTTGTCGTTTAGTCGTTTTTTAAGGCCGTGGAGAATGGTCTTGTTGGTGGCTTCGGCCTGTCCGTTTCCTTGTGGATATCTCGGGGTGGACTTACTCAGTCTGATCTTCCACTTTGCGCAGAAGTCTTCGAAGAGGACCGACGTGAACAGGGCACCGTTGTCGGTCACGATCTCGTAAGGCAGACCGTGCCGGCAGATGATGAACTTCCAGACGAACTTTCGGACGTCCTCCGCCGTGATCGTGGCGTAAGCTTTGGCTTCAACCCATTTGGTGAAGAAGTCGGTCATCACTAGGATGAAGCGCTTTTGACGAGATCGGGGAAGGGGCCCGACTATATCCATGGCCCATCGCATGAATGGGTAGGGTGCCACCGCAGTGGTAAGGAGTTCGGTAGGACAGTGAATGAGTGGACCGTGGCGTTGACATTTATCGCACCGGGCTGCGAACTTTTTGCAATCCTGAAGCATTGTTGGCCAGTAGTGTCCTTGGTTTCGTATTCGCAGGGCGAGAGCCCGGCCGCTGGAGTGGTTTCTGTCTGAGCCTTCGTGCATCTCTTTCATTAAGTCAATGGTTTCTTGCCCGTGGAGGCAGCTGAGCAGGGTCCCCGAGGCGCTCCATCGGAACAGATTGCCGTCCAACATCGTGTATCGGGCGCATTTCTTCCTTAGCCGGCGGGTGGCCCATCGATCTGGGGGGTGGACGCCGTCTGCTATGTACAGCAGTATGTCGACTCGCCAATCTGGTAGTTCGGGCTCGGCTGGAGGTGTTGGCAGATTTTCGGGAGGCGGGATGTCCTCGTCGAGGTCTGCTATCTGGGGATTGATCAGGTAGGCCCCTTTTGGTAGCTCGATGCTAGGGAAGTCGATACTTTCAACCGGGATCACCCGTCGGTGAGCTGGGGCCGAAGTGGAGGCCAGTGCTGCGAGGGCGTCTGCGGAAGTGTTATCACCTCGGGGGATCTTCGTCAGGGTGAACTCGGAGAAATCTGCGGCCAAGCCTTGGGTCACCTTGAGGTAAGCATCCATGCGATCATTATTGGCCTCGTATTCCCTGCTGAATTGATTGGCGACGAGCTGGGAGTCGCAGTAGGCTCGGATTTTCTTCGCGCCGACCACCTTTGACAGGCGCAGGCCGGCAATTAGAGCTTCGTATTCGGCTTCGTTGTTTGACGCTGGGAAGGCCAGACGGAAAGACTGCTCGAGGATCTCCTTGGTCGGGGACTCGAGGCGTATGCCGATGCCGGAGCCGTGTTTGGAAGCCGACACGTCGACATGCAGGCTCCACACCTCGGGGACTTCGTCGATCGTTAGCTCGGGTACCAATTCAACTAGGAAATCGGCCAGGACTTGAGATTTGACCGCGGTCCGCCCTCGGTATTCGATCTCATACTCACTCAGCTCAACTGCCCACTTCATTATTCGGCCAGATCGGTTTGGGGTGTGGAGGATGGTTCTGAGGGGGTAGGTGCTTAGGACGGCGATCGTGTGGGATTGAAAATAAGTCCGGAGTTTTCTGGCTGCGACGACTACTGCCAGGGCGAGTTTCTCCAAAGTTGGGTACCTGCTCTCCGCGTCGTCCAGAGATTTACTGACATAAGAGATGGGCTTTTGGTCGCCCCGGTCTTCTCGTACTAGTACCCCGCTGACCGCCGATGCAGACACGGCGATATAGAGGTAGAGGGTATCGCCTTCTTCGGGTTTGGACAGGACGGGAGGAGTGGATATGTACTCCTTTAACTCCTGGAGGGCTCTCTCGCACTTGTCGTCCCACTCGAATCGTTTGTTAGCTCGGAGCAATTGATAGAATGGTAGACATCTGTCGGTTGAACGAGAAATAAACCGGTTAAGCGCGGCGATTCTCCCGGTGAGTCGCTGTACTTGGCGCGTGCTTTCTGGGGATTTGAGGTCGGTGATGGCTCGGATCTGCTTGGAGTTAGCTTCGATCCCGCGCTGGATGATGATATATCCGAGGAATTCGCCCGACGTGACGACGAAAGAACACTTGGCTGGGTTCAGCTTCATGTTGTATTCGTTCAACGTCCGGAAGCAGGATCGGAGATGAGTGACGTGGTCGATCGCTACTAGGGACTTTACCAGCATGTCGTCTATGTATACGTCCATAGTGCGGCCGATTTGATCGGCGAACATCTTGTTGACGAGCCGTTGGTAGGTGGCTCCGGCGTTTTTGAGTCCGAAGGGCATCACCTTGTAGCAGTATATCCCCCGGTCCGTGATGAACGCGGTTTTCTCCTGGTCGTCGGGGTGCATAGGGATCTGGTTCCCGGCGGTGGCTTCGACGACTTGGTCGATTCGGGGGAGGGGAAAGCTGTCTTTTGGGCACCCCTTGTTGAGGTCGGTGAAATCTACGCAGACCCTCCATTTCTCGTTCTTTTTCTTGACTACTACCGGGTTGGCTAGCCAGTTTGGGTATTTGACCTCGGCGATTGAGCCGGCTGCGGTCAGCCTTTCTACCTCGTCATTGACGGCCTGTGCTCGCTCGGGGCCTAGCTTTCACCGCTTCTGCTTGATTGGTCTGAAGGTCGGGTCCACGTTGAGCTCATGGCTGCATGTCACCGGGTCGATGTCGGGCATATCGCCGGTTGACCAGGCGAAGGTGGAGACGTTCTGCCCCAGGAACTTGACCAGTTCTTTCTTGATGCTCTCTTCAAGGTCGGTTCCGATGCCAACGCAACGGGTGGGGTCGCGCGGATCGATGTTGATCTGGGCGATGAGGTCCCGACCTGGGAGATCCTGGGTATTTGGCTCACCGGGCTGATGCGCGTTGATGGTCAAGCAGGCCGGCGCGGCGTGACGCAGTTTATGCTCAATGGCGAAACAGGCACGAGAGATCCTCTGGTTTCTCCTAAGAGTATACGTCCCGGCCTGGTTGGGGAACTTGAGGCATTGATGGTACGTCGAAGTAACCGCTTTCATCGAGTGCAGCCAAGGGGTTCCGAGAATGATGTTGTAGATCGGGGTGGTATCGAAGACCACGAACTTGACGATTTTTGTGACCCGGCCTACGTAGACCGGTAATTCGATGGTGCCGATTCCGTTGACGGTGTCTCCGGCGAAGCCTGTTAGCGGGATGGAGTGCGTCTTGATTGCGGCTCCATTTAGATTCATCCTAGCGAGGGTATATTTGAAGATGAGATCGACCGAGCTACCCGTATCGACGAGGACCCGGTTGACGTCGCAGTCGGCTACATGGACTTGTACGACAAGGGGATCATTGTGGGGTTGGTAGACCCCGGCCGCGTCGGCCTCGGTGAAACATATCCCCCTTTTACTTGTGTCCTGCGCATCGATCTCCGGGCCAGAGTGCCATTTCAGGGAGGCGTCGGTCTTCCTCTCATGACGCTTTATGGACCGTACTGAATCGTTACACGAGAGGAGACCTCCCATGATCATCCCTATCAAAGTCCACGCCGGGGGAGGCGACCTGCCCCTTTCCTGGTCTCGCGAGGGGGATCACCGGCGACGATCGTCGTTCTGGGCGCGGTTATCAGACCTAGCCCGGCTGTCCTCGCGGCCTCGATTATCGTGCTGTTGGATTCGATCGCTGTCACGGGCCCGCGGATGCAACCGCTCTGGTACGTGGATTTCCCCCCTTTGGAATTGATTCAGCAGGACTTCGTGGAGTGCGCGGCATTGTGAGGTCGAATGCCCCTTTCTCTGGTGAAAGTCGCAGAAGGTCGTCCTGTCGTACTGCTCATCTGGTCGGGGCTCTTTGTCTTTTGGCTCGTCGGGACGCCGATCCTGCTGGTTGGGGTCTCGCACATACTTGTTCCAGGGCAATTTTGACGCGGGGTTGGAGAGAGGAGCTGGGTCGCGCATATAGAGGACGGCGGGCGATTCGTTGACGAGGAATGCGGCGGCCTGCTTTCCTTTGCTGCGTTGATATTCGTCATCGTAGTGTTGACAATGCTCTTGATACCCGTCTTGGGGTCGCTCCTTTGGGACTGGGGCCTTGTGCGAGGCGCTGTTCTTTGACTCGGCTGCCTTTTCCTCCTCGAGCTCAACGAAGAGTCCGGCGCGGTGTAAAGCGTCTTCCAACGAGCGCGGTTTGTTGAGCTTCATGTCGTCTTTGAAGGCCGAATCGGCCCGCAAGCCCTTCCTCAGAGCGGGGAGAGCTGAATCGTCCGTCACGTTGCTTTGTGAGGCCGTGGCTTTGAAGCGCTTGATGAAGGACCTGAGCGACTCCTTTGCTCCTTGGTTCAATGCCCAGAGGTCTGCGCTGGACGCGGACTGTCTGATGTAGATGGAGTAGTGCTCGAGGAAGATGGTCGAAAGATCTCTGAAGCTGTCTATGGAGTGTGTCTTTAGCCGAGAGAACCATGTGAGGGCCGGGCCGGTGAGGTTCTCTACGAAGAGCTGGCAGTGGGCGGCTTCACGCTCGTCCGGAGAGAAGTGGGCGCGGCCCATGGCAATGGTGAACGCCGTTAGATACTGGGCCGGGTCGGTGTTGCCCGCGTAGGGCTGGAGTTTGAGCTTTCCGAGATGCTGGAGCGGGACGGAGGCGATCCGGCGAGTGAACGGCGTGTTTTGCGTCTCTCTGAGGACGTGTTCTATTTCTGGGGCCGCGCTGGTGGCCTGATGAATTTTGGAGGACATTGCACGGATTGTTTCCTTCATGGCTTCAAATTCGGCGTCCCTGACGCGCTCCAAGCTGGATCGTTGAAGGTGAGCTTCGTCACCCGGGGAGCCGCCTGTTGCCAGGACAAAACGTTCGCCCGGACCTTCGGACCCTGACGGCGAGTCACCGAATAGATTTCTCCGGATTCGCGGAGTATCTCCCCGAGAAGCTGGTTCTCTAAGGTGGACGCCGGGGGATCCGGTGTTGCCTGACCGGTCGCGGGAGGCTGCTAGTGTGGCAAACCGTTGATCGGTAGCTCGCGTAAGCTCATCTATTCTGGGGAGCAGGGTCTGCATCATGGCGGACAGAGTGGGCTGGTCTTCCGGCTGCCCGGCCGGCGTTCGGGGCGTGTTTTGGGTGGCAGAGCCGTCAAGAGGAGTGGGCGCCGGAGCCGGGGGTGGAGTTCCGAGGGACTGCTCTGGAGGGATTGGTTGGTCGGTCGTCGCCTGAGCTGATGGTGGGGCGGCCGCTGTTGCTTGAGTCGACGGCGAGGCCGTTGTTTGGGCCGGGGTCTCCTGTTCCGATAGTACTCTTGGAGGCGGGATCGCCATTGCTGTTGCGGCTGATGTCGTGGTTGAACTGCTCCTTGCGTATAGAAAAATCTCCAAACTCCCCTCTTTCTAGCGCCAATTGTTAATCCAGAAGATCACTGAAGTTGTTTAGAGGTTGATTAGGGAGTAGAGAGGCGAGATTTCCGTTAAATATAACGAGTTAACCAAAACTTATAGCAGACCGTGTATTATGATGAACAGGTCGGGAACCGTATTCTTTGTATTAATGATGAAAAGAGGCGAACGATTTAGATTTACGAACTAATTCCGACGGGAATTCAGTTCGGCGTTCTAAATGGCGCTGCCTTGTTACAAATGAGAGAGATCGGGCCTATTTTGTAGAGAATGAGATCCAAAAGTCTCCCCTTTTATGCACACTAAATGGTATATATAGTAGAAGTTGACCTTCTAAATTATTATTTTAATTTAAAATTCAACCAATTGGATATTTCCTAAATTTAATAATTCCTAGATTTTAGATCCATATAACAAATAATTAAGAATTTACGGACTACTCTATGTTTTGTCGGTGTTAGGCCCGTCTTCGAGTTTGGTACTGGTCGGCCGCATCAGGATACACCGCATCGCATTACAAACTTTAAATATTTATAAAAATGAGGCCGATCGATACTTCGCATTTAAAAAATGTTAATCTTCTCATTCAGTGTATCATTAACAAAAAATCTCTCCACGAATCACATAATCACTCACATAAATTAAACCCACCGACGATGATTCTTCTTCTTCTTCTTCGGGTAGGTCATCCAATACGACATCGTTCGCACTAGCAAATGTTTTTTTTCCCCTTCAAACGGAAGTGACGGTGCAGTTATTCGTGAGGGCAATATGTTTACTGAGTTTCTTGTGTTCGAAGTTAATCAAACACACGATTCTCTTGTAGAACTTTGGCTGAACTAATTTCCCCAACACGTAAGCCCGAGATCTAACAGTGAAGTTCAGCCTCATCGGCACCGGAGCAGGAGGTGCCGGTGGATCGACGGTCACGATGGGTCCTTTCTTCTTCTTGGTTTTTGTTGGAATTGGTGCAGGAGGTGGTGGTGGAACTAAAGTAGAACCACTTCCGTAGAGAGGAATCTTGTCTCCAATCACATTCACCACCACTGTTCTTTGGCTTTTCCTCGACTGATAAAATTTTTTAACCTGTAGAAGTAAAACCAAAAAAAAAAGTCTAAATCGGAAGTGTATCAAAAGTCAAAACCAAACTTAATTTTGAGACCAAACGGTAAGAATATTTTTTTTATGTTGAATAAACCGAAGTTTGTGCTACAAAACTGGATCAATCTTCCATAAAATTTAATATCTACCAAAAATACATTTTAGTATACTAAAAAATGTAAAATTAATCAAAGTTTACAATTTTAATACTTTTTTTTGTTTATCAAAAAAGTCAAAATCGGATGTGTGTCAAACCAAACTTAATTTTAAGACCAAACGGTAAGAATATTTTTATACTGAATAAATCGAATTGTGCAACGAGACTGGATCAATCTTTTAAAAGATTTAATATCTACCAAATATACATTTTAGTATACTAAAAAATGTAGAATTAATCAAAGTTTACAATTTTATTAATTGTTTTTTTTTTGTTTTTATCAAAAACCAAAAACTGAGCCAAACAATATTTTCTTACATTAAAAATATGTAAAACTTATTATTTTATTAATTGTTTTTCATCAAAAGCCAAACCAAACCTAACTAAACAACATTCGGTTTTAGTTTGGTTATAGTAAAATTTTCAAAACACAAAATCGAATGTGCCTCCTGACCAACCCATGTGATGGTAGCAATTAACAACCGACAACATTGATCAAAGACAAATCGAAAACCAAACCAAAACCGAATATTTACCAACCTGAACCGGAAATATTCGGTTCTCCATTTTCCAAACCGGGAAAAAAACCAAAAATAAGCCAATGTCCAACAAAAGTCATCTGGTGATAGCAACATACAAGATTGATGAACATGAATTTTAGACACATTTTAAAGAAGTTCAGATTTTTATACTTACAGTTCCAGAACCGATTGTGATCTGAGAGAAACTAAGATCAATCGGAGAAGAAGTGACATGGACACCAAAGAAAGTGCCTGTGTTACGGTACATCATTCTCAGTGTCGCGTTCATCGTGATCATGTCGGTTCCTATTCCTCCAGCATCTTGTCCTGCTTGAACCTTAAGTTGCTCAAATGTTATGCTCTGCAAATTCGATTCCATCAAATCCGATTTTCGATCTAAGATCCGATCTGAGTTATTAGAGTATGAAGAAGTTTCTAATCTTGATCTTGCAAGAATCTAATCGATTCACTAACCTTGACTAAGATCTTTGGTTTCTGAGGTTTAGCAGATGCATAAAGAATCAAAGAGAAGAACGCGAAGAGCAAGGAGAATCCAACAATGAAAGCTAAAACATAGCATCGGCGAGGCAAACCTTCTTCTTCTCTGTCTCCATCATGGAGCAAACCTTCTTCTTCAATCATTGCGAAGTTCTTGTCTCCGACTTGTGGCTTGCGCTTAGAGCCGTTGATCTTGGAGAAGCGACTAGAGGAAGAGTGAGAATGTGGAGGAGATCCCATCGGGCTGAGAACAGGCGTCGAGTGGAACGATGTTGCGGTTTTCTCTCCATCGTGGGAGTCACGTGACGGAGATTGCACGAAGTATGCTTGTCGACGGGGAGATCTAGTAGGCGATGAAGCCGCGAGGCTCGTTACCTCTGAGTCCGTCTTGGCGTGCATCTTGAGATTCAGGAAATGGAAGAAGAAGAAGGAGAGGAAGACGAAAGGGGAGAGTTGTGTGTTTTATCACTTTATGTATTGAATGGTTTAGTCAATGAGTGGATTTGCTTTTTTTTCAAACCGATTGGTAATCAAAATTGGGTGAATTAGCCCAATATCCAATTGAAGCCCCAAAATTAAGCATATAGCACCCAATATCTATAAATTAAGTCAATAACCATTACACAACCCAAAATGACAAATTTGCCCTTTTTAGCATTTCGGAAATGGAAGGAGAGAATCATTTCACGTTGCTCTTATCTCACGTTGCTAGCTTTAAACATTCTTGAATTCTACAGTTTTTGTTTTACTCTGGTACACCAACTTGGGAATAAAGCTCGAGTATATAACTGATGGGGAAGTCGTGGTTCAATAGGATTAAGCTTCAACGTCTTCTTGAAACTCGAAGAACTTAGCTTGAGAGAGAGTGAGCAATGGCCTATATATGCCCAAGGCTGTTATATCATCTCCCTCTTGTGACACATCAGCCAAGGAAAAAAAAACCTAATTCAAATTTCTAGAAACATAAATTCATTCAGAAAACCTAAGCGGCATCAAAAGATTGAATACAAAACCTAAGCGACATCAAAAGTTTCCGGTTTGCTACAGACTCGTCACAAGATGGCATCGACTGATTTGCATTCAAATTGATTTTATCGACCGAATTTTCCGACAAATGATGAAGCTGCAAGGGGGACTTCTTCAATGGAGTCGAAACAGCCTAATTCCGTCGATTAACACGGCAATTAATAAAACCCATCTCTCTATCTCCGTCTGTGTCGTCGAGCGGAACAACCAGCTGACGGCGAGGGAGAGGCGGCATCTCCGGAACGAACGGCGGGATAGCGAGAAGAAGTCGAGGAATGTCTGATTAAGAAACCGAAGAAACAGTATGCGTCCTGGACGGAGGATCTTAATCAGGACACTTTGGGAAAAATCTAAATAGTTGTTGATTGGTATGTGTAAAAGTTGTTTGAAAATCTTAACTTCCCTAAAATTGACTTCATGTTTTTTCTTTCTTAAACTGGAATTGGTTTATTGTGTGATCTTGAGTTTGGATTGTGGACAATGAGGCATCTGAGATAATTGTTGAGCAAATCTTTGAGTTTTTCCGAAATATTATGAACAATGAATTCAACAAACATAGAGGAAGTTGAGAAAGTTCATTAATTGATGTTGAAAAAAGTGACTTTCGAATTTCATGTTTCAGGTTTTATGCTCGTGCTGTTCAGGTGAAGAGAAAGCTAAAGAACGGTACTTTATCTGTTAAACCGAAACCCGTGTTGTATATTAAACAAAGAGATCCATGACTCCATAAGAGAGTGTGATGGAGTCGGAGGTTTCATAGGTTCAAAAGTTGGATACACGTGAGTATTATCACTCTCACTCTCTATGTGTGTGTAATAGTCTGTGAGTTGGTTTGTATATGCATTTTTGCAGCAAGAGACATATTAATAAACCGAGACCGGTAGACGACAGTGATTTGGAAGCCATTTTAAAACAAGCAAAAGAAGAACAAGAGAAAGCAGACAGTGAGTTCGAGGAGGCACAACGAGCTGAAGAAGAAGTGAGTATAGCCTCGCGGAAACTTCTCGCATCTAATTAAGATGTTATGGAGGTTGTAGAATCTCTCCCAGAAACTAAACCGAAAAGAGCCCCGAGAAAAGCTTCTCTTGCTACTGAAACAAAGGATCCAAAGGGGAAGAAGAAGAAGCTTGCTGCTGGTTCTACAGTTCGAGTTCTATCAGGGACGTTTGCGAATTTGTTGGCAATCTTAAGAAACTGAACCGTAAAACCGCAAAGGTAGCTCCTTGTGTGAATAAAAAAAGCTGATTAATTTTCACAAATGTGTTTGTTAAGATGTCTATTTTTGTATGGTTGCAGGAAACAGTGGCATTTGCTCTGCACACACCATCTAATTTCGGTATTCAATCTGAAATCATCTGCAACCTTGATATTTTATTTGACCCAAGTATGAAATAAGTTTGTGCTTCGATCGATCTCAATTTGATTTAAGGAATCTCAATTGACCTCTTTCTAAGGTTGTGCTTTGATCTGATTTGACCCAAGACGGACAATTTTAGACGGAAGAATTTAATCTTGTTTTAATTATATCTTCCATCCTTTTGGTTTGGTTTCCGGAAATTTGATGCTCACTTGGCTCTGAACAATTCCCAAATCGCGAAAGAGGTACATACTTACATTAACACTATTGTATATATGTTCTTTGTTAATATGACTTAATTAGGGTCTACTCTCATGTGGTTTGTTTTATTCGTCTTACTACTAATTTTGATTGTTCTTCAATATTCAATTTATAAGATTGGAACCGTAAGTGTCTTGGATTTCACCTTATTCTTCCTCTTCCTCATTTATCAGATATTTTTAAGATTTTCATGTTTTAGATGGCATATGATGAGGGTATTTTTTGGATGGACAGTGAAATAAGTTAGAATTTGCAACATATAATTCTGAAAATTTGTCATTGTCGCCAAAATCTCATCCTCTTTTTCCTGATTTCAGCATAAAGGCTCCCACTGGTGGCAACCAATAGCTAGGATTGCATTTAGGCATGTGCGACTGACACACTCAGGGAAGCATATATATTTGTGTAAGGAGGGTAAAACCCTTTAACTTCTCCAAACATAATTTTTGGTTCAGATTTTGACTCTAGGCAGATCCATGTTACTGATATGTAATTCAGTTTTCTCCAGATGTTAGTAGTAAGTGATATAAATATTTATCATTTTCTTTCTAGATTCTCTTAAATGAAACGAGTTTATAGATTTTGGTTTTTTTCATAGGAGTTAAAAACAGCAACATAACCATTTCCTTTCTAGATTCCTATTCAAGTTTGTTTTGTTTAACTCTTTTTAACTCCTATGAAAAAATGTTATGTTGCTGTTTTTAATTTTAATTTGGAAGAATAATTATAGTGGCCAGTGGTTGAGTTCAAATGGGAGATCTAGATAAAGAGTGATTGTTTAAGAATTATTACATGTCGACAAGTACAAGTGAATTTTTTTGTCGTCTGTAAAAATGTTATGGACGTATCAAATCAAACACCGAACTTTATTACCAAAGTTTTCAATTATGTAACGGAATAATAAAAAAAAAATCCAAAAAAACAAAATAGCTGATACATTAGATTAAAAAATATTAATTGAAAAATAAATCGGTATGTATACACGGGTATTCATCTAGTATTAATTAAAGAGTAGCTGCCTTAGCTTTACCGATCTGATATTCTGATGTAATTATCTGCATAGAAATCATGTTTAAGTTCAACCATCCTAATTACGACTTACGACTTACGACTTACGACTTACGACCTTCCTGATGGCCACTAAGCTCCAGTATACGTTTATTAAAGTTTTCTGCTTCATATGTATGACTCATTTACTTCACTTATTTTGCCACAAATGTGAGAGGTTCCTGTTGGACCAATTTTTTTTAATAAAGTCTAATAGGGTTTATTAAAATTTGAGTGTGAAGAAAAATGGAAGGACATGTCATTTGTCCCACATTGGAAGTTTAGAAAATTTTGGAGTAGTATAAATAAGGAAAAAGTTATAACTTTATTGAAAATATATATGTGTGATAGAGAAGGAAGGAGGCTCCACGCGCCGCCGCTGCCAAGCCGAGCCGGGCTCGGGTTTGTGCGTGGGTCGTGGTTTGTGGGCTCTCCCATTAAAGAGTTCTTTTTGGGCCAAATTTGTATGAGTGTTTTGTCAACAATTTTCGTTGACTAAACAAGTCAAACTTTGACTTTGCGTTTTTGATCAAGTCAAATGGATATTCAGATTTTATTCCTTGTCCATTTCTTATCTCTACGCAACGAAGACCGAGTTTTCTGTCCAATGTTCCCATGATCTCTGCGCGACTCAATCCACGATATTGCGAGATCTTCTCGGATTCCACAGAGTCACCTCTATCTTCCTTTGCTTTAAAATCGTGAGTAACTCTCCATTTTTTACACAGACGAAAAAACTCAAGCTTTTCATTCTTCGAAAATATCCAGCAATCTCTCTCATTTCTTTTACGTAAGTTTCTTCAAGAGTATCATAGAGTAGAAGTTTGTTTAGGTCCGTGTTTCGAGTGTCTGTGAAACCGGATATTAGTGGATGTATCATGCGGCTCTTGAATCATCGATTCCCGTCACAATGCGGGTGATTCAAAGAGTTACGGAAAGAGATTCATTATCTCGCCTCCAATCGGTATCTCTTACCGTAACGTCGTTTATATAATTCTCGTATTTTAATCACATTATCCGTAGTGCTAATTTTAACTCCTACAATCGTAACTCTTTGAATCCGTTTTTGTTATATAAACAATTGAACAGATTGTTATACGAGTCTATATATAAAGGTCTCGAAGATTGCGATTGCTACTGCTTAACTTTTGCGAACGTTTAAGAAACGATCTCTCTTTCGAGATTCGAATTCGAACGCATTATGGTCGTTCAGAATGGATCACGAAAACAACAACGCCTCGCACGTGTCTACGGTCGTCGAGAATTCCACCATTGGAGTTACATGAGTGAAGTTTGCAAACGCCTTCACTGTCGTGACCAATACTGAACATATCCAGTTTAGGAATTTCCCAGCATTGACTGTCGCCATCCCTGCTCCGATTGCTGCTACTGTTCAAACCGCAGTCATTGAACAGTTTCAGAGGGTGCAAATGCCATCTGCGAATCCAGCAGGCGTCCTACCTGACAAGTTCGATGGGACCGCCTTCAAGATGTGGCAGAAGAAGATGTTCTTCTATCTGGCCACCCTCAAGTTGGAAAAGTATACCCGTGAAGAGAAACCCATTCTCCCAGCGGACAATACTGATCCTCGCGCGCTTGCGAGCAAGCTCGCATGGGAACACATAGATTTTCTGTTCAAATGATATATCCATAATCGCCTTGCTGATGCATTGTTCAACGTGTACAACAATGTTGAAACGTCTAAATACACGTGGGACTCTCTAGACAAGAAATATTTCACAGAAGATGCTAGATCTCAGAAATACGCTATGGCCAAATTTCAAGATTACAAAATGGTGGACTTGCAGCCATTAATGGAGCAAGTCGGAGAGTTGCAAATAATTCTTCACGAGATACACGATGAGGGAATGAGACTATGCGAGACCTATCAGGTTTGCATGTGTCATTGAGAAGCTCCTTCCTGGCTGGACGGACTTCAAAAATTACCTCAAGCTGAAGAGGAAGTGGATGAGTCTCGAAGACTTAACCATAAAGCTCCGTATCGAGTCAACGGATCGAAGAAACATTGGAGTAGGTGTGGAAATTCTCAAACCCAACGCGAATATGGTGGAGCACCAAAACAATAAGCAAGAAAAATGGCAAAAAAGGGCGCCAAGACAAAGTAAAATGCAAAATTCTACCAAAGAACTCTCAGAAGTTCAAAAATAAGAAATTTGGTGGTGAGAGCTCTCAGAAGTTCACTGGAACCTGTCATAACTGTGGCAAGACTAGCCATAAGTCTTTTGAGTGTCGCAGCATAAAGGCTCCAAAGAAAAATGAGGCCAACCTGACTGAAGATGATCTGTGTGCGGTGGTCACAGAAGTAAACATGGATGTGGAGAATCCTAGAACGTGGTGGTATGACACTGGTGCAACCACTCATATCTGCACTGACAGAAGCCAGTTCTCCACCTACATAACGAATAAGACTGACATTCACCTGCTGATGGGAAATGTGTCTCAATACAAGATTGAAGGCATCGACAATGTGGTGTTGAAGATGACTTCATGCAAGGAAGTCACTCTGACCAACGTGAAACATGTGCCAGATATGAGGAAGAACTTGATCTCTGGGACTAAGATCATTAAGCATGGATTCGTAGAACCATGGAGTCTGACCAGCTGATCTTAAGGAAACATGGGGTTTTTATTGGGAAGGGTTTTGTTAAGGACGATATGATCAAAATGTGTGAAATGACAGTCGTAAAAAATGATGTAACCTCTTCCAGTTCAATTAATAAGAATGCATCTTCTTACCTGGTTGAGTCTTTCGATATGTGGCATGAACGATTAGTGTTAGAGGGGGATTTAGCACCCCCGGTTTAACTCGGTTCGAACCGAGATCGGTATCGGTTTATGATGGTTCGGACAAGAGGAAGACGGACTTGGGTTTGTCGGGCCGAACTCTAAAAAGCCCAAGACAAAGCCCGTTCGTTTACTACCAAAATTGATGACCCAACAAGGGCCCAGTCCGATATAATACGATAGAAACCGACTTCCGAGATATACGGAAGATTTCCTTATCTCGGAAGAGATTCGGAATATTTCCTAATCGAGCTTGGAGAAGGAAATATTCCCTCAAGCAGCCGACTCAAAATCCTATAAATAAGGGAGAGACAAGCTGGAAGAGGCCATCCACAATCATCTGAGAGACAGAAGAACGGAGAGAGAGCTTCATCAAGCACCGATCTCAAAGTTCTTTAGTCTCCTTAGTTCTTTTTCATCTAAACTCCGCTGTAACGCCGAATTCAATCAATAAAACGAGTTTCCGATCAAAGTTCTCTGTTTTTCTCCTTGTGTGATTTACGAATCAACAATTGGCGTCGTCTGTGGGGAACGTGATAAAACAGAACTTTCAGATCTCGATTGATTGAGTTCGGCAATGACAAACCCATTAGATATTCCAGCAGTCATCAGCGACGACATCAATCGGACAAACAACGGGACCGTCCCGAAGGATACCGACCTGATACCTACCGGAGAGGACAGTCCTCCGAACCCTCCGGAGGTCACGCCAATAACTCCGACGTTAGCAGATCCAACCACGCTTCTAGAGGCCATGGCAGCTCAACTCACGGAAATCTCCAAGAGGAACGAAGAGCGGTTCGAATCTCTACTAGCCTCACAAGCCAAACTCAGAAACTGGATCGGAATATTCGACCAAAACCGATCACCCCTAAAAACGATCTTCGTCGGAACCTTTTGCCCGAGCTTAACGGTGCCCAAAATCCAAACACGGCAGACTTACCAACGAAAAGATCCACGGCCAATCCGGGAACCCACATCACCGATTAAGTTCCATAGGCCTGGAGTTCGAAGACGTCAGAGCTCAGCTTCAAGATATCCGATCCAGAGTCCATCAAGCTACGAGCTCAGCACCATAGATCGATCGAGCCGTCCAGGAAACACAAAAGACACCGTTCCCAGATCAGGTCATCAATACTCCAGTCCGGCGCCTGGACAGAGTTAAGATTACCCCATACGACGGACATACTGACCCGCGTCACTTCCTGACCTCGTTCGTAATCATGATGAACCGATTTCGCTTCTTTAACATGGAAGAAAAAGACGCAGCCATGTGTCAGCTGTTCGTAGAAAATCTTTGCGGAACCGCACTCGACAGGTTCTCACAACTCGACACAAACTCGATCAACAACTACAACGAGGTCACAACAAAATTCCTCAAACGCTTTACCATGTTCATGAAACAAAAAACAAGGAATGCCGACCTCTGGGCACTCGAGCAAAAAAAGCGACGAACCTCTATGCAGTTTCATGAACCGCTTCAAAGATGTGGTATCTCCTTGCACAATCGACGATGAAGCCGCGATAGAAGCCCTTTACAAAGCAACCTGGTATCAGTCCGACTTCCACAAAGAAATCAAACGAAATTGGCCAAAATCCTTGGAAGATATCCTGCATAAGTCGCACATCTACATCCTTGAGCAAGAGGAGAAAGCCGCGAAAGATAAGCAGTACGCTCCTCCTAAGCAACTCCCCGTCAAGGAAAAGCAGTACGTTTCTCCGAAAAAACCAGTCAATGCCGTCCAATCACAACAAAACTGGAACACGTGGGTCCGACCAGACAACTCAAAGGAAACCGACGACGAGTCTGGTCCGTTCTGCCACTTTCATAACCGAGATGGTCATACCACCAAGGATTGCCGGCATCTACAGGATTTCTTACTGATGAAATACAAGAGAGGGGAGTCCCGGTAGAAGGGGGGTTCCGACCTATGAGCAGACCCCGCCGCAACGACAACGGAAGACAACGTCGTGACAACGGCAGACCGAACAAAGATCCCGAGCGAGCAAAAGACATTTCCGACGAAGGTCAACAAAAACGAGATCGAGAGGAACAAACGGAAAACCAACACACCCCCCAAGTCCGGAAACGCGTCAACATGATCATGGGAGCGTTAGAATCTTGTAACTATTCCGTCCGGGCAATCAAAGAGTATAGTAGAGAGGCATCAGCCGCACAACGCGAAAACCGAACTTCAACAAGCGGAACGCCGATCACCTTCTCTGAAGCCGACACTGAAGGGCTGCATATGCCTCACAACAACCCACTAGTCGTCGAAATACTTATCGGAGATGTCGCCATCAGACGAGTCTTCGTTGACACTGGAAGTTCGGTTAACGTAATATTCAAGGAGACACTCAGAAACATGGACTTCCCAGATGCTCAGATCAAGCCGAACATCGAACCACTAACAGGATTCTCAAGCGAACAAACCATGACAGCGGGAACGGTAAAAATCCCCGTTTATGTCGGTGGGATCATGCAAATGGTCAAATTCCTAGTCCTAGATAAACCCGCCATCTACAACGTCATACTGGGAACGCCATGGATATACGTGATGAAGGCCGTCGTCTCAACTTATCACCAATGCTTAAAATTCCCAACGCTATCTGGAATATTTACTCTGAGAGGTGATCAAGTGATGTCCCGAACTTGCTATATCAACGAATGCAAGTTGAGAACAACATCCCGCACATACGTAATCAACACGAAGGAAACCATCAATATCCCTGATCTGCCGAGACGAGAAACAATTATTCAAGTTAACATCGACGAATTCAATCCCGATATATGCGTCGGAATCGGAGCCGAACTTGATGAAGAGATCAAATACGACCTAGTCCGTTTTCTCAAAAGGAACGTATCAACCTTCGCCTGGTCAATCAACGACATGCCCGGGATCGATCCAAAGATCACAAATCACGAACTCAACATCCAATCCACCTTCAAACCGATCAAACAGAAACGGCGCAAGCTCGGACCCGAGAAAGCCTAGGCCGTCAATGACGAGGTCGAACGGTTGCTCGGAGCAGGGTCAATTACGGAAGTTCGATATCCGGACTGGCTGGCAAACCCAATCGTTGTTAAAAAGAAAAACGGAAAATGGAGAATCTGCGTTGATTTTACCAATCTCAACAAAGCCTGCCCAAAAGACAGCTTCCCACTCCCGCATATCTATAGACTCGTAGAAGCTAGAGCCGGGAACGAACTCCTCTCTTTCATGGATGCATTTTCGGGCTATAACCATATACTCATGGACCCAGGCGATCGCGAGAAAACCTCATTCATCACCGATCGCGGCATCTACTGCTACAAAGTCATGCCATTCGCCCTGAAGAACGCCGGAGCAACATACCAAAGACTTGTCAATCGCATGTTCGCTAGCCAGCTCGGAAAAACCATGTAGGTTTATATCGATGATATGCTCGTCAAATCGCTCGTCGCTAAGGATCATATCAGGCATCTTAACACATGTTTCGACATACTGAACGAGTACGGCATGAAGCTCAATCCAACTAAATGTACGTTTGGAGTGACATAAGGAGAGTTCCTCGGATATATCGTCACTCAAAGAGGAATCGAGGCTAATCCTATGCAGATCTCCGCAATCCTCGATCTCCCATCCCCGACAACGAAAAGAGAAGTCCAACGGTTGACAGGCCGCATAGCCGCACTTAACAGGTTCATCTCACGATCTACCGACAAGTGTCTCCCCTTCTATCAGCTGCTACGCGGAAACAAGCATCTAGAATGGGATGACCAATGCGAAGAAGCGTTCAAACAACTCAAGGAGTACCTGTCCACTACACCGATCTTAGCCAAACCCGAGGATGGCGAAACTCTCTATCTTTACATCGCAATTTCAACCTCAGCGGTCAGTGGAGTCCTCGAAAATCACTTGATGGCGCCGAAAGCCGATATCCAACACTCGAAAAACTTGCCCTCACCGTCGTCATTGCTGCTCGGAAACTTAGACCGTACTTTTAATCACACTCTATCACCGTCTTGACCGATCAGCTACTCCGAACAATCTTACACATTCCAAGCCAATCCGGCCGACTCGCCAAATGGGCAATCGAGCTCAGCGAATATGATATCAATTATAAGAATCAGACAAGCCTCAAGTCACAAGTCCTCGCCGATTTTCTTATCAAGCTACCACAAGAGTTCGTCGATACTGGCGCAATAGCTACGGAACAATGGATCCTCCATGTGTGATATGATCATGGAAAGCAAGGAAGCTGAGGAAGCAGAAGCAGACAAGGAGCAGGAACCAGTTGGAGTGATCACTCGATCCAGAGCTAAGGAGATGGCAAAGGAAGCTCATTCACTCTTAGCTCACGCACTCACTCTGCCAAGGATTCAAGTCTTCAACATTTCCACCTTGAAGACTACACCCGGTCATGAAGACTAAGTAACTTAGGTGAGGAGTCTGTACTCTTTTCCATGTTGGGATTTATCCCACAGGGTTTTATCAGCATGGTTTTTAACGAGGCAGATGATTCACTACGGCGAGTTACTTAGGAGTTATGACCAATGGGTAATAATGTACAAGTCATACTGACTTAGTATTTAGTTGTTTTAGAGGTGCACCGATTAGGAACCTTATGGTTGGGACGCCTCGCTGTTTTTATTTAAACTTAGACGCCTTGTTGTTTTATTTCAAACGCTCTGTTGTTTAGGTTGTGTTGCTAGGGTTGAGTTATAAAAACCCCAGCCACGCCTCCTTTGTTTTTTTAGCGAAGAATTTAGATGCAATTGCACAAACAAAGTTTCTTCTCTCAATCTGATTCTAAGAATACGTTCTCTGAATTCGAGTTTCTTTACACGTTGTGAATCAGAAACTCTTCTATCGATTCTACTCCATCTAATCCCATAAAGTCTTACACTCGTATCATCACCTGTTCTTCTACCTTCCGAGATCATCACCACGACAATACTCCATCATCACGTCACCATCGCGAGTAATTCCTTGTCACGCACCTCCATCGCGAATCGACTTGCTGCAGCACCGCCTTCATCAGCCTTCCTCCGGAGTTGATCAAGCAGGGACGCATCAAGTGGTATCAGAGCTTGCTCTGGACCAAAGGCTGAGAAGATCCTTAACCCTAAATTTTTGTTTTCGCGATTTACAGGATTTTGATCTAGGACTTGTTTCGCGATTGTCTTGTTGATCGAAGCAATCTAGTTTAGTATCATCCTAGGTTGTTGTGTTCTGTGTCTGCATCGCATCATATCTAGTTTAGGCTATACAGCATTTGCCTAATTTGCGACTAGTCCAGTTCTTAGAACTTAGAGTTGTCGCGCGAATTGCAGGTTTTAAAACCAAGGTTTGTCGCGAATTGCAGGTTTTTCTGTGTGGTTTAATTTCAGACTAAGGACTTGTTAATTTGCTGTGTTATTCAGTTATCATCTTAGGTCGCTAGTGTCTGTGCTAATTCGTTCAAAAAAAAAAAAAAGAGGAAGAAATCGCATCATATCATAGCATCTGTTTTCGCGATTTGTTTGGTTTCGTCTAGGATCGATGGTTGTTGCTGTTCTGTGTTTGTTTTAGGTCTGCATAGCTGCATAGATAAGTGCATAGTCTTAGCTCTGTTGCATCTCATTCTCTGCAGCATATCGAACCTGCATCACTTAATTCTCTGCAGCATATCGAACCTGCATCACTTCATTACCTACATCAAATCAAACCTGCATCAATTTTTGTTCTGTTGCATCTCACTCTCTGCATCATATCGAACCTGCATTACTCCATTACCTGCATCATATCGAACCTGCATCACTTCATAACCTGCATCACATCGAGTTTGCATCAATTTGAAAATCTGCATTAACTCAAAAAAAAAATCTGCATCAATTTGAAAATCTGCATCAAAATCGAAAATCTGCATCAAAACTGTTTGCAATTTCATTTAAGACCAGATTACTGCGAGTTGTTGTTTGATTCTCAGGTACCATGGAGCTTTCAGCTGAGACCATGGCAGCCCTGAATAAAGCTATGGCAGAACACATCAGAGAATCAAACCAGGCTGTGACAACACAACTCACTCAACAGATTGAACAGCTTAATGCGAAGTTTGAAGCTCAGATTAGTGGTATACTCAAGGAACAGAGTGCAAGTGGAGATGAGTCGTCAGCTACACCAACTCCCTCAGAGGCTATACGCATCACTAGAGGCAAAGGACACATTGGGACCTCTTCTCAAGGACCTAAACGTGATACTAGGCCTAAAGCCAAGAGTCACCAAGGTCAACTTGGGGACAGGGATACTCGGTCTAGAAAACGAGGTGATGACAGAGCTGAAGCACATCCAGCACCAAGATATCGTACGGGAGAGTACATAGCTGGGCACAGAGTCTTTAGGGGAACTGATCCAGAATACTCTGAAGAGGAAGAAGCTTCTGATCATAGCCTCGAAACCGTGAGAAGAAGAGGTGAGAATAGAGGTAATGGCAGAGACTATGATCCTCTAAGACAGCAGCTAAACCATATCAAGGTTCAATATCCTGCCTTCTATGGCACAAACGACCCAGAAATTTATCTTGATTGGGAAAGGAAGATGGAATCGAATTTTTCGGTTCAAGGCACCTATGAGCTTAACAAGGTGAAGATAGCTGTCTCTGAATTCAGTGGTTACGCTCTTTTATGGTGGGAACAGCTGGGAATTACTAGACAAAGACACAGGGAGCCCCCTGTTACTACCTGGAATCAACTAGTCACGCAGATGAGAAGGAGATTCGTGCCTGCACACTATCAAAGAGAGCTCCTACACAAGCTTAGACGACTCAATCAGGGCCCAAAATCGGTTAGAGACTACTTCCAGGAGCTGGAAACGTTGATGATCAGGGCTGACCTGAATGAGAGTGACGACATGGTACTGTCACGATTCCTTGGAGGATTAAACAGAGAGATTCAAGACAAGGTAGAACTGCAGAGTTATGGAGATTTACAAGAACTGGTGCATAAGGCAGAATTAATTGAATCGCAGATTAAGAGACGGATTGGGAGAACAACATTCACTCCTAACATCCCAAAGCCGAGAGAAATCAGCAAACCTGCATACACCAGAGACACTAAGCCAGCAACACCTGCTGTTAAAGAAGAAGCCAGGACCGATTTTAAACCCAGAAATGGCACACCAACAAGCCATATAAGGTGTTTTAAGTGTCAAGGCATGGGTCATTACTCTAGAGACTGTCCTAACAAGAAGATGTTCCTGCTGCAAGAAGGAGGACAGATTGTCCCTCAAGATAGTTCAGAAGGCGAGACAGATACTGAATCAGCAGAAGAAGAAGAACCAGCAGCAGTTGGGGAAATGCTAGTCGCACGCAGAACACTAAGTGTTCAGGTTCACCCAGATGACAGAGAGCAGCGTGAGAACCTCTTCCATACTAGATGTGTAGTTCAAGACAAGGTCTGTACCTTGATTGTAGATGGAGGAAGTTGCACCAATGCTGCTAGTGAAGAGATGGTACAGAAACTCAATCTGAAGACTACACCACATCCTAGACCATATCAGCTACAATGGTTGAACAACAAGGGAGCTTTAACTGTCTCTCAGCAAGTGTTAGTTAAGTTAGCAATTGGAAAGTATGAAGATGAGTTGCTGTGTGATGTGATCCCTATGAAGTCTAGTCACGTTCTCTTAGGCAGACCTTGGCAGTTCGACAGAAGAGTTCTACATGATGGTTACACCAACAAGCAGTCTTTTGAGTTCAAGGGACGTAAGGTCACCCTTCTGCCTCTAACACCGAGTGAAATCTACAAGGACCAGCTGCATATGAGTCGCTAGGATAAGGAGAAGGTGTCAAACAGCCTCTACATCAATCACAGTGAATTCTCTGAACTTTTTGATCCTGAATTAACTACTTTTATGTTTGTGTACAAGGACATCCTTGTTAGTACTAACCAATCACAGGAGCTTCCTAGTGCTATGACAGAGATTTTGCAGGAATACAGAGAGGTTTTTCCAGAAGAGATACCACCAGGCTTGCCTCCAATTCGAGGAATAGAGCACCAGATCGACTTTGTACCAGGTTCTGCCTTGCCTAATAGACCAGCATATCGAACTAATCCAGTAGAGACCAAGGAGCTGCAGAAACAAGTGGAAGAGCTGATGAGTAAAGGACATATACGAGAGAGTTTGAGTCCTTGTGCAGTACCTGTTCTGCTAGTGCCTAAGAAAGATGGGACTTGGAGGATGTGTGTGGACTGCCGAGCTATCAACAACATAACCGTGAAGTATAGGCATCCAATTCCAAGACTAGATGACATGCTGGACGAGCTGTGTGGGTCTACAATCTTCTCCAAAATCGATTTGAAGAGTGGGTATCACCAGATCAGAATGAAGGAAGGAGATGAATGGAAGACAGCATTCAAAACCAAGCAGGGTCTATACGAATGGCTGGTTATGCCGTTTGGTCTCACCAACGCTCCTAGCACCTTCATGAGGCTGATGAATCACGCCTTAAGACCCTTCATTGGCGTGTTCGTAGTAGTCTACTTCGATGATATACTCATCTACAGTAAAGGTTTGGAGGAACATCTAAACCACATCAGATCGGTTCTAGATGTTCTTCGCTCTCAATCTCTCTTTGCTAATTTTTCTAAGTGTTCTTTTTGTACTAATGAAGTTGTCTTTTTAGGCTTTGTAGTAAGTGCAGAAGGAGTTAAAGTAGATGAAGAAAAGATCAAAGCTATCAAGGAATGGCCGACGCCTAAGAGTGTGGGAGAGGTCCGAAGTTTCCATGGCTTAGCAGGATTCTACAGACGTTTTGTTCGCAACTTCAGCTCCATAGCTGCACCATTGACAGAAGTTATCAAGAAAGAAGTGGGATTCAAATGGGGAGACGCACAAGAGCAGGCTTTTACAGCCCTTAAAGAGAAGCTTATCAATTCACCTCTCTTAGTACTTCCAGATTTTTTGAAAACGTTTGAAGTAGAATGTGATGCATCTGGAATTGGTATTGGCGCTGTGTTGATGCAGGATAGGAAACCGGTGGCTTACTTCAGTGAGAAGCTGGGAGGATCAACACTCAACTATCCTACATACGACAAGGAGCTCTATGCATTGGTTCGAGCTCTTCAAACGTGGCAGCACTACCTGTGGCCCAAAGAATTCGTCATTCACACAGACCATGAGTCTCTGAAGTACCTCAAAGGACAGCAGAAGCTCAACAAGAGACATGCCAGGTGGATGGAGTTCATTGAGACATTCCCATACATTGTTAAGTACAAGAAAGGTAAGGATAATGTAGTCGCAGATGCATTATCCAGAAGGTACACTCTTGTCTCTACTTTGTCATCGAAAATTGATGGATTTGAACATGTAATAGCTCTGTACGAAACTGACCTTGATTTTGCCGAGAACTATGGCAAATGTCATAAGTTTGCTTTTGAGAAATACTTTAGACAGGATGGATACTTGTTCTACAACAACAGGCTGTGCATACCACGAGGGTCAATCAGAGAGCTGCTAGTTCGAGAAGCTCATAGTGGTGGACTAGCTGGACATTTCGGTATATCAAAGACTCTACTTGCACTACAGGATCGTTTCTACTGGCCTAACATGAAGTTAGACGTCGAGAAGGTTTGTTCTAGGTGTGCTGTTTGCAAGATGGCAAAGAGTAAAGTACAACCTCACGGTTTGTATACTCCCCTACCTATTCCTTCTCAACCTTGGACTCATATTTCTATGGACTTTGTGCTTGGCTTACCTCGAACCAGAAATGGTAGCGATTCGATTTTTGTAGTTGTTGACAGGTTTAGCAAGATGGCTCACTTCATTGCTAGTCACAAGACAGATGATGCTGTTAGTGTAGCTAATTTGTTTTTCAGGGAAATAGTACGTCTGCACGGCATACCGCAAGAGATAGTGTCAGACCGAGACACCAAGTTTCTAGGACACTTCTGGAGAACGTTATGGGCAAAGCTAGGGACTAAGCTGGCCTTTTCCACTACTTGTCATCCTCAGACTGATGGCCAAACAGAGGTGGTGAATAGGACGTTGTCTACACTCCTCAGGGCGTTGGTGAAAGATAACATCAAGTCATGGGAAGCCTGCTTACCACACGTAGAGTTTGCTTATAATCACGCTAAGCACTCTGCAACTCTATTCTCTCCTTTTGAAATTGTCTATGGTTTTAACCCTCAATCACCTCTAGACTTGATCTCGTTGCCTCTAAGTGTTCAATGTAGTTTAGATGGTACAGCAAAGGCTGCACAGGTCAGGGAGATACACGCAAAAGCCAAGGAGAATATAGAGAAGAAGACTAAGCAGTATGAGAAACAAGCAAACAAGGGCAGGAAGGAGATGGTATTTGAAGAAGGCGATTTGGTGTGGATTCATCTACGCAAGGACAGATTTCCAGAAGAGAGAAAGAGCAAACTAATGCCGCGAGTTGATGGACCCTTTGAAGTCGTCAAGAGGATCAACAACAATGCCTATCAGATCGATCTCCAAGGTAAGTATAACGTATCTCCTTCGTTCAATGTTTCTGACTTACTTCCTTATCTTGCAGATTTTGATTTGAGGACAAATCCTTTTCAAGAGGGAGGGGATGATATGATCATGGAAAGCAAGGAAGCTGAGGAAGCAGAAGCAGACAAGGAGCAGGAACCAGTTGGAGTGATCACTCGATCCAGAGCTAAGGAGATGGCAAAGGAAGCTCATTCACTCTTAGCTCACGCACTCACTCTGCCAAGGATTCAAGTCTTCAACATTTCCACCTTGAAGACTACACCCGGTCATGAAGACTAAGTAACTTAGGTGAGGAGTCTGTACTCTTTTCCATGTTGGGATTTATCCCACAGGGTTTTATCAGCATGGTTTTTAACGAGGCAGATGATTCACTACGGCGAGTTACTTAGGAGTTATGACCAATGGGTAATAATGTACAAGTCATACTGACTTAGTATTTAGTTGTTTTAGAGGTGCACCGATTAGGAACCTTATGGTTGGGACGCCTCGCTGTTTTTATTTAAACTTAGACGCCTTGTTGTTTTATTTCAAACGCTCTGTTGTTTAGGTTGTGTTGCTAGGGTTGAGTTATAAAAACCCCAGCCACGCCTCCTTTGTTTTTTTAGCGAAGAATTTAGATGCAATTGCACAAACAAAGTTTCTTCTCTCAATCTGATTCTAAGAATACGTTCTCTGAATTCGAGTTTCTTTACACGTTGTGAATCAGAAACTCTTCTATCGATTCTACTCCATCTAATCCCATAAAGTCTTACACTCGTATCATCACCTGTTCTTCTACCTTCCGAGATCATCACCACGACAATACTCCATCATCACGTCACCATCGCGAGTAATTCCTTGTCACGCACCTCCATCGCGAATCGACTTGCTGCAGCACCGCCTTCATCAGCCTTCCTCCGGAGTTGATCAAGCAGGGACGCATCAATGTGGATGGATCATCATCTCATCGAGGGTCTGGAGTAGGCATACGACTTCAGTCTCCAACCGGAGAAATCTTGGAACAATCATTCCGTCTGGCATTCAACACATCAAATAACGAAGCAGAGTACGAAGCACTACTCGCCGGACTTCGCTTAGCCAAGGCCATCGGCGCAACTCGAATACGGGCCTATTGTGACTCGCAGCTCGTCGCCAGCCAATTCAGCGGAGAATACGATGCAAAGAATGATCGAATGGACGCATACCTCAAACTCGTGAAAAAACTCGCCACCGAGTTCGAATACTTTGATCTCACCAAAATTCCAAGGGGGGAAAACGCTCTGGCCGACGCACCTGCCGCGTTAGCATCAAGTTCGGATCCTCATCTCAAAAGGATGATACCAGTCGAAAGTATATCCGAGCCAAGCATTGAAAAGATGGAAAAATGCAATATCACCACTCGCAGGCGTAATTACGAAGATTACCCCGCAGCCGAGCCCGTCCCACGAAAACCAAAGCAAACGCAAATAACAGACGACGAACACATCGTCGAGCCAACGCAAAACCACTCCGATGACGAAACCGAAGAACCATCAGAAGGGCTTCATGCGCCAATAAACATCAAACCCCTAAGCGAGCTTAAACCCACCGACTGGACACAAGAAATCAAAATATATATCATCGACGGGATAGTCCCCGCCGGCAGATGGGCAGCCCGGCGACTCAAAATATGAGCTGCTCGATACATACTTATCCATGACGGACTATTCCGTTGGAGTGCCGCAGGCGTCCTTCTCAAATGCGTGTCCGGCGACGATATTAACGAAGTCATGAAAATGATACACGAAGGCGATGGTGGAAACCATGCCGGAGCACACTCCTTGGCCCTAAAGATAAAAAAAGGCGAGCTACTACTGGCCAACCATGCAAACAAATTGTGATAAATTCGTAGCCAAGTGTGAAAAATGTCAAAAGCACGGCTCGATGATACATCTCCCAACCGAACTACTAACCACACCAACAGCCCCATACCCATTCATGCGCTGGGGAATGGATATAATCAGTCCTTTACGACGTTCCACCACACAGAAAAAATTCATCCTCGTCATGACAGACTACTTTACCAAATGGGTAGAAGCCGAGTCATACCCCGAAATCCATGCCCTCGATGTTAAGAAGTTCTTCTGGAAAAACATCATATGCCGACACGGAGTTCTGTATGAGATCGTCACCGCATGTTCGCTAGCCAGCTCGGAAAAACCATGTAGGTTTATATCGATGATATGCTCGTCAAATCGCTCGTTGCTAAGGATCATATCAGGCATCTTAACACATGTTTCGACATACTGAACGAGTACGGCATGAAGCTCAATCCAACTAAATGTACGTTTGGAGTGACATAAGGAGAGTTCCTCGGATATATCGTCACTCAAAGAGGAATCGAGGCTAATCCTATGCAGATCTCCGCAATCCTCGATCTCCCATCCCCGACAACGAAAAGAGAAGTCCAACGGTTGACAGGCCGCATAGCCGCACTTAACAGGTTCATCTCACGATCTACCGACAAGTGTCTCCCCTTCTATCAGCTGCTACGCGGAAACAAGCATCTAGAATGGGATGACCAATGCGAAGAAGCGTTCAAACAACTCAAGGAGTACCTGTCCACTACACCGATCTTAGCCAAACCCGAGGATGGCGAAACTCTCTATCTTTACATCGCAATTTCAACCTCAGCGGTCAGTGGAGTCCTCGAAAATCACTTGATGGCGCCGAAAGCCGATATCCAACACTCGAAAAACTTGCCCTCACCGTCGTCATTGCTGCTCGGAAACTTAGACCGTACTTTTAATCACACTCTATCACCGTCTTGACCGATCAGCTACTCCGAACAATCTTACACATTCCAAGCCAATCCGGCCGACTCGCCAAATGGGAAATCGAGCTCAGCGAATATGATATCAATTATAAGAATCAGACAAGCCTCAAGTCACAAGTCCTCGCCGATTTTCTTATCAAGCTACCACAAGAGTTCGTCGATACTGGCGCAATAGCTACGGAACAATGGATCCTCCATGTGGATGGATCATCATCTCATCGAGGGTCTGGAGTAGGCATACGACTTCAGTCTCCAACCGGAGAAATCTTGGAACAATCATTCCGTCTGGCATTCAACACATCAAATAACGAAGCAGAGTACGAAGCACTACTCGCCGGACTTCGCTTAGCCAAGGCCATCGGCGCAACTCGAATACGGGCCTATTGTGACTCGCAGCTCGTCGCCAGCCAATTCAGCGGAGAATACGATGCAAAGAATGATCGAATGGACGCATACCTCAAACTCGTGAAAAAACTCGCCACCGAGTTCGAATACTTTGATCTCACCAAAATTCCAAGGGGGGAAAACGCTCTGGCCGACGCACCTGCCGCGTTAGCATCAAGTTCGGATCCTCATCTCAAAAGGACGATACCAGTCGAAAGTATATCCGAGCCAAGCATTGAAAAGATGGAAAAATGCAATATCACCACTCGCAGGCGTAATTACGAAGATTACCCCGCAGCCGAGCCCGTCCCACGAAAACCAAAGCAAGCGCAAATAACAGACGACGAACACATCGTCGAGCCAACGCAAAACCACTCCGATGACGAAACCGAAGAACCATCAGAAGGGCTTCATGCGCCAATAAACATCAAACCCCTAAGCGAGCTTAAACCCACCGACTGGACACAAGAAATCAAAATATATATCATCGACGGGATAGTCCCCGCCGGCAGATGGGCAGCCCGGCTACTCAAAATGTGAGCTGCTCGATACATACTTATCCATGACGGACTATTTCGTTGGAGTGCCGCAGGCGTCCTTCTCAAATGCGTGTCCGGCGACGATATTAACGAAGTCATGAAAATGATACACGAAGGCGATGGTGGAAACCATGCCGGAGCACACTCCTTGGCCCTAAAGATAAAAAAGGCGAGCTACTACTGGCCAACCATGCAAACAAATTGTGATAAATTCGTAGCCAAGTGTGAAAAATGTCAAAGGCACGGCTCGATGATACATCTCCCAACCGAACTACTAACCACACCAACAGCCCCATACCCGTTCATGCGCTGGGGAATGGATATAATCAGTCCTTTACGACGTTCCACCACACAGAAAAAATTCATCCTCGTCATGACAGACTACTTTACCAAATGGGTAGAAGCCGAGTCATACCCCGAAATCCATGCCCTCGATGTTAAGAAGTTCTTCTGGAAAAACATCATATGCCGACACGGAGTTCTGTATGAGATCGTCACCGATAATGGGCCGTAATTTATCTCAACATTATTCGGCGATTTCTGTGTCAATTGGAAAATCCGACTAAGTTTCTCCACACCGAGATACCCTAAAAGCAATGGCCAGGCCGAATCAACAAACAAAACCATCAATGACGGACTCAAAAAACGCTTGGATATCAGAAAAGGTCGATGGGCTGACGAACTTGATGGAGTCTTATGGTCTTATCGCACCACTCCAAGACAATCAACCGGACAATCACCTTTCTACCTGGCTTACGACGTTGAAGCTCTCTGTCCCGCCGAACTAAACATTCCAACAATACGCAGGACGATGCTCGTGGAAAATCCTGATATAAACAACGAAATCATGCTCAACAACCTCGACGCGCTCGAAAAGCAATGCGACCAAGCTTTACTTCGCATCCAAAATTATCAAAACTTGGCAACACACTACTACAACAAGAAAGTTTGTGGACGCCACTTTGAAGATGGCGACCTTGTCTTACGAAAGGTCTTCGAAGGCATCGAAGAGAAGAACGCAGGAAAGCTCGGCACTAACTGGGAAGGACCATATCAGATCACGAGGGTCGTCAAGCCCAGAGTGTACGAACTCATGAGATTAGGCGGAACACCGATCCCACGATCATGGAATTCCATGAACCTCAAACGCTACTACTACTAGAAGCGCCAAAAAAAAAAAAAAAGGGATCACCGAGCCCCTTTATGTTCGATTTCAACAACGACGTAATACGAACTACTAATGGCTTGATCCTTCTTTCGAGGGTACGTAGGCAGCCCATATTGGGTTCAGCTGTTACTTTAATAAAATTTTAGTCAAGGTAAAAAGCCGAATTTCAAACAGTTCGCCGAATTCAAAAATTCGTATTCCGAACTATAAGCAGTTCGCCGAATTCTAAAAATTTGTATCCCCAAAAGCCGAACTATAAACATTTCGCCGAATTCTAAAAATTCGTATCCCCAAAAGCCGAACTATAAACAGTTCGCCGAATTTCGCTGAATTCTAAAAATTCGTATCCCCGAAAGCCGAACTTTAAACAGTTCGCTGAATTCTAAAAATTCGTATCCCCGAAAAGCCGAACTTTAAACATTTCGTTGAATTCTAAAAATTCGCATTCATCGAAAGCCAAACTTCAAACAGTCTCTGAATTCTAAAAATTCGCATTCATCGAAAACCGAACTTTAACCAGTTCGCTGAATTCTAAGAATTCATATCCCCAAAAGCCAAACTTTAAAACAGTTCGCCGAATTCTAAAAACTCGTTTCTTCAAAAGCCGAATTTTTAACAAAGTTCGCCGAACTCCAAAAGTTCGCTTTCAACCATCACGGTTTCCACATCGACGTCCTGGCCAGACGATCGATAAAATCAAATTAAGCCGAGCTATTGCTCGCATGCATCCTCATGGTGCTATGGATAAAACACCTTCCATGTATAAAGCCGAGACCAGTCTCGCATTTAACCTATTCTCAGACCATTTGAGCTAAATAAGCCGAGCCTGTCTCGCGCACTCGGATTCGATCTGAGAAAACCTTGGAGTATCCTAAGACGAGCTGTTCACGTACACTTATGCCGAGCCCCATAGGTAAAGCCGAACACCATTTCTCGCAAAAATCTAAGCCGGTTTCTCAACAATCGCGATGATTATAAGCCGATTTCTCAACAATCGCGAAAATTATAAGCCGATTCCTCAACAATCGCAAAGCATAAGCCGATCTGTTAAACAGGCCGCCGGTTTCAAATAAACCGTATAATCAAGTCTGTCCTCTTCACCCCGGCTAAGACCGTACTGTTACGGCACCATTTTGTGTAGGGCAGACTTGAGAAGTTCGTATATATTTACGACTTCAAACAAGCCGAGATTCGATAAAATGAAAAGTCCATAAAAGAATGATCAAGGAGACTCGTAATTAAGATTATAAAAAAAAATCATACCAAAATTAATGGATACCGGACTTTAAAAACCCTCCGGTCCAAAGGGTCGAGTTATAAGCCTCATAAGGCCAGAAAACAAAAAAAATTATTACAAGGCAAAGGCGCCACAAATAACCGAGAACAACAAAGGCATATAAATTCAGACATTTTGATTCCGCATGGCGTCAGCTCGGTCACCATACATCGCGGCCCGGTTAGAACCGAACATGTCGATACCCGCCGGGACCTCAGTGCATATTGGGAGAGAGATCTTCAAATGAATTGGCTCGATGAAAGGCGACACAACCAGATCTTCCTCGGCAAGCTCGCAGAGATCGACTTCGTGGCTTTGATTTTCTTGAGTCTCTCGATACAATAAGGCGGGACGATGATACCGTGCTTCGCGTCAAGACTATCACAGAAACCGAAAACCCCTTGAGCATGATTAACGGCAAGAAACAGTTTCTTAACCCGGTCTAGAGCCGCCAGATGATCCTTGACCTTCTGAAGCCGAACTTGGAATTTCTCGGTGACCTCCTTCCTTTTCATAGTCTGCTGAGTATGACCAGCTCGCAGATGAGATGTCTCCCGAACCAAAGTATGAGCAAGGGAATCTCTCTCCTTAGTGAGCTCGGCTTTAGAAGCCTTCAGCGCGGCGATCTCTCTTGTTAGCTCAGCAACCACGAAATCACCGGCCCTTGTCCTCTATTGTTCAACAAGCAGCGCCTTGCGAAGCTCCACGGCCTGCACGCCAGACTTCAGCGCCCTTCGACGGGCGGAATCGAGCTCGTGGTCATAGGTGCCAACGAGCTCGTTCGTTTGAGCGACCATCTGGAGAGGGAAAAAAGATCCGTCACGATAAAAGATAAAAAAAAAAATCAAAAATTCAATCATCATCCGAATTCGGAAAGTTTATTTACCTCAGCAGTAGTCCGAGCAAGGTCATGTAAGCTCCGGACTGAAAATGATCCTTGACTGGAGGAAGTACCTTTTAGTTGAAATTCAGTTGACGATACAGATCGGCGCAAGCCTCTGCATCGTTTGTCACCGGCTCATTCTTGTCATAACCGAAACTGACAGAATGAGCCGTAGCTCCTGAAGTTCGCTGCCTATTTGAAGCAGCAGAGCGGTCCGATATGACCACCATATCTTCTTCAGCGCCTTGAGGTTCAGCATTTCCCGCACCGACCTCGACAACTGGCTTTGCCGGCCTTTTGCCATTCTTCTTCCTTCTCCTCATCTTCGCCGCATCCACGGGAGAAGCACGTCTTTCAGCGGGAACCGACTCCTCGCCTGGAGCCTGTTCTTCGACGATTTCTATGTCGGCAGTAGTTTGCCCACCCTGAACAGCAGGTGGGACTTCGGTATTCGCTTTTTCACCGTCCATCTCGGCGGTCAGGTCTGGGATATCGTCGAGCTTCATTTTCCGTCGGCGAGAAGGATTTGCTATAAAAAATATAAGAAGAAAATCAGATCGTGAGAAGTAATTGCCGGAATATGAAGGAAAATTTACCGACATATACCTTTAAGAGCTCGTTTGGCTTTCAAGTCAAGTTTTTCTTGGTAGGCCACCGAACTTTCCCAGCCGCACTTAACTGCTTCGCGTGAAAAATAGTGAAACCATGTGTGGTAATAAGGAAGCCTGGTACGTGACGATCTGAAAAACAAAAAGAAAAATATAACTTAGGCAAAACAAAACAACGGATAAAGATCGAGAAACCAATGTCTACCGATAGGAATCCTCCACTGAGTTCGGTAGCTCCCGTCCGGACGTTCAACGAAAGATTCGTCAATTTTAACATAGAAGTACCGGGAACTCCAATTGTTGACCTTGCTCGGTTTATTCCCGGTAACAAGATCGTACTCCGGCTTTGCGTTAGCCGATAAGAACCAAGGCCTGGCCGTCGACAGGTTCACCCAAAACAGCCTCTCAAAAACCTTAACCGTGATGGGAATACCGCACTATTCTCCAAGAGTCAGGAGACCCATGAGTTGGGAGATCGCGACATGCCGTCTTTTGCAGTACTTATAGAGAAGCTCCGGGAGAGGAAACTGGAGACCGCACAGCTTCTAAAATACTCCTCATAAACGCATATGTAACCTTCAGGGGCGTCCCAAGGACGATCGGCAGTCTTCGGAATCTTGAAGACCAGATCGTCTGAAGCATTACATCGCTCCAAGGTATCTTGGACTGTCTCTCTCTTTGAACGAGACGGCCCGATGTTCGAAAGTCTTTCAACCATTCGTCTGGCTGTCGTCAAGGGAACATCGTCTTCATCGCCTTGACAAACTGCAGATGAAGCAGCGCGATCGTCCGGGCGAGCTGCATCGTCACCCTCCGCAAGCCGAGCTGGAAGCTCTCGATCCGCCCGCACTTGATCGTTCGATTCGGCAACCCCTTCTTCGGGATCATCCTCGTCGATAAGATGAGGAACCTCGATAACGACCCTTGGACTGCTCGTTCCGGCAACAACACGCAGAGATTTGCGCCTGATCAGTTCCTGCCGAACATGGCTCAAACCATCCGAGCTCGAATCGGAGCTAACAATAAACAACTCGAGATCGGGAAGCTTCGGTGGTGGAGTTTGGTCATTAATAAAGGAGGAAGAAGTTCTTAAACTCATCTCGATTGAAAAGGAGAAATCGACGAAGAACAGAATGAAGAACTTGAAAATCTTCAAGCAAATCAGGGAAATCACGGCGAAGGGATGATCGGAGAATGGAAAAATAAACAAAATATAGTGAGAAGGGAGAGCGCTAGAGAGAAAAAGTAAAGTACCTTTTGAAAGCAAGGAAGAAGTAAAAAAATGAAAGAAGGATCGAGCATTATTTATAAGGAAAAGAGTAATGATGACGATTCCTCAAATTCTGCGACTGAAGAAGACGAATCGACACCCCTTCCCGAGAAAAATATGCGGACTCGAAAGTTCCAAACTCGAATCATCGGACGAATCGCACCGATCTCAATTCCAACCGAGCTAAAGAATACTCCTAGAAACCTTGCCGAACTCCAAAAAACTCCTTCGCCGAACTGAGGGGGGGGGGACCAATTGTTAGAGGGGGATTTAGCACCCCCGGTTTAACTCGGTTCGAACCGAGATCGGTATCGGTTTACGATGGTTCGGACAAGAGGAAGACGGACTTGGGTTTGTCTGGCCGAACTCTAAAAAGCCCAAGACAAAGCCCGTTCGTTTACTACCGAAATTGATGGCCCAACAAGGGCCCAGTCCGATATAATACGATAGAAACCGACTTCCGAGATATACGAAAGATTTCCTTATCTCGGAAGAGATTCGGAATATTTCCTAATCGTGCTTGGAAAAGGAAATATTCCCTCAAGCAGCCGACTCAAAATCCTATAAATAAGGGAGAGACAAGCTGGAAGAGGCCATCCACAATCATCTGAGAGACAGAAGAACGGAGAGAGAGCTTCATCAAGCACCGATCTCAAAGTTCTTTAGTCTCCTTAGTTTTTTTTCATCTAGACTCCGTTGAAACGCCGAATTCAATCAATAAAACGAGTTTCCGATCAAAGTTCTCTATTTTACTCCTTGTGTGATTTACGAATCAACAATTAGGGCATGTGAATTATAAATCTATCCAAAGATTAATGAATTCTAATCTAATTCTGAAATGCAAAACAAGTAAAAATAAATGTGAGACATGTGTACAAGCAAAACTCACGAAAACTCTATCACCTCGTGTCGAACGAACCACCGAACCTTTGGGTCTAATACACACTGATTTATGTGAATTAAAATATGTGCAATCTAGAGGAGGAAAAAAGTATTTCGTGACCTTCATAGATGATTTCACAAGATACTGCTATGTATATTTACAACGCAATAAAGACGAAACTTTGGAGAAGTTTAAAGAATACAAGTTGGAAGTAGAAAATCAATTTGGTAGAACTATTTAAATTTGTCGAAGTGATATAAGAGGGGAATATGATGAACCTTATAATGCATTATGTAGGCAACACATAATTATTCATCAAACTACAGCTCCTTACTCACCAGAATCCAACGGAGTTGCGGAACGAAAGAACCGAACTCTTAAGGAAATTATGCATGCAATGTTACAGGAATCTGGGTTACCCCAGAACATGTGGGGGGGGGCGAAGCGCTGCTTACCACAAATTATATCCTGAACAAAATATCGAATAAAGTAACTGAAAAAACTCCATATGAACTTTGGAAAGGTAATGTACCTTCGTATAAATACCTGAAAGTGTAGGGGTGCCTGGCAAAAGTTGCAGTTCCACCTCCGAAAAGGTCACAATCAGACCAAAGACGGGAGATTGCATTTTCATCGGATATGCTCATAATAGTAGTGCCTATCGATTTCTGGTACATAAGTCAGATGTACCAAATATTCATGTAAACACTATAATGGAGTCAAAAAATGCTTCATTCTTTGAAAACGTGTTTCCATGCAAAGATAGATAAAGTAATAAACGAACTCGTGATCAACGAGATGCTTGCACTTCTGGAAACAAAGCAAGTAATTCAGACACGACTATTAATGACGAAGAAAAAGAAGAAGAAGAACCTAGACGGAGTAAAAGGTCTCGTAAGGAAAAGACATATGGTTCTGAGTTCTTTGTAGTCTTTCACACTGAAAATGAGCCTAGAACATTTACAGAAGCAATGTCTACCCCAGACAGTCCTCTTTGGAAGGAAGCCATTAATAGTGAGATGGACTCAATCAGGCAAAACCATACTTACGAGATAACTGATTTACCTCAAGGGTTTAAAGCCCTAGGGTATAAATGGATTTTCAAAACAAAATTGAAAACCGATGGCTCCATCGATAAGTACAAGGCTAGGCTTGTGGTGCAAGGTTTCCGGCAAAAAGAATGCTTGGATTTCTTTGACACCTATTCTCCAGCAACGAGAATAACTTCAATCAGAATTCTAATAGGAATCGCAACATTAAGAGATTTAGAAATCCATCAAATGGATGTGAAAACTGTCTTTCTAAATGGTGATTTAGAAGAGGAAATTTATATGAAACAACCTGAAGGGTTTGTTGTTCCAGGACAATAACACAAAGTATGTAGACTTGTGAAATCATTGTACAGACTTAAACAAGCTCTGAAACAATGGCATGAAAAATTTGACAATGTAATGATGTCAAATTGTTTCAGCATAAATGAATGTGACAAGTGCATATACATCAAAAGTACTATGCATGGATAAATTTTGTTATATTTGTACGTGGATGACATGCTCATTATTGGTAGCAATAAAGACGTGATCAGTCAAACAAAGAACATACTAAATAGCAAGTTCGATATGAAAGACATGGGATTAGCCGATGTAATTTTGGGAATAAAAATTATCAAACATCATGAAGGACTATTCATGACCCAAGATCATTATGCTGAAAAGATTCTTGAGCGGTTTAAGAACTACTCAAATGGAACTGCAAAGACTCCCGCTGACTCTCATCTTCACTTGACGAAAAAAATCAGGTGAATCAGTGTCACAAGTGGAATATGCAAGAGTAATCGGGAGTCTGATGTACTTGACAAACTGTACTAGACCCGATTTAGCGCACTCAATAAACGTACTAAGTCGCTATACGAGTAATCCCGGACACAATCATTGGAAAGCCATAACTAGAGTATTGAACTATCTTCGATACACAAAAAGTTATGGCTTGCACTATGGTAAAGTACCATCAGTCTTAGAAGGCTATAATGATGCCAACTGGATTTCAGATTCTAAGAACTCGAAATCAACAAGTGGATATGCGTTTACGCTTGGTGGTGCAGCAGTATCCTGGAAATATTTCAAACAAACTCTCATGGCCATATCAACCATGGAGTCAGAGTTCATATCTTTAGATAAAGATGCAGAAGAAGCTGAGTGGCTTCATAACTTCTTGGAATATATCCCGACGTGGGAAAAACCAGTGCCAGCATTACGTGTATACTGTGATAGTCAATCAGCTATATCTCGGGCACTGAATAATTTATACAATGGTAAGTCTCGTCATATTAGAAGACGACACAATACCATTAGACAATTGATCTCAACGGGTGTACTCACGATAGATTACATCAAGTCAGCTAAAAACTTAGCAGATCCTTTTACGAAAAGTCTGGCGCGAGATCAAGTTGTTAAATCATCAAGAGGAATGGGTTTAAAGCCTATAAATAAAGATGACGCTTAATGGAAACCCCACCTATGTGACTGGAGATCCCAAGATCTAGGTTCAAAAGAGAAAATGAAATCAAGCTGATTCAGTAGTGAGCACTGTGAGACTATGTCTCTACCCAGTTCCTAGGATGATAAAACAGTGCTACCTGTGAGTGGTGAGGTTAAGTGTTGGCTTTTAATGATTCCATAGCTTTGAGATATTAGTGGAGTACTACATGTTACTTCTAAAAACAAAGCTAATGGCATACCACCTAATGAGTGTGAAATGGGACCGTTTCTAGGAGGATGAAAGTAAGGCTATATTCTCCAAGTTAACTCATGAAAAACAGGAATGTTTGATATATCATGGTTTTTACCCGTTTTTAACCATGATATAGGTCTCGTTTATAGTATTTCTAGTATTTTTGGAGTCTTTTTGAGTCTTTTCAGGTTGGAGTACGTTTGGAGCTAAATTGGAGATTTTGAAGCATTCTGGAGCATTTTGGAGCTAAGCAAGGATCATGTAGCTGTGAGGGTCGATTTGAGGTCCTTGTGTCGATCGACACCAACCTGAAGAGATGACACATAAGCCTTGTGTTGAGCGATACCACCTGGTGGCGATCGACACCGACGTCATGAAGAAGAAAACGTGACATTTTACAAGTCTGAAGAATTTGCACTTTGGTCCAGAAGTCTTTATTATTTACAAGAAGTTCAAAAACGTGTTATAGCTTATAATTAGGTTTTTCAGCCACCCTTTTTTGGGAGAGGCTATTATTATTCTTCATACTTGGAGAGAGATTTGTTTGGAGGACTTTTGGGGAGACAATTCTGAACCCCTTTGTTTTCTTATTGATTTCTTGTATGCAATTATATTCATCTATGATTTCTGTTCCATTGATCATGTATGAGTAGTTTGCTAGTTAAGTTTAGGGTTTTTCAAAGAGCTCTTCATGAATTGTTAAATTGGTTAAACTATCTAGAGATTCATCTTATTGAGTTCTTCATCTAAGTAGTTCTTAAAGCTTGTTCTAGATTAGCTACCTAGAATTAAGATCTTAGGTTAGGTCTCTCAGCGAAAGTTGGTTAATTAACTTGAAAGACTTATATGAGCAATTCTGTTTAGTGCAAAGAAATTTGGCTAGGGAGAATTGTGAACAAATCAGACCTGAGCTGTTTAGTTGTCTAGGTTTCGCAAAGAAATTTCGTTTCTTAACTTCTTAAACATAGTAATCAGTGCAGCGAAAGTTGGTTGATTTGGTGTAGTGTTCTGAGTTCCAAAACCGTGCTTAATTAGAATCTCTACGTTCTATCCATATGCTTTACTTGAATCTCTGCGAAATTCCTTAAGCTTAGCTTTTACCTCTATCGAATTCTCACTAGATTTGTTTGCTTTGTTTTATTTCTTATTCTCTTTGATTTTACTTAGTTTAATTCGAACCTATATAGTCTATTGTGTGATCTTGAGTTTCTGTGGATTCGACCCCTAAGTACTACAACGACATAGCTGCTAGTACCTTTAGGATATTACATTTTGAGCTTATCAATGTTCAAGGCCAAAATGAACACAATAGAGAACTCAAGTTCTACGAGACAATGTCGTTGCGCGATACATGTTGTCTCGGTTTACATCAAAGTTTGGGTGGTTCAAGACATCATGTTCACCTCTTGGCCAAGTAAACCCGACAGATATTAAAAATGATTGGTTCAAAGTTGAAAAATGCTACCTCTCAGATACAGTTACATTTTTGCATACTCTCGAAAGTCTGTCTAGTCTAGTCAAGTCGCGTCTAGTCTAGTTTATCGATTCAGTCAAATCTTCGTATGTTTAGAGTCATTTCTATTCATGTGGGGGATTGTTGGACCAAATTTTTTAATAAAGCCCAATGGCGTTTATTAAAATTTGAGTGTGAAGAGAAATGAGCCAGGTCTAAATGATTGGTCATGTGTAAGTTAAATGAGGGACATGTCATTTGTTCCACATTGAAAGTTTGGACAACTTTGGAGTAGTATAAATAAGGACAAAGTTATAACCTTGTTCAAAGTGTGTGTGATAGAGAAGGAAGGAGGATCCACGTGCCCCGCCAAGCCAAGCCGGGCTCGGGCATGGTTCGTGGGCTCTTGGGAGTGGGCCAGCGGCCCATTAAAGAGTTTCTTTTGGGCCAAATTTGTATGAGTGTTTTGTCAACGTTTTTCGTTGACTAAAAAAGTCAAACTTTTGATCAAGTCAAATGGATATTCGGATTTTATTCCTTATCCATTTCTTATCTTTACGCAACGAAGACCGAGTCTTCTGCCCAACGTTCCCATGATCTCCGCGCGACTCAATCCACGATCTTGCGAGATCTTCTCGGATTCCGCAGAGTCACCTCTCTCTTCCTTTGTTTTAAAATCGCGAGTAACTCTCCATTTTTTACACAGACGAAAAACTCAAGCTTCTCACTCTTCGAAAAAATCCAGCAATCTCTCTCATTTATTTTACGTAAGTTTCTTCGAGAGTATCATAGAGTATTAGTTCGTTTAGGTCCGTGTTTCGAGTGTCAGCGAAACCGGATATTAGTGGTTGTATCATGCGGCTCTTGAATCATCGATTCCCGTCACACTGCGGGTGATTCAAAGAGTTACAGAAAGAGATTCATTATCTCGCCTCCAATCGGTATCTCTTACCGTAACGTCGTTTATATAATTCTCGTATTTTAATCACATTATCCGTAGTGCTAATTTTAGCTCCTACCATTCCAAGTCATCACACACGGGAATTATCATCGGAGCTGTAGTTGGTGCTGCTTTTTTTTTGCAGTTGCTAACGATAGCTGGGATTTTCTCTTAAGCAGATGAAGGGAGCATAGAGAGAAAATGATCAAATTAATCCTTTTAGTAAGAGGTTTAACTACTAGGAAACACTGATGAAATGCTAACAACTTATCTTTCATATGTTGCAGCCAAGTGGGATACGAGTCAGATCAATGTCGATGCTCTGCGGCTAATAGGAGCAAAAGCCTTTACTTTTAAGAGATAAGGAAATACGTATACAACTTTTCGGACACAAATGACTTTAGGGGTGGAGGTTATGGCTATATTTGTATCTTTTCAATGGCATTAGTTGAATTCTAATCCCTATCTAATGGTGAAACATGTGTACAAAGGGATTCATCATAATTCATAAGAAATGTGCTAGCTTCGTTGAAGATAGGAAGCTAAACCATTGCTTTTTTTTGTTAGGTATTCTTAAATATATACTGACCATGTGTATAGCAGGAGTTAGTGATGTTAATAAGGGCTTGAAGCCCGCAAGCCTTAACTGGCCCAATATAAAAAATTTGGCCCGTAACTCGTTTAGAAATATGTAAACATAAATGGGTATGCCCGTTTAGGCCCATTTATTTTGCCGGTAACCGTTTAGTTAACTGGTTTACCCGCAAAATAACGGGTATCCGTTTATGTTTTTTTTTTAATTAACTGAGTAAAAACGATGCCGTTTGGATATATATATATATATATATATATATATATATATTTTTTTTTTTTTTTTTTTTTTTTTTTTTTCGATCTCTCTCTCTCTCTCAATCTATGACTCGAAACAATGTAGAGCTGAAATCATCATTTTATTGTCGCCAAACGTTGAAGCCGAAGTGGAGTGATTTCAAAATCTTCTTCCCGGTTTCAAAGGTACAAACTGCCAGGAGTGTGCATGATGCTCGAAGTTGGTGCTATGGACTCAAAGTTCTTGATGTGATGTCCAAATCATCAAAAGTTTAGCACCATTAAAGCACCGTCACGAGATTCTGAAGACATTTTTGTTAATCTCTTGAGTTGTTTGAACCTCGAAGTATTGCCAAATAATTATGAAGTAACTTTTTGTGTTTATTGGAATCTGCCATACAATTTCTGGAAAAGAGAAGTATACATGCATGATCTCTATGATTCTCTTTGGTTTGTGTGATTTTAATTTGCATAATTCTTGTTTACCTTGGAGATATTGTCGGCAAAGGATCAAAACCTAATCGAGAGAAAGTTAGTTGAATCTCCGAGTCGTAGTTACAATATACACCTCTACGATTATAATCTATTGCATATCCAAATTACAAATTGTTGCTTGGAAAATAATTAAAAAATAATAGTGTAAAGTTCGTAAGGCAATATTAATTTTCTGAATTGTCTTAAAATCAAAACAGCAGCGTCGCTGACTACTACTCTGGCACTGTTTGCATTTTTATGAAATAATTTTAGTTTTATTGAAGTTAACCAAACAATTTGAATTGAAATATGGCGTGTCAAAATACAGAATAAACATTTTCCAAGCCATTAGAACAGCTCTAAACAAAGAAGTTTAGTTCTTCCTATCTTTGGTTCATGAGTAGAATATTTGTGGTTTAATCAGATGGATAGTTTAACTCTAAGAAATTTAAGACTAAGAAGTACATACTATGATATATGGAGCTGAATTAGGTGTCCACTTCTTTTAATATTTATAAAACATAAATTTGTGGATAAAACCCGCATGTATGCCCGGGTATACACCTAGTGATTAATTAAAGGAGACTTAACTAGTGATCTAAACCATACACTAAAACGGTATCACCAACTATACACTCTAATACACCCCCTAAAGCCTCTGAAGTTAAAACACGACTTGTATTAAGATGAAAGAGGCTTGAAATAGATATTTTCTGAAGAATAGAGTGAAAGGGACCCGGATGAAGCGTCTTAGTCAAGATGTCAGCATGTTGATTTGCACTAGAAACATGAAAGAGTTTTAGAAAACCATTCTTGACTTGATCTCGAACTGTGTAACAGTCTATATCAATATGCTTGGTCCTTTCGTGAAAGACATGGTTAGTTGCAATGTGTATATCAGACTTGTTGTCACAGAAAAGTTTTGCGCGGATGTATGAACATTGACCTTCAAATCTTTGAGAAGTTAAGCCAACCAAAGCAGCTCACATGTGGCAAGAGCCATACTCAGATACTTTGCTTCAGTGCTGCTTCTGCTGATATTCGATTGCTTCTTAGATTTTCAAGTGATCAAAGATTTCCCAAGGTAAACACAAAAACCAGTAATTGATCATCTGGAATCATGACATATATTACAATCTGCATCAACAAAAGCATTGAGACATGTATAACTCATAATCAACGTAATAAAATAATCCTTGACCTGGATTGGATTTAAGGTATCGCATAATCCTATGAGAATCATGAAGATGAACATCAATAGGACATGATAAGAATTGGCTCAAGTAGTTCTTTGCAAAGGTAATGTCATGCCTCGTAATGGTTAGATAGAGAAGCCTGCCAATGAGTTCCTTGTATGAAGTATGATTCTCCAATAGGATGCATGAATCTTTACTCAAATGAATTGTAGGATCCATGGGAACAATGCTCAACTTGCAAACTAACATTCCAGTAGAAGCAAGAATGTCAAATGCATATTTTATTTGGCTGACTGATATTCCTGAATCATTACGAACAATCTCAAGGCCTAAGAAAAACAGTGGAGTTCCCATGTCTTTAATCTGAAAGGCTTTATGCAAAGCATTTTTCAATAGCTGTAATTCAAAGTCACTATATGAACCTATGAGGATATCATCAACATATACCAATAATGTGGTGAAAGAAGACTCAGTTTGTTTAACAAAAAGAGTATTATCTCTTGGGGATGAAACCAGCTTGTAATACCACTTCGGAGAAGCAATGATATCACTGAAATGAAGCTTGTTTCGGGCCATATAAGGATTTGTGCAAACCACAAACATAGTTATGAGGAAGATAATCTGGTTGAGCAGGTGTGTATTTCTAGAACTAAGAGCATTTCTATTAGGAGTTTCTCAATGGATATTTCAATATTAAAATAAAAAAGAAAAAAAAGTAGGGGAGAGAGTGAGAAACGGTTCCTATTTGAGAGATTTTGAGAAACTTATGAGAAATTTGTCCCTTTACGAGTGATTCAGTTTTTTAAAAAGTGAAAATATAATTATATAATTAAATTATATCAAAATATTAATATTAAATTGTTGAGAAACTCAGGATCTCAATGGAGATGCTCTAATAAACTTTATATATATATATATATATATATATATATATATATATATATATATATATAATTTAACATTCTGGTTCGATTTGTTACAAACAAATTATAGTAAATTATTTTTGGAAAAAATCAAAATATATATAGACATATAAGTGTGTCTATCTTATTATATAAAACTGAATGCGCACAACGTGAGCGTGACACGTAAGATAATTATAACTCACCAAATCGTTATATGTGTCATTGTTAATTTAGATCGTGACATGTGTCAATGTAATAATATAAAATTTACACTTTTTAGCTATTTATTTTTAATTAGATAAAATAACAAAAAAAAGAAAGGAAATTGTGGTTTAAAAAGATGAAAACTAATAAAATAAAAAAGTAAAGTACTAGAAAAAATAGAAATTATAAAATCGAAAAATATAAACTATTAAATATATATATGATTAATAATATATAAACTTAGAAGAAGAACACTTTGTTATCGTATGTTTGATAATTCATTTATCACAAAAATTCAAAGGCATAAACTTTAAACCGGAATTATTACATTAAAACATAAATTTTCAAACATGTTAGAACAATTAAGTTTCAGAAGATAATAATAATTTTTAAATATTAGGTTTATCAATTAGATTTAGTTTTAAGTTACATAAGATTTGTTTTTTTTTTAATCCTTTTATTCATTTAGAGAAATTATTTATGTGTAATATAGATCAATTTTGAATTTTTTTAATTGTGAATTACAAAACGTAATATATGGATAGCTAAAGAGGAGTTTTAATTTAAAATCTAATTATACGAGTAATAATTATGATGATTATCAATTTTAAAGTCTAAATATTTTATATTTTATATGCGTATCACACCGGACCTAATCCAATATATTATTATATAAAGGTGAATGTTTCAAAGTTAATAACTCATTTGATCGTGACATGTGTCAAGTCAATCGATAAGATTTTGAAACGTTTAAAAATGTTTTCCAAATAGATTTTTCTACATAAGATTAACAGTAAAAAAAATTAATCGATTCATAATCATAAAAGGTAAAGTAACTAAACAAAAAGAAAAAATGTTAATTTATGCTTAAAAGCCAAAGTTAATAAAAAAGGAAATTAAAAAATTCGGAAAATTTATAATTGATTGATAATCCTTAATGGTAAAGTTATTAAACAAAAAACATAGAAAATTTAAATTTATACTAAAAGATAAATTTAATAAAAAAGGAAAAATAATATTTTTTTATTTTACTTTTCATTTAGATTAAGGAACCTAAAAAATGGACTAATAATAGAAAAGAATACTAATTTTAATTTCTCAATTACACACCTAAAAATCAAAAGTTCAATAATATTTTCCAAAACTATAATCATTTCAGCAAGGTTTCAGGAAAATAGATATATAAATAGTTAAATAAAAAGTAAATCTAATTCAAATATGAATAAGAAAGATTAAATATTTAAAAATATTTTCACGCAAAATATTTTTCAGGTGGGGTGATAACACCGTATTTTTACCCATTTTACCGTCTATTTTAGAACACTTTAATAAGTGTTTCACTTGCTTTCATATGTTTTTATTACGGTTTTCGCATATTTGTAGTTTCAAGACTCTTTTAAGGTTACTTAGGAAAAAGCATTGCAAATTGGAGAAAACCCATATTTTCGGCTCGGAGTCAAACTGGCAGAAGTTCAACTGCCAAAAAGGTTCTTCACACTGTCTGATCCAGCCCAATTTTGGAGATATTCAAGAAGGACCAGGTACCTTTCCATTTCAATTGATTGAGGATGATCCAACAATTCAATCAAAAGATACATGAAGATCAAGACGTCCCATTCAGCCACTCCCAGAGCAGCTCCGCCCAAGGCCAAGAGGCAGTTCACCGCGGCCAAAAGCTCTCCGCCCGCGGTCAAGAGGCAGTTCGTCGCAGTCAGTAGCCTTGGACCCATGGCCAACACTTATTTCGTTCTGAAGCCCATTTGCAAGCCCGATTCGAATTCTGTCAAGTCCAACTACGGAGAAAACCTAAAGACCGACGAAAATAAGAGAGAAGACCTATAAATATGTGTTTTAGGAACCCTATTTTCGTGTGCCTTAGTGTGTGCCATTTTAGTTTTCTTTTTTTTTTCTTAGTTTTTGCTTTTTACCTTTCGAGATTGGTAGAGAAGTTTTCTTCCGACTTTGGTCTTAAAATAGAGAAGCTTTTTCTTCAATCTCCTGTTCTTTATTTAATCATGTCTTTGCTTTCTTCAATTATGTCCAAGTAGTTTAGTCGTTGGGTTTTATAGGGATCATCAAAAGGGATTAACATGTTCAATAAGGATTTCACGAGGTAAACCTAGTCGTATTTTAAAAACTATTTCCTATCGGTTGTTGTTAAAGCATGGATATAGCATCATGAACTAGAGACTGATCCAAGGTGTATTAAGAACCACCAAAAGTGTTGAATCTGATCACCGAAACTATTAATCTACATGGAGCGTGTTGCGCTATAAGATACAGAAGTGTATTTATAGAGTGTCGCGAATGTTTATGAACTTGATTTTGTCATTATAATTTTATGTGTGGCTACCAACGAAAGCTGACTAGTTAAGTATATAGATTTTAAGTGTGTAGTACGTACGAAAATAGGCTTGCATATTTTCGTGTTATAGTTCGTGGAGTTTACTGATATATCATGGTTGTTACCCCTTTTAGACCATGATATAAGTCTGTTTATAGAGTCTTTCTATTATTTCGTAGTGTTTTAGAGTCCTTTACAGGTTTTAGCACGATTGGAGCATAATTGGAGATATTGGAGCTTTCTGGAGCATTCTGGAGCGAAGCTGAAGTTCGTGTTGCTGAGTACCCGATTTTACGTCAAGCATCGATCGATACCCCTTGGTATCGATCGATACCCATCGCAGCAGACACGACCCGCGACTTTTAATGAAGTTTGGAGAATTGCAGAACTTGCCCAGAAGACTTTAATATTTACAAGAAGACCCCAATTCGTGTTTAGACTATTTAATTAGGTTTTACAGTCACTTTGTCGGCTATGCTTGGTTCTAGGCTTTCATTATTCTTGATTTTACTTTGGTTTTTGGGGAGACAACTCTAAACTCCTGTTTTTATTGATTTCTTTGATGATCTATTCAATCATGTTGTTTTCATTCTCCATGTCTGAGTAGATCCACTTTAGGTTCAGGGTTCTCATAAAGGTTTTCTCTGAATGCTAGGTTGATTAGTTATTAGGATTCATCATCTGAATTAGTTCTTCACCATAGGTTGTGTTCAAAGCTAATTTGAGGTTGACGAATCTGGAACTTAGATCTTAGGATAATTGATTAGGCACGACAGTGCGATTAATTACCTGATAGAACCTTAGGTGAGCAAAATAATTATTCGCAAAGAGATTTGGGCATATCATTTACTAGAATTGATTTTACTAAGAGAGATCCATTTGTTACCGTGCTTGAATCAAACATTCCCCAGAGATATCCATATCGATCCAACATCGTTTTATTATTGTTTACAACAGATTTTCTCTTTTAAGTTCTTCACCATCGATTTTTATTCTTTACTTTTCAATCAATCTTTAGTTTTTACGTACTTTACAATTTGTGACACAAAAAGCCTACAAAAACCCTTTTCGTTTTATACTTCCTTATTAATTCTCTATCTAAAGTCTCACAGAAAAGCGTGCTCTCCTTGTGGATCAATACCAAAAGTACTACAACGCACATCTGTGCACTTGCACACTTTTAAGCTTTACAAATTTAAAATTTTAAGTTAGGATAACACATGCACTCGCATCACGGGGCCTAATCGATGTTCTGAATTAATCTTCTTTTTTCGGGGGTGACCAGTTTTTTTTTCACTTTTTCGTTTTTAGTTTTTTTTACGAATTAAAAACATTATATTATAAACCCGCGTATACGCGGGGTCTAATATAGTATATATAAAGTAAAACAGAAATGATGAAGAGAAGATGCAAAGTGAATAGTCACGAGACCTCACCATCTCCGACATGACTTCGTCATGGTGGAAGCTCCACCGGAGATATCAATATTGAGAGGGATATTGATATCTCTTGTGGAAAGCCAATTTGGCAACATGTATAATTATCCAAATTAATTATAGCCTTATATGGATTTTTTTATTATTGTTGGACTCAAAAAGTATTCTTGTTTTAATAGTATAGATATTAGCTGCAATGCGTTTTTTGTTTTGTTTTTTCTGTTTTGGGACTTTCATCGTTAGAAATTTAGTGTCGACTATTACTGGAACTAAGAGCATTTCCATTGGGAGTCTCTCAATGGATATCTCAACATTAAAATAGAAAAGAAAAAAAATAGGGGAGAGAGTGAGAAACGTTTCTTATTTGAGAGACTTTGAAAAACTCATGAGAAACTCTTGGGACACTTGTCCCTTTACGAGTGGTTCAACTTTTTTTTAAAGTGAAAATTTAATTATATAATTAAATTATATCAAAATATTAATATTAAATTGTTGAGAAATTCAATATCTCAATGGATATGCCCTAATAAGCTATATATATATAATTTCATATTCTGGTTCGATTTGTTTATCTATACTATTAAAATGGGTATACATTTTGTGTCCAAACAAGAAAATCTTCATATTATGCTATTTTTTATTTGGATAACTACTATTCATGTTGCCAAACATGTATTTGTTTTTATAAATAATCTATATAACATATATTTATTGTTAGATATGGATATTCTAATTAATTATAATATATATAAATAACATTTAGTCTCTATTTAATTCATTAAATTATTTAAAATATAATAATATTTTATTATTAAAAGATAAAAAAAACTAAGAAGGAGCAAGTGGGCCAGTGGTTGCCACACCTCTGCTACCATCTTACCGGTGTCGAGTTCAACTCCACCTGCCCTCCATGTTTGGGGGTATTTGACTATTGGACCAGCATGTTGTGGCCCAAAATGATGACAAAAAGATACAAAAAACCATATGTAAAAACTAATAAAATCCGGTGTGGTATTATTTATTTTTCTTTAATATTTTCCAAACGAACGTCCCGTTAACCACTATAGAATATAGAAACTAAGATATTCAAATATATATTGCCAATAATAATAATTTAATTAATCCTAAAAATACAAAATTGATAACTACGATTTACTCATAAACTACTATAAACTTAATAATACAAATATCCCTAGATTTTAATATATAGTAGGAAATCATGATTCATGACCAAATCACACACATAACTATCATATATGTTTTTTTTAAATGATATTACAATATTCGTTTGACATTTTTTGCCATTATTAAATGGGAGAATTGCCAAAAATGACCCATAATTTGATTCTAAATGTAAAAGTAGACCTCTTATTCAATTTAAAACAAAAGTAACCCAAAATGGTAGGAAAATTACAATTACATCCCTTATGATCAAACAAAAAACAGTTATAACTTTGTGAAGTCTAATAAAGAAGTAGAGAAGTCTACTATACAGACTTCATAAAAAAGTATGTTATGTAATTAAATCTGATATTTATGTTTTATATTTTTTTAAAAAAAATAATTGTATTAAAAATTTGTTTGCATAAACTAAATATAAACAATTGTGATGTATATAAATTAAAATTTCATATAATTGAATCAAATTAAACCAACAAAGATAAATTAGGTTATAGTCTCATACATACTACTAATGAAATGGATACATAATACATAGTGCATAACCATAGGTTTAGATTTTTATGTGATCATGTGTTGGTAGTTATTGTTATTTCATATTTATAAGTTTCATGATATTTTGGTTTATGTATTTGATTGTGCATATATGGTTAAGTTTTGATTTAGGGTTTTGACTATTGAATACAAAATATTCAAATTAGGGTTTAGATTTAGCGGACTTTCATTTGAAGTATGCACCAATTTAGAGACTTCATACGAAGTCTGTTTAACTTTTGAGATTTCAAGTGAAGTCTATTAATAGTTTTTGGTATAGCAGACTTCGAGTGAAGTCTATTTAGAGTTTAAGATATAGGAGACTTCATATGAAGTCTGCTAAACCAAAAATAATTAACCTAACCGGAAAATTCGGTTTCATGTCACTACAAGAAAACACAGTTTTTGTGACCAAATTTTGTGACTCTTTTTTTGGTAGAAAAAAAGTGGGACGAAAATGTGACTAATTTGCGACCACTTTGCGACTACTCGCAATGCAGTGGCAAAACAGTCGCAAATTAAAGACGAAACAGAGGAGTCACAAAAGGGTCTCAAATTGGCGATTGTTTAAGGACTTGCAAAATTAGTCCCAAATTTGTGACTGATTTGCTTCGGTTTAGCAACTCCACTCGATTTTGTTTTAAATATACATCAAATAATATACAAAAATATAAACCCTAAACCATCAAATAATATACAAAAACATCAAATAATATACAAAAAAATTCAACACTTACAATTTTTAAAATATAATCATTTTATAAATCTTAAATTATAAACCCTAAACCTCTAACCCTTAATTATAAACTCTAAATCTTAAATTGTAAAATATATTTTTGAACAGCTATATACCCAAAATCACTGTAAAGTGATATTCAAACCTTATATATTCTTAAAGTTTAGGGTTTAGGGTAACATGTACACTAATTTGCAAACCCAGTTTTTGTGACCAATTTGGGACTAGTTTGAGACTAATTTTTAATAGTAGTCACAAAATAGTCCCAAATTTGGGACTAATTTGCAACTCCACTTGATTTTTTATAGAAATCAATCAATTCTAAACTCAAACCACAAATTCTTAACCCTAAATCCTAAATCTCTAACCCTTAATCATAAACATGATCTAAATCTTAAATTGCAAACAAAATTTTACACATAAACATCAAATAATATACAAAAAATTCAACACTTACAATTTTTTTTAATATGATCATTTTATAAATCCTAAATTCTAAACCCTAAACCTCTAACCCTTAATCATAAACTCTAAATCTTAAATTGTAAACTAGATCTTACATATAAACATCAAATAATAAACAAAAAAAATAGCACTTACAAAATTTTTAATCTAATCATAACATCTACTAAGTGTTACATGTGCTTTATAAGGAATGATTTTGAAAGATAAAAATTATCTCAAAATTTATTTATTTTTAAGTTTTAGCATATTTTTGAACTGCTATATACACAAAATCATTGTAAGTCATATTCAAACGTTGTAGGTTCTTAAAGTTTAGGGTTTAGGGTAAAATGTTTTTATTGTCACAAATAAGTCCCAAATTTGCGACCGTTTAGCAACCCCAGACGATATTTTTAATAGTAGTCACAAAAGAGTCCCAAATTTGCGACTAATTTGCGACCAAATGACAAAAATAATGAAAGCTTCTCATTGGCTAGTTCCTTGCGACGAGGATCGAGATCCTCCACCGTTGATTGGTTTAATCCAACGGTGGAGGATTTAAACTGTTTTATTTTATTATTTTATTTTTTTTAATTGATTTCTTCTTCTTCCTCCTCTTCTTCTTCATCCAAAGGTTTTAATTGATTTACAACTCTCTTTTTTTTCCAGATCCGACGGCGGTGGTGTTGGGCTGCAGCGGCGGTTTCTTCTCGGCGGCGGTGGTGTTGGGCTGCGTGGTGGTTGCTCCAACTGGTTCGTGCCTCGTGTGGTGGTTGCTCCAATGGGTGGTTCGGCGAGGAGAAGATCTTCAATCTTCGATGGGTGGTTCGGCGATGGGTGGTTCGGCGAGGAGAAGATCGGCGGTGGTATTGAGGCCAAGCGGAGGAGCAGATCGGCGGTGGTATTGAGGCCGGGCGGAGGAGCAGATCGGCGAGGAGAAGATCTTCGATCTTCTTTTTTTTTTTCAGTTTTTTTCCTTTTTTTTCTTTTTTTGTAAATTAATAAATAAATAAAATATGGAATTTTTTTTTTTTTGTTTTTAATATATTTTTTTAAAAGTAGTTGCAAATCAGTCTGTAAATTAAGACTGATAATGTGTGTCACATATTAGTTGCAAAAGAGTGACTGTTTTGTGACCACTTTATTTTGCGACGAAATATTTGTGACTACTTTTTTTAGTCCCAAAATAGTCGCAAATGACTCATTTGCGACCATTTTGGGACTATTTTGGTGGTCGCAAAAACTGTTTTTTCTTGTAGTACGTGAAGTTTGTAATATTTCCTTAGTTAATTTTGAGTTATGTATTATATTGTGCATATAGGGTTTGATTTTTAAGTTTTTATTTAGGGTTTTGACTATTGAGTGGAAAATATTCAGTTTTAGGTTTAGACTTCGCATGAAGTCTGTTTAACTTTTGAGACTTCAGCTGAAGTCTATATAGAGTTTAGGGTTTAGCAGAATTTGTGTGAATTCTATTTAGAGTTTAGGGTATAGGAGACTTTGTACGAAGTCTGCTAAACCAAAAAATTAATCTAACCAAAAAATTTACCCCATTATATAAAGGAAGTAACCGTAATTATGTAAAAAAAAACTTGCCTCTATCTCAAACGGCGTTGTTTGAGAATGGCCTTACTAGAATTCATGAGTGAGATCAGATTTTGAACTACTGAGAAAATGATTATTCTCTATAAAGATTTAAAAAGAACATCATTTTAGTCATTTTGTTTTAGAAAAAGTGCCGGTTTTGATTCTAGTCCTTGCATTTTTAACAACTTCTGGTGAAGTCTACTCCATAAATCTGAAGCAGATTTCAACTGAAGTCTGCATAAATGTGCTAAAAACATAATCAAACAAAAAAATTGAGTCTCCAATAATTATAACACATAAACAGTTCAAACTCATACATAAGCAAAAGAAATAGGTAACACACATGTGAGAACAAGAAAATCTAAAACATTCATTACAAATATGCTCTAAATGCATTTTTATCAAAATTAACCACATAGACTTCAGTGTGAAGTCTATCCCCTTTATAAAAGTAGACTTCACACCAAAGTATGTATTTTAGGTTACTTTTGCAATTGCAAATTAACAAAGAGAATATTACAGACTTTACATGAAATCTACGCAGTTAAGCAGTCTTCACATGAAATCTATGCAATTAAGCAGACTTCACCTGAAGTCTTCGCCGTAAATTATGGGTATATTTTTGAAATTAACCATAAGTTTGACTTTTCAAAAATAGACTTCATGTGAAGTTTGGAGAATAAACATGTTAGTTTCAGTGTAAGTAATTTACAAAAACAGAATATAATACTTAACGTAAGTCACAATATAAAAATAAAATATACGGTTTGCACCTGGTATGTCTAAATGGCGTCTCCTGTTATGCTCAATTTCTTCTGACAGAAACTTCCAAGTATTTTTCCAAACCACTTCTGGCTTAGATAAACTATATGAAGTAAGCATGATAACAAAAAGCTGCCGTAGAAACTAACAAAAAGCATGATAACAAAAAGCATGATAACAAAAACCACTTGAAAAACGTTTTCTTACAATATCATTAATGTACTCAAGGTCATCTTCTAGCAATCCCCGTGCATAACATGCCTATTTGTAGGTCTCGTAAACCATTTCATTGTAAGTTTTGATTTCATCAAAAGAGCGTGGACCTTTTACATAGTTCAACAACACTCGCAAATAATATGCATCTTCCATCTTACGCGGTGCATAATTAATCTTTCCAACACTAAATCCTTTTTTCAGAACTCTCTCTTTGAACATCTTATTCTTCTTATCAAAAATAAACTTAGTAGGAATTTGCTCATAAGTGAGCTTTCTAGCATCTGCATTGACCTTATTAAGCTCAAACCAGGCTAAGAACATTGTATTTTCGATGAGTTTACGGTTGACCACCGTTTTTACCTTGTCGTCACCCTTGAAACTACAATCTATTTCCCCGACAGATGGAAAGAAAGCCTCTCAACCGGTGTAGATCGATAATGTATAGGGTATTTATAAATTCTCCATGTAGCTTCACAAGCAGAGACATACCTGCAAATTGTTAAATTCTCACATTTAGTAATTTAAAAACAAAGACATGTTTTGAAAAGCAAAAATTATGGTGAAGCCATTCAAAACCTGCAGTAAAAAAAGTCTTTGCTTTTTTTTTTTTTTTTTGGAATGAAAATGTTTTCTTGTTTCTCTCCAACATCGTTTGTTCCATTCTAAGGTGGTTCTATAACAACACTAACACGATTTTGCCCTTTATTAATGTACTTAAATAAGTACTTAACATAGATAGTTTGGTTGCACCATTCCACATTAATGTGAGCTCGGTATCGGATAGATAGTTTCTTGTTATAAGGTATGACATATCTGTTATCGCACTTAAAACCATAGTTTTCAACAAATTTTTGTGGTTGGTTGGGTCTTTTATAAACTGGAAATCTTTCTTTGTTAACTGTAGTTTTCTCTGCATAAGCCTTTGGATATAACTTAGAACATTCACCATTATCCATGCATGGTGAATTCAGGTTAGCAACTCCACAAGGACATTCATGGTTTCTTTGATAACTTCGTAATGCTCAGGTTCTTTTTCTTTGTCTGGAATTTCAGCAGAAATGATTTTGTCTATGTCTTCAGTTGAGGCCAACTTTGATTTTAGATCCATGAAAAGAAGAATATGAGCATGTGGTATGCCTCGTTTTTGAAACTCAATTGTATACATTGTTGCACATTTAAAAAACAAGAAAGTTAGTTACAGTGCTGATATTGTCATAATTTACATTTCTAACATGCATTTTAGTTTGCATTCTCTAGTCATTTACATGCATAACCATAGCTTTGTTTAGCATTTAGGTCCCTTTTAGAGTTTAGGATGTTGCATTAGGTCCTAGGGAGTTTCGCATGTTTCGGGACGTATTTTAGGTACTTTGGAGAAGACTCGAGACTCGGAACGTGAGGCCGATCGGATTGGAAGCAAGGAGAGGAAGCCAAAGGCATGAGGAGGCTTGGCAAGTCAGAATACCGATGTCACATATCGGTGTGACTGATCAGTGTGGAAACAGGGGGAAACCGTCCTTAGCACCGACGTCCCACACCGACCAGAGACATCGGTGTTGGAGCCTCATGGGATTACACAGACGTCACAAGTCAGTGTAACTGATCAGTGCCACTCATTCGAGCAAACTTTACCTAAACACCGAGGTCACAAGTCGGTGCAACAAATCGGTGCAGCTCCCGGGGCAAATCATCCTTAGCACCGATGTGTAACACCGACCAGTGACATCGGTGTATCGTGATGAAGTTCTTAAAATTTGCCAACACCGATGTGTTACACCGACGTGTGACATCGGTGTTGACCAAAATTTTAAGATTTCGTTGACCAACCCGCTTACCGACCAGGTTAAAACCCGACCGACCCAGGTAAGTTACCCTTCTCCTTCCGTTTCCACGCGAAACCCCTCCTCTCCCTCAAACGTTTTCGCGTTTCCTCCATCTAAGAACCCTTTTCTTCATAACTTTCTGAATTTTCACTCAAATTTCGTGATTTAAAGTGCTAATTCTCGATTTTCACTGGCCTTTTTGGATTCATCATCGTTCTAGGCATTTAATCCCAAACCCCCAAGGTATTTCATCCATTCATTCTTTGGAAAACCATGAATTTGTTCTTGAGTAAAAATTTATTGAAGGTGGTTAAATATTGCGTTTCACTTGTGCATAGACCTTGGGGCTACGTTCTCTATGTCTAAACTTGTTGATTCATGTGCTTATTTTTGCTAGTTTGGAGAAAATTAGAGAAACCATAGTTGGATGTTTGCTTATTTGTTGAGCATCGATTTGAAAAAAAAACCTTAGTTTGATTTTGCGAAATCATTGTGCCAATGCTCACGATTTTTCTCAAGAATATTTGTAGGCACAATGACGGAAAAAGGTGCTCCATCAACTCGAGCAAGAACCAAGGCTTCAACCGCTGCAAAAGGAAAAGCCGTTGCCAAGGCTCCCAATGAAAAAGGAAAAGTTGCGGCTAAGAGCACCAAACCCAAGGGAAAAACCACGGCATCGACATCTCTACCTCGCGGGATGGAGCTTGTTCATTTAAAAGCGTCCAATGAGAAGGGTAAAGGCAAGAGAGTTGAGGACGAAGAAGACGAAAGTGAGAGCTCGGATGAGGGAAACTCAAGCGCGGAAATACAAAAAGCAAAGCCAACCGAGGGAGATTACTTTACAAAGTTTTGCCAGATGAAGTTTGAACAAGGGAAATTCATTGACTCTGAGATGTTCGAGAAGATGGGGATAAACGAGGATTTGTGGATGCGTTTTGAGAATATGGGCCTTGGCAAGTTCATGAGCATGGATCAAGAAGCTTTCAAAGCGCTCTCTTGCATGTTCCTAGCGACTCTTAGAGCAAGATTCGACGAAACGGCGGATGCAAATTCCGGGTTTGGGACCTTGAAATTCATGATTAATGTCGTCACCTATTCGGTCACCTTCCGCGAGATATGCGAGATATTCGGGTTCAAGGAAGAGGGGACTTACGGAGAGCAATATTTTGACTATCCGAGGCTCGAGCTTCGACGTCTTTGGGCGACAATTGCATCCGGTGAATTTTTCGTCGGCATCTCTAAGAACGCAAGCATACGGCACCCAGCTCTTCGGTATGCGCACAAAGCATTGGTTCACATGCTCTATGCCAAAGTGGAGATTGACACAGTTACGACGGAGGAATTGGAATTGTTGGGGCTCGGATTGAAGCCCATTCTCCCCACTCTCCGCAATGAGAAAAAATTCAAAAGACCGGAGAGGATTCCTTGTCTCGCGACAATCTTAGCGAGGCACTTGTTTGCTTATCGGAATTGGGCTTGGAAGACAAAAGCGAAAAGGCCGCCATATGCATCAGATGGCTTATCACGCCTATTCTCAAGGCGAAGTGTCTCAAGCTCTCGCTTAGCGCCAATGAGTGGAAGCTTTTGGATGCGGGTTATCTTTCAAAGACTAGGTTCTACAAAGGGATGATGGACGTCAAGATATCATACAAACTTCAACTCACTGAGACATCCCTTGCACAAGTTTTGTTGTCAAATCCCGTCCTCACCAACCTCCGCGAACTAAAGAATGTCATGTTTTATCCGACCCAAGAGTATCTCTACAACTTGACAGCCGACCCACTAACAGAAGCATTCCGCAAGAGAGCACAAAGGAAGAGCACCACCGAAACAAGAAGCAACACCGACGAGTCTCTTGATTTCGAAGAAGAAGCGCCCAATGAGTCACCATACGAAACCGTCTACGGTAGTGAGCGTTACCATTTTGATCCATATGATGGAGCTATGCCTAACGTGGCAAAAAAGCACGCTCATCACCAAACTCGAATCCTACAACGTTGGTGCAAGTGGCAAAACACCAACATGAAGAAGATGGTTAAGACGATCAAGAGTTTGAAAAAGAAGGTGAAAGCCATGTGTCGAACAATCAACGAGCTTAAGGGAAGCGGTTGCGGAGCAAGCACCTTAAAAACCCGCGAAGAAGGAGATGGCATCATGGACACAAACATCGCGATGCAAGGTGGATATATGGTGTTGGCCGAGAGTACTAGCCAATCCATGGCCCGCGCAGAGAAGGCAACGAAGATGAGAGCACTGAGGTCCCCATCACCCGTCTCAAGCAATCTGTCATACTCGATGGGGTCTTCATCCCTGTCTCAAAGCTTCTAGGTACTTTCCGAAACTCTTGTACATAGTTTCTCTTTTATTGAGTCATGCATTGTATAGTTTTCTTTTGTTTTCGACTCTTCTCTTGAATTTATTTCACACCGGGACGGTGTGATTTAAGTTTGGGGGAGGGGCCGTTAGCTAATCATGTTTATTTTGATCTTATTTTCAATCTCGCATTTTGAGTCTCATGCATTCATGCATCCATTTAAGGCATAGAAAAACCAAAAAAAAATCGAAAATTTTGAAAACACAAAAAAAAAATCATGTAGTTGCATTTCATGAGTAGGATCGAGTCTAGTAGAATATAGGTTGCATTGCACGTGCATAGGGAGCAATGATGATTTTTCCTTGTAGAGTATCATTTTAAGAGCTCGGTCCAATGCGCTCGTTGCTAGTTGTTTGATGCTTTTGATCTCGTGTTTGAAATCAAGGATGAACCATATGTTGATTTCGTGTTTCATTACCCATGTCTTAGCTAAATCAAGTTGTGATTTGATGTCCAATCTCATTTAAGTGAAAACCTTAATTTTGACATTTAATTATCATGTTTGTGCATTGCATAGCGAATTCATGGATACCGATACACGTATTTGGGCTATCTTCCTCTTTTTACCACTCTTTGTTAGCTCGAATAGCCGGTTCCCATCATTGGAACGGTTAACCATTCCCATAACCCAACCGTCCTTAAAGCCAAAAACCATTTGTGAGTGACGCGAGGCCTTTTTCCGAATCAACTAGAAAAAAGTGTTGAGTTTAGAACGACAAGGAGAAGCTTCTATGTAGAGCTAGCTCTAAGTCAAGGGGCTAAACATAGGTTAAGGCTAGATATGATGGGAGTTTGGGGATGAAGGAAAGAAAGAGAGTGTGGAACATGGGAGAAAATTGGGATAAGCAAATTCTTGAAATGGTTGGCAAGAAAATTGTTGAAATAATTCTAATTATCAAGGAAACATAGTCTCTAGCTTTCAAAAGAAATAAAATAAGCAAAAACATATGGCTAAAGTACAAAAGAAATTGAAATAAGGGAGACTAGAGAAAGTGAAAGAAGAGCTAAGTAAAAGAAAGTGTTGAAAGCCAAGCCATTCAATGAAGAAGGAAATCCCCTAAGTACTTAAGTGAAAGAAAAATGGTGAGACAATATGAGCAGTGAAGGCAAATGGCCTTGTGAAAAAGGGTAGCTTAAGAAGGATCTTCATTGTGGTTTAGAAATGAGGGGTTAAGATCGATTTGCGGCATTGGGTAGATGGAAATCATCCTTGTATGCATCTATTGGGCTTTACTTTAACATTTTGCATTAGTTGATTCTTTTTGAGAGATCCCCCTTGCTTGGAAACCACTACTTGTGTTGAGATCACCTTTATCTCAAAACCATCCCATAGCCAAATGAATTCACTTGTCTTGAATAAAACATGATTCACTTGAACCTATTAAATAAATGTCAAAAGATTGGATGATAGGAAAGCTTGTGTAGGTTAGGACTTGGGCTTGATTCATGTACGGATAGATATGGCTAGCTCTTTTTGAGTAGACTTGTTGATCGCATCCTAGGATTTTCAACTTGGACATTGGGCTTGAATTCTTTTTATGACACTTGTGAATTTGAGCTCCCGCTTTCTATCTTCTCTCTCTAGTTGCTCGTGTATGTTTGCTTGAGGACAAGCAAAAAGAGTAAGTTTGGAAGAGTTGATATTGTCATAATTTACATGTTCTAGCATGCATTTTAGTTTGCATTCTCTAGTCTTTTACATGCATAACCATAGATTTGTTTAGCATATAGGTCCCTTTTAAAGTTTAGGATGTTGCATTAGGTCCTAAGGAGTGTCGCATGTTTCGGGACGTATTTTAGGTACTTTGGAGAAGACTCGAGACTCGGGACGTGAGGCCGATCGGATTAGAAGCAAGGAGAGGAAGGTTTGGCAAGTTAGAACACCGAGGTCACATATCGGTGTGGAAACAGGGGGAAACCGTCCTTAGTACCGATGTCCCACACCGACCAGAGACATCGGTGTTGGAGCCTGAGGGGATTACACCGACGTCACAAGTCGGTGTAACTGATCTGTGCCACTCCTTCGAGCAAACTTCACCTCAACACCGATGTCACAAGTCGGTGCAACAAATAGGTGCAGCTCCCAGGGCAAATCATCCTTAGCACCGATGTGCAACACCGGCGTGTGACATCGGTGTGTCTGCCACCCCTTCGAGCAAACTCCACCTCAACACCGAGGTCACAAGTTGGTATGCTACATCGGTGCACAAACCCATGCCCAACACCGAGATGTTGCACCGATGAGTGACATCGGTGTTGACCTCTGATACACTTTTACCCAACTCAACCGGGTCGGTACCCGGTTTGTCCCGGGTCGGTACCCGGTTTGTCCCGGGTCGGTACCCGGTTTGTCTCGGGTCGACCCGGTTCGCCCCTGTTCACTATTTAAACCCAAAAACCTAATTTTCATGGGTTAAGTATTTTCTTAAGCAAAAAACCTCTCTAAGAGTGATTGAGAGTGATTTGTAAGAGATTGATCCTTTTTAATTTATGCATTTGAGTATTGTCTTCTTTGATTCATTCTATCTATCTTCTATTTTCTAACCATCGAATCATTTGATCATGGGTTTTAACTCTTCTTTTATGGGACTTGTTGAAACCATGGTGATTAGTGAGTAGTTCTTAGAGTTTGAGGATGGGTTAGGTTTAGGGTGATTCCAAGGTTGATTTATGATGCTTAGGGTTAGATTATCTTGTTTCTCTTCTTGATTAGTGATCATAATTCTAGATTGGGCTTGAGAAAGCCAATTTAGATCAAGGTGCATTTCACACCCACAATGTGTTTGATGAAATGCCTTGATAAACTAATCAAGAGATATTCATTCCTAGCCTATGAGAGTAGTTGTCTAGGGTGTTTATATGGTTGATCTTGATTGTTTGCACTTAATGCTTGCTAGTTAGTAATTCACAGATGAGAGTTTGTTCTTGGATTAGTAATTATCATGGTGATTAATGCCTTGAGAGAAGATTAGTCACGCTTAGTGATCATTGCCTAAAGCTTTGTTTGAACATTGAGCATCATGAATTAGTCTTGGATCATCTTAATTCGATTATCCCATCCTTGAATTCGTTTATATTTCTTGCATTACAACTTGTTTAGTTTGCTATTTCTTGTTCTTATCTTAAGTTGCTTAATTCACAAGTTAAACAACAACTCTTGCTTATTTTGCGTAACTTAAGAAGTGCCTTGTATTCTTGTTTTCTTGAATCTTACCCATTGGATTGAACCTCTTATACTAGCAATAGTATATCGAGTAATTGATCTCGAGACTTGCAAAAGTCTTTCATCAAGTGCATACTTTAAAGATCTTGAAAAAACCTTTTTAAAAAAACAAAATGTAAAGAAACTTGAAGAAATGAAAACTTGCACGATCTTGTAACTCCTAAGAGATTTTCCTTCGTTAAATCATTCATCAAAGCATCGAGTTTCATCTTAAACATCTTGCAAATAATAGCTGGTCGATCCTCACTCTTTAAGTTTTGCTTCTTTAAATATCTAGTGATCTCATGCCACTTAGGATTGCATGTAAACGTGATGAAAAGATCTGGGAATCCAAAATGTTTACATATGGCCATCGCATCCAAATAATTATTCTTCATATATCTGGGTCCACCTGTGAAAGACGCTGGCAAAATAAACTGCTGCCCTTGTTCATGCATATCCGTGATACCAGCATTCTCTGACTCTTTAATGGAATCATAACTATCAGAACGTAAACACTTCTGATTTTTCCTCAGATAATGTATCATGTTAGATTATATCATCGTATAGGCATCTAGAAGAAACTATTGGAATAATCGCCTAGAATAGAGAAGTACTGTATGAGACTCATTGCTTCTTTCCTGAAGACGATATGCAAAGAATTGTCTCATAGATATATTTTCCTTCTTGAACGTTGTCCCACTTTTTGTAGACCTTTTTTTTAATCCCAAACCTAAATCCATCCTCACCATATGGAAATATGAGAGGATATTGAAGTGCTAGATACGAAGGATGGATTTCGGAAATCCTTTGAAGTTTTTCAAAGTTTAATGTAAAAATCACTTAAAGAGTTTTTCACTTAATCGTGATGAAAAATCATTTTCGTATCTTCGTATTTATAGCGATAGGTGAGGTTAAAGATGCTAATCGGATTTCAGGAGATCTATGAGTATATTCTTACGTTAAAATTCATTATTAATTAATTTTATGATTTTTCAACCAAATATATCTGAGTTGTTTAATTAAGATCTTATCTGAAGTTAAGATATGATCGAATATGCTGAAGACGGTAAGATAGAATAGATACCTCAGATTTTGAAGGGATTCGAATATTTTCATAAAGATATATGAAGTTTCGTGATTAACTAACATGGATTCACAGTTTTGGTACATATACACCTACTCATGTTGAATGATAGATTTATGGTCAAAACTTTTGCCAAAAAAAATTCAGGTTAGGTTTATTAAATACCTGATCTGTAAATCAAAGAACCGTATGATTTATGTAACTTCCCATCAAACCGTAGAGTTCTTGAAGCTGTGTCCAAGTGAAATGCTTTTAAACTTTGTAACATGTATTTCTCTTCAAAACCGTAATTATGGTTCAATTGTATTAGAAACCTACCGTAAAACTTTTGTGAAATCAATGGTTTAAAAGATTACGGTTTGTATCTCCAAAAAATAAAATTTTAATTGAATAAAATTATTCTGTTTGAAAACAGGGAAAGTTATCCACAAAAATTTAAAGGTTAAAAGTTATCCAGAAAAAATATATTTATGTGCATTTTTTCCTGTTTGGATACAAAAAGTGTCTCTGTTTTAATAGATTGGATGCATAGAAAACTTAAAAAATCTATCTTTTTGAAACAATTTTTTTTTCTAAAACATCTACTAAAAAAAAGCAAAGGGAGTATATATATAAAGTCTGGTTGTTCTTCCTAATTATATATCTCTAGGATTTCACTAAACAAAACAGATATGATGAAGCGAAGACGGAATGTCAATAGTCACGAGACTTCACCATCGTCGGCACGACTTCGTCACGGTGGAAAATCCACCGGATATATCAACATCCCTCTCGATCTAACGGTGGAAATACTAAAGAAACTCCCGACAAAATCTCTTGTGATGTTCTGATGCGTCTCGAAGCTATGGTCATCAATTATCAGCAGGAGGAGAGACTTCATCGATTCGATCGTGACTCGGTCTTCGACTCAGCCTCCTCGTGATGCCCATCTCTTCTACGACTATATTAACGTAGATAGTTTCTTATTCTTTTCGTCTAGCACGTGCGCTCGAAATACTGACAAAAAAATCATTACTAATCCATGTAGGAAAGTGTCAGTACGTCCGCTGCTTGATTTTTGGTAGGCCAAAAGTGGCACCAGCAGCTATATATAACCCTACCGCAAGGCAACTTTTTCAGTTACCAGAGATGAAAACCACGGACGGTGGCTTGTGTAAGAACTAAAAATTAGCAGTACGGTAAATGTGATTAAAATACGAGAATTATATAAACGATATTACGGTAAGAGAGAACGAGTGGAGGCGAGATAATGAATCTCTTTCCGTAACTCTTTGAATCACCCACAGTGTGACGTGAATCTGTGATTCAAGAGCTGCATGATACAACCACTAATATCCAGTTTCGCAAACACTCAAAATGCAAACCTAAACGAACTACTACTATACTATACTCTTAAATAAACTTACGTAAAAGAAGTGAGATAGATTGCTGGATATTTTGAAGAGTGAGAAGGTTGATTTTTTCGTCAGTGTAAAAATGGAGGCATAACTCGTGTTTATAAAACGAAGGAATAGAGAAGCTAACTCCACGGAATCCAAGAAGATTGATGAATAGAATTTGTGTTAAGCTCATATCAATTACTCTAAATACTAGGTAGTATAAGAGGTATCGAAACAAAGAGGTTAAGATCAATGCACCAAGAATACATGAAACTTCCTAAGCTAGAGCAAATATTTTTGGGTTTTATATTTTTGAATCAAGAAAATGAAATGCAAGAAAGAAAACAAAGATAGAAGTGTTGGAAAATGAATTAACTATCAAGAAGATGATTGATGAACAATAAATGATGATAAAGATTGAATTAAACACTATCCTAGAACATGGAATTCACAATTATGACTAATCCACTCTCGTGGCACTAATCACTTTGTTATTCACCAAATCAAGATCAAACTCTCGTTTGTGATAAGATGATTAAAAAGCTTTAATCTCCAATTCCACTTAGTTCACTAATCACCCTAGACATCAACTCTCACTGGCTAGGCATGAAAAGCTCACAAAAGGTTTGGTTCAAGCATTTCATCGAACACTTATCGGGCGTGAAATGCTTAAGCTCTAGTTTTGATATTTCAATCCAAAACTAGCTTTAAGATCAACCTAACTGAAGGATTTAACAAGATGCAACCTAAATCATCATCATCTAACCATCAATACAATTAAAAAATGATGCTAATACACACAATCTATGCTATTCCTTAGGTTATGATCACTAATTATGACTAATCCTCTCTCAAGGCACTAATCACTTTGCTAATCACTAAATCAAGATCAAACTCTCATTTGTGATAAAATGATTAGCAAGCATTAAGATCAACATTCAAATCAACCAATAAACACCTTAAGCAACTACTCTCATAGGTTAAGAATGTTTATCTCTTACTAAACTTCTAGGGGAATTTCATCGAACACTTGGTGTGCATGATTTTCCCTTTGATCTAAATTGACTCTTTCAAGCCCAATCTAGCACTAGGATCACTTAGAAAGAAAGGAAAGCAAGGATTAATAACATAAGCAACACAAATCAACCATCAAACCATCAATAATCAAGCATAATCCAAAAACCCAACAAAAAGGTCTAAGGTCTAAACATGAAGAACAAAAGAGAAAAATACATAAAAATAAGGAAATTGCATAGATAAAAGATAGAGTTGAAGAAATCTTCTCTAGAATGGCATAGATGTGAAGAACAATCCAAATCCCTCAAGAGAGAGAGTTAGGGTCGAGCCCCCACTCTTACAAGAAGAAAACTTAGGTTTAGAAATGTCTAAAATTTGCATAAATACACAAAGTGTTCGAACCGGGTCGACCCGAGGCAAATCGGGTCGGATCTTGGACTGGGTAGAGTTGATATGTGTCCATTAAATCGGCGATACCTCCTGGAATATTACTCGGAATGAGTTGAATCTTCTTGCGTTAGAAAGCTAACTCAATTTCGCATGACTTTCATCAATATCTCATATTAAACTGGGCATGGGAAGGCTTCAATCCGACATGATCTTTCAGCTGCTGCGGACTGCCTCTGAATTTTTCCTCTACAACTTCTATGAAGACCATTGAAGCTGAATCAGGCCGGAAGATTCTCCTCCAGCAACATCTTTGAGACGCTTGGGGTGAACTCTTCCTTCTCCTTGTCCATGTCCGGACGGTTTCAACTCCATGTCCCCAAATGTTCTCCAAAACACCTAAAATAGACTCCAAAATATGCAAGAACTCATTAGGACCTAATGTAAATGTCCTAAACTCTAAATGAGACCTAAATGCAAGACAAAACCGTGATTATGCATGAAAATGGCACAAAACTCTAAGTAAAATGTATGCTAGAACATGTAAAATATATGAATATCAAAGATCTTGCAAGATTATGGATTGGGTCAACGCAGAGATCATGGTGACGATTGGCGGAAGACTCGGTCTTCGTTTTGTTGCGTCGTGGAGATAAGGAATAAATATGAATATCATTTAACTTAATAAATCAAAAACGCAGTGACTTGTTTAGTCAACGAAAAAACGTTGACAAAATGCTCATACAAATTTGGCCCAAAAAGAACTCGTTAATGGGCCGCTGGCCCACTTCCAAGAGCCCACGACACACAACCGAGCCCGAGCCCGGCTCAGTTTGGCGGCGGCGCGCGCGTGGAGCCTCCTTCCTTCTCTATCACACATACTTGGAAGAATGATATAACTTGTCCCTTATATATACTACTCCAAAGTTTTCCAAACTTCCAATGTGGGACAAATGACATGTCGCTCATTTAACTTACACTTGATCAATCATTTAGACTTGGCCCATTTCTCTTCACACTCAAATTTAATAAACCCCATTGGGCTTTATTAAAATTTTTGGTCCAACAATCCCCCAACATGAATAGAAATGACCCCAAACATACGAAGATTCAACTGGCTCGATAAACTAGACTTGACTAGACTAGACGTGACTAGACTAGACAGACTTCCGAGAGTATGTGGAAATGTAACTGTATCTGAGATGTAGCATTTTTCATTTTTGAACCAATCATTTTTAATATATGACGGGTTTACTTGGCCAGGAGGTGAACATGATGTCTTGAACCACCCAGACTTTGAAGAATGATATAACTTGTCCCTTACATATACTACTCCAAAGTTTTCCAAACTTCCAATGTGGGACAAATGACATGTCGCTCATTTAACTTACACTTGATCAATCATTTAGACTTGGCCCATTTCTCTTCACACTCAAATTTAATAAACCCCATTGGGCTTTATTAAATTTTTTGGTCCAACAATCCCCCAACATGAATAGAAATGACCCCAAACATACGAAGATTCAACTGGCTCGATAAACTAGACTTGACTAGACTAGACGTGACTAGACTAGACAGACTTCCGAGAGTATGTGGAAATGTAACTGTATCTGAGATGTAGCATTTTTCATTTTTGAACCAATCATTTTTAATATATGACGGGTTTACTTGGCCAGGAGGTGAACATGATGTCTTGAACCACCCAGACTTTGAATAATGATATAACTTGTCCCTTATATATACTACTCCAAAGTTTTCCAAACTTCCAATGTGGGACAAATGACATGTCGCTCATTTAACTTACACTTGATCAATCATTTAGACTTGGCCCATTTCTCTTCACACTCAAATTAAATAAACCCCATTGGGCTTTATTAAATTTTTTGGTCCAACAATCCCCCAACATGAATAGAAATGACCCCAAACATACGAAGATTCAACTGGCTCGATAAACTAGACTTGACTAGACTAGACGTGACTAGACTAGACAGACTTCCGAGAGTATGTGGAAATGTAACTGTATCTGAGATGTAGCATTTTTCATTTTTGAACCAATCATTTTTAATATATGACGGGTTTACTTGGCCAGGAGGTGAACATGATGTCTTGAACCACCCAGACTTTGATGTAAACCGAGACAACAGGTATCGCGCAACGACATTTTTTCGTAGAACTTGAGTTCTCTATTGTGTTCATTTTGACATTGAACATTCCTGTTTTTCATGAGTGAAATTGGAGAATATAGCCATACTTTCAATCTCTTAGAAACGGCCCCATTTCACACTCATTAGGTGATATGCCATTAGCTTTGTGTTTAGAAGTAACATGTAGTACTCCACTAATATCTCAAAGCTGTGGAATCATTAAAAACTAACGCTTAACCTTAACACTCACAGGTAGCACTGTCTTATTATCCTAGGAACTGGGTAGAGACATAGTCTCACAATGCTCACTACTGAATCACCTGTTTTCCCTTTTGAACCTAGATCTTGGGATATCCAGTCACATATGTGGGGTTTCCATTAAGCGTCATCTTTATTTATAGGCTTTAAACCCATTCACTACAAGAAAACACGGTTTTAGCATCGATTTTTTGCGACGATTTAATTTCGTCACAAATTCACATCGTTTTATGACGATTTTTTAGGTCGTCGTAAAATTGGGACGAAACAGTTCGTCGTAAATTTGTTGTAATTTAGGGACGATTACCGACGAAGTTACGACGATTTTGAAAATCGTCGTAAAATCGTAGTAACTTAGCGACGATTTACCGAGGTTTATATAAAACGTTGTAATATCGTCGTTCAATTACCGACGAATTAGCAAGGATTTATATAAGTTGAACCTTACAACGATTTTCCGACGATTAATGAGTTAGGTGAGAACGTTTTAAGATCACGGTGTACGGTTAGGTAAACATGTTTAAAGTCATTGTAAAATCGATGTAAGCATGTTTAAAGTCGTTGTAAAATCGATGTTAAATTGATGTAAAATTGTAGGTAATTCGATGGTAACGAAAAAAAAATCTATATATATTGGCCAACTTCATAATAAAAATTTCATATTCAGAAACATTTACTTCTCTTTGACCAACAAAAAATGTCAATATACGAAATTAGAAGATGGATGTATAATCGTCTTGATTCAGAGGGATCGCTAACAAAGGAGTTCAGTGATGGGGTGGAGGGATTCATGCATCAGGCGGGAAGTATACATAATACGATTATCAGTGGTAAGATGTACTGTCCTTGTCCAAGATGCTCGAATATGAAATTTATCATTATCTCGAAGGTGTGGTCGCATATATTAAATAGAGGGTTTATGCCGCATTACTATATCTGGTATTATCATGGAGAGGGTCATGGGGGAAATGCAGCTAGTAGTAGTAGCAATTATCAAGCTTCAATTTTGATGAGTCAAATAATTTTAATCAATTTGATGAGCATGCGGAGCAGCATGGTGAAGATCATGATAGGATTCATGACATGGTTACAGATGCATTTCATGAAACCGTAAGTACATTTGCACATGATCATCATGATGAGGAACCCTGATAGATTCATGATCACGCCTGATCCGGATGAGGTTCCCGAGGAAGCTTTGATCATTCCCGAAGGCCCCATCACATGGTCTAAGACGAATTAGTTAGCCGGAGCTGTTCGAAAACTACTTAACGATGTTCGGAACGAGGATGAAGACCAACTTACGCATTACGCCTTGATCTCTAAATCATTTGCGGATTCAGCTTGAGGTTGGCCGAGTGTAAGTTGTTGTACTCTTTTTCCTATACTCGGTTTTGTCCCAATGGGTTTTCCGAGTAGAGGTTTTAACGAGGCAACGGCTTACACTTCATATCCGGTCCAATCGCAAGTTGATTTCCGAGGGGATATTTTCCCGAGGGACTTTGCCGAGGGATCACTTCCGAGGGAGCATTTCCGAGGGAGCATTTCCGAGGGAGACTAGTCAAAGCAACCCAAGAGACATTCAACCCTTTTAGTCAAAGTCTTTGGTCTTAGTCTTCACATTTATGTGACTTTGTTATTTCCCATGCATTGTTTTTAGTGCTTTCTTATTCACCCCTTCACATTCTTTCTCTATTACTCTTTGTAATTTTCATTTCAAATCATCCAATTTTATAAACTTTTTTTGAGATTTTCTCTCTTGTTTCTTTGGAACTTTTCGATCTCCTTGGTGGTTAGCCAAAGAAATCACTTCGATCATTGGGTGGTTACCTCGTGATTGAATCCCGTTCACTAGGTGGTTAGCCGACGTGATCAAACCGATTCCGAGGTGGTTAGCCGAAGAGTCACAACGTTCCTTAGGTGGTTAGCCTTCAGTTCGGGTTTACCGCGTGCAGTCCATAGCCCTCGATGCAACCATTCACTTCCCCCTCCTTGTTCATTCAAGGATGTGCGTTCATTGCCGAGCCATCAAAAATATCACTGTAAAGTATCGCCATCCGATCCCTAGGCTAGATGATATGCTAGATGAACTTCATGGATCTAGTATCTTTTCTAAGATAGACTTTAAAAGTGGTTATCACCAAATCCGGATGAAGGAAGGTGATGAGTGGAAAACCGCTTTCAAAACTAAGCACGGTTTATATGAGTGGCTTGTTATGCCGTTTGGTCTTACGAACGCCCCAAGTACTTTTATGCGTCTCATGAATCATGTCCTTAGGTCTTTCATAGGTGTCTTCGTTGTTGTTTACTTCGATGATATTTTGATTTATAGTAAGACCTTAGACGATCATGTAGATCATTTGCGGAAGGTGTTAGACGTGCTTAGGAAAGAACTTCTTTTTGGCAACTTTAAGAAATGTTCTTTTTGTTCGGATAACGTGGTGTTTCTAGGTTTTGTGGTGAGTTCTCATGGCATACAGGTTGACGAGGAAAAGATTAAGGCGATCCAAGATTGGCCGAGTCCTAAGACGGTTAGTGAAGTCCGAAGTTTTCACGGTTTAGCCAGTTTCTATAGGCGGTTCGTTCGGGATTTCAGCACCATTGCCGCGCCACTAACCGAAGTGATCAAGAAGGACGTGGGCTTCAAATGGGAACAAGCTCAGGAGGACGCTTTCAGCTCCTAAAACACAAGCTTACTCACGCCCCTCTTCTCATTTTACCCGATATTATGAAAACGTTTAAAATTGAATGCGATGCTTCTGGTGTAGGTATCGATGCCGTGCTTATGCAAGAGAAGAAGCCAATCGCCTTCTTTAGTGAGAAACTCGGTGGAGCAACTCTCAATTACCCGACTTACGACAAGGAATTCTATGCCTTAGTCTGTGCACTCCAAACGTGGCAACATTATCTTTGGCCGAAGGAGTTCGTGATCCACACCGATCATCAATCACTTAGGCATTTGAAAAGCCAACAGAAGTTGAACAAGCGACACGCCCGTTGGATGGAGTTCATGGAGATCTTCCCATACGTGATCCAATACAAGCAAGGCAAGGAGAACGTCGTGGCCGATACCTTATCTCGGAGGTATACTTTGCTTTCGACCCTAGATGCCAAGGTGCTTGGATTCGAGATGATCAAGGGAGCTTATTCATCCGACCCTGATTTCCAGGAAGTATTTCTAACTGGTGTTAAATTTGGATCGGGAAAATACTTTCGTAGTGACGGTTTCTTGTTTTACGAGAACCGATTGTGTATTCCTAACTCTTCTTTGCGAGACCTTCTTGTTAGGGAAGCACATGGCCGTGGCTTAATGGGACATTTTGGCGTGGCTAAAACTCTTTTGGTGGTGCAAGACCATTTCTTTTGGCCGCACATGAAGCGAGACGTTGAACGGATTTGTGATGATGCACAACATGTAAGTTAGATAAATCCAAAAGCCCAAGCCAAGGTATGTACACTCCTTTGCCAATTCCTAGTGTACCATGGACCGACATTTCAATGGATTTTGTGTTGGGTTTGCCGAGAACTAGGAGAGGTAGTGATTCGGTCTTTGTTGTTGTAGATAGGTTTTCTAAGATAGCTCATTTCATTCCTTGCCATAAAATCGATGATGCATCTAACATTGCCGATTTGTTCTTTAGAGAGATTTTCCGTTTGCATGGGATGCCTAGGACGATAGTTTCGGATAGAGATACGAAGTTTCCTAGCTATTTTTGGAAGACCCTTTGGTCTAAACTAGGAACTAAGCTTTGTTTCTCTACGACTTGTCACCCGCAAACCGATGGTCAAACCGAGGTGGTTAATAGGACCTTAGGAACGCTTTTACGGACGGTAATTAAGAAAAATCTTAAGTCATGGGAAGATTGTTTGCCGCATGTTGAGTTTGCTTATAATCGTGCCGTGCATTCTACTACTTCTTTCTCTCCGTTTGAACTTGTTTACGATTTTAATCCACTTACACCTTTGGATCTAAAGCCTTTACCTTTGAGTGAGCGTGTAAGCATGGACGGAAATAAGAAAGCCAAGCTAGTCAAGCAAATGCATGAGAAGGCAAAGCAACATATCGAGCACAAAACGGAACAATTCCGCAAGTGTGCCAACAAAGGTCGGAACAAGAAGACGTTTGAACCCGGTTACCTTGTTTGGATCTATTTGCGAAAGGAGCGGTTTCCGGAGGAACGGAAGTCCAAACTCTTGCCAAGAGATGATGGACCATTCACGGTTTTAGAGAAGATCAATGATAATGCTTATAAGATCGATCTTCAAGGTAAGTACCCCGCTAGCTCTAGCTTCAACGTAACTGATATCATTCCCTTTATTGCAGACGAAGCTGATTTGAGGACAAATACTTTTCAAGAGGAGGGGGATGATAGATTCATGATCACGCATGATCCGGATGAGGTTCCCGAGGAAACTTTTATCATTCCCGAAGTCCCCGTCATGCGGTCCAAGACGAAGAAGTTAGCCGGAGCTGTTCGGAAACTACTTAACGATGTTCGGAACGAGGATGAAGACCAACTTACGCACTACGCCTTGACCTCTATATCATTTGCGGATTCAGCTTGAGGTTGGCCGAGTGTAAGTTGTTGTACTCTTTTTCCTATGCTCGGTTTTGTCCAAATGGGTTTTCCGAGTAGAGGTTTTAACGAGGCAACGGCTTACACTTCATATCCGGTCCAATCGCAAGTTGATTTCCGAGGGACTTTGCCGAGGGATCACTTCCGAGGGAGCATTTCCGAGGGAGACTAGTCAAAGCAACCCAAGAGACAATCAACCCTTTTAGTCAAAGTCTTTGGTCTTAGTCTTCACATTTATTTGACTTTGTTATTTCCCATGCATTGTTTTTAGTGCTTTCTTCTTCACCCCTTCACATTCTTTCTCTATAAATACTCTTTGTAATCTTTTATTTCAAATCATCCAATTTTATAAACCTTTTTTGAAATTTTCTCTCTTGTTACTTTGGAACTTTTCGATCTCCTTGGTGGTTAGCCAAAGAAATCACTTCGATCATTTGGTGGTTAGCTCGTGATTGAATCCCGTTCACTAGGTGGTTAGCCGACGTGATCAAACCAATTCCGAGGTGGTTAGCCGAAGAGTCACAACGTTCCTTAGGTGGTTAGCCTTCGGTTCGGGTTTACCGAGTGCAGTCCATAGCCCTCGACGCAACCATTCACTTCCCCCGCCTTGTTCATTCAAGGATTATCCCGTTTCTATTCCACTTCAATACCGATAAGAGTGTGCGAATTTTGGGAGGATCTATCAACCCCAATCTAGATGCAAATTATTTTTATGATATGCTAGATGCTGCAAATTAGCCACTATACGATAGATGTAGAGAAGGGCATTCTAAATTGTCATTGGCGGTTAGGATGATGACTATTAAAACTGATCATAACTTAGCTGAGATTTGCATGGATGACTGGGCTGATTTGATTAAAGAGTATTTGCCAGAGGATAATTTAGCTGCTGAAACTTACTATGAGATACATAAGCTGGTTTATAGTCTTGGGTTGCCTTCTGAGATGATAGATGTATGTGTTGACAATTGCATGCTTTTTTGGAAAGGTGATGATAACTTGCAGGAATGTCGATTTTGCAATAAGCCAAGATATAAGCCACAAGGTATTGGTCGGAGTAAGGTACCGTTCCAGCGGATGTGGTACCTTCCTATAACTGATAGATTAAAAAGAATGTATCAGTATGAGAGGACAGCATCATCGATGAGATGACATGCAGGTCATTTGCAGACAGATGGGGAGGTTACTCATCCTTCATATGCAAAAGCGTGGAAACACTTTAAGACGGTATATTCTTTATGGCCAGTAATCCTAACGCCTTACAACCTTCCTCCAGATATGTGCATGCAAAAGAAATTTTTATTCTTGAGTTTTATAGTACCTGGTCTGAAGCATCCGAAGCGTTCCCTTGATGTGTTTTGCAGCCTCTGATAGAGGAATTGGAGCAGTTGTAGTATACCGGCGTTCAGACATATGATTTTGCAAGGAAAAAAAAATTTACAATGCGTGCGGTGCTTATGTGGACTATAAGCGACTTCCCTGCTTACGGGATGTTATCAGGTTGGACTACGCATGGTCGATTGTCTTGTCCATATTTTCTCAATCGGACAGATGCGTTTCAATTGAAACATGGTCGGAAAACAAGTTTGTTTGATTGTCACCGCAGATTTCTACCGATTCACCATGCATATCGGAGAAACAAGCGGTTGTTTAGAAAGAACAAAGCTGTTCGTATTCCTCCTCCTGTTTATCTTTCCGGGGAAGATCTAGAAGCAGAAATTGATCATTATGGTGCACTGGAAACAGTCAATTGTGATGGAAATTCGCACACTCCAGCTAATATTCTGGATGGGTATGGGGAGCATCACAATTGGCATAAGAAAAGCATATTCTGGAAGCTTCCATATTGGAAAGATCATTTGCTTATACACAATCTGGATGTCATGCACATTGAGAAAAACGTTTTTGATAACATCATGCATACAGTATTAAACATGCGTGGAAGGACTAAAGACAGCGGTAAGTCAAGATTATACTTGCCTTATCTTTGTTTTCGGAATGAGTTACATATTACAAGCAATGGGAAAGCACCTGTCCCCATATTTCGATTGGGTGGGGAAGAAAAGTCAGCTTTGTTCAAATGGGCGACATCTGATGTGAAGTTCCCGGACGGATACGTATCTAATCTAGCTAAATGTGTTGAGAAATGGCAAAAGTTTTCCGGGATGAAGAGTCATGACTGTCACGTCTTTATGCAACGACTACTTCCTTTCGCATTTGCTGAACTTCTACCAGGAAATGTACACGAAACAATTGCAGGTATATAAATTTTAAATTAATCACATATTGCGAAGATTTGATATAATTAATATATATGAAATGGAAAATTAACATTATTACCTTATATATCATGTGATTGTTATTGTATGCGTTGGAGCCTTTTTTCGGGATCTTTGTACCCGCACTTTGTCAGAAGATGTTATTGCACAACTTGATACTAGTATTCATATTTTGTTGTGCACATGGAGAAAATATTTCCCCCAGCCTTCTTTGATGTAATGGAACATCTACCTATTCATCTCCCTTACGAAGCATAACTTGGGGGGCATGTGCTGTATCGATGGATGTACCCATTCGAGCGATTCATGAGACATTTGAAGCGGAAGGCTAAAAATCTAGCCAAAGTTGAAGGCTCAATAGTAGCAGGAAGTTTAATAGAAGAAATTTCTCACTTCACGGGGTACTATTTTGGCTCGAAAGTTCGCACACGGAAAAGGGCAGCACTGCGATATGATGATGGAGGTGTAGGCCGAACATATGTTAATGAAGGTGTCCCATATATCTTTTCTTCAATCGGTCGATTATGTGGAAGATTGAAGTTAGTTTGGTTTGCCAATGAAAAAGACCATCATAGTGCACAAACGTATATCCTCTTAAATTGCGAAGAAGTTAGTCAATTTGAGACGTACGTGTATAAACATACATATATATGGCTAAATTATATATATATATCTATGTATGCTAGCTTTATAACAATTACGATATGTATCTTACAATTATAAATACTTTTGTATGCAGTGAATTTGTTAAATATGTCTGAGAAGTCATTGAAGGAATCTCAGACGATGAAATAAACAAGCGTAAAGATCAACATTTTGCCCCGTGGTTGAAGACGCAAGTACGTAAAAATTAATGCTACCTAATTAATTACTAACTTGGATAATTAACCTAATACATATTTTGATTAATTTTGTTAATTAATTAATGATATAGGTCGAGTATGGGGATACCGCATATCCACTCTGTTTCCATGAATTAAATCAAAGGCCCCATATCGAAGATAATGATTGCACCCATGTATTGCACATGCGGATATATATTTCATACATTCAAATACGGCAATCAAAGAGCTACTGCCAACTACGGGGTATGTGTGCGGGGCGAAATAGAGTGTTGCAAGACATAATTGAAGTTGAGTACCCCGGTTTCTTAGGTTTGAAATGTGTTCGGTTCAAATGCGACTGGTTCGATCGAACAGTTGATCGAGGCGTCCGTATAAACAAATTTGGGGCAGTAGACGTCAACCAATCGCGACGTTACAATAAGTATGAGCCATTTATCCTAGCATCACAAGCAGAACAAGTCAGCTTTGTTCCATATCCTCGAGTTCGCACCACCCGTATCTCATGGTTATCAGTTATAAAAGTTTCTCCGAGGGGGTCAAATTGTGGGGGTTGATGATCTACCAATGCAGCAAGATCATTGCTCTGATATGCCAGGACTAAATGAGAGAACTGATGACATCCTTTTGATAGATCCTCAAAACAGGCAAGTTGAATATCTCCCAGACGATACAGATGATGAAGATGAGTTCGAAAAAAGTGATGAACCAGATGATGAACAAACAGATGTGTCTTCGTCCGGAAATGAATCCGATGAGTGATAGTACTTAAATTTTTATTTAATGTTTTAATTAATTAATTAGTATACATGATGAGTAATATTATTGTCAAATTTTTGAAATGCCCTAAACCCTAAACATATACGCAAACTCTATGTTTTACTCATTCTTCAATCTCGATGAACATATGGAAAATTTCATAATTTTTTACGAATCTTCGCTAAATCATCGCAAACTGAGATAGTCACAAAATTGTTGCAAACTTTGAGACGATTTCGCGACGATTCACAATTTGCGACGATTTAGCCACGATTTATGAAATGCCCTAATCCCTAAACCCTATGCCATAAACCCTAAACCTTAACCCATTAACATCTTACTGTATTATGCATCTCTTAAAGAAATTCATCTTGACTTTATAGAATTGATCAGAAATGAAAACTCGGTCAATCACAGTGATCTCCGCAAACTGAGTCATTGTATTAATAATCTAACATGTACACAAACTCTCTGTTTTACTCATTCTTCAATCTCGATGAACATATAGATGATTTCATGATTTTGGGTTTACGGTAAACATTTAAATGGATTTCTGGATTGTTGCAATCATAGGTACAATTCTTGTACCTATACCCTAAACCCTAAAACGGATTTTACAAATTTACTCACTAAATCGTTGCATAATTTACGATGACTTTATGACGAATCGTCGCAAACTGTGATTCGTCCCAAAATCGTTGCAAAATTTACGACGATTTAGCCACGATTTATGAAATGCCCTTAACCCTAAACCCTATGCCCTAATCCCTAAAACTTAACATATTAACATCTTATTGTATTATGCATCTCTCAAAGAAATTAATTTTGACTTTATAGAATTTATCGGAAATGAAAACTCTGTCAATCACAGTGATCTACGCAAACTGGGTCATTGTATTAATAATCTAACATGTACGCAAACTCTCTGTTTTACTCATTCTTCAATCTCGATGAACATATAGATGATTTCATGATTTTGGATTACGGTAAACATCTAAATGGATTTCTGGATTGTTGCAATCATAGATACAATTCTTGTACCTATACCCTAAACCCTAAAACGGATTTTACAAATTTCTTCACTAAATCGTTGCAGAATTTATGATGACTTTATGACGAATCGTCGCTAAGTCGTCGCAAACTGTGATTCGTCCCAAAATCGTTGCAAAATTTGCGACGATTAGTCATAAAATATGAATTTCATTTACCGCGTGTCGGTAAAATAAACTCCCGCGTATGGGAAATACAATAAATTAATATTCCTCACAAAATCGTTTTGGCGAAGGTCGGGTTGCGACGATTTGGCGACGATTTGTTGCTAATTCGTCGCTAATTAGCGACGATTTAGGCACGACCACTTATTCTATATAAACACAAGCTCATATTTTATTCATTCACTCTTCCATCACTTCTCCTCTCTTCCTCTTGCTCGCCTCCTCCCGATTACCTTGCTAAAAAAGTTAAATTTTTTGTTTTATGTATTCAGTTTTAGTTAGTATAGATAGGAATGGAACAATTTAGGTTGGTAGAAACGGAATCAAATTATGAAAAATAGCAGACTGCCCGGGTGTTTATAGATAGTAATTTTTTTCATTTTTATGCAGATGAGCCATCGTCGTTCACATTACGCTTAGTTTTTGAGAGATATTTGTGATACATCGGGTACCGGATTGCCCGTGTCTTATCAGGCTACGAAGATGGATTACGTCCCGGCGGCGCAAACACAGAGTGCTCCGCGCCACAACCACCTCAGATTCCACAACCTGGAGGTCGTGCCTCGGCCCCATATGCACAAATGACGGTTCATGATTTCCTTGCACAACCGGGCCGGCATAGAATTACGAGATTAGATCCGGATCATACTGACGGGGCGGAATGGTAATATATATATATATATATATATATATATATATATATATATATATATTAAAAAAATTATATTTATTATTACATATTTATATTTATTTATAACAATTTTTAATTTTTTTAATTTTTGTTTCAGGTTTGGTGTTGAATGCAAAGTTGGACGCACCGTTTCTGATATCATCAAGTCATATTTTTCCGAGCCTCATACCAATTGGTCCCAGATTCCGCCACACGTCAAGGATACATGGTTCAAGATGTTTTCGGTACGTATGAAAAAATAATTTGTTTTTCCCATAATTATTTTTATTATCTTTAAATATATAGTTAATTTAATTTTATAAAATATGTAATTATTTTTTGTTTCTCATGCAGCAAAAATATGACTGGGATCTTTCGATTGATGGCATGGTTAAAACATTGTTTCTCGAGAAGGTGAAGTTTCACCTCCAAGGGGTATTTGGTGAATGGAAGAAAGCATGGAAGAAGTCTGGCGATTTAGCAAAGCCCATGCACATGGATAAAGTCGTATGGGACGGCTTGGTGCGGTATTGGCTGGATCAGAAGTCCATCTGAACTTTGGAGAAATGTTCGGCTTCCTGCAACACCGTTGGTCCGAACGGGAAACTCAAGGTTTTGCCTCATACAACCGGGCAAAGACCTTTTGCGGGTGTTCGTCTACAGATGGTAATTAAATTTATTTAAATTATTTCGTTTATGTAATTTACTTAATCAATAACATTGTTTTTTTCCTTAGGCCGCCGAAGATGGAGATGTACTCCCTCCGATGATGAAGTTTTTTTTAGCATCTTCTTCGGCCGGTTTCTAGATGGATACAGACCTTATCCGACAAAACGAAGAGCTCAAGGACAAGGTCACGGTTTTGGAGGACGAGCTCTTGACTCAGAAAACGAAGAGCGACAAGATGGACGAGTGGTTCAAATCGAAATTCGATGATTACCCGACGTTTTGATTTCGTTTTTTTGTGTGTAATTTTTCAACTTTCAAAAACTTTTAAAAATTATGTTATTTTGTAATTTAATTATATAATTAATTTTCTACTTTCGTTTCAAATTATTTAATTTAATAAATAAATAATTCCATTTTTTATTTTTTTAAAAATTCGTCGGAAATCACCCGGTAAATTTACCGAGGGATTTCCGACGGATTGTACCCTCAAATTTGTCCGAGGGATTTCCGAGGAAGTCTTTCGGACGGACTAGTCCTCGGAAATCCTTCGGAATTATTCCCGACGGATTATGCCTCGGAAAGCCGTCTGTAAATTCTGCCTCGGAAATCCGTCGGAAATTTCTGAGGGAATTCCGACGGATTTTGTTTTCCGACGAGATAGAACCGACGGCCAAAATCCGACGGGATTCCGACGGATTTGGCCGTCCGAAATGGCTTGTTTTCTTGTAGTGGAAGAAGTCTGGCGATTTAGCAAATCCCCTGCACATGGATAAAGTCGTATGGGACGGCTTGGTGCGGTATTTGCTGGATCCGAAGTCATCTGAAGTCCATCCGAACTTGGGAGAAGTGTTTGGCTTCCCGCAACACCGTTGGTCCGGACGGGAAACTCAAGGCTTTGCCTCATACAACCGGGCAAAGACCTTTTTCGGGTGTTCATCTACAGATGGTAATTACATTTATTTAAATTATTTCGTTTATGTAATTTACTTCATCAATAACATTGTTTTTTTCCTTAGGCCACCGAAGACGGAGGTGTACTCCCTCCGATGACGAAGGTTTTTGAGCGGACGCACCAAAAAAAGGATGATGCCTTTGTTTCAGAGACGACCGAGCAGATCTTCAACGAGGTGACTTCCACGGTCACCGAACGAGACACACAGCTATCTCCTGGTGGTTCGTCGTTCATGTCTAGAGGGTTGAGCACACCCGATACTGACCGGATCTTCGAGCAGGTATATAAAATAATTAGTACTTAATAATCTTTAGTTTTAAATTTTTTAAAACATTCTAATTGTACATTTTAATATAGGTCGCCCCTAAGAGAAAGGGGAAGGTCGTCGGGATGGGATCTATTCGAGATGTCTCGGCCGCCTCGTCATTTGCTCCGTGATGACGATCGCCAGAAGATGATCCAGTCATCTTACGTGCCACGATTACGAGTCTTCAGGAGCGGGTTGAGACCGAGGCTACTCGGTCTACGGCATATCAGGCGAAGATTGCGAGTCTTCAGCAGCGGGTTGATATGGATGCTATCCAGATTGACTCGCTCTTCGATATGTTGGCAGAAGGGAACCCGGCAATGCAGGCCATATTGCGGGAAAAGCGACGAAGACGAGCAGAGGCAGATGCGGCAGCGGAAGCGGCACAAGAAGCGGCAGCGGCACAAGCAGCGGACACATCCGGTTCGTCGAAACATCCCGTAGACGATTTGAATCTCGACGATTACAATATTGTTATTTAGATTATTAGGATTTCGAATTCTAATTTTTTTTTCTAATAAATTATTATTATATATTATTTTAAAATTTTTCATTTTATAATTTTAAAATTAATTAAAATTATAAAAATAATAATAAAAATCATATATATATGAATTATATTAATCATCATAAAATCGTTGTTAATTGACGACGATTGTACGACGATTTATTAGTGACGATTTTACAACGAATAATAATCGTCATAAAATCGTCGTAAATTACCAACGACTTTATGACGATTAATTAGCAACGAATAAACGACGACTTTTCTTTACCATCAAATTAACGATGAAATATTTACCTTCGAATTTCCATCGTTCTTACGACGTATTTCTATTCGTTGTAATTTCGATGTAAAATTTACGACGATTTACAACGAATATTTACCGATGATGTAGAGACGAATATTTGTCCCTCGTACATTCCCGACGATTTGTGGTTTGCGACGATCAGTTAACGACAATTTCTATTTCGTCGCAAATTCGATGGTAACCTTGTTTTGCAACGATTTTACAACGATATCGTTCGTTGCAAAAAGGATATTTTCTTGTAGTGATTCCTCTTGATGATTTAACAACTTGATCTCACACCAGACTTTTCATAAAAATAGCTGCTAAGTTTTCACCCGACTTGATGTAATCTATCGTGAGTACACCTGTCGAGATCAATTGTCTAATGGTCTTGTGTCGTCTTCTAATATGATGAGATTTACCATTGTATAAATTATTCAGTGCCCGAGATATAGCCGATTGACTATCACAGTGTAGATGTAATGTTGGCACTAGTTTTTTCCACATCGGGATATCTTTCCGGAAGTTCCGAAGCCACTCAGCTTCTTCTGCAGCTTTATCTAAAGTTATGAAAGGCTTCCTTCCAAAGAGGATAGTATAGGATAGACATTGCTTCTGTAAATGTTCTAGGCTCATTTTCAGCGAGGAAGACTACTAAGAACTCAGAACCATATGTCTTTTCCTTACAAGACCTTTTACTCCGTCTAGGTTCTTCTTCTTCTTTTTCTTCGTCATTAATAGTCATGCCTGAACTTCTTGATTCGTTCCAAGAAGTACTAACATCTCGTTGGTCACGAGTTCGTTTATACTTTCTCTATCTTTGCATGGAAACACATTTTTTTTAAATGAAGCATTTTTGACTCCATTATGGTGTTCGCATGAATATCTGGTACATCTAACTTATGTACCAGAAATCGATAGGCACTACTATTATGAGCATATCCGATAAAAATGCAATCTACCGTCTTCGGTTCGAATGTGACATTTTTCGAAGGTGGAACTGCAACTTTTGCCATGCACCCCCAAACTTTCAGGTATATATACGAAGGTACATTACCTTTCCAAAATTCATATGGAGTTTTTCCAGTTACTTTATTCCACTACAAGAAAAAACCATTTTTGTGACTAGCATTTGCGACTACAATTTTAGTCACAAAAAATAGGGACAGTTTTGTGACTGATTTGCGGCTAATAAGCGACTACCCATAAAGCAGATGCACAATAGTCCCAAATTACCTACTAAAAAAATTAGTCAGACAAGAGTCGCTTATTTGCGACTGTTTAAGGACTTGCAAAAGTAGTCCCAAATTTGTGACTGGTTTGCTTCGGTTTAGCAACTCCACTCGATTTTTTAAAAATAAACATCAAATAATATACAAAAAAATTCTAAACCCTAAATTCTAAACCCTAAACCATCAAATAATATACCAAAAACATCAAATAATATACAAAAAAATCAATACTTACAATTTTTAAAATATAATAATTTTATAAATCCTAAATTATAAACCCTAAACATCTAACGCTTAATCATAAACTCTAAATCTAAAATTATAAAATATAAATCTTAAATCATAAACCTATAACCCTTAATCATAAACCTCTAACCATTAATCATAAACTCTAAATCTTTAATCAAAAACCTCTAACCCTTAATCATAAACTCTAAATTTAAAACTCAGTTTTTGTGACTAATTTTTGACTAATTTTTAATAGTAGTCACAAAATAGTCCCAAATTTAGGACTAATTTGCAACTCCGCTTGTTTTTTTTTAGAAATCAATAAATTCTAAACTCAAACCACAAACCCCTAACCCTAAAACCTAAAACTCTAATCCTTAATCATAAACTTGATCTAAATCTTAAATTTTAAACTATATCTTACCCATAAAATCAAATAATATACAAAAAATTCAACACTTACAAATCTTTTAAATATAATCATTTTATAAACCCTAAATTCTAAACCTTAAACCTCTAACCCTTAATCACAAACTCTAAATCTTAAGTTGTAAACTATATTACACACAAATATCAAATAATATACAAAAAATATAAAACTTACAAAAATTTCAATATAATCATAACATGTACTAAGTGTTAATTACATGTGTTTTATAAGGAATGATTTTAAAAATAGAAATTTTCTCAAAATTTATTTATTTTTAAGTTTTAACATATTTTTGAACATCTATATACACATAATTATTGTAAAGTGATATTCAAATCTTATAGGATCTTAAAGTTTAGGGTTTAGGGTAAAGATTTTTGATTCTACTCATAATATGTATAAGTAGTCACAAAATGGTTCCAAATTTGGGACTAATTTGCAACTCCTGTCGAATTTTTTAATTGTATTCACAAAATAGTTCCAAATTTGCAACTAATTTGTGACAAAATGACAAAAAAATGAAAGCGTCTCATTGGCTACTTTATTGATACGAGGATTGAGATCCTCCATCGTTGATTGGTTTAATCCAACGGTGGAGGATTAATTTTTGTTTTTAATTGAATTTTCTTCTCTCTCCTTCCTTTCCTTCTTCCTTCTTCGACATCTAACTCTCTCTTTTTTTTTGTCTCTGTATCTTCTTCCTTAATTCGATAACACTTTTTATTTGCAGATGCTCACCGCCGGCGAGGCTATCTGTGGTAGGTCGGCGGCGGACTGTCTCATGAACCATCAGAGCAGACTTGCCCAGCCTTCTCTGAGCACGTGTACCCACTCCAGATCCACGCGGTTCAGCCTGATCCTTACGGGAAACCTCTTGATTCAGCCTGTCTCATGCTTCCTCAACGACGAGGTCCAGGAGTCTCCCTACGTCAGGCTTGATTAGCTCCGATTTCATGGCGATATTGCGGCTGGAAGAAGCCCCGCGGCGACGGAGAGATACGACGGAAGCGGATCCAGTGGTATATGAGCATAATATCTTCTTATTGCACTCTTCATATTCCAGATTGAGACATGATTGAAAATTCTGGTTGTTGATCAATTTTCTTCAGACCTTCATCAATGTTCCTTGGTGGTACCTTGTGTTTTACACTGTGATTGGTCCCTTCATGACACCACGATCAAAGAGCAAGCTGGTGTTTGCTGGTCCATCAAAATCAGCCACATTTCTAGTGATTTCGCTTGTTTGTTTAGTCTCTTTTAAGACTTTTCTGACTCTTGTTCGAAAAATGTGGACTATAGATACATCTCACCCGAACAAGTCCGTTGAGATGGAGAATAGGAGGAGACCGATTATGACCACTGGTACAACGGATCCAGTGGCACAACGGGGCTCACCGTTCTCACCGCTCACGGACGGATTTCGCGGTGGTGATTCGTTTTGTTTTTGTAATTAAATAGTTTAATAAATAAAATATTTTTTGGGAATTTTTTTTTTTTAATTATGTTTTTACAAGTAGTCGCAAACATAGTCTCTAAATTATGACTGATATCTGGTGTCACATAATAGTCGCAAAAAGCGACTATTTTGTGACCACTGTATTTTGCGACCAAATATTTGCGACTATTTTTTTTAGTCCCAAAATAGTCGTAAATGAGTGATTTGCGACTATTTTGGTAGTCGCAAAAACTGTGTTTTCTCGTAGTGTTCGGTATTTTGTTCATGATATAATTTGTGGTAAGCAGCACTTCCCCCCCCCCCCCCCCCCCCCCCCCCCCCCCCACATGTTTTGGGGTAACCCATATTCTTGTAACATTGCATTCATCATTTCCTTAAGAGTTCGGTTTTTTCGTTCCGCAATCATCTATGAAGGTCACGAAATACTTTTTCCCTCCTCTAGATTGCACATTTTAAGTCACACAAATCAGTGTGTATTAGGTCTAGAGGTTCGGTGGTTCGTTCGACACGAGGTGATGGAGTTTTCGTGAGTTTTGCTTGTATGCATGTCTCACATTTATTTTTACTTGTTTTGCATTTCGGGATTATATTCAAATTCATTAATCTTTGGATAGATTTATAATTCACATGCCCTAACCGTTCATGCCACATATCTAAAGACTCAACCATGTAAGAAGATGCATTCTTATTAATTGAACTGGAAGAGGTTATATCATTTTTGATGACTGTCATCACATACATTTTGATCAGATCATCCTTAACAAAACCCTTCCTAATAAAACCCCATTTTTACTTAGGATCAGCTAGTCATACTCCATGTTGACTGTAAATCCATGCTTAATGATCTTAGTCCCAGAGATCATGTTCTTCTTCATGTCTGGCACGTGTTTCACGTTGGTAATAGTGACTTCCTTGCCTGAAGCCATCTTCAACACCACATTGTTGATGCCTTCAATCTTGGATTGAGACACATTTCCCATCAGCATGTGAGTGTCAGTCTTGTTCTTTTTGTAGGTGGAAAACTGGCTTCTGTCAGTGCAGATATGAGTGGTTGCACCAGTGTCATACCACCACGTCCTATGATTCTCCACAACCATGTTTACTTCTATGACCACCGCACACATATAATCTTCAGTCAGGTTGGCCTCATTTTTCTTTGGAGCCTTTTTGCTGCGATACTCGGACTTATGGCCAGTATTGCCACATTTGTGACAGGTTCCAGTGAACTTATGCGAGTTCTCACCACCAAATTTATTATTTTTGAACTTCTGAGAGTTATTTGGTGGAATTTTGCATTTTACTTTGTCTTGGCGCCCTTTGTTTTGCCATTTTTCTTTCTTATTGTTTTGGTGCTCCACCATATTCGCGTTGGGTTCGAAAATTTCCACACATACTCGTATGTTTCTTCGGTTCGTTGACTCGATAAGGAGCTTCATGGTTAAGTCTTCGAGACTCATCCACTTCCTCTTCAGCTTGAGGTAATTTTTGAAGTCCGTCCAGCTAGGTGGGAGCTTCTCAATGACACATGCAACGTGATAGGTCTCGCATAGTCTCATACCCTCAGCGAGTATCTCGTGAAGAATTGTTTGCAACTCTCCGACTTGCTCCATTAATGGTCACGAGTCCACCATTTTGTAGTCTTGAAATTACACCACATCGTATTTATGAGATCCAACATCTTATGTGCGATACTTCTTGTCTAGAGAGTCTCACAGGTCTTTAGACGTTTTGACATTGCTGTACACGTTTAACAGTGCATTAGCAAGGCAATTCTGGATATATCTTTTGCACAAAAAATCTTCATGTTCCCAAGCTAGCACGCTCGCAAGCGCGCGAGGATCAGTATTATCCGCTGGTAGAATTGGTTTCTCTTCACGGGTATACTTCTCTTGCTTGAGCGTGGCCAGATAGAAGAACATCTTCTTCTGCCACATCTTGAAGGCGGTCCCATCGAACTTGTCGGGTAGGACGCATGCAGATGGCATTTGCACCGTCTGAAACTGTTCAATGATCGCGGTTTGAACAGTAGCAGTAATCGGAGCAGGCATGGCAACAGTCACCGCTGGGAAATTCCCGAACTGGATCTGTTCAGTACTGGTCGCTACAGTGTTAGCGATCGTCACTCCAGTAACTCCAATGGTGGTAGTCACGACGACCGTAGTCACATTGGTGACGTTGTTGTTTATGTTATCCATTCTGAAAAACAGACACATATACGAATCAGAAACGATTTAAAAATAATCGTTTAACATTTTCGATTTATGAAAAAAAAAAAAAAAACAGTATGTATCGATGTAGTGTAGAATAATAATTCAACAGACACTATCGAACCAATTTCGAACCAGAAAGTGTGTTCGATGTTTAAACCGTTTGCAAACAGAAAACCGATTCAACTCTCACTACAAGAAAACATAGTTTTTGTGACCAACTTTTGTGACTCCTTTTTTGGTCGCAAAAAAGTGGGACGAAAGTGTGACTAATTTGCGACTACTTTGCGAATACTCGCAATGCACTGGCAAAATAGTTGCAAATTAACGACGAAACAGAGGAGTCACAAAAGAGTCGCATATTTATGACTGATTTGTAGTCGCAAAAGTAGTCCCAAATTTGTGACTGATTTGTTTCGGTTTTGCCACTCCAGTCGATCTTTGTAAAGAAATTCATCAATATATAATTGTAATAGTTTAATTTAGACGTTTTTATACAGATTTGAACTATTATATAGATTGAATCATGATATTAGAGGAAAAAAAACTTGTAATTTTAAATATTCTAAACATATGTTTGTTTTTATTCATAACATGTATAAGTAGTCACAAAATGGTCTCAAATTTGCGACCGTTTAACAACTCCACTCGATTTGTTATTAAAAATCATCAATATTGAATTGTAAATCTGTTAATTTGTACGTTTCTACATAGATTTGAACTACTATATACATTGAATCATTATAACAGAGAAAAAAACTTTTAAATTCCAATAATTTTAAATTTATGTTTGTATATTCTCAAAAATGTAGTAAGTGTATATGTGTTTTATATGGAATGATTTTGAAAGATTGAAAATTTTCAAAATTTAATTACCATATATTAGTTTACTTTTTAAATATAGAGATGTAGTGTTAGAATTATAATATGAATGATTGTAAAGACATATTTAGAATAAGAATAATTGAAAGTTTAGGATTTAGGGTATAAGTTTTAGGTTTATTAAGAATCGTCACAAAACAGTCTCAATTTTGCGACCATTTTGAGATGGTTTTGCAACCATTTCAAATTTCATGAATTTTTTTGATAAAATGTTAAGCGGGAATTTATACCTCCTTTTTATTATTTACTTTTTATTTCTCTTTCTCTTCTTATTCCTCTTCCTCTTCTATTGTCGATGTCTCAATCTCTGAAACTCAATCTCCGATCCTATATCTCTCTCAATCACCAAAACTCTTTCTCTCTCAATCACCGAAACTATTTCTCTCTCAATCTCCATCTCCTCAACCGCCACAAGGGGCGACGTTAGTCCCGCTACTTCTCTCCGTCTCCGTCGGTCAACCCTCAGCAGCCACCGCCGCGATGATAGCTTTGATGATTGTCAAAGCTTGAAAACAGAGTGCACGAAAGCAATAAGAACAAGAGATTTTTGTTGGCAATTCATATTGCCTATTTTTGGTTTTTTCGTTGACTTAAATAGAGAAAGATTACAAGAAGCAAATGGAGTCATAACTCCTGCAAACTAGGAAAACATGGGAAATGGCAGAGATGGCTTCCGTATCACTAGGAAGACCCATTCTCTTCTTATTTGCAACTAAAACACTTATCTAAAACAATTAAAGAAAAGAAACACATGAACGTGAATTACATGTATTTCTAGTTTGGTCTTCTGGTCCGGTTTGATGTCCTTTGGTTTGGAATTGTGATCCCATCATTACTCCCTCCGTCCAGATGAAGCTTGTCCTCAAGATTCAAGGTAGGAAAGCTTTGCTTGAGTTGAACCAAGTTTTCCCACGTCGCATCGTCAGGTGGAAGTCCTTGCCACAGAACGAGGGCCTCCTTTGTTTGATTCCCAACAGTATCAACATCACGAAACTCCAAGACACGTTCGGGATTTAAGCGAAGAAGACCATTGGAGCGAAGTGGTGGTAACGTACCCGAAGTCGGAGTGTCTGAACAAACTCGCTGTTTGAGGAGAGAGACATGAAAGACGGGATGAACTCGTGTTCCCTCTGGTAGTTTCAAACGATACGCGACCGGTCCGATTCGAGCTTCTATCTGAAATGGGCCAAAGTAACGAGTGGAGAGCTTCTGGGATGTCCGTCGAAAGATTGTATGCTGCCGATAAGGATGTAACCTTAAGAAAACCCAATCGCCAACCACAAAAGAAATGTCCCTCCGTTTAGCATCTGCCACTTGTTTCATTCTGTTGTTGGCGGTTTGTAAATGAGCTTTGAGCACCTGCAACAGTTCATCTCTTTCGGCCAGCTGCGTATCCAATTCAAGAATTGTTGTAGAACCCGATTCATATCCAACCAACGGCGGTGGCTCACGACCGTACATTTCCTCGAATGGTGACATTCCTGTGGACGAATGAAACGTCGTGTTATACTAATACTCTGCCCACGGAAGTAGAGAGCTCCATTGCTTTGGTTTGTCATGAACGAAGCTGCGCAGAAATTGTTCAATGCATCTGTTGACGACTTCGGTCTGCCCGTCGGTTTGTGGATGATAAGCCGAGGACATTTGAAGTTGCGTTCCTGATAATCGCCAAAGATCACGCCAAAATGCACTCACAAACACCGGATCTCGATCACTTACAATGGACTTCGGGATCCCGTGTAACTTCACAACAAATTCAATGAATTTCGCAGCAACAGAACGAGCAGTGTAAGGATGAGAAAGTGGTACCAAATGGGCTGCCTTAGTGAGACGGTCGACAACAACCATAATCGAGGTGTGGTTATCAGAGCGGGGAAGACCATCAACAAAGTCCATTGACACGTCTTCCCAAATCTGGTTCGGGATGGGCAACGACTGAAGTAAACCGGCGGGGGAAAGGCTGTCATACTTTGCCCGTTGACACCTATCGCAAGAAGTCACATAAGCTCGAACTGATTTGTGCATACCGCGCCAATAAAATTGCTGTGATAAGCGCTTGAATGTTCGTAAAACACCCGAATAACCACCGATAGGAGTACTATGGAACTCGTGCAACAGAGATTGACTGAGAGAAGAACCTGGTGGAATTACCATACGATTGTTGAAACAAATCAGCCCGTTACGCCATGAGTAAGGCTGACCCGGAGACGACGTTTCCAGGCCACCAAGTCGCTGTAAATACGGGTCAGTTGTTGTTAGTGCTCTCAGCTCATCCCAAAAATCAGTATGTGGCGTGAAAATAGCATCTAGGCAAGGGCTGTCTGTTCTGCGAGACAGCGCATCTGCAGCGGCATTTGTGGTCCCTGGCCTGTAAGTAATTTCGTAGTCATAACCGACAAGTTTAGCCATCCATTTCTGCTGCTCAGGAGTCAAGATTCGTTGTTCCAATAGAAAGCGAAGGCTGCGCTGGTCCGTTTGAATTGTGAAGCGACGTCCAAGGAGATATGGGCGCCACGTCCTCACCGCAATGACAATGGCAAGAATTTCCCGCGCGTACGTCGACCAGTTTCGCTTTGCCACACCCAAAGAGCGACTCATGAATGCTATCGGTTTGCCCTGTTGAGACAGAATCGCACCAATGCCATCTCCCGAAGCATCTGTTTGGATCACGAATGGCATGGAGAAATCAGGCAAAGCTAGTGTAGGGGTCGTCGTCATGGCTATCTTGAGTGAGAGAAAAGCATTCTCAGCAGCTCCATCCCATACGAACTTCCCTTTCTTCAACAAGTTAGTTAGCGGACGAGCAATGATTCCGTAATCCTTGACAAATTTCTGTAGTAACCGGTGAGACCAAGGAAACCACGTAAATCAGTGATCATTGTAGGAGTTGGCCAATCAACCATCGCCTTTATCTTAGCCTGGTCCACCTTCACGCCCTCGTCCGAAATTATGTGACCGAGATACTCAAGCTCCGTCTTTGCAAATTCACACTTTTCTCCTTCACAAACAAGTTGTGCTTCCTGAGAATCTCGAACACAGTACGAACATGCTCCATGTGCTCTTCCAACGAGCGACTATACACCAGAATATCGTCGAAGAAGACGAGGACAAACTGACGAAGATGGCTGCGAAATACCGTGTTCATGAGGGACTGGAAAGTCGACGGCGCGTTGCACAAGCCGAACGGCATCACTAGATACTCATAATGACCATTATGCGTGCGGAACGCAGTCTTTGGGATGTCTGGCGGGTGAACACGCACTTGATGATATCCAGCTGTTAAGTCGAGTTTGGTAAAAATTGTGGTGCCGTGGAGCTCACCGAGCATGTCGTCTACCGTCGGGATCGGAAAACGGTCTTTGATGGTAGCTGTATTGAGTTCTCGATAATCCGTACAAAACCTCCAGGACCCATCTTTCTTTTTAACCAATAGCACCGGTGAAGAGAATGGACTTGAGCTTGGACGAATCAGACCCGCGTCAAGCATCGCACGGACCTGTTTTTCGATTTCCTCTTTTTGAAAATGAGCGTAACGATAAGGACGAACATTGACTGGATCAGAGCCCTCCTTAAGCGCTATATGATGCTCAATTTCACGAACCGGTGGTAGCTTCGTCGGGATTTGAAACACATCGTGAAATTGTTGCAAAAGATCGTTGATCGCGTCTGGTGGAGGAGAAACATCGATTTCTGTTTTTTGCAGGGAAAGTGCAAAACAGGTTTGGCCCAACTTGGCCTCTTTCGTGAATTCTTCTACTTGGGCCTGAGAAATTAGTTTGTTTTTTAGGCCACAAATTTCTCTTTTCTGCCCAGCCCACACAAACTCTAAAGATTGGGCCTTCCAATCACAAACTGTATGGCCCAACTGTGATAGCCATTGAATCCCAAGTACGATATCCAAGCCGGTGAGTGGAAGAACGAAGAGATCAATCGGAAAAGTTACGCCGCCCAGATCCATAGCGACATTTCGATATGATCCCCGACAGTGGAGTGGATGGCCATCGGCAACCTTCACCTTGAAAGATTTCACCGGTGTGACCACCAAATTCAAGCGAGATGCGGCGTGTTCGCTGATGAAATTATGAGTCGAACCACTATCGATTAACGCCACCAGCTCTCGGCGATTAATTGATGCGTGAACTCGTAACGTCGTCGGCGAGTCCCACCCCGTGAGAGCATGTAGCGTGATCTCGGGTTCTTCGGCTTTGTGAAAAACATCGTTCTCCTCTTCATCGATGTCTTCACCCTCCATAAGTAGTAATTGTGATTTACGGCACTTGTGTCAAGGAGCGTACCGTTCATCACAGCTGAAACATAACCCGAGGCTCCTTTTTCGTTTCATCTCCTCCCAACTTAATTTTTTTGGCTCCGGTGTAATCGTAGTGGGACTTGGTGAATGTGAGGGTTGCGCGTATGAGCGTGGTGTGAACGTCTTCCTCTGTTTTTGCAACTGCTCATCTCGGAGTCGGGCCAACTTGATCACTTCTCTTAATGTTGTGGGTGAGAACATACGAACATTATCAGCAATTGCGTCTTTTAAGCCTCCAAGATAGGCCCCTACAAGAGCTTCCTCCGACCAATTCTCGACCTTATTCATCAAACGCTCGAACTCCTTTTTTGATAGTCTCGTAACGATCCTATTTGTCGGATTTTTGACAATGCCTCATGAAAGTTTTCGCCCTCCGATGGCCCAAACCGCACCCACAACTCATGTTCAAACTTCTCCCACGTTGCGGTGTTTGGATCGAGCCTCAACGCCTTAGAGATAGCTTGCCACCAAGCGTTTGCTTCGGACGTAAGGTGATACGACGAAAAGCTCACTCTCTGCTCCATGGGTATATCGTGGAAAGCAAAATATTGTTTGAGTTTGCTCAGCCACTCGGTCGGATCTCCTCCATCGAAACGTGGACAATTGAGTCTTATGTATCGATTGTGATTAACCGGTGCTGCGATCGGATTAGCCCCTTCTTCTCTCCGTCCCGTCGGTGAATTGACTGTAGGTCGTTGATGTCCTTGCGGAGCGCTTGGGGTTCCCTCGCGGTTATGTTACATCATCTCCATCATCATCCGCATAGACTCTTCCAGTGATTTGTTTGATTCCTCTAGTCTCCGGAACTTTTCCTCGCTAGCCTCCTCCATACTCCGGAGTTTGTCACCGATGCCATTATGCATCTTGTACAGATCATCTGTGACCAACCCCAGCCCTTTCTCAAGCTCGTCAAGTCTGTCTTTTTTATTAGCCATTGACTCTAGTGATGTCAAGACTAATGGTTTTTGTTTTTAGTGTGGTGAAAGAAACAGAAAAAGAAAAGAAAAAAAAATTTGGACCGAGAACAAGTGCTCTGATACCAATTGATAGCTTTGATGATTGTCAAAGCTTGAAAACAGAGTGCACGAAAGCAATAAGAACAAGAGATTTTTGTTGGCAATTCATATTGCCTATTTTAGGTTTTTTCATTGACTTAAATAGAGAAAGATTACAAGAAGCAAATGGAGTCATAACTCCTGCAAACTAGGAAAACATGGGAAATGGCAGAGATGGCTTCCGTATCACTAGGAAGACCATCCTCTTCTTATTTGCAACTGAAACCCTTATCTAAAACAATTAAAGAAAAGAAACACATGAACGTGAATTACATGTATTTCTGGTTTGGTCTTCTGGTCCGGTTTGATGTCCTTTGGTTTGGAATTGTGATCCCATCACGCGACTTCAAGCTCCGGCAAGGATGAACAGATGGCTAAAACGGAGGCTCCGGCAAGCTCAGTACTCTTCTTCTCTTTTGAATCGAATCTTAGATCGAATTTGCTCCTCGTTTACTGGAATCTACAATCTTTTAAAGATCCTGCTACACTAACTTCTTCTCCAAGTTCGTGTATGTTTTTAAATTTGAGGCAATTTGTAACGGGAAACTCAGTAACCGATAAATTGATAGAGATAAAGAGGGGATGAGAAGAGAATGAAGAAATAAGGATGAGAAACAGAAGAACTGAGATGAGAAGATAGAAAAAGATGACGAGAGTAGAGAGAAAGAGAGAGTAAGAGAAATGTTTGTTTTTTTATTGATTCTCCCGAAATGCCAAAGTTGCTTACAAATACTTGTTTGCATAATTGAACCAAAATACTAAACCGAAGTATTAAACCGAGATTGAGATAAGGAGATACTAAACCAGCATCCTGTCACACACTTTCATTTTGCAAACACAAAAGCTTCTCTTTTTCTGATGGGTCATGCACATTTCGTGGTTATTTGCTTTAGGCATTTCAGGGCATTTGAAAAGTTCTTGTCTTGACACAAAAGATCCATGCTTTAATGACAATTTTTTGGTTTGTTGTTTTGATCTTTGACAGGTTGATTTCAGACCCAATTTGGATTTGGAATAGAAGGAATTGGATATGGGTTACATAGGAGCACATGGTGTAGCTACTCTTCATAGATACAAATACAGTGGTGTGGATCACTCTTATCTTGCCAAATACGTTCTCCAACCTTTTTGGACCCGTTTTGTCAAATTCTTCCAACTATGGATGCCGTAAGTGTCCTTTACGTTTGTTGTTCCTTTAAGGCAGCTCTCACATTCTGTAATGTTGATTTTAGTTATTGAAAATATCTCGTAGCCTCTTGGTTGATTCCTCTGGATTGAGTTTCTTTGCGGTTGAATGAGAGATCGAACTAACGTCTTTGCTTTTCTTTTTCATGTGTTCCCTTTTGTTACCTTTGTGTCCATATCCAGACCTAACATGGTATAATGTCAATCCTATCTGGCGTTTAAACTCTAATGTAATGTTGTTACTTAGGCGATAATACTTCTGGTTGTTTTGTAGATAACACTTATGGGGTTCATGTTTCTCGTCACATTTGCGCTGTTAGGCTATGTGAGTTGTTGGTTGACTTCATAATCTTTATTCTCTTGAAGGTTTTGTTTGCTTTTTTATTAGTATCTTTCTGTTTTTGCTCACATGGATATCTTCAAACTGTTTTAGGTATACTCACCTCATTTGGATTCTCCTCCTCCTCGATGGGTCCACTTCGCACATGGGGACTACTTCTGTTTTTGTATCAGGTCTGCACTTATCTCTTAATGCTCCAATTTCATCTGCTTGTTAAGTGACATGTAGACTTTTGTGCTGACATATTTGGAGCACTTATGATTGATATATAATTGATATTTTAGACATTTGATGCGGTTGACGGGAAGCAAGCACGAAGAACAAATTCTGGTAGCCCACTCGGAGAGCTTTTTGATCATGGTAATCTTATGTTTCTCAACGTTTATCTTTTTTTCTATGTAATATGTTTTTGTCAGTTTTGTTTCTAGATATTTCTGACACCCATTTCATTTTTTTCCCCCCTTTTGCCTAATCTTTACGATTTCAATGCTTGAATTTGTCATGGTTAGTCTTTTTTTATTTCTCACTCAGGATTTGTTTGAATTAATAATGACATTGTAGAAGGTTTAAACTAGTACACATCTTGGCGGAGCTGAGAGAGCTTAAGGAGAAGGCGGAGACTGCTCGCGAGGCTGCCTCGGTGGTTTGTGTTCCCGGCGGCCAAGAGGCGTGGAAATTGTAATTTCAATTTCTATTTTAGTTTGTAATTTCAATTTCAATTTTAATTTTGGAATTATTGAATCTGAATTTAGTTTGTAATTTCAAATTCTATTTTAATTTTAGAATTTTGGAATTGAAATTTTTGAAATATGGAATTTTAATTTTGTTTTTTTTTCTTTTGTTTTGATTGGTAGTCGCAAATCAGTCTCTAAATTAAGACTTATATTAGAAGGTCGCAAAAACTGTGTTTTTTTGTAATGTCTGGCGATCGCAATCATAGATGTGTTTATATAAGTACTCGTATTCGCTGGCCCACTCCCTAGAGCCCAAGACCCACGCCCGAGACCGGCTCGGCTTGGCGGTGGCGGTGTGTGGAGTCTCCTTCCTTCTCTATCACACATACTTTGAACAAGGATATAACTTGTCCCTTGTATATACTACTCCAAAGTTTTCCAAACTTCCAATGTGGGGCAAATGACTTGGCCAGTTTTCGGTCCAACAGCTTGGGCACTTACTTTTTTGGATACGAGCCTCTCGAGAATCAATACAAAGTATTGTTCCTAACGAAATTCCATACGGAGTGTCAAGTCTTCACATTGGGAGATCCCACAGCGAAGCAGTGGAGTACTATCAAAGGCGTTGAATCTCACTTTCCATTTTCTAGTTCGGTTTGCATCAACGAGGCTATCTATTACTTAGCAAAGGATAGATTGATGAGTTTTGATGTTAGATCCGAGGAATTTAATAGTGACGACGTATCAAATGGATCACGGGAAGTTAGGATTCATGTGCGGCAACAAGGGCGTGGAAATCTGGGTTAGGGAGGAGGATGGTGATCACAAGACACAAGGATGGTCCAAGATTTGCTTTAAGAGATACTTCATCAAACTAACCTTACACATATGGTTTATTACTAGAGTAACTACCGTACTAGACTAACCTTAGAATGTTAGTCAATGCCATTTTTATCCATATGTTCTATTATATTACAAGAATACCATTTTGATTTATTTTATTTTGCGCAAAAAAAAATTAATTATAAAACTAAAAAAAAACCCTAATTCAGTTTTGTTCTTTCTCTCTCTCATCCCACGACAATCTCTTCTTCTTCCTCTTCCTCTTCTTCATCTTCTTCCCAACCTTCCATTCCTCACTTGCTTTCCTCCCTCTGTTTTCTATTTTGTTTCAAGAGAAAGATCTCTCTGAACTTCAAAGCTTTGATGTTTCAGATCGAAGAAAAGAGGAGCGGCTCCACCGATTTGTGTATCAAGGCGGCTCCGACGTTTCCAAGCTCGGGGATCCAGATCGACGTTAGTGCAGGGAGATGATTTTTTTTGTCACATGAGCATGGGGCTAAGAGAATCGTCCTATTTTCCATATTTAATCACGGCGGCTCATCCTCCCTCACATATCGAGAGACGGCATTTCGAGTGGTGGCGAGTCGAGAGATGTGGCGGTTGACGGCGGCGAGAAAACGTATTTTTAATGTTTGTCCGAAAAACTTAACCTTAATTTTTTTGGGTTGCATATAACTTGTTTTATCTGTGTTTCCAGTATACTGAACGAGATTTCCGACATCGTTATGGCGTATTCTTCTACGGATTGTAGATTCGGATTTGGTAGATTTATTTTTCAAATGATGGTAGATTTGTTTTGAAATGATGGTAGATTTATTATTGAATTGATGGTAGATTTATTATTGAATTGATGGTAGATATATATTTGAATTTGTACAAATGATAATTGGATTTTAGATGATGATATTGTTTTCAAATTATAATTGTTGCAAAACGCTGAGTCATGTGTCAAATATTTCATCTTTTCTACCATATTTGCTATCATTCACTTTTTTTACTTTCACTTTGCTTAATATGTACAACCAATGTGAGAGAGATTTTAACAAAAAACACATGACTCAACCCAATAATATAGACGAAAAACACATATCTACTCTATAACCAATACTGAAAACAAACGAGCACAAACTCCAAAATATTACAAAGCTCATATGCCATATTTGACACGTACCCATCTCTTAATACTTTTCCTTGACTCGAAGATTAATTGTGATTCTAGAAACATCCTTCATAAAAGCACTACTAAAATTTTTGATGTGTCATTTGACATTGTAATGTTCAAGGTTTAGTTTAATTTGAGTTGAATGTATCACAATAAACACAAATAAGAATCAAAAGACCCTAAGTTAAAATATATTTATTAGACAAAAGAAAACCAAAAAGACATAAGGAGAATGTTTAAGAGAACCAATTGGACATAAGTTCAAGGTTAATCTTAACCAGGAAAAAAGGGAGGATAACAAAATAAATCTACCATCATTACAATAAATCTACCATCAAACACTAAAAAATTCTCATACTTAGCATATTTAGGTGCCTGATTTTTTTTTGTAAATCTGAGTTTTAGTGTAGGGCAAAAACGTCATTTCTCATTCTAGAAAAAGTCAAATGTCTTCCAACAAACAATATCAATAAACATACATGTTGATTATGAAAATCACAAAAGGGACAAAACGGTAAACTTAATTTGGGATCTCGTTTATTGATATCGAACCCGGTAAAAATTACATGATGATTTTAAGATCGGTAAAATGACTAAGGAAACTAAGGAAACAAAGGTCGATATGCTCGAGCTCTCTATTTCCTCTGTCTCGCCTGTAGAAGATTGTGAATCTATCAGATGTGATCGTGCCCCTCCTATTTATATGAATTGATGTCGGTTGCGAACATGAAGATTTTTTTTTCCTAATTCCTTCAGAAATCGGAAAGTCTCCTTATTTCTCTCCGAGATCAGGAAATATTCTGTAAATCTCGGAGGTCGATTATTAATTTTAGACGGGCTATGCCTTCTTTGGGCCCGAGAGTCGGTGTTGCGACGTGTTGGGCCTTTACCGGGCTTTAATGCCGATTCGCGTTGAGCCATGGGCCGGATTTCCACTCGGTCTAAACCGATCTAAACGGGAGAGTGCTCAACTCACAACTAACAATAAGCCCCCCCCTTCAGTTCGTCGAAGGAAATTCTTGAGTTCGGCGGAATTCATGAATTGGTTTAGATTGGTTACGAGCCGAGCTTGGTAAATCTGACGGTGAGATCTTTGTATTTTCGAACTCTAAACTGAAGCTTTTTGAGTTCGGTTTGCCGGTGCGAATTCGGTATATTGCTTTGGCTATTTTGACAATTGGTTTCTTCGGCTTCGGTAGGTTTCGTATATGTGTGTTACTTTTAATGATTTTGCGGAAATCGAAGAGTCGCCTCGAAATTCGGATCCATGCAACAGTTTTGAAAGCGTGTCGTCTTGGCGCGAGAATCTAGGAGTCGTCATGATTGCTTTTTCTTGTATAAATATCGCTTAATCCTCGTAGAACCGGCTTCACTTATACTTTTACAAGGTACACCTACTTTCTCTCTCTAGCGCTCTCCCTTCTCTCTAGATTTTCAATTTGTTTTTAGAGTTTTCCGCTGTGACTCCGCCGATCTCTTCGAAGATCTCTGAGTTTTCCGATCTTCCTTCAAGCTGTTCTTCTGCGTTTTTACTGTTGGTTTGTCTATTTGATCGAGATGAGTTCAAATTCTTCTTCGTCTTCTGTGAATGACCGAACTCACCCTCCTAAGGAAACCTTCGCCGATCTAGAATTGTTCATCAGGTCGTCAGATCCGAATGATTCATCTGACGACGGGCTCAGTGGCGTTCGACAAGAGTTAATCCGGCGCAATTCCCACGCAAATCCTGCTATTCCTAGTAGTTCTCGGGCTGCTACTCGGGTTCCGGATGCCACAGATGAGGATGTCCGCGAGACGGATACCCAAGTTCAGCTTTTTGACGAGCATCATGTTAATGTGATCGATATGGATCATACTGAAGAAAATAGGTTGCTCCATTGGCCGAGCTCGGAGAAGAAGAAGTTCGTCATCACGAGGGGGTTACTCCGATTTCGACTCGTATGGTCGTTACACCGGCTTGCGTGGGGCCGACCCGTTCTCAAAGAAAGACTGTCCTGAGCACTTTGGAACGATGCAGGGCTCCTAATGAGATTGTTTTCCGCATCCTTAACGCCGACCAAAGACCGTGGGACGGACCTGAAGGTTATATTTGCGTGTATGAGGATTACTTCAAGAGTTGTGGTCTTGAGTTCCCCCTTCCCGAGCTGCTATATAGCTATTGTAAGCGCCGACGTGTCATCATTTCTCAACTCCAACCTGCCACGGTTATCAACCTTGTCGGGCTTTTGACCCTCGGGGAGGACTGTGACATACCGATCAACGCGAAGGTCTTCGAGAGGCTTTTCCAAGTGAATATTACGAAGCAAAAACCTTGGTTTTTGTCAGCGAACGCGAAGCCGGAGTACGACCTTGTCACGGGGAATAAGCCGAGCAAGGTTAACAATTGGGGGTCTCGTTATTTTTATGTCCGGACTGACGAGCTCTCCGTATCACGGCCTGATGGGAACTACCGGAGTAAATGGAGGATTCCTATTGGTAGACATCGGTTTATTCTTCATTGCATTCCTCGGTTTCATCCCTGACTGTGTTTCATCTTTTATTTCAGTTTGTCATATACCCAGCTTTCTCACAACGATCTCGGGCTTTACTTTTGAGTACGTGAAGCAGTTGAGTTCGGCTGGAAAACATCGTTGGCCAGAAGCATATCTAGAAAAGATCAACTTGAAAGCGAAGCGAGCGCTTAGAGGTTGGCTTCGGTATTTTTATCTCTCATATTTTTTTTTTTATGTTTTATGATATCGAACTCCTTTTGTGAAGCTAACCCAAACAGCCAAAGGAGGAGGATGAAGATCCTGTCAGTGTTTCCCCGGTTGAGATCGTCGATAGGGACCATGATTTGGGGGACCAACGCCCTGTCGTAGAGGAGGATCAGGCGCCGGTTGATGGGGCAAATACTGGGGCCGAACTGGAGGCCGAGAGACAAAAGAAAAGAAAACGGAAGAGCGCGACCCGTCGTTCATCGAAACGTGTCAACCGGGATCATGCTGACGATGCGAACATTACGGTTGTTCATGGGGCTGATGAACAAGACGTGGGTGCCACCCTTCAGGTATCGATACGAACCGAGGTTGCTGAGGGAAGCCGCTCAGGTCGGTCAGCTGCTTCACAAAGGGAGCGTCCCACTGGTCATTCTGCTCATTCTGTCAAGTTTGACTATGACAAGAATGAGCCAGTTGTGAATGACGAGGTGGCGTGTGCCGAACTCTATCGCCAGCTAACCTTCGGCTACAAGGATCTGCTTCCGACTGAAGAACTCTTCAGGTCTGAGGCATATAAGAAATTGGCCCGCACAACGGCTGATGTAAGTGGAGCTTATTGCTTTCGATTTTTCGTATCCCTTTCCCTTTAGACTTATACCTTTCTCTTTTTTCAGATGCTGGCGCAGACCAAAGATCTTGTTGGTGCATACGATCGTGAACTGAGTTCGACGCGTCGTGAAGCTCTTAGCATCAGCGCGGCTGCTAAAGAGTTGCAGACCGAGCTTGCCTCTGACCGAACTCGGTCAGATACTGCCGACCTAGCCGTGGCTGGGCTCAAGGAAGAAATTGCCGCGCTGAAGGCGGCTAATATTGAACTAAAGATGACTAATACGGCGTTGACGGTGTCTAATACTGAGCTTTCTGCGGACAGAGACTATGTTGTTCGCACTCTGAAAAGAGAGGCGGTTGTTTGAGGGCGACTCGCAAGCAGGAGATGATGAAGCGCAAAGAGGTGACTGAAAAGTGCCAAGTTCGCCTTCAGAAGGTAAAAGATCATCTCGAGGTTGCTGAGAAGATGAAGAAGCCATTCCTTATGGTGAATCAGCTTCACGGGGTCCTTCTGCGAAATTCTTAAGAAAGATGGCCTTTCTATAGCTCCGGCTCGTATCGAGAAGCTGAAGAAGTTCAAAACTGAGAAATCGGCTGAGTGTGATGCGATTACTCCCTGCGACCTGACCGAAGAGGATCTTTCAGTGTCGCCCTTTACCGAGACTATACATCCCGAGATTTCTTTGCCGGTTGGGGTTGAGGTCCCGGGCGGTCTTGAGATGTTCGGCTCGAATCATCCGGCGATCTCGGGAGATCTTGAGATGTTGAGGGAGCCAACCTTTTGATTGCCATGTCGCCATTTTTATCTTCTCTCTTGTTTGTTTATTCAATGTTTTTGTCCAATGGGCTTTACGTAATATTCTCTTTTGAACCTTTTTATGGCTTTATGTTCCGTTGAACGAGTTCGGTTATCATGGATACGATACATTCGAGTTCGGATTTTATGGATAAGATCCATGTGAGTTTGGATTATCATGGATACGATCCATTCGAGTCTGTTTGAAAAATTAATTTTATTGAAGTCACAGCTGAACCCGTTAGGGTTGCCTACTTACCTTCATAAGAAGGATCAAGCCGTCCGTAGTTCAAATTACAACAGAGTCAAAAACGAGTTCGGCGAGTTCTCTTTTTTTTTTTTAATTCGTGGCGCCGAGCTTCCAATAATAGTAACGTTTGAGGTTAATCAAGTTTCACGATCTTGGGATTGGAGTTCAATCCATCTTCATGAGTTCATACACACCATGCTTGACGATCCGCATTATCTGGTAGGGACCCTCCCAATTAGTGCCGAGCTTGCCATCATTATTTTCTTCGGTGCCTTGGAAAACTTTTCGTAAGACAAGGTCGCCATCTTCAAAGTGCCGACCTCGAACTTTTTTATTTAGTACCGAGCCGTTAAATGCTGATAATTTTGAATTCTGAGTAATGCATGTCCGTGCTGTTCCTCGAGTGTGTCTAGGTTGTCGAACATCATTTCTTCGTTGAGGTCGGGGTTTGATACCAGCATGGTTCGTCGTATTGTCGGGACAACGAGTTCGGCTGGGCATAAAGCCTCCATGCCGTAGGATAAGAAAAAGGGTGATTGTCCGGTGGATCTTCGGGGTGTAGTTCGGTGCGACCAGAGGACTCCATCGAGTTCGTCAGCCCAACATCCTTTCTTCGTATCCAATCGTTTCTTGAGTCCGTCTATGATGGTTTTATTAGTTGCCTCAGCTTGACAGTTGCCTTGTGGGTATATCGGTGTGGAAAAGCTTAGTTGGATTTTCCATTTAGCGCAGAAATCGCCAAATAATGTCGAAATGAATTGTGGTCCGTTGTCCGTTACGATTTCGTATGGTATTTCATGTCGGCATATGATGAACTTCCAGACAAAGTTTTGGACGTCGATGGTGTGTATTTCGGCGTATGACTCTGCTTCAACCCAATTGGTGAAATAATCGGTCATGACGAGGATAAATTGCTTATGTGTCGTAGAGTGTCGGAATGAGCCGATGATGTCCATTGACCATCGCATGAAGGGGTCAGGTGCCGTTGAAGTTGTTAGGAGTTCGATAGGTAAATTGATCATCGGACCGTGTCGCTGATATTTGTCGCATTTAGCCACCAATTTTTCATAGTCTGTTAACATGTTCGGCCAATAGTAGCCGGATTTCTTTATTTTTAGGGCTAGAGATCGACCTCCGGCATGATTGCCGCCTGATCCTTCGTGTACTTTTCTCATGACCTCAACGGTATCGTCGTTTGGAACACAAATTAATAGGACTCCTGCGGCACTCCATCGGTATAAATCCCCCTTGTGAACAATGTAAGAGGCAGCCCGCATTTTAAGTCGCCGAGCTTCCCATCTGTTTGGCGAGATTATTCCATCTTGAATGTACATTTTGAGCTCGATTGTCTAATCCTTTGGCTCTTCTTCATCTTCGGCCTCGATGTCTATCGGTACGTGTAATCCCTCAGATTTTTCGTTATTGTCGGATGTATTCCGGAGTTCGGGATCATCTACGATATTCGGCTCAGGCTCGGTTTTGAGTTCGGTACTCTGTGTTATCTTTTTCCATGTCTTTCGTGGTTTCAGAATGGTGGCTGGTTTTTCTTCATAGTTACGTTTGCGTGTCGCTACGTTGCATGTTTCCGATGTTTTAATACTTGGTTATATGATGCTCTCGACCGGGATGGTTCTTTTGAGATGGGGATCCGAGATGGACGCAAGTGCGGCTAGTGCGTCGGATGGTGCGTTATCGCCTTGTTGTATTTTCGTAAGGTTGAAAGTTTCAAACTTAGAGGCGAGTTTCTTGACGAGTTTGAGGTATGCGTCCATCCGTTCGTTTTTAGCATCGTATTCTCCGATGTAAAGGCTTGCAACGAGCTGGGAATCGCAGTATGCATATATGTGGATTACCCCGATCGCTCTGGCTAAGCGTAGACCGGCGAGCAATGCTTCGTATTTGGCCTCGTTGTTTGAAGCGTTAAATTCCAGGCGGAATGATTGTTCTAATATAGAAGATAGGTTTTTGTTCACCTCGGTCTTCTCGAACGAGGACGGCGCTAACTGCCGAGTTTGAAACTGCGATGTATAGGTAAAGGGTTTCTCCGTCTTCAGGTTTTGCCAAGATTGGAGGAGTCGAGAGATATTCCTTAAGTCGTTTGAATGCCCCAATCTCCATCAGCTCGGTAGTATGAAAACCCTAGTTTTCGATTTGGGGGAAATTAGGAAAAGGGAAAACCTGAGATTTGGCTTTTATAGAGAACAAAATAAAAAAAAACATATAATATCAGAATTTTTAATTCATTTAAATACACACGTGCTCCACGCCGCCTAAATAAAAAAATACTACATAGTTGTACTATCGTGTCCAGTTGTCCGAAATTGCTCATAGTTGTCCTTTTTAGATTTTTCCAGTTGTCCTGGGACATAAAATAATATTCTGTAGTTGTCCTCTTGATTATTTTCCACTTATGTAGGCCATTTAGAAATGGCTAACAATAATTTTTTAGCAAAATCATATAATTTGCATTTTCTCCATCATGAATGGTAACATTATCAAAGACTACCATGTATCATATGGGGTATTTCATGTGAAACCAATATTATGTGTTAGTTGTAAATATTTTATAAATACGTAAATATTTTGAGAATAACCAATCATTAACCAATTTAAGACCCGATTAGGATCCGATTCCAAACCCGATTAAAATAAAAAAAATGGGTTTGAGAATAACCCCGCACCACGAGACTCAAACCTTGGTCTAATGTGTGGTGCGCGTTGCCGCTAGGCTAGGTAACTCATTCAGGATTTATTCGACAACGCTTTTATTTATGGGTCAAAATTTATACCCGATTAAATTAAAAAAATGGGTTTGAGAATAACCCCGCACCACGACTCGAACCCTGGTCTGATGTGTGGTGCGCGTTACCGCTAGGCTAGGTAACTCATTCAGGATTTATTCAACAACGCTTTTATTTATCTAACTCTTTCCCTTTGTCTTCATTAACTCGCGAAACACTGAATTCTCTTTGTCGTAAAATCCATTTGTCTTAAAATTCCCAAATCGAAGTAAGGTAAGAACCCTAAATCGCAAAACCCTGAAAAATCCAGGGCTTATGTGGAACATCAAGGGAACATCAAGGGGTCCCTGGGGATTGTAGAATTGGATGTCTTGAAACCGAGCTCAAAGAGATGAAGGTGGTGCGTATGTTGGGGATTGATGAAGACGAGTTTGAGAAGAGGTTTGAGGATCGTTACAATGAAGCCAAATCAAGCTTCCTGAAGTTAATTATCCTTGTTCTTCTTGGGTGTTTGCTAGCTGTCGTTGTTGGTGGCATAGTTAAGGCTAGTATGATTGTGTAAGTTAGATATGTTATTGCTAAAGCTAGAATGATTGTGTAATATCTGTTATAGGGCCTGAAGTTTGTTGCTTTTGAAATGATTGCTGATTTCCGGTTTTCATTCGTTCTGTTTTGTAAGAAATTAATATTGTGCTTCTACTAGCCTGACATGTTAAGTAGAGTTTGCATATCTTAGGGCATCTGCATTTCCAATAGGTGTGATGTTTGCAATGACCCTCTTGTTGGGAAACACTGCCTATCTGTACATATCAGTTGCATTTGCCCAGATGTTGAAGGCTATAAGTAAAAAGACCTGACTGTTCTTGCTCTCATTTCCTCATAAGTCGTCTACTTCTTATATCTTAATGAGCTGGACTCTGGATACTGATATAAATTATACTTGTAGTGCCTGTTACCAAATGGGTGGTGTCGTTGGAGAAGCCCTGCACCTTGAAGATGTCCTCATTAAACTTCAATTTTTTTTAAAGTTAATATTTCGGCAACTTAATTAGAGCAAGATTGTGTTGTTTTTGCTGAATAATAAAAACTTGTCATATTTATTAGCCAAAGTCCGACCCTTGCAAACTAACAACATCCATTAAAAATTACAAAACTTATGATATCACATAACATAATAATACATAAAATAACATCGGTAGCATATAATCTTCTTATAATTAGTACGGTGCTACACCTTCTGCATCTTCGTCATCAGAATCGGATAAGTTACACTGGAATTCGTCATCTGGTTCCGCATCGCCGACATCGTAATCGAAATTTACTGGGTTTACTCCTGGTAGTGAATTCTCGACTACGAGATCTTCAATTGTAGTCAGCATTACATGATCATCAGTTTCTTGTTGTAAAAGAGTAGGTTCCGCGTCTACATATTCTCCTGAAATATTTCCCCTCGGGTTAACTTTAAAAACATTGTGCCACATATTCTTTGGTTTCTTCTTGTATGGGTACGGGATATAATAAACTTGATCCGCTTGAGAGGCTGTGCAATATCAATGTATAAAATCAGACATATATATAGGGTATCGAGAAAGTGATAAACGGGCCGGGGAGATATACGAGCGAACGTACCCAGAATAAATGGTTCGTATTTATTGTATCTTTTCGATGGAAGAATGTCTACAATGCCACCATTGCCTCTCCGAGTGCCTCTACCGATCACAGGGTCGTACCACTTACACTTAAAAAGTGTGATTCTCAAATTAACCACCCCCTCATACTCGAGTTATATGATATCAGTTAAGATACCGAGGAAATCAGCTCTGTTAGCTGCATTGCTATAATTCTCTCCAGTAACACATACACCATAGTTACATGTCTTTCTTCCCGCGCTGTGATTCTGGGTATGAAACAAATATCCTCTTGTATAGTAGATGGGCCAAGTTTTGGCCCTTTTCAGGGGTCCATGAATTATGTCGTGCACCCACATTGGAAACGGAGTTGTGGCCTTCCAGTAAGTAACCTGCATATAAAAAGTCAATATAAAATATATTGAAGTATCAATAGTCAAATATCAAAAATTTATAGACATACATATTCTTTGATCCATGAAGGATATTCTTCAACTCTTTTCGCCAGGATTTCTTTCTCAGAGAGGTCCGGATATTGTGTACTAATATAATCTTCGAAGAAACTATGTAACACCATAAAAATATATGAGAAATCGAGTATGGACTATAAAACATTTTAAGTTAAAGCCATTCCAACTTATACCTCTCCAGTGGCTCGAAATAACCACAATTTCGCAAAACATATGCATGTACTAATATAATCTTCGAAGAAACCTACGAAGTTAAAGGGTACATCCACCTGTATTGCACGGGGCCTCCTAATTCAACTTCGTAGGGGAGATGTATAGGTAGGTGCTCCATCACGTCGAAAAAGGATGGTGGAAAGATCTTTTCCAAATTGCATATGATTAAAACTATGTTTTGTTTAAGAATTTGGACGCGACTTTTCTGCAAAGTTCTCGAACATAAGTCATGGAAAAATGCTCCAACCCCTACGATACAAATTGAAACAGCAAATGGTTAATATAAATTACCATAATCATATTTAGGTGATTTATTTTCCTGAAATTATAAGTAATTAGTACCTGATAACGCAGTGTGGACGTTCCGGTCTAGTAGTTCTGCAAAGATAAATGGAAGTAGCCGCTCCATAAAAATATGGCAGTCATGACTCTTCATCCCAGAAAACTTTTCATTCGCCAGATCAGCACAACTAGCTAAGTCTGAAGCATAACCATCTGGGAATTTTATCAAATTTTTCACACATTCTAATAAGCTTCTTCAGGCTTCGTCTGTCAATGAGTATTCAGGAAAAGGGGCTCTACCCTCATCATCAATATGTAAGTGTGGCCAAGAACATAATTCTTCTATATCCAATCTTGACGGGATGGTGTCTTTCGATTTACCCTTCACACGCATAAGAGTATTCATGATGTTGTCAAAACAATTCTTCTCTATATGCATCAGATCGAGATTATGTCGAAGAGTGAGCTCCCTCCAGTACGGCAATTCCCAGAATATGCTTTCTTTGTGCCAATTATGCTCTTTCCAAAATCCAGGTTTCTTCTTATCGTGACCGTTGCCACCAACATCCTCTGTTTTCGGTGGCTTTACACGTTTCAACCGGTATAAATAAATTTGCTCACTGGTCAAAGACTCTGGTGGATAGTCTTTCTTAGCGTTTCTCTTCTTCCAAAATTCTTTTGTATTCTTCCTTAGAGGATGATCATGAGGAAGAAATATTCGGTGACAATCGAACCAACACGTCTTTCTTCCATGCTTAAGATAAAAAGACTGTGTATCTTCCATGCAAATTGGACAAGACAATTTGCCATGGGTGGTCCATCCTGATAACATGCCATACGCCTAAAGTCGCTTATCGTCCACAACAACACTGCTCTTAGTTTAAAATTTTGATTCAACGAGACTTCGTATGCATCGACTCCAGTAGACCACAATTCTTTTAACTCATCAATGAGAGGTCGGATGAAGATATCGAGACTAGCTCGAGGATGATTTGGCCCAGAATTCATAATCGTTAGAAACAAGTACTCTGTATTCATGCACATACCATGGGGTAAATTATACGGAGTCAAGATCACGGGCCACAATGAATGATTTTTTGACATGCCAAATGGATTGAACCCATCTGTACACAATCCAAGATAAACATTTCGGGGTTCTTCGGCAAACTGGGGATGTTAATCTTGAAAATATTTCCACCCCGCCCCATCAGACGGATGACACATTTCTTCCTCATTTGCTTTGTGCTCGGCGTGCCATCTCATTGCCGCTGCAATCTTCTCGCTCTGATACATTCTCTTTAATCTGTCAGCAATAGGCATATACCACATACGACTATATGGTACATTGGTCCTACGGTTTTGCTCGTTAGGAATCCATATTTTTAAATTACAAAACCGACACTCATCTAACCGATCATCATCTTTCCAGAAGATCAGACAATTGTTAATGCAAACATCAATTGCATGACATGGGAGCCCCAAATTGCGCATCAATTTGTCTGTCTCGTAATGTGAACCGGGTGCCTGGTTTCATTCTGGTAAATAATCTGTCAAGATTCCGCATACCGAATCCACTAACTTTTCACTCATAGTATGACCTGCCTTATTTTGCATGATTCGAGCAGCTAAGGATAACTGCGAGTGACCTTCACGACAACCATAGTATAATGGAGTATTCGCTCCATCTAACAAGTCGTAGAATTTTTTTGAATGATTACGTACCGGTTCTTCTACATTCTGATAACTAACATCCTGATGATTGTAGTTATCAAAACTCACGTTATCACGAAACGCATCATTCACCATATCCACATATCTATCTTCTACTACATTACCCACATCTTAACTCCCACTTACATTTGTCCTATCAACATAACTCGTTCCTAAATCCATATCCAGTTCTTCACCATGCTTATACCAAATATAATAATCTGGCATAAATTCTCTACTATACAAATGTCTCAAAACTCTTGTACTCGAGATAAATTTCTCATTCTCGCAAACAAGACAAGGGCAGTGAAACATACCGCGATTTCTCTGCGCTAGAGGCTAGCTATTTGCAAATTCCACGAATTGATCCACCCCCGCTGTGAACTCTGCCGAGAGATTTCTCGTCGCTTCATCGAACCTATTATACATCCACTCCCGGAAATTACCATAATTGTAATTTCCCGACATTCTAAGTTGAGAAACCTTATTCTCTCTTGATTTGTGTTTATAAACTCTTTCTTTGCTTTCTATTTCTACAATTGTGACAAAAAAATTCGAGTTTGGCAAATATATAGAAAATTTCCAGACTTATTCCCTACTGATTACCGACTGCAAATCAAATTAGAAACACCAACCACCAAATGAATTCCATGTGATTTACAACTACTTTTTGCTACTGATTTGCTACTGTTCTACGACCCACCGAATTCAGTAGAAAATTAGTCGCTAAAATTACTACTGATTCTCGACTGCAAACCCAATTAGGTACACCAACCACCAAATGAATTACCCGTGAATTATAACTAACTTTTTGCTACTGTTTTGCTTCTGATTTGCTATTGTTCTACGACCCACCGAATTCAGTAGCAAATCAGTCGCTAAAATTACTATTGATTAGCTACTGCATGTTTCCGACTACCATTCAGTCACTAATCAGTCGTAAAACTGCTACTAATTAACGACTGATATTTTTAGTCACTAAATACCTACTGATGTCCGACTGTATGAAAATAGTCGCAAATCAGTCGGAAATCAGTAGCGAAACAGTCGGTAAATTTACCGACTGCCTAATCAGTAGCAACAATCAATAGCAAAAACCATGTTTTGCTGTAGTGTGTGCCAATTATTATTGACCCCATATCCATCATGCATATTAGCTGGAGTGTGCCAATTTCCCCCACGATTCACCGTTTCTAATCTCCCAAAATGATCTATTTGCGCTTCTAGATCTTCCCCAGATAGATACACTGGTGGAGGGGGGGGGGGACACGCACGATTTTGTTCTTCCTAAACTGCCGCTTGTTTCTCCGATATGGATGGTTGATTGGTAGAAACCGGCGGTGACAATCAAACCAGCATGTTTTTTACCATGTTTCATCTGAAACGCATTTGTGCGATCGAGGCAGTAAGGACAAGATAACCTCCCAAGCATCGTCCAACCTGATAGCATTCTGTATGCAGGAAAGTCGCTTATTGTCCACATAAGAGAATCTCAAATGGTCCTTCAAATTTTCCTTCAAATTTTCCTTCAAAAATGATGTTTCTTCAAAATGAAGAAAAAAATGAAGAAGGGTTTTCTTCAACAGTTTGCTTTATTTTTGTCTTCAAAAAGAATATTCCAAGTATATTCTTTCTCTATTTTATTATTAATTGTTAATAAGACCCTTTACTTTTCAGTTTTCCAAACTTTCACCTATTTATTTTATTTATTGCAATTGTTCAACAAAATTACGGTTTTATATAATTTTAACATTTATTATATAGATAAAATTACATTACATAATGTAATAAGAACAAGCAACAGTAGAATTTTATGATGTACTAGTAGACATATATTTATCCCATAAATGATCAATTAACGCAGTTCGAAGTGAGAAATGAGCTTTTTTATCCTTGATTTTTCTATATCGAGCCAGAAATTCTTGGAACCGGGTATTTTCATCCGCTTCTATTTCAACCTCCGGAGGTGGAACTTCTCTTCTTACTTCAATTGGTGCGTCTAGATCACACTCATCTTGGATTAACATATTTTGTAAAATTATACATGTAGTCATTATGTCATGTATCACATTCTTTTCCCAAAAACGAGCTGGCCCTTTCACAATAGCGAAACGTGATTGAAGAACTCCAAATGAATGTTCCACATCTTTCCTGCAAGCTTTTTTGTTGCGTACCAAAATATTTTATTGTTGGCTATGTTCCTGTATTTTCTATTTAATATATGTGATTATTGCATTTTTACTTTATAATTTGAATGGATAAACACATAGTTTTAAAATTAATTGGGTATAAGAAAACATATAATTTTGTTTATGTATAAAACAAAACATATACAAAATTGAAGACACATTTTGTAAATAAAAAATTCACCTTAAAAAAATGAAGAAATGAATAGTATTCCTTCACATATGAAGGAACACTATTCATTTCTTCATTTTGAAGGTGAAATTGAAGCACCATTGGAGAAGATTTCTTCATTTTGTTTTTCAAAATGAAGGAAAAAGTGAAATTTGAAGGACCATTGGAGATGGTCTAAGGATCGCACGCATCGCAAAAAAATAATTTCTCGAACAGTCATATGTACAAACTCCTGTATACCACAACTGTTTTAACTCATGTATGAGAGGCTGCAAAAACACATCAAGGGATCTCTTTGGATGATTGGGACCAGGGACTAAAATATTCAGGAATAGAAATTCTCTTTGCATGCACATATCTGGGGGAAGTTTATAAGGCGTTACGATAACTGGCCACAAAGAATATTGCCTACCAAACATACTGAATGGACTAAATCCATCAGTGCAAATACTAAGATACACATTTCGCTTAGATTTAGCAAAGTATGGGTGTACCGTGTTAAAGTATTTCCAAGCTTTTGCATCTGATGGGTGAGTCACTTCTCCTTCTCTCTGTTAATGTTCTGCATGCCACCTCATCAATGCATCTGTCCTTTCAGATTGATACAATCATTTCAACCTATCAGTTATAGGAAGATACCATATTCGTTGGTACGGTATCTTACTACGCCCAGAAGTTTGCGGCCTAAATCTCGGTTTTTGGGAAAATCGAGATTCCTGCAGCTTATTATCATCTTTCCAAAAAATCATACAATTTTCAACACATACATTTATCATCTCAGAAGGCAACCCAAGACTAAACACCAACTTATGTATCTCATCGTATGTTTCAGCTGCCAAATTATCCTCTGGCAAATACTCTTTAATAAGATCAGCCCAATCATCCATGCAAACCTCAGCTAATTTATGATCAGTTTTAATTGTCATCATCCTAGGTGGTAACGACAATTTAGACTGACCTTTTCTACATCCATCGTAGAGTGGCTGATTTGCAGTGTCTAGCATATCATAAAATCGTTTCACATCTACATTGGGCTCCTCAACACTATTATCAATATTTGTTTCATGAAATACATCAGTAACCATGGCATACATCCTATCATGATCTTGACCCTGATCAAATTGATGTTCACCATGATGATAACTACTACCCTGATCAAAATCTACATGACCTTGATAATTACTACTACTAGCACCTGCTTGAGACGTCCTTTCAAAACCCTCTCCATGTTGATACCAAATATAATATTGCGGCATAAACACTCTATTTAGTAAATGTTTCCACACCGTCTCAATAAGAATATATCTCGTATTCTTGCATTTACAACAAGGACATAACATCTTACCGCTTTCCAAGGTTGTTTGCATATTTCCGTCATGATACATAAATATTTCAAGCCCCTCTTTGAATTCTTCCGTTAACGCTCCCTCCGAATCCTTTTGCGTATACATCCATCTTCGTAGATCGTATATAGATATTTTATAAAAAAAGATTTTATAGTGTTTTTATAAGTGTTTGCTCTTTTTTTTTTTGAAACTTTCGTTCGAAGGTCGGACGTATTTATAGAATTTGTTTCAGAATTACCAACGGATTTACATCAAAAATTTACAACGATTTTACATCGAAAAAATATTTACTATGACTTTACAACGAGTAGATTAGTAGTAAATAATTAGGTGAACCTGGTGGAAAACGTGTTCACCTAGCTGGAAACAATCGACGTGAAATCGTCGTAAATTTACATCGAATCCAGGTCGTTGTAAATCCGATGTAAAATTACATCGACTGTACGACGTAATTTACGAAATTTATATTCGTCGTAATATCGACGTAACTTTACAACGGATTTATGACGATTTTTGATATCGTCGTAACTTAATTGATATCGTCGTAAAATCGTTGTAATGTCGTTGGTCAATTACGACGATTTTACGACGACGAACATTTACGACAAAATTGCATCGAACACATATTTTGTCATAATATCGTCGGTAATTTACGACGATTTAAAATAGACGTAAAATTTCGTTGGAAATATGCAGTTTTCTTGTAGTGATATCCCTGATTTCCTGTTGTGCTTTCAGTTAAAACAAAGCGCACTTCTCTTCTTAGTCATCAGCTATATGTATTTTCGTTTGTTGTTTGTTTCTTGAGTTGTGTCTTATTTTGTTGGGTTTCCTACAACACTCTTATCTTTCATTCTTGTAAATCTTCTAGTCGTTATAATAAAGCTTTCTGAGTTCTTATTAACTGGGCATTGTAGGATTGAACCACCATATACGGCAACTTAGCCAGAACATGGTCAAATTGTTCTCTAATTTTATTTTTTCCATTTAACTTAAAACAAACTTTTGGTAAATTCAATGCCATATCACAATAATCCCGTTAGATGATCTCTCTTTATAGCCGCAAGATCTTAAGTGGTCATTTACTTAGAAATAAAAATAGATGACTTTTGAAATAACACCAAAACGATATCTTTTTTTATCTTTACCCAAAAGATACAAAGAAAGCACCAAAATTCTACAGGTTTTTACTATTCACGTTACCTCAAAATCCATGACGAAGACAAAAAAAATCTGGAAAAGCTATACACCTTTAATATAAAGTAAACAACTTTGAAGCAAAATATGTTTTTATAGCCCACAATATTTTATCTAAGAATCCAAAAACAAAGTTTGGTTTTTTCTTCTTGCCCAGAAAAAATAAGTTTCAAAGATTTCTTCTGAGTTTTTGTTTGAGATGGTGAATCCATCACTTCAATCTACGACGAACCCACATTTCTTCCAGCCTCTTCTTCCGGGTTTCGACACTAACCTCATACTCTCTCTCTCTATCTCTCTCTCTCTCTCTCTATCTCTCTCTCTCTCTCTCTCTCTCTCTCTCTCTCTCTCTCTCTCTCTCTCTCTCTCTCTCTATTTATGTTCCCCTTTCAGGGTAGGTTCTGGTTTTTCAATATTTGCCTCTTGTTGGTTGCATACAATACTTGTTGCCTTCTTTTCAAAGCACATAGAAAGAAAACACGATTTGAATACTATGAAACTGATATCGGACGCTTCAGATGAAACTTGGGAAGTGAAAATAGACGGCCATAGATTAACCAGAGGCTGGAAAGACTTTGCCACAGCACATGACCTTATAGGGGACATCATTGTTCTCAAACACGAAGGAGACGACCACAGTTCATGGATTTATTCTTCTATTCTTCTAAGATATTTTTTTATCTAAGATATTTTTTTTTTAATATCAAGTTAGCGTAAAATTTTTATGTGTAACGCTTCTAACGGTTCGAATAACTTCACTGCTCATATAATTTATTTTATGATTTATCATTATTCGTAGATAATATAGCTCAAATGATGATGAATGAATGTTAAATGTCTTATCGGTGCTCTTTTCTCTTTGTCGTATTTTTTTATACTCAACAAATATTGTAGGAAACTCGTCATATGTTAAACTCTTTGCACGCCAAAAATTAGCCAAAATTCATTCTTGTGCATCCATAAGATGAATATATTATATAATAGGAGAGTTCTCTCTCAATCAGGTGTCCACCTCAACACTACCAAATTTTTTAGCATTAACACATATTTAAAATATTCATTTAATACATGTCTATTTATATTTATCATTATTTTTATTTAATAGAAATTACAACAATACAAAACTTAGTGTAAATAAAAGAAAAAAGAGATAATTCGATATTAAGAATCAAAGAAAATTGTAATACTAATTGGATAAAAATAATAATGAAATATTTTATTGAAAACAATATATTGTTAGATTTTCAAACAAAAAATTGAATTGAAGATTTATCATATTTAAAATGTTAAAATGTGATTATGAAATTAAGAATGTAAAATAGATTTTACTACATATAGTGAACAAAACAATTATTCAATTTTGGTCTCAGAATATATAATTTTTTATAATAAAATTTACATCATTTGAGAGTCACAAAATACTATAAATTTGTGGTAATTATAAGTTTTTACAATTAATTTTACAAAGCAAAAAATATCTAAAATAGGACAAAAATAAGAACAAATAAATAAAATTATGGATAAACGATAGATAGAAGAGAAAATAAAAAATATAGATTTAAAAAAGAACTCAATGACTATAAATAGTCAGAACTAAATAAAAACGAGTGTTATGAGATTAAATTTAAAAGAAAATCAAGGATAATTAAGTTTTTCAGAAATTTTTCTACAAATTTGTTCTAGAAAATGAGAAATTAAGTCAAGAATATCTTTTTTTCTTTGCTTACATATACCATAGATGGAAGTCTTTACAAGTAAATTTCATTGGAACCATCTAAGAAAAGCCTGATGTTTTTTTACATGGCTTGAAATTTTAAAGTGTTGTGATATTGTGTTCTTAACACACAAAATATATATATATATATATATATATATATATATATATTTCAAAACTAAAATAGTAAAAAAAGGCTTGAGAATGTTCAAACACTACCGCAACAAAACATACATGTAAAGAGTGATACAAGTTATTTTGTACCATATCGTGAGTGGAAATGCGATTCTACACCATACTTCAAGAGAGACACATGCTTCAGAATTATTTCTTCGTATCAAATCTATCTATTATATAATAGGAGAGTTTTCTCTCAATCTAAGCTATCCACATCATCACAACAATCCTCTATTAATGAACTCCACATATGTAAAACTCTAATATGTACTAATTAAAGTTTCAACATAAGTATAATTATTACTATACAACTCTAAAGCACACAATTACACCAACTAACGAGAAAAATATATAATATTAATTATGATTTTAAAATTTTAACCGACTATTAACAAAATTAGTATACGCGAATACATAAGTTTGGAAAATAAAATGAAATAAGTGAAAAATGACCGTATATTAAGGTCATAATTGAAAAAAAATATTAAGATAAACTACATAATTTATAGATAATCAACTACAACTCAACGGAAAATACATATAAAATGAGATTATTATCATAATTAAATAGCCTCTATAAATTGATACTCGATAAATTAATATCTCGACAAACCAATTAATTTTTTTCGGACCCGAATTGGTTTCTGGGACAAATAAATATATCGAGCATTCTCAAAGCCAAAACTAACTTAGCCATTTAGTAAATGATCGTCATAAATCTTGAAATGCTTATTACCCAATTTTTGTTAATGGAAGAAACTAAGTACCATTGAAGCCAATATAATAGTCTCTAAGAATCGCTCACATATTCTTGAAATAAGAAAGATGGAGAAGCTAAACCAACTCTTGCAATAACTTCACTACAAGTTCCGGTGCCCTAGGAATTGTCTTTGAAACAATTCAGGTGCCTATTGATCTACTTCCTCCCTAATTATTCACAGATGAAATGTCATGAAGAATGATCGCTATAATAACTTCACAAAATTGCTAAAACTCTAAGCTTTTGTGAAAAATTGATTGATTTTTATTTCATTACCCAGAAGAAACGTTGTGTTTCTTTTGAAAGGATGTTCGTTGATCGCATCAGTTCCATCTGCAATCACAACGCCGCATATATCGCAATCTTTTCCCTCCTATAAATCCAAAACAACATGCAAGATTTCAAATTTTGAACACCCGGATCCGGTAATGATAAGATCCATAAAGTTCTGAATTCTGAAATCAGACCTTGAGATAGGTGCGAGCATCGATGAGGGAGTGAAAATGGCGGAAACGGATGTGAGAAGCGGAACCATGGTTACCGAAGGGGTTGAAGTCACGGCGGCCATCGAGGATCAGCTATGGGAGTGGGATTTGTTGGATTTTTAGAAGTGAGAGAGGATATGTTCTTCGGAGATGAGGAAAAAGGAAAAAATCACAGATCTTTGTCACCGGTCTTTTCCGAAGAAAGCAATACTTGGACCAAAATATCTATTAGCATGAAGGCCAAAAGATTAGAAAAGATTTCCTATTAGAGAGCGTAACTAAAAACAACCTAAAACTATACGTACATAAAGAGATAATTTAAAACTCTCAAATATGTACTAAAATCATTTATAATAAAATGTAAGTGGTTTGTTTAGTTAATGTGTATACGGACTGATGAGGTTATAATTGGCCTCAGTATAAACTATAGATTCTAGAACAGAAATGTAATATTATACGTTCAACTAAATATGTAACTTATGAGAGATTTGAAATGGTGTTATAAATATATATATATATATATATATATATATTTTTAGAATCACACAGTTGTAAAATACAACATATAAACACATGAAAAAAAGAACAATATTTCAACATAAGTTAACAACATAATTAAGAGAAAATCGTTGTTATATACAAACACTAATAAGGAGAAATAACAAAACACACGCAGATACACACAATGCAACTATAAACATAAACTGATTATTAAACTAAAATTTAAAAAAACATTTCCTAAGAAATAGCATATAAACAAATTTATAAAACATGAATGTAAAATAAGCGTGCGCGAATCGCCGGGGTCAATCCCTAGTTCTATAAATAACATACTTAAAAGAATCAACACTTTCAATAATATACATAATACATATGTTAAGTTTGTATTTAAAAGAACAATTTAATATACCTTTGAATTTAGATAGAATTTGTTATATGAATAGAATAACAACCATTGAGTGGGTATTTATATTTGTTTTCCTTATATATATTAAATATTTTAAGTTAAGAATAATTTAACTTATTGAATTTAGATATAATTTGTTATATGAATAGAATAGCAACCATTGAGTGATTATTTATACTTTTTCTTTATATATATTAAATGTTTTAAGTTAAGAACAATTTAACATACCTTTGAATTTAGAGAGAATTTGTTATATGAATAGAATAACAACCATTGAGTGGGTATTTATATTTGTTTTCTTTATATATATTAAATGTTTTAAGTTAATTTTGTCTTTTCATTTTTTCGTAAATTATTTATTTTTACTTTAAAATACAATAAAAATAGCATGATTTTGTTTTAGTTATTTAAAGGCGTAATTATTATAAGTAAGTTCTTTAACAAAAAAAATATTGTAAGTAAGTTTAAAAGGTTTTTATATATTTTTAAATTAGAAAGAATGTGATACGTGGTTGAATAGAAGTTGCAAGGTTTTTAAAATTATTAATGTTTTTTTAATCTTGAATTTATTGAGGAAAAAACAAAATTTGACCAATAAAGGGGGGGAGCAAGTGTCGACGCTGGAGAGCCCCCTTCTCTTTTTATAATGTACTAGTGTGTGATCCGCGCTACGCTCAGACGTTAACACAATTTTTTTAAAAATTATTGTTTAATATTGTTTATACTTTTATTAGTATAGTAGTTAATTGATTTGTCTCTATTAGCTTAAAAAATGTGGATTATTTTTTTTTATGTTTTTTTTTATTTCTTAAATTTATATTTATTTATGTGTTTGTTTAGTGGATGATGCACCTTTTTATCTTCTTTTTCTATTGGATGATGCACATTTTTATCTTCTTTTTTCGTTGGTTGTCTATTTATTCAATTACTTGGTTTTTAAAAAGAAAGTTTTTGTCATTTGGAAGTTTTGGGAATTGTATATTTTTTAGTTGTTCTTTGTTATTAGTTCTTTAATTTCTTATAATTGTTTACTTAGATCTCTTGTTTTAACGCAACTTGTACGTGTTAGTAAATGGATTAATATTTAATCTATATATTAGTACACACATGGTATTTCAAATTTATTTGTGAAATAACTTTATATATTTAGTCATCATAATAGTATGAGTTAGTGTTACATGCTATTGATTAATTTAAAAATCTTTCTTCACACCAATTAAATAGCAAGCATTAATAGTTTTTAACAGAAGAATTTGTTATTTTAAATTTAAAACCATAAGAGTCTTAAACAATACGTCAATCTAAAGCTTTACCTTTTTTCTTTATTGAAATTATTGGTGAATGATAATAGATCTTTGCGGTTATCGATTTTTTTTGGGAAGGAGGGGGGGGGGCTTAAGGCGAATGTAGGCCTAGACGCGGGTATCTGAAACCTCCTTCTCTTGTGGTGAATTTATCGTCCATTTAGGGCCATATATTATGCGTAGGGATGTAGATAGTTGCAGATGATTTTAGGAACGTTAATCTCAACTTCCTCGATTAATCTTGTGTTTTTTTTCCCCAAATTTTGTTTTTCCCAATATTGTTTACCTACGATTTGAATCATATTTATCAATTTTTATTTTTATTCTGAAGTCCTTTTTTAAAACACTATCTCCATATATATTTACGAATTGGGTAGTGCTAGGCCTTTGAGTTCGGGTAAACCTTACTTAATTTATCGGTTTATTCGGTAATTTTAGTTTAACTATTTTCTACCGATATTAACCGATAAAAATTTTGGTTCGTTCGGTTAACGGTTATTTTGGTAATTTCATATTTACCAATAACCCAAAATCTGCTTGCACACCCAACGCTACTGAGGTCCCCGTCTCCTAACGTCGATTTAGACCGAACATTGTTGCAATATTTTTTATATATGTATTGTTTCTAGCCATGGCGGCTGTTAAGTGATATATCATGGCTTATACCCCTTTTAGGCCATGATATAAGTCCGTTTTATAGAGTCTTTCTACTATTTTGTAGTGTTTTAGAGTCTTTTACAGGTTTCAGCACGTTTGGAGCATAATTGGAGATATTGGAGCTTTCTGGAGCATTTTGGATCAAAGCAGAAGTTCGTGTAGCTGAGTGCCCGATTTGAAGCATCAGTGTCGATCGATACTGCCTAGTATCGGTCGATACTCATCGAAGCAGACACGGACCGCGACTTTAATGAAGAGTTGAAGAATTGCAAAATTGCTTAGAAGTCTTTATTATTTACAAGAAGCCCCAAAACGTGATTTAAGTTATTTAATAGAATTTTACAGCCACTTTCATGGCTATACTTTATTTTATTCTGGTTTTGTGAGAGAGCTTTTGAATGGAGACAATTCTGAAACTCTGTTCGTCCGAGAGAAGATTTTGAACCCTCTTGTTACTCTTTCTATTTTATTTGATGATTTATTCAAACATGTTTATTGCTTCAATTTCCATGTCTGAGTAGATCTCTTGTTAGGTTTAGGGTTCTCATCAGGGTTTTCTCTGAATGCTAGGTTAATTAGTTATTAGGATTCACTATCTGAATTAGTTCTTCGCCATAGGTTGTTTCCAAAACTAATTCTAGATTGATCACCTAGAACTTAGATCTTAGGATAATTGATTAGGTACGATAGTGCGATTAATTACCTGACAGAACCTAGGGTGAGCAAAATAACTATTCGCAAAGAGATTTGGTTTAGTTGTTTTGTGAACAAATCAAACTTGAACTAAAAGCTGGTTTAAACTTTAGGATTCGAAAAGAGATTTGAAATTCTAGGATTTAGACTTAGATAGTTTTCGCAACGAGAGTTGGTTAATTATACCTTAGTGATTTGAGTTCAAAAACCGCGCTAAATCTGAATCATCTTAGTTAGTTTATCTGCATTCACTACAAGAAAACAACCGATTTGCGATGGACAAATCCATAGCAAATCCGTCGCAAATCACGTTTTGCGACGGAATTGCGACGACACTACTTCCGTCGCAAATCAGTCGTCGCAAAACAGTTTCCCTCGCAAATCCGTCGCAAATTTGCGACGAGAAATATTCCCTCGCAAATTTGCAACGGCAAAATTCCCTCGCAAATCCGTCGCAAATTTGCGACAAAAAATATTCCCTCGCAAATTTGCAACGGCCAATTTCCCTCGCAAATCCGTCGCAAATTTGCGACGAGAAATATTCCCTCGCAAATTTGCAACGGCAAATTTTCCTCGCAAATCCGTCGTAAATTTGCGACGAAAGATATTCCCTCGCAAATTTGCAACGGTAAATTCTCGTCGCAAATTTGCGAGGGAATATTTGCAGTCACAAATTTGCGACGGATTTGCGAGGGCACGCATCGTCGCACATTTGCGAGGGCTTTATACCAACGCGAAAGTCGCCGCAAATTTGCGATGGAATTGCGATGGATCTGCGATGGCACATTGATTCCGGTAATCGCAAATCCATCGCAAATTTGCGATTGATTTGCGACTGCAAATTTCGTGTCGTCGCAAAGCCATCGCAAAATTGCAATGGATTTGCGAGGAAATTTGAATTTGTAATTAAAAAAAATTTAATTTTAATTTAAAAATTAAATAATAATTAAAATAATTAACATTTAAAAAACATAATTATATAATTTATTTATTTATTACAAAAAGTGCATAATTGTTTTTTAAAAAAAAAACAAAAAAACAAATTAAAATGTTTACAAAGGGCCGGTCCTGGAACTGGTTCCGATTTCGGTTTCGGTACCGGTTCCGGTACCAGTTCCGGTTCCGGTTTCGGTACCGGTTCCGGTTCCGGTTCCGGACCCGGTTCCGGTTCCGTTCCCGGTCCCGGTTCCGGTTCCGGTCCCGGTTCTGGTTCCGGTCCTGGTTCCGGTTCCGGATCCCGATCCCGAAGGGTTACGTGCTGCGCGAAGTTTTGCAAAAGCCGGATCCTTCTCAGCAAAGTAGTCCATGAAAGCATCATAGAAATTAATCTTCTCGGCCTGATTCGTTAGCATCAAGGCCTGACTCGATATCATCTCGGCATGACTCGTTATGATCCGGTGTAAATCGTCATGGGATGGACGTGAAGCCGATGTAGAAGAAGCTTCAATTTGCGGTGGAAGCGAACCGACTCCGTAAATTCTTCCTTTTTTTGCGGGGAGCAACCTATGAAAGACAAAAAAACAAACATTATAAATATTTCTAAAAATATTTAAATACAATACAACAATTTAATTTTTAAATACGCACCTCGGTAAAAAATTGGTTCTTCACGAAAGGAGTAAGTCTGCCATATACTGTGCTCTCGGGATCATCACTATCGACTGTCTGAGATAACAGTTCGAGCCGCGAAGTGACATCGTGGTAGATCTTCTCCGAGCGTACATCGATAAAAGAGCCATCTAGTTTCCGTTTTGTCTCCTCGAGAACCGCTAACAAATCCGGAACTGATGATCCGGTCTTTGCGGCCTAAAAGAAATTTCATAAATTCATAAGATTAAATTAAATTACGAATGTAAGATTTAAAAAAAAAAACTTACTATGTTTCAGCCCCGTGCTGTAAACTAGGTTTGTCCAGAACGATGCTTAGAAGGCCCGTAACCATCAGGATCAGAGTATCAGGCCTTGCGACTATCGGCACTCTTCTTCTCGCTCTTCGGATCCATCCAATATCGAACAAGACCGCTCCAAACAAGCGGATCCATCCACTTAGGCTTCGACTCATCGCATTTAATCTTCCACTTTTCTTTCCAACGCCCAACCTGACCGCACATGCGAGCCTTCAACTTTTTTTCAAATATTTTCGGACCTCGCTGTTAATTGCAAAATCCCAATGAAACGATTGCTATAACAAAAAAAAATAAGAAGTTAAATGCATAAAAAATATTATTAATAATAAAAAAAAAATTTATAAAATTTAGAAAACTTACAACAAACATTTTATACCAACGTTCAATGATATATTCCGGTGTTTGCGAGTAATTGGCATGCGGTTCTTTGAAATCTGTTTCAAAGATCGAACGGATCTGAGCAGCCACAGCTCCGTCATCATCAAACCTGGAATTAGAAAATATAGTAAATTAAAAATGAAATTATTATAATTGTAAACAAAAACATAAATAACTTAGAAAATATAAATTATACCATAACGTTCCTGGAGGACGGCTTGGATCGAGTCGTGGTAGACTATCATGACCAGGACTCTCGAGAATCTGCTGTATCGCAATATCAATGGGGATGGAGTCAGCCGCGGGGTTCGGCGGTGCGGGATCCGCCGGTGTTGGGGCAGGCTCCACGGTCTCAGGAACACCAGAAGTCGCGAAATCCATCTGAATAACAGGAGGAGTACTTGTGGAACCCATCGAAAGAAATTGAGTGTAGTCGTTACCTCGAAATCCCGACATCTAAAAAAAGAAATTTAATAATTAATTCATATAATTATATTATAATTTAGAAAATACAAAAAAAATTACAATCAAACTAATCATTTTATATAATGTATTATATAAAATCATACTAATTATAAAATTATCTAATCTAAATTCATCCTAATTGAAATACAAATTTAACAAACTAATAAATAACAAATCTAAATCTAACAATCTAAATTCATCCTAATTTAAATACATATCTAACAAATATAATTTTTTAACAAATCTAAAAACTAAATAATCTAACAAAATCTAACAATTCTAAAAATCTAAAAATCTAAAAATCTAATTTAAATACAAATCCAAATCTAACAAATCTAAAAAAAATTTCACAAATCTAACAAATCTAACAAATCTAACAAATCCATTTTTTTTTTTTTTTAAGATAACAACATATATTTTAGAAAGAAAAAATGAAATTTAAAAAAAAAAACTAACCTTCACATTAGTTAGTTTATCTGCATTCATTGATTTCCTGAGAAATACCCTGAACCTATCTTTCTCCAATTGAACTTACAACCGTTTTAATTTACGTTCTGTTTTCAATATCATTGATCGCTTAGCTTAATTCTCATCTTTATAATCTATTGTGTGTCTCTGTGAGTCCTTGTGTTCGACCCCTACTTTACTGCAACTACTGCTTAGTACTTTTAGGGTATTAATTTGAGCATATCAAATTTGGCGCCATTGCCGGGGACTCAATTCGCCATTAGATTTTAGTCTGATAATTTTGACTAAGTTCGTCGGTATCGATCGATACTATCTAGTGTCGGTCGATACTCGTCGTTCTCTTTTTGTTGATATCGATCGATACCACCAAGTGTCGGTCGATACTCAACGTGTTTTTTGACTTTTGATTTCAGGTGTATGCCTAATCGTGAAACCAGAAAGAACAAGAGCACTCAGCTAGTTGAACTGTCATTGGATCAGCTAGCACTTTTGGAACGCACAAACAGAAGAGCAAGGAAGCCAGCAGAGATGAACAACCCAGTGGTTTTGGTTCGAGATGAAGCTGGTGCTTACAGAGACCAAGAGGGTCAGTTGTGCAATGCGAGAGGGCAACGTCTGGATGGAGAGGGGAACATCATTCCACCTGCTCCTGTTGTCGAGGAGATTGTTGCTGGAAACGTCGCTGGGAACGTTGTGGTTAATCGTGGTAGAACGATTGGTGAGTACAACATACCTGATCAGTTTTATGTCAATCGATCAGCGATTCGTCCTCCTGCTTTTCAGAGGAATGACTTTGAGCTGAAACCTGCATACTACACTCTTGTGGGACAGCACCCTTTTCATGGTCTTTCCAACAAACATCCCATGGACCATATTTAGAGGTTTGAGGATTTGGTAACTAGCATCGAGATCAATGGAGTATCCTACAACTACCTTTTCTGCAAGCTCTTCCCATACTCTCTTAGTGGAGATGCAACTTACTGGCTGAAGCATTTACCTCCTGGATCACTGACTACTTGGGAAGAGACTAAGATTGCCTTCCTAAACAACTTCTATGATGATGCACGATCCGAGGATCTGAGGAACAAGATCTCCCAGTTTTCTCAAGGACTTACTGAGGCGTTCAAGGCTGCTTGGATGAGATTCAGATCATACCAGAGAGATTGCCCACATCACGGGTACTCTGATGTTCAGCTGATGGGTTTCTTCTTCAGAGGGATTGATTGGAGGTATCAGATGGCTTTGGATGCTTTGAGCAATGGAAATTTCAATACCAGGTATCTAGATGATGCTTATGTGCTTATTGAGAATTTGGCGTCTAGAAATAGCACCAAGAATGCAGATTTTGAGCGCAAGAAGCTAGCTGGTAGCATGGATGGATCGCAGATTTCTGAAGTTCAAGCCAAGCTAGATTTTCTGATCGGGAAGTCGAAGAAGACTGTACACTTTGCTGATGGAGTCGATAATATTAATGAAGATGAAGTGGAGAATGTTAACTACGTTGGTGGTTCTGGTTTTCAGGGTCAGCGATTTCGATACAACAACAACCGAAACTTCAACAACAACACTCAGCAAGGTGGGTACAAGTTTGAGGGAAACCAATATGGTTTTGGAGCAAAACAATTTGCTCAGAAACCACTCTAGAGCAGTGATTTCACTCGCAATTATGGGAACTCTTCGTACCAACCCATCTCTCCAAAGTCCGCAGAGAGTAAGATGGAATCCATGTTTGAACAAATTCTTCAGGGACAGCAAAAGCTGCAAGTGGATTTCAATGGGAAGATTGACTCTTTGTATACTGATCTGAATGGGAAAATTGAAGCTATCAATCTTTCTCAGAGGAAGCTGGAAACTCAGGTTGCTCAGACAGCAGCAGCTGTGAAGAGACAGGAAGGTTTTCTTCCAGGGAGAACTGAGAATCCAAGAGCACACGTCAATGCAATCACCTTAGGAAGTGTTGAAGAAGCCACTGAAGTGGTAGAATAGGGTTTGGATGCAGAAATTTTCGACGATCCTGAAGATGAAGACGGGGACTCTCAAAATCCCCGTGTATCGATCGATACCAGCCCAGACACTTGCACGTTATCCAAAATCCCGTGTATCGATCGGTACTCCTTCTGTGTCGGTCGATACTGAGGCGCAGGTCGAGAAAGAACCAGGGATTGTCAAGGAGAGGGTGTACAAACCCAGATTACCTTATCATATGCCTCCTAAGATGACAAAGAAGGAATGGGAGGACGCCAGATGCAAAGCTATGCTGGATAAGTTGGTTGTGGAGCTTCCTTTTGTTGATGATATATCTGACGATGAGAATTCGAACACCACCCCTGTGTCGACCGATACTCCCTTGTATCGATCGACACCCGACCAAAGTTCTGCCAGGGACGACTCCAGATAGAAAGCATCGATCGACATCACTCATGTGTCGTTCGATACCAGTTCAGTTGCTGAAATGAAACCCGAGTTGAGTGCAGAAAGGGTTTACAAACCTAAGGAGCCATACCCCATGCCACCCAGACACCTCAGAGATCCCATTTCTCCAAATCAGCTGCTTGGCTTTGAGAAGATGGTACGAAGGATTCCCCACACACTAACTTTTTAAGAAGCTCTAGAGTACCGCCCTCTGCTGAGTCACTTCCGAGATTGCAGAGAAACTCTGGAGTAGATTGAAGCACTCTTTTTCAAGGCAAGAATCAAGTCACTGCCGTTGAGGCAGTTGACTAAGAGGGAAGACCCATGAATATTCTCCGTTCCATGCTCTATCTCTGGAATTGAATTCAAAGAGTCTCTCGTTGACTCAGGGGCTAGCGTCAATGTCATGTCAAGGGCAATTGCAGAGAGATTGGGAGCTGATATTCGATCTCCCAAGACATCTATCACATTCGCGAACTCTTCCACATCGATTCCATACGGTGCAATCCCTGATTTGATGGTTAAAGTAGGAGACTGTCTGGTTCCTACCGATTTTGTGGTTGTGGAGATGAGTGCAAGATCTAATACGCAGTTGATTCTTGGAAGACCGTTTATGGCTACTGTTGGTACCATTATGGACACACCCAGCAAGAGAATCTCGTTCTCGTACAGTGGCAAGGAGGTGTACTACAAAGCTATTCCTACTAGAGGAAATCCCACACATATCTCTTGCATCACCATTGTTACAGGAGAGACGTTGGCAGTTGATCTTTTGGAAGAACCTCCTGACGAGCCAACTGTAATAGACCTTCTAGACAGTCCTTCTGTCATCACCAAGAAAGACGTCAAAACATCTAAGGCAAAGAAGAAGGTGAAAAGCAAAGGAGTGAAAGGTGCTGCTTCTATGACTTTAATCCCTCAGAAGTATGATGGGGATTCGATTGAATACAAAGTGAATTGCAAAGGAACTTCGAAACCATTCTCTAAGGCTAGAGTTCTTCTTACTTCGGAGCTGAAAGAGAAAGGAAAGGAGTTTGTGGAGAGCATGTTGAGCAGAACTCTGAAACTGGCAATGTCAAGTTGTGGAGCTTGTTTTAGAGTAAGTTCTCAATCTTCTCCAGACTGATCGCCTGAACGGCGGTACAGTCAAGCTAATGACGTTAAACGAGCGCTTGGTGGGAGGCAACCCACTGGTGAGTTTCTTTATGAGTCTTTTTCTTTTTTTTTTCGTTTTGTGTTTGTGTCAGGATAACCAAAGAGCAAGACTCGGAACTGCCCATGTGTCGATCGATACCCTACTGGTATCGGTCGACACCCTACGCGAATGAGAAGATTTCATTGTATCAACTTAAGCCTGGTATCGATCGATACCAGGCCGTGTGTCGGTCGATACTCGATGTTCCAGCACGGTAACTTCTTGTTTTTCATAATTGGAGATATTGGAGCATTTTGGATCAAAGCAGAAGTTCGTGTAGCTGAGTACCCGATTTGAAGCATCAGTGTCGATCGATACTGCCTAGTATCGGTCGATACTCATCGAAGCAGACACGGACCGCGACTTTAATGAAGAGTTGAAGAATTGGAAAATTGCCCAGAATTCTTTATTATTTACAAGACGCCCCAAAACGTGATTTAGGTTATTTAATAGGATTTTACAACCACTTTCATGGCTATGCTTTATTTTATTCTGGTTTTGTGAGAGAGCTTTTGAAGGGAGACAAGTCTGAAACTTTGTTCGTCCGAGAGAAGATTTCGAACCGTCTTGTTACTCTTTCTATTTTATTTGATGATTTATTCAAACATGTTTATTGCTTCAATTTCCATGTCTGAGTAGATCTCTTGTTAGGTTTAGGGTTCTCATCAGGGTTTTCTCTGAATGCTAGGTTAATTAGTTATTAGGATTCACTATCTGAATTAGTTCTTCGTCATAGGTTGTTTCCAAAGCTAATTCTAGATTGATCACCTAGAAATTAGATCTTAGGATAATTGATTAGGCATGAGAGTGCGATTAATTACCTGACAGAACCTAGGGTGAGCAAAATAACTATTCGCAAAGAGATTTGGTTTAGTTATTTTGTGAACAAATCAAACTTGAACTAAAAGCTGGTTTAGACTTTAGGATTCGCAAAGAGATTGGAATTCTAGGATTTAGACTTAGATAGTTTTCGCAACGAGAGTTGGTTAATTATACCTTAGTGATTTGAGTTTAAGAACTGCGCTAAATCTTAATCATGTTAGTTAGTTTATCTGCATTCATTGATTCCCTGAGAAATACCATGAACCTATCTTTCTCCAATTGAACTTACAACCGTTTTAATTTACGTTCTGTTTTCAATATCATTGATCGCTTAGCTTAATTCTCATCTTTATAATCTATTGTGTGTCTCTGTGAGTCCTTGTGTTCGACCCCTACTTTACTGCAACTACTACTTAGTACTTTTAGGGTATTAATTTGAGCATATCATTAAGTTTTTAATTTTTTGGTTTTCTAATAAATAGGTTTAAGAAGATGATCGTATGTCTTGATGAATTCATTGGCCCAATAAATTCTTTCTCTTTTTACTTTTATTAATGGCCCAAATCCACAATCTCATAAAGAAAAACCACGACAGAATCGATGCGTTTCAACCATCTTCAACCTCTATCGACACCTTCTTCAACCTAACAAAGCAATCAACTGGAAATCCTAAATAATGGAGGCGAGGGCAAGCAGAGGACGAAGATATTTCGATTAACAGTTCCGTTCGACGAAGATGCTTCACAGTCAATAACCGAATCTGAACCCGAAATCTCCAAAACTCGGTTGGGTTGGGTTCGAAAATTTCTGTTCGGGTAATAATCCCAGGCCTAGGCAGTGCTATTCTCTTCCTCCTCCGTACGCAGCCTTCTCCTTTTACTGTCAGGTTGAACACGAAACTCACGATGTTAGGGTTTTCAGAACTCAATTTTGTTATTTTACTACTTACATTTCATGGAGTAGGAGGTTTAAATGATCTAGTTTTGAGATGTTGATGAAGTGATGGGAATTTTGAGACCAGATTATGGAAATGCCTATTTTTCACAGGTATTTTGACTCTATGCTCTTCATCACGTCTTTAGATTATGGAAAGTGCTTGTTATTCAACTCGATCTTATTGCATTTTTAAAAGATTATAAGAACTATGAAGTGAATTTGTTCTTGGAATTTGCGGAGGTTCACCATAGCTAAGCTCGTTATTAAGCTTTCCCATTCACAAACCAAGCTCAGACACTTACTGGTAGAACTCATTCTTGTTACACAAATTTAGAACAATCTGATCTTCATGTTTTATGGTTTGTGCTTGTGAAGCTTGGTAGATTGGTGGGACGAGATCAGCTTGTTCTTATCTATTAGATCGTAAGTCTTTATGTGAGAATGATTAAAGCAATCTATTGGACCATTTGATGTAGAAGTAAATCATTAAAACCTTTGCTCGCTTCGCCTATGTGGACGCTGAGGTGGCGGAAGGAGAAGAGAGCAAATGTAACTTTATATATATAGATATTAGGAGAGAACCCACGATAATATGTTTTAGTTCGATTATTAATCTTTTCTTGCATCTTCCTTTATATCTTTTTTTAATTTCTTTTTTTTATGATCCTAATTCCTAATAATATCTTATATCCATTATTTTCGAATATTTACTTGTTCTTCTTATTCCTCTCATTTATCCAAATCTCAATATTGCAATAGTTTTTAACATTTTCAATTTAATTTTTGAGTTTTTATTATATCTTTTAGTGATTCTAACTCCCTTTTCCATGCTATTAAATTCTTGTTTATTTATTTGTTTTCGCCTTCTTGTTCTCTTTTTTTGTTTGTCGTCTTCTTGTGTCTGTTTTTGATAAATTGTTATCTTTTCGATTGTTAATTGAATGTTCTTTTATGTCTTATGGTTTTCTAATTCTTTTCCATTCAATTGTTTGAAACTTTTTTGATATATTGTTCTGCTTTTTGGTCTCATAACTAAAAATGGGTTAAAAAGATGTAGAAACGGGTTTATATCAGTTGTGTACTCTACGGGTTTTAGCATGGAAGCGTACCAACAAGATATATTTAGGCCTTCCTTTGAATCCAACGAAGATTTCATTCTTGACATCACAACCTTTCTTAGAGAAAATTACGAACAAGTTTCACACCTGGACTTCTACATTTCTATTCTTTGCGAAGAAGATTAGATTAATAATATCTTCGGTTATTTTGTGGAGCCATGTACTCAGTATTTCCAAAGCAGTTTTACGCAAAGGTTAATCCTCTATTAATGTTCAACATTCTTATGGAAAAACTCCACTACCTACGCAGCAGGAACTCGAATAGCCTGGCTAGATGTTTGCGAACGAAAAGCGGAGAGAGGTATTTGTATTAGCCATTAGGTTCCTAGAGGAGTTCAAAACTTTCTTCCACCTGAAACAAAGTCGGATCAAACGCTGTTTTTGTGCTTAGTCTAACGCAAATGTATTTGGAAGGAAAAATTTATGGATTACTGTTAAGCGTAGCCTCCAAGTCTGAGCACTCAAGTCAACATATTCTCCAAGTCTTGCATATATCTTCTTCTTAAAGTCTATTGCCCTTTGTAGATCTATGTATATTCGAGTTTCCTTTTCTGTTGGCTCTTTGAGTTGTATATATTGAGGACCTTCTCATATCAATAAAGGATCACAAATTCCCTGACAGTTGTCTTTTTTTCATGGTAACAGAGCCTACCGAAAGTATGGCCGAAACAACCGTCGCGATCAAGGGAACAAACTCCGAAACTCTGAAATCAGTTGCTCCGATGTATCAATTGGCGCCGAATGAGAATCCCGGTGCGGTTATCGCCCAAGTGCAGTTCAACGGTGACAACTTTGATGAGTGGGCACAGGCTGTGCGCACTGCTCTGCGGGTCAAGAAGAAATATGGTTTCGTTGATGGAACCATCGTGTAACCGAAGAAAGATGCCTCAGATTATGAAGATTGGGTCTCTGCCAATTCAGTGGTAACCTTGTGGATATTGAATACGGTGGAACCAAAAGTGAGGCGCTCTCTTGCAAACAAAGAAGATCCACAAGAATTGTGGAAGGAAATCAAGGAACGATTTTCTGAAGGCAATGGGCCACGGATCCAGGAGATCAAGGCTGAATTGGCAAATCTGAGACAAGGTGGAGTAAGTATCATCGAGTACTTAGGGAAACTACAGATTTTGTGGGAAGACTTGATGAATTATGACAAGTTGGTGGTGTGCCGTTGTGGAGATTGCAAGTGCAACCTCGGCGTAGAAGCTAAGAAGAAACGTGAAGATGACAAAGTTCACCAATTTCTTCTCGGCTTGGACGAAACTGTGTACGGTGGAGTTCGCACATCTATTATCACAGAGGACCCTCTTCCAACAATGAATCAAGTCTACTCAAAGATCAAGGTTGTGGAACGTGTTCAAACAGTGATGCGCGGACGTGAACAACAAAATTCACAAGTCGCCTTTATGGCCAAAGTTGGAAAATCGAGCTGTGGATTTGAAGACAAGTCCAAGCTCGTGTGTGGAAGCTGTAAGAAAACAGGACATACAACTGATACTTGCTTCCAAGTAATTGGATTCCTGGAATGGTGGGCTGAACGTTCTCGTCAGAACGGAGGACGTGGAGGCAGAGGTAACGGTCGTGGTCGTGGTGGATTTGTACGAGCTAACGCCGTAACGATTCACGAAGTGGGTGAGACCAGCGGTGAAGCTGCAAAACAAGGATACATTGGGCTTACAAATGATCAATGGACATCGTTGATTAAACTTCTGGATGACCAGAAGCAAGGAGCCGCGACTCGACTTAACGGTAAGAACGATTCTCTTGATTGGGTATTAGACACAGGTGCATCTAATCATATGACTAGAAATTGTGGGTTTCTAACTGGTTTGAAGTATATTCTACCGTGTGAAATTGGTTTGCCGAATGGAAATCGGACTCTTTCGCGTGAGAAAGGGACAGTGATGTTTGATGATGAATTCAGCCTTAGAAATGTTCTGCTTGTTCCAGATTTGCGATGTAATCTGATATTTGTGTCGCAACTAATTGCGGATTATGATTTGGTTGTGCAAATAGCTAATAAAGGCTTTGTGATTCAGGACCGTTTAACGAAGAGCCTGATTGGTGCGGGTGAACTCCAGGATGGCCTGTATTTTTTTAAACGTATGACCGCGTTTAGTGCTTTGCGGATGAATAAAGATGGAGTTGAAGACGTGTGGCATCGGCGTCTAGGACATACATCCAATAAAGTTTTTGATTTTCTTCCAACTGTTGGAACTAGAGTTAAAGATTTCTCAGCTTGTGATACTTGTCTTCGAGCTAAACAATGTCGTGATGTTTTTCACTCTAGTGATAATAAAAGTCTTGAGATTTTTGATATGATTCCCTGCGATTTGTGGGGGCCCTATCGACATCCAACATTGTGTAACTCGTTCTATTTTCTAACCATCGTGGATGATCATTCCCGTGGTGTGTGGCTTTATCTTCTTCACGACAAAGCACAAGTTGGAAAAACATTGCGAAACTTCATAGCTTTGGTTTTACGACAATTTGGTAGAAATATCAAAACTGTAAGAAGCGACAATGGCACAGAATTTACATGTTTGACGGCTGAGTTTCAAGAACAAGAAATTTTTCATCAGACTTCGTGTGTGGGGACTCCGCAACAAAATGGTAGAGCCGAAAGAAAGCACCGTCACATTCTGAACGTTGCGCGTGCTCTGCTTTTTCAGTCTTTCTTACCTGTTAAATTCAGGGGAGAGACTATTCTGACTGCCGCCTATCTCATAAACCGTACGCCGTCTAGCGTGTTGAATGGTAAGACACCATATGAGATACTGTATGGATCGCCTCCGAGTTATGACAACCTGCGTGTATTTGGGTATTTGGCATTTGCACATAATCAGAACAGAGGAGGTGATAAGTTTGGTTCACGTAGCAGATGTTGCGTATTCGTTGGATATCCTTTCGGTAAAAAGGGATGGAACTTGTTCGATCTTGATACTGAGCAAATGTTTGTCTCGCGTGATGTAGTGTTTGTTAAGAACACTTTTCCGTTCACTGTGTCACCATCGGATCGATCTGTGACCACTGCTCGGGTCGATTGGGATATGTTTGACAATAATGGAACAGAGGCACCATTAAATGTCGAAGTGGTACAAGAACAGTTGGTTGAGAAATCAGCAGAGGGTGTTCCTTCATCTGATTTGCCTCCTGATATTACTGAAGTTGGAGACATTGAACCCGATTTAGTTTCTCCTGTTGCTGAAAATCCAATAATTCTGCAACAACAAGATGTACCTGTCATTGTAGCAGACATGGGAAATTCATTGATAAATGATAATGAAAATTCATCCATCGAGGAACTGGGTCGTGGAATGCGACAGAAGCAACAATTCGTCCGCTTAAAGGATCATTTGCTTTTTACGGTAAAGACGGATGATTTGATCATCTCCGATTTTGATATGGATCAAATGTTGGACGAATCAGAAAGTTGCAGGTATCCAATTTATGGGTTTGTGAGTTGTGATAAATTTCCCCCTGCTCATCGTGCTTTCCTTGTAGCTTTGACCAGTGGAGTGGAACCAACTTGCTTTAAAGATGCAGTTGTTCAAAAAGTGTGGCGCGATGCTATGGGTTCTTAAGTTGGCGCGCAAGAATTTAATAAAACGTGGGATATGACGAAGCTGCCTCCTGATAAACGAGCCATTGGAAGTCAATGGGTTTACCGTATTAAATATCGAGCAGACGGCACGATTGAATGATACAAAGCCCGTCTCGTTGCTCTTGGCAATAAGCAAGTAGAGGGCGTTGATTATAAGGACACATTCGCACATGTCATTAAAATGTCGACGGTACGCGTGTTTCTTGAAGTGGCATCTGTTCGAGGTTGGGAATTACATCAGATGGATGTACATAACGCATTTTTACATGGCGATCTCGAGGAGGAAGTGTATATGAAACTACCTCCGGGGTTTCGTACAGATGAACCGGGTCTTGTGTGTCGACTTAGGAAGTCTCTTTACGGCTTAAAGCAAGCACCTAGGTGCTGGTTTTCTAAGCTTCGCACAGCCTTGATCACATATGGATTTGTTCAATCCAAGTATGATTATTCTATGTTCTCATTACGAAATCTACGGGAAGTGAAATTTACATATTAGTTTACGTGGATGACTTGGTTATCGGGGGTAATGATCATGAAGCTAGTGATCGTTTTAAACGATACTTGGGAACATGCTTTCATACGAAGGATCTAGGAACTTTGAAATATTTTTTGGGACTTGAAGTAGCACGACGACCAGAAGGGATTTTTGTATGTCAAAGAAAATATGCTCTTGACATTGTCACTGAAGTTGGGTTTCTTGGTGCACAACCCGTTGACTTTCCGATGGTGCAACAACACGGCTTGGCGGTGAGCACAAGTGCTTTCTTAGATCATCCTGGAACGCTATCGACGTCTCGTCGGGCGACTAATCTATCTTGCAGCCACGCGACCTGATCTTACATATAGCGTTCACATTCTTTCCCAATTTATGCAACAGCCGCGAGCTGATCATTGGACAGCTGCTTTGCGAGTTGTTCGATACTTGAAAGGTACTCCGGGCCAAGGTATTTTTCTGAAATCTGATGGTGATCTTTGTCTTCATGGTTGGTGTGACTCTGACTGGGCAGGTTGTCCCTTAACTCGTCGTTCGGTTAGTGGCTGGTTTATTACTCTCGGCGACTCACCTGTCTCGTGGAAAAACAAGAAACATAATATTGTTGCTCGTTCGTCGGCTGAAACCGAGTACAGAAGCATGGCTGTGATCGTTGATGAATTGAAATGGCTTCGGGCATTATTGGCTTATCTCGGCGTCAAGAACGAAGATCATGTGACGTTGCATTGTGATAATCAAGCCGCTATTTATATTGCCGCCAATCCGGTTTTTCATGAAAGAACAAAATCTATTGAAATCGATTGTCACTCTGTTCGGGATGCTATACAAGATGGTCTTATTCTCACCAAGAAGGTGCAACAAAGGATCAGCTTGCTGATGTTTTTACTAAAGCTCTTGGTCGTCATGAATTTCAACTCATTATTGGCAAGTTGGGCGTTTGCAATCTCCACGCTCCAACTTGAGGGGGGGTATTAAGCGTAGCCTCCAAGTCTGATCACTCAAGTCGACATATTCTCCAAGTCTTGCATATATGTTCTTCTTAAAGTCTATTGCCCTTTGTAGATCTATGTATATTCGAGTTTCCTTTTCTGTTGGCTCTATGAGTTGTATATATTGAGGACCTTCTCATATCAATAAAGGATCACAAATTCCCTGACGGTTGTCTTTTGTTCAATTACAGATGATTTCATCATATTTTTTGTTGGACAATAAAAAGCATGATCAAGCTAAAAGGAAAACTAATAAACTTTCTTCGTTGTGAGACTCGTGTGGGAAGAATTGGCTTCGTTCTGGTTTGATTCTTGGAGTAATTTTGGCTCCTTCTTCTCTTACATTGGTGATACAGGTCTCAAGGCATCAGAGAATTCGCAGGGACGCTCGAGTTATTTAGACAGTTCGTCATGGTAATATGAACATATCGGAAGCGGGAAATCTAATGGTGTACCTAACATCAGCTACTCCTCCGACATAATCAAAAGGGCATGATGTCTACTTATATATGGAGATTTCCATCGGGGACTTTCCCGGACAGTTTCTCTACCAAATGCACTTGGGAGATATTTCGAATCCAAGCTCCCTCGTTTTCATAGGTTTCTACTGTCTGGTTCAAGGAAGTTGTGCCTCGCTACTCCTTCGTTCACTGACTGGCTGTTCAGGCACGATTACCTACCACGGATCGACTCCACCGCTAGGGCATGACAGTACCTAAATCTTATATACTATGTGCTACTTCATATGAATCTTACAATCACCTGTTCTTTGAATGCAATTTGTAGATGCAACGGTCGGAATATCTCAATAGATTAAGAGTTAGCTTAGCTTGAAACACTAAAATCAAAAACCAAAAAAAAATATATATATATATATATTAATGATTATTGTCCGACAATTTAAATACTATATATATACATGTATAACTGCGCATACATCGTATATCTGTGATACGAAACCAGTGTGACCAAAAAAAAAAAACAAAGAACCAAAATTACTCTGTGTCCACTAAAAGAACAAACAAAAAAAATTACTTTGATTTTTTTTTTTACCGCTGACTTTGATTAAGAATGCTAACCCTACACTGGGCCACCATTTGTTATCTCTATCATCTAATCTGCAATTTTCTTCGACACAATCACATTATCATCACCATTTCATCATCATCATCACATAAACGGAGGAGGAGGCAATTTCCAGAAATTCCATGCGTTAAAGTCCTCCTGTTTGTAAGAAGTTCATCACAATCCGCAGGTCAACATCGAAAAAACAAACTAAAATTAGAAATAGAAATGATCAGATACCCTTTCTGAAGAGGTTGTTGTAGCTGGGAACATTCTATTGACAAGAGCATGAAGATTTGTGTATGATCTTGTATCCACCCTACGATTCACAGCTACTTCTCCCTGCAATTCTCACAAGTAAGGTTACGATTCTTTCAAATGCGTTTTAAACCCCAATACATTTTCAGAATTTCATACAAATATTTTTGCAAAGTGTAAATAAAAAACGCAAAGATAAGTTGTTTAAAACACTATAAGTCATGGTTTCGTTTGGCGAAAAGTAGTAATAGAGACCTCGAGACTTAAGGGATAGTTTGTTCCACAAAATGTTGCTAGTTCATCTTTTTTCCTAATGTATTTCCCATTTTAAGATTTGAGTACCTTTGGGTTAATAATGAAGATCTTTCCACGGGGAATTCCGACTTTAAGGTAGCTTATCTCATCTGTGTCTCTGTTTCCAAAACCAGCATAGAATGGGTTGTGTTCGGGAGGAAACAAAGCCTGTATTTCCTGTAAATTTTGGAAAAACCGAGTTCTAGAGTTAACCGAGATCTGTTAACATTTTTGAGAGGAGAGAAGAGTTCAACAGATATAGAAACCAAAAAAAACTAACCTCCAAGCAAGAAATCTTGAATTCATGAGGTGCTCTTCTAATTACTGGAGAGGGAATTTTTTTTAGAATAAGAAGCAAATCATTCAAGATCAACAAATCACAAGAAGTCACTGTTTGATATGTTGCAGAGGAAACAGTTTACCTTCCCGAAACAGCGAAGGAAAGAGGCCATCAGGAGAGATAACAACAGGCCCATCCGGCAATGCTTTCCCGTCCTGGTATTTGCTAGCTAAAATTTAACAAACTACGCTAGAATTCCGGGTTTTATGAAAATTTGGAATGCGTTGTGTCTAATCACCTGCTTGAGATTCACTAGAAATTGTCTTGTGACTGAGGCCTGAGAAATCGCGCGTGCACTTAAAAAGATCAACTGATATCCATTTTCCTGTAGAAATGTTCGGGCGAGAAAATGAATATTTGCTTTTGTCCCGTTACTTCCATTTATAAAGACAAAATCAGCAAAGCACATATAACAGACCTTAACAGCCGAAAACAAATGTGTAACACCTGTCTGCGACCAATCTATTCCAACCAAAGGCATAAACTGGCCTAAGACATCTGATCTATAATAAATACAGAAAAACCAAAAAAAAAGGGAAATCAGAAACAGAAACAGGTCCTGGATTTTGCTGAAAATATGCACACATAGTAGAAAATCAAAGGCGGCTAGGAGGCTAACCTTGTGATGGTACCATCTACATCTGAAACAACTATGCGAGCATTCCATTTCCATAAGTAAATCCTTGCGTCTACCTGTTGAATTAATGATTTTGTGAACACCGAGTGTGAACTCTTGACGGTTATATGACAAACATGTCGTAGTAAAGGATAAAATGACCTGTTGTGTACCCACAATATTGGTGGAGAACGTAAAATTCACGGAATTCATTCCTCCTTTCAGATCTAGCGAAGCCAATTGTTCAGAAGTTGGAGTTAGTGCCCTGACCGTCTTTTTCACTGGTCTTGGCGACTTCTCTTGTTTATCCTCAGGTTCAGCAGCGTCCTTAGAAGAAGCTTCGCTATCGTTCTTTGATCGCCTGAGAAAGAAAGGCCAAAGCTTCCAGCTTCCACCGCCCTGAGCTAATACATCACCAGGTTTCTCATTTCGGTCAACAGCTATCATTCCCTTGGGCTCAAATACTTCGGCAGTCCCAAATGAAACCACTCCTAAGATAATAGGAGCTGCTGCATCCCATGGAAAATAGCAGCCACCAATCTTCACTATAAGCTTATCATTCTCCAAGATTGATGGGCCCAAAGAAGCAAACTTTTCAATATCCAGTTTTTCGGAATTGAAGGCCTGAGAAGCCGCTTCTGCTCCCATTCCTTCACATAATAAGTGCTTGCAGAGAGAGAGCTCGACTGAGAATGGAGCGAAGTTAGACTATAGCATCACAATTCATAAAAACCAAACCATTTCAGCATCCCTCATCATATATAGGGAGTGAAAAATATAAAGGTAAATAAGCTATATTTCCTTACCCACTTCAGGATTAGCGAGAACATGTTTGAATGCCTTTAAGTCTGGGCTACCCTCAGACTCTTTTTCTGCATCTAAACCCCCGGAGCTCGACTCATCTTCTCTCAAATCCCACTTTAAAGCATTGGAACTTGGGTCAAATGACTGGCTCAAAGGCTGACAAGGACTGGCATCCATATCGTTGTTGTTGTGAAGCCGCATAATCGGTAATGATTCCGCCAACCGCTCCATCTCTTCTCCAGAGATATCCTTTTTTCTCTCTATATCAATCGGCACTGACAAGGCCTTTGAGTTTTCCATGCCATTTACACCACTAATTTCATTTTCATCACAAATCTCTTTCCCATCAACTTTTACTGTATTAGGAAAACTTGACCCTCCAAAACTACTCCCACCAGGTTTACATTCGTCAAGATCGCTAAAGGAAAATTGTTCCTCTTCTATCTCTGGTTGCAGGATGCTTGCTCCACTTGTTGACTGAGACTTTTCAAAATTCCCTTCCGAAAAATGCATATCTTCCCTGTTGATTTTATTTTCATCTTGAATTGGAAAGCCAATGCTGCTTCCTTCTTGAGAAGTACTAATGCTCCCCAAATCCGCTTGGTCCGCTAAACCCAATGTTACATTTTCCACAGATTCAGGAGCACTTAACAATTCTTGCTTAGAATCCAAATCGCATCCGGTAACAGAATCCTAGCATAGATACAATTTATACAAGACATCAGCCCCATACTTCCGACGCTATTAATCTACCATTGCCGAGAAAATGAGACTGAATAAACGACTAACCTGTGCTAGCGGCTCGGTTGTTGTGTCTACAGTCATAGATTCGCCACAGATGTCTACTTTTCCGCTCCCTTCACTTACGGTACTCGATGCTTCACATGAACCATTTCCAACAAGAAGTGCATTCTCTTCACAATACTCTTCCAAATTATTGCTTTCGCGGAAATCCTGCTCTTTCTCGTCGAGATATTGCAATGTAGGAGACGCAACAAGAGGAGTCTCCAGTATCGAATCGCTATCTACTAACCTTTCCGAGCCTCCCTTGCTAGTTCCATCCACAACATAACTCTCTCTAGCACTAGTCTCACCATCCAAAAACACCGAAGCTTTGATGGGCTTGCGCGTATCGATATTGGTAGACCACTTAACATCCAATAGATCAGCAGCAATCTCAGCTCGCTCCATGGAGCTAACTTCGTCCGGCCTGCTCTCCCTAACCGATCGACCTCCAAACACAAACCCTAGAATCCCAGGCTTACCAACAATCTTCCCATTACCACCACGAGGACTAGCAGAATCAAAGTTACAACTCCTAGACTTCAACGGTATCTTAATCTTATCAACATCATCACAACTCTTTATCAACCTCGTCGTCTCAGCTTCATCACCAGAAGACAAAGTGTAAACTTCACCACTCTCTGATTCCCCAATCACATCTTCAACTTCCCTAAGAAAATAAGCTTGCCCTGTATGAGCCAGATACATGTTGAAACCTGAATCAACACCATTGACCTCGATCTTGATCAGATTCCGTCTGTTCTTCAAAACCCCTTGAAATTTCCCGAACCGGACATACCAAGGAGACGACTTGAATGTCCCGTCTGGTTGCTCGACGACGATAATGTCGATCGCACCACCGAATGGATGGAACGGACCCGAAACCGTTCCTACGCCTCGGTAGATGTAGCTCCCGATTCTACCAACGGCGTTCATTTCTAGGAGAACAGAAAAAAACCCAGATTTGGAAAAAGTCAATCACTTTTTTAAAAGATCGCAAACGATCTTGAAAACCCAGATTAGGGTTGATCGTACGGATCGATCAATCATCTTAGCAGGACAACAAACCTTGAGAACCAGAGAGAACCAAATTCGAATGAAGGAGAAGGAGAAGGAGAAGAAGAAGAAGAGAATGGCTAAAGGAAGAGTTTGACGAGGCAAAAGGGCATATTCTGTGAGAATGATCCAAAGGAGACAGAGACCAAAATCATCATTAATCCTTGCCGCCGAACATTATTTTGCTTCAGTGGGGTTCGTTTCGTTTCGTAGTGATCCAATTTTTCGGATTTCAATTTCTTGTGTGTGTCTAACTAATAATTTAATTAGATGTATCATAAATGTTTTTTCCACTTTCCACCAACTTGAGAGTACAAATTTCTAGGGGTGAGAAACAAAACTTTAGTCCAATAAACAAGTGAAAACGATCTATTTTCTCATGAATTATGCCATATCTCTTTAGATGTCCCTCTATATATTTTTCCACGAAATAAAAGTTAAAAACTTAAATCTTTCCGAAAAAAAAGTTCGAGACTTCAATCCCCACAGAAAAATTTCAAAACTAAAATCTCCATAGAACTCGATTTAAGATGGTTTACTGTTTTGTAATTATGGTTAACCATTTAAAATCTGACTATTACCCGATTACGACCCGATTAAGGTTATTAAACCATGAATTTGACCTGATTTACTTACCTATACCCGAGAAAACATAAAACCCTAAAAACCCGAAAATTACAAACCCTAAATCATAAATCCCCAAATAAAAAATCCCCAAATTCTTAGAACCCTAGAAGAAAAAAAACGAAAGCATCGCCGAGAGAGAAGATTGAAGTCGTGCTCGACATCAATGGCTCTAGTAACTCGAGATTTTGGCGAAGATGACTTCGATGAAGAAGCAGTGGATAGAGATGTGTTCGAAATCGAGCATATGGTGGAAGAATTTGTCGATGAGCCTTCGATCCACCACGACATGATTCCTGAGAGCGATGACGAGGGAGAGAAATCTCAGAAGATGCCGAGAGCAAAGACCCACATCAAACGTGGTGTTGGGAGATTGTACAAGCACCAAACATTCTTCAACGACGTGGCTTTCAAGGAGTGTGTTCTCGACTATGCATTGAGAACATGTCGAAATGTGAAGCAATCCAGGTATGCTAGGGATAAGATAGCATTTAAGTGTGCTGGTGGTGATCGTGAAGGTGTTGGATGTTCGTGGAAAATTTATGCTTCAAGTATACCTAAAGATCCTATATGGAAAGTTAGAGTATTTGAAGATAAACATAATTGCGTGCCTAATGGAGAGTGTGAGATGCTAAATGTGCCACATATAGCTAGGCTGTTTCTAGACAAAATTTGTGATGAACCGGAATACTTCATGCCCATGAAGATTGAAAAAAACTGTTCTAGATAAATGGGAAATCATTGTGTCTAGGCCTCAATGTCAGGATGCTAGGAAGACGACATTGAGGTGGATTGAATGTGAATACGATCATCAGTTTGCTCTTTTAAGAGATTATGCGGCTCACTTAGTTGACTCAAATAAGGAGTCGACAGTGGAGATTGATACATTGACAAATGCAGAAGGTAAAGAGGAGTTTAACAGGTTCTACGTGTGCTTTAATGTCATCAAAAAAACTTGGAAGGAGACATGTAGGCCATTGATAGGAGTTGAGGGCACCTTCCTCAAACACAAGATCAAGGGACAATTATTGGTTGCTTTAGGAAGAGATGCAGATAATCGTAATATCCAATAGCATGAGGTGCTGTTCAAGTGTAAAATACGGATAACTGGTGCTGGTTTGTGAAGAAGTTAAAGGATGACTTAGGTCTGAATGATGGTGATGGTTTTATCATGATATCAGATAGGCAAAAGGTAATGTCTTCAGTTTGTGTTTTCTGTTTTGTTTTCTGGTTTTTTGTGTTTTGTTTTACTTTAACTTGTTTGTGTGTGTGCTTGTGTTTGTGTTTCAAGGCTTGATTACAGCTGTCTAGTTAGAGTTACCGAAGATAGAGCATAGAATATGTGTTAGGCACATATATGTTAACCTAAAGAAGAATCATGGGAGTAAAAAAGACATGAAGCCATTCATATGGAGTTTGGCTTGGAGCTATAATAATGCAAAATTCGAACAACGCTTGGTTAGGATTCGCTGATATGACATTGGCGTCTATAATGATGTTCAGAAGACAAGATCTAGGAGCTAGTGCAGAGCGTTCCAGAAGCTGGGAAAATACTGTGAAGATGTGGAAAACAACTCCACTGAGTCTTTCAGCAACACATTTAGAAAGGCAAAGGAGAAGCCATTTGTGCTGATGCTAGAGATGGTCAGAAGACTTGCTATGGCATGTATTGCCAAGATATTTACTATATCTCATGATCACAAATGTATGTTTTAGTGTTTTATTTCTGGTTTATATTATTGATTTATAGTATTGTGAGCTTCTATTAATCGATTTATGTTGTTAGGTTAAGTTGTTGAATCTGTTTGCCTTTTAATGTGTATTTATTGATATTTGCTAATTAATGAGACTACTAAAAATGTTTCTTGATATTTGTCTTTTAATGTGTTGATGGTTTGATATGGAACTCTTGAGTTCACTTAGTTGACACGATCTGATATATCTTAATGTGTTGCTGGTTTGATATGGAACTCTTTAGTGTTTTTGGTTTTAGTGTTTTATTTTTTCTGGATTTTGTGATTGTGTTTCAAGGATTTGTACGCCATATGTAACTAAATTTCTAGCAGCTGAGAAGAAGAAAGTTGATGAGTGCAAAGTGACTAGAAGCACAAATGGTGACTATGAAGCAAAGCTAAGTGGTTGTTCTTACCGTGTAAACTTTGAGAAGAGGACTTGCAGCTGCATGAAGTTTCAGATATGTGGCATCCCTTTTGAGCATGCTTATGGAGTGATTATTCATAAGAAGAAAGTCTCTAAACACTTTGTATGTCACTGGTTCCATACATCTATGTGGAAGAGGAACTACATGGATGGACTTGTTTCAGTGAGAGGTGCTCCGTTTTGGCCTTCAACAGATGCTCCTAATGTACACATTCCGCCTGAGCCGCTACAACCGGGGAGGAAGAAGATCACTAAGGCTGATAAAAAGAGGAAGAAATGTGTTAACGAGTCTCCAACAAAGAAGCAAGAAAAAGTGAAGAAGAGAATAATGCATGGTGGAATATCTCACAAATCATAAAAGCAGTGACATTACCTTCTTTGAGAAAGCATATGCACACCGGAAGTACCGCCGGTAAGGATTGTGTTCGGATTTCGATATCAATCCCAAGATTTGTTCACAACACCAACACCTCTTAGGAACACCCAAAATTCTTCCACTTCTTGGACAAACTGATCCACTAGAACCTCCAGAGACATTACTCGAAGCACCAGACATCACTGCTTGGACGAATTTGCAAAATCGATTCTAGGGTTCTTAGATTTTTCAATTTTTGATTTGGTGGTTTCTGGAAATCGATGGATTTTTAGTTTATGAAGATACGGGTTTGGTTTTAAGTCGGGTCGGGTTGCATATGTTTTGGTTCGGGTTTAGCTCACAAACCGTGAAAACCGACATCTGTAGGGATTTAAGCCTCGAACTTTTTTTCCGTGGGGATTTAGGACTTTAACTTTCCTTTCGTAGGGAGATATACAGAGAACATAGTTCGGTGGACATCTGGAGGGATATGGCCATAATTCGTGGGAAATAGATCGTTTTCCCAATAAATTGAACCAAATCAAATCGAAATAAGTGATTTGGTTTAATTATTGTTTTTAATCTAAAAATTCTATTTAGTTATCATTTTAAGTAATAGATTTGGTTAAAAATTGTATGTTTTTCGGTTTTTATATCAAATTTAAAGTAATTCTATATTTTATGGGTTTGAATTAGGGATATTGTGTTTTAGAAGAAACACAAGTTTTTTTTAGGTTCAAATTGTTTTGGGTGGCCCAAAGGGCACCTTTTTGCAAGCGCACCAGCCACAAAATTGGTGAGGCGAGGAATAAAATCAAATGAAATAACATAAAAAGATTATATCAAGAGACGAATATCATCAAGAAGCAAGGGCTGAAGGCACATGGTGTTTCGAGCTTGCAATTTGAGTTTGAAAATATTTCGCATTGGAACGGAAATAGAGACCCAGTCTGCATGTCATAGTAGCTGAGTGCCACGCCTCATCGGCATAGCAAGTCACTCCCGAAGAGAAATTGGGAGCTTCTGGTATTTTCGAGTGTGATGGCATCACTGGTTTTGCCAAGTGTTCTTGCGCACGTTGCCACACTTGCACTTCAGAAACAGCTTTTGAATTACTTCTTCCTCGGTGAAGTTCCAATCCGAGAAAATAATTTTGTTACAGGTTGTCCACAGATTCCAGCAAATCCATGTTGGCATTGTAAAGTATGGAATGTATATTTTATTATAAGAGCATTACACTAATTTATACAGAGTGTAGGAAGACAGTTTAGGGAAGAATCAATTACAGTAACTCCTAAATCAATCACACTAAAACCTCAATATATACTTGACATATATATTGTTAATACGCCCCCTCAAGATGGAGGGTTCTTGAAGACTCCAATCTTGGAGCATGCTAGTTGAAACCGCGACCGAGGCAGTGGCTTCGTGAGTGTATCCGCGAATTGATCATGAGTGGAAACATGGGAGACACGGAGCATTCCCGCCTGTATTTGGTTTCGGATAAAATGATAGTCGAGTGCTATATGTTTCATTCGGGAGTGGAAGACATGATTCGCACATAAGTACGTTGCACCAACATTATCACAGTATATAACCGGAGGTAACGGAAGATCGAGCTTAAGTTCAGTGAGTAACGAGCATATCCAACGTACCTCCGACGCAGTGTTGGCAACTGCGTGATACTCAGCTTCCGTGGAGGAGCGAGCTACACCATTATGTTTCTTGGAGGACCATGAGATGGGATTTCTGCCAATGTAAACAAGATAACCATTTGTAGAGACATAGTCATCCATATCACCTGCCCAATCAACATTAGAAAAGGCATGAAGTGTGAGAGGAGATGCTTGGTGAAACTGAATTCCATGTGTTTGTGTTCCCGCAAGATATCGTATGACCCTTTTTGCTGCTGCCCAATGATCAGTTGTGGGTTTATGCATGAATTGGGATAAGCGGTTTACCGCATACGATAAATCTGGTCTTGTAAATGCAAGATATTGGAAACTCCCAACCAGTGATCTGTACGAAGAAGGGTCAGTTAAAGGAGTACCATCGGTGATGCTGAGCTTTGGCGTAGATTGTAATGGTGTCGAGACTGGCTTGTAGTCTGACATGTTGTTCTTGAGAAGAAGATCCGCAATATACTTGTGTTGCATCAAGTGAAGACCAGAGGCTGTACGGGTGACTTCCACGCCTAGAAAATAATGCAGATCAGTGGGATTTTTGATTGAGAATCTGTCGCCAATGCTTGCAAGAACTGAGGAAATCCGAGATTGACTATTACCAATGACAATGATGTCATCAACATACACCAGAACGTATTTAATCGTGTTGTCGGTGGAACTGATGAAGAGTGATCTATCTGCTAATGACGATATGAAACCAATGTCAAGAAGGTGTTGCTTGAGAGAGAGATACCAGGAGCGAGGCGCTTGTTCAAGGCCATAAATTGGTTTGCGGAGACGACAGACATATGATGGTTTATCGTGATCCACAAACCCCGGTGGTTGAGACATGTAGATTTCTTCAGTAAGATCCCCTTGAAGAAACGCATTATTGACATCAAGTTGTTGGATTGACCATGATTTCGTTGTCGCAATGCTGAGGACTAGGCGAATTGTCATCGTCTTGATGACAGGACTAAACGTTTCTGCATAATCGAGTCCATATTGTTGTGTGTAGCCTTTCGCCACGAGACATGCTTTATAGCGTTCGATAACGCCATTGGAGAGAAATTTGGTGGTGAAAATCCATCTACAACCAACAATTTTTTGATTTGTGTGAGGCGGAACCAAATCCCATGTATGATTGATGGTTTGAGCATCGAATTCGGTGGAGCAGGCTCTTCTCCAATTCACGTCTTTGAGCGCCTGAGTGATTGTTGTTGGTTCTGTGAGAAGAGACGATGGACCTGCAACCGAGAGAGATAATTTCTTGTTTGGTTTAATGATGTTATTTTTGGCCCTGGTTTGCATTTTATGGAGATTTTGGTTTGGTGGTTCAATGGTTGTTTCGGTTTGATTGGTAATATGGGGAGCTTGGGTTGTATTTGGGGTTAACGAACTGGTTTGGTGTGGATTGGATATGTTTAATAGTGGTTGGGTCTGAGTTGTGAGTTGCAACTCATTTTGAGTAAGAGCAGTGGGCTCTGTCGAAAAAGGGCTTGACTGGGCCCTGGGAGAAGGCTCATTCTCACTTGGAGCAATGGGCTCAGATGAGTTGAGAGAAGGAAGAGGAATATCTATTGGATTAGAGGACGATACATGTGTGTTGTCGGAGGGGATGATCGGAGCTGGTGGTGTTTGACCGGAGTGAAGGTTCGAGTGTAGGGGTCCCTGATGAGTGATAAGAACGCCATTGCTGGAGACGGTGAAACCGGCCACTCATATAATTGATCATCACAGCCAAATTCAATCCGAATGGAGGGAGACTTATCAGCGATGAGGCTCTTGTTAGGAAGTCCAAGGTGAGCACTGAGTTGAGATGGTCTGAATTTCAGAGTGGGGCCAGGTCCTAAACTCTAGCTTCTTGCAAAGGCATAGTCGCGAAGAACATGGGTTATTGTTTCTAGGAGGCTACATCGTCTACATCCAAAATCCACTTGTATGACACGATTAACCAATTGAAATCCCACCAGAAAGGCTCCAATTGCTGCTTTCCACAGAAAGCTCATGATATTTGGTGTTGTGCGAAGCTTCCAAGTATTCTTTTGCCAATTGAATTCTAATTGATTATTCGGCAAATCTTCTGTTGAGCTAAGGCCATAACCCGATCTGACTGAATAATTACCATTCTTTGCAGGTAGCCATACCATTTAATCCTCCTTTCGAACAACGCTAAGAGGGATGCGACGTATCCACTAATCATTATTGGGGATAATTCTCCTAATTGCATTCAAGTTCCAGCCAACTGCATCACGGTTCATCAGGTCGGCGACTTTTAATTCAGAAAAGAGAAGAGGAGATGGACTCATAGGTCACATCGGTGTATCCACACTAAGCCACGGGTCTCGCCAGATATTGATGCTCGCTCAATTCCCTATTAACCATCCCATCCCTTTTTCAGCACCTCTCGACTTGCGATTATGCTTCTCCTGCCATGGGAGGGATTAGTTATAATTTGGCACTCTATAAAAAAGCATGAATGACAATGTTAAGGATACTCTGAATCATAAATTTAATATCTCAATATTCACTTTTTGTAATTAGACTCTTCTAGAAAATTCTCTTGTTCAAATATATATATATGTAACCCCTGTCAATATTTGATAATAAGAAAGCATCCTTCCTTACATTGTATCAGAGCGGGTCTCGATAACCTAATTTTCTTTGTTCACGGCTGCCTCCTCCTTTCTTTTCTTCCCAATCACGATCTCCCTACTTCTTCTTATTCCCCTTAAATCAACCAGTCATCCTTCTTAATCATGTCTACTACCTCTGCTGAAACCGTTGACACCACTCCTCAAGCGCTTCTCAATATCAACATGTCTAACGTGACGAAACTCACCGCAAGCAAATACCTCATGTGGAGTCTTCAGGTTAATGCGCTTCTGGATGGTTACGAACTGGCTGGTCATCTCGATGGCTCTGCCTCCGCACCACCCACCATCATCACGACCATATTGCTGGCTCCAATCCAGCTCATCTACAGCGGTCTGATTGGAGCCATCTCTGTCTATGTCCAGCCCCTTGTCTCCACTGCCAAAACAGCATCAGACATATGGAGTATGCTTGTAGCAACGTACGCCAAACTGAGCAGGGGGCATACCCAACAACTCAGACTTCAGCTCAAAAAGTGGTCCAAAGGTACTAAGACCATCAATGAGTATGTTCAGGGCCTAACCACAAGATTCGATCAGTTGGCGTTACTTGGCAAATCGATTGACTATGAAGATCAACTTGAGTACATTATAGGTGGCTTACCTGAAGAGTACAAGGCCGTGGCAGATCAACTTGAAGGGCGCGACACCACACCAACCATCACTGAAGTCCATGAAAAATTGCTCAACAAAGAAGCCAAGCTGTTAACGATCTCCTCGGCTCCAACAAATCTTCTTGTCACAACCAACATTGCTTCAAGCAGACACCAGGGATGACAACAACACAACCAGACTCAAAGGTCTTCTCAACCTTGGTCTCGGAATCAACAAAATAATCCCTTCAATCATCTTCGAGACAACCGAGCCTCTCGTGGCTATCAAGGTGCACAACAAGGAGGATATCAAGGTCGCTGTCAACTCTGTGGAGTGCACGGTCATAGTGCAAAGAGATGCTCTCAACTGAACAATCACAGTTTCACAACAAGCAACAACTCTGTGAGCTCTGCCTATCCACCATGGCAGCCCCGTGCTAATCTAGCTTTGGGAGCTCCGAATCCTAACACAACATGGCTCATGGACAGTGGTGCTACATACCACATGACGAGTGATCTCAACAATCTCGCACTTCATCAACCTTATCATGGCAATGATGCGGTACTCATTGGGGACGGTTCTGGCCTTGACATCACACATACCGGTTCCCTTTCTATGCCCTATTCCTCTCGAAATCTCACCTTAAATAATGTTCTCTGTGTACCTCACATTCACAAGAACCTCATCTCCGTATATCGCCTTTGTAATTCTAACAAAGTTTCAGTTGAATTCTTTCCCGCCCACTTTCAGGTCAAGGATCTGACCTCGGGTGCCCCGTTACTCCAAGGCAAAACTAGGGGAGATCTCTATGAGTGGCCTGTTTCTCAAACTACTCTCACATCATTCTTTGCCACTCCGACACCAAAAATGTCCCTTGATGATTGGCACTATCGTCTTGGCCATCCATCTTCTTCAATTCTTAAGACTATTGTCTCTAGCTTTTCTCTTTCTCATTCTAAAACACAAAATTCGTTGTGTTCCGATTTTTCCATCAATAAAAGTCACAAATTACCATTTGCTCAAATTTCAATTGTCTCTTCTCGTCCCCTTGAGTACCTCTTCACAGACGTTTGGACATCTCCGGTAATCTCGGTGGACAATTATAAATATTATCTTGTCTTGGTTGATCATTACACACGGTATTCTTGGTTTTATCCTTTGAAAACAAAATCGCAGGTGTGTGAGACATTTATTCCATTCAAAACCCTTGTGGAAAATCGGTTCAAAGCAAAGATTGGTACCTTGTACTCCGACAATGGTGGCGAGTTCATCGCTCTCAGATCCTTTCTTTCCCATGCCGGCATCACTCACCTCACCGCCACACACACCGGAGCACAACGGTGTCTCAGAACGGAAGCACCGCCACATAGTTGAAACCGGTCTCACGCTTCTCACTCACGCTGGAATGTCAACCTCGTATTGGACATATGCGTTTACGGCTGCAGTGTATCTAATAAACCGCCTTCCAACGCCGGTACTTGACATGAAGTCTCCATTTCAGAGGCTGCTTGGTGATCATCCTAACTACGACAAGCTTCGAGTCTTTGGATGCATGTGTTTCCCCTGGCTCCGACCGTATGCCAGCCACAAACTCGATAACAGATCCACATCTTGTGTCTTTTTTGGGGTATTCACTCACCCAAAGTGCGTACCTCTGCCTGCAACCCAGCTCGGGACGAATCTACACCTCCCGTCATGTACAATTTAATGAGCAGACATTCCCGTTTCACCTTAGCTCGCCACAACCACAAATTGAGTCGCCTTCCTCCGGCGTATCTCAACCACCTGTTACGACTCTTCCTGTTGCTGTGCAGGTTCCTGGTATATCATGGTTTTTACCCGTTTTTAACCATGATATAGGTCTTATTTATAGATTCTTTCTAGTATTTTGGAGTCTTTTAGAGTTTTTTCAGGTTTTAGGTACGTTTGGAGCATAATTGGAGATATTCAAGCATTCTGGAGCCTTTTGGAGCTAAGAAAAGATCGTGTAGCTGAGACAGCCGATTTGATGCCCGAGTATCGACCGATACCACTAATGGTATCGATCGATACCAATTGCAGAGAGACACGAGTCGCGACAATTAGAAGATTGAAGAATTTGCAATCTGCCACAGAAGATTTATTTATTTACAAGAAGCCCCAGAACGTGTCTGAGGTTATTTATTAGGTTTTTCAGCCACTTTTGTTGGCTAAGCTTTATTTGATTCTTGATACATTGAGAGAGATTTGTTCCAGGGTTTTTGGGAGACAACTCTGAACCCTTGTTTCTTATTGATTTCTTTTATGCAATTCTATTCATCTATGATTTATGTTCCATTGATCATGTCTGAGTAGATCTCCATTAGGTTTAGGGTTCTCATAAAGGATCTCTTTGAATGTTAGGTTAATTGGTTGATTAGGGTTCATAATCTGAATTAGTTCTTCACCATAGGTTGTTCTCAAAGCTAATTCTAGGTTGACGAATCTGGAACTTAGATCTTAGGTTAATCGATCAGGCACGATAGTGCAATTGATAATCTGACAGAACTTAGGTTGAGCAAAATAGTTATCCGCAAAGAGATTTGGTTTAGTTGTTTTGTGAACATATCAAACCTGAACTTTAAAGCTGGTTTAGATCTTTAGGATTTGCAAAGAGATTTGGGATTCTGGGATTTAGACTTAGATAATTCTCGCAACGACAGTTGGTTAATTATAGCTTAGTGATTTGAGTTCAAGAACCGTGCATAACCTGAACCCTGACTAGTTAGTTTGTATGCATTCATTGATTTCCTGAGAAATACCCTGAACCTATCTTTTCTCCATTGAATTTACAACCTTTTGATTTACATTATTGCTTCATGTTTTATTGATTACTTAGCTTAATTCAAACCTATAATATCCATTGTGTGATTCTTGAGTCTCTGTGGATTCGACCCCTAAATACTACAATCGACAAAGTTGTTAGTACTTTAGGGTATTACATTTGAGCTTATCAAATTTGGCGCCGTTTCTGGGGACTCTTAATTCGCCATTAGATTTTAGCGAAGAATTTCGACTAAGTCCGACAGTATCGATCGATGCCCAATTGGTGTCGGTCGATACCCATCGTATTTTTAAACCCGTGTATCGATCGATACTACCCAGTGTTGGTCGATACTCGTCGTGTTTTTTTGTTACTTACGTGCCTTGTCTTTTGTGTTTCAGGTGTATGCCCACTCGCGAAACTAGGAGGAACAAAAGCACTCAGCTAGTTCATCTTTCCAACAAGGAACTAGCAATTTTTGAACGCACAAACCGGAAAGCAAAGAAGCCAGCAGAGATGAACAATCCAATGGTATTGACTCGTGATGATGTTGGGGCTTTGAGAGACAAAGAGGGTCGTTTGTGCAATGAGAGAGGGCAACGACTTGATGGGGATGGGAACATCATTGTCCCTGCAGTTGTTGTAAATGTTGGGAATGATCTGGTTGATCGTGGTAAAACGATTGGTGAGTACAACAAGCCTGATCAGTTTTATGCCAATCGATCAGCGATTCGCCCTCCTGCTTTTCAGAGGAACGACTTTGAGCTGAAACCTGCATACTTCACTCTTGTGGGTCAGCACCCTTTTCATGGTCTTTCTCATGAACACCCCATGGATCACATTGAGAGGTTTGAGGACTTGGTTACTAGCATCAAATACAATGGAGTGTCCAATGATTTCCTCTTCTGTAAGCTCTTCCGATACACTCGTGGTGGAGATGCAGCTTATTGGCTTAAGCAGTTGCCCCCTAGATCACTGACTGTCTGGGAGGAGACTAAGAATGCCTTCCTGAACAATGTCTACAATGATGCAAGATCCGAGGAGCTGAGAAATAAAATCTCCCAATTTACTCAAGGATCAACTGAGGCATTCAAGGCTGCTTGGATCAGATTCATGTCATATCAGAGGGATTGTCCACATCACGGTTTCACTAAGGTTCAGCTGCTGGGTATCTTCTTCATAGGGATTGATTGGCAGATGGCCTTAGATGCTGCGAGTAATGGGAACTTCAACACCAGGTATCCTGACGATGCTTATGTGCTTATTGAGAACTTGGCGTCTAGCAATAGCACCAAGAATGGAGACTTTGAGCAAAGGAAGCATACTGGGGGTATGGATGGATCGCAGATTGCTGAGGTGAATGCTAAGTTGGATTCGGTGCACAATCTGTTGATGGGAAAGACCCAAAAAGCGGTTCACTTTGCTGTAGAGGATGAAGTGGAAGGTGTTAACTACATTGGTGGTTCTATTTTTCAAAGTCAGAGAAATCAATACCAGCAAAACAACAACTGAAACTTCACCAACAATGCTCAGCAAGGAGGGTACAAATCTGAAGTCAACCCAGCTGGTTTTAGAACCTATGGTAATTCGTCCTACCAATCTCCACCATCCAAAACTCCTGAAAGCAAATTTGAATCTATGCTGGAAAAAATTCTTGATGGACAGCAAAAGATGACAGTGGATTTCAATGGGAAGATGGATGTTATGTACACAGACCTGAATGGGAAAATTGAGTCTCTCAGTATTCATCAGAAGATGCTGGAAACTCAAATAGCTCAGACTGCAGCAACTGTCAAGGGAAAATAGTTCATTCACAGAATGAATACGTCAATGCAATCACCTTAAGAAGTGCTAAAGAGGTCACTGCAGTGGTAGAAAAGGGTTTGAATGCAGAAAAATTTGTGGAGTCTTTTACAGTCTTTCCAGGTTTTATGTACGTTTGGAGCATAATTGGAGATATTGAAGCATTTTGGAGCTAAGAAAAGATCGTGTAGCTGAGACAGCCGATTTGATGCCCGAGTATCGACCGATACCACTTATGGTATCGATCGATACCAATTGCAGAGAGACACGAGTCGCGACAATCAAAAGATTGAAGAATTTGCAGTCTGCCCCAGAAGACTTTATTATTTACAAGAAGACCCAGAACGTGTCTGAGGTTATTTATTAGGTTTTTCAGCCACTTTTGTTGGCTAAGCTTTATTTGATTCTTGATACATTGAGAGAGATTTGTTCCAGGGTTTTTGGGAGACAACTCTGAACCCTTGTTTCTTATTGATTTCTTTTATGCAATTCTATTCATCTATGATTTATGTTCCATTGATCATGTCTGAGTAGATCTCCATTAGGTTTAGGGTTCTCATAAAGGATCTCTTTGAATGTTAGGTTAATTGGTTGATTAGGGTTCATAATCTGAATTAGTTCTTCACCATAGGTTGTTCTCAAAGCTAATTCTAGGTTAACGAATCTGGAACTTAGATCTTAGGTTAATCGATCATGCACGACAGTGCAATTGATAATCTGACAGAACTTAGGTTGAGCAAAATAGCTATCCGCAAAGAGATTTGGTTTTGTTGTTTTGTGAACATATCAAAACTGAACTTTAAAGCTGGTTTAGATCTTTAGGATTTGCAAAGAGATTTGGGATTCTGGGATTTAGACTTAGATAATTCTCGCAATGACAGTTGGTTAATTATAGCTTAGTGATTTGAGTTCAAGAACCGTGCATAACCTGAACCCTGGCTAGTTATTTTGTCTGCATTCATTGATTTCCTGAAAAATACCCTAAACCTATCTTTTCTCCATTGAATTTACAACCTTTTGATATACGTTATTGCTTCCTGTTTTATTTATTACTTAGCTTAATTCGAACCTATAATATCTATTGTGTGATTCTTGAGTCTCTGTGGATTCAACCCCTAAATACTACAATCGACAAAGCTGTTAGTACTTTAGGGTATTACATTTGAGCTTATCAGTTCCCATGCCCACCGCTCCAATGCCAATCAACACGGCACCCCCTCCAACACCGCCGCTGCCGCAGGTGACTGTTGAAAACACTGACGCTCATGATTCTGCCCAGAATCGAGCCATCGCTTATGACCGTCGGGATATCTCACCAACAACATCTGAAGCCAATCTCATTCCCCAAGCCCATCGTTCACCAAGCCACATAACTCTTGAAACTCAATCTCAAGCCCACCAATCCCTAAGCCCATATCCAAGCTCAATACCACATGAACCCCAAGCCCAACCAGACACTCAAATTCCTCCAAGCCCAAATCTAACACCTGAAACACATCCAAGTCCTCTGAATCTAAACCTGTCGTCTTCATCAACCCAACCTGCTCTCGAAAATTCTCCTCCCACCAATCTCTACCCTATGCAAACTCGCCTAAAGGCAAATATCCGAAAACCAACATCCAAACTTAACATATTTGCTACATCGTCTTTGACAATCCCTCTTGAACCCACCACGATAACCCAGGCGCTCAAAGACCAATGGTGGAGAGGAGCTGTATCTCACGAAATGAATGCGTTTGCTCATAATCAGACCTTCGACTTGGTCCCTCGTCCACCAAATCACAACATTGTTGGATGCAGATGGCTGTTCAAGCACAAGTTCTTACCGGATGGTTCTCTCAGCAGGTGTAAAGCGAAATGGTTGCAAAAGGATACAATCAGGAGTATGGTCGCGACTATGCAACCACATTCAGTCCGGTAATCAAGGCAACTACAATTCGCCTCATGCTTCAAATCGCAGTTTCTCGGTCATGGCCAATTCGTCAATTGGATGTTAATAACGCATTCTTGCGAGGCACATTGCTCGAAGAACTCTACTTGGAGCAGCCTCTCGGGTTTGTTGATAAATACAATCCGACTCATGTCTGTCGTCTCCGTAAGGCAATCTATGGGTTGAAACAAGCACCGCGTGTGTGGTACCTGGAGCTAAAAACTTATCTGCTCAGTCTGGGATTCAACAATTCACAAGCAGACACTTCCATGTTTGTGCTCAAGCGAGGTATTCATTATACTTATCTACTGGTGTATGTCGATGATATACTTATTATAGAAAGCAGTCCACTCATCATTCATCAGATCCTGTCGCTATTAGCTTAACGGTTTTCGGTGAAGGATCCTGAAGATCTAAACTACTTCCTCGGTCTTGAAGCTCGTCGCACTCCTAAGGAACTTCATCTGTCTCAAAGGAAATATGCTACTGATCTCCTCCACAAATACCACATGGGTGATGCTAAACCAGTATTAACACCAATGGCGACCTCCCCAAAGCTCTCTCTCCACTCGGGCACCGCGCTCTCTGATCCAACAGAGTATCGCCGACTAGTAGGCAGTCTCCAATACCTCTCTTTCACTAGACCAGATATTGCCTTCGCTGTCAACCGCCTATCTCAATTCATGCATCACCCAACAGAGGATCACTGGCAGGCTGCCAAAAAAATTCTCCGGTATTTAGCCGACACTTCAACTCATGCAATATACTTTGTAGCCACCAACACTATCCAGCTACACACGTTCTCCGATGCTGACTGGGCTGGCGACTCTGATGACTACATTTCTACCAATGCTCACATTATTTACCTCGGCCGAGCTCCTGTCTCTTGGGCATCAAATAAGCAGACAAGCGTGGCACGATCATCCATGGAAGCTGAGTACCGCTCTGTTGCCAACTCCTCCGCCGAAATCCGATGGATTTGCAACTTACTCACTGAACTTGGAATCACCCTACCGTCGCAACCAGTAATCTATTGTGATAATTTGGGAGCAACATTCCTCCGTGCCAATCCCGTATTTCACTCTAGGATGAAACATGTTGCCCTCGATTATCATTTCATCCGTGGGCAGATTCAGACAGGGATACTTCGCGTAGCTCATGTAAACACGAAAGATCAGTTCGCCGACGCTCTAACGAAACCACTTCCTTGGGCACAATTTAATGAGCTACAAACCAAGATTGAAGTCACTTCCGCCCCTCCATCTTGAGGGGGCGTGTTAAGGATACTCTGAATCATAGATTTAATATCTCAATATTCACTTTCTGTAATTAGACTCTTCTAGAGAATTCTCTTGTTCAAGTATATATATGTGTAACCCCTGTCAATATTTGATAATAAGAAAGCATCCTTCCTTACAGACAATATTTGCCCAATAAAACACGTGCAAGGATATCTTGTTTTTGAATGAGTCGTTCACCAATTTTCGCCAGCAGTGAGTCGTTAAAGGACTTTATATCTCTAAAACCAAGGCCTCTTTGCATATTTCGGCGTTGTATTGGGCCATATTGTATCTAATTGAGCTCGTGTATATTAAGTTAGGGTTTTGTGGGAATCGAAACTCGCACAACTAAATCTTGTAGAGGAATTTTGAGGGAACAAATGTTTTTTTGAACGAAAACATGAGAAGATATCCAAAGATGGTTTTTATTGCTCTTATGTAAATCTTTCAAGTACAATGGTTTTTTCTAAACGTTTCTGCTAGCGTAAAAAAGTTTCCTTTCTGCGAATGATTATGTTGACTATTTATACAAGTTTCACGAGCGGATATCTCGGAGAGTATTTCGGAATGTTTCCTTTTGGCATTACACGGCCACCGCCTTAGGTCTTTCTCTAGAGTAATCGATAAACTGGATCAACTTGATTGGCCTTTAGCTCAGCCCATTACGAAGGACTAAATCTTGGCCTGTTACGAAGGTTTGATCTTGGCCCACAAAGTGTTGGACTCAATCTCGGCTCGTTAGGCTCTGAGCTCGGCCCGTTTTGGACGGATGGACTCGGCCTCGGTTTTTGGTCCGAGAATGGCCGTTGAACCGACTCGGGTTTGTTATGTCCAATGTTTGGCCTCAGAGTCGTGTTGCATCGAACTTACCTCGGCTCGATCTTCTTTTGTGTGAGGCGTCTGGCCGAGGTGAGTGTGCCGAGGTGACGAGGTAGTAGTGTGTCGAGGTAGGGCCAACAGTAGAACGAGGCGACGAGGCGACAAAGTGACGAGGCGACGAGGCGACAAAGTGACGAGGCGACGAGGCGTTGAAGTGACGAGGCAACGTGCTGACAAGATTAGGCCGATCGTAGGCTCGGTCCTAAATTCTTCATTCTCTAGGTCGGGTCGGCTGACCTCCATACTTAGTCGTTTTCGATCTTTAATCTTGAAAGGGTAAAATCCGATCCTAACCTTGAAATACGCACCCCTCCCCCCCCTTTAAGATTGGTTGCCTACCTACCTTTTTCAGGGATCAAGCCGTCCCGTAGTTCATGAATATGACATGGTGGTTTAGTGATAGTACTTTTTCAGGTGCATCACGTTCCATGATCTTGGTATTGGAGTGTCGGACATGTTGTCGAGTTCATATACTCTAGGGCGAACAACCTTGGTGATTTTGTAGGGTCCCTCTCAATTGGCTTCTAGTTTTTCGGCGTTGCGCTCTGGTATGTTCTGGAACACTTTTCGTAGGACGAGGCCGCCCTCGTAGAACCTTCGGCTTCGAACGTTGGAGATGTAATATTTGGTTGTCGCGTGCTGGTAGTTTTGAATACGTATGAGTGCTTGGTCGCGCCGTTCGTTGATTAGGTATAGTTCGTCAAGAAGCATGAGGTGATTGAGGCCTTCATGTCCGGGGAGAAGTTTACGGCGTACTCCGGTAAAATCTACCTCAGGAGGAATTACACATTCTGTTCTGTAGGCGAGAGAAAAAGGTGTTTCTCATGTGGCTTGACGTGGGGTTGTTCGATGGAACCATAATATGCCTTCGAGTTCATCAGCCCAGCGGCCTTTCTTTGAGTCGAGGCGTTTTTCCAGACTGTCAAGGATGGTCTTATTAGCTGCCTCGGCGTGTCCGTTTCCTTGCGGGTGGCATGGTGTTGATTTGTTCAGTCATATTTTCACTTTTCGCAGAATGCTTCGAATCTTGTTGAGATGAACTGAGAGCCGTTATCTGTGACGATTTCATACGGAACTCCATGTTAGCATATGATGTTCTTCCAAACAAAATGTTCTACTTGGGCGTCCTTGATATTAGCGTAAGAATCTGCTTCGATATACTTAGAGAAGTAATCTGTCAAAATCAACAACCACCTCTTATGTTTGGACCGGTGGAGTGGACCAACGATGTCCATTGACCATCGCATGAATGGGTAAGGCGAGGAGATTGATGATAACAACTCTGTTGGTTGATGAATTATCGGGGCGTGTCGCTCGTCGAGATTTAACTTCAGAGATAGTGCAAACTCGCCTTGAACCATCGACCTCGAATGGAAACAATCGGAACATAGATAGCAGTAGTCTCCTCTGTTCTCATTGTGGAAAATCAGGGCACGAGAAAGCTTATTGCTGGCAATTGAATGGTTATCATGAGTGGGTGAATGAACGTGTTGAACGCATTGGTCGCATAAGAGCAAGCAGAGGAGGTCGTGGCTCAAATTCTTTTGGATGTGGTAGAGGTTAAGCAAATGTTGCACACGCAACATCGAACAACGAATATGTTTTTCCAGATTTCATGCTAGCTTAGTGGAAATAGATTGCCATGATGGCTCATACTAGATCAGGTGGTGGCAACTCCGACAAACTTTTCGGTACGGATTTTAGTGATGTTATTATCGATATCGGAGTTTCCCATCATATGACAGGGAATCTCTCGATGTTGCTTGACGTCACGAGTACGCCACTGTATTCTATTGGCTTTGCCGATGGAAGTAAGACGATGTCGGTTTGTATGGGTGGTTTACCTCTCACTGATGCGATTTCTCTTTACACCATATTTTATGTGTCGGATCTAAATTGCTCCTTGATCGCGGTATCCAAACTTCTTAAGAAAATGAAGCACCGCTTTGCAATGTTTAATGATACATTGTGTATTTTATGGGACCGTTCCTCAAAGACTCTGATTGGAGTCAGTGAAGAACGGGATATCGATGGTGTGTATTCTCTAACGGATGTGGCAACAGTAATGGTCAACAAAGTGGACCAGTTTTTGATCAAGCTTTGTGGCATCGGCGGTTGGCACATCCTGAATTCTTCTTGTATGAATCCTTGATACGTGTGTTTTCGGGCTAAGCATATAAGATAAATTTTTCTGATAGTTTGAATAAAACGAAGGAATGTTTTGAATTTATTCATGTTGATGTTTGGGGTCGCTATCGGGTCACTTCTACTTGCGATGCATCTTATTTCTTAACAATCGTGGATGATTTTTCACGTTCTGTTTGGATCCATCTCTTACTTTCAAAATCTTAAGTTCGGCAAGTTATACAAAAAAAAATTTGTATTTACTTAGAAAAGCAGTTTGGAAAAGTTGTCAAGACGATTAGAAGCGACAACGAAACTGAGTTTACTTGTTTGTCATCGTTTTTTAAACAACAAGGGATTGTACAATCATACTTCTTGTGTGTCTACACCACAACAAAATGGCTGTGTGGAAAGAAAACACAGTCATATCTTAAATGCGGCTCGTTCGCTGCTCTTTTAAGCAAACTTACCGTTTAAATTTTGGGGTGAGGCAGTTTTAACAGCCACTCACGTTATCAATCGGGCTCCCACATTGATGCACAAAGGACGGTCTCCTTAAGAGCTTCTTTTTGGAGAAAAAACCGAGCTATGATCCGCTGCGATTTTTCGGCACATCCTGCTACACACATCTTCGGTCTCGTGACAAAGATAATTAAATTTGGTGCTAGCAATCAACACGGCATTTTTGTTGGTTACCATTTCAGTAAGAAAGGATGGCATGTATATGATATTGAAACGGGAGAGTTTGTGATATCTCGTGATGTAATTTTTCAAGAGAATATTTTCCCTTTCCAATCCATGCAAGTTTAACAGATTTTGGCTGGCACATGTCTTCTGTATGCGCCTAATTACGTTGATGAAGACTGGGTTTTTACTCATGGTTCATACGACAGGGGGAGTAATGTTGAGCTTTCTTCTCTGCCATATACGACGACTGAGACTGAAATTCTTACTTCTCTTGTTCTCACATAATTACCCGAGCCTGTCATTGAAGAATCGCCACATGTGTCATCTTCTAAAATTGTTGAAATTGTTGAACCCGTTGCTCCTATTTTGGGTCGAGGACAATGTCTGAAAGCACCTCCCAAGAAGCTCGTTGATTGTATGCTTAACAATGTCAGCTGCATTGATACGACATATATCGTTCTCCCTGATTCTGAATCAGCGTCTCCGATTACGGTTCTAGGTAATACGCCATATCTCCTTGAACATTTTATTTCTAACGCTTTGTTTTCCTCTGGCCATCAAGCTTTTCTGGCTGCGATTATTACTGGCGTTGAACCGAAAAGCTATAAAAAGGCTCTGAAGGATAAAGTATAAAGTGACGCAATGAAAAATGAAGTTGGCGCTTGTGAAGTTGCTAAGACATGGGATATTGTCGATTTACCTGATGGAAAGGAGGCTCATGGCAACCAATGAGTATTCAAAATTAAGTATAATGCTAATGGATCGATTGAGCGTTACAAGACTCGTCTACTAATTTTTGGTAATCATCAGGTTGAAGGGGAAGATTTCATTGAGACTTTTGCTCTTTTGGCTAAGATGACAACCGTTCGTGGTATTTTAAAGATTTTGTTTGCAAATAAATGGGATGTGCATTAGATAGATGTGCACAACGCTTTTCTACACGGTGATCTTGAGGAAAAAGTTTACATGAAGCTTGTTTTGGGTTTTCGTCACTCAGATCCAAAGAAAGTGTGTCGTTTTAAGAAATCTCTCTATGTTCTTAACTAGGCACCGTGTTGCTGGTTTGCCAAGCTTAAAACTGCCTTGAAAGAGGTCGGTTATATACGACATTGTAAAGCATAAAATATGTGTACTCATCTACGTTGATGATTTGCTAATTTTCGAGAATAATTCAGGGGTGCATTGTCTAAAGTCAAAAAGTATTTGGGACATTATTTCAAAATGAAGGATCTTGGAAAATTAAAATATTTTCTCGGTTTGGAGGTTGCTCGTAATGATGAGGGGATCGTTTTCTCACAAAGAAAGTATGCACTTGAAATTATTGATGAAACATGTTTACTTGGATCCAAACCAGTGCATTTTCCTATGGAGTAAAATCATCATCACTACAAGAAAATTGTTATATTGTGACTAAAGATTGGGACTGAATTATTTTGTCACCAATTTGTGACATTTTAGATATGATAACGTGACTAAACTTTTATGTCACAAATTAGTAACTATTTCGTCATAATAATGTGACGATTTAAATCGTAGCTGAATTTTGTCGCAATTAACAAAAAAAAATGTAAGAAAATAGCAGCCGTAACAATTGCAACGATTTTGCAACTAAATATATTGTCACAATTTTGTTACGAACTTGTCATGAAATATATAGTCTTAAGTTATGACGATATAATAACTAAATGCCTTTTAGTATTTGGTACGAGTCTATGACAAAAACAAAATCGTTGGAAATTACAACTGAAATATGTAACAAGTTTTTCACATTTCAAAATTGATTTACTAATGTTTTATTCATTCACAATTTTTAATAAATTTTCTATTAAAATACATCAAAATCAAACTATTTATTTATGACATATTTTTCATCAACAAAATTAATCACAAACCATAGTAATATATATAGTATTTGAGTTTAAAACTCAAAAATGGAAAAAAGTACGACCTATGGCTAAAGAACATAATAGTGGTTCATCTAAGAATTAGGTTTGGAATTACTTTTGACTGCCACGCCGTTGGACAAAGATTTAGAATCCTTGTTGGATTTTTAGTCTCTTTGTTTTTCTGTTTCAATTTTATCGCTCAAGAAAACAAGTTCTTTTTCTAAGTTCGTGCGTGACTCTTAACTCCATCATAATGCTTATCTCATTGATTATATCTTGGGTGTTGTTGGTAATAGCATGCAAATGGTGATAGTGCATGGATTAGAATCGATGGGATAATAATTATAGAGGCTAAAATAAAGTTTTTGATTTCAAAACTACACTGAAAATTTATCAGCTGAAATTGTAAAATTTGATATATTATTATTTTCAAATGAATGTCAAATATTATTCGACTAAAAACAACAACTTACATAATTTTGTTTTAGTCCCAAATTTCATAGTCTTTAATCAATTTAATATTAATGCAAACAAATTAAATTTGATATAGTATACCATTTATTTATTGTATCTCGACATATGTAATTTATTGTAAAAAATAAATATCTTCTATATTAAAAATGGTATTAGGTATTAGGTATTTGGCGCATCAAAGGTACCACTGACTAATAACAATAGGTTTGGGATCATATTAGACCCAGCTCCGATTCACCACCCGGTTCTCCTTTCTCTCCTCCTCATCATCATCAATCTTTCGTTTTCCTGTTTACAGTTTCTTCGCTGAATCGAACGACACTCTCTACCCGAACGTAAAGCTCAAGGTTTTGAAGGTACATCTTTGATCACTTGTTTTGTTTTTATCAAAAAAAATTGAATCTTTATTTTGTTCGTAAATTGAGAGAACATGGGACACGTGATCTGTTGTTGATATTTAAAAGTGTTTTAACATCCTAATTCTGAAAATTTCCGCACAGATCACGATTATGGGTGTCCAATTGGTGAGAACATTTTTTCTCGATTGAATCATAAACAGATTATGGCTTTTGATTATTATAGACTAACAAAATTCACAATCACAAAAACAGATTACGGCTTTTGATTTGGTTTGGTGGAAGCTATTATTCCCAGTAATATATATTCACTTGTCTACTCGATTTCAAACTGCATAAAATCATGGTTTGTGTTTTATTGAGGGTGAGGGAGTACTTATAAATTACCATGTCATGTTTGGGTCTCTAAATCTTCAATCTTGGATATAGTTTTGTATTGATTCTCTCTTGTAACTATCAGTAAATCTATATTTATGTGGTTTTGCGAATTCTGAATACACAGAATGAGTTCAAGTAACGGTCATTTGGCTTCAAGAAGTTGGATGTATGAGCTAATCAATCAAACGACTAATGATGTTTCAGAAGAATTTTGCCAAGGTGTAGAGAATTTCATAAAATTTGCGAAAAATCAACCACTGTTTTTGGAGACTGGTAAGCTTTTTTGTCCATGTATTAAATGTGGGAATGGAAAACAAGACAAAGAAGAAGTAGTGTCGAGACATCTATATAACAGAGGGTTTATGCTTAACTATCAGGTTTGGATTTCTCATGGAGAAGATTACGATATTCTAAATAATAATTTTGAGCACGAAGAAATCTTAGGAGCTGATTCTCAAACGGAGCAAGATAACTCATATAAGAAAATGATTTCAGATGCATTTGGTTTTAATACGATGTCGGGATTTAGTCAGAACATGGAAGAAGAGCCTAATCTGGAGGCCAAAAGAATTGAAGATGTATGTTTATTAGGAAAAAAAAAAAGAATTGATGGTTTTGGGAAAAATTAGATTTAAGTGGCAAAAACCCTGGTAAAAAACATTAAAATAAAAACTCAAGCGCCACCACCACCACTACCCTAATTAAAATTTAACAAATATATAAGCAAAATAATATCCTCCTCTCACATTTTACCCTAAGAAACTACTCTTCTCACGCGGAATCCGAGCCTTCTTATCCCTGGGTGATTTGAAGGTCTGAATTCTTTGTGTCTAATTCTGTTTGCAATCAATTATTAAATCTGCTTATTGCTGGAAATTGTTTGATTTGTTCGGCAGTTACAACTCCATCTTTTTTTGAATCCAAAAATATTACTTACTTTATTGTTGAATTCCTTTTGATATACTAACGTGATCAAGGAAAACTTGGTTCATATGCACTGTTTGTACTTCTATATTATAGTTTGAACCAAAATTTCATGTACCGCTTACTTCCGTGACTCATCTTTGTATATAATTTCTCTTTGCCAATTTTAGATGCGTCGTCCAATCATAGGAGGACGTTTGTATGGAAGAGGATCAAGTTCTCAATCTGCTGGCGTTGAAAGACCTCCTTCTCCTGCTGCAAACCCTGAACCAATGGAACAGATGGAAGAGATTGTACCGCCTGTGCCTGTAGAACGTGATTCTCGAGTGCTCCACCCAACTCGAAGGAATGTAGCCAAATGGTATTGTTTTCTTTTTAAAAATACCTTATCTAATGTAAAGAAATACAAATTTAACTAACTAGTTTAGTAAAATCTGCAACAGGTTCAAACACAACATTTAAATATCAACCCGAGTTAGGAAAATCATTGAAGGCTATTTTAAAGGACTATGGTACAGCTGGAAAACAGTGCCGCAATTTTACAAAGATGCATGGTATTCAACGTTTAAGGTTTGTTTTATACTTTTATTTAAATATCTATCTTATATGTTTTTCAAAAATGATATTATACTTTATAAATGTTTGATATAACTAGGATTTAATCCGCACTAATTATAGCGCGGAGTAATTTTTCTTAAATAAATGGTTTTGAAATTTAAGAAAATTGTTTTTATCTGAATTTTACAATATAGCTAACTAATGATTATGGATAAAGTTGTCAATTTGTAATAATTTTTCTATTTAATCCGTTTTGCAGTAAACTAAAATATTATTTGGGGGTAACACGCAAAAACTTATAATCTTGAAAACATAACATAAAATGCACCGTTAAATGATTCTAGTTTTTGTGGTTAGTTTACGAACTTTTAAAAAAAATAGTTTTCTTGTCTCTAACATTTTATAAAATTAGTAAAATATTTTTCAACTTTTGTTTTGATATATATTCAAATAAAATATAATAATTTATAGTGAAAAATATAGTAAGATTTTGAATAGATAGTTTTCTTTAATTATGTATGAATTGATTATTATTTTAAAATATATAGTATTAAAAATAATTAAGAAATTAAATAATAAATAACCTTTTTAATGAAAAATATATACTTTCCATATTCTAATCAATAATTTTAAAAGACTATTATATAGTTTTCTATTTTAATTATTCTTATTATTTGTAATGGCATTTCATGTAATAACTTACAAAACAAAGTTTATTTTTAAAAATGTCTTCTTAAATAATATTATAGAGATATGCATTCTAGACAAAGTTTGAATGGGATGCCTCAATCGAAGATCTAGTTAAAGCCAACTTTGATGAACTTGCTACTACTCGTCTCAAAGGAATGGTTAGCCTTGCAAAGTCCAATGGAGGAAAACCTGATTGGATTCTGTCTGATCATTGGACAACAATGTCTGATTATTGGAGAACACCGAAATCCAAAGAGAAAAGCGAGAAAGCTTGTTCTTCTCGGTTAGCTAATCGGTTAGGTTTAGGCGCGCATTGCCACAGAGCAGGCTCACGTTCTTATGCCAAAGTTCAAGATGTTCTGGTAATTTATACAATACTTTAACTTTTGACAACGTTTATGTTCCCTCAGAAAGTTTGGTTGTTTTCTTTACTTTGTTTAATGTTCTTGAAGGAACCAGAATTCGCACATATTGTAGATTGGCGAATTCAGTTTAGAGTTTAGGAGAATTATTTTTATTAGATTTATAGCTGTGCCGTTGAAGGCTGCCTACGTACCCTTCAAATAGGGATCAAGCCAAAACGTAGTTCTTGTTACAAAGGATGTGATGGGATTTTGAGATGATTCAGAATGAGGCGATGGCCTCCTTATTTATAAGTCTTGAAGTCCTTAGCTCTTCATTTTCCTTCTTGACTTTTTATTGGCAATTATCCTTTTTCCTTGAAGTTGATAAGGATAATCTCCTTTCTTTCCGGGATTTGCCTTTATCCAAATAAAGGAAATCTTCTCTTTATTAATTAAAGGAAATTTCCCTTTAATTACGTAGATCGGTTTCGATGGGCCTTGAAGTTGATTGTTGGGCTGATTTCTATTCAAACCGGGTTAAACCGGGGGAGTGCTAAATCCCCCTCTAACAGTTCTGTTTGTAGGAAGCAAATAATGAAGACTCTTCTTTCATTGCTGTGATGAAAAAACACACCAAAAGTCTGATGGAACTTATGTGGATGAAAGGGCACGATTAATTGCAGAAAAATATGATGAACATGTGCAAGAACATTTGTTACAGATGTAGTCTTCCAATGGAGAGGTTCCTCTTACCACATAAGAGAGAAATGAAATCTATGTTCAGATAATTTATAAAATCTAGATAAATTTATATATTTATAGTAATTGTTGTTATCAATATAGAAGTTGTATGCATTAGCTTAATTTAAATCCACTTTGTTTTCTCGGTGCTTTGATAGATTTGTGCAAAATAATTATATCATCGTTTGAATACTTGTGTTTTCTTGTAGATTGCTGGAATATCAAAACAAAGCCGTGTATTTGGACTCGGATCACTTCAAACTAGTATTTCTATGTCTTTAAATGATTCGACGGTTCCCCAACCAGCTACTGAAGATGTGGGAACATTAACTCGCCGAGTGAAAGAACTCGAAACTGTATTACAAAAGAGCCATGATGAGAATGTTGATTTTCAGAAAAGACTTGAAACCTTGGAGAAGATAGTGGAGTCTCTTTTCGGTCATAATGTCTTGGCTTCAACGAATCCATCTGCCTACACTCCAACATGAACATCTGCTTCTCCACAAGCTTCACGGTGTTTTAGTTTGTTTTATTTAATTCCACAAGTTCTCATCAGTTTTAGTTTGTTTTTCTGTGCTTTTAATTTGGTCTAGTACTTATAATTTTAGTTTGTTTGCTTATGTTATTTAATTTAGGACCTTGTTTACGTATGCTTTATTTGATGAGAACAATTTCTTTTTCAATGTTGTTTTTCTGGTAATTTATTTGAATATTATTTTTTATTAAGTTTCTAAATATAAATAGTGATGATTTTGACAATAATTTTGTCACGACTAAGGCCAAATTGTAGACGAAAATTTAGTAGTAAATTAAGACAGAATTATAACGAATTTTTAATCACAAGGCGTGGCGAAGTCGGGTCGAATGGCAACAATTTTGTTTGTCATCATTTGTGATGATTTGGGACTATATTGTCGTCTTAATGAGTGACAGAATTGAGACGTTATGGCAGTCACAAAACATGACGGATTTCGAGACTATATTTTTAGTCGGGAATTCTAACGAATAGGCGACGGATAATAGGTCACTACTTTTGACGATTATGAGACTATATTTAGTCACTACTTCTAACGATTTTGAGACAATATGAAAGTCACCAACCACGACGGTTTTGAGACAATGTTAATTGTCGCTAATTGTTACGGTTTTCTTACTTTCATATACCGTCACCATTTGTGACAAAATGTTACTAGATAAATTCGTCACAAACTTTGTGACGTTTTTGTTACCTACAAAAATTTGTGACGATCGTATTGTAACCGTTTTAAAATGGTCACAACTCTGTCACAATATTGTTATTGCTACGTGATATTCATATATTTTACATGTTCTAGCATACATTTTACTTAGAGTTTTGTGCCATTTGCATGCATAATCACGGTTTTGTCTTGCATTTAGGTCTCATTTAGAGTTTATGACATTTGCATTAGGTCCTAGTGAGTTTTTGCATATTTTGGAGTCTATTTTAGGTGTTTTGGAGAACATTTGGGGACATGGAGTTGAAACCGTCCGGACATGGACAAGGAGAAGGAAGAGTTCACCCAAAGCGTCTCAAAGATGTGGCTTGGACGAGAACCTTTCGGCCTGATTCGGCTTCAATGGTCTTCATAGACGTTGTAGAGGAGTGAGTTAGCAGTTCAGAGCAGCTAGATTTATATTATTCCAATAAGCGGTTCAGGAGATACGAGTGATTTATTGAAGACATGTCATTGTCGGAAAATGCAGAGGCAGTCCGAAGCAGCTGAAATATCATGTCGGATGGAAGCCTTCCTATCACTACAAGAAAACACCCGGATTTCCGATGGCATTTCCGACGGCTATAATCCGTCGGAAATTTCCGACGGAAAACCGAGGGCATAACGAGGGCATTCCGAGGGAATAATTTCCCTCGGAAATCCGTTGAAAATCCCTCGGAAATTTCCGACGGATTTCCGAGGGAATATCGACGAACCTGAATTCCCTCGGAAATCCGTCGGAAATTTCCGAGGGATTTCCGACGGATTTCTTAGGGAAATTAATCCCTCAGAACGGCCGTCGGAAATCCCTCGGAAAATTCTGACGGATTTCCGACGGATTTCTATATATTCTCGCTTCGTAAATACTTCTCCCCTTGTATATACGTTTCTTGCTTTGTTTGTAAACGGTTTGGAATGTTTCCGTTGGATTACAATTGTTTTACAACTTTGTAAACATTTGTTGCCTTTTTCACATGTCTTTGTTCATATAGCTAGGTTGTTCCAATGTTTAATTCGTGTTGTTGTCTTTGGTATTTTGAAGATTCTTGTGTATAGTTGCAGAGAACAAACAAACATTTCTTTATAAATACTTCTCCCCTCATTCACAACATTCACAAGAAAAAAAAACAAATTACACAATATTATGTCTTATTTTCGATCGTGGATGGACAAACCTCTGCGTGATCCCGTGACGGGGGAATTGACGGATGAGTTCGCACAAGGTGTGGAGGAGTTCATGAACTTTGCGTCAAACAATAGCATGACATTGGAATACGGTAAAATGTATTGTCCTTGTACTAAATGTCGGAATCATAGATTAGTCTCAGTTATGGATGTAAGGAAGCACTTATATAGGAATGGATTTATGCCTGGTTACAAGATTTGGTCTACCCACGGAGAAACCGATTCAATGGTTCAATACTATGATAGCACACCAGATAGGTTTGGTAGTACTTCGGGTAGGTTAGAGGAACCAACACCGGAAGTAGATGTAAACGCAGGTTACACTCATATGGTGAATGATGCGTTTCGTGAAAACATTGCATCGTATCATCATGCTGAGGATGGTAACAGGATAGAGGAACCCAATTCAGAAGCGCGGAAGTTTTTTGATATGCTAGATGCGTCAAAGCAGCCATTATACAGAGGATGTAGAGATGGAATATCGCCTCTTTCAACTGCAAGCAGGTTGATGACTATAAAGACGGATTTCAACTTGGCCGAAGATTGTGTTGATGCGATAGCTGATTTTGTGAGAGATGTCTTACCTGAAGATAATATTTCACCGGCTTCATACTACGAGATTCAGAAGCTTGTAGCTGGTCTTGGATTACCTTATCAGATGATAGATGTGTGCATCGACAACTGTATGATCTACTTGAGAAAGGATGAAAACCGGTTGAAGTGTCATTTTTGTCACAAACCTCGCTATCAGGATACATGAGGCAGAGTACCTGTTCCACATAAAAGGATGTGGTATCTTCCCCTAGCTGATAGGTTGAAGAGGTTATATTAATCCCAGCACACGGTAGGGACTATGAGATGGAATGCAGAATATAACTCAGCTGGAGAGATAGTGCATCCTTAAGATGCAGAAGCATGAAAATATTTTCTAGAAGTTTGTCCTAGTTTTGCGTGTGAGCCAAGGAACGTATACCTGGGGTTATCTACGGATGGATTCAATCCATTTGGAAAGCATGGGAGGAAACATTCATTGTGGCCAGTAATCGTCACACCGTACAATTTACCGCCATCTATGTGCATGAAACGAGAGTTTTTGTTCCTCACGATCCTCGTCCCAGGTCCAGAGCATCCTAAGGGATCGCTTGATATTTTCTTACAGCCATTAATTTATGAGTTGAAAATGTTGTGGAAAGATGGTGTTGAAGCGTTCGATGTTTCCCTGCAACAGAATTTTAAGATGCGTGCGGTACTTATGTGGACCATAAGTGATTTCCTAGCATACGGTATGCTATCTGGATGGTCGACGCATGGAAGGTTGGCGTGTCCGTATTGTCAAGATAACACTGATGCGTTCCAATTGAAGAACGGACGTAAGACTTCTTGGTTCGATTATCATCGACAATTTCTACCGCATGATCATCCATATCGTCGGAGCACAACATTGTTTAGAAAGAACAAAAAAGTTTTCGATGGTCCACCTCCTGAGCTAGATGGAAATTATATTATGAATCAGTTAAGAGATTTTGGTGCCGAGAAGACAGTTTCATGCGGGGGTAATGGGCATTATCCCGTTGACGGTTGTGATGAGTACCACAATTGGCACAAGAAGAGTATTTTCTGGGATTTATCATATTGGAAAGACCATTTGCTGCGCCATAATCTAGATGTGATGCACATTGAAAAGAACTTTTTCGACAACATTATGAACACTGTTCTAAATGTGCAAGGAAAGACGAAAGATAATTTGAAGGCCATATTGGACTTGCTAGATATTTGTTCCCGTAAGGAGTTGCATGTAATGGCGAACGAGAAATCACTACATCCCCCTGTTTTCCGGATGAATGCGTCTTCAAAGGAGTAGTTCTTCGATTGGATTAAGCACGGTGTCAAATTCCCAGACGGATACGCATCTAACCTTCATAATTGCGTCGATAGTTCAGAAGGGAGGTTTTCTGGGATGAAGAGTCATGATTGTCATGTTGTCATGCATCGCCTCCTTTCATTTGCATTTGAATATCTTCTTCCTATAAACGTCCATGGAGCTATTGCAGGTTTACATACATTTACACTATTACGTATGGTGATTTTATATTTGTGATTATTAAACGGAAGTTATTTAATTTTGTATGTGTACTATATATGCAGGGATCGGTGCTTTCTTCCGGGATCTATGCACGAGATCACTTACAACAACCGGAATCCGAAATCTAGGGGAAAACATCCCGGTTCTCCTTTGCAACATCGAGAAAATATTTCCTCCTGCCTTTTTTTATGTTATGGAACATCTTCCTATTCATCTCCCTCGAGAAGCAGCACTTGGTGGGCCTGTTCAATACCGATGGATGTACCCTTTCGAGCGGTATATGTTCCACCTAAAGAAGAAGATGAAAAATCTTTCTAGAGTCGAGGGTTCTATTGTCGCACAGAGCATTAATGAAGAAACTTCCAACCTTGCTAGCTACTACTTTCCAGCGCAAGTCCAAACAAAAAGTAGACGCCCCGCACGTCATGATGATAGAGGGAACAGAGTTAGTTATCCTGTCTATGTTCCCGATATATTTACTCAGATTGGACGACTAAGTGGAAAAAGCAAGGATCGGCGACTATTAGAGGAGGAGCAAAGGCACTTGCATATGTATATTCTGACAAACTACGATGACGTTTTAGAATATGAGAGGTACCTAATTAAATGTTATTTTTTATTGGTTAATGTTATTATAATTTTCTAATGCATTTGTTCATGCACAGGATGTTCATGACCCAAATACGCGAATGGTATCCAAATTACACAGAGGATGAGCTTGATGTCGTCAAGCAGAATGACTTTGGTGATTGGTTGGAATATCATGTAAGTGATAAATGATGATTTAATATTATATATTTAAATTAGCAATAATAATTTTTATATGTAAACATTGTGTCGATTATTGTCCACTTGAAATTTTAACAGGTTCGTCAGATGACTGCTCTCGGTAATGAGTTTCCGACCTGGTTAGTTGAGATGATGAAAGGCCCCACGTTTATTGCAAAGTCTTATCCGATGTATTGCACCCGAGGGTATGCTTTTAAGGCTCATCGGGAAGGAAGCTCAAAGACAACTTGTAATTCTGGTATATCAACTCAATATGGAGAAGTTGTGTATTACGGTGTCCTCCGCGAAATATTGGAGTTCCATTATCCGGGGATGCTCGACTTGAGGTGCATTGCGTTATATTGTGATTGGTATAGTCCAGTAGGAGGTGTACACCAGGACACATTTGGTGTTACATCTGTCCACTCTCGAAGGCGACTTCAAAAATACGATCCTTTCATTCTTGCTTCACAAGCGGATCAGGTTTCCTACATTCGATACCCCCGGGTTAGGAACAAGCAAGACCCTTGGATTACAGTTACGTTGATACACCCAAGGGGAAGAGATTATGGTGTGGCAGAGCACGACCCTTTGCAGGTTCCGGCAATAGGTAACTTAGGTCCGATCGAGCATTCTCTTGAAATTGATCTCGTGGTTGATTTCACCATGGACGGGAATTACGAGGTCTTTGAGGATTCAGAGGAAGAGATCGGCGAATTTGACGAGCACTCCGATTCAGCTACGTCAGATTATTCAACGGATTCCGAATAATGTATTTTATGTAATATATTGTATTTATCGATCATGTTTTAACCTTTTTATGAAATAAAAACGTAGCTTTCTTCACGTAAATTAAACATAAATATAGTAAAGTGTAACGCAATATTTTCTAACCGTAAATCCTCCCGGCTAACCGTAAATATCCCTCAGGCTAAAACCGTAATTCCCCCCCCCCCCCCGCTAAAACGGTAACTCCCCCCGGATTTTCGACGGATTCCCCTTTTCAGTTTTAGACGACATAATTTTAGGTCCTCAGCTAAAATCAGAAACCCCCCGGCCAAACAGTTTTAGCCGGGGGAATCTGTTTCTCTCGGCTAAAACCATAACCGTAAATCTCCCCGGTTTTAGCCAAGGGGGATTTACGGTTTTAGCCGGGGGGATTTACGGTTTTAACCGGGGGGTTTACGGTTTTAGCCGAGGGGGATTTACGGTTAATGGGGAATCCGTCGGAAATCAGTCGGAAATTTCCGAGGGATTTCTGACGGATTACGATTTCAGCCGGGGGATTCAGACTTCCTCGGCTAAATCCATAGGCTGTCGAAAATCCGTCAAAAATTTCCGACGGATTTCCAACGGTTTAGGGTATTAAACCTCTAATTTACAAGATTTTGAACACACTTGGTTTCATATGTGTAGAAGTAACAAATCTAAACTACTTTCTGTAAAACAATTCTAAGAATCAAACATTTTAAACTTTTTAATTGAAACCGAAGCAATCTCGTACATGTCCTTAGATGTTCTATGTGTTTTTATGAATGCTTGATATCGTTCATCGATCGATTTTTACAAAATCGTATATAACTTGTTCTGATTGGTTTTCAAAAGTTTTTCTTATAAGTAAATACCACAAATGGTTATTAAACATGAAAATTTATCTAATTTTTCATTTTTAAACCCTATACCCTAAATCCGTCGGAAATTTCCGACGGCCTTTATAATTTTTTTCTTAGGAAATTGAACCGCTTAACGAAAATCGTTGAAAATTGAAGCGGTTAATTTATTTCAATTTTCGACGGGAAACCGACGGGTCGGGCCGTCGGAAACGACGTAATTTAATTTCCAAAACCGATTCATCTCTTCATTCTCGTAACTCTCTCCTTCTCTCTTCAATCTTCTTTACTCTTCTTCTTCTCTCTTCTTCTTCTCCCCTCTTTTTCTCCCCTCTTCTTCTCGATCTCTTCTCCCCTCTTCTTCTTCTCGATCTCTCCTTTTCGAGGCAGCCGCCTCGCCTCCTTGCCCCTCGCCGCCGAGCCGCAGGAGCTCATCCTCACCGCCGAAGTCTCCACCGCCAATACCCTATGTAAGACCTATTTTGTATTTTTTTTGTATTTAGATTTGTTGATGGATTTGCGTTTTTAGATTGTTGGTTGGTTTGATTTGGTGTTTGTGGTTTTAGATTTAGGTTGGATTTAGATCTAGATTGATATATTTCTTGCATGTGGATTTAGATTAGGTTTTTAACTTAGGTTATATATCTATAAACTTTAAAAAACGTTTTTGGAAATTATATATAAGAAAAACGTTTTTGAAAATTTATATCTATGAAAATATTTATGAAAAACGTTTTATAAAATTTAGATATATGAAAAAACCTTTTATATATATATATATATATATATGTATTTTAAAAAAAGTTTTTATATATAATTATATATTAAAAACGTATTTTGTAAAATTTATATATATATATGTATATAAAACGTTTTTATATATATAGTTATATATTAAAAACGTTTTTTGTAAATTTTTTATATATATAATATGTATATAAAACTTTTTTTTATATAAATGTGAATTTAAAAAAAACTTTTTTATATAGTTATATATTAAAAACATATTTTGTAAAATATATATATATATATATATATATATGTATATAAAACGTTTTTATATATATAGTTATATATTAAAAACGTTTTTTGTAAAATTTGTTATATATATAAAACGTTTTTTATATAAATGTAAATTTTAAAAAAACTTTTTTATATAGTTATATATTAAAAACGTATTTTGTAAAATTTATATATATATATATATATATAAAACGTTTTTATATATATAGTTATATATTAAAAACGTTTTTTTGTAAATTTTTTTATATATATAATATGTATATAAAACTTTTTTTATATAAATGTAAATTTAAAAAAAAACTTTTTTATATAGTTATATATTAAAAACGTTTTTTGTAAAATTTATATATATATATATGTATATAAAACGTTTTTATATATATATTTATATATTAAAAACGTTTTTTATATATAATATGTATATAAAACGTTTTTTATATAAATGTAAATTTTTAAAAAACATTTTTATATAGTTATATATTAAAAACATTTTTTGTAAATTTTTAATATATTTAATATTTATATAAAACGGTTTTTATATAAATGTAAATTTAAAAAGAAAACTTTTTTATCTAGTTATATATTGTTTATATAAATTTTCAAATTTGATTGTTTATATAAATTTTCAAATGATTTCGTTTGTTTTTTTTAATTGTTGTAGGTCTTGCGGACATTTTGCTAGTGACCGTGCCGGCAGTTCGAGGCAAGTAGGGCGGAGGCCCGCTGCCTCAAATACGAACCCGGATATTGTCCCGCCTACGGCGCCTTCACCTACTCTCGATGCAGAGAGTGTAGGTCAACCGACGATCATGACCGTCGAGGAGCTTGTTCAACAGCCGAGACGAGAACTACTTATAGTTCTCGACCCGAAACGCCGCATCCCGAGATCTACTTGGTAATACTATGTCTTTTCTTAAATAATTTTTTTTTGATTTATTATCGATTTTTAATTTGTTTTTTCATAGGTTTGGATTCTCCGGGAATGACATTAGCAAGTCGGTTTTGAGGATGTTGCGCAGCCTCCTCAAACACCCGTACCCGACATATGCCGCTATGCCGTCGGACGACCAAGATATGTGGTTTCGTACCTTTGCCGTAAGTGATAATTTAATTACTTGTTTGTATTATATTTTGAGATTTTGTTAACAAAGTTTATTTCTATTTCTTTTGTAGCAAGAGTTTAATTGGAAGTCTACGCTCACGAAGACGGTCGAGACAGAATTTCACAAGGAGGCTTCCCAGCAATTCTCTCGCCACATCTGCGATTGGAAGAAGGCTTGGAAGAAGGGTAAAGATAAGCCGAAAGGCTTGAACGAGGATGTGTACAAGGGGTACGGGCCGTACTGGCAATTACCGACGACCATAGCTGATTCTGAGACTCACACCAAGAACTGGAGGAGTCAACGGAACGGGAAGGGAGAAGCCGTTCACAACAACGGGGCAAAGAGCTACTTGACAACGGCCGACGAAATGGTAAGTACTTTTTCGGTTTTTAGTTCTTTTTTAATAAAAAACGGTTTTCTTTAACCGTTTTATATCTTTCGTAGACGGCAGAATTGGGCGAAGAGCCCGATCACCTTGCATTGATGGAGAGGACGCACAGCAACAAGAAGACGGGCCAAATTCAAGATCCAGAAGTGAGGGTGTACGTCAAAACCGTGAAGAGGGCGAAAGACGATTTGCTCACCCAGAGATCGCAAGACGATTACACTGGATCCAACGAAGTCACTCGGACCGAGCTTAACGAGCTAGTCCTCGCGGTAAGTAAAACTTATGATAATATTTATTTAGATAATTATTTAATAATTGAAAATCTAAACTTTTTGAATTGTTTTTGTAGGAGTTACCGGTTAGGAAAGGTCGTCGGCCAGGGTTGGGTAAGGTTGCGGCCCAATCCGCTTCTTCTTCGGCCGGTTTCTCGATGGATGAAGACCTTATCCGGCAAAACGAAGAACTCACGGCGAAGATCACGGTATTGGAGAACAAGCAAACGAAGTGGGCGGATTTCTTCAAGACGAAGTTCCCGGACATGCCGCCGGATCTATTTTGATTGAGTTTTTTTTATGTAATTTCAACTTTTTCTAAAACTTTTAAATATTTATGTTTTGTAAGATTTTATTTATATAATTAATTTTTGTTTTTTAAAATCATTTATTTTTTTAATTTAATTAATATATATAATTTTAATATATATTAATTATATATATAATAAATATTAAAAACAAATTACAAAACATTACCGTCGGAAATCCTTCGGAAAATTCCGACGGATTTCCGACGGCTACAGAACCCACTCCGTCGGAAATCTGTCGGAAATTCACCGACGGAATTTCCCTCGGATTATCGTCGGAATTATTTCCGACGGACTAGTCGTCGGAAACCCGTTGGAAATTATCCGTCGGAAATTATCCGTCGGAAATTATCCGTCGGTAAATAATCCGTCGGAGTGGATTCTCAAACCGTCGGAAATCCGTCTGAAATTTACAGTCGGAAATCCCTCGGATTATCGTCGGAATTATTCCACGACGGATAACTCGTCGGAAATCCGTCGGTAATTAGGCCGTCGGAAAAATCCGACGAGATAGAACCGACGGCAAAATCCGTCGGAAACCCGTCGGAAATGGCCGTTTCCGACGGGTTTTCGACGGATTTTGCCCGTCGGTTCTAGCGTGTTTTCTTGTAGTGTATGCCCAGTTTAATATGAGATCTTGATGAAAGTCATGCGGAATTGAGTTAGCTTTCTAACGCGAAAAGAATCAGCTCATTTTGAGTAATATTCCAGGAGTTATTGTTGATTTAGTGGACATATATCAACTCTGCCCAGTCCAAGATCCGACCCGATTTGCCTCGGTTCGACCCGGTTCGAACACTTTGTGTATTTATGCAAATTTTAGTCATGTCTAAACCTAAGCTTTCTTTTCCTAGAGTTGGGTTTTCTCCCAAACTCTTCTTATGATGATTTTGGATGGATCTTCATCATTCATGCCATTCTAGTGAATGATTCTTCAACCTATCTTTATATTATGTTTATTTAATCTTTGCTCTTTATCTTTATGTCTCTGTTTTCCTTGTGTTCTATCTTGTTCTTCATGTTTAGGCTTTAGACCCCTTTTTGTTGGATTTTAAATTTAGCTTGATTTTGATGATTGGGTGATTGATTCTTGATGCTTATGTTCTTAATCATTGCTTTCCTTTCTTGTTTAGTGTTCCTAATGCTAGATCTAGCTTGAGAAAGTAGATCTAGATCATAAGGCATTTCATGCACACCAAGTGTTTGATGAAATGCCTTGATGAACTATTCAAGTGATTTATGCTCCTAGCCTAAGAGATTAGTTGTCTAGGGTATATTTTGGTTGATCTTGTTTATATTCTTAATGCTTGCTAATCATTGATCCACAAATGAGAGTTTGCTAATGGATTGAGTGATTAGCATAGTGATTAGTTGCTTGAAAGAGAATTAGTCAAGATTAGTGATCTTAACCTAAGGATTAGCATTGATTATGTGTATTAGCATCATTAGTTAATTGTCTTGATGATTAGATGATGATGATTTAGGTTGATCTTTGTTAAATCTTTCACTTAGGTTGGTTCTTAATGCTAGATTTGATAAGATAAACCAAAGTTTAGAACTGCACCTAGATTAGGTAGTTCTAGTTGGCGTGACAAACCAATATAGAGCTACACCCTAGGATTTATGGTCTCATCCCATGCATTAGGGAGAGATTCGAGTAAACGGTGTTAGTGCTAGATTAGATTTATCCATTCGAGTCTTGAACTTAGGCATTTCACTCCTAACCCGAGTTTAAATGAATTGCTTGAACCGAACCTTTTGTGAGCTTTTCACATCCTTGCCAATGAGAGTTGATGTCAAGGGTGATTAGTGAACTAATTGGGATTGGAGATTAATGCTTGTTAACCATCTTATCACAAAAGATGGTTTGTTCTTGATTTGGTGTTTAACAAAGTGATTAGTGCCACGAGAGTGGATTAGTCATAATTGTGAATCCCATGTTCTAGGATAGTGTTTAATGCAATCTTTGTCATCATTATTTGATTGTTAATCATTCATTTGATAGTTCATTCCATGATCCAACACTTCTATCTTTTGTTTTCTTTCTTACATTTCATTTTCTTGATTCAAAAATATAAAACCCAAAAACATTTGCTCTAGCTTAGGAAGATTCATGTATTCCTAGTGTTTCAATCTTAACCTCCTTGGTTCGATATCTTAAAACACCACAATGACATGAGTGGGATTTGAGTAATTGACTAGTAAAAATCCTACTATCACTACGAAATATTTCTTATTGTGACTATTTTTTTTGTCACAATATAACAATTTTCTTGTAGTGATCTAGCATCGGATACAAGTCTTTTCTTGGCTGATCCTTCACGATATAGAAGGCTTGTTAGTCGGCTCATTTATATGCTCATCACACGTCCAGATCTTTCCTATTCAGTACACATTCTCTCACAATTCATGTAAACGCCGCAAGGTCATTGGGAGGCCGCATTACATGTTGTATGTTTTCTTAAATCCACACTTGGTCAAGGTATCTTGTTTAGTTCCAATTCTGATTTGACTCATACGGCTTATTGTGATTCGGATTGGGCCGTTGGTCCATTGTCAAGGCGATCATTGAGTGCTTATGTGATGTTTCTTGGGGGCTCACATATCTCCTTGAAAACTCGTAAACAAAAGATTGTTTCTCGTTCTTATGCTCTCGATGAAATTATGTGGTTTCATCAACTTCTCAAGAATCTTGTTTCCCCTAATATAAGCTCGTTCGTATGTTTTGTGACAGCCAAGCCGCAGATCAAATCGTAGCAAACCTGGGGTTTCATGAACAGACTAAGCATATTGAGGCTGATTGTAATGCAGTTCGTGATGTTGTTCTCGATGGACGAATCTCGACAATACATGTTTGGACAGATGATCAAATTGCCGATTTGTTAACAAAACCACTTGGTCGACAATCGTTTGAGCGTTTAGTATCCAAGTTGAGCATTGTTAATCTTCATGCTCCAACCTGAGAGAGAATATTAGGCTATATTGTAGCTTATTGGGCTCATGTATATTAAGTTAGGGTTTCCACAGTTACACCATCATAACTTTGTGTATATATATATATATATATATATATATATATATCTTGTATACGATGTTTAAGATCAATAAGAAAGCACATTCTATTATTTCTACACGCTGTGAGTTTCTTCCACGAAACCCAGCTCATATTGCGATGATTCGGCTTTGAATCCCACCAAAATCGAGTCAATATCGTTTGGGTTTGTCGACAGAGGGACTTCGGGATCTTGAAAAAAGACATAGAGTATGAGGGAATTGATGCAAGTACCAATTTTAAGAGCACTTATTTCCCGGGCGGTGAGAGGAAGCGAGAACATCAGCTGTGCGATTTTGTCGGATTTGATCAACGATGCTTGAAAAGATATCTCGTTTTCGCCTCCAAAAGTTATCAGGGAGGCCGAGATACTTACCTACCCCACCTTAATTTCGGATTTGTAGCTCAGATTTTGCTCTATTTTTCCTTTCAAGATGAGTTTTTGTCGAGAATGTTTTGTGGATTTGCTCAAATTTATGCTGAGGCTGATTCGTAGCGCGGGAGAATGTTAGCCAGGGATCGGCAGCTAGCTGCATCAGAGTTATAGAAGAACATCGTGTTGTCGGCAAAGAGTAGATGGCTCACTCTTACTCCGGGTAAAGAACCATTTTCTTGAGCTTTCGTACAAAGGCTGGTGAGAACTTCTGTGCAGAGGATGAAGATGTAGGGAGATAGGGGGGTCTCCTTGCCTTAGACCTCAAGTCGGAGTCACTCTTCCTTGCGGGCTGCCATTGATGAGGAAGGAGTATGATATCGACGTTATACACTCTATAATCCAATTGGTCCAAGTTAGAGAAGAAACACAAGTTATTGAAGAAAGAAAAACCCCATAAAGTTTCCAAAACACATGTTCAATTGTTCATGGGTCTTTTCCAAATTAATTGCATCTTTCACTAATGTATTAAAGGTTTCCTATTAGTTTCAGTATCTCCTAGGTTGATTCTCCTACGTGTATTAATAGATTACTATGTTAAATTTTCTAAATCTATGAACTCTTAGAACGGATGGATGATTCTAAACCCTAGATTTTATCCACATCAAGTTTTTAACTCAATCACAATGGTTTCAATTGAAAACATCAAGGCTGTTTTGTGTTTCCTACTAAACCCATCCTAGGCGTCAATCTAGGCGAAGTTAAGCTCAAAAATCACAGTTCATGTGTTAAGGTTATAAATTCTAAAAGTCCTAAATCATCTTATCTGCTCTCCTTAAAATTTGAAAATCTACTGGGTAGAAAATGTCTATGGCCACCTTCTTTGGAGTTATGAGTGTTCTCCCTCCCAAGACGAAAAATATTTTTTAGATCAGATGAGACCGAAACGTATCACTCTTTTTTATTTTAAAAACTTCGATTCGACCTGCACAAAAGTTTGAAGAAAACATTGGGGTAGTTAGGTTCATTTTATTAACACATGTCGTTTCAAAAATTCTGCCCTGCGTAGGATCGGCATCGATGCCACATCAACATAATGTCATACTCACATCATAAATATGCTTCAGTTTTTATCTTTAAGATGCGAGGACTTTTAACTCTGCACTACGGTTGAGGTGATTCAAGTTTGCATTGGAAAGCTTGAAATATGTGTATCAATATCTACTAAGTTTTGCGGATTTTTAAAAAGGGATTTTGCATTGGCTCCAAAGTAGGCTCCATAGCGGATTTTAAAAAGGGATTTTGCATTGGCTCCAAAGTAGGCTCCAAAGTAGGCTCCAAAGTGAGCCCACATGACACTGTTGGATTGATGGTCCTGGTCTGCAACGAGGACGTTGCGCTATGTGAGTTGGGTGATTGTAACATCCAAATTTATAGTATATGGTGGTGCATGTGGAGATGCTTAAAAGAATTGATTTGGCTACATATGTCACCAAAGTCCACTTATCTTTTGGGTCACTTGTCGAGAGAGAACTCGACAGTTAAGCGTGTTTGAGCTGAAGTAATTTAAGGATGGGTGACCTACCGGGAAGTAAATTATGGTATCGTATGAGTGAAAACAAAACACTGAGAAAGATCACATTGTGATTTGTAGGGATAGTAAACAAATCTTACCAGCCTCACAAAATAACGCACTGGCCGTCGGATAAAAGTAGGGTCCACGGGCCGATAGACGGCATGGGGGCCCACGAGCGGTGCTGGTCGGAGCGTTACAACTTTAACCCGTCCCACACATATGATCGAATACTACAAATATTAACTAATTTATTTTATTTACTAGGTTTTGCATCTACGCCGCGTGGGTATTATTTTTAATACTATTTTGATAAAAATTATATGTGAGCAATTATATTTATTGAAATATTATTTTATGTATAATGGTGATTGTAATAATATATATTAAAAATATTACAGTTTTAATCTCAGTAAATATATATAGTTTGTGAGGTTTCAACTGTCTTGTTTTGAATATATATATGTTACGTTTGAAAAACGTATTATATGGTCGAACACTTATAAGTTAGTATATCAAAATTAACTAAAAGTGTAACAAAGTAATCAAATGCTATTTTAATAACCATAGTATTGATATGAAGATAAAATATTATACATCACTTCTTTAAATCAAGAAAATAAGTTTTTTTTAATCATTTTCAGTTTCATCTTCGTTATATATGTTTTCTATGCAAACAACAAAAAGTTATAAAATTATTCTCTTTCCTTAGTTAATTTAACCAATACAAATTTCTGATTTAATCTACTAAATTGAAAAAACTAATAAACACAACTCTTGCTTTCACATTCATGACAACTTTAATTTTGAAACTAAGAAAATAGATGAATATGAAATGAATTTTGAAACTAATTTAAAATCACAAAAGATCGATAATTTTTTGTTAGTTTTATCTTGAAGATGTAAAGACCGGACTTTTGTCTTGTAACATATTGGTTGTGGTAATTTTTAAATGATTTTTCAATGATTGTACCTTACTTCTTCCAATCAGAGTGAATAAGTTTTTTCATCATATTCATTTCCATTATCGTTATATTTTTTTCTATAAAAACAACAAAAAAGCAAAAAAAGTCAAAAATTATTTTCCTTCCTTAACTATTTTAATCAATACAACATTTTAATTTAATCTACAAATCGAAAACAATGTAATAAACACAACTCTTTCTCTCATATCTCATATCTATGAAAAAATCAATTTTGTAAACAAAACAATATATGAATATGATATGAATTTTGAAACAAAGTTATAATAACAAAAAAGCTACAAAGTAAATATACTTTTTGTAAATTTTACATTGGAGAGATAGAAACATTAATTTTGTCTGGTGACTTATTTTACATTGGAGAGATAGAAGCATGAATTTTGTCTGGTTACATATTGGATGTGGTAACTTTTCAATGGTTATTCGATGAGATCATAAACCTAAGCGATGAGGATTTAATTCTCATACTTAGGGGTCATTGCAAATAATATTGAAGTAACAAATATTATTTTATATCTGAGATGATTAGTTTACACATAGTCATTTTTCCTTCATTATAGTCGTCTTTCTCAATCCATGGGTGAATTCTTTCTCATGCCGTTCTTTTTTTTTATTATTCCATCAGAGCATAACTTTGATCAAAAAGACAATTAAGTAGGCAAAATCAATACACTTAAAAGCATATAGTATAAACTTTTATTAGTAATAGATTTATTTTGACATATAATTTTCTTTTTCTTTTTTTGTTTGTTAAGCTTTTTATGTTGATTTTTCATAGAGTTAGCATAAATATTAAGTTAATTTCCTTTTAAATAATGTTTTCTAATTTTGTCTGGTGACATATTGGTTGTGATAACTTTTCAATGGTTCTTCGATGAGATCATAAACCTAATAGATGAAGATTTAATTCTCATACTTAGGGGTCATTGTATATACTATTGAAGTAACAAACATTATTTTATATCTGAGAAGATTAGTTTACACATAGTCATTTTTCCTTTATTATATATAGTCGTCTTTCTCAATCCATGGGTGAATTCTTTCTTATGCCGTTTTTTTTTATTATTCCATCAGAGCATAGCTTTGATCAATAAGACAATTAAGTAGGCAAAATCAATACCCTTAGAGACATATAGCATCACCTTGTATTAGTAAGATTTATTTTGACATATAATTTTATTTTTCTTTTTTGTTTGTTAAGATTTTTATGTTGATAAATTTTGACATATAAATTTTTATTATAAAAATTAGTAACTTTACCTTTTAAGATTATGAATCGGTTATTAATCGATCATTGATCATTGTTTGATTTACCATTCCGAATTTTTAAGATTTTTTTATTAATCGGTTTTAATTTTTTCCAACTTTGACTTGACACGATTTTTCCTTTTTAATTTTGTTTTGCTATTTATACCTTTTTTAGTATTGTTATGTATAGTTTAATTTTCTTATTCTAATCTCTAATATAGGTTTTCCTTTTTTTAAAAACGTTTGCTTTTATTTATAATTTTTGTATAATTTCCTTAATCTAAACATAACAACTATTTTTCTTTTCCTTTTATCTTTGAGGATTAGAAATCGATTATAAATTTACTTTATTTTTTTCCTTTTAGGATTAGGAACGATTATAAATTTTACTTATATTTTTAATATTATATGTTAAAATATAATTGGAAATTTAATAAACATCTATCATAATATTTCTGCTTTATATAATAATGAAAAAAGGAAAAATTCTGTGTCAATAAACATAATTTCCTTAATTTATAATCAATTTCTTTTAAGATAAGGAATCGATTATAAATTTTATTTTTATTGTTAATATTATGTGTCAAAATATAATTGGTAATTTTTAAACACGTGTCAAAATATAATGGATTAACTCGACACGTGTCACGATCATGTGACTTACTAACTTTGAATCATTCTCCTTTATATATATACTAGATAAGTATCCGCATATATGCGGGTTTGTAATTTAATATTTTATAACCCGCTAAAAAATTTTAAAGACGAAAAAATAGAAAACAAAATTAGATCACTCGTGAAAAATATATAATTCATAAATTTAGAAACAAAGTTTACGAAGAAATAGATATACATTGAATGAAAAATTTGATGAAAAGATGCAGTAAATAGCTTTAGATACGTTTATTGGACTTTTAAATTTTTGGTGTGTAATTGACACACTACCAAATTGTAGTTTATATAGAGGTGATAAATTATAATTATTTTTATTTTATGATTAATTTCCTTAATATAAACGAAAAAACTAAATAATGTTTTTTCCATTTTTATATTAATTTTGCCTTTTATGATAATTTTTTTTTAATATTTATTTTTAATAACTTTACATTTTAAGATTATAAATCGGTTATTAAATTTTCAGATTTTTTGAATTTTTTATTAATCGATTTTAAGATTATAAATCGGTTATTAATTGATTTGAGTAACTTTATATTTAGTTTTATATTATAAAATTCTCTTATTCTAAACTAAAATATTATTATTATTATTTTTTTTAAATTGGTTTTGTTCATTTTTTTATGATTTTTATCTATTGTTGAATTTCCTTATTATAATCTGAAATATAGTTTTTCCTTTTTAAAAAATAAATAAAAATTTGGTTTTCATTTATAATTTTTGTTTAATTTCCTTAATATAAACATAATTACTATTTTTTCCTAATACCTTTTAAGATGATAGTTTTGTCTATTTTTTCATAATACCTTTTAGGATTCCTAAACTTTTACTTTTATTGTTTATATTATATGTTAAAATATAATTAAAATTTTATCAAACACATCAAAATATAATTGGAAATTTATTAAAAATATGTCAAAATATGATCGTTTGACTTAACACGTGTCGCGATCATTCGAATTACTAACTTTGAAACATTCTGTTTTATATAATAGATAAAATTTGACATGTTTAGATTTTTTATATGAAATCTAAACATATAAGAAATCATATAATAAATAAAATTTGACATGTTTAGATTTGTTTTTATGAAATCTAAACATATAAAAATCAGGTACTTTAAAAAAAATTATGAATAATTTCAAAAACTTATGAAATAAATCTTTGAGTAAAACTTTTGGTGAAACATATGTTGTAAATACCCTTGTATACGATTATTGGATTTTTAATTTTAATGTGTAAAAGTATATATTTATCTTTTGTAAATAATTAATAACACATATTTAATTTTAATAAAATATTATGTGGTTTATCTTTTAGCTAAACGGAATAATAAAATTTATTTTTTTAATTTATAAGATAGTTTTGATCGATTTGTTAAGATTTAAAAGTCACACATTTTAAAATTAAAAATGTGTAAATTATTATATAGAGTTTGGTCGTGGTTGTATATTAATAACTTTTCTTTTTAAGTTTCCTTTTGTCATAAAGAAAATGATTATAAACTTTTAAGTTTGGTCGTATATTAATAATTTTCCTTTTAAGTTTATAGTAATAAAATTTTAAGTTTGGTCGTATATTAATAATTTTCCTTTTAAGTTTATAGTATATTTATAATTTTCCATTTTTAAGTTTGGTCATGGTATAAACTTATAAGTTTCATTTTGTCATTTTTTTATTGTAAGTTTTCCTTACTTATTCTTGTTTTTTACGTGCCTTTTTTTAATTTAACATTTTTAATATTTACTTGTCCTTTTTTAAGTTTTGTCGTGGTATAAACTTATAAGTTTTATTTTGTCACTTTTCTTTATTGTAAGTTTTCCTTACTTATTCTTGTTTTTTTTTAATTGCCATTTTTTTAGTTTTTTTAGTTTTTTTTTTGTCAACAGCCTAAATATCTATACCGATTCAGTAAACCAAACCGGGGGTATCGAGTGTACATAAGTAAAATCTGCTGAGTGGACTCGAGCACCTCATGCTAGCTTGTCTGCCACTGTGTTGTAAGCGCGTGGGATGTGTGTGATAGAGAAAAGGGTGAACTCCTCCTTACTCCTCGCGAACTCCTCCAAATGTAATGTAAAGGCCGGCCACTCCTTTGGTGTAGACACCATCTTCACCAACTCTGAGCAGTCTGTTGCGAAATCTATCGCCGTCTTCTGATTTGCAATCATGCAATGCATCGCTCAGATGAGCTCTTCCAGTTCTACGAGTAGCGGGGAGAGACTTCTTCGCAGATTTCGTGACCCCATCATCGTTCCTTCAACTCTTTCCTGAAAACAGTGCCATCCTAAACCAGAATACTTGTCCGTCTCCTTCCACGATCCATCGATGAAGCATCTCAATCCATCGTGATCATCATTTTGAGCCATCTCCGTATTAAGGCCAATTTTTTGAGATATTCTGTCTGGTTCACTACTTTGTGCTGTTTCCCAAGTTATGGCCTCCGTCTCCGCTATCCGTAGTATCTCTTGTGGGTTCTTATCCACGTTTGAGAAAACCTTATCATTCCTTGCTTTCCAGATATTCCACACAATCCAGGGGAAAAGTGCATTCTTGTCCGCTTTTGGGAGTCTCCAAAAAAGATGATCAAAATCAGATTAAACCTCATCGGGAAAGTTCCCGGGGCCGATGGAATATGAGATAGTGCCCATGTTTGTAAGGCCGGTAGGCACTCGAAAAGAACATGATTAATCGTTTCCCCGTCCACTCCACACCGTGCACATTGAGTATCACAATTTATTTCTCTAGCACATAAATTCGCTGAGACCGAGAGGCAGCCCGAGATGGCCTACCAAATGAAATGTCTCAATTTCGGTGGGCAGGCTAATTTCCATGTATGTGCCTGTAATTTCGTCACTTCCGGACCGTAGAGGTCATTCCCGATGTTGTCTGGTTTTTGTTTCTCGATCTGATATCCCGACCTAACCGTATATTTTTCTGTCTTTGTATAAATGCCAACCAAGAGTATCTGCTCGATAAGAGCTACTGATAGGTAGCCAGCGAATGATTTTCGCATCGCACGTGTCGATAATTGCATTTATCAACTCCATGTTCTATGTTTGTGTTGCTGGGTCAACCAAGTGATTGACCCTTAGATTTGGGTAATAATTATACTCCTTACATGATGCTGACCTCGGGGAAGATGAAGGTATCCATGGATCGTTCCATACTGAGATAGACCCACATGAACCAACTCTTTTAATGAGCCATTTTGCAACCAGAGATCTAGCTGAAATAATGCTCCTCCATCCAAAAGACGGGGAGTAAGATCTTATAGGATCTAGTGGGTCTGTGTTCCGAAAGTAACGACCCTTAAAATCCCGAGCGAATAACGATTCCGGCTTATCCATTAGCCGCCATAGTTGTTTTGCCATAAGTGCTGTGTTAAATTCCTCTATTGATCTAAACCCAATTCCACCGTTTGATTTGCTTCGACACATCTTCCTCCAAGCTAGCCAGTGCATTCCTTTCTGTTGTCCGTCACAGCTCCACCAGAATCTCGCTGCCGCACTAGTTAGTTTTGCGGTAACGGCCTTGGGTAAGAAAAAACATGACATAACGTAAGTGGGCATAGCCGATGCCACCGATTTAATGAGAACCTCTTTACCTCCTTTGGTCAGTAATCTTGATGTCCAACCATTTATTCGATCATTGTGTCTCTCTATGACGAAATTAAAAATTTTACTTTTTGCTCCTCCGAGACTTTCCGGGAGACCTGATACAAAACTTTTTTGTGTCTCTAGAGTCAATTCTCTAAATGCAATTGTAGCATAAGAGGTTATCGAACCTTATCGGGATTTATCCTAAGCACTAAGAATGTAAGGTGCTTAAAGCAAGTTAAGCTAAACAAGTGTGGTTGTTGTTAAGTATCCGATTCTAATTAAGCAAGCAAAAGCACTAAACAAGATAGTAAATCAATAAACAAAAGCGGAACTAGAGATGAGGTTATTGATACAAGGTGATCCAAATCCAATTAGTGATGTTCATTCACTCAAGAATCTAATTCCTAGGCAAAAGATCTCTAAACTTGATTAGTTCTCTTTCAAGCAACTAATCACTATGCTAATTATAAAGACCATTAGCAAATCATCATTTGTGGGTTAACAACTAGAAAGCATTAAGAATCATAACAAGATCAACCAAAGATAAGCCCTAACCAACTAATGTCTTAGGTTAGGAGCATAAATCTCTTGCCTAGTTCATCAAGGCATTTCATCAAACACTTAGTGTTCATGAAATGCCCTATGATCTAGATCCACTCTTTCAAGCTGAATCTAGCATTAGTGACACTAGACAAGAAGGAATACAAGATTATCTAACCCTAAACACCACTAATCAAACCTTGGATCACCCTAATCTACCATATCTCAAGATCCTAAAGACTACTCACTAATCATCATGAGTTCAACAAATCCAAGAGAAGAAGAGTTAAAACTCATGATCAAGATGATTGGATGATTAGAAAGTAGAAGATAGATGGATTCAATCAAGAAAACAATACTCAAATTGCATTAAACAAAAGGATCAATCTCTTACAAATCACTCTTAGAGAGGGTTTTTTTTTTGCTTAAGAAAAGACTTAGCCCATCAAAATTAGGTTTCTGGGCATAAATAGTGAACAATGTCGAACCGGGTCGACCCGAGACAAACCGTGTACCGACCCGGTTTAGTTGGATAAAAAGGTTATGGTCAGCCAATACCGAGGTCACTGGTCGGTACAACACCTCGGTATTGAGCCTGGGTTTGTGCACCGACGAGGGGTACCGAGCAGTGACATCGGTATTGAGGGGAAATCCTTGATGTTCCTTCGATGGATACCGAGGTCACTCCTCGGTATCGTTGCTCGGTATTAAGGGATTTTTCCCCCGGGTTTCCTCCGAAGGCAGCACCGATCAGTTGCACCGAGCAGTGACCTCGGTACAATCCCCTGAAGCTTCGATACCGACGTCACTCCTCGGTGTTGCACGTCGGTATTGGGGCTGCTTTCCTCCGTCTTCTATACCTAGCAGTGACCTCGGTGCAATCCTTCTTCCTTCAATACCGATGAGGTGTACCGACCAGTGACGTCAATACAGTCTCTGTCTTCTCTCCTCGGGACTCGAATCTCCTCCGAAACACCTGAAATACGATCCAAAACATGCAAGGACTCTCTATGACTAAATGTGGACACATTAGACTCCTAAAAATGATTAAAATGCTAAAGATATAACATGAACTATGTGCAAATGACTCGAAACCTAAATGAAACGGATGCTAGAATGATACAAAATATGATGATATCAAGACCCAGATAAGAGCCCATCCCTCCCATATTTGGAATTCCTAGCAACTGTTTAATCTTATCCCGTACCGCATCTTGTATTGTATGTCCGAAATTTAAGGATGATTTTGAAAAGTTGATTTGTTACCCTGAGACCGACTCATACTGTTTAAGTATATGTAAGATGGTTTGACACTCCTGCACCGTAGCCTTGCAGAAAAACAAACTATTATCCGCAAAGAGTAAGTGTGAGACTGCGGGGCCTGCCCTTGCTACTTTTAACCCCGTAAGTGATTTATCCCTCTCTGCTTTCCGTATATTGGCTATCAAAACCTCCGTACAAAGTATGAATAAATATGGTGATAATGGGTCGCCTTGCCGCAACCCTCTGTGAGGATTTATGTGGCCTTTAGGTTGACCGTTAATAAGTACCTTGTATTGTACCGATTGGATGCACCACATCATCCATGAAATCTATTTTTCCGCAAAACCACATTTCCTCAACAGCTGTTCGATGAATGGCCACTCTACCCGGTCATATGCTTTGCTCATATCCGTCTTAATCGCCATAAATATACTTTTGCAAGATTTGTTGGTACGTAAACCGTGAAACATCTCTTGTGCTATCAGGATGTTATCAGAGATCAGTCTCCCTGGTACAAAGGCTGATTGAGTCTCTGAGACCAGGTCCGGTAACAATCTCTTTAACCTCTGACATAAAACCTTTGAAATAATCTTATAGCCCACATTGCACAGACTTATAGGTCTTAATTCTGTCATACGAGTGGGGCGTCCTGTCTTCGGGATTAGACAAATATTTTTCATATTCAGTCGTTGATCAAAAGACCCCCTTCCCAGGAAACCGTTAACCAAGCCTACTACATCTGTCTTTACAATATGCCAAGATCGCTGGAAAAATAATGCCGTCATCCCGTACGGGCTCGGCGCCTTTTCCGGGTGCATCATAAAAAGAGCCCTTCGAACTTCCTCTTCCGTTGCCATTGCCGTGAGGATGTCATTATCCTGATCCGAAACTAGAAACAGAATATCACTTAGCGCAGTCTCAAATTCCGTCGGAGAAGTTGAGGTGAATAATTCCTTGAAGTAATTAACCGCCACCTTTTCCACCTCTTTATCCGAGGTAACCCAAGATCCTGACACGTTATGTAGGCCTGTAATCCGATTTCTTGCCCGTCTTTGCTTAACTTGTGCGTGATAGAATTTTGTATTTTTGTTTCCCGTTGTTGCCCATAAAATACGACTTTTCTGTTGCCAGAATATTTCCTCATCTATATAAGCCTCTTTTAGTTTCTGTGTAATATCCAGTAGTTCCTCCTGGGTGCTATTATCGTCATTCTGGATCTCCTCTAACGCTTGTTGTAAATCCTTAATTTTCTCCTTGCCTTATGGTAAATTATTTTTCCGCCATTTTGATATTTCTCGTCGACAATTTGATATTTTTTCTATAAAGGATGACTCATTTCTGCCTGGATTAATTCCCCAGCCCTTTGAAATTGTATCCATAAGGCCGTCCCATCCAATCCACCGTTTATCAAACCGAAACTGGCCCCGTTTTCGCGGGATTTTATCCTCGATGGTAGCGACAATTGGTCTATGATCCGACCCAATCATTGCTAAGTATTCGACATATGAATGAGAAAACATTTCGTGCCAATCTTCATTTGCCAAGGCCCTATCCAGACGACACTGAACTATTTTAGAATTCCGTCTTCCCCTCTAGGACATAGTATTTACAAAACACTGAAATTCTAGAAAACCGCAGTGTTGAATCATGAGATTGAAGGACATAAATGAAGAAGCCGGTCTTATGTTGCCTCCTTGTTTTTCGTTATTTCCCGTGATTTCATTTAAATCCCCAATTATAAACCATTGTTCCAATCGAGTTATGCTTGTTCATGTTAATCGCTCCCAAACTTGATAAGAAGACCTTTTTTCCTTGAATAGTCGCATCAATATCAATTATTCGATTACTTGAAAATAAAACACTAACATCCAAAGAATCATCATAAAATAAAGCGAGTCCGCCACTCGCACCAAGCGGTTCGACCGTGTACAATTTATTATAACCGAAATGAAATTGAAACTTTTGCAAAAAAGAAAACTCTTGTTTGGTTTCTGAAAGAAATAAAAACTCTGGTTTATGTTTCTTCCAAACCTCCCTTAGATAATCTATCGTGTACTTATTCCCGAGTCCCTGACAATTCCAACTCATAATCCTCATAATTAACTAAATCATTTTCCCAGAACCTGTCTTCGGGTTTGATGAAGCCCTCGGACCTACCACCTTAGTCTCCTCTCCAATACGAACCGGAACCTTTGCCATCATCTTCTTGCGCGGAAAAATCATTGCTTGAACGATCCTCTTCTTAGATCCACCGCCATAAATCAATGAACCTGTTTTATTGAGTTTCTTTCTTTCACCCTGGTTTGAATCTCCTTTTACTTCTTGTGTTTCAGCCTGCGCCATCAACTCTTGCATCACCTCATCAGCCTTACTCTCGCCCACATTTCCTTCTGAAACCGGTGCTATCTCCGTGCTGTGTGAGTAACTCACGTTTCCCTTCTCCGTTAACTCCTCTGGACAATCTTCAGATTCACCAATATCCCCTTCGACGTTCACCTGATTCATGTTATTACCTTCAGACCCATCAGAAAATTCTATCACTATATTTCATTTATTTCCGACTTCACCTAGTTCCTCCATAACCTCATCTATTACCATTTCTTCACCATCCTTAGCATCAATCTCAGCATCTAAGCCCTTAATCATTTCTGGAAAAAGGTCCTCATTACCGAATAATAGTTCCTTACGCACCTTGCTAGATGATGGTTGAGCCTCTTTCCTAACCTTATTGATCCCCTCAGCATCCTCCCTAGATCGGTTTCTTCCTGGACCAATGTCAGTACTCGGCAGTTTCCTGTCTGTGGCCGAGACCAACTCATCCGATCCTCTGAGTTTTTCATCCGCTCCCTTGTTAGAAACCGCATATCTTTGTTTGATCTCGTGAGGAGGAACGTACCCTGAAAACCTGTTATACCGTGATGTTCCTTCTCCACCTCTCCAATCTTGTCTACCCTTGTATGTCCGGTCCTTTCCTGCCCAAAACTATTGTGTACCTTCCTTGGCAGCCTGGTTGATTTCTTTTCCTTTGTACAACCCCTTGAACTCCTGAATGCCTTGACCATTCTGAGTCATTTCAGTATAACGTTTCCCACCCGAAGCCACTGCCGCTTTAAAACTCGTCGCACTTGGACCATGTCCCGGATCTTTGTAATCCGGAATATCCCGCTCTGTTTTCCCCTCTGATCCGACTCTAGACAGACATTTGAAGTGGTCATGGCATAAACTGTGACAATATTGACAGTAGCCAAAGAGCCTCTCATACCTCAAAGTTGCCGTTATCTTTTCACCGCTATCAAACTCCACAATTGTTGAGAAGACAAGCGGTTGAAACCCGTTCACCAACACATGCACTCTTCCTTCCTCCAAATCCACCGCCTTAACCGTTCCTAGAGCCTCTCCGATGCCATTTTTTTAGTTTAACATTTTTAATATTTACTTTTTATTTTTTAAGTTTGGTCGTGGTATAAACTTATAAGTTTTCTTTTGTCACTTTTCTTTATTGTAAGTTTTCCTTATTTATTCTTTTTTTGTTTTTAAATTGCTTTTTTTAGTTTAACATTTTTTAATATTTACTTTAATTCATTTTTACTTTTTTAATTAAATTGACACATGTCAATATCTAAATTAACAAACGTGACAAATATCACGATCTCGTGATTGATAATTATCCTACGTGTCACACTCACGTCGTGGGATCCAACTTTATATAATAAGATTTTAAACTTATTATTGATTTGGTCGTGTATTATTCTTTTGGTGTGATTATTATTCTTTTGGTCGTGGTTGTTTTTTTTAAAGTGGTTATTTTATAAGTTTCCTTTTCTTAAGGTGTAGATCTTATTATTTGTTTCGGTCGTGTTTATTTTATAAGTTTTCTTTTTTTTAAGGTATAAATCTTATTATTTGTTTTGGTCGTGATTATTATTGTTTTGGTCATTGTTGTTTTTTTTAAAGTGGTTATTTTATAAGTTTCCTTTTTTAAGGTGTAGATTTTTTTTTTTCCTTTTTTTAAGATTGTCTTTTTTAAGTTAAACATTTTAATATTTACTTTAATTCTAAGTTTTCTTTTTTATTATAAGTTTTCTTTATTTATTTTTGTTTTTCTTTTTTAAGATTGCCTTTTTTTAAGTTAAACATTTTTTAATATTTACTTTATTTCATTTTTTACTTATTATATAATAAGTAAAAAATAAGTAATATTATCTTTTTTTAACAGTCAGATAAAAAGAGTTTCTTTATTGTGATTTGCTTAAAAGTTTCTTTAACAGTCAGTTAAAACTTTACTTAAAAGTTTCCAAAGGTTTAACTTTTTTTAAGTTAAACCTTTTTAACAACGTTCAATTGTGATTTCTTTATTGTTTTGGTCATGATTGTTTACCTAATCTATTTATTACTTTATTGTTAATATTATGTGTCAAAACTTTAAGATAAATTTCTTTAATCTAAAAACAACTTTTATTTTTCTTTATTTGTTACATTTACTTTTATGATTAAGTCTAGATTACATTCTTTCTTTTATTGTTAATATTATTTATCAATATCTAATTGGTAATTTTTTGTACACGTGTCAAAATCTAATAGATTAACTCGACACATGTTGCGATCTTGCGAATTACTAACTTTGAATCATTCTCCTTTCTAATGGATTAACTCGACGCATGTCGCTATCTTGCGAGTTAGTAACTTTGAATCATTCTCTTTTATATATATAGATAGATAGATAGATATTATGTGTCAAAATCTGATTGATAATTTTTTACACATGTCAAAATCTAATGGATTAACTCGACACATGTCACGATCTTGCAAGTTACTAACTTTGAATAATTCTCCTTTATATATATAGATATTAATAATTTTCATTTTTAAGTTTTATTTTGTCATAATGGAAAGGATTATAAACTTTTTAATTTGGTCGTATATTAATAATTTTCCTTTTAAGTTTAGAGTATATTTATAATTTTTCCTTTTTAATTTTGGTTGTGGTTGTAGATTATAACATTTTAAGTTTTCTTTTGTCACTTTCCTTTATTATAAGTTTTTCTTATTTATTTTTGTTTTTTCTTTTTTTAAATAAGTTTTCTTTACTTATTCTTTTTTTCTCTTTTTGTAATATTGCTTTTTTAGTTTAACCTTTTTTAATATTTACTTTAATTCATTTTTACTTTTTTTAATTAAATTGATACATGTCAAGATCTAAATTAATAACTGTGACACATGTCACGATCTGTCATAATGGAAAAGATTATAAACTTTTAAGTTTGGTCGTATATTAATAATTTTCCTTTTAAGTTTAGAGTATATTTATAATTTTCCCTTTTTAATTTTGGTTGTGGTTGTAGATTATAACCTTTTAAGTTTTCTTTTGTCACTTTCTTTTATTATAAGTTTTTCATATTTATTCTTGTTTTTTCTTTTTTTAAATAATTTTTCTTTACTTATTCTTTTTTTCTCTTTTTGTAATATTGCTTTTTTAGTTTAACCCTTTTTAATATTTATTTTAATTCATTTTTATTTTTATTTTTAAATTAAATTGACACATTTCAAGATCTAAATTAATAACTGTGACACATGTCACGATCTCATGATTAATAATTATCCTACGTGTCACGCTCACGTTGAGGGATCCAACTTTATATAATAAGATAATAGATGTAATTATTGATTGTTGATTTTATTTTTGAGAAACTAAAACTGAATTTAATTTTAATGGACAAATTAAAAAAACCGGTGAAATATATTTAAATTTTAATATCTTTCGAATTGATATTGTGTGTAAATTATGCATAAATTGAATGATACTTTTTAATTTATATTTTTAAATTTATTGTTTTGAATTTATTTGGTCATAAAGATAATATAGATTTTTTAATTGAATTTCTTTATTTGTTTGGCAACCGGTTTAATCAATATAAGTTCTTTTTTAAATTATTCTTATTAAAATTATTAAATTGTGTTAAATTATTATGGCATTATTTGTAAATAATACGTAAACAATAGTACATTATATGATTGATATCATATATTTGTAGTTTTATTATATAACTGGAAAACCTCGCCAAAAGCTGATAATCATCTAGCTAAGAACAAAAAACAAGAAGGAGAGAGATAGAGGCGCGTTCGTCTCACGCTCCTCATTATTGGCCGTCTGTCCCTCTTTTCTTTCTATTTCCCAATGCTCTCGGGTCACATCGCCTGTCTGATTTTTTCTCTGTTGTTTCCTTTCTAAATCTAATGATGTAACTCTGAACATTAACCTCAAAACTATATTGTCTTCCAAAATCTTCGTCTCTCGCATTTGTCAGATTAAAGGTACGACAGTTTAAACTCCCATGTCCGAAACCATTCTTGTTTTCATGGACTAATCCGATTTTCTCGTTTTCATGAATTTCTTAGACATATAATCCCAAGAACAAGAAGTCGTTCTCAAGAATAAATACGAATTGAGGTTTGACCAAAATTCAGACAAAACCTGTTTCTCAAGATTCGTTAACAATGTTGAGCGATGATGATAAAGATTCAGACGACCTTAATTTATTCCTCAACGCCATTGGTGAAATACCTGACAGTGAAGCTCCGGTGAGGAACACGACGTCTTTCAATGATATCGACTTCTTGGGCTTCGACGATGGAGGAGGAGGAGGAGATTCGCATAACCCGTTTCAAGATTTCGATTCGGATCAACCCGAGAGCCCAGTTTTTGAATCTCCTAGGGTTTATGTCGCACCAAGGGTGATGATAAGCCATCAAGACTCGTTCTCAGAAGATTCAAGAATCGATGGGATCGAAGATGCGAGGATATTGCCGATTTCGCCTCGTCTAAGAGTTCCTGCTTCTCCTAGAGCTTTTGTGTATCAGAGATCTGTGGAATCGCCTCGTTTCGGGTCTCCAGTTGGATTGGTTGATACAGCTTCACCTTTCGAGTCTGTGAAGGAAGCAGTTTCGAAGTTTGGAGGGATCACAGATTGGAAAGCACATAAGATTCAGACAATAGAGGTTTTAATGCTTTGTTAACACATGATGTTTCTTTTCGTGTTTTTGAAGTTCTTAAAGATTTGTGACTTTTGTATGTTTAGAGAAGGAAGATGACTACAAGAAAACAGGCAATTTGCAACGATTTTTTGCGACGATTTTATTTCGTTGCAAATTGCCATCGTTTTTGCGACGAATTTACGACGATTATAAAAGACGTCGTAAAATCGTCGCAAACTTGGGACGAAAATATTCGTTATAAAATCGTCGCGAATTAGCGACGATTAGACATCGATTACCGACGACATTACGACGATAATCAAAATCGTCGTAAAATCGTTGTAACTTAGCGACGATTTAACGAGGTTTGTATAAAACGTTGCAATATCGTCGTAAAATTATCCACGAATTAGCAATGATTATTATAAGTTGAACTGTACATCGATTTCCCAACGATAAATAAGTTAGGTGAGCACGTTTTAAGCCCACGGTGTTCGGCTAGGTAAACAAGTTTAATATCGTTGTAAAGTCGATGTAAACATTTTTAGATTCGTTGTAAAATCGATGTGAAATCGATGTAAAATCGTAGGTAATTCGATGGTAATGAAAATAAAAATCTATATATTGTGGCCAACTTCATAATCAAAATTTCATATTCAAAAACAATATTTACTTCTTTCTGACCAACAAAAAATGTCAATATACGAAATTAGAAGATGGATGTATAATCGTCTTGATTCAGAGGGATCGCTAACAAAAGAGTTCAGATATGGGGTGGAGGGATTCATGCATCAGGCAGGAAGTATACATAATACGATTATCAGTGGTAAGATGTACTGTCCTTGTGCCATATGCTTGAATAGGAAATTTATCATTATCTCGAAGGTGTGGTCGCATATATTAAATAGAGGGTTTATGCCGCATTACTATATATGGTATTATCATGGAGAGGGTCATGGGGGAAATGCAGCTAGTAGTAGTAGCAATTATCAAGCATCGAATTTTGATGAGTCAAATAATTTTAATCAATTTGATGATCATGCGGAGCAGCATGGTGAAGATAATGATAGGATTCATGACATGGTTACGGATGCATTTCATGAAACCGTAAGTACATGTGCACATGATCATCATGATGAGGAACCCAATCTAGATGCAAATTTTTTTTATGATATGCTAGATGCTGCAAATCAGCCACTCTACGATGGATGTAGAGAAGGACATTCTAAATTGTCGTTGGCGGCTAGGATGATGACTATTAAAACTGATCATAACTTAGTTGAGGTTTGCATGGATGATTGGGCTGATTTGATTAAAGAGTATTTGCCAGAGGACAATTTAGCTGCTGAAACTTACTATGAGATACAGAAGCTGGTTTATAGTCTTGGGTTGCCTTCTGAGATGATAGATGTCTGTGTTGACAATTGCATGCTTTTTTGGAAAGATGATGATAAGTTGCTGGAATGTCGATTTTGCCATAAGCCAAGATATAAGCCGCAAGGTACTGGTCGGAGTAAGGTACCGTTCCAGCGGATGTGGTACCTTCCTATAACTGATAGATTAAAAAGAATGTATCAGTCTGAGAGGACAGCTGCATCGATGAGATGGCATGCAGATCATTTGCAAACATATGGGGAGGTTACTCATCCTTCTGATGCAAAAGCGTGGAAACACTTTAAGACGGTACATCCAGACTTTGCTAGAGAGAAACGTAATGTGTATCTTGGTCTTTGCACAGATGGATTTAGTCCATTTGGTATGTCTGGTAGGCAATATTCTTTATGGCCAGTAATCCTAACGCCTTACAACCTTCCCCCAGATATGTGCATGCAAAGGGAATTTTTATTCTTGAGTATTTTAGTACCAGGTCCGAAGCATCCGAAGCGTTCCCTTGATGTGTTTTTGCAGCCTCTGATACAGGAATTGGAGCAGTTGTGGTATATCGGGGTTCGGACATATGATTTTGCAAGGAAAATTTTTTTTACAATGCGTGCGGTGCTTATGTGGACAATAAGCGACTTCCCTGCGTACAGGATGTTATCAGGTTGGACTACGCATGGGCGATTGTCTTGTCCATATTGTCTCAATCGGACATATGCGTTTCAATTGAAACATGGTCGGAAAACAAGTTGGTTTGATTGTCACCGCCGATTTCTACCGATTCATCATGCATATCGAAGAAATAAGCGGTTATTTAGAAAGAACAAAACTGTTTGTGTTCCTCCTCCTGTTTATATTTCCGGGGAAGATCTAGAAGCAGAAATTGATCATTATGGTGCATTGGAAACAGTCAATCGTGGTGGAAATTGGCACACTCCAGCTAATATGCCGGATGGATATGGGGAGCATCACCATTGGCATAAGAAAAGCATATTCTGGAAGCTTCCGTATTGGAAGGATCATTTTCTTAGACACAATTTGGATGTCATGCACATTGAGAAAAACTTTTTTGATAACATCATGCATACATTGTTAAACGTGCGTGGAAGGACTAAAGACAGCGGTAAGTCAAGGTTAGACTTGTCTGATATTTGTTGTCGGAATGAGTTACATATTACAAGCAATGGGAAAGCACCTGTCCCCATATTTCGAGTGGGTGCGGAAGAAAAGTCAGCTTTGTTCAAATGGGCGACATCTGATGTGAAGTTCCCGGACGGGTACGTATCTAATTTAGCTAAATGTGTTGAGAATGGCCAAAAGTTTTCCGGGATGAAGAGTCATGACTGTCACGTCTTTATGCAACGACTACTTCCTTTTGCATTTGCTGAACTTCTACCAGGAAATGTACACGAAGCAATTGCAGGCATTGGGGGGTTTTTTCGGGATCTTTGTACCCGTACTTTGTCAGAAGATGGTATTGCACAACTTGATGCTAGTATTCCTATTTTGTTGTGCAACATGGAGAAAATAGTTCCCCCAGCCTTTTTTGATGTTATGGAATATCTACCTATTCATCTATCTCACGAAGCAGAACTTGGGGGACCTGTGCAGTATCGATGGATGTACCCATTCGAGCGATTCATGGGACATTTGAAGCGGAAGGCTAAAAATCTAGCCAAAGTTGAAGGCTCAATAGTAGCAGGAAGTTTAACAGAAGAAACTTCTCACTTCACGGGGTACTATTTTGGCTCGAAGGTTCGCACACGGAAAAGGGCAGCACGGCGATATGATGATGGAGGTGTAGGCCGAACATATGCTAATGAAGGTGTCCCAGATATCTTTTCTTCAATCGGTCGATTATGTGGAAGAGTGAAGTCAGTTTGGTTTGCCAATGTAAAAGACCATCATAGTGCACAAACGTATATCCTCTTAAATTGCGAAGAAGTTAGTCAATTTGAGACGTAAGTATAAAAACATACGTCTTATATATATGGCTAAATTATATATATGCTAGCTTTATACCAATTACAAATACTTTTGTATGCAGTGAATTTGTTAGACAAGTCCGAGAAGTCATTGAAGGAATCTCAGACGATGAAATCAACAAGCGTAAAGATCAACATTTTGCCCCGTGGTTGAAGACGCAAGTACGTAAAATTTTAAGTGATCTGATTAATTACTAACTTGGACAATTAACCTAATACATATTTTGATTACTTTTTTAATTAAATTAATTATTGAAATATAGGTCGAGTATGGGGATACCGCATATCCACTCTGGTTCCATGAGTTAATAAAAGGCCCCATATCGAAGATAACGAGTGCACCCATGTATTGCACATGCGGATATATATTTCATACATTCAAATACGGCAATCAAAGAGCTACTGCCAACTACGGGGTATGTGTGCGGGGCGAAATAGATTTTTATGGAGTGTTGCAAGACATAATTGAAGTTGAGTACCCTGGTTGCTTAGGTTTGAAATGCGTTCTGTTCAAATGCGACTGGTTCGATCCAACAGTTGATCGAGGCGTCCGTAAAAAAAAATTTGGGGCAGTAGATGTCAACCAATCACGACGTTACAATAAGTATGAGCCATTTATCCTAGCATCACAAGCAGAACAAGTCAGCTTTGTTCCATATCCGCGAGTTCGCACCACCCGTATCTCATGGTTATCAGTTATAAAAGTTTCTCCGAGGGGTCGAATTGTGGGGGTTGATGAGGAACTACCAATGCAGCAAGATCATTGCTCTGATATGCCAGAACTAAATGAGAGCAATGAAGACATCCTTTTGATAGATCCTCAAAACAGGCAAGTTGAATATCTCCCAGACGATACAGAGGAAGAAGATGAGGAAGATGAGTTCGAAGAAAGTGATGAACCAGATGATCAAGAAACGGATGTGTACTACTCTTCGTCCGAAAATGAATCAGAGTGACCGCGCTAGCTATTAATTATTGTGAATGTAATGTATTAATATAATAGTGTGATCGAGTTGTTATTGTGAAATTTAAGTGATATTGTTTCTATGAAATCCCTTAAACCCCAAACTAAATTTCATCTCCGATCTCCACTCATTTTCCGCCGTAGGTGCGGCGATTAATAACTTACGAGCCATATGTGTCTATGTGTCATGTAATTTATTAATTGCCCCAACAACGGTGGGAAATGAGTGGTGATCGGAAATGGGATTTAGTTTGGGGTTTAAGGGATTTCAAAGAAATCGTCGCTAACTCGTCGCTAATTTTGATAGTCACAAAATCGATGCACATTGGCGACGATTTGGCAACGACTTGAACTAATCGTGGCTAACTCGTCGCAAACATTGAAGGTTGCAAATTCGATGCTAATTTGCGACGATTTAGCGACGATTTGTCATAAACCCTAAACCCTAAACCCTTTGCCCTAAACCCTAAACCCTAACGTATTACCATCGCATTGTATTATGCATCTTTCAATGAAATTGATCGTGACTTTAGAGAATTGTCCGAAAATAAAAACTCGGTCAATCACAGTAATATCCACAAACTGAATCATTGTATTACTAATCTCTAACGTATACGCAAACTATATGTTTTACTTATTTTTCAATATCGATGAACTTATTGATAATTTCATGAATTTGGATTTACGGTAAACATGTCAAGTTGTTTCTGGAACGTTGTAATCGACGTTACAGTTTTGTACCTATACCCTATACCCTAAAACCGATTTTACAAATATCCTCACTAAATCGATGCACATTGGCGACGATTTGGCAACGACTTGAACTAATCGTGGCTAACTCGTCGCAAACATTGAAGGTTGCAAATTCGATGCTAATTTGCGACGATTTAGCGACGATTTGTCATAAACCCTAAACCCTAAACCCTTTGCCCTAAACCCTAAACCCTAACGTATTACCATCGCATTGTATTATGCATCTTTCAATGAAATTGATCGTGACTTTAGAGAATTGTCCGAAAATAAAAACTCGGTCAATCACAGTAATATCCACAAACTGAATCATTGTATTACTAATCTCTAACGTATACGCAAACTATATGTTTTACTTATTTTTCAATATCGATGAACTTATTGATAATTTCATGAATTTGGATTTACGGTAAACATGTCAAGTTGTTTCTGGAACGTTGTAATCGACGTTACAGTTTTGTACCTATACCCTATACCCTAAAACCGATTTTACAAATATCCTCACTAATTCGATGCAAATTGGCGACGATTTAGCAACGAATTGAATAAACGTGGCTAAATCGTCGCAAACATTGAAGGTTGCAAATTCGATGCCAATTTGCGACGATTTAGCGACGATTTGTCATAAACCCTAAACCCTAAACCCTTTGCCCTAAACCCTAAACCCTAACGTATTACCATCGCATTGTATTATGCATCTTTCAATGAAATTGATCGTGACTTTAGAGAGTTGTCCGAAAATGAAAACTCGGTCAATCACAGTAATATCCACAAACTGAATCATTGTATTACTAATCTCTAACGTATACGCAAACTATATGTTTTACTTATTTTTCAACATCGATGAACTTATTGATAATTTCATGAATTTTGATTTACGGTAAACATGTCAAGTTGTTTCTGGAACGTTGTAATCGACGTTACAGTTTTGTACCTATACCCTATACCCTAAAACCGATTTTACAAATATCCTCACTAATTCGATGCAAATTGGCGACGATTTAGCAACGAATTGAATAAACGTGGCTAAATCGTCGCAAACATTGAAGGTTGCAAATTCGATTCAAGTTGCGATGATTTCGCGACGATTTGTCATAAAATATACCGCGTGTCGGTCAATTAAACTCCCGCGTGTTTGAATGTCACAAAATCGTTGCAAAGTTAGCGACGAATTAGCTACGGTTCAATTGCTTCGATTTAGCCACGAATCGTCGCTAAATCGTCGCTGATTAGCGACGATTTAGCGACGACAAGTAATCTTATATATACACGCGAGTTCCTTGCCATTTCATTTATAAACAAATCTAAAAAAAACTTTGATCATAACTTCCTTGCGAATTCTTTGCGAAAAAAGGTAAATTTTTTTTTAATGTTTTTAATTAATTAGTATAGATAAAAATGAAACAATTTAGGTCGGTAGAAACGGAATCAAATTAGGAAAAATAGCAGACTGCCCGGATGTTTATAGATAGTAATTTTTTTTCATTTTTATGCAGATGGGCCAGCGTCGTCCACATTACGCTCAGTTTTTGAGAGATATTGGTGATGCTTCGGGTACCGGGTTGCCTCCGTCTTCTGAGGCTACAGAGACGGATTTCGTCCCGGTGACGCAACCTCCGCCGCCTCCACAACCACCGCAGATTCCGCAATCTGGAGGCCATGCCCCGGCCCCGTATGCACACATGACTGTTCATGATTTGCTTGCACAGCCGGGGCGTCATAGGCTTAAAAGATTAGATCCGGATCATACTGACTGGTCGGAATGGTAATATATATAAATATATATTTGTTACATTTATTATTACATATTTATATTTATTTCTAACAATTCAAAATTTTACAATTTTTTGTTTCAGGTTTGGAGTTGAATCCAAAGTTGGACGCACCGTTTCCGGCATCATCAAGTCTTTTTCTATCGAGCCGCATACCAATTTTCCCAGCTTCCTCTACACGTCAAGGAGACATGGTTCAAGATGTTTGCGGTACGTATAAATTTTTTTTTTTTTCTCCCTTAATTATTTTAATTATATTTAAATATATATTTGATTTAATTTTATAAAATATGTAAATATTTTTGTTTCTCGTGCAGCAAAAATATCATTGGGATCTTTCGATTCATGTGGAGGTTAAAACTTTATTTCTCGAGAGGGTAAAGTTTCGTATCCAAGGCGTGGTTGGTGAGTGGAAGAAAGCATGGAAGAAGGATGGCGATGAAGCAAAGCCCCTGCACATGGATAAAGCCGTTTGGGATGGCTTGGTGCGGTATTGGATGGATCCGAAATCCATCGTAACTGCTGAGAAGTGTTCGGCTTCCCGCAACACCGTTGATTCGGACGGGAGACTCAAGGCTCTACCTCATACAGCTGGGCAAACACCTTTTGCGGGTGTTCGTCTACAGATGGTAATTAAATTTATTTAAATTAATTAATTTATTTAATTTACTTCGCCAATAACATAGTTTTTTTCTTTAGGCCGCCGAAGACGGAGGTGTACTCCCTCCGATGACCAGGGTTTTTGAGAGGACGCACCGGAAGAAGGATGGGTCCTTTATTTCCGAGACTGCCGAGCACATCTTCAATGAGGTGACTTCCAAAGTCACCGAACGAGAGACACAGCTCTCTCAACAGCTATCTCCCGGTGGTTCGTCGGTCATGTCTGGAGGGTTGACCACACCCGATATTGACCGGATCTTCGAGCAGGTATATAAATAGAATAGTTAGTCCTTATTAATTTTTAGTTTTTGATTTTTTAAAAATTTCTAAATGAAAAATTTCAATATAGGTTGCCCCTAAGAGAAAGGGGAAGGTTGTCGGGATGGGATCTATTCGAGATGTCTCGGCTGCTTCTTCATATGCTCCGCGACGCCGATTGCCAGAAGATGATCCAGTCGTGTTACGTGCCACGATTACGAAACTTCAGGAGCGGGTTGAGACCGAGGCTACTCGGTCTCAGGCATATCAGGCGAAGATTGCGAGTCTTCAGCAGCGGGTTGAACTGGATGCTACGCAGAATGACGAACTCTTCGACATCTTGGCAACAGGGAACCCGACAATGCAGGCTATGCTACGGGAAAAACGAAGACTCCGAGCAGAGGCAAATGCAGCGGCAGCGGCAGAGGCAGCGGCATGCACATCCGGTTCGTCGAGACGTCCCGAAGACGATGTGAATCTCGATGATTACGATATAGTTATTTAGATTTAGGATTTCGAATTCTAATTTTGGTTTTTTTTTTTGTAACAGATTATAATATTTTTTTTAAAATAAAATATTATTATATATTATTTTTAAAATTTTTATTTTATAATTTCGTAATTAATAAAATTTTAAAAATAATAATAAAATCATATATAGAATCGTCGGTGATTCGATTGTAATTCGTTGCTAAGTAATTGTGATAAAATCGTGGCTAATTTACAACGATTATACGACGATTTATTAGCAACGATGTTGCGACGATTATTTAGCAACGATTTTAGGACGATTTATTAGCAACGATGTTGCGACGATTATTTAGAAACGATTTTGCGACGATTTATTAGCAACGATCTTGCGACGATTATTTAGCAACGATTTTATGACGATTGATTAGCAACGAATTAACGACGACAATTTTTTGCCATCGAATTACCAATGAAATATTTCCCTTCGAATTTCCATCGTTTTTACGACGTATTTATATTCGTCGTAATTTCGATGTAATATTTACGACGATTTTACGACGGAAATTTGCCAACGATTTAGCGACGATTTTTTTTCCCTCGTACTTTCCCGACGAATTTACGACGATTTTTGGTTTGCGACGATCAGTTAACGACGATCTCGTTTTCGTCGCAAATTCGATGCAAAGCCTCTTTTGCAACGATTTTACAACGATATAGTTCCACTACAAGAAAACATCACGATTTCCCACCACATTTCCGACCAATTTAAAATGGTCGGAAATTTCCGACCACATACCGACGACATTCCGATGAAACAGAACCCGTCGGAAATTGGTCAGGAATTCCCGACCATTTTAACGTGGTCGGAATTTTGGTCGGGATTTCTGACCAATTTCCGACGGATTAGAGACCGAATAAAATCGTCGGAAATTGGTCGGTATTACAGACCGATTTTCGACTGTTTTCCGACGAGATATACACGTTAATATACCTGTTGCATTAGCCGTTTATAGTCGTTGGCGAGTATTAGGATGGTCGGATATTGGTCGGAAATTAAATTATATTTCCGACCAATTTCCGACCAGTACGGACCGATTTTCGACGAGTATTAGGAGGGTCGGAAATTGGTCGGAACTATAATCCAATTTCCGACCAATTTCCGACCCGTACGGAATCCGACCAACTCCCAACGAAAATATAAACGTTAATCTACCCGTTGCAGTAGCCGTTATATAGCCGTTTGAATATTTAGATTGGTCGGAAATTGGTCGGAAATCCGCGGAAATTTTAATTATAAATACAACACCACCCTCATTCACAATTTATACCAAAAAAAAACATAGAAAATGTCTTCTTCAAATCCAAACACTAGAGATTATTTTCGATCGTGGATGGATAGACCACGACAAGATTCAGCGACGAATCTATTGACGGAGGAGTATGCACAAGGTGTTGAGGAATTCATGACATTTGCGACAAACAGTAGCATGACGTCGGAATACGGTAAATTGTATTGTCCTTGTCCTAAATGTCGGAATCATAGATTAGTCTCTGTTGGGGAAGTATGGAAGCATCTTTATAGGAATGGGTTAATGCCGAGTTATAAGATTTGGTATACGCATGGAGAAACTGATGCAATGGTGCAACATCATTGTAGTGGTTTTAATTATTCGGGTAGAATAGAGGAACCAACACCGGAAGTAGATGCAAACGTTCAGATGGTGAATGATGCGTATCGCGAAAACGTAGCATCGTATGTTCCGGATGGTATTAGAATAGAGGAACCTAATTTAGAAGCTCGGAAGTTTTTTGATATGCTAGATGCAGCTAAGCATCCACTATACGAAGGATGTAGAGAGGGAATATCGCCTTTATCAAATGCAAGCATGTTGATGACAATAAAGACCGATTTCAACTTGGCAGAGGATTGTGTGGATGCGATAGCTGATTTTGTGAAAGATATTTTACCTGAAGATAATCTCTCACCGGCTTCATACTACGAGGTTCAGAAACTTGTAGCTGGTCTTGGTTTGCCGTATCAGATGATAGATGTGTGCATCGACAATTGTATGATATACTGGAGAAAAGACGAAAACCGTCGCAAGTGTCATTTTTGTGGGAAACCTCGGTATCAGGAAACGGGTGGAAGAGTACCAGTTCCACATAAACGGATGTGGTATTTGCCGTTAACAGATAGGTTGTAGAGGTTATATCAATCCGAGCGCACGGCAGGAGCTATGAGATGGCATGCAGAACATAACTCATATGGAGAGATTGCGCATCCTTCAGATGCAGAAGCGTGGAAACATTTTCAAGAGGTGTATCCTAGTTTTGCGGCTGAGCCAAGTAACGTATACCTCGGGTTATCTACAGATGGATTCAACCCTTTTGGGAAACATGGGAGGCAATATTCATTGTGGCCAGTAATCGTCACACCTTACAATTTGCCGCCTAGTTTGTGCATGAAACGAGAGTTTTTGTTCCTCACGATTCTTGTCCCCGGACCGGAGCATCCTAAGAGATCCCTTGATATTTTCTTGCAGCCATTAATTTATGAGTTGAAAATGTTATGGAAAGATGGTGTTCAAGCGTTCGATGTTTCTCTCCAACAGAATTTTACGATGCGTGCGGTACTTATGTGGACCATAAGTGATTTTCCAGCATTTGGTATGCTCTCTGGATGGTCGACTCATGGAAGGTTGGCGTGCCCGTATTGTCAAGATAACACTGATGCGTTCCAATTGAAGCACGGTCGAAAGACTTCTTGGTTCGATTGTCATCGACGATTTCTGCCGCATGATCATCCATATCGTCGGAGCACGACATTGTTTAAGAAGAACAAAAAAGTATTTGATGGTCCACCTCCTGAGCCAGATGGGAATAACATCATCACTCAGTTGAGAGATTTTGGTGCTGAGAAGACGGTTTCATGTGGTGGTAATGGTCATTTTCCCGTAGATGGTTGTGGCGAATACCACAATTGGAACAAGAGGAGTATTTTTTGGGATTTGCCATATTGGAAGAACCATCTGCTGCGCCATAATCTAGATGTCATGCACATTGAAAAGAACTTTTTTGACAACATCATGAATACTGTTCTAAATGTGCAAGGGAAGACGAAAGATAATTTGAAGGCCAGATTGGATTTGCCAGAAATTTGTTCTCGGAAGGAACTCCATATAATGGCGAACGGAAAATCTCTGGCCCCTGCTTTCCGTTTGGATGAGCCTTCAAAGGAGGTGTTCTTCGACTGGATTACGCATAGTGTTCAATTCCCAGACGGATACGCATCTAACCTTCGTAATTGCGTTAATATTGGAGAAGGGAAGTTTTCAGGGTTGAAGAGTCATGATTGTCACGTTATCATGCAACGCCTCCTTCCATTTGCCTTTGCCGGTCTTCTTCCTAGAAACGTCCATGGAGCTATTGCAGGTACATTTATAATTTACAAAATTATATCTAAATTTTACTAAATTTATCTAAATTGTCTAAATTTTACTAATTTTATTTATCATTTATGCAGGGATCGGTGCTTTCTTCCGGGATTTATGCACGAGATCACTTACAGCAGACGGTATCCAAAATTTGGAGGAAAAGATACCGGCTCTCCTATGCAACCTCGAGAAAATATTTCCACCAGCATTTTTTGATGTTATGGAACATCTTCCTATTCATCTCCCTAGGGAAGCAAGACTTGGTGGGCCAGTTCAATATCGATGGATGTATCCGTTTGAGCGATATATGCTCCACCTAAAGAAGAAGGTGAAAAATCTTGCAAGAGTCGAGGGTTCTATTGTTGCACAGAGCGTGAATGAAGAAGCATCCAACTTTGCTAGCTACTACTTTTCATCTTCGGTGAAGACTAAAAGTAGACGACCTGCACGTCATGATGATGGAGGAGAAAAACCGATGTATCCGGTCTATGTCCCAAAAAATTTTGCAGAAATTGGAAGGCTTAGTGGAAAAGGGAGGTCTAGACGACTAACAGAGGAGGAACAAAGGCATTTGCATACATATCTTCTGACAAACTGCGAAGACGTTTTCGAATATGAGAGGTACGTCACTTGATTTTGAATAATGTATTTGTTTAGTAAATACCAAAAATTAATCCTTGGTAGTATTTTGAATAATGTATTTGTTTTATTCACAGTATATACATGGAGCAAATAAGGAATTGGTTTCCAAATTGCACAGAGGATGAGCTTATGGTCCGTAAACAGAATGAATTCGCGGATTGGTTGAAATATTACGTAAGTGCTCGATTTCCCGCAATTAAACTAAATTTTACATACTTACACATATTATTTATGAGTGTCCACAAATTGTACAGGTTGATCAGATTAATACTACCGGGACATCGATTTCCACATGGTTAGTTGAGATGGTGAGTGGCCCTACTTTTGTTCCAAGTGTTTATCCGATGTATTGCACTCGGGAGTATGCTTTTAAGGCTTTTCGTGAAGGGAGTTCAAGGACAACATGCAACTACGGTATTTCGTGTACATACGGAGAATTTGTTTACTACGGAATACTCCGCGAAATATTAGAAGTCAAATATCCAGGAATGATTGGTTTGAAGTGCATTGTGTTCTATTGCGATTGGTATGATCCAGTGGAAGGCCTACGTCAGGACGAATTCGGTGTGACATCTGTTCACGGAGGCAAGCGACATCGGAAATACGATCCATTTATTCTTGCTTCACAAGCAGACCAGGTTTCCTACATTCGATACCCCCGGGTTAGGAACAAGCAAGATCCGTGGATTGCAGTAACATCGATACAACCAAGAGGAAGGATATCTGGTGTTTCCGAGCATGACCCTTTACAGGAAATGCCAATTGGTAATTTAGGTGAAATCGAGCATTCTCTAGAGGTTGACCTTGTGGTTGACTTCACCGGCCTGGGCGAACTATTTGAGGATTCTGAAGAAGAGAGAGGAGAATTTGATGAGGAATCCGATTCAGCTTCTTCAGATTATTCATCGGACTCAGAATAGGTTTTAAATAACAAATTTATGAAACTTTTTTCACATACTTTAATAAGTTGTACGAATATTTTTAATTAATAAGGATTCCTATACATCTATTTCATTTTATTCATCAGTTTCAGAATAAATTTGTAACAATGTTTTTTCATATGCATCTATTTTAAAGCAAAAAAAAATTCAAAATTTTTCAAAATTTTAAATATGGTGTACGTATTTTTTTAATACATGTAATACTATATTCCGACCATTTTCCGACCAGACACGAGGATCGGTCGGAAAATCGTCGGGAATGGTTGAAAAATGTATGGTCGGAAAATGGTCGGGAAATATTTGGTCGGAAAATGGTCGGAATTCCTCGACATTTCCGACCAAATTCCGACAATTTGGGGTTTCGAAACCTCAAACCGCATAAATTTGATTTGGACTATGTTTAATATGGTTAGATATGATCTTATGAAAGAATTCAATGTCCATATATCTTAACTAAACAAATTTTGGGGCATATCCTATAAAACCTAAAAGAAACCGAAAAGTATAAATACAAAGTGAATGTTTCGTTATGAACGGTTTAATTCGATATACTTTCAATTTATAAAAACGTCATATATTTTATTATATGTTTGCTTTGTCACATATTTTTTAGACATAAGATGTTTACATGTTTATTAAACGGTATACAATTTGAAATTTTAGTATTTTATATTCGAAACCCTATATGGTCGGAATTTGGTCGGAATTTCCGACTAATTTCCGACCAATATCAATAAAATGTCCTCTAATTATAAACACTTAGCATTTTTCAGAAATACTCATATTGGTCAGAAACTGGTCGGAAATTCCGACCAAATTCCGACCAATATGAATTTTTTCGAAAAATGCTAAATGTTTACAATATACCCACTGCAATATTATGGGTTAGTCAGAATCTCGTCGGAAATACCGACGGATTTCCGACCACCCGAAATAAAACCAATATTTTGGCGGTTTGATATTTTCAAACCCGACCAAATTAACCGCTAAGTTTTTTTTTTTTTTTTTTTGTGCGCTAAAGGTGTTTTGATCATCCTTTGTTTTACACATATATGTAATTTTTGATCATGCCTTCTTTTTTTTAATTACAACAACGTTGTTTCTTAATTAAATGTTTGACACTTCGGAATTGTTTGGTCAGAATTTTATTCATCAGTTTCAGAATAAATTTGTAACAATGTTTTTTCATTTGCATCTATTTTAAAGCAACAAAATGTTCAAAATTTTTCAAAATTTTAAATATGGTGTACGTATTTTTTTAATACATTTAATTTTAAATCGGCGGGAATTCTTCTCTTCTCTCCCTCTTCCTCTTCCTTCTCTTCTCTCCCTCTTCTCTTCCTCTTTTCTTCTCCTAATTGTTGTTCCTTCTCTTGGTTTGTAGATCGCCGGAATTTGATCCGTCCGCCGGAGCAGCCGTCCGCCGAAGCCGCCGACCGCCGGAGCCGCCTTCCCTCCTCCACCGCCGCCGACATCTTCTCGCCATGTAAGAACTCGTCAGATTTGTCATTGATTGAGTCTTTGTCATTTTGATATGTGTTTTTGATCTTCTTGATTGAGTCTTTGTCATTTTGCTATGTGTTTTTCTTTCTTTCTTGATGTTTGGTGGAAAGTGATGATATGTAATTGTCGCCCCAGTCTTATTTGCATTCATTGCGATGGATGCAATATGGTGATTGACTTTCATTATCTGATTTTGTTCATAACTCCAGCAATATCTTTTTTTTTTTCTCTGGATGGATCCAATAGTTAGAAAATATTTGCAGATTTGTTTTCATCGATGGAAGTTGTGTTTAGTAATGCCTTTGGTATCTGATGTCCAAAGTTATAAAAGTAGTTGGACATTTCGTAATTCAGGGCAAAAATTGAATTAAAACAGGTTTTGCGACACTGATTGCTTCTCATAATAAGCTTGCGACAAATTCTGGATTAGAGTTAAGGAAAAGTCAGTGACCCTAGGGCATTTGTTTACTATGAGAACAAAAAAAAGTGTCTTTTGTTGTTTAGAAAAGGGGTTAACTACGTAAGCATCTCTGATTTAACAGAGAGACGGGAGAAATAGAAAAGTGTTTAGTGGGGAATCACTTGTTGTTGCTGACGACGTAAATGAATCTTAAACTATGTCTTCATAAGCTGTTCCGTACAAGGTAACATGGCTTAAGAGGGAAAATCTTGAAATTTAATCTCAAAGGTTAATTTCTGTAGAAAAGAAAGCAGCTTACTATTGGCTAGCCAAAGATTCAAAGGGCAAAGATTGATGTTAATTAACTTAACCCAACATTGTCTTAGGATTAGAAAATGGAAGTTTCGGATGTTGAAACCTAGGTGCCTTCTTCTTATTTGTCTTTTAACCATATTATATTTCAATTGACATATAAAACCTTAATTGGTGACTTTGATTTGTTGTGGTTCTTTCATTATTTCTGTTAACATAATTAACAACATCATAATTAAGAACTGTTTTCTTTAATTTGGTCATATTATAATTAAGGGGGCGGAGAATTGGGGTTTTCTTCTTTACATTCAAATACAGTGTAATTGAGGTTGTTGCTGACGATCTTTATTTGGTTTTTTTGGAAAATGTTGGTGCCTTCTTAGACAAATTCTGGATTATTTTTATCAATCTGACAAAAAATTTATAATTTTGCGTTAAATATCTAACAAATGTTGCGTTTTTTAAGGTCTTACAATGGTTTCGCGAACTTGAGCATCGGTGGTTCGTCTCAAGGGATGCAACAACCTCCACGTAACGGTGGTTCGACTCGAGGGCCAGAACCACCAAGTCCGGCCGCATCGACTATCCCAGAGTCGCAGAGTCAAGCTCCTCGAATCATGACCATCGATGAGTTAGTCCAACAACCGGGCCGGGACTTGCACATCCGGCTTGATCCACATCTCGTTGGAAGATCGACATGGTAAAAACCTTTAGTTCATATATATATATATATATATATATATATATATATATATATATATATATATATATATATTTAATATCAAATTGTTTATAGTTTATCTTTTTTTGTAGGTTTGGTATATCGAACAACGGGATTAGCAAGGCCATTATGAGGATGTTCCATTCGATCCTCGACAAACCGTACAAGAAGTTTTCAGAAGTCCCGTATGATGAGAAGCAAATTTGGTTTAGACAATTTGCGGTAAGTTGTCAATTACTATATTTTTTCTTATATTTATAAGTATTTTTTTAATATTTTACTAAGCATTTTTATTTATGTTTTCGTAGCAAGAGTTTACATGGCATCCTTCTCATACTGTCACGGTGGAAAAATTATTTATGAAGGAAGCGAGTACGCAGTTCAAGAGACACATGAACGAGTGGAAGAAAAAGTGGAGGAAAGGGGCAGACAAGCCGAAAGGCTTGAATTTGGAGGTTTGGAATCACTACGGACCCTATTGGCAACAACCGGAGACAGAGAAACTCTCGAAGACTAATTCGGGAAACCGAAAGAGTGATCGCAACGGGAAGGGCCAATACATCCACAACTCCGGATCGAGCAGCTTCCAGACCCGAGAAATTCAAATGGTAATATTTTATTGTTTACATTGTTTTCTCTACTTAATTAATTATTAAATTATTTATTCATATTTAAATTTATTTGTTTTTATAGACTAATGAGGCCGGAGGTCTGCGTCCGAATCATTTGGACTTAATGAAGAGGTGCCACACGAACAAGACAACCGGGTTTATTCAGGATCCCCTCATAAGGGAGATCTACGAGAACGTGACGAAGCAGAAGACCGACATCGAGCTGACCCAACAGTCACAAGGTGACTCCTCCTCCTCCTTCGAGATGTCGCGGGAAGCGGTCAACCAACTCGTTTTGATCGTAAGTTTTTTTTTTCTTATAGTTTTACATTATAATTTTATTATGTTTTAATTTATTTATATTTTATACAGGAATTTCCGCTTGATAAAAAAGGGCGACGTCGCGGCGGTTTGGGTACGATCCCGTTTATGGACGACGGGTCTTCTTCTGGTTCTTTTTTCTCTGAAGATCTCATCAAGCAGAATGAAGAGCTCAAGTCCAAAGTAGAAGCTTTGGAGGCGGCGAAAACGGACACCGAATTCAGGTTAGGTGCCACGCAAGATGAGCTTTCGGAGGCGAGGTCAGATATCGCTAGCATGTCGTCGTGGATGAGAGCGAAGTTTCCGGATTTTCCGGGAACGTGATCCGGATCCGAATCCGGATCTGCAAATGTTAATAATGTTAATTTTTAATGTTTTAAAAACACTTTTTTTTTATTTCTAAACTATTTTATTTTTAAATATTTTAATGTTTAATATTAATGTTTAATGTTTAATGTTTAATGTTTAATATTAATTTTAATTTTCATTTTCGAATAAATTTATTTTCAATTGAATTATTAATATTCAAATTTTTTAAAATACAAAATAAAATATTTTGTCGGAATTTGGTCGGAAATTAGATAGGTCGGAATTCGGTCGGAAATAAAACACGTCGGCATTTGGTCGGAAAAGGGTCATCGGACCTTTGTCGGTAAATCGTCGGGTATTATTATAGTCGGAATTTGGTCGGATATTAGAAACGTCGGCATTTGGTCGGAAACAAAGTCATCGGAATTTTGTCGGTAAATCGTCGGGTATTATTATGGTCGGAATATGGTCGGAACTTAGTTTGGTCGGTATTTGGTCGGTATTTGGTCGGGAATGGTTGCATCGGACTTTAGTCGGGAAATCGTCGGGAATACTCTGGTTGGGAATCGGTCGGGAATTACCGACCAATTTCCGACCATATTTGATTTCCGACGCGATAGTTCCGACGGGCGAAATTGGTCGGAAATTCGTCGAGAAAGACGTTTTCCGACCGTTTTCCAACCAATATACCCGTCGGAAATCGAATGTATTCTTGTAGTGTTCGTTGCAAAAAGGGTGTTTTCTTGTAGTGGATGGTTGATGAAGAGCTTGAGAAGAAACAAGAAGATATGCCTGAGTACAAGAGAGAAGCTGAGTTATCTGAAGAGGCGAAACGCGATGCGTTGAAGGAGCTAGAGAGCACAAAGGGACACATTGAGGAGCTAAAGCTCGAGCTAGAGAAAGCGCAAAAGGAAGAGGAACAAGCGAAACAGGACTCGGAGCTCGCGCAAATGCATGTTGAGGAGATGGAGCAAGGTGTTGCTAATGAGGCGAGTGTCGCTGTCAAAGCGCAGCTCGAGGTAGCTAAAGCGAGACACGAGTCAGCCAGCTGTGAGCTACGGTCTGTTAGAGAAGAGATTGAAATGGTTTGTAATGAATATGAAGATAAGTTGAGGGAAAAAGATTTAGCTGCAAAGAAAGCTGAAGATGCTGTTATGGAAGCTAAAGAGATTGAGAGAAAAATGGATGGTTTGAGTATAGAGCTAATTGCCACTAATGAGTTGTTGGAATCGGCGCATACAGCTCATCTCGAAGCAGAAGAGAAGAGATTCGGAGCGGCAATGGCTCGGGACCAAGACATTTACAATTGGGAAAAGGAACTGAAAATGGTGGAAGATGATATCGAGAGGCTTAACCAAGATATTCGTGCGGCTGATGATGTGAAAACTAAGCTAGAGACTGCTTCTGCTCTTCAGTATGATTTGAGGGCTGAATTAGCGGCTTTCACGGAAATTTCGAGCAGTAATCTATTAATGGAAAAGAAGAGCAATAATGACATACATGCGGCGGTTGATTCCGCGAAGAGAGAGCTCTAAGAAGTCAAATCCAACATTGAGAAAGCAGCTTCCGAGGTGAAAACATTGAAGATAATCGCTGGATCATTACAGTCCGAGCTTGGAAGAGAGAGACAGGATCTAGCAGAAACTAAGCAGAGAGAAAGTGGGGGTTTGGTCCGGACAACGGATAAAGAAGCACGCGTGGAGTTGGTGGAAACAGCCAAGAAGTTGGAGCAGGCGACGAAAGAGGCAGAAGATGCAAAGTTCTATGCCGCAGCTGCTAGAGACGAGCTTAGAATGGCAAAGAAATTGTCTAAACAAGCGAAAGCAGGAATGTCTACGATAGAGAGTAGGTTAATTGAGGCGAAAAAGGAAATGGAGGCTGCTAGAGCTTCAGAGAAGTTGGCCTTGGCTGCAATAAAAGCTCTGCAAGATACTGAAAGTTCTCAGAGATTTGAGGAGATTAATAATTCACCGAGAAGCATCATAATCTCTGTAGAGGAATACTATGAGCTAAGCAAGCAGGCACACAAGTCCGAGGATGAGGCAAACACAAGGCTATCAGAGATTGTCTCTCAAATAGAGGTGGCTAAAGAGGAAGAGTCAAGAATCTTGGAAAAACTAGAGGAAGTGAATAGAGAGATGAGAGTAAGAAAAGAAGAGCTTAAAGTGGCTATGGGAAAGGCCGAAAAGGCTAGAGACGAGAAGTTGGGTATGGAGCAAGAGTTGAGAAAATGGAGGTCAGAGAATGGGAAGAGGAGAACAGAAGAAGGCAAAGAGCCTGAGAAAAGCCCAACAAGGTCAAGCACCGAGGGGAGAAATAAGGAGAACGGATTTGGGCAGTCGAAATCGTTTGCATTTGGTGAACAAGGAAGCGGAAGCAGCAACATTGGAGGAGGCACTAACAACAATAATCTGACCCCTGAAACAAAGAAGAAGAAGAAGAAGTTTTCTTTGTTGCCAAAGCTTTTCATGTTCTTGTCAAGGAAGAAGTCTCACAAGTGAAAAAAAATTTGAATACCTTTTTCTTTTCTTAAAAATATTTGGTTTTTTTTTTTCTTACACCAACAACAAACACATACTCCTTGAGATGAGTCTGGAAATTACTTTTCCATGTATGTTCTGTTGATTTCACTTATAGGAAATAAATGTATTGATACACACTTGCTGCTAACCAAACAGATTTGGATAATTTTCCAACGGTATACAAGATCTTCAAAGAGAAAGATTCATTCATTTTATTAAAACCCAATACCAATTTCTGTTCCAAAGATATTAAAGAGAACCAGAATGATACAACGATACTTGAAGAGAACTTTATTTCTGAATTTATCTAGCGAGCCCCCACCTCTCTCAACCCTTTGAAAGACATAAATGGAGCCTGAGTCTAAGGGTTAGCAATACCATTCTTTTTGTTGTTCACAACTTTGACTGCTTTGGGAAAATGTCCGGGGTGAATTTCTGCGCAGCACTGAGACTACCCTTAATCTTCATTGCACCCCTGCGTCAACATTCAACATACACAGGACTCAGAGATCAACTTCTTTGAACCAAATCCAAGCCACACAAAATGCTTGTGGGATTCAAAGCAAGAAAATCAAGAAATTAGTAGTTTCCAGCATGAGTCTGTTGTCGGTAATGGCGTATTGTGGTTGAGACAAAACAACAAAACTCCTCAACATACTAATTCCAAACCCAATTCAAAACCTATAAAGAGAACCTAATGAAAGAATCAAGAAAGCAGAGTTTCCGGTTGGGTAAGTATCAATGTAATCAAAGAAACTTTGGAGGAAGCTTGAGTTTGTTGTTGCTAATGGTGGATTTTGGTTCAGACACAAGACAAAACTACTAAACATACTTGTATTGTAATAACGCTTAGGAAACGACAACGTAAGGGATTCAGAGGATATGAACAAACCTAATGAAAGCAAGCTGAGGATTCATCTTCCCAGTAGCAACTTTGACAAAGTCATCATCTTTGAAGGAAAAGGTTGCATCCACTTTCCCTCCTTCATATTTTCCTTAAACCATTTTCAAGAAAATTGATAAAGAACAGTCAATTGATTTAGGGGAATCTAATACGGAATCTTGGCCTTTTCCTAAAATCAAAATCCCAGATTCTCTTTTTTTTTTAATTCCCAATTTGACAGAATTAACAAAGAGCTAACCTTTGGTGACTTCGCCTTTCTTCAGATCGACGATGTAAGTAACCTCTTCGAACCCTAATTTCTGGAAAATTCGAATAAAGGGCAAAATTAACAGAAAGAAAAAAAAACGAAGAAGAAGAAGATGGAGTCTAAAAATGAGACCTTTGGAGCGACGTTGATCTGATAAACGAGACCGATCTTCTCCGTGACCTCTTTGCCTGCGTCGGTGGAGAGATGTTCCTTCATCATGTCCATGATTGCGTCGGATTTGAGTGTATTCGTCGCCATTTTTTTGTGGTGGAGTGAGATTCGTAGAGGAAGCTGAAGGTGTGGATTTTAAGAAGGGGAGGTTTGGTTTCCTCACCGAGTTAGGTAGAAGACAAAGGAGATGACGTGATCGATAAGTATAGAAAGATTGTGATTTTGACTGACAGCAATGGCACGCTTCCCTATTTGCTTATTCACTGCTAAATTTTGACTTTTTTTTTATTTTCTATTTTTGTTTGGGAGAATGAGCATGCAAGTCTAGTATGGAAATAATTGCTAAATGGTCTATTTAGTATAAATATATTGTTAAATATTCTTTCTATAATAATCAATTTATTTTTAATTATTTTAATTATAAAACGTTGTACAAAATCCAAAAAAACAATCAAAGTCTTCATAATTAGAGATCTAACCACGATTTGAATCGGATAAAGTTGAAATCTGGTGAAATCGAGCCGTTTCCACACAAAATTCATTAGTGAGGGCTAGGCTTATACGGATGTCTCGGCATATTGTGTTTCTAGCTGTTGGTTGGCCGTTTGGCTGAGAGTTTAGAGTCTTCGCATTAATCAAATCACTCTGATTTGGTGAATTGGTGTAGAGAATATCAATTTCTTAGCTTTGCTACTTCTCTCTCTCGGGAAAGAAGAAAAGAGAACTGATCTGCTCTTAACATGGAGAAGGGTAGCATCATATGATATTGGTGGCTAATACTGACTGTGCTGTTCATGTAACATCCTAAACTCTCTCTCTTTCTCTCCTCTCTTTCTCGCACCGCCTCCCTCTCTCTCTCTCCTCGCCGTCGCTTCTTCTCTGATGCTGGTGATGGATTTCCTCTTCGCTCTCCTTCATCGATGCCAACGCCTCCTCCTTCCTTTAATTCGCTTCCATCGCCATCACCTATGCCAAGGTGAGGACTAGATGTCCCTCACTTCCTTTCATTACGAGTTTTTCAGTTTTTGATTAGTCTTCTCTTAAACCAAAGCTTCTTCTAAGCGAGCTAATTGATTTGCTAAGAGTTCTTTGTTGATTGTCAATTGACTATATAATTATATTCCACCATGGTTCTGTAGATCTGTTATTAGGTTGTGCTAAATCTGTTTCTAGGGTTTGTCTATGTGTGATTGTTGCTTGTTGCTTGTTGCTTGTTGCTTGTTGCACAAGTTACCTGAATATGGATTAATGATTGATGAACTCTAATAACCGGTAAAGTGATTGTATGGACTTTGATTCCCTTTTGTTACAACTTGGTTGAAGTCCTGTTGTGGAGTCTCTAGTATAGAGTGATGGTATTGTTGTTTCGTACACTTGACATCATACTATCTGTGTGTATGATCCAGTGGGGTGTATGTCACTAGAATTGGGAACCTGGCGAGTAGTAGCTGTTGTATCCTGGAAATCGTCTTTGTGAGTATGGACCCAGCGAACTTTGATGTCAGCCCAACGTTGTTGGGGCCTAGGCGAACCCCATTGGGCCCGTCGTGACTAGCAGAGAGCAATGCCGGTGCCGCGTTTAAGTCTTTAGGGATCTCGGTATCAGTTGATCGCGGGAAATCCTTCGGGTAGTCGGTGCTGGTATCGATGGAAAAATCCTATGGGAAGTTGGTGTTGGATGTCTCTATGGATTGCTGTGTGTTTATCCTTGTGTGAATCTTACCCCAATTGTTTGTGCTTGTTTTAGGACTAGACTCTCATGAATAGTAATTCGCGTAAATGTCTGTAAGTGAACAGTGAGTCTCATATGGCTCATCCTCACTGAGTAATCCAATTACTCAACCCTCCTCTTCCCCTTTATATGTACATGTTAGAGATGGTCGGCTATGTCTAATATTGTTGTGTGACCTGGACGTTTTCCTGGCGATCCTGTTTGCTCACCACTACACCCAAACCAGGCGACTTAACCATTTTTGGGTTAGTCTGCCAACCTAACATGCCCGATTTCCCCGGTTTCCTTGGAGGCCCGGGATATGGATGTTACAAGTGGTATCAGAGCCCAGGATTAGATCCCTTCGGCACCGTCCTGGAGGGATCACGCCCGTGTTTTATCGTGTTTGCAAAATTGTTTTCTTAAAACCTTTTACAAAACGGTTTCAAACCCAAACAACAACAACAATATTTAGACATGCGATCTGATAGTTTTCCTTTATCTATTTCTATTCTTTAACCCGATGACTAGGTTCAAGATGCTAGAAACGCACAGAAGAGGGTTACGCCCTTGACCATGTGGCAGTTTAAGTCCCGCCCTTGGAATTGCAACAAAGTTGCCGCTCGGCGAGATTGGTTAGCAGGGTGTGGTCCGGACGTTACCAGAACGGTTGTTCCAGAATTACCACGCCGTGTAATGCTAGTCTCGACTAGTTAATCTTTGGTTTTATGGCAGCCATTCAATGTGTCTGATTGGGTTTCGGCCTGGTCTAAGCAGCTAGTGGTATCAAAGGGAAGGCTTCGCAAGAGTCCCCATAATTTGTCAGGCCGTGGGAAGCCAGGTGAGTTCGATCTCGCAGTAGCGAGGAACCTAGCCGTGTCATCCGAGGAGACTAGAGTGTGCTTGAGTACCATGGTGTATTCGCATTTTCCAGCCGGACTCCGCCTTAGAGGGTTTCACGGAGGCAACATAGTGCGTAAAGTTCTCTGACAAATTTCGTTAAGAGCCTCCTCGCGAGTCATCTGGCGGTAAAGCCGAGACCGATCTGTCGGAAGATTTGAGAGCGATTAGGACAAATGTTTTCATAGGAGTAGAACTTACTTATTTTCAATTCATGATGCATTTAGGATTTTACTTTAAACTATTTTGGCGTTCCTTTTCGAATAATGTTCTACTCCTCCTTCTTCTACATTAGTAAAAGATGTTTTGGTTTTCAACTTAAACTTGTTTTGGCAACGCATCTTAAACTATCTCTATCTCTTACAAGTTTCTGTCTACCGGTCACTCTACGTTCCTAACCTTAACCTCCATCCGATCTGGAGACTCGACATGGGTGTTTCAGCTTCAACATTTTCGGCATTGGTGTTCCACTTTGGTGTTCGACTCATTTCCGAATTTCTTTCTCCTCATTCGACTTTTAGCTCTCATTTCTTTCCACAGTCTTCTTCCTAGGATTCGGGGACGAATCCTTTGTAAGGAAGGGAGATTGTAACATCCTGACCTTCAGTCCGGTATGTTTCCGTTAATTTAATCTCGATTTAAGCTGATTCTAAATCGTTCCGAAATATTCCAGTAGAGATTTCCTTTTTATTCTTTTGCAACCGCAATATCTTTCTTCCCTTTCCAGATAAACACAAATCTTCCTTTTGCATTTCTTTTTCCTTTTTCTTATGGAAAATCCTTTCACTATAAATACCTCTCTTAGTCTCAAAAAAATCCCTAACCTAAACTCTCTCTCTTTCTCTCCTCTCTCTCTCTCTCGCCGCCTCCCTCTCTCTCTCTCCTCGTCGTCGCTTCTTCTCTGATGCTGGTGATGGATCTCCTCTTCGCTCTCCTTCACCGATGCCAACGCCTCCTCCTTCCTTTTCTTCGCTTCCATCTCCACCACATATGCCAAGGTGAGGACTAGATGTCCCTCACTTCCTTTCATTACGAGTTTTCCTGTTTTTGATTAGTCTTCTCTTAAACCAAAGCTTCCTCTAAGCGAGCTAATTGATTTGCTAAGAATTTTTTGTTGATTGTCAATTGACTATATAATTATATTCCACCATGGTTCTTTAGATCTGTTATTAGGTTGTGCTAGATCTGTTTCTAGGGTTTGTATCTGTGTGATTGTTGCTTGTTGCACAAGTTACCTGAATATGGATTAAGGATTGATGGACTCTAATAACTGGTGAAGTGATTGTATGGACTTTGATTCCCTTTTGTTACAACTTGGTTGAAGTCCTGTTGTGGAGTCTCTAGTATAGAGTGATTGTATTGTTGTTTCGTACACTGGACATCATACTATCTGTGTGATTGATCCAGTGGGGTGTATGTCACTAGAATTGGTAACCTATCGAGTAGTAGCTGTTGTATCTTGGAAATCGTCTTTGTGAGTATGGACCCAGCAAACCTTAATGTCAGCCCAGCGTTGTTGGGGCCTAGGCAACCCCCGTTGGGCCCGTCGTGGCGGGCTGAGAGCAATGCCGGTGCCGCGTTTAAGTCTCTCGTGATCTCGGTATCAGTTGATCGCGGGAAATCCTTCGGGTAGTCGGTGCTGGTATCGATGGAAAAATCCTATGGGAAGTCGGTACTTGATGTCTCTAAGGATTGTTGTGTACTTTCCCCTTGTGTGAATCTTACCCCAATTGCTTGTGCTTGTTTTAGGACTAAACTCTCATGAATAGTAATTCGCGTAAATATCTGTAAGTGAACAGTGAGTCTCGTATGGCTCATCCTCACTGAGTAATCTAATTACTCAACCCTCTGCCATTTTATATGTATAGGTTAGAGATGGTTGGCTATGCCTAATATTGTTGTGTGACCTGGTCGTTTTCCTGGCTATCATGTTTGCCCACCACTGGACCCAAACCCGACGACTTAACTATTTTTGGGTTAGTCTGCCAACCTAACATGCCCGATTTCCCCATTTTCCTCGGACCCCTGGATAGGGATGTTACAGTTCAATTTCTTCCTTGATTGTGCAGGAGCAAGCTCGTAAAGCATTGGAAAATGCTCTTGGTGGGAAGAAAAATGAGTTCGAGAAGTGTGACAAAGAGATCAAAAAAGGGAAGAATCTGGTGGTGGAAATGGTGGGAATGGAGGAGGAGGATGCTGGTTTGGAGGTGGCAGTTGGTTCAGTGGCGATCATTTATGGAAAGATGCACAACAGATTACCATCACCCTCTTAGCGATACTTCTCGTGGTATGCTTTTGCTTACTAAGGAATTACTCTTAAAAAATTGGAAAATCAGAAAGAGAGAGGGAGAAAAACTTTTAATTTGTTGATGGTTTTGGGTTGTTTAATGGTTGCAGTATATGATGGTTGCGAAAGGTGAAGTAATGGCTGCATTTGTGTTAAACTCGTTGTTGTATGCTTTGCGAGGAACATCAGAATGTTTGACTTCAATAAGCTCCACACGCATGGAAAGAAAAACTTCGAAAGTGAATGGTGATAACTCATAGGAGATGTGAAAGATGGAAGGTTTCGGTAATGTATGTGTTAAAGAGAGCATTGTCCGAAAATGGGGAAGTGACTGAAGCAATATTCTTACAAGTTTTATTTTAACATTTCTATTATTACTTGGTACAACTAGATTTCGGTATTACGTATAACTGAATATTCTACGAATTACTCACACCATTTCTAGTATTACATGGTACAATTAGATTTCTGTATTACGTATAATTGGATCTCTTATGATTAAGACAATGTCTAGTATTAGTTGATACAACTAGATTTTTAGTATTACTCGGTACAACTGAGTAGTATAGAATGATTTAAAAAAATATGAGTTGAAAAAAATAAGATTAAAAAAAAATTCAAAAAACATAAAAAAAACACGTGACACGGTCAAAATAGACACATGGCGCCATCATTTAACATATGATGCTATAATTCTGGACACATGACAATTATATTAATAAAAAATTCATGAATTTTACACATAGTTATCCCTAGTTATATAGTTGTACTCGCACCCAAATAGTTGTAGTTTTGGGATTTTAACATGTAATTAGTAATACCTTGTTATATATTTTTTTTTTGTACACTTGAGTTAAGGTAATAAAAGTATATTTCCAATGTTTTCATGCAATAATATATCTTAAACCATATTTTCCATATCTTTTGCATTATAAGGTGGTTAAAATTAACAAAGTCATCATAAAAGTATAAGGTGTTTGATGGAAAAACAAGAATATGATAAAAACCATTATCCAAAAAATATCTTTTGTGTAACTAATAAATGTTATATCGATTTATTACGTGTGTATGAAAATATCAAATTCATGTTTACCACACATATACTTTTCTTATACAATAAGAAGACTTTGTGACTGTTACCCATGTTATGAGGCGACATCGTCAATGAATGTGATATAACAAATTTTATTCCATACAGACTTTGAAAATGTACTAAGGTAGCAAATGTTATCGGTACAACCAACAAATTTAACTCTAATTCATGGCAATACTAATATAAGTAAAATATTTTCAAAGTACAACTGTTTGGAAGCGAGAACAACTATACAACTAGAAAGTATAACTATGTTAAATTTTGCGAAATTTTTAAAATTTTACTTTTTCCCTCCTCTTTTAAAATTTTTAGATTTTTGTTTTCCCTCTAAAAGCGGTCTAAAAGGGGGTAGAATAGTGTTTTTTCTTCATTTTTCCCATCGAAAAAAAACTAGAGAGAGTCGGTCCAAGTCTTCCACAAATCGGTCCTCATCAAGACAAGCTTAAGCTCAATCAAATCACAAAATGGTTATATTATGTTTCTATTTACTTTTTGCATTTAAGTTTCCAATTCTGGGTTTACCGTTTTCATAGAAATACAAAGACAAACGCAATTTAATACAAATACAAACACAATAATTGTCTCGTGGATCCAATTGAAACCCCCAAATTGCAAATCTAATTGAAATCCCCAAATATAATTGTAAAAAAAATTATCTGGATTTTGATGACCTTGAATCAAATGTACAACCAAAAATATTTAATTTATAACAAAGTATTACTAATTATAAGTTAAAATCTCAAAAGTACAACTATTTGCATGCTAATACAACTGCATTATTAGGGATAAATGTGTGAAAAATTCATGAATTTTTTATTAATATAATTGCCACGTGTCCATAAGAATTGCAACATCATGTGTTAGGTCCGTCATGTGGGGTCTGCCATGTGGTCTAGTTTTTTTTCTTAATTAATCAAGATTGATTTACACTCTGTGGCATTTTCCCACTTTTAACTTCCAAAAAACACACTTTATAAGTTTATACACACTTTCTTTACTTTTTGGGTGTGTTTTTACTTTTATGTCTCTCTTAACAAGAGTTAATTACCCTTCCACCATTACTCTATATTTATTTTTTTATTTTTTTTCACACCCCAATTTTTTTTTTTCTCATAAAAAAACAATTTCACAATTTGTTTTGCACTATAAACTATATTTCTTTTTTTTCTCAATACTTTGATATCTATTTCACAATATTTTACTTACATGTGGTTCGAACACGTTGGTTGAACACATGTGTATCCATATAGCTTCATCCATGTGGACACATTTAAATGGATAGACATATGTGTATCCACGCGCAAATGTTCCACGTGGACGCAACTACATGGATGTGTATGCTTATCCACGCGCATATCGTTCACGTGTATGCACCTACATGGATATGCATGTGTATCTACTCGAATATCGTCCATGTGTACGCAACTACATGAATATGCATGCATATCCACTCAAATATTAATGTATACGAGTACGCAACTACATGGATACGCACGCGTCCTATCGACAAGGTTCGACTTCCGAGCCATGGATTTTCTTGTTCGGGTTATCGTTACCCTTCTTTGGAGTTCAAATCAGAAATCGAGAGGCTTAGCCAAATAGATATATATTCATAACGGGGCATAAATACGACGTCAAATTTTTTTCCGAAGGATATCCTACAACTTTATGACGGGGGATTCTGACTACAATATCTGTCGGAAAAGACGTTGGAATATTTCCAATATCTGATAACTTTCCGACGGAGCATTCCAACTAAAAATTTTCCAGAAAATCATCAAAATCCCTCTAACGGGGACTGTTTGTCGAAAATCCGTCGGAAAATCCGGCATAAAATCTATCGAAAAAGTTACGACCATTTTCCGACTACCAGTGTCCGTCTGAATGTTCCGACGGAGATCCGACCAAATTTGATTTCCGACGAGCTGTAACTGACAGATTTAGTTCCGTTGGAAATCCAACAGAGAAATTTCGACTACAATGCCCGCCAGCTTTCGAATCTAATTAAAAAGTTGTGAAATTGGAATGAAATATAGAGAAAAAATATAATTGATTGTGAAAAAATAATTGTTAGAATATTTTTTTATGAGAAGAATATAAGGCAAACCAAAATGTGTGGGATGTAATTAGATGAAAAATAATTAAAAATATAGAGTAAATGGAGGAAAAGTAAAATTCTTGGTAAGAGGGACATAAAAGTAATAACACATCCCAAAAAGTATGGAAAATGTGCCTAAACTTACAAAGTATATTTTTGTAATTATATTTTGAAAAAGTGTGTGTTGTGTGTAATTTTCTCATTAATCAATTGTATTTTCATTTTTTTAATTCAAAATTTTAATATTAAATAATATTTCAGTAAGGGTTAGAATGAGAATTACATATTACATTTAAATGGAGGAGTATGGACTTTTTTTATCAATATACTTGCCACGTGTCTAGAAGAGTTGCAGCATCATATGTTGGGTCCAGTTTTTTCTCTTAATTAATTAATTAATTGTATTTCATTTTTTTTAATTCAATATTTTAAAATTAAATAATATTTCATTAAGGGTAGAATGAGAATTACATATTACATTTAAATAGAGGAGTAGGGCAGAATAAAAGAGAATATGGTGGAGTAGATTTTGATCATTAAGAGCATTTGAGCAATAAGTCATCCAATATGGGAGTAATTGCTGATGTGCTCTCTTTTGTTTGATTGTATTATCAAATACTCTTCCTCTAATATTCAAAAATTTTGGATTTTTTTTATTCGAGAAAATGGTAAAAAAACCTCAAAAAACCAATCAAAGTCTCTCAGTATTTACACACACAACCACGTTTTGGATCAGATAAAGTTGAGATCCGCTGGAATCGGGACAGGTGTAGCTTTAATATAAATTTTGGGAACAAAACTTTTTCTTTTAATTTTGAAAAAAAGATAAAGATTTGAGTCTCATTGGGACAACTGAGAAACATTGAGACAACTAAGTAATAGTGGGACAACTGAGAAACATTGGAACAACTGAGAAACATTGGGACAACTGAGAAACATTGGGACAACTGAAGAATAATGAGACTACTAATGCATGAGATTTATGATGATGAGGAGGAGAAGAGATTTGGTAAAAAAGCCTCGGCTTCAAAGAATATGTTAGTGCATGAGATTTTAATTCCGGATTTGGTATTGTGATATATCATGGTTTTTACCCATTTTAAACCACGATATATGTCTCATTTATGGAGTCTTTGTAGTATTTTGGAGTCTTTTTGGGTCTTTTACAGGTTTATGTACGTTTGGAGCTTAATTGAAGATATTGAAACATTCTGAAGCATTTTGGAGCATATGGAGATGCAGAGTCATGCAGAGACGTCAGACGTTTGGCATTCGTTGAAGAACTTTTCACAGATGGATTGAGCTCAAATTTTAACACAAGACAGATCAATGGATTAGCTTTCATTTGGAAGTAGTTTGAGGTCATTCCAACGGTGCGATCAAAGGTGATGCCAATTTTCGTGAAGCCAGTCCAGTCTGGCGAGCAGAAGAGTCGACGCATATGATGAGTATCGATCGATACTACCTAGTATCGATCGATACTACCTAGTATCGATCGATACTACTCGGGAAAACAGGAAACTCGACTTTTTACAAGTCTGGAGAGTTTGCATCTTAGTCCATAAGTCTTTAATTATTACAATAAGCACCAGAACGTGTTTAAGCATTATAATTAGGTTTTTCAGCCAGTTTTGTTGGCTAAGCCTTATTTTTATTCTTGATACTTTGAGAGAGATTTGTTCCAGGTTTTTTGGGAGACAACTCTGAACCCTTGTTTCTTATTGATTTCTTTTATGCAATTCTATTCATCTATGATTTCAATTTCATTGATCATGTCTGAGTAGATCTTCTGTTAGGTTTAGGGTTCTTATAAGGGTTTTCTCTGAATGCTAGGTTGATTAGTTTATTAGGATTCACCATCTGAATTAGTTCTTCGCCTTAGGTTGTGTTCAAAGCTTGTTCTAGATTAGCTACCTAGAATTTAGATCTTAGGATAATTGATTAGGCACGAGAGTGCGATTAATTACCTGATAGAACTTAGGGTGAGCAAAATAACTATTCGCAAAGAGATTTGGTCTAGTTGTTTTGTGAACAAATCAAACTTGAAATAAAAGCTGGTTTAGACTTTAGGATTCACAAAGAGATTTGGAATTCTAGGATTTAGGCTTAGATAATTCTCGCAATGAGAGTTGGTTAATTATACTCTAGTAATTTGAGTTCGAGAACCGCGCTAAATCTGAATCCTGACTAGTTAGTTTATCTGCATTCATTGATTTCCGGAGAAATAACCTGAACCTATCTTTCTCCCAATCGACTTACAACACTTTTAATTTGCGTATTGCTTTCAATTATATCTTTTGGTTTAGCTTAATTCGAATATATTTAATCTATTGTGTGATATCCTGAGTTCTTCTGTTCGACCCCTACATATACTACAACAACTGCTTTAGTACTTATATGGTATTAATTTGAGCATATCAAATTTGGCGCCGTTGCCGGGGACTCAATTTCGCCATTAGATTTTAGCTAAGAATTTCGTCTAAATCGTTGAGTATCGAACGACACCCTAGTGGTATCGGTCGATACCCATCGTGAATTTCGGTTACTTCCGTTCTTGCCTTTTGTGTTTCAGGTGCATGCATCTTCGTGAAACCAGAAGGAACAAGAACACTCCGCTAGTTGACCTGTCAAACGAGAAGCCAGCAAATTTGGAACGTACAAACATAAAAGCAAAAAGGCAAGCAGAGATGAACAATACAATGATTTTGATTCAGGATGCTGCTGGAGCTTTGAGAGACCAAGAGGGTCAATTGTGAAATGAGAGAGGGCAGCGACTTGATGAAGCTGGAAATATCATTGTCCCTGCAGTTGCTGCGGATGCTGAGAACGCTGCGGTTGAGCGTGGTAGAACAATTGGTGAATGCAACAGGCATGATCAGTTCTACGCCAATCGATCAACGATACGTCCCCCTGCTTTTCAGAGGAATGACTTTGAGCTGAAACCTGCATACTTCACTCTTGTGGGCCAGCACCATTTTCATGGTCTTTCCAATGAACACCCGATGGATCACATAGAGATGTTTGAGGATTTGGTTACAAGCATCTAGTGCCATGGAGTATCCTATGATTACCTCTTCTGTAAGCTCTTCCCTTACTCTCTTGGTGGGGATGCAGCTTATTGGCTTAAGCAGTTGCCACCTGGATCGCTGACTACCTGGGATGAGACTAAGAATGCATTCTTGAATAATTTCTATGATGATGCGAGATCCGAGGAGCTTAGGAATAAGATCTCCATATTTTCTCAGGGACCGACTGAGGCATTTAAGGCTGCTTGCCTGAGATTCATATCATATCAGAGGGATTGTCCACATCATGGGCTCACTAAGGTTCAGCTGCTGGGTATTTTCTTCAGAGGGATTGATTGGAGGTACCAGATGACCCTGGATGTTGCGAGCAATGGAAATTTTAACACCAGGTATCCCGACGATGCTTATGTTCTTATTGAGAACTTGGCATCTAGCAATAGCGCCAAGGGTGCTGATCTCGAGCGAAAAAGGCTGCACGGAGATGTTGATGGATCGCAGATTGCTAAAGTGCATGCGAAGCTGGATTCGGTGCATAATTTGTTGATGGGAAAGCAGCAGAAGGGCGTTCATCTTGCTGAAAAGGATGAAGTGGAATATGTTAACTACATTGATGGAGTTGGATCTCATGATCAAAGGTATCAACGCCCACCCACACCACCCAGAACTTCTGAGAGCAAGATTGAATCTATGTTTGAACAGCTTATTCAAGGACAGCAGAAGCTAAATGTGGAATTAAATGGGAAGATTGATGTCCTGTACAATGATCTGAGTGGAAGGATCGACGCTATTAATATTCAGCAGAAGATGCTGGAAACTCATGTAGCTCAGACTGCATCAACTGTCAAGACTGATGGTTCATTCACAGAACGAATACGTCACTGCTATCCCCTCGAGGAGTGGAAAATAGGTACACCCAAGAGTGCAGAAGAGCACAACTGCAGAGATTTTCGTCCATCATGCCAAGAATGACGATGAGATTTCGAACACCACCTCTGTGTCAACCGATACCCCTTTGTATCGATCGACACACATCCAAAGTTCTGCCAGGGACGATTCCAGAGCAAAAGCATCGATCGACACCACCCATGTGTCGGTCGATACCAGTTCAGTTGCTGAAACAAAACCGGAGATGATTGAGGAACGTGTCTACAAGCCTAAGATACCATATCCTAGACCACCTAGACATCTCATGGAACCCATCACTGCAGAGAAGTTGCTCGCTTTTGAGAAGATGGTAAGGAGGATTCCCCACGCTATATCATTTGAAGAAGCTTTTGAAAACCGTCCTTTGGAGTGTTACTTCCAAAATTGCAGAGAAACTGAGGAAGAGATTAAGGCACTCTTCATCAAGGCCATAAGTACACCACCTCCACTGAAGCAGCTGACTAAGAGGGAAGACCCAAGAATATTCTCAGTTCCATGCTCTATCTCTGGAGTTGAATTCAAAGAGTCTCTCGTTGACTCGGGGGCTAGCGTCAACGTCATGTCAAGGGCAATTGCAAAGAGATTGGGAGCTGATATTCGACCTCCCAAGAGATCTATCACATTCGCGGATTGTTTCACCTCACTTCCATATGGTACAATCCCTGATTTGCTGGTTAACGTAGGAGATTGCCTGGTTCCTACTGATTTTCAGGTTGTGGAGATGAGTGCAAACTCTCGTACGCAGTTGATTCTTGGAAGACCGTTCATGGCTACGGTTGGTGCCATTATGGATACACCAAGCAAGAGAATCTCATTCTGGTACATTGACAAGGAGGTGTACTACAAAGCCATTCCTACTAGAGGAACTCCCACACATATCTCTTACATCACCATTGTTACAGGAGAGACGTTGGTAGTTGATCTTTTGGAAGAGCCTCCTGACGAGCCAACTGTCGTAGACCTTCTAGATAATTCTTCTGTCATCACCAAGAAAGACGTCAAATCATCTAAGGCAAAGAAGAAGGTGAAGAGCAAAGGAGTGAAAGGTGCTGCTTCTATGACTTTAATCCCTCAGAAGCGTAATGGGGATTCGATTGGATACAAGGTGAAGTGCAAAGGAACCTCAAAACCATTCTCTAAGGCTAGAGTCATTCTTACTCCGGAGCTGAAAGATAAAGGAAAAGAGGTTATAGAGACGATGTTGAGCAGAACTCTGAAGCTGGAAGTGTCTAGTTGTAGAACTTGCATGGGAGAGAGTTCTCAACCTCGCTCTAACTGATCACCTGAGCTAGAGTCAAGCTACTGACTAAAAACGAGCGCTTGGTGGGAGGCAACCCACTGGTGAGTTTGTTTATGAGTCTTTTTCTTTTTATTTTTCGTTTTGTGTTTGTGTCAGGATAAACAAGGAGCAAACACGAACTCGCCGGAGTATCGATCGATACCCTATTGGTATCGGTCGATACCCTACGCGAATGAGAAGGGTTCATCGTGTCGACTTAAGCCTGGTATCGATCGATACCAGGCCGTATGTCGGTCGATACTCGATGTTCCAGTACAGTAACTTCTTGTTTTTCACAATTCTATTATGTTCTTTTGTTTCTTTCACCGACTCTAGGCTAGATAACACTGGGGACAGTGTTGTTCAAGTCTGGAGGAGGTAATCGCTGACATGTTTTTTGTTTTTCTTAGAGTCAGTCGTTTTTGAGTCATTCGTTGTTTTATTGAGTCAAAAATCTATTGGAGACTGTGATCTTTTTCTTGACTCTATTGATTAGACCTTGCTTCTAAGTGACCATTGTTACAGAATCAGTTACAGATCGACCGATGAAAATTCCAAAGGCTGACCAGTTAACTAGAAGACACTCATGTTTTTCGCAAATTTCTTTAAAGCCTGAGCCAAATTTTTGCACTTCATTGATGTGATTGATGTCCATAGAGCTTGATTCCTCATTCGTCTCTGACAAAGGAACCCACGTGTTTAAAGTAATGGTATTTCCCTCCCTGTTACAAGTTAATAAATAAGATGCATTAAAAGATGAAATGATTTTCTTCTGAGTAGAGGGTTAGGAAAATTTCCAGCGATCCCATTATTGTACTTCAGAGGGAATGATCACACAAAGGTGGAAGCGAGGTTAGGAAAATTTCCTGTGATACCATTATTCGCCTACACCTTTGATTACTTTTTAAGGGAATAACCGGGGATTCGGTGGCAAACACCATCAATACTCGCGTCTCGAACCTTATTAAGCATATGCGAGAATATAATAAGAAATAAGTCTGGGGGAGAGAAAATAATACCAGAAAGTGTGAAAAAGGGTGGTTCCTTGTCATGATATTTTATGGGAAAGAATCTAGAAGGTTCTTGGTATTAATCGCAGCGATGAAACTGGCGAGGAAGGCTTGATTGAACGATGCTGTGAAATAATGTGTGTAGTCTAGGAAGCTTCGAATGTCTACGGAGAAGTACATGGTGGTTAGATTTGGAACTGGTTAAGTGATATGTGGAGCACTAAGGAAAAGGGTCATTGAAATGTTTCAAGAACAGGTGAGTCTCTGTGTTTTCAAACCTATTTCTCTGGTTTTGTCTTCTATTTGCTTGAGGGCAAGCAAAGGCTAAGTCTTGGGGAGTTGATATATCATGGTTTTTACCCCTTTTAGAACATGATATAGGTCCCATTTAGGGAGTCTTTGTAGTATTTTGGAGTATTTTCGTGTCTTTTACAGGTTTATGTACGTTTGGAGCTTAATTGAAGATATTGAAGCATTCTGGAGGATTTTGGAGCATATGGAGATGCAGAGTCATGAAGAGACGTCAGACTTTGGCATTCGTTGAAGAACGTTCTACCGATGGATTGAGCTCAAATTTGGACACAAGACAGATCAATGGATTAGCTTTCATTTGGAAGTGGTTTGAGGTCATTACAACAGTGCGATCAAAAGTTATGCCAGTTTTCGTGAAGACAGTCCAGTCTGGCGAGCAGAAGAGTCGACGCATATGATGAGTATCGACCGATACTACCTAGTATCGATCGATACTACTCGGGAAAACAGGAAACTCGACTTTTTACAAGTCTGGAGAGTTTGCATCTTAGTCCAGAAGTCTTTAATTATTACAATAAGCCCCAGAACGTGTTTGAGCATTATAATTAGGTTTTTCAGCCAGTTTTGTTGGCTAAGCTTTATTTTTATTCTTGATACTTTGAGAGAGATTTGTTCCAGGGTTTTTTGGGAGACAACTCTGAACCCTTGTTTCTTATTGATTTCTTTTATGCAATTCTATTCATCTATAATTTCTATTTCATTGATCATGTCTGAGTAGATCTCTTGTTAGGTTTAGGGTTCTCATAATGGTTTTCTCTGAATGCTAGGTTGATTAGTTTATTAGGATTCACCATCTGAATTAGTTCTTCGCCTTATGTTGTGTTCAAAGCTTGTTCTAGATTAGCTACCTAGAATTTAGATCTTAGGATAATTGATTAGGTACGAGAGTGCGATTAATTACCTGATAGAACTTAGGGTGAGCAAAATAACTATTCGCAAAGAGATTTGGTCTAGTTGTTTTGTGAACAAATCAAACTTGAACTAAAAGGTGGTTTAGACTTTATGATTCACAAAGAGATTTGGAATTCTAGGATTTAGGCTTAGATAATTCTCGCAACGAGAGTTGGTTAATTATACTCTAGTGATTTGAGTTCGAGAACCGCGCTAAATATGAATCCTGACTAGTTAGTTTATCTGCAGTCATTGATTTCCTGAGAAATACCCTGAACCTATCTTTCTCTCAATCGACTTACAACACTTTTAATTTGCGTATTGCTTTCAATTATATCTTTTGGTTTAGCTTAATTCGAATCTATTTAATCTATTGTGTGATATCCTGAGTTCTTGTGTTCGGCCCCTACATATACTAAAACAACTGCTTTAGTACTTATAGGGTATTAATTTGAGCATATCATATTGCTGGTTTTGTGAAGGTACAACTATATGTTAGTATTTCTAGTTTGTTGTATTATTGATAATATAAAGAGCAACTATATTTTAGATGCATTAAATCGTGTCAAATCAATATTATGGTTGTGGTTTGTTGTAATACTGATAATATTTGTAAAACTATATCTGAGTATTAATGACAGTAGTCACTAACCCACTAAATGAAAATGCATTCAATCAAATCGTGTCCAAATCAATACTTTAAGAGGACAATAACTTTGGAAACTAAGAGTCAAATCGTATTAATTTAAGATAATAAGTTTGAATAGGTATCTTCTCCAAAGATAACGTCAGTTTAAGAACCCCAACCGTTGCGTCTAGGAAAACCAAACGTCCACCATTCCACTGTAGGACATGTCAGTCTCATAGCTTTAAGATAATAACTTCGAAGAGTCATCTTCTCCCTCCAAAGATCACATCAGTTTAAGAACCCCAACCGTCCACCGTTCCACTATAAGACAATAACTTGGAAAATCAAGAGTCATCTTCTCCAAAACTTCTAAAACTTCATCTTCTCCAAAACTTCCAAAACTTCCAAAAACTATCCGAAGATGAAGAAATTTTCGAAGGGATCAAACTCAAGCAAATCAAACTCCGGATCCTCCTCGCATGCAATTCCTCGCTTTTCCTCAACAACTACTCCACATGATCCTCTTGTACCTCGCTTGCAATTCCTTCAGAGATCTTCATATAGCCAAAGTGACATGCAAGACCTTCAAGAATGTGATCGAGGAAGAGGTCTTCTTTAAGGAAGTGGATTTGTTCATCATGGGAGAGCACGAGTGGTCCGTCCATCTCCCTCAACTCACTGAGTTCAGATTTCTGTGGTTGGAGCTTGGAAATCCATCCACAATTTTCATGAGAGGTATGTGGGACTACTTCTACAACGGTAATTTGGAAGAAGGTTTGGAGGCGATCAGAGTTGCGGCTGACAAAGGCTACGATGTGGCTAAATACACTTACACAATGATACATAGAATAATGACTCCTCATTTCGTAAGTGATTCTCCACTCATCAATAATCTTAGCAGGGATTTCTATGCCCAAACACGGAGGAATATCAATGAAGAAGGGAATATTTTCGCTTGGGGAGTGGAGGCTCCACCATTGTTCGAAGCAAAAATGGATCTAATCAGTATCGCTCCCCTTCGTTGTTGTGAGCGTGCTACTTACACTGAAGTGTATTATGGTGAATATTTCGATGAGATAGTTAAAGAAGGAAGAGGATGTCCAATGTGTGATCGGTGTTTCTAGATCATATAATCCGTTTCTTTCTGTCATGTGATTTTGAGGAAAGGTTTTAATTGGCCATAATGAAAAACTATATAATGATCCGTTTTGGGCTATTGTAGTTATTATTTGAAGTTATTTTGAATGTAGAAATACTAGAGATACTATGAACAACTATGCTTTGGTTTGACTAGAAACATTATGAACAACTATAAATACTACGAACAATTAAGACAATAATTATTTGGATACCCAAATTAAGAACAACTAGAAATACTTCAAAATACAAAGAACAACAAATCTCAAACTAAACCAAACAATAACCTGACTCAAAACAATTATTTGGATACCCAAATTAATTAAGAACAACTAGAAATACTTCGAAATACAAAGAACAACAAACCCCAAACTAAACTCGAACAATAACCCGATTCAAACTAAAACCCAACCCTTATACCTGGTTCAACCTAAACCCGACTCGGCTTAAATCCGGAAAATCCCTAAATCGATTTTTCAAACTCCATATAAGAACGGACCCTCTAAGAACCCTAAACTCAATTTTTGAAAATTGATTACTCACATCGGGAATTTCTGAAATCCACTGTAATTATATTGTTAGGGTTTGATTATCGTAGTGTTATGCTTGTAATTCATACTCCATAATCACGATTTCATCATTTTTTTGTTTTTATGCTTTCATGATGATTCTCTTATTTGTAGGTTGAAATTGGTGATGTCTGGAGCTACGACTAATGTGTCTGGAGGTTTGAGTGGATCATCAAGTGCTCTTCCAAAAAATGGAAGAGTTGTTGGTGGGCCTAAGAGATATTGGTATGGTGAGAAAATTGTGGCGTTGATATCCAAATCTGACCACAATCCTTATCGGAGATACTTCCGTTGTGGTTATGTTGTCGCAAAGAACGTAATTTGAATGTCTTTTGATTTGTTGTACCTTGCTTGTGATTTGTTGTGTGAGAGTCTTATGGTTGTGAATGGTTTTTCCGATTTGTAGCTTATGAATGATAACCATGTCTTCAAATGGATTGATGAGGCATGCTTAAATGAGATTGAGTCATTGGACTTTCAAAAACGTCAAACTTGAACAAGAGCTTAAAGAGATAACTACATTGATTAACAAACAGTTTGAAAAGGTTCAAATGAAGGTCGAGAAGGAGATAATGGAGAGGGATGAAGATGTATTAATTAAAGCCAAATCTAGGATGAAAATGATGATGATTCTTGTAGTAATTGGATGTATGATCATGGTTGGGTTCACCAAACTAATAGGTTAAACCAATTCCAAAACCCAGAATTCGAAAACTCTCTCAAGTTTTTTTTTTCGATGGGAGAAATGAAAAAAACAAAAATTCCCCCTTTTAATTTGGAGTTTATTCTAGTTCTCCAAATAGAGGGGAACAAAATCTAAAATATTTTGAAATAAATTTACAAAATTTTAAAAATTGAGGGAAAGAAGCAAAATTTAAAAAATTTAAAAATATTTAACATAGTTATACTTCCTAGTTGTGCTCGCTTCCAAACAGTTGTCTTTTGGAGATATTTCACTTATATTAGTATTACCGTGAAAAAAAAATTAATTTGTTGGTTGTACCAATAACATTTGGTACATTAAGTACATTTTCAAAGTCTTTATGGAATAAAAATTGTTATATCACATTCCTTGACGATATCATCTCATAACATGGATAACAGTCACAAAGTCTTCTTAAAAATTTAAGGTATTGTATGTGAAAAGTATATGTATGGTAAACATTAATTTAAAATTTCACCACATTCAGGGTTAAAATATGTATTGAATTTGAAATCTTTCAAACATACAATATAACTTATTTGACTTCAGTTATTCTAGGTTGTACCACTTTATGTATGATAAACATAAGTTGATACATTCTTAATAATACAAAGATCTATTCCTTATTCTCAAGCCGGAAAGTAGTCTTTCATCTTATAGTAGAATGTCCAACATTCGATAGCCCAAAAGCAATGATCACACATTTTCGATCCCGCGCGGAAATTGCATATGGACACCGCAATTGCATTTGTCTAAGCATGATATATCCATGCGATTCCATCGACCATTGAAAGACTCTGAAATGCACTATATCCACTCCCTACCGCCGCTTTTCTTCTTCATTGACAACCACGTTGATACACAAAATTCTCGGGTTATAACATCATTTGGACCGTCATCAACCCCATCAATCCACATAACTTTCCGAATAACACCATAACAACACTCAACTATATTGAAACTAGCATCCGTAGACTGTTTGATATCATCAATTCACGCTTGTGGGTTCTCTCCAAACATGAATTCTGACATCCCTCTTAGCACGATCCCTGAAGGATTGCCATGTATATAACATGGTTGTTTGAGAGCAAGCCATTGGGGTCTGACTCCAGACATATGCTCATATATGAACATTAAGTCGATCGACTTATATCATGTAATATATAAAGTTATCGGTTTCAGATGCAGTTCGATGTAGCAGAATTTTAAAAATAAACATTACTTGTAGAAATAAGGACTTTCCAGTACATTCTTCAAAAGTTTGCAACTAATATTGACATTGCACATATCTCGTACCAAAACGCTACATGCCGTGACGAGAATCTTGTTCTGGATTTCCGATGGTAGAGCTAGGAGACAAAAATGTCGATTTGCGAACCCATCACCCATATTTGAAGAGTTTTTTACTAACGGGGAAGGGATTGGCTCTGTGATCGTCTACGCTATAGATATATAGTTGTGATTTTTTGGAAAGTTGTGCTTGGTACTCATAGTAATTTTCTTTATTTATAATATTACTTAGTTGTACCTATATTACTATTTTTCAAAGAGTATATGATCAATTAAAATTAGTTGTCATTAGTTTATTAAGTTGTACTAGATTACAAACATAGGTGCTTATTTGTTCCAGTAATACTCAAGAGTACACTACAAATATTGTCACATAAAATAACACAAATTACACTGTAGCGTTTGAATTGCTACTACAACAACCAGCTCGCTTATTTATGCGGCGATGTTCGTCAATGTAAATCTTTTTTCTTGCTTTCTTCCCTTTCAGCTCTTCATCTAGTTGTTTTGATGTCTCATCGTCACCATAATTCACACCAAATGAACTATATACAGATCCATCTATATCTTCTATGACCTCTACATGCAAAGCATTTCTACATAGCTCTTTATCCACAGTCGTTAGATAAACATAAACGTCTTCATTATCAACAATATATACATGAAGACTATCATTCACTAGCACAAAAGGTAAATTAATTTCAGATTCGTCATAGATTGATCTACCCCAATCTTCCTGCATATCCTATGCTCTAACATCGAATACGTTATCTCATCCATAGATGATTTCCTAAACAATATCCCATACATACAATAATCTTTAGAGTTCCATCGGAAATAATCACCTGTATTATATCCTTCAATAAAGAAAGGTACGATCGTGGAAATATTGCTCATTGTCTTCTGAAAAAACAATTAAAATACTACATTACAACCTATTGCCTTGTATCAGTAATATTAGTTGTTCCAGTTTAACAACTTCTCTTAGCAATCCTAGTTATTCTATTTCTCTCAATAATACCCAAATTTTCTAGTTATTCCACTTCTCTCACTAATACCCAATTGTTATTATAAAGGTCTGCAACTCCCTTCGGTGAATTCGGAGGTTCGGACCAGTCTCACGATTCAATACGATTCAAACACTACATTCCTTAAATTACCAAAGCTATGTTTTAATTGACATAGAGCATGAGTTATCGACTCCCCCCCCCCCCCCCCCAATGTCCATTAATTACAAACACCAATACAAAAACGAAATTCGTTTCTATGTCAAAATATAATAACAGACTCCATAGATTTAAACTAAAACACATTAAAATTAGAAGAACTAACCTAAATTTGGAAGAATCAGCTTCAATGGTGGAAGACAATCTCGTCGTCGTCGGGATGGTACAATCGTCGAGGGTGGGATTTACGATTTATTTCGATTTATTTAATTAATTACATTTTTGTTTTTTATTCAATTTTTTATTAATTTTTTTAGTGGGGTTGAGAGTAGGAGAGTATGACAGAATGAAAAAGAGTATGGTAGAATAGATTGTGATCATTAATAGTATATGAGAATAAACTCCTCTTGTATGTCTAGCGGAGTTATGTGATACAAATTGATTAAGTTTGTATCTTTAATACCATCCCTCAAGTTGGAGCATGCAAATTCTGTATGCCCTACTTAAACCTAATTTTTTTAGAAATCATCATATGGAGATAGTGTTCATCATACCTCCACCATTGTCGTTGTCGTGTCCGTGTCCGTGTTCGTATGTGTCATCATCGTTGTCTCTTGATTGAGATTCATCAGAGTTGTAGTCAGGTTCGTCGATTTCATCAGATTCGTCGGTTTCATCAAGTTCGTCGGTTTCATTATGTTCGTCGGTTACATCGGTTTGGCTTGGGTTGAGATTTGTTGCATCAATTGGGTTCATATCACCATTCAAGCATATGGAGAGATGGTTCTCCTCGTCTCTCATATAAAGGTTTTGCATATGCCGTTGTTGGATTCATGTTGATCAGAGTCGGGTTCGCATCAGTCCTTGTCGGAGTTGCATTTGCCGTGGTTGGAGTCGTATCGCTTAAAGTCAGGTTGTTGTTGTCGGAGTCTTATCAATTAGAGTCAGGTTGCATATGTTGTTGTCGGAGTCAGGTTCGTATCACCGTTGTTGGAATGGTCTAGTCAGTTGGGTCATTCAAGTTTTTCAAGTGTGCCATTGTTGCTCAAATATTTTTTTTTTTAAACAGAAAAAGGAAAAATTCCGAGTTTTGATTTTTTCAGGCTCTGATACCATGATAAGATTCAAAGAGGCACGAAGAGATCAAACCATTTATGTGTGTTATTCAAAGATATCGATCATACATTTTTATTCTACTAGAAAACTTTCTAACTTCATAATCTAAAAGATCACAAGAGACATACATGTAATTGACCATTGATTTTGTGCTAACGTATTTATAATAATTGCTTAGTCTATGGGATATGAATTGATAAGGTTTGTATCTTGACATTTGCTACAATAAGTTTAATTTTTTTTTTTAATAGCCAAAATAATCTACTCAGATTTTTCAAAATTTTGAAAAACATATTTCCCATATTACCCTTAATACATTTTTTATACTTTAAGTATAATAACTAAAAAATTATTTTTGGTATAAAATGACAGATCATTTCAAAAAATCATTTTTATCCTTAATACATTTTTATGGGAGATTTGCTAGATTGACCTTAATTACAACTTTAATTACTAGAATAACCTACCAAAAATATAGGTCATTCTAGTAAACTTATTACCCAAAATGTCATTTTGAAAATGTTGTACGAAAACAATATTACATAAATGCCATTACTAATTTCAACTCATAAAAAAGTCTATTTATTTACAGAAATGTCACCGCTTCTGTCTATTTCGAGTAAGTCTGTCATAACAAATATGTCGGAATAATGGTGGTAGATTTATAATATTTTGTAGATTTAATTTCGAATGTAAGACTTAATGACAACTAACATACTTATATGCACAAATCTGTCTTATGGTGTAACAGATATATTTGTGTTCGTCAGACTTAATTTCAAATGACATATTTATTTAATAAGTTTACCACACGACACAACAAACTTATTAAAAATGTGACAAACTTTTCATGCCGTAATGGAAATCTGTTATGGATTTATTTTCTTTCCGCAAACCTATTTATCTATATGGTGGTAGACTTTTGGTAGTGGCAGCAGAGTTTTTAGTAAATTTAAGGGAGGATTACTAAAGTAATGCTAGAATCCCTAAAAATTATTTGTTTGAGTACATTTTATCAAAATTACTAGAGTAACCTAATATACCGAAAATACCCTTCTGGCCTTTGTTGAGAAAAACGTAATTACAAAATTGCCATTACTTTTCCTTTGACACGTAAGCAAAAGTTGGTGTTATTTACCGATATACCAGCGCGCAAAAAAATGAAAGGCTACCGTTCTTTGATGGTAGACTTGTATAATTTTGGTCAACTCAAATTTTGGTATGTATATTTGTTTGTTAGATGGTAGATTTGTTTGAAAGATGGTAGATTTGTTATATCTTGGTAGACTTATTTCAATGCCTTGGTAGATATGTTTCAGGGCGGTAGATATATTTTTGTTTGGGTAGATATATTATGTTTTTATGGTAGATTTGTTTATGGGTTGGTAGATTTTACGACCAATACGTTGACTTACGGTAAATAGTTGACTTTTGGTAGATTTACTGACAATGGTGGTAGATTAATCTTAAAAACGGTAGACTTATTTCTTTTGGTGGCAGAGTTACCTACTGGAAAATATCGGATGGTTAGTTTTTTGAGACGGTAGATTTATTTCTTTGGTGGTAGATTTGTATTGGATTTGGTAGATTTATGTTGGTTTGGTAGATTTATTCACAATGGTGGTAGATATAAATTAGTGTAACATCTATGTGACTTCCGTTTCGTAATGGTGGTAGATTTAATATTAGTGTCAGTCGATATAAAATAATTACGTAGATTTATTTGTAATGGTGGTAGATATAAAACTGTCTAACATCTATGTGACTTTGTTTTGTAATGGTGGTAGATTTAATATTAATGACGGTAGATTTAAAAATATTTGGTAGATTTAATATTAATGACGGTAGATTTAAAAATATTTGGTAGATTTATTTGTAATGGCGGTAGATTTAGTATTTTTTGGTATTTACTCAGATAACCTTCAGTCGGTAGACTTATTATTTCGTGTTGTGGTAGACTTTGACGGTAGATTTATTGACATTGTTTGGTGGTAGACATTTGACTTTTTCCGGAATGAGAAATGACGTTTTTGCCCTACACTAAAACTCAGATTTACAAAAAAAGCACGCACCCAAATATGCTAAATATGATAATTTTTAAGTGTTTGGTGGTAGATTTATTGTAATGATGGTATATTTATTTTGTTATCCTTCTTTTTTCCGTGTTAAGATTAACCTTGAACTTATGTCCTATTGGTTCTCTTAAACATTCCCCTTATGTTATTTTGGTTTTCTTTTGTGTTAACTATCTTTTAGCTTAAGGTCTTTTGGTTTTTATTTGTGTTTATTCTGGTACATTTAACTCATATGACACTAAACCTTGAACATTACAATGTGAAATTACACATCAAAATTATAGTAGTGCTTTTATGAATTATATTTCTGGAATCACAATTAATCATCGACTCAACAAAAAATGATTAAGAGATGGGTATGTGTCAAATATGACATATGAGCTATGTAATTTTTTTGGTTTGTGCTCGTTTGTTTTCAGTATTGGTTTATAGAATAGATATGTGTTTTTCGTCTATATTATTGGATTGAGTCATGTATTTTTGGTTAAAATCTCACTCACATTGGTTATACATTTTAAACAAAGTGAAAGTAAAGAAAATGAATGATAACAAACATGGTAGAAAATATGAAATGTTTGACACATGACTCAGCGTTTTGCAACAATTATAATTTGTAAATAATACCATCATCTAAAATCCAATTATCATTTGTACAAATTTAAATATAGATCTATCATCAATTCAATAATAAATCTACCATCATTTCAAAACAAATCTACCATCATTTCAAAAACAAATCTACCAAATCCAAATCTACAATCCATAGAAGAACACGCCGGAACGATGTCAGAAATCTCGCCGGAGACTCGTATGTCGTCGCGAATGCCATAAATCAGTCGAGAAAAATATTTTTTTCCCAATTAACATATATACCATCTTTTCAATAAGTAAACCTACTATCAATTCATAAACAAATCTTCACAAAAATAAATCTACCATCAATTATACACATTGAAAAAGACACTAAAAAGAAGCCGAGAATCTCGTCAGAGACCTGTCCGCCGTCTCGAAGCCCATAATCTGTCAGAGAATAACAAACAAATGCCATCATTCATATATAAAGCTCAAATATGTGACTAACAATTCTACCATCATATAAAATGATAACTCTACAATCATTAACAAACAAATCTACCATCAAATAATTAATATAACTCTACCATCACGAACAAACTATTTTTCAAATTTCAGAAACGTTGCCAGAATTTTTAGACAGCGGTAATATGGCCGAAGAAAAAGCCATGTACCTGTCGGAGAAGAAGAAATAATAAATCAGCCGTTAACAATAAGTCTACCATTATGTTAACAAAATCTAGCAAACAAATATACCGTTATATATATATATATATATACGTCATATATAAATAAATATATCGTGATATATAAACAAATCTACCGTCATATATATACAAATTACCGTCATATATAAACAAATTTAACGTCATATATATACAAACTACCATCATATATAAATAAATCTACCGTGTTATATAAAATAATCTACCGTCATATATATACAAAATATATATAAATATATCGTGATATAAAAACAAATCTACCAACCAAACTCACCAAACCACATATGTCTTACTAATAAATCTACCATCAAGCGTTACAAAATCTACCACCAAATAAATATAAAATTTAACATTACTCACCGGAAAATCCTTGCTCTAACCGGAATCTCGTTAGGCAGACAAGAAACACATACTAAACAAGTTATCTGCAAAAAAAAATAAAATAAAATCAGGGTTAGGTTTCGCCCCAGCCATAAAAAAAACTATGAAATTAGGGTTTTCGCCGCCGCCAACCACCCATTCTCCCCCATTCATCGCCGACACGAAGCCCGATGACTTTCCGGAACCCTCGACACGCCTCTCAAAATTCCACCTCCTTCGCACCGTAACCAACCTTCATCGCAGTTCTTCTTCTTCTTTGTGGAACAAAAGAGAAAACTAAAACGAAGCAAGAGGATGAAGAGACTTACCGGAAACGCCTCACTCCTCGCCGGAATCGGGCCAGAGTCATGTTGGAATCCAACCATCGCCCTAAACGTCGCATATCGCCTTTGTCGAGAGGTTTTTTTTTATATAATAGTTTTATGTTTTTTTTCCATTCCCTTCTTTTATATCATTAATTTTTTTTCTTCAAAAATAAATAAATAATGGCATTCTCGTAATATAATATAACATATGAATAAAATAAACATTGACCAACTTTCTAAGGTTAGTCTAGTAAGGCCTCCCTCCCTAGAATTTACTATAGTAATAAACCTTATGTGTAAGGTTAGATTGATGAATTCTCTTAAATTTAATAATTATATTTTAAAACGAATTTATTTAAGCCTAAAATTTAATTACTAGAATGACTTTTACGTTGTGGAGAGATTTTTCTACGTTATAATAGACTTATTAAAACATGTTGTTCAATGGCAGACTTTCAATGTCGTAGAGGCAACATACTTTTTTCCTTACTAGAATAACTTTTTTTTGGTAGCAGACTTTTTTTTTACAAACTTATATATCCATGTAGTGGTAGATTTCTTACAACAAACTTATTTGTCAGTGTTGGCAGAGTTTATTTCTCCATATGGTTGTAGACTTGTCACAACATATTTATTTCACATTGTGTCAGACGTTTTTAATGATATGGAAACCCAATTATACACTTAACAAATTCACAATTTACAATTGAACATGCGACATGACATCAACTAAGGCTTACTCTATTTGTACTAGAATGAAATTTTCACAATTCTCATTATGGTCATAAACGTATGTGGCCGATATTTTTTTAATAGCAATAGTTTTGAAACAATGGATCAAATTTTCACCGCCATCGCTAATTTTTGATATTTAAATGACTTTTCACAAAGTTTTAAGACCAAGAAAAATCCACACACACATATATATATATATATATATATATATATATATATATATATATATTTTTTTTTTTTTTTTTTTTGATGTGGGATTTTGAATATTAGTTTTATCAAATTTCGCGTCTCATACATAAATACAACGGTAAACCATTAAGCTTGTAGAAAAGCACAACAACACATTTGCAAATAAAATACCGTTGGACAAAAAAATATTCGATAATGCGATACATATATGGATATACTAAATTATGCTAGAAATGAAATAGTTGAATGATTTTGCAAGAAAAATATAAAAGAAAAATAAGTTTTTTTTTAGAATATGTGTTACTCTTTAAGTATTTGAAATCATTTGAACGAAAATGTGTTTGATAACTGTTTTACAATGTGAAATGAAAATCCTCGTTTTACAAAAAGAGCCTATTTAGTTTATCATCTACCAATGACCACATCTGATGATCCCTCTTAATTGCCAACTTTGTAGAATTTGTGTTATTCCCTCTTCGTACTCTCATTGAGGATAAACAAAGGTCGACATAAATTCATTGGAATTTTCTGATGGATTGTAGTCGTCAGAATATTTCCGATGAATTGCCGACGGCCATATTTTCGACGGCTTTCCTACGGATATTTGATCGGAACTACATGTCGAAAAGTTGTCGGAAAGCCGTCAGAAATATTTTCAACGGTATTCCGACGAGCTTTGTTTTCGACGGATATTCTGACAGATATTTGTCGGAATATTCTGTCGACAATCCGTCGGATACCAGTAGGAAAAATTCCAACGGATGTTCGAAGGATTAAATTCCGTTGGATTTGCGACGGATTAAATTTCGACGGATTTCCGACATACTATTTCCGACGGATATCCGACGGCAATTTATAATTTGTATTTTAATTTTTTATAATAATTAATAATTCATTTAATTAAATCAAATTTTGTAATTAAAATAAAATTTAAATATTAAAATTTTCTTAATGAAACATAAAATTAAATATTAAATATTCTAAATAAAAAAGTGATATTAAAAACAAATATGAAATTTAGTTCAGAAACAGATCGGGGAAGGCCTTCTTCATGGCCGCCTGCAGATCGGTGAGCTCTTGACGGGTTGAGTCGCGCGCGGACTGCAACTCTTGGTGTGCGAACTGTAACACACCGACCTGCTCGTCACGGTCTTTCACTGTTTGGTGAGCCTCGTGATTTATTCTTTCTACCGAGGAACCGAGGAAGAAGAATCCTGGGTCGGAAGTCTGCCTAACCCAGAAAATCGACCTTTGACTTGTCGAGTTTCATAAGAAAGTTTATAAAAAATATTAATAAAATTACGGAATGAGCTGCGACCTTTGATTTATCTCGTGATGTCTTCCTAGGATAACTAGTTCGAGGACGATGATCTTTCGAGAGTGAGCTGCGACATCGAAACTTCACGTTCCTGCTTCTTCTTCTTGCTCTTCTCAACAACTTCCCGCATCCCCAAGTCCTGGATGACACCCGTTTGTTTGTTGGTGTGCCTCTTCTCGATGACTTTAAGGTAATGGGGAGCGACACCAGATTCTTTCGCCTGTGAAATTTTGTTAAGTAAAATAGTAATAAAAAACGAAATTATTAATTAAAAATGGAAATTAAACTTACCATTTCCATCGCCTCGCGTTCGACGGTCTTTGCGCCCCCGTTGTGAATGTAGGGCCCCTTCCCTCCTCGCTCGCTCTTCCGGTTCTTCGACTGTTTCTCGGAGACCGTCTTCGTCCTAGACTTACTCCGGTACTCGCAGAAGCCCTTCCAGACTTCGTCCTCAAGGTCCTTCGGCTTCGTGCCTCCACTTCTGCTTCCACTCGTACATGTGGTTCAAGTACAAAAGCGCGATATACAGATCGAAAGTTGTAATAACTTTCGTCATCTCCAAAGGGTGCCACATGAACTCTTGCTACATTAAAAAAAGAAAGATAATGTTAGTTTTAAAAATTAAAATTGAGAATATTAACTAAAAAAGAAGAAAAAACAAAAAATTACTTACGGCGAAAGTCCGATGCCACAACTCCTTCTCGTCGCGAGGCATGTCCGAGTACTTCTCGTACGGTTTGTCTAACATGTTGTGGAGCATCTGGAATATCGTCTTTGTGATCTCAAACGACAACTTAAACCTAAAAACATTAAAACAAAAATTGAAATAAGTAGGTTAAGATTATAAATCTAAAAAAATTGAAATAATAATCTAAATGTGACTTACCAACTTTCGTCCTCTAACTTCTGGTCAAGACGGATGCAATGGTCCTGGTTGGGCTGCATGACAATATCCTCGATCCTAATCCGGGTCCGAGCACCGGATTGCTGGGACTCTGTGACTTCCGTTCCCGAGCTCGATCCGCTAGGCGGTGGGGCTCGAGAACCCCTCGAACGGCGCCCTTGGGAACCGCCCAAACGAAGAGAGTCCTCGTCATTTCTGCGGGAAACACATATAAACGTTAGTACATTGAAAATGCCCAAAAATTCAAAAACATTTCAAAATTCCGAAAAATTCCCGAAATTTTTGAAATTCCCAAAAATATAAAAATTCCCGAATATTTCAAAATTTCTCCAAAATCCCAAATTTTTCAAAATTTCTAGGAAAATTTCCTGAAATTTTCAAAATTTTCGAAAATTTCGGTTCTCGAAAATTTCAAAATTTCCGAAATTTCCGAAATTTTCAAAATTTCCGAAATTTTCAAAATTTCCGAAAATTGTAATATGTTTACTAAAAACGTTTTATATATATTATGAAAACGTATTTAGTTAGTACAAAATTTTAAAAACGTTTTTAATTAGTAAATGTTTTTAAAATTTTATAAAAAACGTTTTAAATTAGTAAACAAATCTTTAAAATCCGATTATAATTTTTTAAATTACAAAAACATGTTCTTAGTATTTAAAAAATGTAATATGCTTTTAATTTATAAAAAATATTTTTAATCAGTAAACAATTCTTAAAAATCCGATTATAATTTTCTAAAATCCAAAACACATTTTAAGTATTGAAAACGTTTCTAATAATAATAATAGCAATTTTTATAATTCAAAAAAATGTTTTCTACATCCAAAATTCTCAATCTAACAATTATAATCTCCTAAACCCTAACAAAATTCAATCCACCAAACAAATACACAACAAATCTCATTCCAATCTAAAACACTAACCACCTAAACCTAAAAAACTCTAAAAACCTATAAAAACTAACAAGATTTACAAAAAAATACTATAAACACTTACAAATTATCGATGATTGATGGTGATGAATGAAGGATTTAGAGAGAATGGGAGTTTAACTCCCAAAATCGACCGATTTTATAGAGAGAAAACAGAGAAAATCAGTAAGAGATAGAAAGAGAAAGAGAGAAATGGGGAAGAAGACGATTCGCGAATAATAAATCTACAGATTTTCGACGGATATATCTGTCAAAAATCCGTCGGACTATTGAAAAAATTTGGTTTAGGCGGTTAATCTTCCCGCGGTCACGAAAAAACCAAAGTCCGTCGGAAATCCGTAAGAACTTTCCGACGGATTTCCGACGGATTTCCGACGAATATTGGAATATATACCTTATATTCCTTGCATGTGTTTCTATTAAGCCGTCAACCAACACATGTCAAAGGACCATAAATCCATCGTTAATCAGTCGACAACTTCCGACGGATTTCCGACGAATTTATGGTATATTTGGGGTTTAGGGTTTTGGATTACGTAATAAGGCTTAACTATCCCTAACCTACATTTTTCGTTCAAAAAATTGTTAATCATTCAATGTTAAACCCTTTCTATGGATTTATTATTTTTACAACATAAATCTTAAACATTTCATATAACATCTATATACCTTATACTATAACTTTTACTAACACTTCTATCAAATTTCATAAAATCTATAACACACATTTGTTTTTTGAAATTTGACCTAGTTAAAGCTATTGTATATACATAATACAAATGGTTAAGACTTTTTCTTTAAAAAAAAACCCCATACCCTAAACCCTAAATCATATTTTGATTATCCGTCGGAAATCCATCGAAAATTTCCTATGGATTTTTGACTGATTCAGTTTTAGCCAGGGGAATGACAGTTTTAGCCGGGGTAATGTCAGTTTTAGCCAGGGATTCATTTTTAGCCGGGGAATATGAATCTTTCAAAAATTCGTGAGAAATTTTGTGACAGATTTCCGACGGAAGTATACTTAGAATTATTTTTAGGTTTTCGAAATGGATTATTACACTTAAGTATATCAAATATCTAAGTTTATAAAACGTCCACATAACTAATACATTCCACATAACAAATATATAGTACAAGTACATATTTTACAATGCAAAAATTATATATAAAACTACTCCGAATCTGATGATGAGTAATCTGATTCTGCTGAATTGGAAGTTTCCCCAAATTCGTCAAATTCTTCATCTGAATCCTCAAATACCCGATTGTCTGCATGTATGGTGAAATCAACAACAAGGTCGACCTCAAGGAAATGCTCGATTGAACCCAAACCTACGGAGCTTTGTTGGAGGGGTTCATGATCGGACATCCCATGAACCCTACCTCTGAGGTTTATCGATGTGACTGTAATCCACGGGTATTGATTGTTTGTCAGTCGAGGATAGGGAATGTAGCATACCTACACCATGTAATAAAGTCATATAAAAATTTAGCCACGGTAATGCAAATAAACATATATAAATTTAAGAATAAAACGAACCTGGTCCGCTTGTGAAGCAAGTACGAATGGCTTGTATTTTTGGAGTCGCCTTCTGCTATGTAATGATGTAACACCAAATTTGTCGTGTCGCACACCGCTTCCTACTAATGGGTCGTACCAGTCGCATAAAAATGCAACGCATCACAAGCCGAGCATTCACGGATAGCGAACATCAAAAATCTCACGTCGGACACCAGAGTATACAAGATCACCAGACTGAGAAGATACACCGTAATCTGAAGTTGACCCACTCCTATCATCCCGAAGAATCTTAAAAGCATAGTCCCGTGTGCTATACATCACATGTCACTGCACGGTTGCTAGTGGAAAGCGCACAATTTCTTCTAACCACGTGAGAAATCTTTCTCCGTTAGCCTTCTATGTCGTGACCTGCACGAATAAAATAAAAAAGTGTAAAATAAATCATTCATTTTATATATTAGTTATAAACAAGGCAATTAAAACACTTACATAATCTCTTAACCAACGTCCGAACTCTTCCTGTTTTAGCTCGAGTAGTTCGTCCTATGTTTTGTTCGGAAATGCAAAACGTTGATACGCCATATGCATCTTGTGAGATTGAAGTCATCATCACGTTAACATATATATAATCAAGGACCCAATAAGTAATTAATAATTTTGTTCAATATAATACCTCTCATATTCATCAACTCCATCGCAGTTTGTGAGAATATACATATGCAAATGCTCTCGTTCTTGTGCTGAAAGTCTCCGCTTCTTGCTTTTTCCACTAAGTCGTCCAATCTCTAAGAATATATGCAGAACATCGACCAGATAAAAAGGTATTACGCCTCCGTCATCATGTCGAGCAGGTCTATGACTCTTCGTTTTGACTTGTGATGGAAAGTAGAACTCGGCAAAATGTGAGGTTTCTTCATTGATGCTCTGTGCGACAATATAACCCTCCACTTTGTTCAAAATTTTCACCTTCTTCTTTAGATGGAACATATACCGTTCGAAAGGATATATCCAACGGTACTGAACTGGGCCCCCAAGTTCTGCTTCTCGAGCGAGATGAAGTGGTAGATGTTCCATAACATCAAAGAAGGAAGGGGAAAATATCTTCTCCAAATTGCAAAGGATTACGGGTATATTATTCGCAAGGTTGCGGATACCGTCTGATGTAAGAGAGCGCGATCATATATCTCAAAAAGGCACCAATCCCTGCATGATATGCATAACAAATGAATAAATAAATACTAAATTATTGTATAAATTATTTAAAAAATTAATTTAATGATTATACATGCAATTGTTTCGTGGACATTACGTGGTAGAAGACATGCAAAAGCAAATGGAAGGAGGCGCTGCATCAAAACATGACAATCATGACTCTTCATCCCAGAAAACTTCCCTTCTCCATGATCAATGCAGTTCCGAAGGTTAGATGCGTATCCGTCCTGGAATCTAACACTATCGGTAATCCAGTTAAAAAACTCGGCTTTTGAAGGTTCATCCAACCGAAAAACCGGGACCGGAAGCTTTCAGTCACCTATCACATGTAGTGCTTTAGGAGAACAAATGTCTGGCAAGTCCAATCTAGACTTCAGATTATCCTTCGTCTTCCCTTGGACATTGAGAACGGTGTTCATAATGTTATCGAAAAAATTCTTCTCAATGTGCATGACATCCAAATTATGCCTCAAAAGATGGTCTTTCCAATAAGGAAAATCCCAGAAAATACTCCTCTTGTGCCAATTATGTACGTTGCCACAACCATCAACAGGATGATGCCCATTACCACCACAATCAACAGTCTTCTTTGCACCAAAATCTCTGAGCTGAGTCAACAAATACTTTTCAACTAAATCAGGAGGTGGATCATCAAATACTTTCGGTTCTTCCTAAACAATGTGGTGCTCCGACGATAAGGATGATCGCTTGGTAGGAATCACCTATGACAATCAAACCAAGATGTTTTGCGTCTGTGCTTCAATTGGAACACATATGTGTTATCTTGACAGTAAGGGCACGATAATCTTTCGTGTGTTGTCCATTCGGATAACATGTCATATGCTGGAAAATCGCTAATGGTTCACATAAGTACCGACCGCATGATGAAATTCTGCTGACAAGAAACATCAAACGCCTCAACACCTTGCTCCCATAACATTCGCATCTCATAAATCAATGGCTCCAAAAAACACATCAAGTGATCTATACGAATGCTTTGGTCCAGGAACGAGAATGCTAAGGAACAAGAATTCCCGTCTCATGCACAAAGACGGTGGCAAACTATTAGGTGTTACAATTACTTGCCACAAAGAATATTGTCTTCCATGATTCCCAAAAGGGTTGAAACCATCGGTACATAATCCAAGGTATACGTTCCTCGCCTCATACAAAAAACTGAGATACATTGATTGAAAATATTTCCATGCTCCTGCATCTGACGGATTCTCCATTCGTTGTATGCTCTGCATGTCATCTCAAGGCTCCTGCTTTGCATTTTGATTGATATAACCTCTTCAATCTCTCTGTTAACGACAAATACCACATCCGTTTATATGGGACCGACACTCTTCCACATGTTTCCTTATACCGAGGTTTGCGACAAAAATGGCATGTCGAGCAGTCTGCGTCCTCTCTCCAGTAGAGCATACAGTTGTCGATGCATATATCTATCATCTGATACGAAAATCCTAAACCTTGAACAAGTTTATGTATCTCATAGTATGATGCCGGTGCAAGATTATCTTCTAGCAAAATGTCTATCACAAAATCAGCTATTGCATCCACGCACTCCTCACTCAAATTGAAATCCGTCTTAATACCCATCATCCTAGTTGCAATTAATAAAGGGAAATGTCCACCTCTACACCCATCATATAACGGATTATTAGCAGCGTCTAACATATCAAAGAATCTCCAAGCTTCTAAGTTAGGTTCTTCTCCTCTATCTCCATACTCAGCAACCGATGGTATACTTTCACGAAATGCATCGTTCACCATTTGAACATGACCTACAGTTTATACTTCCATTGCAGGTTCTTTTAAGCTAGCGCTATCCCCAATGTATTGTTCACTAGTACTAGCATAATCCACCATTGGATCATTTTCTCCATGATAATACCAAATTTTGTAACTCAGCACAAACCCATTACAGTACAAGTGTGATCATACTTCATCTATCACGATAAATCTACGATTCCAACAATTGGTACAAGGGCAGTAGATTTTACCGGTTTTTTTTATTTCTTCTGCGTACCTCATAACACCGGTTTTTGACCATTTTTATGGATCACTTTCATATTCTTTGCAGGTGTTTTAATTCCTTTTCAAAGGTTTTCAAGTGATTTTCATATTTTAGAGATTTGAAAGACGTTTCAGGTAATTCAGAATAAAAGAGTGCATTTCGGAGCAAAAGTACGTTTTTGGATAAACTTGGACCGTCAAGAAGTCTTGCAGCTAATGGAGACCTTCTCACCGTCTGATCATCCCCAAATTTGGACACAACAAAGTAGAGACAATCCGCTTTCAAGTGAAATTAGATTGGAGGCAATCCAATGGTTGGATCCTTAAATATACCTGAAGCACTGAAGGCAGATGAAGCTGCCCCGAAGAGGAGCCCACCGCGCCTGGAGGAGCTGGAGCCGCGGCCAACTGCCAATCCGCCACTCCTAAAGAGCCTCCACCCGTGGCCAAGAGGCATTTCGCCACTCCTGGAGAGGCCGCCCCCGCAGCCGAGTCCTTCTTCGCCCGAATCATCACTTCACTTACCGAGGCTAAAACCGTCATTTCACACCAAACCCTAAACGTAGAATACCTCTATAAATACTTATTTTATGCGTCTTAGACAGTTACGTTTATTTTCACGCTTTTTGGCAGAGGCAAACCCCTAGCAACTTGCGTTCTTGGTTTTTCAAGGATTGGAAGAAGGATTCTTCATCGGTGTTCTTTGATAGAGAAGCTTTCTCCATCCCTTTTTATGCACTGTTTTCATTTGAATTTATTGAATACGTTTACCTCGGCTATGGCTGAGTAATTCTCTTGTTGGGTGAAAGGGGTTTGAAGGAGAATATATGGTTCGATTCTTAATAGGTTTTTAGTCTAGGATACCGATTAGGGTTATTCGTTCTATCCTTGTTGTTAATGCGTTGCTTGACTAACCGTCTTAGCAACTGATGTTAGGCGTTTTATAGCCACAAGAGTGTTGTATCTAATCGCTTGACCTAGGGTAGACGAGCAAAACCGTCACAAGATTTCAGCAGTATACTTGTGGAGGAGTTGTGGGCATAAACGACCTTTGAAAGTATCATTCACTTCTTGCGCGAGCGGAGACGAAAGCTACCGTCCGAGTACTGAAGTGAATAAGTGTGTAGGATTACGAGAGTAGACTACACACAGCGTACGTGTTCCAAGTTCAAGAACCCAAAGTCGACAAAAGTCGATTTAGAAATCCTAGAAACAGCGGACATAAACCATAGAAAATTTCCGATTGCCCAACGCTTCGTTTAATTAATTCACAACCTCGATAAAATAATTAGTTAGCTACTGCCCTTCTTAGTTTAGTTTAGATTCCATAGATACGACCGTAACAAAACCCAAAATATATTTTACGTCTAGACATAAGTTAGAACTCGTTAGAAATCGACAACGTCTATCCCTGTGGATTCGATCCCTAAATACTACTTCGTGTGCTGTGCACTTGCGGCTTAGATATAAAGGGTAAAACCCCACGCCGGGGTTAATTCCCGGTGTGTCAAGTTTTTGACGTCGTTGCCGGGGATAGTATTGCTTGTTTGATTTCGCATTCTAATTTCTGCTCTAGACACTTTTGATTTTCAAGTTCTTTGTTGTTCTTTTGACTTTCTCCTTTATCTTTGTCTTTTGTTATAAGGTGCATGCACACTAGGAGAACTCCTAGAGGAACCGTACCGCTACTAGACGATATCGACAAACACGAGAGAGAACTCCGAAGACTCAAAATAAACTTAAGGATGACCGAAAACGACCACCCGGAAGATCAACTAAACCGTGATCAACTAGATAACGAGGATGGCCGTAATTTTTCGGATCACGAAGAAGATCAAGAGGCTGTCCATGGTGCTAATGACCAGCCACATCTTGATCCTGAAGAAAACCCGAACCAAAATCGAAATGCTGAAAATCCGAGGCGACAACTTCCCGTTGACCGTGATTCACCGAGGAACGATGCTCAAGCGAATTCACATCCTAATGGCGTAAACACCTACCATCCCGTACTGCCCGCTAATCCTTTGAGGATACAAGCGCGTAACCGCATCATTGCTGATTTTGATGCACCATATCAACACTTCCAAAACCGAGCAGCCATACAACTTCCTATACCGAAAGGAAATAATTTTGAGATCAAACCTCAAATCATTGTTTTGGTAAAGAAAAATCAGTTACATGGAGTTGCAACCAAGCATCCGATGGAGCACATAAAGTTGTTCGAAGAAATATGCGGAACGACGAGAACAAACCAAGTTCTCGCCGACTATTTGAAGTGTAAGCTTTTTTCTTTTTCTTTGGCCAATAAAGCTCACCGTTGGTTGAAATATTTGCCCACAAAATCACTTCTACACGAAGTCGAGATCCAACGCGCTAAGAAACAAAATCCAAAGTTTTCATCAACAATCGGTGGAGTCTTTCTATGAAGCGTGGGAACGTTTCAAGGAGTACGAGAGAGATTGCCCTCATCACAGTTTCTCCCACTACAGGAAATTGAAGTATTGATAGTACTAAAACATAGCGTTTTTACAAACTCTGCAATAAATGTTATAGACGCTACTCTTTCATAGCGTTTGTAAATTGCCAGTGCTATGAAAGAGTGGTCGCGTATAAGAGTGTTACACCTTAATTTTTTGTTCATGTCCTCCTCTTTAATTGCATGTGTCATTCGATTAGTGCTATGTTAGGTGGAAGCGGGATAACTAAATTTTTTTCCCGCCTATTTTTGGTTTGGCTCGATATTTTTTACTAAAAACTATAGACCAAAAAAAAAACACTTAGTCATTTTTTGTGTTTCTTAACAAAAAAACACCTAGCCTCTCTCTGCTTCACACGAGCTTCAATCTCTGAAACAATGAAGCTTCAATCTCCGATTCGAACAGATCAAATCTTCGATCTCTCTCTCTCTCTGTTTTCTTGACCTCCTCTATTGTTTTTGTTTTATCCTCTTGCCTTTCTCTCTCCGACGAGTTACGCGAGCTTCAATCTCAGCTCAAGCTTCTCTCTCGCGTAAGCTCTCGGTCTCTTAGGTAATCTCTTTTTTTTTTGCTTTTTAGTCACACTTTTTAGTGTTCATGAGGCTCTGATATTCGATTAGCTCGATTAGTATTTTTTTTTATGTCCCTTGCATAGATTCTCTTGCCCAATTTCTGGGTTTGTCCTGGAATTTCGATTCTCTTCACAAAAGATGTTTTTTTGTGTGATTATTATTGTTTTTCAACAAGGGTTAGTCTAACTTTTCTTCTATGATTTTCGTTTTCTCGTTAGATCCAAATCGAATTAGAATATGTATGCTTGTTTGTTTAGATCTGTCGTTGTTCCTTTTATCTGGGTAAATGAGTGTTATTTTGTCTTTTTATTTTATATAGCAGAAGGAGTTGATCTCTTTGAAACGTGAGGCCAAGCTGAAAGGAGGTTTCTACGTTGACCCTGAAGCTAAACTGTTGTTTATCATCTGTATCTGTGGGTATGTATGCTCTTTGTGTGACGTTTTGCATTTCCAAGAGATGATATGTTGTTTTTCTTATCTTTTGTTCCTTGAATCTGTAGTATTAATGCCATTGACTCAAAGACAAAGACGATCTTGTAGCTGTTGCGTTTGAGACAGGTTTGTCTACAGTTTTCTTCTTCAGTCTATGAGTCTTTGGATTGATTCTCACTTATTGGGTTAGGTGTTGGAACTCATAGTTAAGTTAGATAAGCACTGAAAGATGTTTGTCTTGTTATTAGGTTCTATACTGCTTACATTTGGATCATACTTGTGATACTGTGAAGCTGAAACTATGGATGATGAAAAGGTGAGATGATGACTGAACGTATAAATTGTTTTAAGTCCTTTTGTTGTTTCTTAGGAGTCTGAACTTTAGATGTAAAGATTAGTGGTGATAATGTATTGATGATGTTTGCATATTCTGAACTCTGAACTATAGATGTAAAGATTAGTGGAATGAATGAAATGCAGGAACTTACAATGTTTTTATTTCTTTTCCACTTAAATGTTTAATTTCGTTTTGGTATCTCTTTTCCTTAAACGTAGAAAGAAACTAGAACATCAGGCCTTCTGGTTTTAGCAGTGACGAGATCAAGATATTTCGAAAACCAGTCTCCTGGTTTTAGCAGTGACGAGATCAAGACATTTCGAAAACATGAAAGCCATCACGGCTGGGCTCAAAGCTTTAAAACTACTTGGCGTAGAGGGAATTTAGTTACCAATCTTCTGGGGAGTTGAGTTCAAGTCTGCTTTCTCAGATTACATGGGCAACACAATCACGGTAATCATATAAGTCTTTGCTTTGCATTTACATTCTCAATTTGTTTACTCTGGTTTTGGTTCCTGATTTTTGCTCATTATTTTGCAGGGACATTGTTTTGGTTACGACAAACACATGCTTTCCAGTGTTACGACAAACACATGCTTTTGCCTTGCAGTTTGAATTACATTAAGTACATTGACATTATGTAATTACTCTTGATTTAGAAGGGAGTTGACTTCTTACAAAGACTTATCAGAATGTAATCTACCAAAACCAAGTTTCTTATTAAGGACAAGATGTTTTTCTTTTTTTTTATCGTTGCAGTCAACGGTTTTGAAATGGGAGATTGAGGAGATAGAGGAGATAGAGCTTCCCACTCTTAAAGTCGATGTTATTATATCTGAATGGATGGGTTAATTTTGTTGTTTGAAAATATGCTAAACATTGTCTTATATGCTCTTTATTAATACAAGAGTGTGGAGAATTTTTCTATTTCTTAACTAAAATAAAAATAAAACAAATGATAGTTTCAAACTAAAAACATAAAATAAAAAATAAAAACTATTACAAAATAAAAAAGGAAAGGTTAGTGAATCTTTGATTTAGAGTTTAGGGTATAGAGTTTGGGGTTTAGGGTATAATAGTATAGGGTGAGGGTTTGAAATATTTTTTCTAGTTTTATTAACAAAAGAAATATAATAATTTTTATGGATTAATGAGTTTGATTTAGGGTATATAGGGATTCACACTTGTAAGATATTTTTTTCTATTTCTAAATAAAAAATACAATAAATTTTTAAAAAATATAAGGTATAAGATTTGAAATATATAAGTTTTTTAAAAAATAAATAAAAGTAGAATTAAGTCTTGAATATTTGATTTAGGGTTTAGGGCATTGGAGTATAGAGTTTATTGTGTGAAATATAATTTCATATAATAGAATATACAATACTTTTTATCTCATAAAATAATATATAAAAAATATTTGTTAAGATAAAACAAAGAAAGAATTAAGTGTTGAATATTTGTTTTAGGGTTTAGGGTATTGGTGTTTAGGGTTTAGGTTACATTGATTTAGGGTTTATGTTATATTGATTTATGGTTTGGGTTATGTTGTCAATTAACAAATGAAAATGATTGCCAATGATTGCAAAAATGATTACAAACATATATACAAAAACTCTACAAACTAATGATAAGTTACTAAGTCTTTGAAAGTAAATGTTAGTGTCACACAACATTTGTTATATAGTTTTATGTTTTTAAATTTTTTGTAAACTCCAAAATTACATATCATTATGAAAGTAAATAATTTATCATAACCTCATTGATATAAAATATTTTCTAAATTAAATGTAAATAAAACATATTAAGAATCGTTTTATTTAGGGTATGAAAATCTATCATTATAAAGAAAGAAAATAAAACAAATATTGTTTCATAAAATAAATAGAAAATCTATCATTGTAATTCTCTTAAAAATTTTAAAATACAAAAATTTAAGTTAGTTTAAAAATAAATTACTCATAAACTACAAAATATAAATCATTAATCAATAAAAACTAAATAAAATTGGGCAAATAGAGACTGAACCCTCAAATCGATGACGTGGCACAATCTCACTCCTTTGTTCCTTACTCAGCTTTTCTTTCTCTACCATTTATTACTCTTCCTCGTTTTTTTTTCCAGTGAAAAAAGGATTACCTGTAAAAAAAAAAAAAAGATTACTCCTCGTCTCTTCCTTGTCTCTCCGAACGACGAAGACGGCCAAGCAAAGTTTCGCTCCTCGCCGCTCCGATTTTTCTTCTCACTCACATCGCCTGATTGCTCTCTATCTCACACTCTCTCTCTATTTCCCTCTCTCTCTCTATGGTACGATTCTTCTTCTTGTTCGATCTAGGGTTTATTCTGTCTCAGATCTCATGTCTTCCTCCGCCGTGGTGTCTTCTTCGCTCACCGGTTCAAAATTTAGCTAACTTGTGTTTGCTGATTCAACTGTTTTTATGAATTTCACAGAGGGGCATGTAGAATTCTAGTTATTGCTGGATTAATATTATGAGATTAATAGGGATTTCTCAATGAGATAGTGGATGTGTATGAGAGAGGAGACAAGTTCTATCTCTACACTGGAAGAGGAACAAGTTCTTAGTTGCTTGGTTTGAGCCCCCAATATATGCTTGAGTGTACCTATGGTTCTGAGTTACGTTTATCAGATGCGACTGTTTATTAGAACATCGTAGTAAACTATAAATATTTTACATTAGCCTACTCTTGATTGTCGAAGGTGATTAATATACACCTGATGTGATATTAGTTAATAAGTAGTTTTATCTTCTTTATCGATTCATCAGGCTGCCTTTTATCTGTTGCATATATGCTAAATGCTCAGCATTTTACGTGCTTTCAGGTCAGCTTGACACTGAACATAACAACGGACTTGCATTCACTATTTACTTGGAACACAAAGCAGGTGTAGCATCTGAAAATACACCTATGCTATTACCTCATGTCTTCCCAATTTCACACTGTCTTGTTGGATACTTCTTTTTGTATGGTCGGATGAACATAAAACCAACACTAACGAAAACATTTGCACGTATTCACTTTTGTGGCAGCAGAGTATGAAACCTCAAAGAATTCCCTGAATCAGGTATACATATACATTGCTTTTTTAGCCTACTGCTCTCGTTGGGGATAGAACAAGTTTAGAGGTATGTGATTTTAGTGTTGCTTAATTTCTTGAAGGACTTTGGGGCACAGCTAAAAGTCAAAATCACTTGCTAAGGCTGTGAAAAACGGTGATAGTTTCTTTCAGCAGGAAGCTGATTTGTTGATGATATCGAACAAGAAGTTTCAAAGATTGGAGGTCTAAGAGTGAGGGGAATATTCACAATTTATCTTTTAATCATGTACTATTACTTTGTAATATATGTTTTTTTGTATCATGGTTTTATATAAATATAATAAAATATGTCATTTTTATTTTTAATTGTCAAATTATCTAAAAATCAAAAACAAATCCTAGTAAATCGTAATTTAAACATAATTTATTGAAATAATTAAACAAAACAATTAAAGATTTCGAATGCTCTAGTAAAATTATAAAACGGTACAACCCAATTATAATACAAATCCAATGCTATAGAAAAAAAAATACCAAACACTATTATTAATGAGATTTAATATCAATTATAAAATGTTATTATAAATATTAACAATTGCAGAGAAAAGAACGCTATCGTTCTTTAATTAACTATAGCGTACATCAAATCCGCTATCTAAAGTGCCCGACCTACAATGACGGGCGCTGTCAGAGCGTTTTAGGAAACGCTATGGTAGTTGAATCATAGCATTTAACAGCCGCTATTAATACCCACATTTCTTGTAGTGTCTGGTCCGAATGTGCTCAACACTTTCTACCGAGAATTACTACTGAAATATCAACTTTCTCTTGACACGGCCAGCAATGGAGACTTCTCCATGAAGACCATCAACCAAGGAAGAGCTCTCATTGAATATCTTGCTATGTCAGATAGCAACAATTCTCCGGACTACGATAGATCGACTAGATCGAACGTGTCGGAATCGAAAGAGATTTCTGAGCTAAAAGTCATGATGAACCGACTTCTCAACAACCAAAACTGTCAAGTACATGCTTGTGAAGCTATTGTTGGAGTAGATGATGACACGTATTACGAACCCAACAACAACGTTTCGTATTCTCAAGAAGAAAAAATTAACTATGTGGGAGCACAAGGTCAATACCAAGGCCGATTCAACAACGCTTTCCGCAACGCCAACCTCAACAATCTTTCCTACCGAAATCAGAACGTGGGGAACCCTCAATATCAGCCTTATCCACAACAATAGATGCCATACCAAAACCGGTTCCAAAACGGGGACTATGGAGGAAATGGGAACTTCCAACCAAGACCTCCCTTCAACGCTCAAGCCGCTCCTTAAAACAACTCAAACACGCAGCAACAATGTATCTCTAACTCTCAACTTGCTGTCCAAATAGCGAAGCTCGAGCAATCAATTCAACTCCTCGCTCAAAGCAATGAGAAGACGACGAAATTTTTTAACGTCAAAGTCGAATGTATGTACAACGACTTGAATGAGAAATTTGAATCTCTTTCAACCCATGTCAAGAAGTTGGACATGCAAGTCTCTCAAACCGCAGACTCCACTAAGAGACCGAGCGGAATTTTACCCGGAAGAGTGGAAGATAACTGATTTAGGTGTTTTACTAAGTCAATTAATAACTAAAGTTCACACTACCGCAATCGTAACGGTATGTCAATGCAGTGCTTTAGGATCGAATCCACAGAGACCAAGATTACACTACGATTCTCACAAGATGAAATAAAGCTAAGACGATAATAATGTTTGATTTGCAAAGTAATGAAAATAACTAAAATCGATGTAAATTCAATAAGAGAAAAACGTTAGGTCGAGGGTTTCTTTGCAGGAATCCAGAGATCATGAATCAGACAACTATCCAGGTAACGATTAAACACAAGTTTCAAACTCAAACATATATATCTAACCAATCCACTTCTGTGGCATTGATTACTAAATCTAGCAACCTAAAATCACAACTTCCGTTGACCCTAGAGTTCTAGACCAGCGTTAACAAATAGGTTCAATATGTTCACGAATCGCCTTAACATCAACTTCTGTTGGCTAAGAACAATTCGCTCGTTTATGTTCTTTCTAGCAACCTACGACACTTCCGTGGTATAGATTAAACCCTAGATCAGAGGCAAAGCGGTCAACCTAGCCTAGGCAATAAACACAAAAATAAGCGAAAACCATAAAAGATAATTCCCTATCTTTGTCTAATTCAATGATTCATGGATCCCGTTGAAACCCTAAACCTAACTATGAAACTACTCAGACATGGTAGCAGAGAAGAAGCAAAGAGATAGAGAAAAACTCATAATAATAATTAAGAAAAGAGAAAAAGGTTCATAATTCTTCTCAAGAGATGTAGAGATTCTTCTCCCAAAAGCTTACAAATTCCAAAGCCAAAAATCTGAATAGAGAATAAAGCGTAAAAAAGAGAGATAGCCTAAAAGGGCTAAAAATAATGTATATATAGGGTTCTGGAAGGATTAGGTCAAAGTAGGCAGTTTCCGGGGCAAAACAGGAAAATCAAAAATTTCTTTTTCTTCTCGCCGACTTGTATCGATCGATTCTGGACTCTCTGGGCATGCTCCATCGATCGATTTTGGTTCTTTTCATGGGGTTGTGATACGATCCTGATAAGATCCTCCTTGTGATCGCCACTCTAAGGTCTGGGTAAAGATTGGATAAGCGTTGCAAGTAACAGGTTGCTTCAAGGGATGTGTGATATCATCATATTTTGCATCATTGTAGCATCCGTTTCACTTAGGTTTTGAGTTATTCGTGTATAGTTCATGATATCTCTTTGATATTTTAGTCATCTTAGGAGTTTAGTGTGTCCACATTAAGTCATAGAGAGTCCTTGCATGTTTTGGATCGTGTTTTAGGTACTTTGGAGGAGATTCGAGACACGCTGAGAGAAGACGGAGGCTATACCGATGTCACACGTCGAAATGGCTCATCGGTATTGAAGTTGGAGGGGTCATACCGATATCACTGATCGGTATGGCTGATCGGTATAGAATCCAGAGGAAAGCAACCCCAGTAACGACGTGCAATACCGAGGAGTGACTGTGAGAGCAGAATCTCACAACCTCAATTCCCAACTTGTTTAGGTTGATTTTACTAAGAAAATTTAAAAAGAACTTAAGAGAAAAAGATGTATCTTATTATTCTGTCGAGAATTCGGTCCTTTTAACATTGTGGCTGATATTCGAAACTTATACATGCTCAAAAAATGTAACTGCCTAGTCCTAATTATACACATTAAATACATACTTAATTGTGCAATCTAAGACTTTATTGTTGAGCTTGATCCTGGGGTTTTGAGTTAATATGTTTGACTGTCGAGATGCGACCTCCTGCTCTCAGCGACCTCGCCCTTTCCTACGTGCTCGGTTTCATCCAGTTTGTAGGCATGTTCTTCCAAACCATGCCGTGAGCTGGGCCTTCTTCATTAGACATGTTTATTCAAGCTGGGCCTAGAGTTGGCCCAAAAGTTGCCCCCTAGCATCCTTGTTAATTTATTATTGAGGATGCGATGCTGCAATCTCGGATCCTGGTTGATTTTCTGGTCGGCATAATCTGGCAACCTCGGATCCCTGATTGATTCCTTGCGTGCTCAAATGCCGAGTTTGTAGGGATACTGCAGTAACTGCGCAATTTTTAAGGGAGGCGACAGAGCTAGTGAGCGAGTGGGTGGTGGATATAAATGAGTGGTTCACGTTGTTTCAACTTCCCACGTCGCCTCAACTCCCCACTTGCCAAGGTAATGATATCTTTTTCTTTTTACTTTTTTTTTTATTTCCATCTCTCGTTGCTTTCAATTTAAGCTGTCTCCTCTTTCTTTTACTTTTAACCGAGAAATCTCTGCGAAAATTCCTTCCCCCATTGAAACAGGCCAAAATTCTCCTTTCACCCTCGATTTTCCGCGTTTTTTGCGATGGCTTCCACTTCCCAGCCAGAACTTTTTCCCCCTCTCGCCGTTCGGTTTGATTCTCACTCGAGGAGTACAATCTCGCCTGCCGAGCTCGCAAACATCTCTGCTTTATGCGGACTCAACTTCGACAACCTCATCGTTCCGTCGGCTGATAGCTCTCCGGAGGGTTATGCATGTGGTTATGCCGCGTTTTTCTTAAAGTGTCGCCTGACTTTTCCTATCCCGGCAGCTATTTCTAACATCGTCGGCGACCTCGGGCTTGCCCTTCCTCAGCTTATGCTCAATGCGATGAGAATCCTTGTCGCGCTCTGGGTTCGCTCTAAGGAAGTCGGGGTGGTGTTCGACACAGAGGTTTTCCGCCAGCTCTTTAATGTTAAGGCAAACTCGCATCTTCGCGGATCCTACTATTTCCCGGCGAAGGTTAATCGGTCCGTTTTTAAATTTTATGTGAGGGATGATAAATGGTGGGAGCAGTGGTTCTATTTTAGAATCTCTAGCCAATCCGTTGAGGGCGAGTCGATACTCCGGTATTCCTGGGCTCAGATTACTGGTCAGCATGTACACTAGGAAGCCGGCTCGAATGCCCACCTTTCTCTGTTCCTTAATTGTTTTTCTTTTGGTTTTGACTTAACTCTTCTTTTTTTGCAGAGTCTATCGATTCTTCAAAGACAGTGACGGCTGAAGTCCGGCGGCTCATTGAACTTGTCAAGGAGGAGAGCTCCGACTGGAAGCGATTCACTACTGATCGGATTCAGCAAGCTCGCGATCGTCGAGCCCCTGGGTTATCCGTCACAACTACTCTCCGGCTCGTATGTCTAATTACGTGTGCGTACAGAAGTTACTTCCTGAATCAAGATTCTTTCTTCGTTCTGATCATTGTTCTTGGCTTTGCAGATTCTCGGTCTCCATCTCCCCCACCTCAAATTGACACCTCGGCTCCTCTTCCATCTATTATCCCGAGACTCGAGGCTGTTGCTAAAGATCTTGCTCGTGTTGAGGTTGATCTTCCGGCTAAATCCCAGGTGCCGGATACTGTTCCTACCACCTCCCAGATTGACCTGACTCGTAGCGACAGCTCCACCCAATCCAACAAGATGGTTCCTAAGAAGCCCCAGCGCCTTTCATACATGGAGAGGATGCGGCTGCGTCCTGCCCCGATGCCAGCTGGGACAAGAAAAAGAGTAAGTTTGGGGGAGTTGATATTCTCATAATTTACATGTTCTAGCATGCATTTTAGTTTTCATTCTCTAGTTATTTACATGCATAACCATAGCTTTGTTTAGCATTTCGGTCCCTTTTAAAGTTTAGGATGTTGCATTAGGTCCTAGAGAGTTTCGCATGTTTTGGGACGTATTTTAGGTACTTTGGAAAAGACTCGAGACTTGGGACGTGAGGCCGATCGGATTGGAAGCAAGGAGAGGAAGCCAAAGGCATGAGGAGGCTTGACAAGCCAGGACACTGAGGTCACATATCGGTGTGACTGATCGGTGTGGAAACCGGGAGAAATCATCCTTAACACCGACGTCCCACGCCGACCGTAGACATCGGTGTTGAAGCCTCAGGGGATTACACCAATGTCACAAGTCCGTGTGACTGATCGGTGACACTCCTTCAAGCAAACTTCACCTTTATACCGAGGTCACAAGTCGGTGCAACAAATCCGTGCAGCTCCTAGGGAAAATCATCCTTAGAACTGACGTGCAACACCGACGTATGACATCGGTGTGTCTCACACGAACATCGAGCAACTTCTACTTCTACCCCTAGGGCACAAGTCGGTATGCTACATCGGTGCACAAACCCAGGTCCAACACCGAGATGTTGGACCGATGAGTGACATCGGTGTTGGCCTTCGAACCCACTCTTACCCAACTCAACCGGGTCGGTAACTGGTTTGTCTCGGGTCAACCCGGTTCGCCCATGTTCACTATTTAAACCCAAAAATCTAATTTTCATGGGTTAAGTCTTTTCTTAAGCAAAACCCTCTCTAAGAGTGATTTAGAGTAATTTGTAAGAGATTCATCATTTTGATTTATGCAATTTGAGTATTGTTTTCTTTTATTCTATCTATCTATCTTCTATTGTTAAATCACCCTATCAATTGATCATGGGTTTTAACTCCTTTTTATGGGATTTTTTGAAACCATGGTGATTAGTGAGTTGTTCTTAGAGTTTGAGGATAGGTTAGGTTTAAGGTGATTCCAAGATTGATTCATGATGCTTAGGGTTAGATTATCTTATTTCTCTTCTTGATTAGTGATCTTAATGCTAGATTGGGCTTGAGAGAGCTAATCTAGATCAAGGGGCATTTCACACCTGATATATCATGGTTTTTATCCGTTTTAAGCCATGATATAAGTCTTTTTTATAGAGTCTTTCTAGTATTTTGGAGTCTTTTAGAGTCATTTCAGGTTTTAGGTACGTTTGGAGCACATTTGGAGATACTGAAGCATTTTGGAGCATTTTGGAGTCAAGCAGAGATCATGTAGCTGAGACGCCGAATTGATGCACGAGTGTCGATCGATACACTTATAGTATCGATCGATACCCGTCGAAGAGACAGAAGGATCGCGACTTATTTGAAGATTTATAAACTTCAAATTGCCCCAGAAAACTTTATTATTTACAAGAAGCCCCAAAACGTGACTTAGGTTATTTATTAGGATTTACAGCCACTTTGATGGTTATGCTTTATTTTACTTTGGTTTTGTGAGAGAGCTTTGGAAGGGAGACAAGTCTGAAACTCTATTCGTCCGAGAGAAGATTTCGAACCCTCTTGTTACTCTTTCTTATTATCTATTCAAGTATTTATTCAGCCATGTTTATTGTTGCAATCTCCATGTCTGAGTATATCTCCTATTAGGTTTAGGGTTCTCATAAGGGATTTCTTTGAATGCTAGGTTGAACTGTTGATTAGAGTTCATAATCTGAATTAGTTCTTTGCCTTAGGTTGTTCTCAAAGCTAATTCTGGATTGATCCCCTAGAACTTAGATCTTAGGTTAATCGATTAGGCACGATAGTGCAATTGAGAAACATGATAGAATTTAAGTTGAGCAAAATAACTATTCGCAAAGAGATTTGGTTTAGTTGTTTTGTGAACAAATCAAACTTGAACTAAAAGCTGGTTTAGACTTTAGGATTCGCAAAGAGATTTGGAATTCTAGGATTTAGACTTAGATAATTCTCGCAACGAGAGATGGTTAATTATACTTCAGTGATTTGAGTTCAAGAACCATGCTTAACCTGAACCCTGATTTGTTAGTTTAATTGCATTCATTGATTTCCTGAGAAATACCATGAACCTATCTTTCTCCCAATTGAATCACAACTTGTTTAATTTACGTATTTGCTTTCAATTCCATTGATAACTTAGCTTAATTTTCATCTATACAATCTATTGTGTGTCTTTTTGAGTCTATGTGGATTCGACCCCTAAGTATTACAATCGACAAAGCTTTAGTACTTATAGGGTATTAATTTGAGCTTATCAAATTTGGCGCCGTTACCAGGGATTCAATTCGCCATTAGATTTTAGTTTGAAAATTTCGACTAAGTTCGACCAGTATCGATCGACACCCTAGTGGTATCGGTCGATACCTGTCGTGAATTTCGTTACTTACGTTCTTGACTTTTGTGTTTCAGGTGCATGCCTATTCGTGAAACCAGGAGGAACAAAAACACTCCGCTAGTTTATATGTCAAACGATCAGCTAGCACTTTTGGAAAGCGCAAACAGAAAAGCAAAGATGAACAACCCAGTGGTTTTGGTTCAAGATGAAGCTGGTGCTTACAGAGACCAAGAGGGTCAATTGTGCAATGCGCAAGGGCAACGATTGGATGGAGAGGGGAACATCATTCCACCTCCTACTGTTGTCGAAGAGATTGTCGCAGGAAATGTTGTGATTAATCGTGGTAGAACAATTGGTGAGTAAAACAGGCATGGTCAGTTCTACGCCAATCGTTCTGCGATTTTCCCTCCTGTTTTTCAGAGAAACAACTTTGAGCTGAATCCTGCTTACTACACTCTTGTGGGTCAGCACCTTTTCCATGGTCTTTCCAATGAACACCATATGGATCACATTGAGAGGTTTGAGGATTTGGTTACAAGCATCAAATGCGATGGAGTATCCTATGATTACCTTTTCTGTAAGCTTTTTCCATACTCTCTTGGTGGGGATGCATCTTATTGGCTGAAGCAGTTGCCAACTGGGTCACTGACTACTTGGGAAGAGACTAAGAATGCATTCCTGAACAATTTCTATGATGATGCACGATCTGAGGATCTCATGAATAATATTTCTCTGTTTTCTCAGGGACCGGCTGAGACATTTAAGGTTGCTTGGCTCAGATTTTGGTCATATCAGAGGGATGGTCCACATCATGGGTTCACTAATGTTCAGCTGCTGGGTCTTTTCTTTAGAGGGGTTGATTGGAGGTACCAGATGGCTCTGGATGCTGCAAGCAATGGAAATTTCAATATCAGGTATCCTGAGGACGCTTATGTGCTGATTGAGAACTTGGCATCTAGCAATAGTACCAAAAATGCAGACATGAAGCGCAAGAAGCTAGCTGGTGGCATGGAAGGTTCGCAGATTGCTGAGGTTCAGGCCAAGTTATATTCTATGCACAATTTGTTGATGGGCAAGACGATGAAGGCTGTTCACTTTGCAGATGATGTTGAGGTATTCAATGAGGATGAAGTAGAAGATGTTAACTACATTGGTGAATCTGGTTTTCAAGGTCAGAAAAATCAATTTCAGAATAACAACAGAAACTTCAACAACAATGCTCAGCAAGGAGGGTCGAATCAGTTTGTCCAGAAACCATCTCAGAACAGTGGGTATACCAGGAACTATGGGAATTCATTTTATCAACCTGTACCTGCTAAGATGCCAGATAGCAAGATTGAGTCTATGTTTGAACATCTTGTTCAGGGACAGCAGAAGCTGGCTGTGGATTTCAATGGGAAGATTGATGTCCTGTACAATGATCTGCGTGGAAGGATTGACGCTATTAATATTCAGCAGAAGAAGCTGGAAACTCAGTTTGCTCAGACTTCAGAGGCTGTGAAAAGGCAAGAAGGTTTTCTTCCAGGGAAATGAGAGAACCCAAGGGCTCACATCAATGCAATCACCTTAAGGAGTGGAAAAGAGGTCAATCCAGGAGTGAAAATTGGCCAAACTGCAGATATTTTCGTCGATCTTGACGATGAGGATTCTGAAATCGCTCCAGTATCGATCGACACTAGTCAGCATCGATTGACACCTGTCAAGATTCTTTCACGGGACACATCAAAACCCCGTGTATCGATCGATACCACTCCTGTATCGATCGACATTGATCCTGCTGTCAAGGCAACACCTAAGGTTTTGAATGAAGTGCCTAATATAGTTGCAGAGAGAGAGTTTACACACCGAGGATACCTTATCCCAGGGCTACTGGGAAGACTAAGAAGGAGGTAGAAGACTTTAGATGCAAAGTAATCATGGATAAGTTGATTGTTGAACTTCCTTTTATTGATGCTATCAAGACCTCTCCAGCTTTCAGGAGATATGTTAAGAGGATGGTATCAAGCAATGTGAACCTTGAGGATGGTGTTCTGATGATCTCTCATGAGTGCAGCGCGATCTTGACAAACAGGATCCCAAAGAAGCTATCAGATCCAGGGAGTTTTGTGTTGGATTGTACAATCTTCACATAAAGGTTCGAACGTTCTCTTTGCGACCTTGGTTCGAGTGTGAATCTCATGCCATACTCGGTTGCTAAAAGGATGGGGATGACAGACTTCACAGCCACACGGATCTCCCTAATACTTGCTGATCGCTCCGTTCGACTTCCAGAAGGAGTACTTGAAGACGTCCCTATTAAGATTGGGAATTGTTTAGTCCCAACCTATTTTATTGTCCTGGAGTATGATGCAGAACCCAAAGACCCTCTTATCTTATGAAGGCCATTCCTAGCAACAGCTGGTGCTTTGATTGATTGTAGGAATGGAAAGATCTCTCTTAACATCGGTGATTTTAAAACTTTCCACATGGAGAAGATGATGAAGATACCAACCATCGATGGTCAGACGTTCTTTGTAGATATCTTTAGTGACATTGCTGAAGAGTACTTTCCTGGAGATGCATCCTGAGGATCCACTAGAACGAGCATTGGTCTGTTCAGCTGAGTCAGAGTTTCACATGGATGATGTTGCTGCTAGATACTCGATTATGCTCGATACAACACCACCAGTATCGATCGATACCCCTCTGGTATCAGTCGATACCCTACGACCAGAAAGGGAATTGGCCGATAGTTCTAAGCAAGCTGCTGGGATTGGCGATTCGAATGAGGAGAACGCTCCTAAAGTGGAACTCAAGCCACTTCCCTGCGAATCTGAGGTATGGTTTTCTTGGTCATTATTCCACATACCCAATGATTATTAATGCTTCTTTGAACAACGCATAGATTACCTTACTGCTGAGCAAGCTGCGCAAGTATCTCAAAACTCTTGGCTATTCTCTTGATGATATTTTAGGTATAGCACCGTACATGTGCATGCATAGGATTCATCTTGAGGATGAGTCAAAGGCTTCAGTGGAGCATCAGAGGAGGCTGAATCCAAACCTGAAAGAAGTGGTTAAGAAGGAGGTCATGAAACTTTTGGATGCAGGATTTATCTATGCCATCTCGGACAGTTCTTGGGTCAGTCCAGTGCATGTTGTTCCTAAGAAAGGAGGAATAACTGTGGTGAAGAATGAGAAGGATGGGATGATTCCTATTAGGACTATCACTGGGCATTGAATGTGCATTGACTACAGGAAGTTGAATGCAGCTACACGGAAAGATCACTTCCCATTGCCATTCATTGACCATATGTTGGAAAGGTTGGCTAGTCATCCCTATTACTGTTTTCTCGATGGATATTCAGGTTTCTTCCAGATTCCTATACATCCAGATGACCAAGGGAAGACGACTTTTACATGTCCCTATGGCACATTCGCATACAGGAGAATGCCATTTGGATTATGTAATGCCCCAGCCACCTTCCAGAGATGCATGATGTCTATATTCACAGACATGATTGAGGATTTTATGGAGGTATTCATGGATGATTTTTCGGTGTACGGATCATCATTTAAGGACTGTCTGGCTAATTTGTGCAAGGTACTACAGAGGTATGAAGAGAAACACTTGGTCCTTAATTGGAAAAAGTATCACTTTATGGTTCAGGATGGCATTGTACTTGGGCACAAGGTTTCTGAAGCTGGGATCGAAGTTGACAAAGCCAAGATTCAGGTCATGACAAGCCTCCAACCACCGACTTCTGTGAAGGATATTCGAAGTTTCCTTGGTCATGATGGGTTTTACAGAAGGTTCATCAAGGATTTCTCCAAGCTAGCACGCCCACTCACAGCTCTACTATGCAAGGAGATCACATTCGATTTTACACATGAGTGTCTTGCAGCTTTTGAGGAGATTAAAAAGGCCTTGGTGAGTGCTCCTATTGTGCAACCTCCTGATTGGACTCTGCCTTTTGAGATCATGTGCGACGCTAGCGATTTTGTTGTTGGATCGGTTTTAGGTCAGATGAAGGATAAGAAGCTACATGTTATCTACTATGCCAGCATGACATTGGATGATGCTCAGAGGAATTACAGCACCACAGAGAAAGAACTACTTGCAGTTGTTTTCTCCTTTGAGAAATTTCGATCCTACCTAATTGGGAGCAAAGCGATTGTCCATACTGATCATGCTGCTCTCAAATATCTGATGCAGAATAAGGATCTCAAGCCTCGCCTTTGTCGTTGGGTCCTTTTGCTCCAAGGTTTCGATATCGAGGTTAAGGACAAGAAAGGAATAGAGAACGGAGTAGCTGACCATCTTTCGAGGATTCGGATCGATGCAGACGTGTCCATTAATGATCAACTACCAGAAGAGTCCATTTACTTCATTGAAACTGAGTTTTAAATGGGTTTTACCGAAACTTTGCAATTTCCACGAATTGCAGGTCTCGGTATCGATCAACACTCCCCTAGTGTCGGTCGATACCCAGCCATTTCCGAACCTGTTTTGACCGCTGAACACCTTGGTGCTTCTGAAGAGTACCTAGTTGTTGCAGCTGATTCTGATCAACCATGGTTCGCTAATATTGCTAAATACGTCGCTGCAGATGCAGAGCCAAAGAATCTCAAGAAATATGACAAGAAGAAGTTTATGCAAGATATAAGGCGATTCTTTTGGGATGAACCTTACCTGTACAAGCACTGTTCTGATGGTATCTACAGGAGATGCATTGCTGAGTCAGAGGTACCTAGTGTTTTGTTTCATTGTCATGGATCTGAGTATGCTGGACACTTTGCTACTTTCAAGACAGTGTCCAAAGTTCTTCAAGCAGGCTTCTGGTGGCCTACTATGTTTAAGGATGCTCATATCTTCGTTTTGCAATGCGATGTGTGTCAGAGGAGAGGGAAGATCAGTAAGAAACACGAGATGCCACAGAATTTCATCCTTGAGGTTGAGATTTTTTATTGTTGGGGCATCGATTTTATGGGTCCTTTTTCTTCGTCATACAAAAGCAGGTACATCTTGGTAGCTGTGGACTATGTATCTAAGTGGGTGGAAGCAATTTCTAGTCCCAGCAACGATTCTTCTGTGGTCCTTAAGCTGTTCAATAGTATCATTTTCCCTCGATTTGGAGTACCTCGAATTGTTATAAGTGATGGTGGTTCTCACTTTATTAACAAGGTTTTCAAGAAGATGCTGAAAAAGCATGGTGTGAATCATCGTGTAGCTACTTCTTATCATCCTCAGACTAGTGGACAAGTTGAGGTTTCCAACAGGCAGATAAAGGAAATTCTGGAAAAGACTGTGGGAACTACTAGGAATGATTGGTCTGCAAGGCTGGATGATGCAATGTGGGCTTACAGGACCGCTTTCAAGACACCACTTGGGACTACACCGTTTCACTTGCTATATGGGAAAGCGTGTCATCTTCCGGTTGAAATCGAGCATAAGGCAGCCTGGGCTACAAAGATGATGAATTTCGACATCAAGGTTGCTGCTGAGAAGCGATTGATTCAGCTGAATGAGCTGGATGAGATTAGGCACAATGCCTATGAAAACTCAAAGCTGTACAAGGAGAGGACCAAGGCGTATCACGACAAAAAGATCCTCACCAGACACTTTGAACCAATGACCAGGTACTTCGGTATAACTCTCGTTTGCATTTGTTTTCTGGTAAATAGCGTTCTCGTTGGTCATATCCTTTCACAGTCAAGGAAGTCAGACCACATGGTGCCATTGTCCTGACAAATCCTTCAGGAGAAGAGTTCACTGTCAATGGACAAAGGGTGAAGCACTATTTTTGGAGTACCAAAATTCCAGAAGGACACATAATGCCTCTGGATGATGCACCCACTGCCTGAACGGCGGTACAGTCAAGCTAATGACGTTAAACGAGCGCTTGGTGGGAGGCAACCCACTGGTGAGTCTGTATATATGTCTTTTATTTTTGCGATTTTTCGTTTTTTGTGTTTTCTGTCTTGAGTGAATCAGATTGGAGCAAACGAGGAGAAACAGAACTTGCATTGATCAAATCGCCCTTGCATCGATCGATACACCCAGTGTATCGGTCGATACCCCACGCACAGGTATGACACTTTGTCGTTGAAGTGTCGACTTAAGCCTGGTATCGATCGATATCAGGTTGTGTGTCGGTCATACCCCTGTTCCATTACGGTAACTTCTTGTTCTTCATGATTTAACTCTGTTCTTTTGTTTCTTTCACCAACCTTAGGATAGATAACACTGGGGACAGTGTTGTTTAAGTCTGGGGGAGGTAGTTGCTGACAGCGTTTCTGTTTTTCTTAGAGTCATAAAATAAAATTAAAATTAAAAAAATTTGTTTTATCGAGTCAAATTTTGTTTTATTGAGTCAAAACTTGTTAGAGACTGTGATCTTTTTCTTGACTCTATTTATCTGACCTTGCTTTTAAGTTACCATTGTTACAGAATCAGTATTAGATCGACTAATGAAAAATCCAAAGGCTGACCAGTTAACTAGAAGGCACTCATGTTTCCAGCAAAGTTCTTTAAAGTCTGAGCCAAATTTTTGCACTTCATTGATGTGATTGATGTCCATAGAGCTTGATTCCTCATTCGTATCTAAAAAAGGAACCCACGTGTTTAAAGTAATGGTATTTCTCTCCCTGTTACATGTTAATTAATAAGATGCATTAAAAGATGAAATGATTTTCTTCTGAGTAGAGGGTTAGGAAAATTTCCAGCGATCCCATTATTCTACTTCAGAGGGAATGATCACACAAAGGTGGAAGCAAGGTTAGGAAAATTTACTGTGATACCATTATTAGCCTACACCTTTGATACATAGAAAGGGAAGAACCGGGAATTCGGTGGCAAACACCATCAATACTCGCGTTTCAGACCTTAATGTGTATGTGCTAATTTAAAAATAAATAAATAACATAATAAGAAATAAGTCTGGGGAGAGAAAATAATACCAGAAAGTATGAAATTGGGTGGTTCTTTTGTCATGATATTGTATGGGAAAGAATCTAGAAGGTTCTTGGTATTAATCACAGCGATAAAACTGGCGATGAGGGCTTTATTGGCTAATGCTGTGAAATAATGTGTGTAGTATGGGAAGCTGCAAATGTCTACGGAGAAGTACATGGTGGTTCGATTTGAAACTGGTTATGTGATATGTGGAGCACTAAGGAAAAGGGTCATTGAAATGTTTCAAGAACAAGTGAGTCTCTATGTTTTCAAACCTCTTTCTCTAGTTTAGTTTTTTGTTTTGCTTGAGGGCAAGCAAAACCTAATTCTGGGGTAGTTGATATATCATGGTTTTTACCCGTTTTAAGCAATGATATAAGTCCTTTTTATAGAGTCTTTCTAGTATTTTGGAGTCTTTTAGAGTCCTTTTAGGTTTTAGGTACGTTTGGAGCACTATTGGAGATAATAAAGCATTTTGGAGCATTTTGGAATCAAGCAGAGATCATGTAGCTGAGACGCCGAATTGATGCACGAGTGTCGATCGATACACTTATAGTATCGATCGATATCTGTCGAAGAGACAGAAGGATCGGCACTTATTTGAAGATTTAATAAACTGCAAATTGCCCCAGATGATATTATTATTTACAAAAAGCCCCAAAACGTGACTTAGGTTATTTATTAGGATTTACAGCCAATTTTATGGCTATGCTTTATTTTACTTTGGTTTTGTGAGAGAGCTTTGGAAGGGAGACAAGTCTGAAACTCTGTTCGTCCGAGAGAAGATTTCGAACCCTCTTGTTACTCTTTCTTATTATCTATTCAAGTATTTATTCAGCCATATTTATTGTTGCAATCTCCAGAGTAGATCTCCTGTTAGGTTTAGGGTTCTCATAATGTATTTCTCTGAATGCTAGGTTGAATTGTTTATTAGGGTTCATAATATGAATTAGTTCTTTGCCTTAGGTTGTTCTCAAAGCTAATTCTGGATTGATCACCTAGAACTTAGATCTTAGGTTAATCGATTAGGCACGAGAGTGCAATTGAGAAACCTGATAGAATTTAAGGTGAGCAAAATAACTATTCGCAAAGAAATTTGGTTTAGTTGTTTTGTGAACAAATCAAACTTGAACTAAAAGCTGGTTTAGACTTTAGGATTCACAAAGAGATTTGGAATTCTAGGATTTAGACTTAGATAATTCTCGCAACGAGAGTTGGTTAATTATACTTCAGTGATTTGAGTTCAAGAACCGTGGTTAACCTGAACCCTGATTTGTTAGTTTAATTGCATTCATTGATTTCCTGAGAAATACCCTGAACCTATCTTTCTCCCAATCGAATCACAACTTGTTTAATTTACGTATTTGCTTTCAATTCCATTGATCACTTAGCTTAATTTTCATCTATACAATCTATTGTGTGTCTTTTTGAGTCTATGTGGATTCGACCCCTAAGTATTACAATCGACAAAGCTTTAGTACTTATAGGGTATTAATTTGACCTTATCAACACCCACAAGGTGTTTGATGAAATGCCTTGATGAACTATTTAAGAGATATTCATTCCTAGCCTATGAGAGTAGTTGTCTAGGGTGTTTATTGGTTTGATATGGATTGTTTACACTTAATGCTTGCTAATTAGTAATTCACAAATGAGAGTTTGATCTTGGATTAGTAATTAGCATGGTGATTAATGCCTAGAGAGGATTAGTCACACTTAATGATCATTGCCAAGGGATAGCTTTGTTTGAGTATTGAGCATCACGGATTAGCCTTGGATCATCTAGAACCAATTACCTCATCCTTGAATTCGTTTATATTTCTTGCATTACAACTTGTTTAGTTTGCTATTTATTGTTCTTATTTTAAGTTGTTTAGTTCACTAGTTAAACAACAACTCTTGCTTATTTTACTCAACTTAAGAAGTACATTGTATTCTTGTTGCCTTTAATCTTACCCATTGGATTGAACCTCTTATACTAGCAATAGTATATCGAGTAATTGATCTCGAGACTTGCAAAAGTCCTTCATCAGGACCATTCGTTGTAGTTTTCTCCGGTAAGAAGAACCGAAGTGATCATCGAACCTGGATTATCAGATGAAAACAGAGCGTACGGTGTGATGGTGGAATCATCCACGTGAGTAGTCACAACCGCTGTTTGATCACCGGACATGGTCGCTGATCACCGTATAAGAGAAATCAAAGGAACGAGACCGAGCCAAAAAAGGGAAACTCGTGTTCGAGGAAGAAAAGATAATCAGAAGTTTAATGGAAAATATCCAAAAAATCGAAAGCAAAAGGAAAGGATCAAACAGTTTTGGAGGACCACCTTACACATACATTAATTTCCATAAATTTATGTTAGGAAGCACTAACAGGTTACTGGGAGTAACTCTTTTTAAGAAGTAAATTCACAGTCGATTGCTGCATATACACTATAAGAAAACACCCGGATTTCCGACGGCATTTCTGACGGGTTTGAAACAGTCGGAAATTTCCGACGGAATACCGAGGGCATAACAAGGGCATTCCGAGGGATTAATTTTCCTCGGAAATCGGTCGAAATTTTCCGACGGATTACCAGCCGTCGGAAATCCTTCGGAATATTCCGACGGATTTCCGAGGGAATATCGACGAACCTGTATTCCCTCGGAAATCGGTCGGAGTATTCCGAGGGATTTTCGACTACTGGTAATCCGTCGGAAAATTCCGACCGATTTCCGAGGAAAATTAATCCCTCGGAACGGCCGTCGGAAATCCCTCGAAAAATTATGACGGATTTCCGAGGGAATATATATATTCTCGCTTCGTAAATACTTCTCCCCTTGTATATACGTTTCTTGCTTTGTTTGTAAACGGTTTGGAATGTTTCTGCTGGATTACAACTGTTTTACAACTTTGTAAACATTCCTTACCTTTTTCACATGTCTTTGTTCCTAGGTTGTTCCAATGTTTAATTCGTGTGTTTGTCTTTGGTATTTTGAAGATTCTTGTGTATAGTTACAGAGAACAAATAAACATTTCTCTATAAATACTCCTCCCCTAATTAACAACATTCACAACAAAAAAAAAAACCAAAATTACACAATGTTTTATTTTTGATCGTGGATGGACAAACCTCTGCGTGATCCCGCGACGAGGGAATTGACGAATGAGTTCGCACAAGGTGTGGAGGAGTTCATGAACTTTGCGTCAAACAATAGCATGACATCGGAATACGGTAAAATATATTGTCCTTGTACTAAATGTCGGAATCATTGATTAGTCTCAGTTAGGGATGTAAAGAAGCACTTATATAGGAATGGATTTATGCCTGGTTACAAGATTTGGTATACCTACGGAGAAACCGATTCAATGGTGCAATACTATGGTAGCGCATCATATAGGTTTGGTAGTACTTCGGGTACTAGGTTAGAGGAACTAACACAGGAAGTAGATGTAAACGCAGGTTACACTCAAATGGTGAATGATGTGTTTCATGAAAACATAGCATCGTATCATCATGTTGAGGATGGTAACAGGATAGAGGAACCAAATTCAGAAGCGCGGAAGTTTTTTGATATGCTAGATGCGTCAAAGCAGCCATTATACAGAGGATGTAGAGATGGAATATCGCCTCTTTCAACTGCAAGCAGGTTGATGACTATAAAGACGGATTTTAACTTGGCTGAAGATTGTGTTGATGCGATTGCTGATTTTTGTGAGAGATGTCTTACCTGAAGATAGTATTTCACCGGCTTCATACTACGAGATTCGGAAGCTTGTAGCTGATCTTGGATTACCTTATCAGATGATAGATGTGTGCATCGACAACTGTATGATCTACTGGAGAAAGGATGAAAACCGGTTGAAGTGTCGTTTTTGTCACAAACCTCGCTATCGGGATACAGAAGGCAGAGTACCTGTTCCACATAAACGGATATGGTATCTTCCCATAGCTGATAGGTTGAAGAGGTTATATCAATCTGAGTGCACGGCAGGGCCTATGAGATGGCATGCAGAACATAACTAAGCTGGAGAGATAGCGCATCCTTCAGATGCAGAAGCATGGAAACATTTTCTACAGGTTTATCCTAGTTTTGCGTGTGAGCCAAGGAACGTATACCTCGGGTTATCTACCGATGGATTCAACCCTTTTGGAAAGCATGGGAGAAAATATTCGTTGTGACCAGTAATCGTCACATCGTACAATTTACCGCCATCTATGTGCATGAAACAAGAGTTTTTGTTCCTCACGATCCTCGTCCCAGGTCCAGACCATCCTAAGAGATCGCTCGATATTTTGTTACAGCCATTAATTTATGAGTTTAAAATGTTGTGGAAAGATGGTGTTGAAGCGTTCGATGTTTCCCTGCAACAGAATTTTATGATACGTGCGGTACTTATGTGGACCATAAGTGATTTCCCAGCATACGGTATGCTATCTGGATGTTCGACGCATGGAAGGTTGGCGTGTCCGTATTGTCAAGATAACACTGATGCGTTCCAATTGAAGAACGGACGTAAGACTTCTTGGTTTGATTGTCATCGACGATTTCTACCGCATGATCATCCATATCGTCGGAGCACAACATTGTTTAGAAAGAACAAAAAAGTTTTCGATAGTCCACCTCCTGAGGTAGATGGGAATTATATTATGAATCAGTTCAGAGATTTTGGTGCCGAGAAGACAGTTTCATGCGGGGGTAATGAGCATTACCCCGTTGACGGTTTTGGTGAGTACCACAATTGGCTCAAGAAGAGTATTTTCTGGGATTTGCCATATTGGAAAAACCATTTGCTGCGCCATAATCTAGATGTGATGCACATTGAAAAGAACTTTTTCGACAACATCATGAACACTGTTCTAAATGTGCAAAGAAAGACGAAAGATAATTTTAAAGCCAGATTGGACTTGCCAGATATTTGTTCCCGTAAGGAGTTGCATGTAATGGCGAACGGGAAATCACATCCCCCTGTTTTCCGGTTGGATGCGTCTTCAAAGGAGGAGTTATTCGATTGGATTAAGCACGGTGTCAAATTCCCAGACGGATATGCATCTAACCTTCGTAATTGCGTCGATAGTTCAGAAGAGAAGTTTTCTGGGATGAAGAGTCATGATTGTTATGTTGTCATGCAGCGCCTCCTTCCATTTGCATTGAATGTCTTCTTCCTATAAACGTCCATGGAGCTATTGCAGGTATACATACATTAATTTACACTATTACGTATGTATGTTGGTGATTGTATATTTGTGATTATTATACGGAAGTTATTTAATTTTGTATGTGTACTATATATGCAGGGATCGGTGCTTTCTTCCGGGATCTATGCACGAGATCACTTACAACAGCCAGAATCCAAAATCTAGGGGAAAACATCCCGGTTCTCCTTTGCAACCTCGAGAAAATATTTTCTCCTGCCTTTTTTGATGTTATGGAACATCTTCCTATTCATCTCCCTCGAGAAGCAGCACTTGGTGCCGATGGATGTACCCTTTTGAGCGGTATATGTTCCACCTAAAGAAGAAGGTGAAAAATATTTCTAGAGTCGAGGGTTCTATTGTCGCACAGAGCATTAATGAAGAAACTTCCAACTTTGCTAGCTACTACTTTGCACCGCAAGTCCAAACAAAAAGTAGACGTCCCGCACGTCATGATGATAGAGGGAACAGAGTTAGTTATCCTGTCTATGTTCCCGATATATTTACTCAGATTGGACGACTAAGTGGAAAAAGCAAGGATCGGCGACTATTAGATGAGGAGCAAAGGCACTTGCATATGTATATTCTGACAAACTGCGATGAAGTTTTAGAATATGAGAGGTACCTAATTAAATGTTATTTTTTTATTGGTTAACAAAGTTTACTAATGTTATTATAATTTTCTAATGCATTTGTTCATGCACAGGATGTTCATGACCCAAATACGCGATTGGTATCCAATTTACACAGAGGATGAGCTTGATGTCGTCAAGCAGAATGACTTTGGTGATTGGTTGAAATATCATGTATGTGTTAAATGATGATTTATTATTATATAATTAAATTAGAATAATAATTTTTATATATATACATTGTGTCGATTATTGTCCACTTGAAATTTTAACAGGTTCGTCAGATGACTGCTCTTGGGAATTAGTTTCCGACATGGTTAGTTAAGATGATGAAAGGCCCGACGTTTATTGCAAAGTCTTATCCGATGTATTGCACCCGAGGGTATGCTTTTAAGGGTCATCGGGAAGGAAACTCAAATACAACTTGTAATTCTGGTATATCAACTCAATCTGGAGAAGTTGTCTACTACGGTGTCCTCCGCGAAATATTGGAGGTCCATTATCCGGGGATGCTCGACTTGAGCTGAATTGCGTTCTATTGTGATTGGTATAATCCAGTATGAGGTCTACGCCAGGACGCATTTGGTGTTACATCTGTCCACTCTCGAAGGTGACTTCAGAAATACGATCCTTTCATTCTTGCTTCACAAGCGGATCAGGTTTCCTACATTCGATACCCTCGGGTTAGGAACAAGCAAGACCCTTGGATTACTGTTATGTCGATACACCCAAGTGGAAGAGATTATGGTGTGTCAGAGCACGACCATCTGCAGGTTCCGACAATAGGTAACTTAGGTCCGATCGAGCATTCTCTTGAAGTTGATCTCGTGGTTGATTTCACCATGGACGGGAATTACGAGGTATTTGAGGATTCAGAGGAAGAGATCGGCGAATTTGACGAGGTCTCCGATTCAGCTACGTCAGATTATTCATCGGACTCCGAATAATGAATTTTATGCAATATATTTTACTTATCTATGTATAATTAATGTTTTCACCTTTTTATGAAATAAAAACCTATCTTTCTTCCCAAAAATTAAACATAATTAATATAGTAAATTTAAGTGTCCATAAATGTTTTTTCCCCCGGCTAAAATCGTTAATCCCCCGGACACGACCAGTATCAGTTTTAGCCGAGACATTTCAGAATGCCTCGACTAAAACTGAACTGTCTCGGCTAAAACTGATACTGATCGTATCCGTCAGAAATCCCTCGGAAATTTCCGAGGGATTTCCGACGGTCTTTGGTTTTAGCCGATAAAAACTGATTCTCCGGGTAAAACGTGCCCGGTTTCAGTTTTAGCCGGGGGGATTTAGTTTCCCTCGGCTGAAACCATAATCCGTCGGAAATCCCTCGGAAATTTCCGACAGATTTCCGACGGATTAGGGTTTAAAACCTCGAATTTGCTAGATTTTGAAAATATTTGGTCTTGTTAGATATAGAACTAACAAATATACACTAGTTTATGTGAAATGTTTTTAAAAATCATACGTTTTAAACTTTTTAGTTAAAACCCCTAGCAAAAACGTAATTGTCCTTAGATGTTCTATTTGTTTTTATGAATGCTTGAACTCGTTCATCGATCGATTTTTACAAACTCTCAAATAACTTGTTTTGATTGTTTTTAAAAAGGTTTTTCTTATTAGTATATAACACTAATGGTTATTAAACACTAAAATTAATGAAACACTAAAATATAAACCCTAAACCCTAAACCTTCGGAAATCCGTCGAAAATTTTCGACGGATTTCCGACGGCTCGTGAAATTTTCCCCGGGAAATTTTCACTTTTCGTTTGGCGGTTTAATTTCTCTTTTTCGTTTTCGTTTGGCGAGCTGTCAAATATGTAAGTAAAACCATAATTTTTTTTTTGTTGTTGTTAGATTAGGTTGAAATTTTGTGGAATTTGTGGTATTAGATTAGGTTGTTAGATGAAATTTGTAGATTTGTGGATTTTTGAATTTGTGGATTTGTGGATTTGTGGATTTATGGATTTGTGAAATTTGTGGATTTGAATATGTGTTAATATTTTAGATTAGTTTTTAGATTAGTGGTTGTTGAAATTTTTATAATTATTAGATTTATATTAAATAACGTTTATATAAAATATATTTATAAAAACGTTTTTTATAAATATTTTTTTTATAAACGATTTTTATAATTATATTTTTTTAAAACTTTTTTATAAATTATATTTTTTTTAAACGTTTTTTATAAATATATTTTATAAAAAAGATTTTTATATATTTATTTATTAAATTACTTTTTATAAATCTAATAATTATAAAAAAAATTGAAACAAAATTTTGGTTTTTTAGAAAATTATTTATGATTAGTTAAATGTTTTTAAAATGATCGCGTTTTTTTTTTTGTAGGTCTTACTGTGGATCCGATCAAGACCGTCAGAGGGGTACTGACCCAGGTCCTAGCCAGAGTACTGTTCCGGACACGGAGAGTGTAGCTCAACCGAGGATCATGACCATCGAGGAGCTCGTTCAACAGCCGGGACGAGAACTACTCAAAGTTCTCGATCCGGAACACCAGATTCTGAGCTCTACTTGGTAATAATTTTTTTTTCTTAATTAATTATTTTTTAGATTTCATAACAGTTAATTAATTTATTTTTTCATAGGTTTGGAATCTCCAGGAATGGCATCAGCAAGTCGATTCTCAAGATGTTGCACAGCATCCTCGACAAACCATACCCGAAATTTTCGGAGGTTCCGGCAGACGAACAAAACCTGTGGTTTCGTACGTTTGCGGTAAGTACGTAAATCTTTATTTATTTTTTGTAATATATTTTTAGATTTTGTTAACATCTATATTTATATTTTTTTTTTGTAGCAAGAGTTTAATTGGAACCATACGATCACAAAGACGGTAGAGACGGAATTTTATAAGGAGGCTAGGACGCAATTCTCGCGCCACATGAACGAGTGGAAGAAAACTTGGAAAAAAGGGAAAGATAAGCCAAAAGACTTGAACAAGGATGTGTATACAGAATACATCCCGTATTGGCAAAAGGAGAAGACCATAACTCTATCTCAGACTAACTCCCAGAACCGGAAGAGTCGCCGAGGCGGGAAGGGAGAATCTATCCACAACAACGGGGCAAAGAGCTTCTTGACAACCGAAATCGAAATGGTAAGTATTTTTGCGGTTTTTTGTTCTTTTTTTATAAGAAAACGATTATCTTTAACGATTTTTTTTTTTTTGTAGATGGAGGAATACGGCGAAGCTCCCGATCTTCTGCAAGTGATGGTGAGGACGCACACCAACAAGAAGACATGCCGAATTGACGATATAGCCGTCAGGGAGATGGTCGAAAAGATGACGAAGGTGCAAGAAGAGATTCTCACCAAGAGATCGCAGTATGGCTACACCGGATCCAACGAAATATCTCGGGCCGAGATGAACAACCTAGTCCTCGAGGTAAGTAAAAAATATAGATTATTATTTCAATTTAGATAATTATTTGTTAATAAAAATTATAATATTTTTTTATTGTTTTCGTAGGAGGTACCCGTTTAAAAAGGTCGTCGGTCAGGGTTGGGTAAGCTTGCGACCCAACGTGCATCTTCTTCGGCCGGTTTCTCGATGGATCCAGAACTCATCCGTCAAAACGAAGAGCTCCAGCAGAAGGTCACGGTTTTGGAGGACGACCTCTCGACTCAGAAAACGAAGAGCGACAAGATGGACGCGTAGTTCGCATCGAAGTTCGATGATTATCCGTCGTTCTGATTTCAATTTTATTTTATTTTGTAATTTGTCAACTTTTAAAAACTTTTAAAAATTATGTTTTTTGTAATTTAATTATATAATTAATGTTCTATTTACATTTAAAATTATTTAATTTAATTAATATTTTATTGTAAAAATATATTACAAATTAAGTAAATTAATTTTATATTTTCGTTTTAATTATTTAATCCGTCGGAAATCCGTCGGAAAATTCCGAAGGATTTCCGACGGATTGAGGATCGATCTATCACAATTTTAGATCGATCGATGTTCAATCCGTCGGAAATTCCGACGGATTTTACCCTCGGATTTGTCCTCGGAAATCCGTCGGATTATCCCCAACGGATTATACCTCGAAAGGGCCGTCGGTAAATTGCTCCCTCGGAAATCCGTCGTAAATTTCTGACGGATTTCAGACGGATTTTTTTCCCACAAAATAGAACCGACGGCCAAAATCCGTCGGAAATCCCTCGGAAATGGCCATTTTCGACGGATTTGGCCGTCGGTTCTATCCTGTTTTCTTGTAGTGATATTTTGAATTTAGATGGTCTTCCCATACTTGATGTCTTTACTGCCTACTCTTGCATGAGGCCTTTCAGCACGTTTCTGTTTTTGAGTCTTTTTGAGTTGGAGGATTTTGTGGAAGCGCTGAGGTGCATGTCTCTCAGTCTATTATTTGATAGCATCCATGTTTCTGTCTTGCAAATATTAAGAAAACATTTGAAACAACGCGTTGTTGAAGGTGACCTATCTGCTATTACTTGCCTGAGGTATGCTTATTATTTTATTTCTTGAGTAATTAATACTTCAGTTTTATTGTAGTTTATGGACATGAAGCTTCTCCTGTTTTGGTTCTCATGCTTTGCTGGTCGTGTGTTAAATGTAGGTGTCTTGATTGGAATATGTTGGATGTACTAACAAAACTTATTTTCTTTAAGAAAATTACTTCAACCAAGATTTTCTTTAGAGAATTTTAGGTCACCAACATAAGACGATGAAGGGTGAGGATGATTTTACAAATCCATTTCAAATCATTTATATTTTGCTTAAAAACTGGAAACTGAAGCTTATACATTGAAATGAATAATGCTCACTCTCATTCAGTTTATACATTTCCTAAACCACAAAAATCTTAAAACCGAGATGAAAGTTAGATTTGACACCTTGAACAAATTTATTGGACTTTTAAGACCAAAATGCTCATATTGGTGGTTTAAGACCAAAACACCTTGAGCATGGAACCAAACTAAGTATTAGAAATAAGAACACAATTCCTAGATTCCACAGACCATTCTCTACCATCTCTCACTTTGTTAATTTGCTAAACCTATTTATTTTAAACTCTTATTTATATATATAGGGGCGAATCTAGACCAAAAGTTTAATGGGGCAAATTTAATTAATATTAATATATTTTAATAAATTATTATTTTTAATTAATAAATAATAGTATATTTTAAAATAAAAAAATGTAAAGAAACCTATTTTTTCATTTTACTAAATATTAGTTTCTTACATACTGATTAGATATGTTAAAAATCATTTTTATAAATATTGAAAGAATTTAAAATATAAAAATGTAGCATAAATTAAAATGAGAAATTAAATGACGGTCAAAGAAAATACAAAAACTATAGTTACTTACTTACTTTGTCGTAAGAGTGTAAATCAATCTTATTATATAAACATGGATTCTTCGACGTGAGTGTGACACGTAGGATAATTTTCAATCAATAGATTGTGAAATTTATCACGGTTGTTAATTTAGATTTTGACATGTGTCAATTTAATTAAAAAATAAAAATGAATTAAAGTAAATATTAAAAAATATTAAACTTAAAAAGGCAATCTTAGTAAAATGTATTAAAGGAAATAGTAAAATGGTTAAACTAAGAAAAAAAAAACAATTTATAAAAAAAGAAAATTTAAAATAATAATATAACCACAAAACGAATAATATAACCACAACACTTAAAAAGAAAACTTGAAAAAATAAGACCAAAACTCTATATTAAAAGGAAACATAAAAACGAAATTAATAATATAACCACGACCAAAAAAATAATAATATAAACATGGAACTTTAAAAAGGAAACTTAAAAAATATAATCACGACAAAAAAACACGGATCATAATAAAAAAAAGAAAACTAATAAAGAGAAACTAATAAAAAATAAAAAGAAACATAAAAAGGAAACTAATAATATAACCACGACAAAAAAAAAACAAGAATAAGTTAGTAAACTTATAATAAAGGAAAGTGACAAAATGAAACTTAAATGTTTGTAATCTACCACCACAACCAAAATTAAAAAAGGAAAATTATAAATATATTTTAAACTTAAAAGGAAAATTATAAATATATTTTAAACTTAAAAGGAAAATTATTAATATACGAACCAAACTTAAAAGTTTATAATCATTTCCATTATGACAAAAGTAAACTTAAAAAAGAAAATTATTCATATTTATATATATAAAGCAAGATGTTTTAAAGTTAGTAAATCGCATGATCGTGACACGTGTCAAGTTAATCGATCAGATTTTGACTTGTGTTTAATAAATTTCCAATTATAGTTTGACTAGTGTTTAATAAATTTTCAATTATAATCTATATATATATAAAGCAAGATGTTTTAAAGTTAGTAACTCTCATGATCGTGACACGTGTCAAGTTAATCGATCAAATTTTGACATATGTTTAATAAATTTCTATTATATTTTGACAGGTGTTTAATAAATTTTCAATTATAATTTAACACATATTAACAATAAAAGTAAAAATTTATAATTGATTCCTAATCTTAAAAGGTAAAAGAAAAAAATAGTAGTTATGTTTAGATTAAGGAAATTAAACAAAAATTATAAATAGAAGCCAAAGTTTTTTTAAAAAATGAAAAACACATATTTCAGATTAGAATAAGGAAATTAAACAATAGATAGCATTCCTTAAAAAAAAGAATAAAAGCCAAATTTTAAAAAAAATGGAAAACCCATATATCTGTTTAGATTAAAGAAATATCTATCTATCTATATATATATAAAGGAGATTGATTCAAAATTAGTAATTCACAATATCGCGACATGTGTCGAGTTAATCCATTAAATTTTGACACGTGTAAAAAAAATTATCATTTAGATTTTGACACATAATATTAACAATAAAGGAAAAAAACTATAATCTAGACTTAAGTCTAAAAGTAAAGTTAGCACAAAAAAGAAAATAAAAGCTGTTTTTAGATTAAGAAAATTTATGTTAAAGGTTTTTTTTATATAACAATAAAGGAAAAATATATAAACTAGACTTAATACTAAAATTAAAGTTAGAAAAAGGGGGAAAAAGTTGATTTTAGATTAAGGAAATTGATCTTAAAGATTTTTAAAAAAATGAAAAAACAATTCCTATTTTGATTTTTAAAGGATAAAAGATAAATTTTTAAAAAATGAGATACAAACTTTTCTATTTTGATTAAGGAAATTAAAAAAATGAATACAATTCTATAAGGAAAATGAATTCTAATTCATCAACTCTATATACGTAAGTACGCATTAATCGCTTGATAACTAAAAATCAAAGTTAAAAAAAATAAAATCGATTAATAAAAAAAACTTAAAAACTCTGAAAATTCAAAGTTGAAAATTTAATCTTAAAAGATAAAGTTACTACAAATAAAATTAAAAAGTTAAAAATTAAATTTATCCTGAAAGGTAAAATTAATATAAAAAAGAAAAAACATTCCTTAGGTTTTCCATTTAGATTAAGGGAATTAATCATAAAAGTAAAATAATTATAATTTCTCACCTCTATATAAACCACAATTTGGTAGTGTGTCAATTACATACCAAAAAAATAAAAGTCCAATAATCGTATCCAAAACTATTTACTGTATCTTTTCACCAAATATTTCTTTCAAGTTATATATTTATTTCATCGTAAACTTTGTTTCTAAATTTATGTATTATATATTTTCACGGTTGATCTAATTTTGATTTCTATTTGGGTTATAAAATATTAAATTACAAATCCGCATATATGCGGGTACTTATCTAGTTGGAAAAAAAATAAAATTATATATAACTAAAGGAAAGTATATATATTTGTAATTTTATGCTTTTGGGTTCTATAACTGAATGATTTGGTTTAGATTAAGCATGTGGTAATTCATTTCAATAATAATTAGCGAATTAATGGGTACAAGTGCACCCCTTACTCTAAGCTACATTCGCCCATGTATATATATATGTGTGTGTGTGTCTGCGCGAATAGTTTAAGTTTCACGAAAATTTGGGATTGGTTTAAGAAATTACGCGTTAAAGTGTAGCTGTATAATTAACAACACTAAGAATGTACGTAGAAAACCCCAATGCGAAATAAAAATAACGAGACGAACAATAGAAGGATTATGTTATATTTTACTGCAATCCAAACAAAAAACAAATCATGACATTTTTTGGGTTGAAATGTTAAATTTCTTTATCAACAAAAAGGTTTATTCACAAAGAAAAAATTGAAACAATATAGTAAGAAACCCATATTACAAAATTTGAATTGAGATAGAAAAAGACACAAGCTAGGAGACTCCCCTTGATAAAAACCATTTTTGAAGAATGTTTTGTAGCCACGGCGATCGTAGTAGCGAAGTGCGTGCTTACTCTGTTTTGTATCGTCTTTTCAGTGACTCCTATAAGGTATGTCGTAGGTTGGTAAGTATGCTAGCCTCTTGTTTCTCTTTTTCCAAAGATAATAAATTCCTACAATATATCCACATTTAACCACTAAACCCGAATGTTTAGACCTAGAAAACCTAAAACCACAAAAAAATCGGGAACAAAATATAAAGGACAATTTTTTTTTCTTTCCTACCCCTTTTTTGTTCTCTCACTGGCTCGTGGTTGTTATTATAATTTGAGATACTCTCTTCCCAAATGTATATGTTATATAGCCTTCAGGATAAGGCAGAGGATATTTTCAGGGATTTAAGTTGAATAGGCTGATTTTGTATTGTATGTAGAATCTTTTGTAGTATTTCAGTGGGTTTATTAGGTTGTATGATGGGAATTCGCAGATATAACTTGTAACGCCCCAAACTCGGCTTGTAGTCATGTGTTCCAAGTTTTATCTAGGGCGAAGGAAATTCTGTCTTTTTGTTGTGTGACCTAACTGAGCAAAATATAAAGGAATTCATTTTGTCTTTTCGAAAGTTCAGTCACATTCTGAATTACATCCATCGTATTTTAGTTTCAGCTTAAAACATTCCGACCAAAAGTTCAGTCACATTCTGTCTTTTCGAAAGTTCAGTCACATCTAAAAAATTATGGAATTCTCTAGATAAGAAATATCGCACCGAAGATGCTAGATCTCAAAAATCCGTAGTGGCCCTTTCATCGAGGTCATTGGTCAATAAAGTTCATAAAAGAAACAAACCTTTTATAAAAATACTAAATACAAAAAAAAGCAGTTCGAAAGGGCATGAACTTTATTGACCAATGATCTCGATGAAATGGCCACAACGTATTTTTGAGATCCAGCATCTTCGGTGCGATATTTCTTATCTAAATAATTCCATAATTCTTTAGATGTCTCGACATTGCTGTACACGTTGAACAGCGCGTCTGCCAGGCGATTTTGGATGTATCCTTTACACAGGAAATCACCATGTTCCCAAGCGTGGACGCTCGCAAGCGCACGTGGATCAGTGTTACCCGTTGGAAGAGAAGGTCTCTCTTCACGGGTGTACTTCTCCAACTTGAGTGTGGCCAGATATAAGAACATCTTCTTCTGCCACATCTTGAAGTCGCTCCCATCGAACTTGTCGGGAAGGAGGCCTGCTGGATTTGGAGTTGGCATCTGCACCGTTTGAAGCTGATCAGGGACTGCTGTTTTCACAAAATAAGGGACCGCCACAGTCACATATGGGAGTGTCCCAAACTGGATTGTAAGCACTCCATGGTGGATCCTTGAGTTCAAGTTTGAGCACCTTTCTCATTACTTCCTCAAGACCGGCTTCCCCTTTCTCTTTGAGCTCGGGTGTGAGGATCGCCTTGACCGAGGCAAAAGGTTTGGGTTGTCCCTTGCAATTGATCTTGTATTCAATCACTCCATTCTTGTACTTCCAAGGGGTGAGAGTCATAATGGAGGGCTTGTCTAGCACGGACTTCGACCCATCAAGCTTGCTTGGTTCGTTTTTCATCTTAGCCTTGGTCCTTGTTCTCTTCTTTGCAACATCGCTACTTTCAACCTCAAATTCCATCGTTGTGTGGAAGAGGGATGCTAAACAATCTCCATCCAATGCATGGGCTTCTTCACCATTACCATAACCAAAAGCTCTTTCTCCATAAGATCCCTTCTTCTCAAAACTAGCCTTTGGGGGTGAAACCACCTCCATTGTTGCACAATTACCCACACTCTCAAGTCTTAGAGCTTCAACCTCATCATCCTTGCGAACCATCACCTCTTTAGCATCGACCTTGGAACCGTAGAGAAGGTTGGAGATCTCATCAATTGCCTTTTTATGCTCATCAATTGTCATCAATACCATGGCTTGTTGCTCAACCTTCTCCTTGCTAGCAACCATTGATTCTTTATATTTAGAGCCTTCCTCATTCTCTATTAGAGACTCTTCATTCTCATCAATCAAATGCTCCTTCACTTGGCTCACATTACTTATTCATTCGAGATTCTTCATGTGTTTACTAGAAAGGGAACGTACTTGAGCATTTTGATGATCTAGATGCATGATCCTAGAAGATAAGGCTCCAACCGGTGTAGATCATCATAAGAGCAATCAACCTTTTCATGAATCTCGGCCACCATCTTATTCAACTCATTTGCTCTATTAGCTTGCCCGGTTAGGAGTTGTTGAAGCATGCCTTTCATTTCAAGGTCTTGTTGTATACCCAAATCCACATTATCCTCCTCAAACCGTGTAGTGGCATCAAAATCTCCATCAAAGTGAGCGAATTTTAGAAAGGCATTGATGAGCTTGTCTATCAATGTGGATTGCTTGTCCACTCTTTCGTTTAGAGCCTTCATTTCCTTAGTTCTCATTTGCTCCTCATTATCACTCGTGGTCCTTGTAGCCCGAGCATACTCATCACCATAGTTCTCTTCGCTTTGGGCAAAGTTCTCCACTAGTAGCTCTCCTTGTTCCACGGTGAGATTTGTAAAACGCCCATTGCTAGCCCCATCCAAGGTCCATTTGTGCTCTTGATCAACTCCCAAATAGAAGATGCTAAGGATGGCTTCCTTCTTGAACCCGTGATGGGGACAATCTCGAGTATATCCGTTAAGTCTTCCCAATGCCTTATGAAAGCTTTCATGCATGCTTTGCTTGAAATTCGAGATGTCCCTTCTAGTTTGAACCGTTCTTTGTGTAAAATAGAACTTGTTGAGAAAAATCTCCTTACAATCATCCCAAAAATTTACCAAGTGAGATGGCAACGTTCTCTCCCATTGGCTTGCTTTTCCTCCAAGAGAAAACGGAAACAAGATGAGCTTGATGCTATCATGGAGTACTCCTCTGGTTCTAAACGTGTCACACAACCTCTCAAAGGAATCCAAGTGATCATAAGGGTTCTCCATTTCCGCCCCCAAGAACCTAGACACTTGAATCAACCTAACCAAGCTTGCTTTGATCTCATAGGCCTTGGCTTTAATTGAAGGAGGGTGGATCCCATATCTCGATCCACGACAACAAGGAGTGTCAAAGCTTACAACCGTTGGCTTGTCCTTTGGAGCTTGGGTCGGACTTGATGCCAACTCTTGAGGACGTGGCTTTCCTTGAAGTTGTGTTATTTCTTGAGGTTTTGGAGCTTGAGGGATGCTACCTTGGTTGTCCATCTCTTGATGTTGAAAATCTTCAAGAATGTCTTTTCGATTGACCACCTCAAACACCTCAATTGATCTTGTCTTCCCATGTCTCTTCCCTTGATTTTGGTACCTTTGAAATCACAAAAGAGCTAAGGAAGACAAGTTAGTAACAATAAATAAAAGAAAATTCAGCATCTCAACGAGATGCATACTCTTAGTGATGTGCATTAACATAGTGAAAATAAAAACTTAGTCTCAAGCAAAATCTAAATCCTAATGGTTATTGTTATTGCCTCACCGGCAACGGCGCCAAATTGATAGTAGATAATTGTGTGTATCCAAACCAATTACCCAAATGCTATCGTTGTAACATTTGGGGATAAATCCAAGGAGGCACAAGAACAATACACTAGGAATGCAAGAAATGACTTAAGCTAAACGAACAAATGTAGTTTTGGTTTCTACATAACCTAAATGATTCAAATCAAAAGCAAGAACAAAAGTAAAGAAATGCTAAACAAGATTAATTAGATGATAAAAGACGAATTCAAGGATAAGGTAATTGAGATAAGGCAATCCAATGACTAATTAATGATGTCCAATGTTTAATGAAGACTAATCCCTAGGCAAAGATCACTAATCTTAACTAATCCTCTCTCAATGCATAAATTACTTTGCTAATTACTAATTCAATATCAAATTCTCATTTGTGAATCACTAATTAGTAAGTCTTAAGACTATCATTTAAGATCAACCAAATAATCACTCTAGACAACTAATCCCTTAGGCTAGAAATGAATCTCTTGAAAAGTTCATCAAGGCATTTCATCGAACACCTTGTGTGCATGAAATGCCTTTTGATCTAAATCCACTTTCTCAAACTAGATCTAGCTTTAAAACCACTAATCAAGAAGGAAAATCATATAATATAATCCTAGACATCATTAATCATCCATCAAATTACCCTAAATCTACCAAATCCTCAAATCCTAAAAGACTACTCACAAATCATGAAGAACACACCAAATCTTGTGAAAGAGGTGATGTTAATCATGATTAGAGATTAGAAAGATGAAAGATTAAAGAAAGAAGACAAGAATTAAACTCAAACTTTCATTAATCAAAAAAATCCTTGGGAAAAATCCTAAAAACCCTACAAATAGAGTTTTTTGTTCTTGAGAGAAAAAGAGAGAAAAAAAACATAAAAAAGGAGATAGATCTAAAAATTGGGTTTCAACAATATTTAAATGTGTTTCTTGAGTTGGGTCGGACCGGGTTAATCTGGAACAAATCGGGGATTGACCCGGTCAAGTTCTGGTCGAAGTTCTAATACCGGCCAAATTGGGGCCGGTATGGTTGGGCTGGTATAGAGATTTTGCTTTTTTGAGCATAACTCGTTTGGGCGCCAGTCAAATATGTACTTTCTAAATCTGGTGTATCTTTCAAACCACAGATCAAAATTACTTGAGACTACCTCTAGAAGATAGTTAACTCAATTACCTACAACTTTTATGAAGGCTTCAGAAGCTAAATCCGAGCGTAGGTCATTCGTCCAGCCTGGTCTTTCAGACACTTCGGCTGGCTTCGGCGAGAGCTTCCACGCCGGACGAGATTGGACCGGCACAAGAGGCCGGTATTTCCCCTGGTCGAGTGAAGGAGTAGTACCGACCAATGATGGAGGGGTGTTGTGGGCCGGTAATCTTCCTGTCCAAGCTGAAGTTGAACACCTGACGGTGACGCCGGACAATATTGGTCCGGTATGGTGCAACGGGTTCGCGGCCAGACAGACTCCTTAGAAACTCGGCCATATCTTTCGAACCACATATCTAAATGACCTGAATCTAACTCCCGTAGACAGATAACTGACTTCTCTACAACTCTCATGAACATCTCTGAAGCTGAATCTGAATGGAAACCCATCGTCCGATCCGTTCTTCCGGACACTCCGGACAGACTTTTCCTTCTCTTATGCTCCATAACTCCAAACATCATCAATTGTCTCCAAGACACCTAAAAAAACTCCAAATGCATGCAAAACTCATTAGGACCTAATGCAAATGTCCTAATCCTGAATGAGAGCTAAATGCAAGACAAAACCATGATTATGCATATAAATGACACAAAACTCTAAGTGAAATGCATGCTAAAACATGCAATATATGAATATATCAAAGAACCCGCTTCTGAGAGGCCAATTCCATTTACCATTTGACAAACCTTAGATCCCATATGATCCAAGAAAAAATTAGTTGTGACACCTTCAGATTGAATGTACTCCACATTTGGAGATTGAGTCATCGCAATGCCTGCTCGAATTGCTGATGATAACAATTTCTGGCTGTTCTGCTTCAGTATATCATCCATAGACATCTTGCTTTGGCTTTCAAAATTAAACACCGGTCTTTTTCCTTTATCAACGTTGTGGGACACCACCGGTTCTGGTTCCATCCTTAACACAATTTTTTTAGCTATTAGATCATTATCAAACTCCTTCAGGGAGCTTTTAACTCTTGCTTCTCTTGCCAGACGCTCTGGACCAATTTCCACAAGGAGGTATTGTCTCATACCTTCCAGAACCTCAGGGGCTATTCTTGTTCTTCCTGTCAACGGATTGATCCCAACTTGATTTTCAGCTAGAACTCCAAAGAGAGGATCCGATTCTTTGAGCACGGACTGAGGCTTCTTCTTCATAATTAATTGTTTTTTGCTTGCAGCTGGCTCTCCCAATCGTAATTTGGAAAAAAACAAAGGACACCTTTCTTGTTCATGTGTGAGTCTCTGACATGTATAACACCGTTTCTGAATCTTTTCATATTCATAGCAAATCGTAACCACTTCTCCCGACGGCAAGTTGATCACCTTAGTTCGACGGATAGGATTTGCCACATCAAAATTCACCTTCACTCTCACATACGCTCTACTCTGCGATTTGGTAGGATCAAAAGCCACCTCAGTCACCAATCCAGCAAACTCACCTAAAGAATTAATAGTAGCTTATGTGTAATGGTTAACGGGGATGTTCCAAAGCTGAACCCACACTGAGATAATCTGCAGATACTCAGGAGGCGGTTTCTTCACCCACCTTTCAATTGCCAAACCCCACTGGTTGAAAGTTTGAACTCCTTTAGCCAAAACCAACTCTAGGTTGTTCTCCTGCTGAAAGATAAAGTGAAATTATTCCTTCAACAGAGCTACGCCTCTAACTCGATCATAGAGCTGCCACTTCCTCGGCATATCAAGGATTAAATCAGCCTTCACTTGACAGTTGAACAGAACTGAGGAAGATCAGGTAAGCCGAAAGGTTTCTCTTCCTCTTCTATCGTATTGGCCATCAAAGCTCTGTTGATGCTAGATGACATCTTTTTCTTCTGACCTTCAACACTTACACACCACACCAAACTTTTCCACCGATCAATATTCCAAAACCAACCCTTGTTTTTCAGAGTCGCCGCAGATCTGATGAACAAACCCTAGAACTTGTCGAAGATAAGGACGAAAGAGGATACAATTTCTTTTAAAAACACTTAATTTTAATGCTAACAAAGCAGATTAGAGCATGATCAATGCTAGAGTGCTTATGGGGTGCTTAGCATATATTTAATTATTAAAGTTATTTTAAACACTTTTGTTAAGAGTTTTTTGTTTTCTCTACTCCAATGGGAGAATTCTATTTAAGGGTGCTTAAGAATAAAAAAATTATTTTAATTATTTTATTGTAAGTTTTAATTTTATTTATGAATAAAACATAAAATACTTTGGATTAAATGAAATTTGAAACATACTTGACAATAAAACATTTTCAACATATATTTAGAAATCATAAACGGAAATGAACACTCTATCGGCATCTTGCCTATCTCCAAATTTTTCCCATATGTGCTCAACCAAATCATCTTTTAATTGTTGATGTTTTCTTTTATCACGAATTCTTGTTCGAACATCCATCATATTGGCGAGATTTGTAGGCATATATGTAGAATACGTCATATCCACATGTGAACTTCTGCTTCCTTCCCCTTGTTGGAATTCTGATACATCAAATAGAGTGTTTCCATCTCGTTCGTCTTCGACTATCATATTGTGGAGGATGATACATGCTCTCATAATCTTTCCAATTTTTTTTTTATCCCAAAAAAAGGCCGGGTTTTTAATAATGGCCCAGCGAGCTTGCAAGACTCCAAATGCACGCTCAACATCTTTTCGGGCAGCTTCTTGACGTTCAGCAAATAAAGATGCTTTTGGGCCTTGTGGAAGTTGAATAGATTGGATAAAAGTTGCCCATTTCGGATAAATACCATCTGTGAGATAGTATGCTAATTGATACTCCCTTCCATTTACAGAGAAATTCACTTCCGGAGCATCACCTTTTATTATATCGTCAAAGACGGGTGATCGATCAAGCACATTAAGATCGTTTAACGTACCTGGAGGTCCAAAAAACGTGTGCCATATCCAGAGATCATATGAGGCTACGGCCTCTAAAACGATTGTGGGCTTTCCAGAACCACGTGAATATTGCCCTTTCCAAGCGGTGGGGCAATTTTTCCACTCCCAATGCATACAGTCGATGCTTCCTATCATCCCGGGAAATCCACGTAGCTCTCCAATATAAAGTAGTCGTTGAAGGTCCTCCGCGGTGGGCCTTCTTAGGTAATCATCGCCGAACATATTTATTACTCCTTCGACGAAATTTTCCAAACAAGAACGAGCAGTACTTGCACCGATCCGGAGGTACTCGTCAACCGCATCAGCCGCAGTACCATATGCCAAGAGACGAATTGCTGCTGTACACTTTTGAAGTGCAGAAAGACCAGGTCTTCCGAGAGCATCTTTCTTTTGTCTAAAGAATGGAACTTCATTGGACAGTCGAGTAACAATACGCAAAAACAATGGCTTATTCATTCTGAAACGTCGTCGGAATAAATTAGCAGAGTATGTTGCAGCATCACTGAAATAATCATTCCATAAACGCAAGTCACCTTCTTCACGGTGTCTTTCAATAAAAGCTCTTTTTTTTTAGACCTCCTTTCCTCTTGATGATCATCATTACCAATGATTAAATTCTCAAACCTTTGCTCGAAGATTTGATCAAACTTTTGCTCAAATTTTTGCTCAAAAAGTTCATCAAGTGACTTGTCAACGCTATTATGGGAAGAAGAAGCCATATCTCTTTGAAAATGTTATGGAACAAAAAGATGACAAAGAGAGAGTTGAAACTTTTTCTTAAACTTGTGTTTGCCAAAAAAAAAAGAAGGAGAAATTTGTTATGGAACAAGAGGAAGACAAAGAGAGAGGAGAAAGATGTTCTATATTTGTGTTTGAATGGGAATGTCTAAATACAAAGAGAGAGGAGAAAGATGTTCTATATACAAATACATCACACAATATCACGTGAGAGCCAACACTAGTTTCCAAAGCCTTGTGACTTCTTGTGGTAGCTTGTCACTTGCAAAAACTCCAAAACTAGTTTCCAAAGCCTTGTGATTCCATGTGACTTTTTGAGCCGACACACATAATAACCTGTTGCATTAAGACAAAAACAGAAACATTAAACATGTATCATATGTTGCCTTGAACCTAACATGTTGCCTTGAACAAAAACATCAATTTTCTTAAACAAGTATCATTTTCTTTAACATACATTACTTGTTTTAAACAGAAACATTAAACAACATTAAACGGAAACATTAAACAGAACCTAAACAAGCTTAAACATAAAGCTTAAAGATGAATCTGAAACAAACTTGTCTTCAGATCACTAATTAGCCAACATGTCCGAAATAAGCTTCTCCTTTAGAGCTTTTTCACTCTCAGATAATGGTTCTTTTTTGGCCAGGAGATTCTCGAGTATACTCTTATCCGCCAATGTATTTTTCATAGTCAAGTCCTTCTCCTTCATCTCCCAAATGGTTCGAAACTCCAAAATATCTTTGGTTTCATTCACACTCTTCTTTCCTCTGCTTTTAGCCGCCTTAACACCAGGAGGACGTTTGCTTGCTTCATCATCAGCAAGAGAGGTTGATGATTGTGCACCATCATTAACCTTTCTTTTCTTAGAGCTTCCATCAGTGTTGCTTGTAGAAAGCTCACACCATTTCTGGTTATAACGTAGCTCTCTCCAAGCATGCTCAAGGTTGAATTTCTTCCGGTGATTGGCGTAGAAGATATCGTAAGCCCGCTTCATAACGTCTTTCTCGTTCTGACCACTTGCTCTCTCTCTTTTTGCAGCCTCGTAGCATCCAAAAAACTTGCAAACAATGTCATTAATCTTCTGCCACCGGTTCTTACAGTGATTTGTCTCTCTGATTACACGTCCAGCAAGCATAGAACTTTCAGCAACATAGTCTGCAACTCGTTTCCAGAAAGCCCCTGACTTTTGCTCGTTGCATACCACAGGATCTTTGCTCGTGTTTAGCCATGCACTGATGAGCACTAGATCATCTGCTGGAGTCCATTTGTTCCTTTCTTTACGCTCTGCAGGTGTGTCTTCATTGAAACTTGAATCTTCAGTGCATTGAGTAATAAACACAGGGACTTGGGATGATCCAAGTTGTACACTAGGGTTTACAGTAGAGTAGTAAGGAGAGGTTTCAGGATCTTGTTGACTGCACAACAGGTCAACGAAATTGGGGGGATGAGTAAATGGATTCATAAGGTAATGGTCTTAGAAAGAGGATAAGAAACAGAAAGGGAAATGTGTTTAAGAAATAGAGGAAGATGATCAGAAAGAGAAAAACAGATGTGTTTTTCTCTTTGCTAACACAGAGAATATGAAGTGTGTTTAGACAGAGAAGAAGAAGTGGGTTTAAATGATGAAAGGAAAAAGAAGTGGGTTTAAATGTGTTTAGACATTGACATGTATCTAACTTAGAACCAACGGCTATCTAGGAAAGTTTGTACATTGACATGTATCTAACTAATTCATCACATTTATTACCAAACACACATTAATAAATGAACATGCATTCATCACAATCTCAACCATAATGGAACAACAACTGAATAAGATAGTAACTAGATAATCCAACTAGATAAGTAATAAAGAACAAGCCTTAACTACACAAGCACTAATCACTAACACAAGCAACTAGATAATCTTAACTACACAAGCACTAATCAACCACAATCAACTATCGAGTAAGAGAAACAAACCTGTTTGAGCAGCAAATGGTAGCTGACAATACCTGTCACATTCTGAGGGCTTCACCATCAGGTTGTCCAAGAAACAGCTGTCCAGACAGAGCAATGGCCATTGGAACTGACATCACACCATAGAACTCAATATATCTCTCTACAGTTAGCAAGAGAGAACTAGCTATCAAGATAAAAATACACACACACACAAATGATTAAACACTGAAGAACAAAACCACGAAAGTAAAATATTAAGGCACCATTGTCATTGAGATACAACATTAAAAAAATATACTTAACAAATGTCCCTCGTAATTCTTGGAAACCAAAGATCAAGATCACAAAAGTACAAAATTTATTAATTCTTTACACCAGTATCATTACAAACGATGGATTCCAAACATGTTCATGTACATGCTGCTTCTAACCTAAGAATCAGATAATAATAAGCAAGTGTTCTTCATTCTAATCACAAAATCAGATCATTATTCATGTAACTCTAATGAATTTACCCTTTTAGAACAGAGACCAAATTCTAAATTTTAATGAAACCCTAAATTGGAAATCTGAATTTGACCTTTAAAGTTAACATTTTTCGATCTCAGAGGGAAAAAAGGAACATACTTTCTTGAAGAAGTGTTGACGATTTGGCAAACGAAGTGCTTCTCTCTCTGGATCTGCTTCAGTCTCATCTTTCTTGTCCCTGTGTCTCCCTCTTGTCAAAGATGATGATTCAATGGAGGAAGAGATGATGGTTCAGTGACTCAAAAAAAAAAATCGCCATCGCCGATCGAGAGAGAAGACAAGAGAGAAGAGAGAAGAGAGAAAATTAGAAGAGGAGATCCTTCGACGAAATCTCGCCATCTTTCATGATTTTTTTTTTTAATTCGGCCCAATCGGACCATGCCACGTGGCATTAAGCAACGCATCTTAAAACGCTAAAATAAGCGTCGATGCTTCTTCAAATAAACCAATTTTTATTTATTTAAATATTAAAAATTCTGAAGCACTTGATTAAGAACTCTGCGTTGATCATGCTCTTACACTCCAAAGCCCTTCTATCTAATAAAGTCGAAGACTCTAGTATAAAAAGAGAGTATTAAGCCCGAAAGAGGGAATCATGTGAATTACACGCGCCTAACGTGTGGCACTGACGTTTTGTTTAAAACTGAAGAAAAAAATGGCAACTTTTGTGAGGGCTAATAATGAACTTCTAGTTTTTCTAACAGAAGAAAAAATGGCAACTTCGTTGATAATAACTTTTAACAGAATTGTATTTAATAACAAATATTTGCAAGAACTAATAGTTAGCACAATTGTGATATTAAGCTATATTGATTCGTTTTAATTTGAGAAACTAGATTCTAAACTTGTACGTCCGTACGGTAATTTTTTTTTTTTTTTTTTATCAAATTTTGTAATATAATTTATGTTTATTTTTGTCATATGAGACACATAATTATTTTGGTACGAGTTCTATATTTTATTAAAAAAATATTTTTAATACCTTAATAATCCATTTTGACTCTTAACCCACTGTTTTGTTATTAATTTGCGAATAAAGTATAATCATAAATATTTTACATAATCAACATAAATATCATATTATTTACATCTACAAATCATCATAAATATTCACTACAAGAAAACAGGGCTATTTCCGACGGTCAAATCCGTCGGAAATCCGTCGGAAAGGGTCTTTTCCGACGGATTTCCGACGGATTTAAGCTGTCGGTTACAGTTCGTCGGAAATGTGGTTTCCGTCGGAATCCGTCGGAAATTTCCGACGGATTTATGCCGTCGGAACGCCGTCAGACATTTCCGACGGATTTCCGACCGCGTACGTTCCGACGGATATTCGACGGACTTCCGACGGATACTCCGACGGATATTCAGTCGTAAATGCCGTCGGAAATTTCCGACGGATTTCCGACGGATATATTACCGACGGATTTCCGACGGATACTCCGACGGATATTCAGTCGTAAATCCGTCGGAAATCCGTCGGAAATTTCCGACGGATTTCCGACGGATATATTACCGACAGATTTCCGACGGATACTCCGACGGATATTAAGTCGTAAATGCCGTCGGAAATCCGTCGGAAATTTCCGACGGATTTCCGACGGATAAATTTCCGACGGATTTCCGACGGATACTCCGACGGATAAATGCCGTCGGACATCCGACGGTAACTATTTTCGACGGATAATTTGATCGGAAGTTGTCTCGGAAGTCCGTCGGTTCTTCGTCGGAAATAGGTTCCGAAGGATTTACGACAGTAACTATAACGCCCCGACCACCCATACATGTGGGCCCCATGCCTGCTCTCGGCCCGTGGGCCCCATGCCTTATCTCGGCCCGTGGGCCCCACCCTTGTCCGACGGCCGGTGCGTTAATCCGGGAGGCTTGTAATACTTGTTTACTGACCCTGCAATCACCACGTGATCTTTCCCCGTGTTTTGTCCTCACTCACACGATACCGCGAATAACTTCCCGGAATGTCACCCATCCTTAGACTACTCCAGCTCAAGCACGCTTAACTCTGGAGTTCTTTCGAGCAAGTGATCGGAAAAGCTAAGTGCACTTTGGTGTCTATAACGCCAAATCAATTCTTATAAGCCTCTCCGCATATACAAGAAATCGAGATGTTACAGTAACTTATTCCGACGGTTTTCCGACAGAATTGGTATTTTGAATTTTATGTAATTATTTATTTTTTGGAAATTTATATATTAAAATTATAGAAATTTGAAATATAAATTAAAAATAGAAATAATAAATATATAAATTCATTAAACAAAATAAAAAAAGTCATTACACATTAAAATAAAGTGTTCAAAAAAAAGCATTAAAAGCAAATATTTAAACGGTTGGAGAATCTCCGTCGTCGGGATTATTATCCCGAAACAAATGCGGGAAGCATTTTTCCATCATCTTCTCCAAGCAGGAGAGCTTCTTGGTGGTAGTCTTTTGCTCCGTCCGTAGCTCTTCAACCTGCCGGTCACGCTCTTGCACCGTTTGGGTGAGCCTCTCGATTTCTACCCGGTACTCCGAAGGATAACGAGGAAGCGAGGAAGAAGATTCCTGGGTCGGAAGGGTGCCTAACCCAGCGAATCGACCTTTCACTTGCCGGGTTTGCTGCGAATAATTAAAACCGATAATTAATAAATAACGAAAATTAAAAAAAAATGAAATGAAATTAAAACTTACCTCAAGTACAATCTGGTTTATCTCTTCCCGGGACAAAGCGGTCGAGGACGTCGATCCTTCGAGACTGAGCTGCGATGCTGATAGTTCACGATCCAGCTTCGCCTTCTTGCTCTTCTCGACCACATCCCGCATCCCCAAGTCCTGTATCTGACCGGTTTTCTTGTTGGTGTGTCTATTCTCGATGAGTTGAAGATAATCGGGTTCGGAACCAGATGCTCTCGCCTGCGAAAATTTGTTAAGTTAAATAAATAAAAAAACAGAATTAACAATAAAAAATTTAAATTAAACTTACCATTTCCATCGCTTCCCGTTCGATGGTCTTTGCGCCCGCGTTGTGGATGTAGACCCCTTTCCCGCCTCGTTGGCTAGTGCGGTTCTTCGACTGTTGCTCGGAGGTCTTTTTCGTCGCAGGCCTACTCCAGTACTCACAGAAGCCTCTCCAGACGTCGTCGTCAAGGTCCTTCGGCTTGTCTTTGTTCTGCTTCCACTTCTGTTTCCACTCGTACATGTGCTTCGAGTACGAGTTTGCGGCATACTTGTCGAAGGTTTCAATGACTTTGCGCGTATGATGAGAGTCCCACGTGAACTCTTGCTACAATTTTAAAAAAAAATTTGTTACATATCAAAAAGAAAAATTGACAAAATGAAATTCAAATTAAATAATATATCAATAAATCACGTACCGCGAAAGTCCGGTGCCACACGTCTTTCTCCTCGGTAGGCATTTCCGAATACCTCTCGTACGGTTTGTCCAACATGTTGTGGAGCATCCGTAATATCGCCTTGTTGATCTGAGTCGACAGCTTAAACCTGAAAACATTATGAAAAGATATAAATATGTTAAGTTTAAAAATCTAAATAAATTGAAATAATGTACCAAAAATTTCTTACCAAGTGCCATCCTCAAACTTCGGGTCGAGTCGAATGCAATGGCCCCGGTTAGGCTGCCGGACTAGCTCCTCGATCTCAAAAGTTCAAATTAACAATATATTCAAAAGTTCCGGAAAAAAATTTAGGAAAAATTCAAATTTTCCGGAAATTCAATGTTTCCGAAAAATTCAAAGTTTACTAAAAATTCAAATATTTCAAAAAATTTCAAAATTTGCTAAAATATTTTTAAATCAGTTTTAATATATAAAAATATTTAGAAAACGTTTTATTACTATAAAAAATATTTAAAACGATTTTATTTTTAAAATAATATTTGAAAAAGGTTTGTATTATTAAAAAAATATTTTAACATCAACTTAAATATATAGAAATATTTGAAAAACGTTTTTATTAGTTATAAAATATTATAAAGGATTTTAATATATACACATATTATAAAAACGTTTTTCAAATTAAAAAAATATTTTAACAATTTTTTAAATATATAGAAATATTTGAAAAACGTTTTTATTAGTTATAAAATATTATAAAGGATTTTAATATATACACATATTATAAAAACGTTTTTCAAATTAAAAAAATATTTTAACAATTTTTTAAATATATAGAAATATTTGAAAAACGTTTTTATTAGTTATAAAATATTATAAAGGATTTTAATATATACACATATAATAAAAACGTTTTTATTACAATATTTGAAAAACGTTTTTATTACAAATTTAAAAAAATTTATAAACAATTTTAATATATACAAATATTATGAAAACGTTTTTATTACTTAACAAATATATTAAAAACGTTTTTAATATATAAAAATATTGTCTAAACGTTTTTATTACTTAAAGAATATTTTAAAAACGATTTTAATATATACATATATTTTTAAACAATATCTAGATCTAACAATTCTAAATCAACAATCTAAACACATAAACCATAACACTAATATTATTCTAAATAACAAATTCTATTATAACCACTTAACAATTCACATTTTCGATAAAATTCTAACAACCTAACTAATATATTCCCTAAAACTAAAATGATATAAAACAAAATTAAAGGAATTGATTAAACTTACATTGGTTTTGTTGGAGAAGAATTGAGGAATTGAAGAAGAGGAGTAAACGATTTTGAAGATAAAAACTGAAATTGTGAAGTAGAAGAAGATAAGAGGGAGAAGAAGAGATTTTTGATTAGGGAAATTTTGAGAGAAGAGGAAGAAGAAGCGACGGAAGAGAGAGAGGAAGAAGAGAGAAATAAGGAAAAAAAACTTACGTTTCTTCGATATAATTCGATGGCCGTCGGAAATCCGTCGGAAATCCGTCGGATTTCGAAGAAATAAGTTCATTTACGCGGTTGATATTCCCGCGGTCTCGAAAATATCTAAATCCGTCGGAAATCCGTCGGAAATTTCCGACGGCTTTCCGACGGATTGGAGAAGATAAGGACTCAGTCAACATGCACGTGTCTAATTTTTCGTATCCGTCGGAAATCCGTCGGAAATTTCCGACGGATTTCCGACGGATAAGGTATATTCCTTGCATGTTTTTCGATTGGTCAGTCAACAAACACGTGTCTATTTTTCATATCCGTCGGAAATCCGTCGGAAATTTCCGACGGATTTCCGACGGATTTAGGGTATATTTGGGGTTTAGGGTTTAGGGTTTCTTTATATGATTTAGGGACATGTTATTTACATGTTTCATTCAATAAATATATTAAGTTCATCAATATTAAAGGGTTTGCATTAGTTTAAAAATTATACAACATCAAAACATATCGTTTCACATAAATCAACTATATCTTATACTATAACTTATACAAACACTTCCATCAAATTTTTTAAAATCTATATAACACATTTTCTTGATGTATATACAAGGTTAACCTATTTTATATACATCATACAAGTGTTTGTAAACTTTTGCCAAAAAAAAAAACCTATACCCTATACCCTAAACAAGATTTTTAAATATCCGTCGGAAATCCGTCGGAAATTTCCGACGGATTTCCGACGGATTCAGTTGCATCGGCTAAAAAATCGATCCCTCGGATATAACCCAGATTCAACTCAATCCGTCGGAAATCCGTCGGAAATTTCCGACGGGTTTCCGACGGATATTTAAAAATCTTGTTTAGGGTATAGGGTATAGGTTTTTTTTTTGGCAAAAGTTTACAAACACTTGTATGATGTATATAAAAAGGTAACCTTGTATATACATCAAGAAAATGTGTTATATAGAATTTATATAGAAGTTATAATATTTTTTTTGTTGCAAAATTCCAATTTTGTTACACTTAAGCAAATGTCTAACTTTATAAAACTTCGACATAACTGATATATTACACATTACACTTCTAGTTCAAATATATGTACATATTTTACGGTGCAAATTTTATAATTAAAACTACTGTCAATCCGATGATGAGTAATCTGATTCTCCTGAATCGGAAGGTTCCCCAAATTCGTCAAATTCTTCTTCTGAATCCTCAAATACTCGATCGTCTGACTGTATGGTGAAATCAACGACAATAAGCTAGTGTTATCCCCAATATAATGTTCACTAGTACTAGCATAATTATCCACCATTGTATCATTTTCTCCATGATAATACCAAATCTTGTAACCCGACATAAACCCATGACAATACAAGTGTGACCATACTTCATCTATCACGATAAATCTACGATTCCCACAATTGGTACAAGGGCAATAGATTTTACCGGTTTTTTTTGCTTTCTTCTGCATACCCGCAAATGCCATGAATTCCTGTAGACCTTTTTTGAATTCCTCCGTAACTAGGCCCGTGTTCGGAATTTGATGAGGCTTGTCCATCCATGATCGAAAATAATTATAAGGATTTGAAGAAGACATTTTCGTAAGGAATTAGATAACAGAGATTTTTTTTGGTTGTGCTTATAAATGAAGCGTGGAAACGTTTTTATAAGGAAAATTTTGTCCTTTTCCGACGGATTTCCGACGGATATAAAGTAGATATTATCGATGTCGGCAACCATGTCGGCAGCCATGTCGGCAGCTGTCGGATATCCGTCGGAAATCCGTCGGAAATCCGTCGGAAATCCGCGACGGATGAACGTCGTCGGAAATCCGTCGGCAGTATGTCGGCAGCGTCAAAAAGGCGTCGGAAATCTGTCGGAAAGTGTCCGACGGATTATTGTCGTCGGAAATCCGTCGGAATTTCCGACGGATTTCCGACGGGTTGATATTTCCGACGGAATTCCGACGGATGTCCGACGGAATTCCGACGGATGTCCGACGGATGAGAAGTTAGTCGGAAATCCGTCGGAAATCCGTCGGAAATTTCCGACGGAATTATTGCCGTCGGAATTTCCGTCGGATTTCCACCTGTTTTCTTGTAGTGATTATACAAATTAATATCAAGTGTAAACTCTATAACCGAATATCAAGTGTATTTTCCATCTCTCTTTCAGGTTGCCGTCTATGAAATCTGGAAACAATTAAAAAATTGATGTTCTCCTTCCCAAATGTACTTGTAATGAGAAAACCCTCTCAATCTTTAACCTACTATAAACAACTGATTGTAGTATTCAAGCATAAAAAATGGGTTCAACTATTTCACACAAACAAATGGGTATAATGACACCTCTTTCACACACTCAGGGAAGAAGACGGAGACAGATCGAATCCCGCTTTTGAAGAAAAACATCATACAAAGTTATTAGAACATGTCCATTAGGGATTCAGGGGATACAATAATTTTGAAAACATGTCTATGGATACGAATCTTACTTCTATTTAGCCACATCAAAAATCTGAACATATAAAGGATATATTAGATTAATCAAGACCAATGCACATCTAAAAAGGTAAACTAAACACAAACCTTAATAGAAATCGATCGTTGACCTTATCCACCATCTGAGAACACATACGACATCTCCACCCCCAGCTTTGTTATGAAGTTCTTCAATTTTAATAGCAGTTCCACCCCATGCATGCCAAATGATCACTTGATTATTACAATTAATAGCAAAATCACAAAACAATTGAAAATAGATAAGAAAAAACAAATTAATATATCGTGTTATTTGTTCCTAGATCAAGCAACTTTGAGATATCAAAAAATTATTTTTACAGTAAAATAAAGAGAATAATCCTTTTAGCAAATCAAACGAAGCTTATTAAGTATTCTTAAAAACTAACAAACATCTTTTTGAGCAACTAACATACATATATATAGAACAAACAGAAAGTAAAAGAACATGCATGCATAGTCACCTCAATATTAACACCCTACAAACACAAGAGAGAAATCAAACTATACAAACATCAAACATAAGAATAGAAAGACGTATTTAGTAACAACAACAAAATAGAAAGACATAGCAAAGAATGTAGCTATAAAATAAGAAGACAATAGAAAATTGGTGATGAGCTTTGACGGAAAATTTCCAGCGTTGCAGTGAACATGTCAAAACTTGTGCATCCCATTTGCAGCATGATACAAAATCCAATAGCAGATCTGTAAGTAAAACAAACTCATTAGTTTTGTCCAAAATAATAAAACAAACTCATTACTTAAAATTTAAAACTAAAATTGGTCCATCAAAAGCTTAAAACCAAACGATATAGATACATAAGCTAGAAGAAGAAAAAAGTTTTTGTTTGTTCAGTGGAACATGATCTTATATAACAATAGACTTTGTCGAGTTAGGGTTTCCAAAGAATATTGGTGATATGCGTGATCAAAGGAAATTATCCTATTCGTTTAAGTTAAATTAAAAAAAAAATCGTTATTATCTTGTAAAGATACACAATTGATTTGTTGTGATTATTATGGTAAGAAAAAAACCTTAAAGATACTAAAAATCTTGAGTAAATAGGATGTTTATCTCGTTTAATATGATGTTTCAAATAATTAAATACTCATAACTATCCAAATTCTTGTAAAATGGAAAGAAATTAGGATTTAATCCGCGCTAATTATAGCGCGGGGTAATTTTGTTAAAAAAAATTGTTTTAAAATTTTAAAAAATTTGCTTTTATCTGAATTTTACAATATGACTAACTAATGCTTATGGACTGTCAATTTTTAATAATTTGTCTATTTAACCCGTTTTGAAGTTAAAATATTTTTCGGGCTAACCCGTAAAAAACCTATAATTTTCAAAATATAACTCTAATATGCACAGTTTAATGGTTAGTCTATGAATTCTTAAAAAAAAAATTATTGTGTCTAACTTTTTATAAAATTTGTAAAATATTTTCAACTTTTGTTTTTATATATATTCAAATAAATTATAATGAAAAATATAGCAGGATTTCGAATAGATATTTTTTCTTTGAATATACATTGATTGATTATTATTTTAAAATATATAGTATTTAAAATAATTAATAAACTAAATAGTAAATAACTTTTTATAGCGCGGGGTAACTTTTCTAAAAGAAATTGTTTTAAAATTTAAGAAAATTTAATTTTATTTGAATTTTACAATATGGCAAACTACTGATTATAGATAAAACTGTCAATTCGTAATAATATGTCTATTTAACCAATTTTAATTACAATTAAAATATTATTCTGGCTAACCCAAAAAACTTATAATTTTAAAAACATAACTCTAATATACAATGTTTAATGAATCTAGTTTTAGTGATTAGTCTACGAATTCTTTAAAAAAACAAAAATTCTTGTGTCTAACTTTTTATAAAATTTGTATAATATTTTTTTAATTTTTTTATATATATTCAAATAAAATATGAGAAATTGTAGTAAAAAATATAGCAGAATTTCGAATAGATTTTTTTCTTTAAATATACAATAATTGATTATTATTTTAAAATATATAGTATTAAAAATAATTAAGAAACTAAATAGTACATAACTTCTTTAATGGGTATTTTTTATATTTTCATCAATAATTTTAAAAGACAATTGTAACCTTTCCTATTTCAATTATTTTTCTTATTATTTGTAATTGCATTTCATGTAATAACTTACAAAACAAATGTCATTTCAAAAATATCTTCTTAAATAATATTATAAAGATAGTAATATTTCGAATTACTAATCATGTTATGCATATATATCTGTTCCGAGTTATTAGGTTACCTTATTAATTTTTATTTTTAGATTCGTAAATTTTACAACCGAATTATGCTTGATTCTTTCCATGTTAACTTATTTATATTAAAAATTGTGCTTGACTTATTTATATTAAGAAATTTAGAATTGAAATTGCATAAAGTTCTAATATAAATATATAAGTAAACAATATTCTTTGAACTGTATATTTTTCATTTTGTGTTAACGATTTAACTTTACACCATAAATTGATAAATTAAAAAAAATCGCCAGATTTTTATATATATATATACACACCCTCGGTCTTTGTAAAGAATTTATGTAAACAATAAAAGAAAATTAAAAACATATCTCAATACAAATTGAAAAAAATACAAATTATAATATATCTTCAAATTATAAAATATGAAAGTATTCGATGTGAACAAAAATGATAGTTTTTGTAAATTGTGAATTTATATTCTATATAAATCTCTACGAAAAGTTTGATTTGAAGACACATTGTAACTTGTATTTTTTCATTTTAATATGTAGAGTATTTGTTTAAATTTTCAGAATTAAATTTAAATATAAAATAAAATGTATTTTTATTAAATAAACCAAATAGATATGTTTGGCAACATAAATTATAATTATATACAAAAGGAATAATCTACAATGAAAGTATTATTGTTTGAACACAAAAAATGTTTTTGTTTTAATAGATTAGAAAGCAGTATAAAGTAACCACTAATCCCGGAATCGGTTTTCTAGGTTTGGTACTGTTCGATAATGAATAATATTCACAAGGAAAAGTCCATTAAACCCCTACTCTATCAAAGCGTATGAAAAAACTAATTTTCAGTTTAACATGACAGAGGACCCCACGAGTGTCAGAAACCGACAGCAAAATCCAATTTTTTGGATTTCCATTGCTAGTTTTTTTTGATTTTTTGTGAGTTATATTGTAGAGAAATAGGGGGAAACCGAACAGGTGGGTCTCTTAGGGTTTTATGTAATGCATTCGCCTGTTAAAAATAAAACTCAATTAATCCTCAGAGTGAACGGTGGGAGAGAAGATAACCCAGAGAAAGAAGGAGGGGAAGAGAGGCTCCTAGTAGTGCGTATTCTCGTTTGCGAAACACTTATTGCGAAGAAATCTCAAAGGTAGATCGATTAACTATCTGATTTATAGTTGAAATTTTTCAGTATCTAAATATTTATAATAACACCTCGAACCACGAAATCGAACCACCGTAGAATCTTGCCGGTGTCGGTTAGCTCGCCAATAAAAGGAATGGTCTTCAGATGTAGGATGTGGCAGCTGAAGTTAATTTTGTAAAACGTTTATTTTGTTAAACCTTAACTCTCACACTAGTTGTGGCAACTGAACAGTTAACCACCTAACTTAAAGCTATATTCAAAATTGTAGCCCAAATTGTTTACGTTATTAATTTCATATTTGGTAATGTAGATAAATTTAATTCGCTAACTCCGATAATCTAAAATGTGCAGATAAGTGTTGATTCCATCATCTGCCCAGATTAAGAATTTGATTATGATGAAAAATACTGGACAGAAGACGATGACGATGAGAAAGTTGATAAAATGGTTCGACTAATTGAGGGAGGATTCAAATTCAGCAATGATATGTTCGTGGGTGGACGGAAACTTTGTTTTAACCAAAAAAACTAGAAGAGGCTGCAAGATAAAGACCACTTGCGTCAAGAAAAGTAGAAGCAACATGCGGCGAACAGAACATACTACTATACCAAACATGGATGAAGAACGAGTTGACAAGAACCTTTCAAATATGCTTGATCTGAAGATGTTGAACACTTTCTTTTTTTCATCTTTAATATGCTTCCTCAGTAAACATGTTATCTTGGTTAGGTGGTAACTTGATAATTAATATACGATTTGAAAATTTAATTAATAAGCTAACATGTTAACTTGGTAACTTGTTATCTTGCTAACTATGTTCTACATGCTTAGTTCGAAGATCGATTCCTATCTTGTATCATCCTTATTTGTTAACTATCATCCTTATTTGTTAACTTTACTTGTTAACTTCACTTGTTAACCGGATAATTTATTTGGTTAACTTGTCTTGTTAATGGTTAACAAGTTAACATGTGTTCGCCTTACTTAGTGTTTTCCGCCTAAAAAAAATATCAAAATTTAAGCTTTGAGTAAACATGTTAACTTGATTAATATTACTTGTTACCTTGCTAACTATGCCCTACTTAGTTCGAAGATCGATTTACATCTTACATCATCCTTATTTGTTAACTTGTTAACTCTATCGGATAACTTATCTGGTTGACTTTTCTTGTTAACTTGACTTGTTATCTTCACTTGTTAATTAAACTGGTTAACATGTTTTCTCTTGCAACAAGTTATATTTGTTACTTCTGTTATAATTTTGATTGTTGGCTGGTTAAAGATTTGATGTTTTTTATTTGCGACCACCCTATTGACGGCATCTCCAACTAGTGAGACATGTGAAAACTTACTTTGCTATCTTACCATGTCAATATATAATGCTAACCTTGTTGTTACCAATGTCATGATATATAACTCGCACTTGTTGCATATTGACGGTTAGGCGGATCCACACGCATATTTGAAGTTAACATTGTTAACATTAACTATAGCAGAAGTTACCACGATAACAAGATAACAATTACACCATTAATTTATAATTAATGAATGGTCGACGTTAACTCTAAAATGATGGAAGATCTCTCACATTTTTTTAACAAAATCGACCAATATCTCTTGCATTAAATGACACACAATGCATTTAATGCTTGTGTCAGTTACAACTCTCCAAAGCCGTAGGATTAGAACCGTCAACAATTTGGTGTGTTAATTCCACAAATCTAATTTCAGATTATATCTTACCATTTACTTAATTTAGTGGTCAATCTTGTATATTCACTAAAATCTCTCTTTTAATTTTCAGTAACTTAGATAATAAATATATCATGGTCAGAAAATTATAAAATCGATATGTATTATATTAAAAACTACCTAAAACACCTAGAATCTCTTATACTCCGATTAAGTGTTTTAAGCGCTAGATTCTGGATCACCGCCCGTTTGGCGCCTAGCATTTTCTTAAACATTGTACATGATTGATTCTCTGTTTGGTTTTTGTTGGTTTATGATCAGCTTTGTCTATGATTTGGCAGCATACCAAACCGGTTTGGTTAATTGGTCGTTGTGGGAAATCAAATCATCTTTATAATATTATTGAAGAAGTCATTTAGTAAAATGAATTTTATTTTGTAAATTATTACATACTATGTCATTACAAATAAGAAAAGATAATTGAAATAGGAAATGATACAATTATCTTTTAAAATTATTGAAGAAAATATGGAAAATATTTATTTTCCATTAAATATGGTATTTACTATTTATTTGTTTAATTATTGCAATATTAAAAATATTATATAATTTTAAATAATAATCAATCCACACATATTCAAAAAAAAATTTATATAATTTTATTTGAATATATATCAAAACAAAAATTGAAAAATATTTTACTATTTTTATAAAGAGTTAGACACAAGAAAATTGATTTTTGTAAGAGTTTGTGGACTGACGAAAAAACTCAGAGTCATTAAACGGTGCATATTAGAGTGGTGTTTCAATATTGTAGTTCTTTGCAGGTTATCCCGAAAAATATTTTAGTGCACCGCAAAATAGGTTAAGTAAGCGGGTTAGACAGCCATGGACGAGTTAGTATTCTAATTTTTAAATGTCCACAAAGAGGGCCTCGCAAGTCAAAATATTAAATTTTAGTTTTAAAGATCGATAGTATACTCAATCATATATAATAAAAGTGAGGTGATTTTTGGATTTCGAGGCCTCTTATTCAATCTCATATAGTTAATTAATTATCTCTCTACCCCTAGGATTAATAAATCGATGGTGCTACTCATGTGTAAATCGTGTGTATAGTCTATGAATTGGCGAAATTACTCTTAATGAATCTAAATTCGCAATTGGATTGTATTTGGATGTTCCCATTTTTGTGATGGGCTATATCTTAAATTCGAAATATTAGCAACTACTTCAAATCGTGTTTGCTGGCCCAATAGTTAGAAAAACCATAGCCTAAGTTTTATTGCAATCGTAATTAGTTGGTGCCGTATATATTAAAAATGTAAAAGTGTATATCTTTGGCGATATGCGTATCTAATATTTGTACTTATCTTTGGCTATATATATATTGTCCTGTTACTCTTCTTTATGTGAATCGTAGACGGTTTTCGTTAGGTTTAGTCGTTGTTTCTTTTTGGCTTTGTATGTTTGTTATTCTAACAAAAAAAAAGCCAGTCGATATTCTTTGAGCTTTTTATATGCATGGTTATTTTCAGTTCAAGGTGTAACTTTTTTTTTTGCTAGGAATGTAAATATTTCATTAAAATGAAAATATCTGGTTTTACAAGATTATAAAACCCATCTAGATTATATTGGTTCCATGGCAAAAAAAGAATAAAAAACATGGAAGCATATACAATTTTGAAACATCAGTGCATCCACAAACGGTAGCTAGATACAATGATCTACCAAGGAAAAGCCAAAAGACAGAGAAACCACTAGAAAAAACTAGGAAGATGCTAGTTTCGCGAAACGGAAGAACTTTCAAAGGTAGCCCAAAAACAGACTCGCCACTCTAAAAAGCTTTCAAAAACCATCGATCAAATAACCGTCCTCATCGTCAGTTAATCAATGTCCATCCAGACTACTACGAAAACAAGCAAGAACTACACACACTAGAGGAGTCTTGAAGTGGTCACTCACTTTTCCAAGATCCTAACCCGATGTCGGCAAAAGCTCAACCAAACACGACTCAACAGCCTTACTAGCTCCTCTAAGAATAAAGCTAACAAATCTCAAAGTCTTCTTCACCACTTCTCAATCGCTGATTTACCTCCCAATCTTCACCTTTAGTAAAAAGACTCCTAGAGATCAATGAACCGAGGAGGAGAATGAGGAACCCCCTGAAGACCGCTCCAAACTCCAGTCAAAAAAACGAAACCGATCTAAACGAAGACCACACAAACACGAAAACCAAAAGACAAAGATTCAAATCCAGGTTGCTAAGGATTCCAAGCTGAGATCCGGAAAAATGACTCAGAGTTCCGCCGAGAAGTTAGTCACCAACACGTCCAAACCCCGCGCCGCCGAGAAGCCTCGAAAAGCCCCGCCGAACCGCCGCGCCGTCGATAATCCCGACCAAAAATATGAAACGAGAAAACAAAACAGAAACTAGCCACATTGAATCTAACCTCTTCACCAGAGCTTGTCCTCGAGCTCCAGAGCAAAGGAAAGACTCGCCGAAAGCGGAACCGTTTTGCCTCTTCCGCGCCACCGCACCTAAGTCGCCACCAAAGCCGCAGCCGCGCCGATGAACCACAAATCTCCGAGAAGCTCTTAGAACAGGAATGTTAAACGTATGTTTCAGCTCAGGTCAACACAGACTTGATAAAGTCAACGAAATTAGAAACGGTTCAGGTTAAAGGATTAGTCTTCCGGTTTAGAGGATTAGATCAATTGGTTTAGTGCTGGTTTTATCCTCATGTTCTATAAGAGGATTAAAGCGAGCCATAAGTGATATACAGTGTTAACGAGTCGTCTTCTTTGTTGTGTGATATTTCTCTGTTATTGGAGATCTCGTTCTTTGTTTGATTGATAGTGGAATCTTGCTGGTGATCGATTTAGCCCCAGGGACGTAGTCATCCATATCGGAGGCGAACCCTGGATGACCAAATATCTCTTGTGTTCTTTACTTTCTGTTTCTCAATCTTTTATCAAATCCAAATGGAGAGAGAGAGAGTTTAGATAGAGAGGTGAATCAAAGAGTATTTCCGTGCAACAAGTGGTATCAGAGCGTCGGCTCTTTTCTAATTCAAGATGGTGAACACGACGGTGACGACGCGAGCTGATGTAGAGCGATTCGATTGTTCCGGTGACTTCTCGTTATGGACCATAAGAATGAAGGCTCACTTCAGCGTACCGGGATTGAAGGATGTAATCCTCAGCGACAACTTTTGGATTACAGTTCCGGTGGAAAAGAAACCTTCCGATGGTGAATCCGAGAAGGAGCCTCCGACGACGAAGGTGATTCTTGATCTCGTGAAGTTAAGGACGAACGAGCTAAGGACATGATAATAGTGAACATCGGAGATCATGTTCTCAGGAAGATCAAGCATTGTACGACGGCTGCATCGATGTGGTCACTGCTTGACAGGTTATACATGTCCAAATCTCTACCTAATCGGATCTTTGTTCAATCACAGTTTTATACCTTTAAATGTGATGGATCGAAGTCGATTGATGTGAACGTTGATGATTTTCTCAAGATTGTGACTGAGATGAGTAGTTTGAATGTAACCGTGTCTAAGGAGATTCAAGCAATTGTTTTCTGGAGCGCTCTCTCCCTGCGGCTTATGATCAGCTAAAACATACACTCAAGTATGGCAAGGAATCTTTGTCATTGGAAGAGATCATCTCAGCTGCAAGGTCCAAGCAGAGAGAACTAACTGCTGGTGTTGCTCAAGAGAAAGGATCTGCTTCGGCTCTCTACACACATGAAAGAGGAAGATCACAGAAAAGAGAGACTTACAACTCTCAAGGTAAAAACAGCAGAAGCAAGTCGAAGCCAAAGTCAAAGGTGGTTTGCTGGTACTGCAAGAAAGAAGGTCACATGAAGAAAGATTGTTTTGCTCGTAAGAAGAAGATGGATAGTGATAGTGATGGAGAGGCTGCGGTTCTTATAGAAGAGTTCAAAGTAGTAGATGCTCTGAATATCTCAGGTGATGAGCCAAATGAAAATTGGGTAATAGACTCCGGGTGTACTTACCATATGACTTCTCGAAGAGACTGGTTTGTGGATTTTCAGGAGAAAGGGTCAAGCAAGATCTTACTTGGTGATTATCATACAGTGGAACTCTTGGGATAGGGTCAATAAGGGTGAATACACATGGAGGATCAGTCAACATAATGCGAAATGTCAGATATGTTCCAGGTCTGAGGAGAAACTTGATTTCTACAGGGACATTGGATTCATTGGGATATACTCATATTGGTGGTTAGGGTAAGCTGATATTTCACAAGAACAACAAGGTGGCTTTACGAGGAGTATTGAGAAATGGTCTCTACATACTTGATGGGGAAACTGTTTTACCAGAAGCCTGTCAAGCAAAATCAGTATCTCAGGTCTCTTTGTGGCATAGTCGACTTGGTCATATGGGATATCAGAATCTTCAACGTCTTGTTCAGAGGGGCATCATCAAGAAGAAAGACATTGGGAAAGAAGGAGACTTCTGCGAATATTGCATTGTGGGAAAAGCTAAAAAAGTCAGTTTTGGTGTAGGGAAGCATGAAACAGAAAATCCTCTAGATTATGTGCATGCTGATCTTTGGGGTTCATCAAATGTCCAGCCATCCATCTCCAAGAATCAATACTTTCTATCCATCATCGATGATCATATTAGGAAAATATGGATCTATTTCTTTAAGACAAAGGATAAGGCATTTGAAAAATTTTATGGATGGAAACACTTGGTTGAAAATCATATTGACAGGAAGGTAAAGTGTCTTAGAACTGATAATGGTCTTGAATTTTGTAATAACATGTTTGATGAGTTTTGCAGGTCAAATGGAATAGCACGGCATATGACTTGTACATATACTCCGCAGCAAAACGGAGTTGCAGAGAGGATGAACAGGACGATCATGGAAAAGGTCAGGTGTCTTCTCAGTGAGTCAGGATTAGAGGAGAGGTTTTGGGCTGAGGCTGCAGCTGCTTCAGTGTACATCATCAACCGTTCTCCTGCGTCTGCTATTGATTACAAGATTCCAGAGGAAATTTTGAAGAAAGAACCAGGGTACAAGCACTTAAAGAAGTTTGGTTCTATAGTTTATGTTCATACGGATCAAGGGAAGCTTAAACTAAGGGCTCTCAAAGGTGTTTTCATTGGATATCCTCCTGGTACTAAAGGTTACAAGGTTTGGTTGCTTGATGAGAAGAAACTGGTCATAAGCAGAAATGTTAAATTTTGTGAAGATAAACTTTACAAAGATCTAGTGAAGGACATCTACGGTTCATCAAGGGAAGAAAGGTCTGAAAACAAAGGGCATGGATGGGTTACTACTGAGGTTTCTACAGTCAGTGCATCAACTCAAGGTGGAGTTACTCCAGGTGATTTATCTCAAGGTGGAGAAACTTCAGAATCTGCTCAAGAAGGAGGAAGTCCTTATGTTGAAGTTCATACCGAATCTACATCAAATGAAGTTGTGAGTCTAGCAAAATACCAGCTAGCTAGAGATAGAGTCAGGAGACAGAACATTCAGCCTCCTACTAGGTATGATGATGAAGAGAATGTGTTTGCATTTGCACTAGCAGCGTCAGAAATTGTTCTTAGTGCAGATGAACCTGAGAGTTATGCAGAAGCAAGAAAAAGTAGACAGTGGGAAAAATGGAATGGTGGAATGGATGAAGAGATGGTTTCTCTAAACAAAAACCATACATGGGATATAGTGGATAAGCCTGAAAACCAGAAGCTAATAAGCTGCAAATGGATTTTTAAGCATAAACCAGGTATGCTTGATCTGAACCTCCTAGAGAGGGTTCACACAGAGAGAGGGAATAGACTACCAGGAAGTCTTTGCTCCTGTGGTTAAGCATGTCTCGATAAGAATGCTATTTTCTGTGGTTGTTAATCTGGATTTAGAGTTGGAACAAATGGATGTGAAAACTGCGTTTTTGCATGGAAACCTAGAAGAGAAGCTCTATATGACACAACCTGAGGGATATGAGATAGGAAATCCCGAGAAGAAAGTTTGCTTGCTTAGGAAATCATTATATGGTTTAAAGCAAAGCCCAAGGCAGTGGAACAAAAGGTTTGACCAGTTTATGACTTCAAATGGTTTTACAAGGAGTGAACATGATTCTTGCGTTTACACAAAGCAGGTTTCAGAGGCTCATACTTGTATTTGTTGTTGTATGTGGACGACATGTTAATAGCTGCGAAAAAAGGGCAGATGTTCATAAACTTAAGGATCAGTTGAGTTCAACTTTTGAGATGAAGGATTTAGGAGCAGTTAAGAGAATTCTGGGCATGGATATTGTTAGAGACAGAGCACAAGGAGTTCTGCATTTGTCTCAGACTGAGTATCTGAAGAAGGAGATTAAAACTTTCAGAATGGAAGATGCAAAGATTTCTCAAACTCCCATAGGTGCTCATTTCAAGTTAGCAACAGTCAGCGATGCAACGGAAGAAGTGAATACAGAGATAACGCCTTATTCATCAGCTTTTGGGAGCATCATGTATGCAATGGTAGGAACAAGACCTGACATTGCATATGGTATGGGAATGGTAAGCCGGTTCATGAGCAGGCCAGGTATCATGCATTGGGAAGCTGTCAAGTGGCTCCTACGATACATCAAGGGTTCTGTGGATGTCAGAATTTCTTACACAAAGGAAAAGGAAATGAAGATTTAGGGATATTGTGATTCTGACTATGCATCAGACCTAGACAGAAGGAGATCGATATCTGGGTATGTGTTTACACTTGCAGGGAATGTGGTAAGCTGGAGATCAAGTCTTCAACAAGTGGTAGCTCTGTCAACAACAGAAGCTGAATATATTTCTCTTTCAGAAGCAGTGAAGGAGGCAATATGGTTAAAGGGATTGTTTGAAGATTTTGGTTTCAGCCAAAGGTGTGTTAGTATATGGTGTGATTCTCAGAGTGCGATATGTCTCTCGAAGAATAACATGTATCACGAGCGCACTAAGCATATGGCAGTGAAGTACAACTTCATTCGGGACATTATTGCAGAAGGTGATGTTGAGGTATTGAAGATTCATACGAGTTGTAATCTGGCGGATGTTTTAACGAAGGTTGTGCCGGTGAGTAAGTTTAATGCAGCGTTAGACTTACTCAAGCTCACAAGAGCTTGAAGGAGCCGCAAGGCTCTGTAGCTGGAGGTTAGATCATTAGTAAGGCAGATTCCATAGGAGATCATCGAAGGTGTGTTTTTTTAGCTGAATCAAGGTGGAGTTTGTTAAACGTATGTTTCAGCTCAGGTCAACACAGACTTGATAAAGTCAACAAAATTAGAAACGATTCAGGTTAAAGGATTAGTCTTCCGGTTTAGGGGGTTAGATCAATTGGTTTAGTGTTGGTTTTATCCTCATTTTCTATGAGAGGATTAAAGCGAGCCATAAGTGATATACAGTGTTAACGAGTCGTCTTCTTCGTTGTGTGAGATTTCTCTGGTATTGGAGAACTCGTTCTTTGTTCGATTGATAGTTGAATCTTGCTGGTGATCGATCCAGTCCCAGGGACGTAGTCATCCATATAGGAGGCGAACCCTGGGTAACCAAATATCTCTTGTATTCTTTACTTTCTGTTTCTCAATCTTTTATCAAATCCAAATAGAGAGAGAGAGAGAGAGTTTAGATAGAGAGGTGAATCGAAGAGTATTTCCGTGCAACAAGGAAGATGAAGACCAAAACTGGAAAAAAACAAGGGAGGAGCCCTCTCACGGTACCGGCGAGAAGCCCCGGCCACCAGAGAGGCAAATCTCAGATATGGTTTTTGTCGCCTAGAAAATCGTCTTCGGAAAAGAGAAAGAAGGGCGCGTGGAATCACGCGCGTTTTATTTTATTTGTATGTTTGTAGTCGATGAAGGTGTAACTTATTGTTCTTTTTTTTTTTTATTGTGTGTAGGTGTTTACTCCCACACGTTATATTTTTAGTCCGTGTTCGTCGTGCCATAGGAGTGGTGTATGCATTGTTTCTTTTGGTTCGAGGTATCTCTTTCTTTACGTTTGCCCTAATTTGGTTTTGCTTTTAGTTTCGTAGTGGTTTTGTTTCATTGCTGGTTTTTTTTGAATTTTTGGTGTCGTTCTTACTGATATTTGTGATTTTGTTTGTGTTTTGTATATGATTTTTTGTTTTTTTTTTGGAGATTTCCTTTTTGTCTTTTTTTTCTTCTTTTGGTTGCCATTCGCTTTGATTCAAAATGTTATTTGTGATTATTCATTGCTTATTAATATGTTGCCAGGGATATTAGGAACGGTGCGTCTCTATCACCTGTTCTTATGAGGTATTTGTTTATTGGATAACGAGTATCTGGTATTATTAGATTTACCTTTCTTTCTTTGGCGTTCTTTTGTTTACACCATTTATGATATTATAAAGATCTGTGTAGTGTTTTTATCTGTCTATTTTTTTGAGTTTTTTTATTGTTCTATTACCATTATTTATTTTTATTTAGTTAAGGTTTTATTAACGTGTGATTGTCCATGATTTTTTACGTGTTTGGTGCGTTTTATTGCTGGATTAAGCTGTAATGAATTCGAGGGGTAATCGCATATATGTTGAATTTGTTTATGAGTTATGCAGTGTGTTTTTGTTTTATATAACTATACTGGTCAATTTTTGAGTGCCGCTTGTGTTCTTTCTGATTGTTGGTATTTTTTTTTTCTTTTTAGGACCTCACGTTTAGTCTTTCCATCTTCCTTTATCACTGCTTTCGTGTTCTGCCGATGTGGAGCCGGGACATCCCTATGAGAAAAGTAAGTTTTTGGCTTGGATGATGTGTAATTGGTATATCATGAGGTGCGGATGTTACTGTATTCCGAATTTCCGTCTAAATGGGTTTGAGATCCTAAGGAAGTCCAGTAGAAACTCCGTCGCGTGGGTAAGTCGCGTTCGTGCTGGGGAGGCTTATTATTTGCGACTATTGTTGCTGGTCGTGAGGGGTCCATGTTGTTATTTGGATATTAGAACACTCGGTGACATTTTTACTCTACTTTCAAGGCTGCGTGTCACGTCTTGGGATTAGTCTCTGATAATGATGATGAGTATGACGCTTTTGTGTAAGCAATTGTATAGCTACTTCTGATTGTTTACGGAACATGTTTGTTGCTCTTTTGCAATTGAATATGTGTTGAGTCCCTCGACATTTTCCTTCGTCCAGTTTGTGTTTTTGGCTGATGTTTTTTTTGTATTTCTCGGATGCTTCGTTCTCTTTTGAGAATTTATTTATTTATACTATATAAAAGCAGCTATTTGAAGCTCTTTAGCCTATGCACCTTGCCAAAATAACCTGCCCTGAGAAGCTGCCACAGTTATATGTTTTTGCAAACAGTTACAAAAAAATTACACAGAGCGTCTCTTCTCCTCCTCCCAAAAACGTTATGCAACAACTTGCAAGAATTTTTTTTTTTTTTTATGTGACTCTTTTAATTTCCCAGAAAAAAAACTCCTTCTCGAGCTTCTCTCGCCAGCGGCTGTAGCGATTAATCCATATATATATATATATATGTCAACTGAGGCGGCGGCAGAGGTTTCTAGGTATATGGCGGTGTCGATGGCGGTTTCCACGGCGTTTCCTGGGTTCAAATTCTCGCCGACGGACATCGAGCTGATTTCTTATTACTTGAAACGGAAGATGGATGGCTTGGAGAGGTCCGTCGAGATTATACAAGAGGTTGACATTTACAACTTCGAGCCCTGGGATTTACCTGGTTCGTTTCCCCAATTTCATACCCTCTTCTTCTTCTTCTTCTAGCTTTCTAAGATTCTCCTCAGTTTCGTTACTTTGAAATTGGGTTAAATAAAAGCGTAGAGCTTGCCTACTCTTTTATAGCATTTTTTCCTAGCAATTGCGAAGCTATCTTTAATTATCCATTTGAAACTCCATTGAATCTGGAGATTTTGTTTTAAAATTTGGGTAAACTGATTCGGATTAATCATAGATTTTGGAGTTTTCTGTGTATTTGAAAGTGAACGAGATTAATTGATTCTGGTTTCAGGTCTTCATGCCACCACATCCTTTAATCAATCACTGGATCTGCGTCCTCAGAAATGAGCAAACTCCTTGTCCTATTTCCAGTGAGTATATAAGATTTTGATGAACATTTTTCTGGAGATTAACCATTGTTAGTATCTACGGCCAAAATTATTGGTTCTCGGAATCCTTGGATCCTAATCTCTACATTTAGTTAACAATCGTTAGCTGTTAGGTTTTGTTACCTGCTAAATTACGTTTGAAAATGAGTATTCAGAGACAGGATTTTATTTCCCTGCAGTCTGTGTTGCTCTTTTTAATATGAGTTTCTTTTCAATTATCTTAGTGAATGCAATAGTTGAATTAGGAAGACTATTGATGTACGAATCAGCACAAGAGTGGCTGGGGTGTATACAAAGTTTCACATCTCTTTTTTTATATTTCTTTAATTCGTTCTCACCGGTTTTTGCTTATTGGAGAAATAATGTCTCCAATGGGTGTAACTTCTGTTGAATTCATTGATCCGAAAAACCTTATATCGGTTTGTCTATCCCCAAAACTCTTACCCATTTTCTATATTTTCTTCTCAATCCAACAAGTGTACATTTCTTATTCTTGGTTTTTGTCTCTCTGTAGGTTGTTCCGATATTAAGACATGGTCTTGCTCTTGCGGAACTCGCATCCTCAGTTTGGCACACATCCTAAGTTTGGTAGCAATTTGGTTTATCGACGCTTCATAACATGGCTTTATTTGTATTTTAGGCAGTACCATAATTGTGTCGATGGATCTACTGAAGGAACGTGATTTGTTTGTTCAGGAAATCAAAGTGGTAAGCATATATATAGGGGCAGTTTTTTGGGAAATGTTGGCTGCAGAAGAATATCCTTTTGTTTGGTTAGTGTTTGCAACAGTTCAAGCTTCATGTATGTACTGGAATTATCGATCCGGAAGTCAATGAAAAACAATAAGTCAGGCTGACTTTCATGCACTTTGTAGTGATATGAAAGTCAGGGCGTCACTTTGCTAATACATTCATTATGATTTAGGTTCATAATCCCTTGGCTTGGAGCCGTTGTAGACCGCAGTTTCGGGACATAAACGAGTTTGTGTTTATGGGTTAAGCTTTTGATGAAGTGATTCTTGTGAGTTATGTAAATATTTTGCACACACAATCGTGAGTATTAATATTTTCGTTTCTTACCTTTTTTTTTGATGTGTCTCGATCTCAGGTTAATGGAGATATTTATGATAAGATTCAGATGGAGAATGTCAATGATCAGATTGCGAAGAAGAAACTTGCACCATTAAAGGATGACGAGCTTCTAAAGACGCCGACACCAGACTTGGAGTAAGCGGCCCGAATGATCAGATTGCGAAGGAAGTATGGAGAATGATTAATTCCTAAGAATTTTGTCCACACATCGAAGGATGACGAGCTTCTAAAGATTGAGAAATTGTTGGTGTCGGAGATGGTGAGGGCATAATGTGGAACATAGATTGGTGAACAAGGGAGAGTAACATGAATGATTTTAGAGAAATTAAGACTAAAACAGCAGCCCTGAGGTAAAAGTCAGATTATAGTAGTGATGGGAATGCTGGATTCTTAAATAAAAATTGATTTTGTAAGTTTACAGAGTTCATCATGTTATTAAATGAGAAAAATAAGAAATTTTACATTTTAAGGTTTTTTATTTAAGCAAAAAAATTGATTTCTTGGTGTGATTAAATTCCAAATAATGTAATCTACTGTTGTACCATCGAAAATATATTTTCGCTTTTATTTTTAGTAACACATACAATGAAAAGAAAATCTATATAAATATACTACATAGAACTTTAAGCTCTACTTAACACGAACAAACCAATGAATCAAAAAGTTTTTGGGAAAAAATAATATGCAAAAATATATACAACCATTATAATGAATTTGTTTTCAAATAATTGATGACAAATTAGTTAACGGATAACTTCAAAGTAAAATCTATACTTATGCTGAATATTTCACATGCACAATTACAAAAATTTAGAGAAATCAAATTTTAAAGTTAAATAAATCAACTTATCATTTATCTATTTTTATATTCGATAAATATATAATTGTTTTGGATTCATAAAGTCACAAATATTATCATGAAACCATCTTCGTAATATCATAGTAGCAAAGAAAATTATAAATAACATACTCGAGCGTAGCCTTTTAAAAATTGATAACCAGGTAACACCAACAAAATTAATTTCATAAATTGTATTACAAAAATAAGACATAAATTTAACTTATGTTGGTCACAAAATTCTTCTAGGAACAAAATTATCAAACTATCTATATGGGATGAACATACCGCAAAATTCTAACAAATTATGTGCATCAAAGAACGGAAACATTCACTTATGTTGGTCACAAGTATCAACCCAACAATATATAAAGGTACATAAACAATGAAAATAAAATAAACAATTATGAAAAACAATTACCAAAGGACAAAATATTTAATTACTGCAGAAAAACTGGAACTCTATACAACTCCAGCAAAAAAAATTTTCTTCGATGATTCTGTAAATAGTCTACGAAAAATTGGTATAAGGAGAAAATATATATTTCATTACAAGTTTGCTAACATACAAAAAATGATCATGCCAGATACGATGTAATTGGGATCCCCTAATCAGATGTTCAAGACCATAAATACCATATGGAGAAAGTATTTACATCATTTTTTTTAATACAAGGTACTTATTGGCATTATTTTATTTATATTTTTTCTGGGATGTTCCTTAAACTATCTTCTCTGTTTTTTGAATCTTTTTATTATTTCATGAATTGAGCGTTATAAAAAAAAGTAATTGAAAATATGAGAGCATCGAATCAACTCCTGAATGACAGAAATTATTAATATTGTTTTTTTACCATGCTAAAATAACTACAAACAAATGATCTCCACATATATTATAGTTTAATATTAAATGTTATTTTAGAATTGAACATGACATGGTAGACCACATATACAAATGCAAAGAAAATGATAACAATATAAAATATAAAACTTTTCATATCAATTTAATAACTTTTCTGAATATTCTTTTAAAATGTTAATGATGAAAATACTAACTACAAGATTAAAAAAAACTATGCACACCGCAAATCTTACAAATAATTTTTTTTTTTTAAAATAGACCATCTAAGAAATAATCATAGAAAAACAAGTTTTCTCAAACAAGAGGATGTAATAATATAACATTTCACAAACGTGAAAATCTTACAATAAAAAATAAATAATAAAAACAAATATTAGTAAACGAAAAAAACATTATAAACTTTTTTCTGAAAAAAAATACATATATAAGAAAATATTTTATGGACACACCCCGCGCGGGATAACCCCTAGTTAATATAATAATTTTTTTTAATATTGGTTCCTTTGATTATTGGTTCTTCACGTGAAATAAAATAAACTGGTTATAGGGAAACCGTACTTTTGGTACGGTTATATACGAGTTTTGTTTTGATTCTTGTTTTACTATTGCATGTGTATCACAATGTAAGAGCGCCATCAACTGAACAGATGTGCACGTCTTGGTACAATCCGATGGAAAAACATGGGATTGTCGGATATGAATGGCTTTTATTATTTATGCATTTCTTTTTCTTTATGTATTTTTTTTATCTTTTCATATGTTTCATTCTCTTCAAAGAGCATAATCTACTAATGTTTTTGTTAATAAAGTTTTTATTAGGGAAATGTACTTAAATAGCATAGAAATTAGGTAAAATAACTAGACTAGTAAACAACTATTTTTTATTATTGAAATATTTTGTATACCCATGATGCCCTTCTAAGCATTTGATAACAAAAACGTAATTACAGGAATGCCATTACTTTTTTTTTCCACATCAGCGAAAAAACAGGCACGTCGCCTACGTGGCACAAAAACTGCCTACGTGTATTATGAAAATCTACCGCAGAAATTTCTCGCTGTAGTGACGGCAGACTTACAGGACGAGCGGCTGATTTAAAAGAACGGCCGACTTCTTAGTTGGTCGGCAGATTTATATTCATAAGTCAGCCAAATGTCACGGCATACTTACATGAACCTCGACCGATTTATGAATTTTCGGCTGACTTAGGAGTACACGACACAGCTGATTTATATCCTGACGACCGATTTATGAAAACTTTGGCTGACTTATTGCTATGACATGGCCGACTTATTGTTGCCCGCCTGATTTATCGTTACTCCGGTTGACTTATTTGGTTGATTTATTTTGCAACGACATACTTATGCGGGTTAATTGTGGCTGACTTATATTAAATCAGCCGTAATAAGACCGATTTACTTAAAAGTCGGCTTAATTACGGCTGACTAATTAGCGAAAGATTAATTACTGTAATAGTATGCTAGTGACGACTGAATTATATGATGTAGCGGTTGACTTATGTTTTCCACCTGATTTATGTGTTATAATGGCTGGTTACAGAAAACTTTATTAATTACTTAAATAGTATTTTAGTGGCGACTGACTTATAGTTTTGTTTGATGGCTGATTTTATATGGCTGATTTATAAGTTCGTTTGATGGCATGTTTCCATGTCAGCAAAATAAAGATTACATCAAGCTCTAAACACATTATTAGGTTTAGCCGCCGTCAGCCCTTTTCTTCGTCGTTGTTCTTCATCTTCTCCATTCTTCATCATTCTATATTTTTTTCGAGCTTTATACCAAAACTAAATTTCGGAGAGGATGGATTCGATAATAATTGTTTGCGGTACATGGGTTCTCAAAAATCGATATGTATTCAACGCCGACAAGAGAGGGTGTAGAGTTCTACAAGTTAACAAAGAGACAACCTACAACAATCTTGTGGATATGATAATGGAGGATTATGGGTTGGAGTCGCAAAGCTGTAAGATTCAGCTGAGCTACATGTTCTCCAACAAGATTTTGAAAAAATGTCGCATGATACTCCACCGGTTTATGTCTGTAATTCTCGACAATTTCTAGGTTTTCAAACGCTAAGGAAAAGCGATCAGCTACGTCTTTGTGTAGAAGTTATAGAGAATGAGGATTGCGAAGTTATTCAGAAGGACAAAGCGGTGGACAAGATGAAACGGCCATTCAGTCATGTCTCAAAAGAGGAATTTAAAGAAGAATGTAACGAAGAATACATTGGGAGTTATGAAGATGATGGTGTTTACAAAGAAAAAGTTGAAGATGAAGAAGATGTGTGTAATCGAGGAAAATCAATTGATATATGCGAGGACAAAGACGAAGTTGAAGATGAATAAGATGGCGAATTTGACAGCAGATTTGATATGATTGATGACCCGGATGGTACATCATCTGATGATGCTAACTTTAGTTTATATGGGAAGCCTCGAAAAGAAGATGAAGATTCACCGACGTTGCCTCCTAAGAAGAGACCATAGAATATTGCGATGAACGAATTGAAAGGAGCTGGTGAGTTTCTCAAGTTTGAGATGGAGTATATAAATATCATTGTAGGCCAGCGATACGAGACAAAAAAAGATCTGGAGATACGACTGAAACTTCTTACACTGAGGGATCGATTTTATTTTGATGTATCAATATCGAATACGGAAACGCTCATTGTTCGGTGTTGGGTAAATGGATGTAGCTGGAGAGTTCGTGCTTCTACAAAAGGAAAATCCCCATAATTCTATGTTCGTATCTACGATTCAGAACACACATGTTCTGTAACTGAGCGTTCTAATCGATCCCGACAAGCAACACCAGATATTTTGGGACTCTTATACAGGGATTTTCTCGGCGACATTGATCCGTCAGTTCTACCTAGACATGTCGGAGTAGTTATTACCAAGAATTTTGGTATCAAGGTAATACATTCAATTTCAGCTGATTTATTAGTACGAAGCGGCTGATTTATTAGTACGAAGCGGCTGACTTATATGTACGATGCGGCTGACTTATATGTACGATTCGGCTGACTTATATATACGATGCGACTGATTTATATATACGATGCGGCTGACTTATATGTACCATGTGACTGACTTAAATGTACGATGCGGCTGACTTATATATACGATGCGGCTGACTTATAACTGATTTTTTTTTATGATTGTTTATAGATGGATTACTGGAAGAGCCATAGGACGTTAAGATTTGCAAGACAGATCGATTTGGGGACTCCTGAGAAGGGGTTTGAAGATTTACCTTCTTACCTTCACATGATAAAAAGGGCAAATCCGGGTAATATTGATGATTGCGGAAGATTCAAGTATTTGTTCATTCCATTTGGTGCGACCTTGAATGGATTTGTTTTTATGCGTAAAGTAGTCGTTGTCGATGGTACATTTCTCCATAGAAAATACAAAGGGACGCTACTTACAGCAACAACTCAGGATGGTAATTTTTAGATTTTCCCAATAGCGTTCGGTGTGGTTGACACTGAAAATGATGATTCTTGTCAATGGTTTTTTACGCAACTGACAATTGTTATTCCTGACGATAAGGGTCTTGCGATCATCTCGGATAGGCATAAGTCAATTGGGAAAGCAATTGAGAATGTGTATCCGTTGGCGGCTCGTGGAATTTGCACGTACCATTTATATAAGAACATTTTGGTATGGTTCAAAGGTGGAAGTTTGTTACGTATGGTGAAGAAAGCTGCAAAGTGTTATAGAAGAGCTGAATTTGATGAGGTCTTCGATGAGATTGAAGCGTGTAATCCTGAACTTCATGGATACCTCCAAAGAGCAGATGTTAGAATGTGGTCACGTGTTCATTTCCCGGGCGATAGATATAATTTGACGACAACAAATATAGCGGAATCAATGAACAAAGTTCTTTCACATGCTAGAAGTTTCCCAATTGTTTGACTCTTAGAATCGATAAGGTCAATGATGATGAGATGGTTTGCTGAGCGGCGAGAAGATGCAAGGACGATGAAAACAACGCTTACCCGTGGTGTTGAAAAATTGTTGGAGGTAATTACGTTACATAGATGATTGATTCTTATCATTTGTACCAACCGAGATTTAATAAAAAATTCTTGATAACAGGTCTGTGTGAGTGGTGCCAAACTTGCGACGGTACAAATGATTGATTCTTATCATGTACAAGTTACATGCGGATCATCGTTGCATGTTGTGAATTTGGATGCGAGAAGATGCACTTGCCGTCGTTTCGACATCGAGAAAATACCCTGCGTACATGCAATCGCAGCTGCCGAGACGAGGAATGTTTATCGTATCTCACTGTGTAACCCATACTATTACCAGGATTATTTGGTTAACGCTTATGCTGGTTCAATTATGCCTGTATATTCGGCGCTCCGTGTTCCAGAACATGTAGCTGAACAAGTGTGCATGCCCCCAGTTGTTCGTCAACAACCTGGAAGACCTAAGAACTCAAGATTTAAATCATGTTTGGAAAAGGCAAGTGAGAAGAAACACCCCAGAAAACAACACACTTGTTCTCGTTGTAATCAGGGTGGGCATAATGCGAAAACTTGTAAAACTTAACAGTGTTTGGTAGATGACAAATCGGCCATAAAGGACGGTGTAAACTTAACGGTGTGTGATAAGTCGGCCATAATCGATGACAAATCGGCCATAAAGATGTTTGGTATGGTTCATAAATCAGCCATACCTCAAATCTGTGTTTCAAGGTTTAAGTAATAATTTTATTTCAATATTAAGGTTTAAGTAAGAATTCAATTTGGGCGTGAATATCGACGAAATTGAAGTTCCCCACCTAAACTTTTTGTAATCTCGAGACACTGCGTGCATCCCTATGTTTCTGTCGTAAATCAGCCATAACAGTGTCTGGTATTATTCGTAAATCAGCCATAACGGTGTTTGGTATTGTTCGTAAATCAGCCATACCTTAAATCGGTCAGTTGTAAATCAGCCATACCTCAAATATGTGTTTCAAGGTTTAATTAATAATTTTATTTCAATATTAAGTAATTTTAAGCCTTACATCAACAATGGTTTATATCTGTAAGATTTACACTTCTGGTATATTTATTCTTATCATGTTCATCTAAAAAACTAAACCACATACAATATAATCTTTATATATATTAACAACATAATCCTTACCATATATTCAACAATGGGTTATATTTGTATGATTTACACTTCTTGTATGTTCATTCTTATCATGTTTATCTCAAACCCTAAACCACATACAATATAATCTTTATATATATAGTAACAACATAATCCTTACCATGTCTTATCTATATGACTAACTATATTAGACTTAAACCCTAAACCCTACATTACTTGTTTTGTATTAACTATGTTATCATAGATAACAAAAAAATTCCCTAATTCAATGTAAAACTCGTAATCCCATAAATTCAAAAATATTTGTTTGATAAGTCGGCCATAATAGATTTGTATGAATGTGTCAGAAACCAAAAAGATGAGAAATTTGAATTTTATAAAACGAACAACAAAAAAAAAACAAAAAAAATTGAATTTTCAAACGATTTGAATTAGAATTCAATTTGGGCCTGAATATCGATGAAATTGAAGTTCCCCACCTAAACTTTTTGTAATCTCGAGACACCGCGTGCATCCCTATGTTTCTCTTGTAAATCAGCCATAACAGTGTCTGGTATGGTTCATACATCAGCCATAACGGTGTTTGCTATGGTTCGTAAATCAGCCATACCTCAAATCGGTCAGTTGTAAATCAGCCATACTTCAAATCTGTGTTCCAAGGTTTAATTAATAATTTTATTTCAATATTAAGTAATTTTAAGTCTTACATCAACAATGGGTTATATTTGTAAGATTTTACACTTCTTGTATGTTTATCTCAAACCCTAAACCACATACAATATAATCCTTATATATAGTAATAACATAATCCTTAACATGTCTTTAACAATGGGTTATATAGTAACAATTTTTGTATGTTTATTCTTAGGGATATCATGTTCATTATATGTTTGAATTCGTAAACCCTAAATCATACATTATATGTTTTAATTCGTAATCTCATAAATTAAAAAATACTTGTTTCATAAGTCGGCCATAATAGATGACAAATCGGCCATAAAGTTGTATGAATGTGTTGGAAAGCGACGTTGTTTTGGTAATTTGGGGGAAAACATATATTAGGGTTCTAGATCTCTCTGACACCGGGTTTGAGAGTTCGGGGAATTGTGAGTGAGAAAAAGACGAGTCGATTCGAATTCGGAAATTGTGAGCATGGGTGATCAAGGAAGAGGGTTCCCGACGCACTGTAGATCTGGTGAACGTTGTAGATTGCTTACATCAAAAACGGTTACGAACCTAGGAAGACTATTTCATACTTGTCGATTTGGAGATGAGTTAATGATGGAATTGGTTTCGATTTAGGATTTATAATTTCCGTTATATGTTATTTCCCATTTACAGTTTATATTGTTGTTTGTATGGTGTAGAAGAATCGTTATCACTTGTTCAAATGGACGGATGAATAAATGGTTGAAAATATTGAGGATATCAAACCGATGATTGATGATCTTGAAAGTGTTTCATTCACCTTCGAAAAGGGATTACAAGCCTGTAACTCTGAAATCGAGACTCTGAAAATGGAGACTCGGACTTGTGAAGCAGTGGTATGTGGTTTTGAGAAAGAGTTAAGAAGTTTTGAAAAGGAGATAGACGATTGCAAAATGGAGCTAAGGGGTTTGAAGAACATGGTGTTGTGTGTTGTGGTGATGGTTATTTTGTACAAGTTGTTTATGTAACGTTATAATTCGGCCACTATTAGTTTCGACTATATTTATAAATCGGCCATAACTAGTTTGTTCAAAATGAATAAGTCAGCCATCATGCGCATCACTTGCTAAAATAACGTACATAAATCGGCCATCACTAGTTTGGAAAAAATAGATAAATCGGCCATCACTAGTTTGGAAAAAATAGATAAATCGGCCATCACTAATTTGGACAAAAGAGATAAATCGGCCATAATGCTAAAATAACGTATATTAATCGATAAATCAGCCATAATACTAAAATAACGTACATTAATCGGCCATCACTAGTTTGTTCAAAATACATAAGTCAGCCATAATGCTAAAATAACGTACATAAATCGGCAACAACTAGTTTGTCCTAATAATTAGTTAAATTGTGCATACATGTCAGGTGCCTCATCAAAGATCTCCGCAGCCATCTTTAACCGTAAGGCCTGCATATTTCTGTCACTGAGGCCTTCAAAAGAGACACCAAGCGTAAGACACTCGATATACTTCAACGCATACATACCACAATCACCAGGGTTTATGTTTTGAGGGATTCCTTTCTTCCTTCTGAACGAGAACTGCTTAGAGCTTACCTTTCGAATTTCAGGAGGAATGACTTCGTTCAAAAGTGCAGGTATCATTCGCATGAACGGCCTAGCTGTTTCCATAATTTTCTTGTCTTGTGGGGGTGTTCCTTCTCCAATTATGCTATCATAAGCAACTATCTTCTCATTCACCAAATCAATGTGCAACGCTATCCAGTGATTGCCTCCAACTTGGTAAACTAAATACAAGTGATCAACATCGTATATCCACCTTTTATGTGTCGGCATGTCAGTAGGAAGCAAACCGTTTGCTAAATCAAGATACCCATCTTTGAATTTTCAATTCTTAGGAATGATATTGAACTGCGCATACTCTTTCATCCACATACTGATGAACCATTGGTCGACAAACGCAATTCGATCAGTGTGGAAAGGGCATGGAACTTGAAGGTACCTTTTCCGGAGGACTCTCATAAACGAAGACAAGTGCTGTAAGTAAGAACAATATCAATAAGTCAGCCATCAAGTATCAATAAGTTTGCCATCAAGTATCAATAAGTCAGCCATCAAGTATCAATAAGTCAGCCATCAAATATCAATAAGTCAGCCATCGAATATCAATAAGTCAGCCATCAAATATCAATAAGTCAGCCATCAAATATTTTTACTTATATAATCATACAACCATCCGTAATTAGTGCCGGGAGGCCAATCTTGTCGCGGAGTGATGAGAACCCTGTAGAACTCAATTTCTGGAGGCGCTTGTCCAAGTGGAGTAGACCTAATGAATAAACAAACAAACAATTATATTCAAATAGTGGTAGATAACTCAATCAGAAATTAATCACTGTACATACTCAAATGGATGGAGGTAATTTAAAAGTGTATCCAGTTTAGTCTGATCAACCAGCTTCAGTGGATAGTAGATTGTTGGTGAAGGAACCAGGCCCTTCATCATACACGTCAATCCATCGTTTACAATATACGTATACGGTGGTGGTGGCGGAAACTTTTTCTTCGACGGAATACCACCTTCATCTAGTTTCGTAAGAGCACCATGAATCGCTTCTAATGCATTTTCCAGTAATGAATGCCTAAGCCTATCCTCTTCAGTGTCAAATCCATCAGATTCAGACATCAACTGGTTCTCTTCTTCACGAACTTGCTTGGTTATATCAACCACTTCACTATCAGCTTCCTTCCTCTCAATGGTTGGTTTCATCATCTTTTTGTTCGCCTCTTTTTTATCCTCCACTTCTTTCTCATTCTTCTCACCATTATTTTTCTTCTCTTCTGCCTCTTTCTTCCAACTGATTTTTTTGTTCTTCTCTTCTCCCTCTTTCTTCCCATTGATTTTCTTCCTCTCTTCTCCCTCTTTCTTCTCATTGATTTTCTTGTTCTTCTCTTCTCCCTCTTTCTTCCCATTGATTTTCTTCTTCTTCTCCATTTTCTCAAACTCCTTACCCAAATTACGGATCGGCTGTATAAAGTAAAGAAAATAAATTAAAGGATTTGTATTGATTAAGAAATTACTATGCATTTTTTAACTTACCCGACTAGTGAACTCTTGATCTTTCCCAATCTTCGAGTTGCCATCTTTAGACATGGATTGGTTTATTTCACAATTACTATGCGCTCTTTCATCTCCTTAAATTCTTTCTCTAACGTCCCAACTCTGTCTTCAACAGAAGTTATTCTATGACCATACTTTTCTTCAACTTCTGTTTCAAGCCTACTTTCTATACCTCCAACCATTCCGCCAATGTTTTTCTCCATATCATCAAACCTTGTGCATAGTTTCTCCACCATTTGCATAAGGCCAGTGACATACACATTATTATCGAAATCTTGGGAGTCATCATTCTTATCTGCTAGTTTTTCACTATCATCAGCCTTTTCTTCTTTTTCTTCTTCTCCACTTATTCCCCACCAGCTACATGACTTTCTTGTTTTTTGCGTTTCTTAGTCTCATTCACATCCCAATAACCTTCAACAAACTTATCTTGAAGTATGTCGACTATCAAGTTATGGAGTTCTACGTCATCAGCTTTACATTTATCTTCACCTTGCCACTTAGGATATATCTCATCCTCCGACTTCATAATCATCTTCCTAACACAGACCTACAAACATTAATAAGTCAGCCATCAAATATTAATAAGTCAGGCATCAAATATCAATAAGTCAGCCATCAAGTATCAATAAGTCAGCCATCAAATATCATTAAGTCTGCCACCAAAATATTATTAAGTCAGCCATCAAATATCATTAAGTCAGCCATCAAGTATCAATAAGTCAGCCATCAAATATCATTAAGTCAGCCACCAAAATATTATTAAGTCAGCCATCAAATATCATTAAGTCAGCCATCAAGTATCAATAAGTCAGCCATCAAATATCATTAAGTCAGCCACCAAAATATTAATAAGTCAGCCATCAAATATCATTAAGTCAGCCACCAAAATATCAATAAGTCAGCCATCAAATATTAATAAGTCAGCCATCAAATATCATTAAGTCAACAAGAAAATACATGGCCATGCTGTGAAATCTCCTGACTAATAACCGATTCTAAACTTGAGCGTGTACGGACTCCACCCCATCGAAGGAATGGTACTTCATTCAGATATCTTATTCTCCCAAAACGCTCTCCAAACACCTTAACTGATTCATATGCCCAAAACAGTAGCGCGTGCACGCAACCGTTAACGGTGTATGAATTTCCTTCATACTGAACAACCTTAACACCATCAATGAGATATTGAAATGCAACCCGACCCCATGGATAATTCTGAATGTCCTCATCTTTGAAGACTCTATTTGCACTTTCTAGAGGTAGTCTAGAATTATGATGTAACCCATGAATTCCCATGTGTAGAATACGTAACAACCCCAACATTTTTCGTTTTTCAAGACTCCATGGACGACACGTAGCTAATACCAAAGCCAGTTCATCATACTTTGGTCCAAGCCCTTTCGGAACACCCAACTCTGCCCAGAAATCTGTGTACTCAGCTTCGCAACTTTCAGTTGGCAGCGGATCTGTGTTTAGCCCCGTAATCTCAGCAAATTCGTGCAAGCTAAACCTGATTGGTTGACCACCGATCACTGACCAAATCTCATTCTCCTTCTTTACTGCCCACTGACGGGTGAGTAGATAATGTACAGTCTTAGCAGACCACACGTAATCGCTATCAACTAGCTTAGCAATTAGTCCAACAGATAACTTCTTAATTTCATCCCACGCATCTTTTCTTATTGATTCTCTAACGAGAGAAAATTTGCCCAGCTGACAATTGTGATTCATGCTTCTATTCTGCATAGGAGATTTCCCTTCTTCGTAACGTTTAGGCGGGTACTTCTTTATTCCATTAGATGTATCCACCTGTTCATAAAAACATAACTAGATCAACCATCATGCAGAACATAAATCAGCCATCATGTAAAACATAAATCATCCATAAATCAGTTGTCAAGTGTGCATAAATCAGCCATTAATGTAAAATCAGCTTTCACGCAAACATAAACCAGCCATCAAATATGTAAATCAGCTGTCAAGTGTGCATAAATCAGCCATCAATGTAAAATTATCAGACTCGGGTTTTGAAATTAAAGGCCGGAATATGGCTGGAATATGGCCGGAAAATTGATTATGGGGCCATCGATTATGGAAAATTAACTGTATAACTTCCTAAAATCGTTGACTTACAGTAGTTAGCTTCTACCTTTGAAACGATGAAAATCCTTCAAACCTTCAAAAAGGGTGCCTATGTGGTTTTGTTAATAGAAGAAATGCGACTGCGGCGAGGCGGACGAGACGAGTCTTAATCGGAAGAGACAAACAAGCAGCACCGGCGGTTCGGCAATCGCCCAGAGAGGTTTTCTTTTTTCTGTTAGTGATGAGAAGATATTGAATCGACACTTTTTCTCTATATTAGTAAATTATAAGAAACTGAATCGTCATATTAATTAATAAAAAAATATCACTTAAAAGACATAAATCAGCCATCATATTAACATAAATCAGCCTTCACGCAAATATAAATCAGCCATCAATATAAAATTATTAGACTCGGGTTTTGAAATTAAATGCTGGAATATGGCCGGAAAATTGATTATGGGGCCATCGATTATGGAAAATCAACTGTACAACTTCATAAAATCGTTGACTTACAGTAGTTAATTAACTTCCACCTTTGAAACGATGAAAATCCTTCAAACGATGAAAAGGATGCGTAGGTGGTTTTGTTAATAGACGAAATGTGACTGCGGCGAGGCGGACGAGACTAGTCGCAATCGGAAGAGACGAACATGCAACACCGGCAGTTCGACAATCGCCCAGAGAGGTTTTCTTTTTCCTGTTAGTGATGAGAAAATAGTGAATCGACACTTTCTTTCTCTATATTAGAAGAAACTGAATAGTCATATTAATTAATAAAAAAAATCTCAATTAAAGACATAAATCAGCCATCATATTAACATAAATCAGCCTTTAAGTAAACATAAATCAGCCTTCACGCAAACATAAATCAGCCATCAATATAAAATCAGCTGTCAAGTGTACATAAATCAGCCATCAATGTAAAATCATTAGACTCGGATTTTGAAATTAAAGGCCGGAATATGGCCAGAAAATTGATTATAGAGATATCGATTATGGAAAATTAATTGTATAACTTCATAAAATCGTTAACTTACAGTAGTTAGCTTCCACTTTCAAACGATGAAAATCCTTCAAACCTTCGACATGAGACTGCGACGAGGCAGACGAGACAAGTCGCAACCAAAAGAGACGAACATGCAACACCGGCGGTTAGGGCATCATCGATTATGGAATCATGAATCATTTTCTGTAATTTTTTCTAAATTAACCGTAAATCTCACTTAAAAAAAATCTAAATGACATTATGGTTAATTACAGTTTGCACGCAGCCCTTAATGGATATTTCCTTTAAAAGTTGTATCATTTAAATAATATCAAAAAGGTATATATTACTCTAGTCATATCACAACGTTTTTGTGCTATTTGAGTAATTGTCTCTTTTTATTATACTCTACTTTGTTTAAAAAGTTTGTTCCCTTGACTATTGGTTCTTCAAGATATATCAAATAAAGTTATCGTGAGGAAACGTTCGTTCTTCGGGTTATAGACGTCTTCTGGCAAAAAGGTTTTAACTTTGGACAATATATAACAATTTCTGAAAATTAATTTCTTCTTTAGTCAATCACAGGCAATCGTCAAGTTTGACTTAGATTGGAACACTCTCATCAACAAATACGGTCTTAGAGACGACATTTGGCTTAGAGAGATCTACAACCAGCGCAAAATTTGGGTTTTTTTGCCGGAATCCCAATGAATGGAACCGTTGAGACCTTATGAAGTGCTTCACTTGACACTTTAACGCCTCACAGAGAATTCATTTCACGATATGAGCAAGGACTCGAGCATAGACGTGAAGTGGAAAGAAAAGAGGATTTCAATTCTTCCTTCAGTCGAAATCATAATAGGTGCAAATCTGAATTCAAAACCACACATAAGAGTACTTCAAAAAATTATGATTCGCAGCATGAAGAAACTTCAAATTTAACTGAAAGAAATGACTTGCTAAACAACGAAGAGATGTTGGAGCTGTAAAAAAATATTGGTATTGATGGATTGAGTGTGAAACCACCTGATCTGTTTCCCCCTCAGAATCAGATATATTGTTCTTATGATTGAGGGCGGAAACATAATCAGATTGTCTCAAAATGAAAACATACTGATATGAATCGACTAAGGGCTGACTTGCTCATGGTTCGGTGGAGGTTGATAGATCCTTGACTTCAAAGAATCCACGAAGAAAGATGCTAAGGCGTGAGTGATGAACTCGAAAATCCTTAGGCCCAATCGACGATGAACGTTTTAAAACGAGGGGGTGGCTTCGATGCTTGAGGGATCCGGGAATAAGGATGACAAAGCGTGGGTGTTAACCCGAAAATCTCTATACCCCTTATTACGAGAAGAATCGAACAAACAATCGGATCGATGGTTGCATCGAAGTGTTGCGGAAGACACTCGATAAACCGAAAATAATTTCGATGAATAACCTTCAAAGAAATCGAGAGAAACAAGAGTTAAAACTCTGAATTTATTTTGATAAAAGATGAAATCGAGAGAAACAATAACTCCCCTCGAAAATGAACACAAAATTAAAACAAAGTTTGAACTTGAAAATATGTCTCTTGATCTTCCCTGGTCGAAATTGTAGATGTTGCTAGGCTTGAGGAAGATCACAAAATGGGCCAATAAAAATGTGAATCATTTACCTCATTAAAAATCTTTCCAAGAAAACCCATTGGGACAAAACTTGGACAAGGGAAAGAGAGCACAAAATAATTCACATACCCATTTACTGATTTCTTTGGGCCTTATTTGTACCTTGATAGTTTCAGGGAATAAGTGAGCTTCTTGGAAACATCCTGGATGACATAGAGGGTGTCCAAAATGCAGCATCTTCGACAGAATATCCGTTGTGAAGTTACAGCTCCGAAATAAAGCAAGTCGAGGATCCGTTGGATTTGAACTTGAATATCTCCAAAACGAAAAATGGTATCGACTTGATTCCAACTCTCCATGAACCTCTGATGGATCAAGATTGTAGAACAGGTTGATTTGTAGCCTAACTCCACTTCGTTTGGTTGGAAACCTCCAAACAAGGCGTATCTATCCAAATCGGGTAAGTTGGGAATCACCCGATTTGCATATTGCATAACTCCTTCTTCTGGATTCGGATTGATCTGATTCCACTTTGTTGTGTGCTATGGGTGAGCTGAGAATGTTTTCCAAGTGGTCTAATGCTTTGAATCTTAGTGGTTGATCCTGTATACTCCAAGAAAGGTACATATGTCCTTGTTGACTCCTATGCGGCTTGTGTGGCATGTTTGATGAAGTTCTGGTTCACACTGTTCCTCCTTGATGCTTTCCAGGATCATATCATCCTATCCCAATTGAAAATGATTTGACCTCAAATCCGAAATATCTGCAACAAAAAGGATTAAGTTAGAAAAGTTGAAACTTAAACTCAGATTATGCTCACCTTGCAAGCTTTTCTCATAAGCTTTGTCACTCATCGGCTCAAAGGTTTGAATTGAACTATCGTTCCTAGGCATCAGCTTGATCTTTGTTTGGGTATGAAAACGTCCATTCCTCATTTGAATCCAGAAACATCCACTATGAAAACGTCCATTCCTCTTCGTTTGCTTGCTTTTGATGCTGCTTGTTTTGCAAGCGCTCCATTGGTTCAAGAACAACAATTTTCTTAAGCCACACATGGTAGAGCCAAGTTTTTGGTGCATGAAAGTTCAGCTCTTCATCCTGTATACCCTGTGCTCTCAAAGCAAAAACTCGAAACAAGAGATCATAGGTGCAAAAGGTATAGTCATTTCGATTAGCAAAACATTTCTCACTTAGATCATCTAAAATAGATTTCAAAGGTTCAACATGATCATCTAAGTGTTTATTAAAATTCAAGGTGCTATAAAAATATACAATTTCTCCAAAGAATGATTCAGCATTAGGTGAAATACTAGCACAATTAGAGAATTTACCAATATCCACAAGCACAAAATTTTTATTAGGTTCACACGTTTTATCAAACAGAAAACCTCCATGCCTAAAAAATTTCTTATGCTCAAACTCTTCACAAGATGGAAACACATTTTTAAAAGTTTCATTTGAATCGTAAAGCATCTTAATGTGTTCAAATTCCAGCAACTTAGCTTTAGGAATAAAAAGAAACACATACCTTGGAATTATTGCATCAGCCACAATAACTTCTTTACCTTGCTTATTTCGGATGTCACAAGGAATTGGCTCAATAGTTGCTCCTGGATCAAAGACGATCTGATGCTCCTTTCCACGGATCAGTGGGAAGCTTCTTGAGTTGTATGTAGGGAACACGTCTTTATAACAGTGCTTTCTTTCTTCCTTTGCTCTTGAGAAAGAAGAACACGCCTAGCTACAAGTAGCTCTCCCTCAACCGCATGTTCCTCATAGTCGTCATAAATAGGTGCTGAATCAAGCTCTTTCCTTCTCGGCGTCCTCCCCTCGAGAGTGGCCATGCGATCCATCATCTCATTTAGTAATTGAGTTATGGTGTCCACCTTGCGATCCATGGCGGCATCTTGTTCTATTCTCGACCGTGAAGTACCGGTTTTTCTTTCATCAGACATTTGTTCCTCGCACAAAAATTAAACAAACTTTTCATTGTATGCAAATGTCAGAAATTCCACAAATTGCAAATTTTTCAAATTTCACAAAAACGTTTTTTTTTTTGAATTTTAAAAATTAAGTTTTTAAATCTAGACTACAGATCTATAATTTTTTTTTTGATAAGATTTAAATTTAATTTAAGCAAAAAAAAAAACGCAACAAAAATAAAACCAAAAAATCGATAGAAGGTGAAGGGATAGAATGGATAGATCTCACCGATTTTAAGAGCAAGTAGCTCTAATACCACTTGATACGATTCGTCTAAGGACTGGCTTACTCATGGTACGGTGATGGTTGGATAGATCCTCGACTTCAAGGAATCCACGAAGAAAGATGATAAGGCGTGAGTGATGAACTCGAAAATACTTAGGCCCAATCGTCAATGAACGAATTGAAACAAGGGGGTGGCTTCGATGCTTGAGGGATCCGGGGATAAGGATGACAAAGCGTGGATGTTAATCCAAAAATCTTTGTGCCCCTTGTCACGAGAAGGAAACGAACAAGCGATCGGATCAATGGCTGCGTCGAAGTGTTGCGGAAGACACTCGATAAACCGAAAAGAATTTCGATGAATAACTTTCAAATAAATCGAGAGAAACAAGAGTACAAACTCTGAAATTATTTTGATAAAAGATGATAATGTATTTTCGTCCATGGGTTACAAGGGAAATATAAAGGAAACAACAAAGGTTGCATGAGGGAGAGAGAAACAATAACTCCCCTCGAAAATGAACACAAAATTAAAACAAAGTTTGAACTTGAAAATATGTCTCTTGATCTTCATTGGTCGAAATTGTAGATGTTTCTGGGCTTGAGAAAGATCATAAAATGGGCCAATAACAATGTGAATCATTTGCCTCATTAAAAACCTTTCCAAGAAAACTCATTAGGACAAAACTTGGACAAAGGAAAAAGAGCACAAAATAATTCACATACATATTTAGTGATTTCTTTGGGCATTATTTGTACCTTGATGGTTTCAGGGAATACATGAGCTTCTTGGGAACATCCTGGATGACATAGAGGGTGTCCAAAACGCAGCATCTTGGACATAATATCCGTTGTGAAGTTACAGCTCCGAAACGAAGCAAGTCGAGGATCCGTTGGGTTTGAACTTGAATATCTCCCAAACAAAAAATGATATCGACTTGATTCCAACTCTCCATGAACCTCTGATGGATAAAGATTGTAGAACATGTTGATTTGTAGCCTAACTCCTCTTGGTTTGGTTGGAAACCTCCAAACAAGGAGTATCTATCCAAATCGGGTAAGTTGGGAATCACCCGATTTGCAAATTGCATAACTCCTTCTTCTGGATTCAGATTGATCTGATTCCACTTCTTAGTGTGCTCTGGGTGAGCTGAGAATGTTTTCCAAGTGGTCTCATGCTTTGAATATTTGCTGTTGATCCCGTATACTCCAGGAAAGGCACATATGTCCTTGTTGACTCCTATACGGCTTGTGTGGTATGTTTGATGAAGTTCTGGTTCACGCTGTTCCTCCTTGATGCTTTCCAGGATCATATCACATATACGCCTTCTCCGAAGCAAAAGTGTACAAATTATTTTCAAGATGTGTTTTTTAGAAAGAATAAAAGCAAGGGCATGTGTTGCTCTACAAAACATGATTTAGAAGGCTTATGTATATAATTTATTTGTAAATTGGCCATTGGATATTTCATGTTTGGCATAGATTCGAAAGTATCATAAATAATTTATTTATTTATTTTTGAAGATAACTTATTTAAATATGACAAATCTAAGGTAGGGATTTAATATTTTTGGAAATATACATTTTCGTTAATATCTTAAGATGGAAAATATATGGATAATTTCTAGAACTTAGGTTAGAATCTATCTCCCGAATGCAAATAAATAATTTTTTTTTTAAAATGTTTATCTTTAAGAGGATTTTTTTTTTTAACATTTTGGACGTGGTTCACAATTCTTATAAATTGATGGTTTGAAAAATTCGTTTAGTCTCTCTTCATATAGTTTTCGATTCTTTAATGATGCCTTTGAATCTCGATAAGACACTTTTTCATATGTTCGTGATTTGAAACCTCTAGGATGTTTTTGGCGTATACGAGTTAAAGTGCTCCAAATTTTTGAGCGCTGCAGTGGATGCGATGGACTTTTGGAATTGATTTTGGTTGATATGAAGGTTGCTTAGCTATTTCTTGCTTTGGTCATTTCGCATATTTTTTTTTATAAATTAAAAAAATAACATTTTTTCTATAGGGAGATAAAATACAAGCCTCAATAGTTTACGATGATTTTACGAGGAATCGTCATAAATTTACGACAATTTTACGGCGATCACAAATTCTATATAACCGCATGCTCATACTTCATTTCTTCATTCTTCAATCTTCAAATCTCAATCTCTCTCGCTAAAAGCTCCAAAATTTTCATTTTTTATTTTTAATTTGTAATTATATTAGGTTAGTATAGATAGGAATGAAACAAAAATAGGTGGATAGAAACGGAATCAAATTGATAGATATGAATATAAAAAATAGAAAATAGGAGTTTTATATAATTACACAGATAGTAATTTTATGCAGATAAGCCATCGTCGTGCCCACTGTGCTTAGTTTTTGAGAGATATGACGGTCTTTGATTTTCTTGCACAGCCGGGCCGGCATATGATTATGAGATTAGACCCAAACCATACCGACGGTGCAGAATGGTAAAGTTTTTTTTAATTACATTTATTATTACATATTTATATTTAATTATTATATTTTGTGAATTATTGTTTCAGGTTTGTATTGAATACAAGGTCGGACTCACCGTTTCTGACATCATCATGTCCTAGTTTTCCGAGCCTCATACCAGCTGGAAACAGATCCCGACACACATCAAGGAGACATGGTTCAAGATGTTAATTTGCGGTACGTATAAATTTTTTTTTTTTTTTATTATTATATATATATATTTCATTTAATTTTATAAAATATTTAAATATTTTTGTTTCTCATGTAGTAAAAATATGACTGAGATCTGGCGATTCATGACCGGGTTGAGACATTGTTACTCGAGAGGGTGAAGTTTCGCATCGCCGGGATAGTTTCTGATTGGAAGAAACTATGGAAGAAGGATGGTGATGATGCAAATCCCGTGTACATGAATAAATTAGTATGGGACGACTTGGTGAGGTATTGGGTGAATCCGTAGTCGGTGATAATTGCGGAGAAGTGTTCGGTTTCCCGCAACACCGTTGGTCCGGACGGTAGACGGTAAACCCGTGTCTTTGCCTCATACATTCGGCCAAACGCCTTTTACGGATGTTCGTCTGAAAATGGTAATTAAATTTATTTAAATTATTTCGTTTATGTTAATTACTTGATCAATAACAACATTGTTTTTTTTCTTAGGCCGCCAAAGACGGAGGTGTACTCCCTCCGATGACGAAGGTTTTTGAGCGGACGCACCGAAAGAAGAATGGTGCCTTTGTTTCAGAGAAGGCCGAGCAGATCTTCAACGAGGTGACTTCCAAGGTCAACGAGCGAGAGACACAGCTATCTCATTGCGGTTCGTCGGTTCAGTCTGGAGGGTTGACCACACCTGATATTGACCGGATCTTCGAGGAGGTATATGAAATAATTAGTACTAGTAATTTTTAGTCCTTTTTAAAAAACTTTAACTAACTGTAAATTTAAATGTAGGTCGCCCTTAAGAAAAAGGGAAGGTCGCCGGGATGAGATCTATTCAAGATGTCTCAGCCGCCTCGTCATTTGCTCCACGACGACGATCGTCAGAAGATGATCCAGTCGTCTTACGTGCAAAGATTACGAGTCTAGAAGAGACTCAAACCGCATATTAGGCGAAGATTGCGAGTCTTCAACAGAGGGTTGATATGGAGTCTACGGAGAATGACTCTCTCTTCGACATCATGGTGATAGGGAACCCGCAAATGCAGGACATGTTGCGGGAAAAATGACGAAGACGAGCAGAGGCAGACGCGGCAGCGGCACAAGGAGCAGGGCCAAGCAATCAACCACCGCTGCAGACAACCGGTCAGCCGACAGATGGGGAGCTACGTCCCGAAGACGATTTGTATATCGGCGATTTCGATATAACTTAGAGTAGGATTTCGAAATCTAAATTTTATTATATAATATTTTTTGTAAGAATACTTTTTAGAAAATTTTATTATATAATATTTTTTAAAATTTCAAATTAAAATTTTGAAAGTAATTAAATTATAAAAATAAAATAAATTTTATACATTCATTAATTAAGTAAACTAAAAACATAACAATCGTCGTAAAATCGTTGTTAATTTACGACGTATTTACGACGGTTCTCGTCTTCCGACGAATTTACGATGAAATGTTTACCTCCGATTTCCGACGAATATTTGTCCACATAATCATCCTAAATTCGTCGTAGTTTTGTCGTAAATTGCCTTCGATTTTCCATCGTTCTTACGACAATTGTTTGTCGACGATTTTGCGACGATTTTTTGCCCTTCAAATTTCCATCGTTTTTACGACGTGTTTTCATTCGTCGTTATTTTATAGTAAGATTTACGACGATTGTTTGCCGACGATTTTGCGATGATTTTTTGCCTCTCGTAAATTTGCCGACGATATTTGATTTACGACGATTTACGTTTCGTCGCAAAGCCGATGGTAAACCGATTTTACAACAAAATCAATCCTTGTAAAAGATGTGTTTTCTTGTAGTGGACACATGTTCGGGACGCCGTCCTTAGTTTGCATTCGTTGATATAGCATGTCCGGGATATTACCAGATCGTCTTGAGGGTTAAGACTCTGGATGGTGTTGGGAATTTCAGACATTGATGGTAAGTCGAGACGACGGATTTCATTGCGTATATCCATGGTGTCCAGAGTATGAGGTTATAGATCGTTGGCCTATCTAAGACCAAGAATTTAGCCGTTTTCACGATTCCGACGACGTAGATATGTATCTTGACTGTTCCCGCGGTCATGGTCTAGTTTGATCTCAGAGTCTGGGAAATCCATGTCTCTTAGTGTTTGTCTGAATATCACATTTACCGAGCTATCGGTATCGACTATGATTCTCCCGACAGCAACATCTCCGATGAGTAGATCGACGACTAGAGGATCATTGTGCGGCATATTCCTTCCGTGTCGGCCTCAGAAAAAGTTATCGGTATCCCACCTGTCGTAGCTTGGTTTTGCCGTTGTGTCGCGATCGATTCTCTACTATATTCCTTGATTGCCCGAACTGAGTAGTTGCGGGATTCAAGTGCTCCCATAATTATGTTAACTCTCTTTCTGACCTTCGGGATGTTCTGATTTCCAGGTTGATCGTCCCGATCTCGTTTCGCTTGTTCCGTATTGGCGTTGATGTTTGCCTGTCCGGGATTTCCAGTTGTGTTCGGCTTCTCGCTGTTGTCACAAGGACGATCTCCACTATTATTGTTACAGTAGAATATGTTGCTAGGTTGGAAAGCACATTCGACCGGGACCTTGCCCTTCCTGTATTTCAGCAACATGAAATCTTTGAGATGTCGGCATTCATCAGTTCTATGACCCTCTCTGCTGTGGAATTGGCAGAACGATTCATAGTCATTTGCCTGCTCTTCTGGTTCCTCAGGTCGGACCCATGTGTTCCAAGATTGTTGTGGTTAGATGGCGCTTTCGTGTTGTGCCGCAGGTCGTCTTTCAAAATGGTTGCGGGACTCGCGGTATTCCTCCTTTGGCTTGTCTTTAGGACCGACCTGCTTTGAAAGAGCATAATGTTTATCCTTTGTGGCTTCTTCCTCTTCCTCGAGAATGTATATGTGTGACTTGTGTAGTGCGTCTTCCAGGGTATGAGGCCAGTTACGTTTGATCTATTTGTGAAAATCCGACTTATACCAGGACGCTTTGTAGATGGCTTTTATTGCGGCTTCGTCGTCGATTGTACAGTGAGATACTATTGCTTTGAATCGGTTCATGAAATCGCGTAGTGGTTCGTCACTTTTTTTGTTCGAGGGCCGGTGTTCTAAGTCTTCTGCTTGATGAACATCGTGAAGCGCTTGAAAATTTTGGTTGAGAGTTCGGTGTAGCTATCGACCGAGTGAGCTTCTAGTTGCGAGAACCAATCGAGTACGGTCCCGCCGAGGTTCTCTCGGAAAAGTTGGCATTTGGCAGCGTCCTTTTCTTCCTCAGAGTTGAATCGAAAACGGTTCATCATGATGCCGAATGAAGTCATGAAGTGATAGGGGTCGGTATGGCCATCGTAAGATGTGATTTTATTTTTTTCCAAACGCCGAACTGGGATGTTGATGATCCGTTGTGTGAACGGAGTTTTCTGAGTTTCTTGAATCACGCGATCGATCTCGGGTGTTGAGCTGGTGACTTGATGGATTTTAGAATTTATGTCCCGAATTTGTGTTTTGACGCCTTCTATTTGTTGATCCAAAGAGGCTTGCTCGAATATTGATTGTGTTCTATTTACCAAAGAACTTTGGTACGGAGGTCGGATCACCGTGCTTTAGTACAGAGGCGGGTTGAGAAATAGGTTTCGGCGTATGGTTTCGGGTGTCCCATGCGTTGTTTGGTTCTACTAGAGTTCGTTGATTTGGTCCTTGAATTCCATATGGGCTGCTACCAAGGCGTCGAGGCGTTCGTTTTTTTCTTGTTCATATATGTGATATGTGCGGCCAAGGTTTGCAAGAGAGCAGATTAGTTGGGTTGGACCATCTCGGTATCAACGGTGTTTGCCGGAGGTGGTGGGAGATCGGTAGGGTTCCGACCTTCTGGGTTGAGGTCATCGATCTCATTATTCTCATTACGGTCAAGGTTGCCGTCGTCATCGAGTGCTGAGTTGTTCGTAAGGTCAGTCATCGCCGAGCTTATCAACCGAGATCCGTAAGTTCTGTTAAAAAAAAAAAAACTATTCCCACAGACGGCGCCAATTGTTGATTCTAAAAATCACACAAGGGGTAAAACAGTAAACAGTCGGAATCTCGTTTATTGATATTGAACTCGACGAATACAAGTATCATTTTTAAGGTCAATAAAAAGACTTGGGAAATTAAAGAAATAAAGGTCAGTAATCGTGAGCTCTCTTTTTCTTCGATCTCGTAGATGAATGTCAATGTCCTGAATGTGATGAAATCCCCTTTATTTATAAGGTTCTATGTCGGTTAAAACTAGGCGATTTCCTTTTCACAGTTCTATCAGGAAAAAGAAATATTCACGAAGTCCCTCCGAGATAAAGAAATATTATGTAAATCTCAGAGGTCGGCATCGTGACAATGATCCGGGCTTTTAACGGGCTCAGCGGTTGGCGACCATGTGCAACGAGTTGGGCCTTTTACGAACTCGGAGGTCGAGAACCGTGATTATGGGCCTTCCGAATTCGAACCGTCGTAAATCGGGGTCAATTAGGCCGGTCTCGGTTCAAACCGGGGAGTGCTAAACTCGCCACTAATAACTCATAATCATGCAACTTTTCATTCATCATCTTTTTGAGAGTTCATAATTTATATTCCGCAACTTCATTAGATTCAAGTGATCATGGATCATTTTTTCCCCCCGATGAGTAATGATATGCCCTCTAAATAACCCATTTAATGTTCATGGAACTCGCCTCCTTGTATCACGTATTACTATTTTCATAGTTTTCTCAAGTTGGTTTTTAAATACCATCTTGTATGCTTTGAACTTTTTCAGAGTCATATTCTTACTTCTTAGCAAGTATAGAGATCTATTAAAATAGATATCAATGGTGGTAGTAACGTAATGCCACCATTCCATTCGATTGTTCCCAACCAAGTTGACTACTTAAACTACACTACACATGTTTGTTTCAATAATATTGGTCTGGGATTTTCTATTTTCTCTATATGGGCAATCTTGATACGAAATTTGTTAGCATTGTTAACGATATGCGAAAGCCTTTTCATCCATAATACCCTAATTGTGACATTTTTCCTTTGAACTTCTTTTAAGCATTTTCCCTATGAAGCTAGTGGTGGCTTTCATAGAAACCTTAAGTTTCTCTTTGTTCTTATGTTCACATAGGTGAACACCATATGCTTTGCGGTTTGTAGACTCAATCCACTGCATGAAAATCAAGTCTTCAAGGCTCTCAGCCTTTTTCTTATGCCAAATATATTTTTATTGAAATATTTCCAAGTGGAAATTTCAGAACTAACCAACATATCTGGTATGTAAAAGAAATTAACATCCTTTCAGCCATTATCTCATGCGTCAGAAATTTGGCATAGTCACGTGTGGTAAACCACTACCAAACTGAATTTGGTGCGTCGATCACTAGACTTGTAACCATAACACCTCCACCGCTATTGGTGTGAATAGAATCAGAACATTCGGATAAACATCAGAATTACAGTCTGTATATCACATAAGATCATAGGTGGCAGACCCTTCCCAATTTGGGATGTCGACTCACCATACTTGTTGCCATCACAAATGTTTATATAAACATTGTCAATTTAGTGATGCATGTCTATTCGATTTGCATACAAGCAAACAAAACTAGCATACTAAATAATAATAAAAGTTCAAACAGGTATATATTAAACAATTTAACAAATGTGAAAAATTGCAATAAATAGTTAAATTAAAAATTCCAGAATTAATAAATTCCATACATTACAACCTTAATTAAAGACAGAGACAAAAAAGCAATTTAATCCACACATGTAATCTCTATAATATTATTTAAGAACATATTTTTGAAAATGAACTTTGTTTTGTAAGTTATTACATAATATATCATTACAAATAAGAAAATATAATTGAAATAGGAAATGATATAATTGTCTTTTAAAATTATTGATAAAAATATGGAAAATATTTATTTACATTAAAGATGTTATTTACTATTTAGTTTCATAATTATTTTTGATATTCTATATTTTTAAATAATAATCAATCCATATATATTCAAAGAAAAAAAATTTATTCGAAATCTTGCTATATTTTCACTATAATTTATTATATTTTATTTGAATTTATATCAAAATAAAAGTTGAAAAATATTTTACTAATTATTTTTTAAAGAGTTCGTGAACTAACCACAAAACTAGAGTCATTAAACTGTGTATATTAGAATTATGTTTTCAAGATTATAGGTTTTGCGGGTTAGTCCGAATAATATTTTAGTCAACTGCAAAACGGGTTAAATAGACAAATTATTCCGTTTGACAACTTTATCTATAATCATGAGTTCGACATATTATAAATTTAAATAAAAGCAATTTTCTTAAATTTCAAAATAATTAAAAAAAAAAAAATAATCCGCGCTATAATTAGTCCGGGTTAAGTCCTACTTGCATAAACAATCCAAATGATTCAAAATATATACACTTGTATATATATATATATATATTAAATTTGGAAAAAGATGGTCGAAACGTTGACCAAGAGTTGTTTCCATTTCTTTTGCAAATAATTAAGCCAATCAATGAGAAATTGCTAATAAATGACAAAAGATCCAAATCGAAGCCTTAAACCCGGTAAGAGGCTAAGAGCAAATCAAAACAATAATTAACTTTGGACAAAACGTCAAAAGCCTATGACAAAGACCAGATCGACAGACCCCGAAAACGATCGCCAAGAATACAATATATATATATATATATATATATATATATATATATATAATCGTTTTGCAAACTCGCTTAGAAGCGTTCACGAAAATGGTTTAGAAGAAGCGATTAAGGCGTTTCGCAAACTCGGTTTTAAAAGGCTTTTGCGGATCCTAGTATTTGAAATGTTTTTGAAGCGTCTCCAAACTAATATCCTTAGATCATTGAAAACGTTTCGTGGAATCGATAAGAAGCGTTCGCAAAACCGTTTTAGAATAGCGTTTATAGCGTTTTGTAAACTCACTTTTTAAAGCGTTCACAGAAACGTTAAACGTATAATTTTGAATCGTTTTTTGACAAAAAACGTTTTGCGCAAGGGACTACAGAAACGTCCGCAAAAGAGTTTAGTATCGTTTCTAGATTGATGCGCAAAAACGTTAGGGATCAGATCGCAAATCCGTTATCGTTTCAGAAAATGAAAAACGTTTTATTCAAAGAAAGTTTGGCGAGAATTTCTATAGAGCGTTCGCCTAAACGTGTCGATTAACGGTTTTGAAACCGTATAGAAAACGTTTTTCAGAAATCGTTTTAAAAATTTATTGAAAACCAAAATTTCAATATAATTTTAGCGATAGGCTAGAAGCGGATTTATTGAGTTAAGATTGTATGACCGCGAGAAACCGGATCGAAGAAGTGCGATTTTATAGATAAATAAACGATTATAAAGACGTAGATGAAACGAACATAAACGAAATGATAGTAAGAAAACCGTATTAAAACGAGACCTTTGAAAACGATTTTAGAAAGATGAACGCAAATGCGAGATTTAATCTATTTCCTTAACTCAATAAATCGCATGTATTGTGTGACGGTATGAAGCTATTCTCGAATCACAGGATACAACGCGGTTGAGACCGTTTCATAACACCCGTAATGGAATCTATGAACTCTATTCGACGCTATACTCTCGAGACATTTACGTTTTTTTTAAAAAAGATGGCTGGAAATTTTTCTTTTGTTGGGCGTGAAGTGAAGAATGAATGAGACTAAGGCATGTATATATAGCTAGAGAGATGAGGTTGAATTCCAGAACTTGCTCAGCAAGCTTAGCTTTGGTTACCAAGTGTAGTCTAGGTTATCAAGTTTAGCCTTGTCGACAAACGTAACCATGAGTTCAATGACCCATTTCTCATTGACTTTATATCCAATTTTATTAAACCTATTAGCTTGTTAAAATTGATCCAACATGCTTATCATTTTAGAATTTGACCTAGTCAAATCGGTTCAAAATTTGAGATTTTGACCCCAAAAAATTGATTCAAAATTCCACGACGAATATATCAACAAAGGCTATCAAAATCTAAAATATCTTTTGATTTTTTTTTGACATGTTAAATTTTTAATCAACAAAAAAGATATATATACAAAGTTTGATACAAATCAAATCTAGAACAAAGCTCAAATGAATAAACTAGGCAAGTTTAAACCGAAAAAAAATCTAAAAATGAAATAATTAATAGAATGCAAAGCTCAAACAGCTTGTCTTGTGGTACTCCATCCAAGGAGAAGTGCTTCAAGATTGTTGTTTGCCTTGTGACACAAACAGCAATACCGTCCCAAACTGTCTTGTGAATAATCTGGGCAAGTTGTAGGTATTGGTGATAACCTTTGTGATGATGACTTCGTCTGTTCTGCTCTTTCCAAATATAATATATTGTGGTTTGGAAAGCCACTCTGATTAGCACCATATCATATTGTGGGAGGGGTCGCGTGGTGAGAAAACCCGTAGAGTGTCTTTCCAATATGGAATGGCAGCCGAACGGAGAAGAGTTCCACAGAGTTCAAACCATATGGAGGAGTATGGACACACAAATAAGAGATAATCTCTAGTCTCGTCCCTCTTACCAAAAAATAATCAAAATTGAGTGATTCATCATTTCCTCATCTGCCCACCGATAGCTAAACGATCTTTTAATGAAAGCCAAACAATGAATGAGTATCGAGGAACAGTTTGAGGAAACCATTCTACCCAAACCAAGAAATCTATGGTGATCTTTCCCTTATCAGCTCCTAAGTGTGGCGTGACAAAAATCAGTTTTCGTAATCAGGACCATGCTTTCAAAGCAAAACATCATCGCCAAGCTCTATACCCGACTGTGGCATAGATTTAACCACTTCTGCTGCTGAGGAAAATGAAGCCCCCTACACCATTGCACGTTCCAACTATTGCCCGTAACCGCTTCTCCTACCATTGCATATTTATGCACTCCTACGAAATGATAATATTCTAAATGAGAGAACGCTAATCATTGGTCAAATTTTAGTTTATCGCTAATAGTAGAAACAAAAATAGATTACCTGGCTATATAGAAGGAACGACCATACAAACAGGCAGCCAGACAGCCAGGCAGCCACACAAGCACACAAGCACTATGGCTTGATAGACATAACAGCCGGGTAGATAAGTCAACAACCTGAAAAAGAGTATCGGGCAAGGTCAATTGAAATCTTCATATCAGCGGAATAACGTTGATGTATTCTAAGACTCCCTCCATTTTTTTATTCAACTTAATTTGTACCCTTGTTCTAAGGTCAGAACGAACATGTGACTTGTTATCTTCACATGTGTTACGTGAAAAGGAATTTTCACTATTTGTTGGAAAGACAAAGATATGAGACGTCCTGAAAACTAGGCAGTGCCATCTGTTCTTTAATAAGCTCAGGAAAAGTCAAATTACGAGTGGAGGGCGGAGTATGAAGAAGCATTGGACCAGCTTAAACACTTCTTTACTGAACCGCCACTCCTCGCAAAGCCGAAGAACTCATAACCGCTACAAATATATTGGCGGTATCAATTCCTGGTAAAAAAGGAAGGAGGAAAATAGGCACCGATTTACTATCTTAGCAGGACCCTCCTTTAAGCAGAATCTCGCTACTCTCAGATGTAAAAGCTAGCTCTTGCACTAATAATAAACGTCAAGAATTTACAACCGTACTTTCAAACACATCCCATTAGCGTAGTAACATCGCAACCAATAAAAAGCTTCTTGCACCGCCTAGATCTTTTGGGAAGGCTAACGAAATGGGCCATAGAGTTGATAGGAGTTGATATCACCTACAAAGATGTTTGAAGAATAACTGCAAATGACAATAAGTATAAAAAATAGGGAAATAGATTATAGATCACATTTTTGGCATTAGAAGCCTTAGTGGATCCACCACCTAAGGCAAAATTGCATAGGTCATTGTGAAGCAATTGACAAGAAGAAACACTAATTCGTTAAATCCAATAATCACTTTTGTGGAAATGTTAAATTTAGTATTCAACAAAACGAAATATTTACAAAGGTTTAAACAAAGTTGATTGAAAAGAATAAGCCAAAACACAACAATGATCAATACAATTTAATAGCCACACACATAGCAAGTTTAGATGGTCCCTCTCACGCTTAGCCAACGTTGAAGAAGAATGTCTTACTTGCTGGAATTGTTGGAGTGAAGGCTTCGGATGCCATCATGTTAGGATTCCTAGACCCTAAAGGCGTCGACTTTCCTTAGGAGAAGACCAAACAAACCGAGATCTGTAACTGTTTCAGGAAGAAGATGATGAACAGTAAAACAGAGAGTAAAACAGAGTGTGATACAGAAGATAAAACAGGAGCACACACAGAACTTTAACGAGTTCACGCCCGTTAATGAGGGTCGCTACATCTCGCCGAGACTCTCCTCGGAATCCACTAGAACCAGTATAGTGATTACAACAAGAAACTACAAGTGATCCGCCTAATACCATTCACCAGTACTTAGACTCACTCTGTACCACTTCCTGTGCTAGAGAAACTCAGAACAAGCTTATACTTACTAGTTTTCTCTCCTCTCACTAAAACGTGTTTCTCTGGTTTCTAAGCTCTCTCTCTCTAAAACCATAAGCACCTAATTTATAGTGTAACAAACTAGGGCTTCATGTGCAAACTCCAATCGCCCAAAAGTGCTTCTTCAAACGCTGAAGGTGCAGTCTTGTAGCAGCAACTGATACAGCCAAACATGGCTTTCCTTTTTGGGCACAAGCAGACAGAATGTCCGTAAAGCAGAAAAGAAACGTTGCTGGGTTGTTTCTTGCAACTTCCAGTTCCCTTTGCAGTATGGTCCCAATAATTAACTCAACTATGGTTTAGTCTACACCAACCATGGTTAGTCTTTAGCAAGTCTTGTTTAACTTGAAAATCTGCTTGCTCACCACGTTATCACTCCACAAATCTTCACCTGATAACATGATGATCAAGCAATCAACCGCACATAAAATAAGAGAGAGTACCTGATTCTAGTTCCGGATTCCAGTCTCGGATCCCTGAGTTTATTACTCAGACTTGACCTGTAGCAAGTTCAGTGAAGCCTGAAACTTGCTCACAGCCAAAACCTTAGTGAAAATATCTGCTGGATTCTTCTCAGTCGATATCTTCAACACTTCCACCATTCCATCCGCAATGATCTCTCGGATGTAATGGCACTTAACATCAATGTGCTTCGTCCTTTCATGATGCACATTGTTCTTTGAGAGTGCGATAGCACCCATTTAACTCCCAGCCAATGATCCTTGATAGGTTGGCTCATAAATCTGCTAATGATACCCACAGGATAGGCTAAATCAGGACGTGTGCCAATCATAGCATACATGATGCTTCCAGCAGCATTTGAGTACGGGATTGACTTCATATACTCTTCATCTCTGACCAGCTTTTCTTCAGTTGCAGCACACATCTTCAAATTAGCTCCCAATGGTGTTACAGCATGCTTCGCTTCTGTCATGTTGTAAGTTTCCAGAATTATGTTTAAGTACCCTTCCTGAGACAGCCACAAAGCACCAGAAGCTCTGTCTCTTGTGATCTCCATACCAAGAATCCTCTTGGCAGCGCCCAGATCCTTCATTTCAAACTTCAATCTGAGCTCTTTCTTCAACTGATATATGGCTTCAATATTCCTTGCAGCCACCTGCATATCATCCACATAAATAAGAAGATACATCATAGAACCATCAAGCAACACCTTTGTGTAGGCACAACTGTCATAATCACTTCTTACGAACCCGATATCAGTCATGTAGTTGTCAAACTTCTCATTCCACTGCCTAGGTGATTGCTTGAGTCCATACAGTGACTTGTTTAGAAGACATACCTCATTTTCCTTGAACATTGACTCATATCCTTCCGGAGGTGTCATGTAGATCTTCTCTTTCAGTTCTCCATGTAAGAAAGCTGTTTTACCGTCCAACTGTTCCAGCTCTAAGTCCTCTTGAGCTACAATCGAAAGCAGAATCCTTATAGAGACATGCTTTACAATCGGAGCAAAGATCTCATGATAGTCTACGCCTTCCCTTTGAGCATACCCTTTAGCAACAAGCCTTGCTTTGAATCTTGGTTCTTCAACCTCAGGTATCCCAAGCTTATACTTGTAGATCCATATACTGCAAATGATTCTCTGATTCTCTGGCCTTGTAACCGTTGTCCAGGTGTTGTTCTTTATCTGAGAATCAATCTCTTCATTCATTGCAAGCTTCCACTTATCCCAATTTGTATCTCTTTTTTCCTCACTGTAATTTGCAGGTTCTACTGCATCCCCATCTTCTATAGTATAAAGAGCTTCAGCAAAGTAATCCTCAACATCAAATCTTCTCGGTGCCTTGATTTCTCTTCTATTTCTGTCTCTCACCAGATGATAGCTCAATGGAGGGTGACTTACATCAGCCTCTGCATCATCATCTATACCATCACTTGTAGGAGTGACCAGAATGGGACTTCCTGACATTTCTGTTTCTTGAGCAGTCTCCCTGTCTTCACCCGAGATGATGTCCCTTTCTGCTTCAAGATCTAAGTCCAGATAAGATCCAGCTTGATCTTCATCTTCTGTTGAAATGCTGTCATTTCTCTGCATCAGATCTTTGTACACTGCATTTTCTTGAAAGATGACATTTCTGTTCACCACACATTTCTTTTCATCAGTCAGCCACACCTTGTATCCCTTCACTTCAGTAGGATAACCAATCAAGACCCCTTTCTTTGCTCTTGGACTTAACTTTCCGTCATCTGTGTGAACAAAAGTAACACATCCAAATCTTCTGAGATAGCTGTACACAGGTGCTTTCCCAGACCACTTCTTGTCTGGTATCTCGAAGTTCAGAGCTGATGAGGGCGTCTTATTGATGAGAATTACTGCTGTGTGAGTTGCCTCCCCCCAAAACCTCTTAGGTAGACCAGAATCACTCATCATACTTCTCACTTTCTCCATGATCGTCCTATTCATGCGTTCTGCAACACCGTTCTGCTGAGGCGTGTATGCACAGGTTCTGTGCCTTTGAATCCCCCTTGATTCACAGAAGCCACCAAACAATCTGTTACAGAACTCTAGACCATTGACTGTTTTGAGAGTCTTCACTTTCTTCTCGCTTTGATCCTCCACCAGACTGATCCATTCAAAAAACTTATCAAAAGCTTCATCCTTGGTTTTCAGAAAATAAACCCATACCTTTCTTGTGTGATCATCGATGAAAGATATGAAGTATTGACACTTCCCAAGCGACAATGGAACTGATGGTGCTCCCCACAAATCAGAATGAACATACTCCAGCTTCTCCCTTGTATCATGCTGAGCTAGGTTGAAACCAATCCTTTTAGCTCTGCCATATATGCAGTCTTCACAGGTGTCAAAGACTGAAACTTTCTTTTTGTCGAGAAGACCTTTCTTCACCAGCATATTCATGTTTTTCTGACTCATGTGACACAGTCTCCTGTGCCACAGAACTGTGTCATCCTGCCGTCTTACAACAGCAAGTTACTCATCTCTCACAGGCTTCCAATGAAGTAGATACATCGTGTCATATCTTCTTCCTGTAAGTAGCACCTGATCTCCAGCTTTGATGCTTAGAACTCCACTTTCTGATTCAAACATTTAACCAGCTTTTTCAAAAGTTCCCAAAGATAAGAGGTTTCTGTCCATCTCAGGAATGTACCTCACGTTTGTGAGCAACACACTCAAACCATCTTCATTCTTGATCCTGATAGTTCCCACTCCTTTAACCTTAGAAATTGTCTTGTTACCCATTCTGACAGAACCCCCTGCATCTTCATCTAGCTCCTCAAACCATTCCCTTTTATAGGTCATGTGATAGCTACATCCTGTGTCCATGATACATTCATCTCCGAGATGAATATCTGTTGAGGACAGAGCTTCAGACACATACAACCCAGCTGCTTTAGCTAAGTTCCCATTTCCTCCTGAGGACTCTCCTTTACTGCTTCCATAACTTGGCTTGTACTGAGCCTTGTTCTTGTTCGGACATGAAACCTTAAAATGGCCATCTTCGCCACAGATCCAACACCCTCGCTTACTCTTGGATTTAGATCTCTTGGTCTTGTTTCCTTTGTCCCTATGTTCGCTCCTTCCTCTGGTCTCATGTTTCTCCTTCACATAAAAACCTTCAGCTTGACCCTTTATACTCTTCCTTGCTGAGCCAAGTTCCAACTCTTTCGAGTAAATGGCTGCGACAACTTCATTTAGAGTTAATATAGCTTTTCCTGAGCTATATCTCAGAGTATCTTTCAACTGATCAAACACCTTAGGAAGCGACATAAGCAGAAGGATTGCTTGATCCTCATCCTCAATAATAATATCCATGTTCTCTAAATCTGCAACAATATGAAGGAACTCATCGATGTTACCTTCAACAAACAGATTCTCAGACATCTTGAAGCTGTAAAACTTCTGCTTCAGATAGATCCGGTTTGGAAGAGCTTTAGACATGTACAGCTTGTCCAAAGCATTCAACATAGAAGCTGCAGTCTTCTCTTTCTTGACCTTCCTCAAAAACCTATCTGTGAGACTCAGAACTATTGCACTCCTTGCTTTCTTTTTCTTTTCCTCTAAAGCTTCAAGCTTTTCCATCTTTTCCTTATCTTCTTCACCCGTGTCTTCTCCTTCCTTCTATTTTGAGGACTCTTCATCACTGACCTTAGTTTCCTTGAGAGCTATACTCAAACCCAGAATATCCAGTTGAGCTTCAAGCTTCTCTCTCCACATAGTGTAGTCCCCACGTCCATCAAACTTCTCAACCTCTACTCTCGCCGAAGACATGATTCAAAGTTTGAGGTAACTCTACAGAACCACAAACCACGAACCAAAGCTCTGATACCACTCTGTTAGGACTCCTAGACCCTAAAGGCGTCGACTTTCCTTAGGAGAAGACCAAACAAACCGAGATCTGTAGCTGTTTCAGGAAGAAGATGATGAACAATAAAACACAGAGTAAAACAGAGTGTGATACAGAAGATAAAACAGGAGCACACACAGAACTTTAACGAGTTCACGCCCGTTAATGAGGTTCGCTACGTCTCGCCGAGACTCTCCTCGGAATCCACTAGAACTAGTATAGTGATTACAACAAGAAGCTACAAGTGATCCGCCTAATACCCTTCAGGTGTACTTAGACTCACTCTGTACCACTTCCTGTGCTAGAGAAAACTCAGAACAAGCTTATACTTACTAGTTTTCTCTCCTCTCACTAAAACGTGTTTCTCTGGTTTCTAAGCTCTCTCTCTCTAAAACCATAAGCACCTAATTTATAGTGTAACAAACTAGGGCTTCATGTGCAAACTCCAATCGCCCAAAAGTGCTTCTTCAAACGCTGAAGGTGCAGTCTTGGAGCAGCAACTGATACAGCCAAACATGGCTTTCCTTTTTGGGCACAAGCAGATAGAATGTCCTTAAAGCAGAAAAGAAACTTTGATGGGTTGTTTCTTGCAACTTCCAGTTCCCTTTGCAGTGTGGTCCCAATAAGTAACTCAACTCTGGTTTAGTCTACACCAACCATGGTTAGTCTTTAGCAAGTATTGTTTAACTTGAAAATCTGCTTGCTCACCACGTTATCACTCCACACATCACATATATTTTCTGTATGGTATTGGTAAGTTGGCCGTAGTGGTGATAACCTTTGTAATATCTCCTCTCATTGTGTTCGTTCCTTCCAATCGTAGTAGATTGTTGTTTTGAAAGCCATCTTGATAAGGACTAGGTCATTGTTTGGAAAATTGTGAGTAGCTATATATCGGAGTGTGCCGATCCAATCTGGTGTAGCATCTGAGCGTAAGAGACTACCACATAAATCTGACCCGACAATATACGAATACAGATATATGAAAAAATGGTCTCTCATTACATCTGGCTCACCGAAAATAAGACATGCTTGTGTTTGACCCCATATTCTCATATCTTCACCAGTCGATAAACGGATTTATACTTTAAGCCAAACAATAAACAAAAAACTTGGTATGACATGCGGGAACCATACTGTATGAAACCAAGAGACTTTTTTTCTGTCTCTAACATGATTTGATCCCATGTGTTATTAGGGGAGAAGTAAGTCTTGTATGTATCCGAGCTATGCTTCCATAACAGGTTGATATGTATTGATTGTACATGCATTTAACCTTCACTCCATCCATGTTTCATGATCTTGTGGCACAATTGTGTACAAACGTCTCATTTAGCTTTAGGTTGCATTCTAGAGTCTTAGAGAGTTTCCATGCATTTTCATTGTATTTTTGGTCCTTTTACAAGTACTTTGGAGCTGGAATGGATTTGAAAACTTGGCCAGAGGGTGGAACATCGAAGAGAGACAAAAATGGCAAGTGTTGGACCGAAACAACTGTGATCAGTCACCATACATATCGTATACACTGGTGGAAGACGCATATTGAGCACAAAACAGGAAGGTCTCTTGATGTCGCAGAGATTGGTCCGCGGGCCGATCGCGAAGGCTGATCGCAAGAGCATAATGAAAATGTGAGAAGAAGTATTTGGATGTCGCAGAGATTGGTCCAAAGACTGATCGTGAAGGCCGATCGCAGTAGCATAATAAAAACGTGAGAATAAGTCTATGGTGTTGCAGCGATCGGTCCACAAATCGCTGCAACACATTTTCCTATATATCAAATTGAATTTTTTTCTTAACCAATGAAAGTTGATGTTAGGGTGATTAATGAACCTAATGGACTTGCTTGTTAATGCTCATTGATTATTTTATTAGCAAATGAAGGTTTAGCTAATCAAGTAATTAGTGAAGTTATTAATGCCATGAAAATGGATTAATCTTGTTATTGTGATTCATGTTCTAGGATAGTGTTTCATGATTTTTCTTGGATCATTAGTCATTTGTCATTCCATTTTAATTTATTGCTAAACCCATTACCTATTGTCTTCCCATTAAGAGTTTAGATCTTTCTTGCTTATTGTTTGTTACTTAGTTTATTGAGTTGTTAGCTTATATATTGCTTATTGTCTTGCTTTTTTTTTGCTTTGGTTTACTTTGTCAATGCAATTCGTTAACTTAGTTTAGTAAAAAATCCACAAAAAACGCTTTGTTTAGATTCTCGTATACTTAGTGTGTTCATTCCTCACTACTTGTGGATTTGATACCCATTTGTGCTACAAGAAACTTACCCCGTGCACTTGCAGTTTTTCTATTTGGGTTTAAAAATCATCTTATCACATGTTACCGCACCTGCATTGTCATTCAGTAATGGCATAGCACGGATTGTCTCTACTATCAAACGATAAATTTCTCCTTTGTAACACCGCAAACGCCATGTGTTTCCCACCTTTAACTCCGCAACCATGGCTTATTTTTAAATGCCTAGTACACTCGTGCATACTTCTCATTTCAAATCCTTTAAACGACCCAAGGTTGTCCAATTATCAAACCAGAAAAAAATTATTTGATCCATCATTAACCTCAGAACGTAAGAAAGTTGTAACAAGCTCACGAAGCTTAAGGAGTTTCCTCCAATTCTATGACCCCACTGTACGATCCCAAGCGTTCAAAATAAAATATTGTGAAGCAAATTATGTCTCACCATAGTGATGTGATTCAAATTTTAAATCATAAATTTAAACCTAAACTACCCCAAATGCAAGGTATTGTCAAAAAGTAAACTAAGGGTCGAACCACAAGGAGGTCTATAGCTATCTAAAATGCAAGAAACCTATTATTAGTTTAGATGAGGAGATGGTTTAGACTAATCCTATTAATTGAAGTGCAAAACAAAATGAAACAAGACAAGTAAATGAGCAAATAACTAGCAAAGATGTAAATATATTGAATGGAAATATGGGTTTAGGGCTAAGATCAATGACTTTGGGTGACTAACAGTTGATTAATGGTGCCAATAAACCTCAAATTAACAAGCTTAATCCAAAGCATAGGTTCACTAAAGTGGACTAATCTACCCTCATAAACTAATCCATGTTGGGGTCGGATTTCACCCCTTTAAGATTAACAATCAAAAACGACTAAGTATGGAGACTATGACCATGAACTGAGTCAACCCGAGAACTCACCTCAGCTGACCCGACCTGGAGAATGAAGAAAGAAGGACCGAGCCTATGATCGGTCCGATCACGTCGTCACCTCGGCACCTTGTCACCTCGGCACCTTGTCACCTCGGCACCTTGTCACCTCGACACCTTGTTACCTCGTCATCTTGTCACCTCATTACCTCGGCATATTGTTTCGCTATTGGCCCAACTTTGGCATACTGCGACCCCATCACTTCGGCATATTCGCCTTGACCAGCAGCCTCAGGCAGAGCAGAACCAAGCCGAGGCTTATTCGGGGGACCACTTCTCTAAGGCCAAACATTGGACAGAACAAACCCTAGTCGGTTCAACAACCAACCTTGGACCGGAAGCTGAGACCGAGCCCATCTATCCGCAACAGGCCGAGAACAATGATTCATGGGCCAAGATTGAGTCCAACACTTCATGGGCCGAGATCGAACCTTCATAACAGGCCGAGATCCAGTCTTTCGTAATGGGCCGAGCTAAAGGCCCATCAAGACGACCCAGTTCATCGATTACCCTAGAAGAAGACTTAAGGCGGTGGCCGCGTAAAGCGAAATGGAAACATTCCGAAATACTCTCCAAGATATCCGCTCAAGAAACTTGTATAAATAGTTAGCATAATCGTTCGTAGAGGAAAAGAATTTTGGATCCTGGCAAAAACTCTTAGTCAAAAACATTGTACTTGAAAACTTTACACAACAGCAATAAAAACCATCTTTGGATCTCTTCTCGCGTTTCCGTTCATAGAAACTTTTGTTCCCTCTAAATTGTTTTACAAGATTTAGTTGTGCAAGTTTCAACTCCCACAATCCGGCGCCGTCTGTGGGGATGATATAAGTATTCTTACACAAAGAATCCGCAAGAACGAGATTTGAAAAGATGTTCGGAGACGAATAAAGAAACCTTGACAACATGAACGGAGAAACCAGACCCACTGATGAACCTCCATCAAACACGGAAGCCTCATAGAAGGTGGATATGCTTGCCGCTCTGCAAAAGAAGGTGGATGAGCAAGATAAGTTGAACAAAACCGTATCGAAAAGGCTCGAAATTCTAGCAACAAAAAAACCAAACCCGAGATTTACACATCGAAAACCTCAACTCGGCGATAAATCCACCCACGGATGTTACGAGGAGATTCGGTCTCAACCCGATTGTCCTTGATTTCTCCATACCCTCGGTTACCTCAGCGCACACCTTAGGAATTCCGAGCGATGTACCACCGGCAATCCCGTCTTATGAAATAACACCCGCAACAGCGAGGCCAAATCTATCCGAACCACCTCGTTTAAACCGCGAGGGAGGAATCACAGGTGACAGACAAACACTACTTGCCGGCAGCCGTTCGACGCTTCACCTCTGCGGAATTAGCACTGCGGTCACCAAAGTGGAAAATCGCAGAGAACGAGGTCAAGCTTCGGGATTTATCACACAAAACAGCTCACCTCGGCTTTAGGAGGAGCAAGAACAGGAGGAGGAGATTTTCCTAGCACCAGTCGCCTCGACAACTTGATGGAAGAGGAAGAGAACCTCCCCTGGATAGAGCAACAACGAGCCAACAAGCTTCAAAGGAAAAACCTAAGTCAACTTGAAGGTCGTAGGGAGATGAGTCGAACCCAAGCTGAGGAGATCTCCGAGATCCGAGCTTCCTTGGCCCGAGCCAATGCCGAGATGCGAGCCATACGATCGCATGTGAATAATGTTATCAGTGCAGCACCATAGATAGATCGGATGTTGGAAAAAACACAAAGAACACCTTTCACATCTCGGATCACCGGGGCGGTGGTATCTGACCCAGAAAAGCTCAGGATCCCGTATTACGAAGGAACAATATACCCAAATGCTCATGTAACAGCTTTCCGTATAGAATGGGACGAACTAAACTCAGGGAGAGTGAAAGGGACGCATGATACTGCCTCATAATCGTGGAACATCTGAAGGGAGACGCTCTCGAATGGTTCTCAAGACTCGATCAAAACTCGATCGATAATTTCTAACAACTATCCGTCGAATTCCTAAATCAGTACTCTATGGTCTTGGAACGAGGAACATCCGATGCTGATATATAGACAATGGAACAAGCGCAAACTGAGACATTACGAAGCTTTATGGTACGATTTAAAGCAGTAGTCTCAAGAGTTGAAGGAGTAAGCGACATAGTCGCCCTCATCGCGCTAAAAAGGTGTTGTGGTACGAATCAGACTTCCGGAAATAAGTTGCCTTGAACACGTCCCAGACGATCCAAGATGCCCTTCACTGATCCTCGGATTTCATAGCCAATGAAGAGGAGATGAAGATATTCAAAGAAACTCATGAGCCAATGAAATCGGCGGCTGAGGTTCCGCGACCACTTCAAATCCACCGAACCCAAGAAAAAATACTCAAAACGGAGCATTCGTTCATCATGAATGTCCCAAGTTCAGCGGAAATTACAACTATCAGGTAGGAGCTAGACGAGGAAATAATTCTCAGGGCAAGGCACCGTGGAACACATGGATGAGAACTTCCAGCAGCTTTAACGAGAAAGTATATTGCGAGCATCACCAATGTTACGGCCATCTAACAACAAATTGCCAAAGTTTAGGCGCAAATCTCGCCTCTAAAGTCGTGGCATGAAAGCTCAGCAACTCGGTTAGCCTCAAAGAACTTGAACGAGAAAAGGAGAACGAACAAAGTCGACCCAACCAGAGCGGCCAAGCAGAAAAAAATTTAGATGATATCCCAATGCGAGGAAGGAGAAACGATGAAGAAGCGCCACAAGGTCCTCGAAGAAGGATCAACATGATCATGGGTGGATCCCAATATTGCGCAGATACCGTATCATTGATAAAGGCATATCAACGACGGGCCGAAGTCAACGTCAACTGGTCAGAACCCCCCAACCTCCCGAATGTTATCATCTCCTTCGTTGTAAACAAAACCACCGGGATAGACAAGCCGCACAACGACCATAATTTAGTGATCGAGCTGAAAATGTGAGACCACGGCGTGGCAAGAATCCTAATAGACATCGGGAGTTAAGTCGAAGTGATTTTCTGTGACACCTTACGCAAGATTAACATCAAGCTGACGAAAATCATAGCCGACCCAAAACCTCTAACGGGATTTTCAGGGGACAAAACTATGACTCTCAGAACAATCAGGATTTATAGTCTATGCCAAAGGTGTAAAAAAAATCGTAGAATTTTCCGTGGCAGACCACCCGGTGATATACAACATAATCATGGAAACTCCTTGGATAAACTCCATGCGAGCGATCCCATCTACTTATCACCTCTGCATCAAATTCCTGACACTCGATTGAATCAAGACAATCTGAGGAAACCAAAAAGAGTCAAGAGTCTGTTTCCGGGCCAAACATAAACTTAGAAACCCGGTAACTGATGTCAAAAGCGACTAGAAGAGATCAAAGATGGATCAGGAGATGGAGAAAGATCTGGCTAAGATTTTATAGCAATTACAGATCACGGAGGCTCGGAAGGAAGAAGCCGAGTTAACCTGCGAGCAAGTAATTTCGGTTTGTATTGACGACGCCCATCCCAATCGATGTGTGGAAATTGGGGCTACATTGGACGAGACGATCCGAACCGAGCTGATCTCCTTCTTGAAAGAAAACGTGCAAACATTCGCATGGGCAGCAGATGATATGACATGAATTAGCATCAACATCACTTGTCACGAACTGAACGTAGATCCGAGTTACAAACCTGTGAACCAGAAAAGACGGAAGTTGGGACCCGAACGAGCCAAAGCTGTAAACGACGAGGTGGAGCGACTGCTGAAAGTTGGCTCGATTTCTGAGGCAAAATACCCCGACTGACTCGCCAACCCCGTTGTAGTAAAGAAAAAGAATGGCAAATGGAGGATATGTGTCGATTTCACCAACCTCAACAGGGCATGCCCAAAAGACAATTTCCCATTACTGCATATCGATCGCCTGATAGAAGCAACAGCGGGCAACAAACTCTTGTCATTTATGGACGCCTTCTCCGATTATAATCAAATTATTGATGAATCCCGACGACAGGGAAAAGACGGCATTCAAAACAGATTGGGGGATCTACTGATATAAGGTGATGCCTTTCGGACTCAATAATGTTGGAGACACTTACCAACGCCTGGTCAACAAGATGTTTGCTGAACAGCTCGGAAGAATGATGGAAGTCTACATAGACGATATGCAGGTTGAATCAACCGACGAAGAGAATCATGTAGAATATTTCCGAGACTGTTTCAAGAAACTGAACCTACATAACATGAAGCTGAACCCGACCAAATATAGATTCGACGTCACATATGGCGAATTCCTTGGATATCTGAGACCCACCGAGGTATAGAGGCAAATCCAAAGCAAATCAACGCCCTAATCAAAATGGCATCGCTAAAAAAGAAGTGAGAGGTACAACGATTAACGGGACGCGTCGCCGCACTGAACAGATTCATCTCACGATCTATCGATAAATGTTTGCCTTTCTATGTCACACTTTGAGGCAATAAAAAATTTGAATGGACAGATCGATGCGAAGACGCTTTCCCTGAGTTAAAGAAGTATCTAGCAAGTCCCCCAATACTCGTCAAGCCAGTTGAAGGAGAGCTGCTATTTATCTACATTGCCATATCTACTACGGCAGTTAGCGAAGTACTCGGCAGAGATGACAGAGGCGAGCAAATCCCTATCTTTTACGTCAGCCAAACCCTGACAGACACGGAAACTCGATACCCGCAAATGTAAAAGCTAGATCTCGCGGTAGTTATGTCTGCTCAGAAGCTCATACCATACTTTCAGTCACACTCTATTGTAGTGATGGCCACTTTTCCTCTGCAAACCATTTTGCATAGTCCAAGCCAATCAGGAAGATTAGCAAAATGGGCAGTAGACCTCAGCGAGTACGACATCGAATACCGAAATAGAACCGGCGCAAAATCACAGGTGTTGGCGGATTTTATAGTCGAGCTACCAGCTGAAGGAGTGGAAGAACCAACACCAAATTCCGTATGGACTCTTCATGTCAATGGCTTCTCCTTGAAACAAGGATCCGGAGTAGGAATTCGTCTAACATCACCAACTGGTGAGATTTTGGAACAGTCACTTCGGTTGGAATTTTCAGCATCCAGCAACGAAGCAGAATACGAAGCGTTAATCGCTGGACTAAAGCTCGCACTCGGAATCAAGATCCAAAATATTTACGCATTATGCGATTCACAGTTGGTGGCAAACCAGTTCAACAGAGAATACAGCAAGAGATGAAAGAATGGAGGCCTAATTGAAAGTCGTCCAAGAGCTGGCCAAACAATTAATTCGCAGAGTTCAAGCTTATTCTAATCCCTCGAGGCGAGGACAGTCAAGCAGACGCATTGGCAGCTATAGCATCGATCTCGGCTCTATGCTTAAAGAGAGTCATTCCAATCGAGTTCATTGAGCATCCAAGCATCAATACCACATGAGCTGTTAACTCACTCGATCCGTTAAACGACCCACTCAACGAAAACGATACAATAGAGATGGAAGAGGGCGCACAACCGGAAGGAGAGTATGGCTGCGACAAAGAATGGATGAGACCTATTCGCACTTACATTATGGACGGAGAAGTCCCGCCTGACAAATGGGCGGCCCAAAAACTCAAAGCTCAAGCAGCCCGATATATCTTGATATGAGGGGACGTATTCAAATGGAGAGTTTCAGGACCACTAATGACCTGCGTCGTGGGTTTGCAAGCACGAAAGATCATTGAAGAGGTCCATAGAGGTTCATATGGAAACCATTCCGGAGGAAGAGGCCTTGCAATCAAAATAAAACATCACAGCTACTACTGGCCAACCATAATAAAAGATTGCGAGAAATTCTCCATGAAGTGCGAGAAGTATCATCGACATGCCCCGACAATTCATGAGCCAACCAAGCTGTTATCATCAATCTCCTCATCTTACCCATTCGTGTGATGGTAAATGGACATCGTTTGTCCACTCCACCGGTCCAAAAAGAAGAGGTTTTTGTTGGTTTTGACAAATTACTTCTCCAAGTGGATTTAAGCAGATTCTTATGCTAGTATCAAGGACGCCCAAGTAGAGCATTCTGTTTGGAAGAACATCATATGCCGACATGGAATTCTGTATGAAATCGTCACAGATAACGGTTCTCAGTTCATCTCAAGAAGATTCGCAGCGTTCTGCGAAAAGTGATAAATACGACTAAACAAGTCAACATCACGCCACCCGCAAGGAGATGGACACGATGAGGCTGCTAATAAGACCGTCCATGACGGTCTGAAAAAATGCTGAGGCTCAAAGAAAGGCCGATGGGCCGACGAACTCGAAGGCGTATTATGGCCTCATCAAACCACCCCGCGCTGAGCCACATAAGAAACACCTTTCGCTCTCATCTACGGAACAGAATGCATAATTCCTCCCGAGGTAGAATTTCCTGGAGTAAGATGTAAACTTCTCCCCGGACAGGAAGGCCTTAATCACCTCATGCTTCTTGACGAACTGGACCTAATCAACGAACGGCGGGACCAAGTACTCATACGTATTCAAAACTCCAAACAAGCAACGACCAAATATTACAATTCCAACGTTTGAAGCCGAAGGTTCTACGAGGGTGACCTCGTCCTCCGAAAAGTGTTCCAGAACACAGCAGAGCGCAACGCCAAAAACCTAGGAGCCAATTGGGAGGGACCCTACAAGATCACAAAGGTTGTTCTCCCTGGAGTATACGAACTCGCCAGCATGTCTGGATCGTGGAACGCGATGCACCTGAAAAAGTACTATCACTAAACCACCATGTCATATCCATGAATTACGGGACGGCTTGATCCCTAAAAATGGTACTTAGGCAACCAATCTTCGGAAAAGTTTGTTCTCCCCCCTCTCAAAAGGTGGGGGGGGGGGGGGGGAGTGGGTGCGTATACCGTATACTCCCATCTTTATAAACTCGACCCGTCATAAATACAAATCCATTTTGCATTCGCTAATTTTGTCCGTTGCTGGCCACAACAACGAACTCAAACAATTCTCTACGGATTCTAACCACTATCTCTAGCGGATCAGGGTTCTAATACAATCCATCGCGTATTTAAGCGCGCTATATAAATTTTAGGCGGGTACATCTAGAGCAGAGGAAGGAAATGATTTACCTAGACCAAACACTTCGTCATTTTACTATCGAGATGGGTACGTAAGACGCATCGCAAACCCTAAAATCGAAGTAAAATCTAAACGCAGTTAGCATCTGCTTTACAACACACTTGTCTCAAACAACTCTGTGTGTAAATACGAAACGGGTCGTCTCGCAACACGCCGTTTAGTATGATATATTCAAACACGACCCAACATATGACATATTAAAAACTGAACAAAAAAAAACGAGAAAGATAAATTCCACCTAGAGTGGTATAAAGCCATCCAGGCATAAAAAGTATAACAAAAACAAAACAAAGCCTGAAGGCAGTTTATAGGGAGCTAGCATAAAAGAAGAGAAACTACCCCGGGCAGTTAATTTCCCCATCCACGATAGTAAGATCACCAAAACCAGGGACACGCTCATTAGACCCAGTAGGATCGTCGACTCCAAGAATAACCGATGTATTCTCGACTGGCTCGATACCAAGGAGAGAACCCACAAAGTCTGTCGAAACAGGAGAGAACTTCAGGTCATCCATTAAGCATGTGGTGAGCCTTTCGAATTCCTCATCCGCACCTATCAGCTCGTCCATCCAACCATTCAGTTTCGCATCCTTAGCTTCTAGAGTAGGGGTGTTGTCCGTGGAAAGAGTCCAAATGAGCTCCATGTTGTATTTGACCTCCGTCAATTCGAGCTCCTTATTTTTGGCCTCCTTCAGCTCCTCGATCCTCATCTCCACTTCAGAAAGACGCCTTTCCGTTAGGTCCCGCCTCGCCGCCTTCTGAGCCTTTCTAACATTAGCCTCGTGAAGAGCATCCCTCGCCGCGATCTACCTTTTTAGAGAGGCAACCTCGGAAGCCAACCTAGTTTTAGCATCTGTCAATTGAAGACACGCGTCAGCATTTTTGGAAAACTCTTCTTTCAGATTTCTCATCTCTTCATTCAAAACCTTCTTCTCTTCGACAAAGTTTTTCCTCTCACCCTCAACGGCTGTGACCTTAGACAATGCAACGACCAATTTCTTTTCCATCCTCGCAAGGTTGCTTTTCAACGCCTCGGCATCCTTCCTCGCATCGCCGACTCGACGAAGATCCCTTCGGGCATCCAACTCATAGGTGGATGTTAATGGAAGCCATAAACTGCAAAGTAAATGAAGATGAGATGCATGTAGATGCTTAACTTATATATGTTTCGATATGTTACCTTGGTGCCGCGCTGAGACATGATGTCGTATATTTTTCTCCTCGCAAGTGTATCTATCGGAGGAAGAACGACGATGGGACCATTAATTTTCGAGAAAAGGGTGGCATAAGCAGATGGAACCAAGTCAGAGTGTTCGGCTTCAACCGATAACTGCTTTATCTCGGTCGCTCTCCAAGGGAGAACGCTTGTGCCTTGTCGCCTCATCATGTTTAGTTAGACTGGATTTCTAAGGCCTCAGAACTGGAGGAAGAGTCAACTCAGCCTCTTTATCTCCATCAGTCGGAGCAAGAGGTTTGGCAGTTTCGTTTTCAACATCCTTGTTAACGACCGGTTCAATAACGGTCACGTCACGAACCACCTCCTTGACCGCGGTTGTAACAACATGATCGGGAGTCGCCTCAATGGCAGGTGGATTGGAGGCTCCAGCATCTTATCTCTTCTTTTCCTGCTTCTCTCTCTCTCTCTTTTCTTGCCCGTATAGACATTCTATTAATCATGGTCGCTTGAGGTCCTTTGAAGATGATGAATCTGAACTAATGGAAACTCCGGCACGAAAAGCTCGAGCTTTCTCAACTGGCCATAGGGAAATTTGCTTCCTCCAATGAACGTTCCTAGAGGATAAGACCTCGACCATCGTGGAAATACCAACCAGAATCGGCGGAAGGAAATCACGATCTGCAAAGACAAGGCAACCGAATTAACAATCAGAACCATCAAAATCACCTAGCCAAAAACCACATATCAGCTACCGAGAGGTCCCCAGTTCGTTTTGATCAACTGGAGGCAGCCGCTACCGAGTGAGGTTTCAGAAATACGGACGAAAAAATGATATTCCAAGCCGATGTCCTTACTCGGGAATCCCGTGATGATCTTTCGAGTTCTCTTATTTTCAATATAGAACTTCGACGACTTCGGCACTTTCTGAATATCTAGAAGATTTCGGAAATGGCCAACGCCAATGTCAATCTCACACTCAAAACATCGTATAATTATTACAATAAGGTGATGAGTCCTCACGGCATGACCTGAGCTAAAGCAAGCATGTGCATCCACATGTATCGAAGGATCGCCTCGGGAACAGGAAACCAGAGGAAACACATGTGAAAGAAACCCTCGTAAATGGTAAAATGGCCCGGAGGGGGACTATCAGATCGGTCTGACGGTCCTGGGACGACAAACTCGACATCTTGGGATATGTCAAAACGATCCCGCAATTCTGTTAAAGATTCTTTAGTAGAAATCGTAGAGCCGGGAGGGTAGGCTCTTTTCATTTTAGGTCATCTCGCTCGTCGTTGCCCCGACGGTACCGTAATCTGACTCCCCAACATACGCTCTAACTCCTTTCTCGACTCGATGGGGTCCCAACGGAAATCTTTGTCTTCAATTTTCCACTCGTCTGTAATCACCTCATTTTTGGCAGTAAAATGGATCAAACCCCCAAAGGGGACCGCCTCGGCGGATTCAAGTGCCTCATGAATCCCGATTAAAGGAAGATCAATATCGGGGTGTCGGTTAGCCTCGGCTCTTTCGAGAGAATTCAGCTCGTCGGACCGTTTGCTTCGTAAGAACTGCCTTGGCATTTTGACTCACTCACATCGGCAGATCTACACGCTTTGGAGTCTTCCTGAGAATAATTGACGTTGTGATCGAACCGGGAAGGAGAGTTATGATATATCATGGTTTTTACCCATTTTAGGCCATGATATAAGTCCTTTTTATAGAGTTTTTCTAGTATTTTGGAGTCTTTTAGAGTCCTTTCAGGTTTTAGGTACGTTTGGAGCATTATTGGAGATATTGAAGCATTTTGGAGTATTTTGGAGCCAAGCAGAGATCTTGTAGCTGAGACACCGATTTGTTGCATGAGTATCGATCGATACCCGTCGAAGAAACAGAAGGATCGCGACTTTTCTGAAGATTTGAGAAACTCCAAATTGCCCCAGAAGACTTTATTATTTACAATAAACCCCAGAACGTGTTTTAGGTTATTTATTAGGTTTTTCAGCCACTTTGGCCATTACGCTTCATACATGCTTTATTTTACTTTGGTTTTGTGAGAGAGCTTTGGAAGGGAGACAAGTCTGAACTATGTTGGTCCGAGAGAAGATTTCGAACCCTCTTGTTACTCTTTCTTATTATCTATTCAAGTATTTATTCAGTCATTTTTATTGCTTCAATTTCCATGTCTGAGTAGATCTCCTGTTAGGTTTAGTGTTCTCATAAGGGATTTCTTTGAATGCTAGGTTGAATTATTGATTAGGGTTCATAATCTGAATTAGTTATTTGCCTTAGGTTGTTCTCAAAGCTAATTCTGGATTGATCACCTAGAACTTAGATCTTAGGTTAATCGATCAGGCACGAGAGTGCAATTGAGAAACCTGATAGAATTTAAGGTGAGCAAAATAACTATTTGCAAAGAGATTTGGTTTAGTCGCTTTGTGAACAAATCAAACTTGAACTAAAAGCTGGTTTAGACTTTATGATTCGCAAAGAGATTTGGAATTATAGGATTTAGACTTAGATAATTCTCTCAACGAGAGTTGGTTAATTATACTTCAGTGATTTGAGTTCAAGAACCGTGCTTAACCTGAACTCTGATTTGTTAGTTTAATTGCATTCATTGATTTCCTGAGAAATACCCTAAACCTTTCTTTCTCCAAATCGAATCACAACTTGTTTAATTTACGTATTTGCTTTCAATTCCATTGATCACTTGGCTTAATTTTCATCTATACAATCTATTGTGTGTCTTTCTGAGTCTCTGTGGATTCGACCCCTAAATATTACAATCGACAAATCTTTAGTACTTATAGGGTATTAATTTGAGCTTATCAAGTTAGTCGAGCCAATATCTGACATTGCGCCTCGGTCGAAAGTCAATTAACGACTCTACGAAGGAAGGTCGGCAAATTTCGAGACAGATTGACATATTCAAAAACTCGATGTAGATCTCGCCGGATAAGTTAATAGCACGACGGCAAGTCGGAAGACCTTAAGCGTTATTTAAATAAAAACTAGAGAGAAGAGAGCTACCTTTTTTGAAAATTTTGGAGAAGTGAATGAAACTAATGGGCTCCCTCTTTATAAGTAGTTGGCGCGTGGATGCGCGTGACCTCGGTAAAACAACGGCAGGTGACGTCGTGAAAACAATGGCGCGTGACCTCGGGAATCATCAGAAGACTCTTAGGATCCCGAGGCAGTTCAAGCAAGATCCATGAATACAAAACCGAGTTTCCGAGCCGAGCCGATAATCTCAAATCACACCCATGACAACAAATGTTTTGAAAAACCCCGTGCACAATCTTGTACCTCGGCAGATGATTCAACTTCACAAGGATAGTTTGACACCTCAGTAACGAAGCACCTCGGTGCCATAATAAGTCATTTGTCACCTCGGCGCCACCATAATTCATTTATCACCTCGGCGCCACCATAATTCAAACCTTAGAAAACAATGCTTCGGTAGCTGGAAGATAGAACACCAAAAATTAGTAGTACCTACAATCACCTAGCTGCTCAATTGCAACTATCCCGCAAAAGAATTTTTTTAACTTGACCAAGAGAGTAAGTGTGTTCTAATTTGATCAATCAAGGGTTGCTTTTTGACGTAAGAGGAAGACCTAAGTATTGGATGGGTAATGAGCAAATGGGGATACCCAACCTAACCGCCTTCGTTTGTAACCCTTGACAATTATTCCATGCCATGAAGATAGAAGATTTTGCTACATTGATAAAAAGCCCCGACATCTTACCAAACACGTTTAACACTTGCAAAATACCACATAAAGACGAAGTTGCTCTATCTGTGAATCCCAATATGCCATCCGTGAATCTTAGATGAGTCAATTCAACATCCTTGCATGTGGGATGATATCATATATATAAGACCATCTGCATTAGCTTTCTGTAGGATTTTTGATAGTACGCTGTTGACGATAACATAGAGTAATGAACAATCTCACCATTGACTGATACATAAAAGAAAGCGGAGGAAATACATAAGTGAATCCAATAGACAAACTGTCTCGAAACTTCACTACAAGAAAACAGGGGTATTTCCGACGGCCAAATCCGTCGGAAATCCATTGGAAATGGCCTTTTCCGACGGATTTTCGACGGATTTAAGCTGTCGGTTACAGTTCGTCGGAAATATGGTTTCCGTCGGAATCCGTCGGAAATTTCCGACGGATTTTTACCGTCGGAAAGCCGTCAGACATTTCCGACGGATTTCCGACCGCGTACTTTCCGACGGATACTCCGACGGATATTCGGTCGGAAATGCCGTCGGAAATCCGTCGGTTATCCGTCGGTAATTTCCGACGGACTTCCGACGGATATATTAACGACAGAATTTCCGACGGATGGTGATCGGATGAATTTGTCGGAAGTCCGTCGTAAATCCGTCGGAAGATATTTCCGACGGATTTCCGACGGTAACTATTTTCGACGGAGTTACGACGGATAATTTGATCGGAAGTTGTCTCGTAAGTCCGTCGGTTCTTCGTCGAAAATAGATTCCGACGGATTTACGACGGTAACTTATTCCGACGGTTTTCCGACGGAATTGGTATTTTGAATTTTATTTAATTATTTATTTTTTTGATATTTATATATTAAAATTATATAAATTAGAAATAAAAATTAAAAATAAAAATAATAAATATATAAATTCATTAAACAAAATTAAAAAATTCATTACACATTAAAATAATTTGTTCAAAAAAAAAGCATTAAAAGAAAATATTTAAACGGTTGGAGAATCTCCGTCGTCGGGATTATTATCCCGAAACATATGCGGGAAACATTTCTCCATCATCTTCTCCAAGCAGGAGAGCTTCTTGTTGGTAGTCTGTTGCTCCGTCCGTAGCTCTTCAACCTGCTGGTCACGGTCTTTCACCGTTTGGGTGAGCCTCTCGATTTCTACCCGGTACTCCGAAGGATAACGAGGAAGCGAGGAAGAAGATTCCTGGGTCGGAAGGGTGCCTAACCCAGCGAATCGACCTTTCACTTGCCGGGTTTGCTGCGAATAATTATAACCGATAATAATTAAATAACAAAAATAAAAAAACGAAATGAAATTAAAACTTACCTCAAGTACAATCTGGTTTATCTCTTCCCGGGACAAAGAGTTCGAGGACGTCGATCCTTCGATAGTGAGCTGCGATATTAATAGTTCACGGTCCAGCTTCGTCTTCTTGCTCTTCTCGACAACATCCCGCATCCCCAAGTCCTGTATCTGACCGGTTTTCTTGTTGGTGTGTCTATGCTCGATGAGTTGAAGATAATCGGGTTCGGAACCAGATTCTCTCGCCTGCGAAAATTTGTTAAGTTAAATAAATATAAAAAACAGAATTAACAATAAAAAATTTAAATTAAACTTACCATTTCCATCGCTTCCCGTTCGATGGTCTTTGCTTCCGCGTTGTTGATGTAGACCCCTTTCCCGCCTCGTTGGCTATATCGGTTCTTCGACTGTTGCTCGGAGGTCTTTTTCGTCGCAGGCCAACTCCAGTACTCACAGAAGCCCTTCCAGACGTCGTCGTCAAGGTCCTTCGGCTTGTCTTTGTTGTGCTTCCACTTCTGCTTCCACTCGTACATGTGCTTGGAGTACGAGTTTTCGGTATACTTGTCGAATGTGTCAATGACTTTGCGCGTATGATGAGAGTCCCACGTGAACTCTTGCTACAATTTTTTTTAAAAAATATGTTACATATCAAAAAGAAAAATTGACAAAATGAAATTCAAAATAAATAATATATCAATAAATAACTTACCGCGAAAGTCCGGTGCCACACGTCTTTCTCCTCGGTAGGCATGTCCGAATACTTCTCGTACGGTTTGTCCAACATGTTGTGGAGCATCCGTAATATCGCCTTGGTGATCTGAGTCGACAGCTTAAACCTGAAAACATTATGAAAAGAAATAAATATGTTAAGTTTAAAAATCTAAATAAATTGAAATAATGTACAAAAATTCTTACCAAGTGCCGTCCTCAAACTTCGGGTCGAGTCGAATGCAATGGCCCCGGTTAGGCTGCCGGACTAGCTCCTCGATCTCAATTTGGCTCCGAGCAGCGGATTGCTGGGAATCTGTGATGTGAGTTCCCGAGCTCGTTGGTCCAGGAGGAGGCGTACACCGAGAACCCCGAGAACGGCGTCCTTGGTTGTCGCCTCCCAACTGAAGAACTTCGTCGTGATCCCTGCGGAAAACGGTAAAATTGTTAGTAAATTAACAAAAAATTCAAAAGTTACCAAAATTTTTGAAATTTCCGGAAACAAAATTTAGAAAAAATTCAAATTTTCCAAAAAATTCAAATTTTCCGAAAAATTCAAAGTTTACTAAAAATTAAAAATTTTCAAAAATTTTCAAAATTTGCTAAAATATTTTAATATCAGTTTTAATATATAAAAATATTTAGAAAACGTTTTATTACTATAAAAAATATTTAAAACGATTTTATTTCTAAAATAATATTTGAAAAACGTTTTTATTATTCAAAATATATTTAACATCAACTTAAATATATATAAATATTTTAAAAACGTTTTTATTAGTTAAAAAATATTATAAACGATTTTAATATATACACATATTATAAAAACGTTTTTATTATTAAAAAAATATTTTAACATCAACTTAAATATATAGAAATATTTTAAAAACGTTTTTATTAGTTAAAAAATATTATAAACGATTTTAATATATATACATATTATAAAAACGTTTTTATTACTATAGAAAAATTTTAAAAACAATTTTAATATATACAAATATTATGAAAACGTTTTTATTACTTAACAAATATATTAAAAATGTGTTTAATATATAAAAATATTGTCTAAACGTTTTTATTACTTAAACAATATTTTAAAAACGATTTTAATATATACAAATATTTTTAAAAATTCAAACAATATCTAGAAACGTTTTTAAAATATTTTTAGAAAATAAAACAAGATCTAAAAACGATTTTAATATAAAGAAACGTTTTTAAAAAAATCAAAAATCTGTTTTCTAGATCTAACAATTCTAAATCAACAATCTAAACACATAAACCCTAACACTAATATTATTCTAAATAACAAATTCTATTATAACCACTTAACTATTCACATAAATAGAATTCTAACAACCTAACTAATATATTCCCTAAAACTAACATGATCTAAAAAAAAATTAAAGGAATTGATTAAACTTACATGGTTTTGTTGGTGAAGAATTGAGGAATTGATGAAGAGGAGTTGAGGAATTGAAGATTAAAACTGAAATTGTGAAGAAGAAGAAGAGAAGAGGGAGAAGAAGAGATTTTTGGTAAGGAAGAAGAAGAGAGAAGAGGGAGAAGAAGCGACAGAAGAGAGAGAGGAAGAAGAGAGAAATAAGGATAAAAACTTACGGTTCGTCGATATAATTCGATGTCCGTCGGATATCCGTCGGAAATCCGTCGGATTTCGAAAAATAATTTCATTTACGCGGTTGATATTCCCGCGGTCTCAAAAATATCAAAGTCCGTCGGAAATTTCCGACGGATTTCCGACGGATTGGAGAAGATAAGGTATATTCCTTGCATGTTTGTCGATTAGTCAGTCAACAAGCACGTGTCTAATTTTTCATATCCGTCGGAAATCCGTCGGAAATGTCCGACGGATTTCCGACGGATAAGGTATATTCCTTGCATGTTTGTCGATTGGTCAGTCAACAAGCACGTGTCTAATTTTTCAGATCCGTCGGAAATCCGTCGGAAATTTCCGACGGATTTCCGACGGAATTAGGGTATATTTGGGGTTTAGGGTTTAGGGTTTCTTTATATGATTTAGGTACATGTTATTTACATGTTTCATTTAATATATATATTAAGTTCATCAATATTAAAGACTTTGCATTAGTTTAAAAATTATACAACATCAAAACATATAATTTCACATAAATCAACTATATCTTATACTATAACTTATACAAACACTTCCATCAAAATTTATAAATTCTATATAACACATTTTCTTGATGTATATACAAGGTTAACCTATTTTATATACATCATACAAGTGTTTGTAAACTTTTGCCACAAAAAAAACCTATACCCTATACCCTAAACAAGATTTTTGAATATCCGTCGGAAATCCATCGGAAATTTCCGACGGATTTCCGACGGATTCAGCTGCCTCGGATAAAACCAGGGTTATATCCGAGGGATTGATTTTTTAGCCGAGGCAGCTGAATCCGTCGGAAAGATTTTATCCGAGGTATATTCATCCGACGGATTTCCGACGGATATTCAAAAATCTTGTTTAGGGTATAGGGTATAGGTTTTTTTTGTGGCAAAAGTTTAAAACACTTGTATGATGTATATAAAATAGGTTAACCTTGTATATACATCAAGAAAATGTGTTATATAGAATTTATATAGAAGTTATAATATAGGTTAACCTTGTAACCAAAATTTTTTTTGTGGCAAAATTCCGATTTTGTTACACTTAATCAATTGTCTAACTTTATAAAACTTCAAAATAACTGATATATTACACATTACAATTCTAGTTCAAATATATGTACATATTTTACGGTGCAAATTTTATAATTAAAACTACTGTCAATCCGATGATGAGTAATCTGATTCTCCTGAATCGGAAGGTTCCCCAAATTCGTCAAATTCTTCTTCTGAATCCTCAAATACTCGATCGTCTGATTGTATGGTGAAATCAACGACAAGGTCGACCTCAAGGGAATGCTCGATTGAACCCAAACCTACAGAGCTTTGTTGGAGGGGTTCATGATCAGACATCCCATGAACTCTACCTCTCGGGTTTATCGATGTGACTGTAACCCACGGGTCTTGCTTGTTTGTCACCCGCGGATAGGGAATGTAGCATACCTACACCATGTACAAATTTAACCACGGGAATGCAACAAAACTAAATTAAAAATTAACGTAAAAGAAATACAAACCTGGTCTGCTTGTGATGCAAGTACAAATGGCTCGTATCTCTGGAGTTTTCTTCTGCTATGTAATGATGTAACACCAAATTGGTCGTGTCGCACACCGCTTCCTACTAATGGGTCGTTCCAGTCGCATAAAAATGCAACACATCTTAGACCGAGCATTCCCGGGTACTGAACATCGAAAATCTCACGTACGACACCATAGTATACAAGATCACCTGACTAAGTTGATACACCGTAATCTGAAGTTGTCGCACTCCTATCATCCCGAAGAATCTTAAAAGCGTACCCCCGTGTGCTATACATCACATGTGACTGCACGGTTGCTAGTGGAAATCTCACAATTTCTTCTAACCACGTGGGAAATGTTTGTCCGTTAGCCTTCTCTGTCGTCACCTGCACAATTAAAATAAAAATACATCAAATAATTAAATCTTTCATTACATATGATGATTGCTAAAAACAAGGCAATTAAAAGACTTACATAATCTCTTAACCAACGTCCGAACTCTTCCTGTTTGAGCTCGATTAGCTCGTCCTCTGTTTTGTCAGGAAATGCAAAACGTTGATAAGCCATATACATCCTGTGAGATTGAAACAATTATCACGTTAGTACATATATATATATATATAATCAAGAACCCAATAAGTAATTAAAAATTAAGTTCAATATAATACCTCTCATATTCATCAACTCCGTCGCAGTTTGTGAGAATATACATATGCAAATGCTCTCGCTCTTGTGGTGAAAGTCTCCTCTTCTTGCATTTTCCACTAAGTCGTCCAATCTCTAAAAATATATGAGGTACATCGACCGGATAGAAAGGTAGGACGCCTCCGTCATCATGTCGAGCTGCTCTACGACTCTTTGTTTTGACTTGTGATGGAAAGTAGGACTCGGCAAAATGTGAGATTTCTTCATTGATGGTCTGTGCGACGATAGAACCCTCCACTCTACTCAAATTTTTCACCTTCTTCTTTAGATGTAACATATACCGTTCGAAAGGATACATCCAATGGTACTGAACCGGGCCCCCAAGCTCTGCTTCTCGAGGGAGATGAATTGTTAAATGTTCCATAACATCAAAGAATGAAGGAGGAAATATCTTCTCCAAATTGCAAAGGATTACATGTATATTAGCCCCAAGATTGCGGATACCGTATGATGTAAGAGAGCGAGAACATATATCTCGGAAAAAGGCACCAATCCCTGCAATATATGGATAACAAATGAATAATTAAATAATGAAGTATATATTGTATAAAGTAGTAAATAAATAATTTCATGTTTGTACCTGCAATTGCTTCGTGGACATTACGTGGTAGAGACATGCAAAGGTAAATGGAAGGAGGCGCTGCATCACCACATGACAACCATGACTCTTAATCCCAGTAAACTTCCCTTCTCCATGATCAACGCAGTTCCGAAGGTTAGATGCGTATCCGTCCGGGAATCTAACACTTTCGGTAATCCAGTAAAAAAACTCGGCCTTTGAAGGTTCTCCAAACGAAAAGCCGGGACCGGAGGCTTCCCGTTCCCTGTCACATGTAGTGCTCTACGAGAACAAATGTCTGGCAAGTCCAATCTAGACTTCAGATTGTCCTTCGTCTTCCCTTTGACATTGAGAACGGTGTTCATAATGTTGTCGAAAAAATTATTCTCAATGTGCATGACATCCAGATTATGCCTCAAAAGATGGTTCTTCGAATAAGGCAAATCCCAGAAAATGCTTCTCTTGTGCCAATTATGAACGTTGCCACAACCATCAACATGATGATGTCCGTTACCACCACAATCAACAGTCCTCTCTGCACCAAAATCTCTAAACTGAGTCAACAAATACTCACCATCTAACTCAGGAGGAGGACCGTAAAATACTTTCCGGTTCTTCCTAAACAATGTGGTGCTCTGACGATAAGGATGATCGCTAGGTAGGTATCGCCTATGACAATCAAACCAAGACGTTTTCCGTCCGTGCTTCAATTGGAACGCATCAGTGTTATCTTGACAGTACGGGCACGATAACCTTCCGTGCGTTGTCCATCCTGATAACATGCCATATGCTGGAAAATCGCTAATAGTCCACAAAAGTACCGACCGCATGATGAAATTTTGGTGACAAGAAACATCAAACGCTTCAATACCTTGGTCCCATAACATTCGCAGCTCATAAATCAATGGTTGCAAAAACACATCAAGTGATCTCTTCGGATGCTCTGGTCCAGGAACGAGAATGCTAAGGAACAAGAACTCCCTTCGCATGCACAAAGATGGCGGCAAATTGTAAGGTGTTACAATTACTGGCCACAAAGAATATTTTCTGCCGTGCTTCCAAAAAGGGCTCAAACCATCGGTACATAATCCAATGTATACATTCCTTGCCTCAAACGCAAAGCTGGGATAAATGGATTGAAAATGTTTCCATGCTCCTGCATCTGACGGATGGGCGATTTGTCCATCTGTTGTATGCTCTGCATGCCATCTCATTGCTCCTGCTGTGCGCTCTGACTGATATAACCTCTTCAATCTCTCTATTAACGGTAAATACCACATCCGTTTATATGGCACTGGCACTCTTCCACCTGTTTCCTTATACCGAGGTTTGCGACAAAAACGATATGTCGTACGATCTGCGTCCTCTCTCCAGTAGAGCATACAGTTGTCTATGCATACATGTATCATCTGATACGGCAATCCTAGACCTTGAACAAGTTTCTGTATCTCATAGTATGATGCCGGTGCAAGATTATCTTCTGGCAAAATTTCTTTCACAAAATCAGCGATTGCATCCACGCACTCCTCACTCAAATTGAAATCCGTCTTTATACCCATCATCATTGTTGCAGTTGATAAAGGGGAATGTTCACCTCTACACCCATCATATAACGGATGTTTAGCAGCGTCTAACATATCAAAGAATCTCCGAGCTTCTAAATTAGGTTCTTCTCCCCTATCTCCATACTCAGCAACCGATGGTATACTTTCACGAAATGCATCGTTCACCATCTGAACATGACCTACAGTACTTTGTTCTTCCATTGCGGGTTCTTCTAAGCTAGTGTTATCCCCAATATAATGTTCACTAGTACTAACATAATTATCCACCATTGTATCATTTTCTCCATGATAATACCAAATCTTGTAACCCGGCATAAACCCATGACAATACAAGTGTGACCATACTTCATCTATCACGATAAATCTACGATTCCCACAATTGGTACAAGGGCAATAGATTTTACCGGTTTTTTTTGCTTTCTTCTGCATACCCGCAAATGCCATGAATTCCTGTAGACCTTTTTTGAATTCCTCCGTAACTAGGCACGTGTCCGGAATTTGATGAGGCTTGTCCATCCATGATCGAAAATAATTATAAGGATTTGAAGAAGACATTTTCGTAAGGAATTAGATAATAGAGATTTTTTTTGTTGTGATTATAAATGAAGCGTGGAAACGTTTTTATAAGGAAAATTTTGTGCATTTTCCGACCGATTTCCGACGGATTTCCGACGGATTTCCGACGGATATAAAGTAGATATTATCGATGTCGGCAACCATGTCGGCAACCATGTCGGCATCTGTCGGTAATCCGTCGGAAATCCGTCGGAAATCCGTCGGAAGTCCGTCGGAAATACGTCGGAAAATTCCGACGGATGAACGTCGTCGGAAATCCGTCGGCAGTATGTCGGCAACATCAGAATTCGTCAAAAAGTCGTCGGAAATCTGTCGAAAAGTGTCCGACGGATTATGGTCGTCGGAAATCCGACGGATTTCCGACGGATGAGAAGTTAGTCGGAAATCTGTCGGAAAGTCGTCTGAAATTTCCGACGGAATTGCCGTCAAAAATACACATGTTTTCTTGTAGTGCTTCTTCGTTGTAAGTACTGAGAGTATGAACGACCATTGGATTATGTGGAATGCCTTGGAAACATCTAGCTTAATTGTAGAATGTTGATCAATAGATGGTTTTTGGTAGTATTTAACTAGTTCTGTGGCTAGTTACACATTCTTTAGTAAGAGCCTTCCTTTTAGAGATGCATTTTGATTAGGGTCAATCAGATCCGGTAAGTAAGTCTTCATATGGTTGGCTATGATTTTTTAAACTACCTTGTAGATCATGTTGCAACAGGCAATGGGAACGATAGCCTTTCATTGTAACCGCATCTTTATGCTTTGGAATAAGTGACAAAATAGTTGCGGTTATTCGTTTGGGAATGACACCGTACAAAAAGAAAGATTATACCGTTGTAACGAAATCCTATATATCTTTTACCAAAAAAATAATAAAAACCTGAATTTGATTTCGTATACCTAAATAGTAAAAACCATTTAAACCTAATTAAGATTTATTCGGTTTTTGATCCTTTTTTTTTCAGTCATACGAGACCAAACCATATAACCAAAAAGAGATTTGTGAATCTTTTTGGTTTAAACTTTAAAGGTTAAATAAATAACATGTATTTTGCTATAGTGGGAACACATTAATGACACCAGTACAAACCATTAGGTTATCTGTTTTGATCATGTCAGTTCCGAGCAAGACACTCCAAATTAAATGTTCCATAATTCCAATTATATCTTATCAAAATCAAATTTCTATTCGCATGTGAAAACTTGTGTTCTGTAGTTAGAAAAAGGATATGTATTGTCAAAAGCATTTAGAAAAAGGTTAATGTGTGGTCAAAGACTCCAAAGCATTTACCCTCTTATTGCATTCTCAAAGACCAATTAATGATTGGGCATAATAAAGTATTCATAAAAGGCATGCAAAATTATAAAATGCTTAACTTTCGTTCATAATTTTTCTTTGATAGCCTACAAGATGCCCAGATTACGAATTTGTTGAATAATTAAGAAAATAAAAAAAATCACAACTTTTAAATTGCCTAGTTACCCTTAGCTTCAAAAGATAAAGGGATCGTTCTCGCACTTCTCCAAAGATAACAAGCATGTGTCTACGAAATCTAGAACGAATGGAATCGAAGATACTATTTAGGTTTAGCTCTCCCAACGACACAAGTTAAAAAAAAAAAAAAAAACTCTCCCACCGATCGTCAAAGAGACAAGTTATCATGGCATTTGCTCTTACGGTCCAAATGGGGCCTTCTCCTCACTCAATTAATACTGGTCTTTGAACTAATGGCATGCACTAATGCACACAACTAACATTATGGTTGAGTGACAGTAGTTTTGAATTCATTCTTCCTTTAAAGGTTATCCACGTTGATTTTATTTTCTATTACTTTTGTGGTTGACTAGATGAGTATCCGATTTACGTGTGGGGTTTTCGTTGTATAAAGATAAAAACATATCATTCTCATTTCTAAATGTTAGAACAAAAACCTTATTTCCTTTAATCCGAATATATTTACTGAGATAGCAAAATTTAAAACACGAAAATCAGAAATTTTCTTTTCTTTTTCGCCGACTTGCATCGATCGATTTTGGTTCTTCTGATGGTGTTGTATCGATCGATTCTTGCTCTTTTTGTACCGTTCCATGCGATTTTGCCCACGTAACTCCAATTTCTTCCTTAAACGCGTTTTTACCTAAGATAACTAAATAAAGGACTAAAAAACTCTAAAAACGAACTTTGACTCGATAAAATACTCAAAGGAAACACCAAAACATGTGTTAGAAAACAATAAAAACCAAGCATATCAATATAATAACCCCCCCCCCCCCCCCCCCCAAACACCTCATGAGTCCTATTAGTGCAGAGAAGATGAGTGGTTTTAACAAACTAGTGAGGAGGATTCCTCATGCAGTCTCATTTGAAAAAGCTTGGGAAAACCGACCTTTGTGTGATTTCTTCCAAAATTGCAGAGAAACTTTAGAAGAGATTAAGACACTCTTCATCAAAGCAAGGAGCACACCACCACCAATGAAGCAGCTGTCTAAGATTGAAGACCGTATAAAGTTTAATATTTTATGCTCTATCTCTGGAGTTGAATTTAAAGAGTCTCTTGTTGATTTTGGGTCTTGCGTGAATCTCATGTCAAATTATGTTGATGAGACGTTGGGAATTGCTTATATGAGACCTCTTCAGATGACTCTCGCATTTGCGAACTCTTTCACCATGGCTCCATGTGGTACCATCCCAGTTTTGATTATTAATGTAAGAAATTGCCTGGTTCCTAATGATTTTCAGGTTGTTGAGATGAGCGAAAGTTCTGATATGCCTTTGATTCTTGGGAGACCATTCATGGCCACAGTCGGTGCAGTTGTAGATATGCTCAATAAGAAAATTTCATTCTATAACATTGACAAAAATGTCTTCTACAAAACCATCCCAACAAGAAGAGTTCTCAAACACGTCTCCTGCATCACTGCTGTCACAAGAGAGAAGCTAGAAATTGGTTCTTGGAAAAAACCCTCTTGATGGGAATCAAGTCATGGAAGTCTTAGATGATCACTTAATTATCACCAATAGAGACATCATAAAGGCTAAGGCAAAGGGGAAGGTGAAGAGCAAAAGAGTCATGTGAGACGCTTATATGACTTTGATCTCTCAAAAGTGTGATGCAGATTCGTTTGAGTATGAGGTGAAGTGCAAGGGAACCTCAAAACACTTTTCTAAGGTTAGAGCTATTTTCACTTCGGTGCTGAATGAGAAATGAAAAGTAGCTATGAATGGTATGTTAAGCAGAGTTCTGAAGGTGTAGATGTTTGATTTGAGAACTTGTTTTAGGGCAAGTTCTCATGCTCATTCTGACTGATACCTAAGCCAAAGTCAAGCTAGTGACTTTAAACAAGCGTTTGGTGGGAGGCAACCCAACGGTAAGTTTTCGTTTCTTTTATTTTTATTTATTTTTAGTAAGTTTTGCCTTGTTCTTGATTTATTCTCACACCGAGACGGTGTGAAGTAAGTTTGGGAGAGGGTGTCATCGTTTACTAACGTTCTTTTCTCTCTTTTGGTTTTCTTTTGATATTTTTCTTGAGTCAATCCAATGTTTTTATTTAATCAAATCTTTGTAGGGAATGAGGACCCAATCTTATGATGACTTAACAACATCTTATGATGACGTGTAACCACTCAGGTTGTTAATTTTGACTAATGAACTACTCACGATTTCTCGTAGAGCTTGATCGGATAGGACAACACCTAGAAATCCCGTGATCAGATTCTTCCCCCAGAAAATTATGGCTGAAAGGAATTTTGTTGGATCGACAATTAGCTCTATTGAACTTGGGCGCTAATTTGAATTTCATTTTCTTGAAAGGGGTTCGATATGGAGAAACGGATAAAGACATTCAAGACATTTAAGACTCATCTTTAGTTTGGTACCACACCCTCACATCACTTTCTTTTTATCTCCATGCATTTCAACGTTCATTGTCATATGTGCATACATGTGTGAAAATGTCGGAGAGAAAAGAGAATGCGTAACTTCCTTAGTACTTAGGGCTGTTTGCTGGAATGTTGTTGGTTAGACATTCTTATTTGTCTGGTGACGGTACTATCAGGACTAGACATCTCAATTGTGTTTGGTTGTAGGAGCATGTGGATTCCGATAGATGAAGGCATCATTTTTGTGCATGTGTGTTATCTCGGATGGTTTTGATGAGTAGGGAACAAGTGAGAAATACGTGAATGATTTTTCTACGCACGAATGTGTTACGAATAAGACTTGGTTTTAATTAGAAGGCTTCACCCGTTTTTGTATTAATATTTTTTTTAATTACTTTAGTAAACGGAAAGTGGAGCCAAAAACGTGGTAAAGTGTCTCAGTGCTAGAAATTTGCCTATAAATTCAAGGTGGTTGTTTGTGTGGCTGGTTGGTGCGAGACTTTTAGATAGTTAAGTATTAAGAAAGTTATGAACCATTAAGTGACTCATTCTCTCTTGCAGTTTTGCATAATGTTTTGCTTCCTCTGGCGCGTCTGAGAACCAAAAATACTTCAAGCTCCACCCCTAAATCAGCCTTTACCAACCAAGACCGTTTCCCGGTGGAGATCCTTTGACGAGAAGCTCATGTCAACCTTTAATGAATGTAGATAGTTAGCTAACGAGAATGCATGATTTTTGTAGGTTGGAGTTCTACGGACCACGATTGTGAAAGTCATTGGACTACATTGAGATAGTGATGTTTAGGTTCTGAGTAGATTTGGTTTGCAGGTCATTACTCATTGCTCAGCTGCTGAGGATGTGAGAGTTCCCGCATTTTCAAACATGTTCTTCATTCTTGGTTTTTTCTGTTTGCTTGATGGCAAGCAAAAGACTAAATTTTGGGAAGTTGATAAACTTTTTTTTACCGGTTTCTAACATTTTGTTTTTGTGTCTTTTATCGAGTTAAAGTGTGTTTAAGAGCCTTCTAGTCATTTATCGAGTCTTTTCAGGTTTTATGTCACTTTGGGAGAAAATGAGTCGTTTTGGGTGCAAATGAGTATATAGAGAAGTGGAATCATGTAGACACGTTAGAAGTTTGGCTTTCGTTGTGGAACTTCCCACCGATGGATCGATCTCAAATTTTGAATCAAGATAGATCATTGGATTAGCTTTCATTTGAAAGTGTTTTTGAGGCCATTCCAATAGTGCGATCAAAAGTTATTCCCGTTTTAGTGAAGACAGTCAAGTCTGGCCAGTAAAAGAAGCATGTGCAGAAAGGAAGGACATATAAATCGATCCACATTTAAATCGATCGATCCTTTGTGATCAATATGACCATCAGACTTTTTGATCGAACAATCTCAGCAAGGATCGATCGATCTTATTCATGAAGATTTCTAGAAGGAATTTTGATTAATCGGTCCAACCTAGGATTGATCGATCCACACCCAGACCGACCGGTTTAGCGACGCAGAAGAAAATGAAATTTTGGGTTTTCACTTATCTTGAACCGGTTTTGCTTGATATTTAGACCAGAACGTGATTAGACCTATTCATTCTATTTTTTGTTTTAGCCATTGTGAAGGCTATGCTTTATTTTCTATTTAATTTTTTGGCTTTTCCACTTCGTAAAGCTTTAGGGGGGTGAATATTTGATTCTATATCTTTTGAGAAGATTTCTGAACCCCTTTGAATTTCTATTTATTTGATCATGAGTTTTTCTTCATCTCTCTGTGATTTGTCTACTACTATGAGCGAGTAGTCGTTTAGTTAGGTTTAGGGTTTCAAGAGATTTCATGAATTGATAGTTACGGTAGATTAGATAGGGGATTATATATTGGATTAGTACTTAGTGGTTGAACTAGATTGATCATTTAGTTCATGTTCTTAGGATGTTTAACGCACCAAAAGTGTTTGTTTAAATGCATCTAAGAACCCAGATGGGAAAAACATCCTTATCCAATGGGAGTTGATGTTAAGGTGTTTTGCGAACTTATCAAATAGGATTAGAATGCATGTTAATGACTTTTGAATTCGACGGGAGTTAGTCTTCATAAATCTAAGCATATGGATTAATACTTTGGGAAAATGTTTATCTACTTATTGGTTTGAGTTCTAAAATGGTTCTTAATGCATTCCTTATTTAAGGTATCTTAACTATTATTCATGTTTCTTGCGAATTGAACTTGGGCCTAGCGCTTATCTCATCTGAATTTACATCGTTTTAGTTGTCGTTCTTAGTTTATAGAATTTATGACACCACAAACATTACTCATTTGTCTTAGATTTACTTTCCTCTTGCATTCTCATAGTGTTGGTCCTTGTGGATTCAATCCCTAAATTACTACTTCGTTTGACGTGCTCTTGCAGTAGAATATTAGGGTTAAACCTGAAGTGTTTCATGTACCCGCGGGTAATCTTAGAATTTAAGGGTTTTTTTCGGGCTACCCTAACATTGTAAGGTATTTTCTGGGTTTTTCATAACACGGTTTTTTATGGGCCGGTTTTTTTTGGTGAGGGTAAGATAGGATATTTTTACCCACCACAACATCCCTAGATGCAATCCTTTAAAATTAATTTGGTAATTATTTTGCATATAATATTTATATAGGCTATAAAACCCCAAAAGCTTCAGGTCAGTGGTGTTCCCTCGTCCTAGAAATTTCTGATCATTTTTTTTTTCCTTTTTTTTAATGACTAGGAAAAGCTCGTACACCCCCAGACCTGGGACCAGAGCATGTAATATAGTCTCGTTTGGTTACCCTCGTAGCTTCAAAACATAAAGAGATCGTTCTCACACTTCTCCACGTATAAAAAGCTCTACAAATTCATGAAAGAAAAGAATTGAAGATTGTAGGTTTAACTATCCCACGAAATCGTCTACAAGATGTTATCGATGACATTTTTGATTTCGTTAGAAAAGGAATTTTGAACAAGAACCTTAATATGGCGCCTAAGACCAACTCGGCCATCTCCACTTTGATCATTTTCAATGACACTGAATAAGGCATTTACTCTTAGGGTCCAAGGGCCTTCTCCTCTCTCAGTACTAGAACTGGTCCTTGAACTAATGGCATGCACTAATGCACGCAACTAACATTATGGTTGAGTGGCAGTAGTTTTGAAATCAATTATTCCTTTGAGGCTATTGATGTTGAGTTGTCGCTCTCTCATTTTTGTGGTTGATTTGGTTTGTGTATGATTCTTTAGATTGTAAAACTCTTTTAGTATTTAACTAGGTGATGCCATGTAGATTTGTTTATATACCACGGTAGATTTGTATATATATGATGACAATTTATATATATATATGACGGTAGATTTATTTGTATATGACGGTATGTAGATTTGGTTATATATGACAAGAGATTTGTTTATATATGATGATAGATTTGTTTTTATATGACGGTAGTTTGTATATAGATGACATAGATTTGTTTGCTAGATTTTGTTAACATAATGGTAGACTTCATGTTAACGGCTGACTTATTCTTTCTTCTTCTCCGACAGGTACATAGCTTCTTCTTCGGCCATATTACCGCCGTCTGAAAATTCCGGTAACGATTCTGAAATTTAAGGTGAGAAATAGTTTTTTCATGATAGTAGAGTTATATTAATTGTTTAATGGTAGATTTGTTTGTTAATTATTGTAGAGTTATCGTTTTATATAATAGTGGATTTGTTAGCCACATATTTGAATTTTATATATGAATGATGGCATTTGTTTTGTTCTTCTCTGACATGTTATGGGCTTCGCAACGGCGGATAGGTCTCAGATGAGATTCTCGGCTTCTTTTTATTGTCTTTTTCAATGGGTATAATTGATGGTAGATTTATTTTTGTGAAGATTTGTTTATGAATTGATATTAGGTTTATTTATTAAAAAGATGGTGTATATGTTTATTGGGAAAAAAACTTATTCTTCTCGACTAATTTATGGCCTTCACGATGGCAGACCAGTCTCCGACGAGATTTTTGGCATCGTTCCGGCGTGTTCTTTTACGAACAGTAGATTTGGATTTGATATATTTATTCTTGAAATGATGGTAGATTTATTATTGAATTGATGGTAGATCTATATTTGAATTTGTACAAATGATAATTGGATTTTAGATGATGGTATTGTTTTCAAATTATAATTGTTGCAAAACGCTGAGTCATGTGTCAAACATTTTATCTTTTCTACCATGTTTGCTATCGTTCACTTTTTTTACTTTCACTTTGCTTAATATATATAACCAAGGTGAGTGAAATTTTAACCAAAAACACGTGACTCAACCCAATAATATAGACGAAAACACATATATATATTATATAAACCAATACCGAAAACAAACAAGCACAAACCAAAAAAATTACAAAGCTCATATGCCGTATTTGACACATACCCATCTCTTAATCCTTTTTTGTTGAGTCGAGGATTAATTGTGATTCCAGAAACATCCTTCATAAAAGCATTATTACAATTTTTGATGTGTCATTTGACATTGTAATGTTTAAGATTTAGTGTAATTTGAGTTAAATGTACTAGAATAAACACATATAAGAACCAAAAGAGCCTAAGTTAAAAGATAGTTATTTCACAAAAGAAAACCAAAATGACACAAAGTGAACGTTTAAAAAAACCAATATGACATAAGTTCAAGGTTAATCTTAACTATCATACTTAGGAAATGTGGGTGCCTGATGTTTTTTTTAAATTTGAGTTTTAGTGTAGGGCAAAAACGTCATTTCTCATTCTAGAAAAAGTCAATTGTCTACCACTAAACAATATCAATAAATCTACCATCATTAAAAGTCTACCAGAACGCGAAATAATAAGTTTACCAACTGAAGGTTATTATAGTAAATACCAAAAAATTACTAAATCTACCGCCATTAACAATAAATCGACCGTCATTAATATTAAATCTAATACCATAACAAAACGAAGTCACCGAGATATTAGACGTTTTTCTATCTACCACCATTACAAACAAAACTACCAATTTATTTTAAATCTACTGTCACTAATATTAAATCTACCACTGTTACGAAACAAAGTCACTGAGATGTTACATAGATGTTACACTAATTTATATCTACCAACATTATGAATAAATATACCGAAACAATATAAATCTACCGTATCCAATACAAATCTATCGCCAAATAAATAAATCTACTGTCTCAAAAAACTAATAATCTGATATTTCCCAGTAGATAACTCTACCACCAAAAGAAATAAGGCTACCGTTTTGTAAGATTAATCTACCACCATTGTCAATAAATCTACCAAAAAGTCAAACATTTACCGTTAGTCAACGGTTTGGACGTAAAGTCTACCAACCCATAAAAAAATATGCCATCAAAGACAATATATCTACCAAAAATAAATATATCTACCGAATCGTTAAAATAAGTCTACCAAGATTTAACAAATCTATCATCCTTTAAACAAATCTACCATCCATTAAACAAATCTACATACCAAAATTTGATTTGACCAAAATTATTCAAGTCTACCATCAAAGAACGGTAAACTTTTGTTTTTTGCTCGCTGGTATTTCTGTAAATAAACCAACTTTTGTCACGTAATGGCATAAGGGTACTTTTGGTATGATAGATTAGTTTAGTAATAAAAATAAAAGTATGTCAAACTAATAATAAACATAGATTCCAAGGTTAGTGTACTAATCCTTCATTAAAATTATGCAACTTTCCAAATATTTATCAAATGTTCATGAGTTTTAATTTTTTTTTGGTAATGCACACTGGTTTGATCTATTTCACTTATATATAAGAGAGCTTGTCAAGTCATTTTTCCATTTAACCGATGTGAAACAAAGAAAATGTGAGAAAACTATTTAACCTGATTTATTTAATTTTACAAGAAATACTAAATGTTACTAGTTTAAAAACGGAAATATATTATGTTTATTATTAATATTATTGACTGCAGTAGACAATTAATTTTGAGTTAGATCGGTCGGAGTAATTTTAGGTCAAAATAATTTTAGGTCAGATCGATCGGTTATTTTCAGGTCCTATCAATTTTTGGTTCGGTGAGACTGCGTGTGTTTAACCTCTCATACCATGTTAAATTAGTTGGGAATCTATACAATTGACTCATGTAACTTATGTAATGTTTCAAATCTATTCCCACTCTAAAATGGAATATATCCTTTACATTCTCCGATCCATATCTACAAATATTTTATATAATTATGTGGTATTATATTGACGACTTATAGGTATGAACGCCATTGAAAGAGAAACAGCAAATCAGTCACGAACTTAACTCATACATGGACTTCGTTGATCGACGCTTCTCACGAGCACGTTTAAAATACAATAGCACTAAATTTGTTTTAAAATTTTAGAAAATTTGATTCTGTTTTTTTCTAAATTTTATCATATATTTAACTAATGATTATAGATAAAACTGTCAAACCGGACAAACCGGTTTAGTTAACCCGTTTTGCAGCGAATTAAAATATAAATTTAAATTTACACATAGTAAAATTTTTTTTTTTAAAACTATAGTTAATTTTCAAAGAAAAACTCATATTATTTAGTAAATTGAGTATATCATCTATCTTTAAAACCAAAATTTAATATTTTGACTTACGAGACCCGTTTTATGGACATTTAAAAACTAGAATCCTAACTCGTCAATGACGGGGTTACCCGCTTACTTAACCCATTTTGCGGTGCACTAAAATATTATTCGAAATAACTCGCAAAGAAATACAATATTAAAACACCAACTCTAATATGCACCGTTTAATGACTATGAGTTTTGGTGTCTTCCACATCGGATAAACGCTTTTGGAGCATCTTCAGTTCCTTAGATTGATCAGAAGAGATGTCTCCGAGTCCCATGGTCTTACCAAGGATATCACTTGCCTTTACCCGTCGCAAAGGATATGAACGATCGAATTAGTTTTTCTTCCTTGCCTGCCAATCTCTTTCATCTCTCTCCCAACCTTGTGTGCTCTATTTGCAGTGGTACTGAGATTCGTGGCCGTAGTCGAGAGGCTCTCCCTCAAGTTTGTGAATTTCTCTTCAAAGTTATTTTCCATGTGTTCCATGGATTTGTTGACATGATCGATGAAAATCTGGTTCTTCTCAATTTCGTGGGTTTGCTGCAGCTGCATCTCTTCTATATGCTTCACCCTTTCTTCGAGTTTTTGTACTTGGGCATAAATAGCATCAAATTTCCAACCGATATCGTTTTTGATATGGTCCAACTTTGCATCAAGCTCGAACGATGACTCTTGCTGATTTTTCAATAGAGCATGCATCATGGTCTCCAAAAACTCGTTGGGGATGTTATTGTAGGCACGAGGTGGTGGTTGTGGGCGTGGCTGATAGCGATAATGCTAGTTTTCATGGCCAAAATCTCTCCAATTCCGGCTTTGGTGCGAGTAAGCTTGAGTTGGTCGATATGTGTAGAAACTTGGCATTAGGATGTAATCACCAACATTTTCATGGTCAATAGGCGATCGCCTCTGAGCTTCACGAGAGAGGGGGATCGATGGCCATTGAAGTTACCATCGTTTCCTAAGTAGTAATCCATCTTATAAAGTCCCTGAAATACATGATATAATATGTTAGTGAATCTTAGACTAAATTTCAAATTCAAAATTGAAGGTAACGCTATTGGTCCCCGGCAACGGCGCCAAATTGATTTAGCTGTTTTACCACATAGTCAATTAATAAATAAAGTGCACACTACTGCAATCATAACAGTATGTCAATGTAGTACTTTAGGATCGAATCCACAGAGACCAAGGTTACACTACGATTCTCACAAGATGAAATTAAGTTAAGACGATAATAAGGGTTGATTTGCAAAGTAATGAAAATAACTAAAAGCTGTGTAAATTCAATAAAAGAAAAACGTTAGGTCGAGGGTTTCTTTGCGGGAATCCAGAGATCATGAATCAAACAACTATTCAGGGAACGATTAACACAAGTTTCAAACTCAAACATAAATATCTAACCAATCCACTTCTGTGGCATTGGTTACTAAATCTAGCAACCTAAAATCCTAACTTCCGTTGAAAATAGAGTTCTAGACCAGCATTAACGCATAGGTTCAATATGTTCACGAATCGCCTTAACATCAACTTTCGTTGGCTAAGGAAAATTCGCTCGCTTATGTTCTTTCTAGCAACCTATGACACTTTCGTGGTATAGATTAAACCCTATATCATAGGCAAGCGGTCAACTTAGTCTAAGCAATAAACATAACAATAAGCGAAAATCACAAAAGATAAATCCCTATCTATGTCTAATTCAATGATTCATGGATCCTTTTGAAACCCTAAACCTAACTATGAGACTACTCGGACATGGCAACGGAGAACAAGCAAGGAGATAGAGAGAAACTCATGATAATAATAGAAGAGAGGAAATGGTTTAGAATTCTTTTCAATAGATGCAGAGATTCTTCTTCAATCTTACAAAATCAATAGCCAAAAATATGAGTAAATTAAAGAGTAGTCAAAAGAGAGAGATAGCCAAAAAGTGGCTGGAAATAAAGTATATATAAGGTTCTGGGCGAATTAGGTCAAAATAGGCAGCTTACGGGGCAAAACAGGAAAATCAGAAATTTCTTTTTCCTTCTCGCCGACTTGCATCGATCGATGCACATATTGCATTGATCGATTTTGGATTTCATGCGCATGCTCCATCGATCGATGCACTCGTTGCATCGATTGATTATGGCTCTTCGGAGGGTGATGCATCGATCGACTCCAATTGTGCATCGATCGACTTTGAACTTTCTGAGCATGTTGCATCGATTGATGCACTCCTTGCATTAATCGATTTTGGTTCTTCTGATGGTGTTGCATCGATCGATGCACTCCTTACATCGATCGATTCTTGCTTTCTTGTACCGTTCCATGCGTTTTTGCCCACGTAACTCCAATTTCTTCCTTAAACGCCTTTTTACCTGAGATAACTAAATAAAGGACTAAAAGACTCTAAAAACGAACTTTGACTCCATAAAATACTCAAAAGAAACACCAAAACATGTGTTAGAAAATGGTAAAAACCAAGCATATCAATAAGGAAGGACTGAATATCTTCTATGATGGAGTAGACTGAGACTTCATGAACTATTTGAATGCATCTAGCAATGGTGACTTCATGACAAGAACCAAGGAGGAAGCCTACACCTTCATTGAGAACCTAGCTGCGAGTTCTAGCCATCGCAGTCATGAGTATAATAGAACGAGGCATGTCAACATCATTGAGTCCCGGAAGATAGACATTTTGACGGCTAAGTTAAACAATTTGATTGCCTTTCTGCATGGCAACCCCAAAGGCGTCAACTATTGTTAGGAGAATGAAGATGGCCAGCTCTATCAGGAAGTTGACGAAGGAGAGGTAGAAAATTAAACTACGTGTGATGCGATCGTATTGTTCTCCGAAACTTCCGGTTTTAAATTTATAAACCTAAAAGTCTGCGTGCACCTCAGACAGAGAATACCAAGGAAGTCTAAAACGATAATAATTGTTTTATAGGGTTTTGTCACGAAAATTATAAAGAACGGAAAAATAAAAAATTGCTTGAAAATTAACCTAATAAAATCGATGGCATAAACTAAATGGGAAAACGATTTGTAAACAATAATAAAATGGTGTTGGGTCGACATGGATATCTTAGGGTATGTTCGATTCAATCACGGCCCCTAAACTCTTAGTAACAAAGTTTCTAGATTTTAACTTCACGAACTGAACAGAATAAAAGGCGTATCCTACTTTCGTACATCCTACGCACCAACAATCTATATACTCGACCACTAGCTTTCGCCTCTGGCTGCGCAGAAAATTGTGCTGGTCGTGCTGGTTCTTCTTAGTTCACGACACTCCATAAGTATACTTTCGTATCTTACGACGTAACACGCTCTTATAGATAAAAAAAATTCAGGCATCTAGATTCAGCACATATGGTGGTTCTTTAACACCTATGAATCATCCTCTAGTTCATGACGCTAGATTCATATATTAACAACGATCTATAAAAAAAAGCTCTAGAAATCGGATAGGGTTTTACCATGTGAAATCCTTATCGAACATATAATTCTCCTTGATAATCTCATTAAACCCAACGATTAAACTACTCGCACATAATAGAAATAAAAGACATGATTAAATAAATTGCAGGAGATTGATGAAGGAGTATCTCGATTTTAAGAACTAAGTCCGGAGAGAACCTCTTCACCAATCTCAAAAGTAAGGAACAAAGCTTAAGACGAGTATGTAAAAGCAAGTACAAAAATAATACTATAGTTTCGAGATCTAAAAATTAGGTCTCTTAAACGCATATTTATAGGTTTTCTCTCTTGCTTTTGTTGGTCTTTAGGGTTTTGAGTTGACGGGATTTGAATGCGCTTGCAAATGGGCTTACAGGACAAAATCAGCTTGGCCACATGTCCAATAGGTCTGGCCACGGTGAACCTTCACTTGGGCGCGGGTGGAGGCTTTCTGGCCGCGGCTGGGACTGCTCCGGGAGTGACCTAATGGGACGTCTTGATTTTGATGTATCTTTTGATTGCAAAGGAGATCCATGTCAAGGTGGATGGGATGTATCATGATATCAACAACAAAATTGAGGGCATCGATAGCCAGTATGAGTCCATTTCTACTCACGTGAAGAAACTCGAAACGCATGTAGCACATATTGCAGATGCTATTAGGAGATAGCCAGGAAATCTTCCGGAAAAAGTAGAGACAAATTCCATAGAGCATTGCAATGCAATCATGGCTCAAGGAGAAATGGAGACTACACCTGAGTTGAAGAATAAGATCGAAGCACATGATGATGTATCAGAGGAGAATCATGCCTCCATCACCTCACCTCCATATGTTCCCAAGGTGCCATATATGATTTAGGTCTTTTACCACGTAGTTAATTAATTAACTAAAATGCACACTACTGCAATCATAACAGTATGTCGATGTAGTACTTTAGGATCGAATCCACATATACCAAGGTTACAGTATGATTCTCACAAGATGAAATTAAGCTAAGATGGTAATAAGGGTTGAATTGCAAAGTATTGAAAATAACTAAAAACGGTGTAAATACAATAAGAGAAAAACGTTAGGTCGATGGTTTTTTCGCAGGAGTTCAGAGATCATTAATCAAAAAACTATTCAGGGAATGAATAAACACAAGTTTCAAATTCAAACATAAATATCTAACAAATACACTTCCGTGGTATTGATTACTAAATCTAACAACCTAACTTCCTTTGAACATAGAGTTCTAGACCAGCATTAACGAATTGGTTCAATATGTTCATGAATCGCCTTAACATCAAGTTCTGTTGGCTAAGGACAATTCACTCGCTTATGTTATTTCTAGCAACCTACGACACTTCCATGGTATATATTAAATCCTAGATCATAGTCAAGCGGTCAACTTGGTCTAAGCAATAAACACAACAATAAGCAAAAACCACAAAAGATAGATCCATATCTATGTCTAATTCAATGATTCATGGACCTCTTTGAAACCCTAAACCTAACTATGAGACTACTCGGACATGGCAACGGAGAAAAAGCAAGGAGATAGAGAGAAACTCATAATAATAATAAAATAGAGGAAAGGGTTTGGAATTCTTCTCAATAGATGCATAGATTCTTCTTCATTACAAAATCAATAGCCAAAAATCTGAGTAGAATATAGAGTAGTCAAGAGAGAGATAGCCTAAAAGGTGGCTGAGAATAACGTATAAATAGGGTTCTGGGTGAATAAGGTCAGAATATGCAGTTTCCGGGGCAAAACATGAAAATAAGAAATTTCCTTTTCCTTCTCGCCGACTTGCATCGATCGATTTTGGATTTTTTGGGCATGCTCCATCGATCGATGCACTCCTTGCATCGATCGATTCTGGCTCTTCGGAGGGTGATGCATCGATCGGCTCCAATTGTGTATCGATCGATTTTGGGCTTTCTGGGCATGCTCCATCGATCGATGCACTCCTTGCATCGATCGATTTTGGTTTTTTTGATGGTGTTGCATCGATCGATTCTTGCCATTTTTGTACCGTTCCATTCGTTTTTGTCCACGTAACTCCAATTTTTTCCTTAAACGCCTTTTACCTGAGATAACTAAATAAAGGACTAAAAGACTCTAGAAACGAAATTTGACTCGATAAAATACTCAAAAGAAACACCAAAATATGTGTTAGAAAACGGTAAAACCAAGCATATCAATTCTCCTTGACTTAGTCTTTTGCTTGTCCTCAAGCAAACAGAAAACTAAGTAAGATGAAAAAGTTTGAAAGACACGGAGACTCACATTTCCTTTAGAACTCGGCAATGACCATTACCTTAGTAATCCACGTATTGCCAAACTAGCTCTATATCGAACCACCATGTACTTCTCTGCAAGCATCACAGCCTCCCAGATTTAACTCATTATTTCGCGGAATAATCAAAAGTCGTCATCGCTGGGTCTCATCAAAGATAATGGTGCCAAGAACCTTCTAAATTATTTTCCTTTCGATATCGTGACCAGACAACAACACAATCTTTGGTACTTTTTCCCTCCCCCAGACTTATTCTTTTCTCATTTTCTTTCTGTAGGGTTAATGGCGGATAGAACTCGAGTATTGAAGTTCATTTAAGTGCCACCCTTTTATTATAAGGTGTAGGCGAATAGTGGTATCTCTGGAAATTTTCCTAACCTCGATTCCAACCTTAGTGTGATCATCTCTTTCGAAGTAAAATAATGGGATAGATGGAAATTTTCCTAGCCCTTTACCCGAAAGAAAATCATTTCATCTTTTCTGTTTTTTGTTTTAAATAAGGGATAGTAGTACCATACTTTCACACAGGTCGTCTTATCAGATACGAATGAGGAGTCAAGCTCTGAAGACACCAATCACGATGATGAGGTAAAAGGAAGAGCTCAGAAACTAGCTCAAGCTTTTTTAATTTTCCTGGAAACATGGATGCCTCTGATTAACTGGTCAGCCTTTTGATTTTTCCATTAGTTTGATCTGAAGCTAACTATGTAACAATGGTCACTTAGATGCAAATTACATAAAAATTCAAAGGTCGTGATCATAATCTCCAACAAGTTTTGACTCAATACAACATAATAACTAAAAAGATGTCATCAAAATGACTCAAAAGAGAAAACAAAAGAAAGAAATAGCGTTAGGAACTGATATATCATGGATTTTACCCCTTTTAGACCATGATATAGTTCCTATTTATGGAGTCTTTATAGTATTTTGGAGTCTTTTAGAGTCTTTTACAGGTTTAGGTACGTTTGGAGCTTAATTGGAGATATTGAAGCATTCTGGAGCATTTTGGATCATATTGAGATGCAGAGTCATGCAGAGACGTCAGACGTTTGGCATTCGTTGAAGAACTTCTCACCGATGGATTGAGATCACATTTGGACACAAGACAGATCAATGGATTAGCTTTCATTTGGAAGTTGTTTTAGGCCATTACAACGGTGCGATCGAAAGTTATGCCAGTTTTCGTGAAGACAGTCCAGTCTGGCGAGCACAGTGTACTGGTGTCGACCGACACCAGTCCAGTATCGACCGACACCAACTGCAGACGGAAAAACACGTGATTTTACAAGTTTAAAGACTCTGCAACTTGGTCCAGAGGACTTAAATAATTACCAGAATCCCCAAAACGTGTTTTATCTTTATAATTAAGTTTTTCAGCCACTTTGGTTGCTACGCTTTCATTACGCTTTATTTACTCTGGTTTTGAGAGAGAGTTTTGTGAGGAAGACAAGTCTGAAACTCCCTTCGTCTGAGAGAAGATTTCGAACCCTCTTGTTACTCTTTCTGTTTTATTCGATGATTTATTCAAATATGTTTATTGCTTCAATTTCCATGTCTGAGTAGATCCACTTTAGGTCCAGGGTTCTCATAAGGGTTTTCTCTGAATGTTAGATTGATTAGTTGATTAGGATTCACCATCTGAATTAGTTCTTCACCATAGGTTGTGTTTAAAGCTAATTCTAGGTTGATGAATCTGGAACTTAGATTTTAGGATAATTGATTAGGCACGACATTGCGATTAATTACCTGATAGAACCTTAGGTGAGCAAAATAACTATTCGCAAAGAGATTTGGTTTAGTTGTTTTGTGAACAAATCAAACTTGTTCTAAAAGCTTATTTAGACTTTAGGATTCGCAAAGAGATTTGGAATTCCTAGGATTTAGATTTAGATAATTCTCGCAACGACAGTTGGTTAATTATACTTTAGTGATTTGAGTACAAGAACAGTGCTAAATCTGAATCCTGACTAGTTAGTTTATCTGCATTCATTGATCTCCTGAGAAATACGCTGAGCCTATCTTTCTCCCAATCAAATTACATCACTTTTAATTTAGGCATTGCTTTCAATTACATCTGAATTGCTTAGCTTAATTCTCGTCTATATAATCGATTGTGTGTCTCTGTGAGTCCTTGTGTTCGACCCCTACTATACTGCAACTACTGCTTATTACTTTTAGGGTATTAATTTGAGCATATCAAATTTGGCCCCGTTTCCGGGGACTCAATTCACCATTAGATTTTAGTCTGAGAATTTTGACTGAGTTCGTCGGTATCGATCGATACTACCTAGTATCGGTCGATACTCGTCGTCTTCTTTTGTTGATATCGATCGACACCACCCAGTGTCGATCGATACTCAACGTGTTTTTTGTTACTTACGTGCTTTGCCTAGTGTGTTTCAGGTGTGAATTTGGAACGTGCAAACAGGAAACCAAAGGAGCCAGCAGAGATGAACAACACGATGATTCTGATTCAGGTTGCTGCTGGAGCTTTGAGAGACCAAGAGGGTCAGTTGTGCAACGAGAGAGGACAACGTCTGGATGGAGAGGGGAACATCATTCCACCTGCTCCTGTTGTCGCTGGGAATATCGCTGGGAACGCGAATGCAGGGAATGCTGTGGCTGCTCGCGGTAGAACGATTGGTGAGTACAACAGACCTGATCAGTTTTATGTCAATCGATCAGCGATTCGTCCTCCACCTTTTCAGAGGAATGACTTTGAGCTAAAACCTGCATACTTCACTCTTGTGGGTCAGCATCTTTTTCATGGTTTTCCTCATGAACACCCTATGGATCACATTGAGGGGTTTGAGGATCTGGTTACAAGCATCAAGAGCAATGGAGTGTCCTATGATTACCTCTTCTGCAAGCTCTTCCCATACTCTCTTGGTGGAGATGCGACCTACTGGCTGAAGCAGTTACCTCCTGGATCACTGACTACTTGGGAAGAAACTAAGACTGCTTCCTGAACAACTTCTATGATGATGCACGATCCGAGGATCTCAGGAACAAGATTTCTTAGTTTTCTCAGGGACCGACTGAGGCACTCAAGGCTGCTTGGATTCGTTTCAAGTCATATCAGAGAGATTGCCCGCACCATGGCCTCACTCAGGTTCAGCTGCTGGGTACTTTCTACAGAGGAATCGATTGGAGGTATCAGATGGCTCTAGATGCTGCGAGCAATGGAAATTTCTACACGAGATTTCCTGACGATGCCTATGTGCTTATTGAAAACTTGGTTTCTAGCAATAGTACCAAGAACGCAGACATGGAGCGCAAGAAGCAAGCTGGTAACTTGGATTGCAGTCAGATTACTGAGGTGAATGCTAAGTTAGATTTGTTGATGGACAAGCAACAGAAGGTTGTTCATTTTGCTAAAAATGATGGAGTGGAATTTGTTAACCACATTGATGGAGATGGAATTCAAGATCAAAGGTATCAATGCCCACCCACACCACCCAGAACTTCTGAGAGTAAGATGGAATCCATGCTAGAACAACTTCTTCAGGGACAGCAGAAGATGACACTAAACCTCAATGGGAAGATGGACGCTATGTACACAGATCTGAATGGGAAAATTGAGTCTCTCAGTATTCATCAGAAGATGCTGGAAACTCAAATAGCAGAAAATTTCGTGTTGACAGAAAATCTCCGTGTATCGATCGATACCAGCTAGTGTCGATCGATACCAGCCCATACACCTGCACGTGATCCAAAATCATGTGTATCGATTGATACTACTTCAGTGTCAGTCGATACTGAGGCGCAGGTCGAAAAAGAACCAGAGATTGTCAAGGAGAGGGTGTACAAATCCAAATTACCTTATCCAATGCCTCCTAAGATGACAAAGAAGGAATGGGAGGACGCCAGATGCAAAGCTATGTTGGATAAGTTAGTTGTGGAGCTTCCTTTTGTTGATGATATATCTGATGATGAGAATTCAAACACCACCCCTGTGTCGACCGATACTCTCTTGTATCGATCGACACCCGTCCAAAAATCTGTCAAGTACGTCTCGAAGGAGCAAGCATCGATCGATGCCCTCCATACATCGATCGACACCATCCCAGATACTGCAAAGGAGCTGCGTATGAGTGTTGACAGACTTCGCAAGCCCAAGAAGCTGAATCCAATTCCCCAACACCTCCGAGCCCCCATCACTCCAAAGCAGCTGCGTGGCTTTGAGAAGATGGTACGAAGGATACCCCACTCGTTCACTTTTGAAGAAGCTCTAGAGGGCTGGCCTCTGCTAAGTCACTTCAAAGATTGCAGAGAAACCCTGGAAGAGATCGAAATACTCTTCATCAAGGCAAGAAGCAAGTCACTACTGCTGAGGCAGTTGACCAAGTGGGAAGAACCAGGCATATTCTCCGTTCCATGCTCCATCTTTGGAGTTGCATTCAAAGAGTCTCTCGTTGACTCAGGGGCTAGCATCAATGTCGTGTCAAGGGCAATTGCAGAGAGATTAGGAGCTGATATTCGACCGCCCATGTCATCTATCACATTCGCGAATTGTTCCACCTCACTTCCATATGGTACAATCCCTAATTTGCTGGTTAAAGTAGGAAACTGTCTGGTTCCTACTGATTTTCATGTTGTGGAGATGAGTGCGCAATCTCGTACGCAGTTGATTCTTGGAAGACCGTTCATGGCTACAGTTGGTGCCATTATGGACACACCCAGCAAGCAAATCTCTTTCTCATACATTGACAAGGAGGTGTACTACAAAGCTATCCCTAGAGGAACTCCCACACGTGTCTCTTGCATCGATGTTGTTACAGATGAGACGTTGGTAATTGATCTTTTGGAAGAGCCTCCTGACGAACCAACTGTCACAGACGTTCTAGATAGTCCTTCTATCCTCACCAAGAAAGACGTCAAACGTCTAACGGAAAGAAGAAGGTGAAAAGCAAAGGAGTGAAGGATGCTGCTTCTATGACTTTAATCCCTCAGAAGTATGATGGAGATTCTATTGAATACAAGGTGAAGTGCAACGGTGCCTCGAAACCATTCTCTAAGGCTAGAGTTCTTCTTACTTCGGAGCTGAAAGAGAAAGGAAGGGAGTTTGTGGAGGGCATGATGAGCAGAACTCTAAAGCTGGCGATGTCAAATTGTGGAGCTTGTTTTGGAGTCAGCTCTCAAGTTTCTCATGACTGATCGTCCGTACAGTCATGCTCATGACGTAAAACAAGCGCTTGGTGGGAGGCAACCCACTGGTGAGTCTGGTTTTGAGTCTTTTTCGTTTTATTGTTCGTTTTGTGTTTGTGTCAGGATGAACAAGGAGCAAAACTCGAAATCGCCTGAGTGTCGATCGATACCCAATCGGTATCGGTCGACACCAATCGCGAATGGGAAGGTTTATCATGTCGACTTAATCCTGGTATCGATCGATACCAGGCCGTGTGTCGGTCGACGCTCGATGTTCCAGCACGGTAACTTCTTGTTTCTCACCATTCAATTTTGTTCTTTTGTTTCTTTCACCAAATCTAGGCTAGATAACACTGGGGACAGTGTTGTTCAAGTCTGGGGGAGGTAGTCTCTGACTTTGTTTTTGTTTTTCTTAGAGTCAGTCCGTTTTTGAGTCATTCGTTGTTTTATTGAGTCAAAACTTTGGCTGAGACTGTGATATTTTTCTTAAATCTATTGATCTGACCTTGCTTCTAAGTGACCATTGTTACAGAATCAGTTCTAGACCGACTAATGAAAAATCCAAAGGGCTGACCAGTTAACCAGAAGACACTCATGTTTCCACCAAAGTTCCTTAAAGCCTGAGCCAAATTTTTGCACTTCATCGATGTGGTTAGTATCCATAGAGCTTGATTCATCATTCGTATCTGAAAAAGGAACCCACGTGTTTAAAATAATTGTATTTCTCTCCCTGTTACAAGTTAATAAGATGTATTAAAAGATGAAATGATTTTCTTCTGAGTAGAGGGTTAGAAAAATTTCCATCGACCCTATTATTATACTTCAGAGGAAATGATCACACAAAGGTGGAAGCGAGGTTAGGAAAATTTCCTGTGATACCACTATTCGCCTACACATTTGATTTACTTTTGAGGGAAGAACCGGGGATTCGATGGCAAACACCATCAATACTCGCGTCTCGAACCTTAATTTGTATATTCAAGATACATAATGAGAAATAAGTCTGGGGGAGAGAAATAATATCAAAAAGTGTGAAAAAGGGTGGTTCCTTGTCATGATATTGTATGGGAAAGAATCTAGAAGGTTCTTGGCACTAATCACAGCGATGAAACTGGCGAGGATGGCTTAATTGAACGATGCTGTGAGATAATGTGTATAGTCTGGGAAGCTGCGAATGTCTAAGGAGAAGTACATGGTGGTTAGATCAAAAACTGGTTAGGTGACATTTGGGTGCTTGGGAAAAGGGTCATTGCAACGTTTCAAGAACAGGTGAGTCTCTATGTTTTCAAACCTCTTTCTCTGGTTTAGTCTTCTATGTGCTTGAGGGCAAGCAAAGGTTAAGTCTGGGGGAGTTGATATATCATGGATTTTACCCCTTTTAGACCATGATATAGTTCCTATTTATGGAGTCTTTATAGTATTTTGTAGTCTTTTAAAGTCTTTTACAGGTTTAGGTACGTTTGGAGCTTAATTGGAGATATTGAAGCATTCTAGAGTATTTTGGAGCGTATTGAGATGCAGAGTCATGCAGAGACGTCAGACGTTTGGCAATAGTTGAAGAACTTCCCACCGATTGATTGAGCTCAAATTTGGACACAAGACAGATCAATGGATTAGCTTTCATTTGGAAGTTGTTTTAGGCCATTCCAACGGTGCGATCGAAAGTTATGCCAGTTTTCGTAAAGACAGTCCAGTCTGGCGAGCACAGTGTACTGGTGTCGACCGACACCAACTGCAGACGGGAAAACACATGATTTTACAAGTTTAAAGACTCTGCAACTTGGTCCAGAGGACTTAAATAATTACCAGAATCCCCAAAACGTGTTTTAGCTTTATAATTAGGTTTTTCAGCCACTTTGGTAGCTACGCTTTCATTACGCTTTATTTACTCTGGTTTTGAGAGAGAGTTTTGTGAGGAAGACAAGTATGAAACTCCCTTCGTCCGAGAGAAGATTTCTAACCCTCTTGTTACTCTTTCTGTTTTATTCGATGATTTATTCAAACATGTTTATTGCTTCAATTTCCATGTCTGAGTAGATCCACTTTAGGTTCAGGGTTCTCATAAGGGTTTTCTCTGAAAGTTAGATTGATTAGTTGATTAGGATTCACCATCTAAATTAGTTCTTCACCATAGGTTGTGTTCAAAGCTAATTCTAGGTTGATGAATCTGGAACTTAGATTTTAGGATAATTGATTAGGCACGACATTGCGATTAATTACCTGATAGAACCTTAGGTGAGCAAAATAACTATTCGCAAAGAGATTTGGTTTAGTTGTTTTGTGAACAAATCAAACTTGATCTAAAAGCTGATTTAGACTTTAGGATTCGCAAAGAGATTTGGAATTCCTAGGATTTAGATTTAGATAATTCTCGCAACGACAGTTGGTTAATTATACTTTAGTGATTTGAGTTCAAGAACCGTGCTAAATCTGAATCATGACTAGTTAGTTTATCTGCATTCATTAATCTCCTGAGAAATACCCTGAGCCTATCTTTCTCCCAATCGAATTACAACGCTTTTAATTTACGCACTGCTTTCAATTACATCTGAATTGCTTATCTTAATTCTCGTCTATATAATCTATTGTGTGTCTCTGTGAGTCCTTGTGTTCGACCCCTACTATACTGCAACTACTGCTTAGTACTTTTAGGGTATTAATTTGAGCATATCAGTAACGATAAAGATCCTCTCCCAGACTTACTTCACACCGTCTCGGTGTGAGAATATATCAGAGAAAAGGGCAAAACAGACTCAAAAAAATAAAACAAAAAGAAGGAAAATAAAACTAATAATAGAGAATGTTACTGGTGAATCAGTGGTCCTCTGAACTACCGCTCACATCATGTCCTAGGGTGTGCCTCCTCCTGGAATGTCTCTTATCGGGGGGATGTGAACCACTGGATCCACCAACATCAGACCTGCGTCCAGCAACGTCAGGTTCGGTCCCAAAGTCGTTCATGCCATCAGCTGGCTCCTCATCATGATGATCTGCATTGGCAGGTGCCCTGAAACATGAAGGTACCCTAGGAGTTCGTATCTTAGCAAGTGCTCCCCACTGACAAATTTTCACTTCTCTTCATAATCTGTCTCGAACGAGCAAGGTGTGAGACAGTGTTGGGCCCAAATTTCGCGCTCAAGGCCCAAAACAAATAAACAAGCAAAACAAAGAAGTCTCGGCCCACGGAAATGCCTCATGGGAATCTTTACGAGCTGAAGTAGGCGAGATCGCGAGGTAGAGCAAATCAACAAGCTGGAAGAACCAAACACGAGGAAAAGAAGCGAGCTCTCAGGAAAATAGAAGCATGCACTCGACCAATTCAAAAAATTGTCAAACAAAATTACTCTGTATTAAAGATAGAAGATTGTGAATTCAATTGTATAGTTAATGTGTAGGCAGTTACGTTTGGGGGCTGGTATAAGTTTGAAATACCAGCCTTATTGTAAAGGACCGAATTCTTGGCAAACAAAGCAATATACAACTTTTCGCTCAAAATTGTGGTTGTGAGATTATGCTCTCACAATTTGGCGTCGTATGTGGGGAAGGAGCAAAACAATTTCCTTCTTGTAACCTGTGAAACTAATCATTCGAAAGAAGATAATGTCAGGCACAACATGCGCAGCAGTCACTGCTTAATCAAGAGTTATAAATACATCCATTCCACCATCCCAGCCTGACACCATCGCCCCGATAGGCTCGGATGGAACAACAAACGTTCTCATTACCACCTCGGGAGCGAACGTCACGACTGGGACTAGCGAAACCACTGATCCTTCGGAACCTGCAACCTTAAACCAGCCGGCTCCGGATCAAATAGCTGAGATCCGGAACTTGATATCGGTTCTCATAGAACAGAATCGCCTAATGGCAGTTCACCAAGACGATCTCGAAAGAGCGACTCGGACAGGCGCCATCGGGCGGTTCGCCCTCCCACCTGGGTCACAAGCCCCGTTTTCACAAAAACATGGATGATTAAAATTTTCACCTCCACCGGTAATGAGGTTAAACTTTTCCGGTATCGATGCCTCAACCATCAGAATGGTCGGCTCAGTCACCACCTCGCGGTTCAGCTCGATGATATCAGACCCTATATTCACTCCCTCCACGATCCAGACCGCGTAAGGAGGGACTCCATCAATTGCGACCTTCCCGGGAGTAGGTCCGACCTCATACCGATTAGTCGGTCAAGATCGTTCTGAGAGCGCCAATGAAATTGAAACTCGGGACAATCCCGAGGTCAAAACGCGACCTGAAAATGGGGTCAGCAAACATGCCCAGCTCGCTGGAGAGTCCCTGCTCTGGTTCCCGGGCAATAACAAAAATGGTCTGGGACCCGGCGCATCGCATGGGTTTGAGTCAATTAAGAAATATTATGAAGAAACTAGTGCCGAACTTCAGCGGATCAGATCGCAGGTCCATGCCGCTCTAAGTTCAACTCCCGAAATAGATATAGTGATTGATGAAGTCAATCAGACCCCATTCATCTCGTGGATTACGAGCCCCCAGCTCGGCGATGTCGGGAACATCTGATTTTCCCTATATAACGGAGAAACCGACCCCAAGGCATTTATGAGAAGTTTCAAATTTGCCTTCTCAAGGGTGCGACTACTCGAGGGCGACCTCGAGTCAGCACGCTGTCGTTTCTTTGCCGAAAATCTAACGGATTCGGCCCTGGAATGGTTTACCTCCATGAAGCCGAATTCGATCGACAACTTCACCCAGCTTCAGGCAGCATTCTTGAAGCAATATTCAGTATTTATCCAGATCGAGACCTCGGAGGCCGATTTGTGGGTACCTACTCAAAAGCCAGGTGACTCGTTGCGGAAGTACATTGACAGTTTTAAAGCCGTTAAGGAAAAAATTGCCGATCTACATAACCCAACGGCTCTGAAAGCCTTTCAAAACGGACTGCTAAAAACCTCAAAATTCTTTGAGGAGCTCACAGTCCGGGAGCCCGTATCGCTAGATGATGCACTACACTGAGCTTCGCGCTGGATCATTCTCGAAAAAGCAGGTGCAGCTCAATCAAAGCAGCATGCACTCACAATCTCGAGTAAGCAAGCTCAGACGACAAACTCCCATGGACCTCAAAAGCTCGGAAGGAAAGAGTCCCAAGACCAAAGACAAAGTCAGGGGTTGCATTCCTACTCAGTAGGAAGCCCACCTCGTAACAGACTCAAGCCCTATGACCCCAACAAGTGGTGTGATTTTCATAAAATCAAGGGTCATTCGACAGAGTAGTGCTACGAGTTGAAGAAGCAACTCGCTGCGAAATTCGCAGTAGGAGAGCTGGGTAATGTCGAGCTGGAGAAACCCCCTCCGAAGAAGAACTACAATCCAACTCGAGATGGCAAAAGACGAGATCGCCCATCTGAGGATGATCGAAAGCGAGAACTCTCATCCGAGGATGCAATGAGGCGAGATCCCCATAAGGATAAAGAGGCGGATCTACCTTCTCCCAGCGCGAAGAAAAGAATTAATTTCATTCACGGAGGATCCCAGTTGTGTCGCAACTCCGTGAATTCGATCAAGAAACATCAACGGAGGGTAAACACTGATATGCGTGCCAGAACCTCGTTCAAAGGACCTGACACGCAAATATCATTCTGGGAGAGCGAGACCATTGAACTAGACTATCCACATGATGATGCTCTCCTAATCATGCTGGAGGTGGGTGGATGTGAGCTCACTAAGATGCTCGTGGACACCGAGAGCTCCGTAGAACTCATCTTCCTAAGTGCTATTAGGGAAATGGGCATACCAGATCACAAAATTGAGGGGGATAAAATGATGTTAACCGGTTTTTCCGGGGAAACAACACTATCCCTCAAAACAATAAGACTCCCTATAATAGCTGCTAGAGTAAGGAGGATAGTGGAATTCGCAATGATAGATAGGCCGGCCCCATTCAATGCCATCCTGCAGAACATGGATGCATTCGATGAGGGCTGTATCCTCAACTTACCATTAATGTATAAAAGGCATCTAGAGTATGCTACATGGGAGGTTTCCAAATAGCAAAGGAAAGCACATTATAGCAATTACAGTGTGAGGACGAGCTCGCAGATCGCCTGGCCAGAAAGAAGAGTGGCCTAGGCTCCATCGGACCTCGCAAGGACTTTGTCGAGAAAGTCTTGGTCAACGAGTCTCATCCTAACCAGAAAGTAGGAATTGGATCCGACCTCTCCAGGGGCCAAAAGGACCAATTAATAGCCTTCCTTAAAGAAAATATCGGTTCATTTGCATGGACAACAGCCGATATGCCCGGGATCGATCTAAGCATCATCTCACATGAGCTCAATGTCGATCCAAATCACAAGTCAGTGTGCCAAAAGTGTCGAAAATTTGGACCTGGCAAGACCAAGGCTATTAACAGCGAGGTCACCAGGATTCTAAGTGTTGGATCCATCAAGGAGGTCAAATAACCCGACTGGTTAGAAAACCCAGTCGTGGTGAAAAAGAAAAATGGCACATGCTGAGTGTGTGTGGATTTTACAGATCTAAATAAAGCATGCCCTAAGGATAGTTTCCCACTACCTCACATTAACCGATTAGTGGAAGCTACATCAGGGCACAAGCTCCTCAGCTTCATGGCTGCATTCTCGGGATATAATCAAATACAAATGAACCCTGAGGACCAAGATAAGACATCCTTCATCACAGAACGAGGAACATACTGTTATAAAGTGATGTCATTCGGCCTCAAAAACGCAGGAGCGACCTACCAAAGACTTATGAACAGAATATTTGCCAGCCTCCTGGGCAAGTCAATGGAGGTCTACATTGATGATTTGTTGGTCAAATATTTGAAAGAGGAAGACCACATAAGTCAACTAGGCGAATGTTTTGACTTACTGAATAAGTATGGGATGAAACTGAATCCCTCAAAATGTACCTTTGGAGTTGCTTCGGGAGAATTCCTAGGTTACATAGTAACCCAAAGAGGAATAGAAGCGAACCCCAAGCAAATCAGCGCGTTCCTGGAAATGCAACCTCCGAGCTCGGCAAAGGAGGTGTAGAGACAGACAGGCTGCATTGCTGCTCTAAACCGGTTTATTTCCAGGTCGACTGATAAATGTCTCCCTTATTGTTAAAAGGGAACAAAAAAGTCATATGGGATTACAAGTGTGGGGAAGCCTTTAAGCAATTAAAAACATACTTTCTGAGCCCCCCCCCCCCCCCCCCCATTCTTTCAAAACCAGTTGAGGGAGAAACCCTCTACATGTACGTAGCGATCTCTGAGGCCGCGGTAAGTGGCGTCCTCGTAAGAGAGGAGCGAGCTGAACAAAGACCTATCTACTACGTAAGCAAGTCCCTGGTGGACGCCGAAACCAGGTATCCACGAATGGAAAAACTAGCATTGGCAGTAATAGTGTCAACTCGTAAGCTCAGGCCATACTTCCAGTCACACTCTATCATAATGATGAGAACACAGCCATTGCAAACAATGCTACATAGTCCCAACCAGTCCGGTAGGCTAACCAAGTGGGATATTGAGTTGAGTGAGTACGATATTCAATATCGACCTCGAACTAGCGCCAAGGCACAAGTATTAGCTGACTTCGTCATCGAGCTTGCAGTGAGCAGCGAGATGACTGAGCCAAGCTCCGGAACCTGGTTACTCTACGTGGACGGAGCTTCCTCGAAACAGGGGGCAGACGTCGGAATCCACCTCGTATCCCCGACTAATGAGGTCGTGAAACAGTCTTTCAGGCTCGGTTTCTCAGCATCAAATAACGAAGCCGAGTACGAGGCTTTAATAGCAGGTCTCCGACTCGCAGTTGGAATAGGAATTCGCAACTTGAGTGCGTACAACGATTCTTAGCTCATTACAAGTCAGTTCCATGTAGAATATGAAGCCAGGGATAGCAGAATGGAATCTTACCTAGCTATATACCATGAGCTAGTCAAGCGGTTCAAAGTCTTCAGCCTGACGCGGATCCCGCGAGGTGAGAACACTATCGCGGATGCATTGGCAGCTCTCGCCTCGACCTCGAATCCTCTTGTGAAAAGAGTGATTCCAGTGGAAGGAATCGAAAAACCTAGCATTAACATCGAAAAAGATGTTGAAGATTTAATGGAAATCGATGTCAACAATATGGAGCTGGATGAAGTGCTTGCCCCAATAGAGGATGACCCTCATCCTGGAATAGGGGATGTGGAGGACTCGGACCAAGCTCCACTTGACGCCAGGCATGATTCCCTCTGCGAAAAAATTATTGCGAGAACTGATTGGCGAGCAGCGATTATACAATACATTGAGGAGGGTGAGCCCCCCCCCCCCCCCCCCCCCCCCCCGTAAACTCAAAATCATAGCTTGAAAGTATTGTGTAATCGATTCTCGCCTCTACAAACGAAGCATGAGTGGCCCCTACCTGGTGTATGTCCACGGACTAAAAGCTTTCACAATTATGCTAAAAGTTCACGGGGGCTCGTGTGGCAATCATTCAGGAGGAAGGGCGTTAGCCATCAGAATCAAGAGACAAGAGTACTTTTGGCCCACCTTGGTAGCTAATTGCGAAGAACACTCTAAAGCATGCGAAAAATGCCAACGGCATGCTCCGACATTACATCAACCTACTGAAAATTTGTCTTCCATCCCATCTCCATACCCCTTTATGAGGTGGTTTATGGACATAGTAGGACCTCTGGTAACCTCGGGAAAAAGAAGGTGTCGCTTCCTGCTTGTCCTTGCCGACTACTTCACTAAATGGATAAAAGCAGGGGTTTTCCAACACATTAAGGCAAACCACTGGAAGAATACGTATGGCAAAATATAGTTTGCCGGCATGGAGCCCCATATGAAATCGTAACCAATAACGCTTCACAGTTCATTTCAAATCGATTCCTCGAATTCTGTGAAGACCACATAATCAGACTGACAACTTCGACTCCACGTTACCCTCAGGGCAACGAACAGGCCGAGGCAGCAAACAAACTGATATTGAATAATCTCAAAAAACGATTGGACGCTAAAAAGGAAAAATGGGCTGACGAACTCCCAGGAGTGCTATGGGCCTGTCGGACCTCACCTCGTAAAGCAACCTCAAAAACACCATTCTCCTTGGCTTATGGGATTGAGGCCATGGTCCCCGCCGAGGTCGCAGTTCCCAGCTTGAGGGTAGATATATTCCCCATAAATGAGGAATTAAATAACGAAATGCTTCTCGACCAGCTCGATGTTATCGACGAGCATCGAGATCGAGCACTCGTCAATCTTCAAAATTACCAACACGCAGTAGCACGTTATTATAATTCAAAGTTCAAACAACAACGGTTTCGAGTAGGCGAGCTCGTCGTACGAAAAATATATGAAAATACTAAGGAAAGGAATGCTGGAAAACTGGGCACCAACTGGGAAGGTCCATACCGGATCTCCGAAGAAGTAAAGAACGGCGTGTACAAGCTCGCCAGAGTGCCTAAAAGGAACTTATGGAATGCCATGAGTCTGAAGAAATACTACCATTAAAGCGGAAGACACTTGTAAAATCGAACTACGAAAGGTTTGATCCCTTCCCATGGTACGTAGGCAACCTCACAAGGGTACATCTACTAAAATAAATAAAAAATATATACAGATCTTCTCTTAAACCTGCTAAAAGCAGCCTGAAGTTTCTCTACCTCTAATATACAAGCTAAAAAGCTTTAGTTTATAAATGTACAGCCTTACGAGCTAGAGCATGCTACCAGCTATGCATTACTCGACTTTGCGTCTAAATTGCAAAGTCACAACCCAATGAGTCTCTAAATGACAACGACCTTTACGTCTAAACTATTTAGGTTGCATGTATGCCTCAAAACGGCTTCGACCAGTGCGTCTTGAAATCACTTGGTCAGCTCCCGAGGGTCTCTAAACGACCTGGTAGCAAGGTCTCTGAACGACCCGGATCTTTGGTTGAAAGACTACCTTTGATTCATTAAACAATATCAGCCCCTAAATGGCGGAAATAGTAAGTAATTCTAAAAGCAAAAGATTCTTAAAAAAAAAAAATTAAAGCCTCCATAAAAGGAGCATAAATTCAACACGAAAAGAAAAAAGACTCCCTTGGACATTAAAAGTTCAACAACAAACGGGTTTAAAGGCCTCCCCAGGCACCAAGTTCGAAAGACAGAAAAGGATAAAGAGAAGAGAAAGGTCTATAGCTGGCAGGCTCAGCTGGTTTACCCGCCGAGACAAGCTGGTCCAAGGGCAACGGCAAGTCCATCCTAAGCTCCTGAGAACCAAGGTCCAGTTGATCACTTAAGGGTCGCCCGCTTGGCCCAGCAGGTAACGTAACGAATCATCGGATACCTGCGGAAGATCAAGTTTACCGAAGGAAAGATCGGATACCTGGACGATGGCGAGCTCTGCATCCAATCTCAGCTTCTCAGCCTCAATATCCTTTTTCTCAGCCTCAAAGTCGTTGATGGTCTGATTAATAATTTCGTCAAGAAGAAGGATGTTGGACTTACACTCCAGAATCTGAGTCTCGGTGTCGACCTCGATCTTCTTCTTCTCAAATTTATCTTTTATCCTCAGACCAATGACGTGATATTGCTTGGACATCTCCCTCCTCGCAGCCTTCTCAGCTCTCTTCACCATCTCCTTTTGCTTCTTGGCAAGCTTCTTCGAGTCCTCCTTGACTTTCTCAACCTGGACCCTTAAGACTATACTCTCGCTGGCAGAGCGTATGCCATCCTTAGCAGTCCCAGCTCGACCCTCGACAACTCGGAGGTCCACCCTCAAATCTTCACTGGATTACTCCAGCATAGAGATCCGATCTTGAAGGGTATCAGCGCGAGCCTGAGCTTCCCGAGTAGAGTCTTCCCATTTCTTGGCCAAAACAGTATGATCTTTAACATGGCTTTCCAGATGGCGATGTTAGCCATCTCCTCCTCACTCCACGTAAGCCTTGCTACCAGCTCGTCCCGTTCGGCGACCAGGTCGATAATGGTATTAGCTGCCCTCTCGACTTCCTCAGGCTGAGTAGTAGAGCAAAGATCCTGCCCAAATGAGTTAATCAGCTCATTCGCAAGAGAAATCTCCTGAAAAGAAATTCAAAAAATTCAGCAAGGAAGTCAAAAATAAAACAAAAGAAAGAAAAGGAAACTAAAGCTACCTGGCCCATCGCGCTCGCAAACTTGGTGTAGCCTTCAGGCTTCCTCATATTCCTAAGAGATGGAAAGAAGCAGGAAGAAGGTCTAACACGTCTGAGAAGATTTGCAAGCTGTGAACCGTTCTCGATAATCACCTATGGACCGTCAAAGTCAAACCTAAAAGCATTCGGAGAATTGCTTCCACCACTTTGCGAGCGAGATGCCACATGCCTCTTCGCTACCTCCTCACCCTCGAACCCATCGCCACGAGATCGCTTAAGGCGAGATTGATGCTCAGCAGAGTGTCTGGGCTCCTTGGCAGACACCCTAGAGATTGACATCTGGGAGTTCCCAGCTCGTGTATCACGCTGAGCAATTTTTATCTCACCATCCACAGGAAGATCACCATCATCAACTCGGTCAGCATCGGACTCTCGGGGATCCTTTTTCTTGGAGTCCTCGAGACTTGAAGTGTCAGCATGAGTAGATTTGCCAAGAGCCTCCTTGACCTTCTTGTCAAGAGCACCAACCAGCGTCGGAACAGGGTGCAGCCGGATCCTTTCCCTATACGAGAGGCGCTCCGGCTTCCTAGGGCGGATCATTTTATTGGATCCGGTGGAGCTATCGTCGGGAACCAAATGAACGGTAGGAGCGGTGTCTTGCACCTGAGATTTAACCGGAGAGCCAACCACAACGAGAGCCAAATCCTTAGCAACGGCTTCGAGTTTTGGAAAAAGAGAAGGAGCTTGAATCGAAGATTGAGCGTGCGAGGGGACCTGGGTTTGAGCCGAGGGAGATGGAGAACATACGAAGCCAGATGACGTTAAAAAAATAATCTACGACCTCTTTCAAAAAAAAAAGGGAAAGGAAAAGAAAAACGAACATGCAAGCTGAAAAGCAGCAGCAATGGATAGCCTGGGAGCTGGACGATCGCGAGCCTGCAGAATCCTAGCAAGAGTAAACTACTTCCAATCAGAGTTCTCCTCCCTGAGAAGATCGCTGAGCTGTCGAACCTCAGCCGTCACAGTCTTCGAGGAATCAATAGATTCTGCAAAAGGAAAGTCAAATCAAACAAGAGAGAAAGCAATTAAGAAATTCCTAAGAAGGGCGCATGAGCCAGCCTCCTAGGGTTCATGCTAACCGGTGATTTGAGTCCAGGAGCGCCGAACTATCGACTCGCCCTCGATAGATCTCCCAGAGATCCTGAAATAGAACCACTGCTCCCACCACTTATCATCCCGTGCATTGAATCTAAAGACAAATCGATTAACCTTTGCAGGAAAATAGTAAGTTCCGCGAAGATTCGAGTTCGCCTTGACATTGAAGAGCTGGCGGAATTCCCCTGTGTTAAATACAACTACGGTTTCCTTAGACCTCACCCAGAGTGCGGCCAAGTTTCTCATCGCACTGGGCATGAGTTGGGGAAGGGCGAGCCCGAGATCGCCGATAATATCAGAGATGACCGCCGGGATAGGGAACGTGAGGCGGCACTTCATGAAAAATACGGCATAGGCACATTCGTAACCCTCCGGGGGATTTTCCGGAGAATCGCCATCCGAAGGAACAAGGAAATCGCAGTAGGCGAGTCCGCATAAAGAAGAAATATTCTTGAACTCTTCAGGCGAGACCGTGCTCCTCGAGTGAGGTCCGAATTGATCGGGGAAAACAAGCGGAAGAAGCAAGCTTGCCAGAAGTAGCGAGGGAAGAACTTTTACAGGAGAAGATAAGTGATGAAGGATAAATCGAGAAATAAGATTTAAATAAAGACCAGTCGGTTAAAAATAAAAGTAAGAAGGACATCATTACCTTGGGAAGTGGGAAGTTGAGGCGACGTGGAAAGCTGAACCAACTCGATCATTTATATCAACCGCCCACTCGCCCACTCGCTCTGTCATTTCCCTAAAAATCTCATGCTTAAGGCAAGATCCCTGCAATTTCGGCATTTAGCAGGCAGAAGACCAATCAGCTGCCGAGATTGCATTAACTAGAAGACCAATCAGCCGCCGAGATTTCATTGACCAGAAGACCAATCAGGACCCGAGATTGCAGCATCGTATCCTCATCGATAAATCAGTAAGGATGCTGGGGGGCAACTGTTGGGCCCAAATTACGCGCTCAAGGCCCATAACGAATAAACAAGCTAAACAAAGAAGGCTCGGTCCACGGAAAGGCCTCACGAGAATCTTTACAAGCTGAAGTAGGCGAGGTCGCGAGATAGAGCAAATCAACAAGCTGGAAAAACCAAACACGAGGAAAAGAAGCGAACTCGTAGGAAAATAGAAGCATGCACTCAACAAATTCAAATCATGCTCTGGGAGATTGATATGCTCAATTTAATACCCTAAGATACTAAAGCAGTTGTTGTAGTAAGTGTAGGGGTCGAACCACAAAGACTCACAGAGATCACACAATAAATTATGAAGTGTCGAATTACGCTAAGCCAGATAGATGTAATTAAAAACAGTGCAGAAATTAAACGAGATGTAAATCAATTGGGAAATATAGGCTCAGGGTTTTTCTCAGGAAATCAGTGAATGCAGACTAACTAACTAACAGGATTCAGATTTAGCGCAGTTCTTGAACTCAAATCACTAAAATATAGCTAACCAACTCTCGTTGCGAAAACTATCTAAATCTAAATCCTAGGAATTCCAAATCTCTTTGCGAATCCTAAAGTCTAAATCAGCTTTAACAACAGGTTTGATATGTTCACAAATCAATTAAACCAAATCTCTTTGCGAATAATCAATTTGCTCACCTAGGTTCTATCAGGTAATTAATTGCACTCTCGTACCTAATCAATTATCCTAAGATTTATATTCTAGGTAGCTAATCTAGAACAAGATATGAACACAACCTAAGCGAAGAACTATAATTCAGATGGTGAATCCTAAAAGATATTTAACCTAGCATTCAAAGAAAACCCTTATGAGAAAACCCTAAACCTAAGGTGGATCTACTCAGACATGGAGAATGAAACAATCAACATGTTTGAATAAATCATCAATAGAATAGAAAGAAGGGTTTAGAGATCTGATCTCGGACGAAGGGAGATTCAGACTTGTCTCTCTAAAACCAAAGTAAAATCAAACACAGAAAATAAAAGCCTAGCCTAAACAATGGCTGTAAAATCCTATTTATAACCTAAATCACGATTTGGGGCCTTCTTGTAATTATCAAAGTCTTCTGGGTGCTTTTGCAATTCTCCAAGGCTTCATAATTAGTCGCGGCCCATGAAATCTCGATGAGTGTCGATCGATACCAGGGGGTATCGATCGATGCTCGGTGCTCAGATCGGGCTCTTAGTCATCAGACTTCAGTCTCGCTCCAGAATGCTCCAGAAAAGCTCCAATAATTCAAATTAAGCTCCAGACGTGCTATAACCTGTGAAAGACTCTAAAAGACTCCAAAACACAAGAAAAGACTCTATAAAAGGACTTATATCATGGCCTAAACAGGGTAAAAACCATGATATATCAACTCCCCCAGACTTAGCCTTTTGCTTGCCCTCAAGCAAATAGAAGACTAAACCAGAAAAAGAGGTTTGAAAACGTAGAGACTCACCTGTTCCTGAACCATCGAAAAGACCCTTTTCCCAAGTACCCAAATGTCACCTGATCAGCTTTCGATCTAACCACCATGTACTTCTCCGTAGACATTTGCAGCTTTTCCAGACTCCACACAAAATCCCACAGCATTGTTCAAGTAAAGCCCTCATCGCCAGTTTCATCTCTGCAGCTAATATTTAAGAACCTTCTAGACTCTTTACCAGACAATATCTTGACAAAGGAACCACCCTTTTTCACACTTTTTTTTTGTATCAATTTCTCTCCTCCAGACTTATTTCTGGTTATATCCTTATTATTTTTTTTTTTTTCAGCTTAGCATATACATATCAAGGTAGGAGACGCGAGTATTGATGGTGTTTGCCACCAAATCCCCGGTTCTTCCCTCTCTATGTATCAAAGGATATAGGCGAATAATGGCATCATAGGAAAATCCTAGCCTCGCTTCCAATCCTTTGTGTGATCATCCCCTCTTAAGTAGAATAATGGGATCGCTGGAAATTTTCCTAACCCTCTACTCAGCAGAAAATCATTTCAATCTTTTATGCTCTTAATCTATCAACTTATTTCAGGGGAGAGAGATACCATAATTCTAAACACACTGGTTCCTTTATCAGATATGAATGATGAATCAAGCTCTATGAACACTAACCACATTGATGAAGTGCAAAAATTTGGCTCAGGCTTCAGAAGAACTCTGCTGGAGACATGGATGTTTTCTAGTCAACTGGTCAGCCTTTGGATTTTTCATTAGTCGATCTAGAATTGATCCTGTAACACTGTGCACTCAAAAACAAAATCAAATCAATAGGTTCAAGCACAGGATCATCATCTCCAACAAATTTTGACTCAATAAAACAGTTTTGACTCGATAAAACGACTGACTCTAAGAAAAACGAAAACAATGTCAGCAGACACCTCCCCCAGACTTGAACAACACTGTCCTCAGTGTTATCTAGCCTAGAGTCAGTGAAAGAAACAAAGAAAAAGGATAGAACGAAGAGAAACAAGAAATTACCGTTCTGGAACAGTCGGTGTCGATCGACACACGGCATGGTATCGATCGATACCATGCTTAGATCGACTTTGTGAATTTTCATCCGCGATTGGTGTCGATCGATACCATAGGGGTATCGATCGATGCTTAGGCGATTTCGAGTTGCTCCTTGTTCATCCTGACACAGACTCAAAACAAACGAAAATAAAAATAAAAACGAATCAAAAACAGACTCACAAGTGGGTTGCCTCCCACCAAGCGCTCGTTTAACGTCAATAGCTTGACTGTAACGCCCTTCAGGCTGGATAAGAGTGAGAGCTTGCACCAAAACAGGCTCCATCACTTGACATTACTAGCTTCAAAGTTCTGCTTAGCATGCTGTCCGCAAACTCCTGCCCTTTCTCTTTCAGCTCAGAAGTAAGAAGGACTCTTGCCTTAGAGAATGGCTTCAAGGCTCCTTTGCATTTGACCTTGTACTCAATCGAATCTCCATTACACTTCTGAGGTATCAAAGTGACATGGGGATTCTCAACTTTATTGCTCTTGGCCTTCTTCTTTGTTGCCTTAGTTTTCTTGGCAACTTCTTTGGGGGTGCTGGGCGGTTCACCTGGAACATCTGCGACAGTAGGCTCATCAGGAGGCTCTTCCAAAATATCAATCGCTAGCGACTCTCCTGTGACAACTTCGATGCTAGACACATGTGTGGGAGCACTCCTAGGGGGAATGACACCATAATAGACCCCTCTGTCAATGTAAGAGAAAGAGATTCTCTTATTAGGTGTGTCTATGATCGCGCCTGCAGTAGCCATGAACGGTCGTCCCAAAAGGATAGGCATACGAGATATTGCACCCATCTCTACAACCTGAAAATTAGTAGGAACTAGACAGTCTCCTACTTTGACCAGCAAACCATGGATAGTACCGTGTGGAAGCGAGGTGGAGTTGTTCGCGAATGTGATAGATGCCTCTGGTGATCGAATATCAGCTCCTAACCGCTCTGCAATTGCCCTTGAGATGACATTGACACTAGCCCCTGAGTCGACAAGAGACTCTTTGAACTCAACTCCAGAGATAGAGCATGGAACTACAAATTTCCCTGGATCCTCCCTTGGGGTCAACTGTCTCAGTGGAGGTGGACCTCGAGCCTTAATGAAGAGTGCCTTAATCTCTTCCTCAGTTTCTCTGCAATCCTTGAAGTGACTTAGCAGAGGACGGCACTCTAGGGCTTCTTCAAAGGTTGAATCAGGGGAAATCCTTCTTACCATCTTCTCAAAGCCACGCAGCTGCTTTGGAGAGATGGGATCTCTGAGGTGTTTAGGTACAGGATTCTCCTTCTTGGGCTTGCGAGCTCTTTTCTCAGCTCGTTCCTTAGCTATCGCTGCCTGACACTTCGTTTCATAGTCTTCCCAAAATTGGGCGATACTGAACCGTGCTGCTGCTACTTGAGGCTCCTTGGTCGAAATATCATGTGTCTCCTCAGAAATTGCCTTGGTATCGACCGATACCAGTGGGGTATCGATCGATACACGGGTTTTGGAAGTGTCCCGTTTCAGAATTGTAACCGGCATCGATCGACACCTGGGGGTATCGATCGATGCTCTGGCGATTTCAGAATCCTCTTCGTAATTCTCTGCACTTGAGGAGATCGCATTGACGTGTGCATGAACCGATTTTCCCTTGGAATTTGCTGCAGTCTGAGCTACTTGAGTTTCCAGCATCCTGTGACTCGTATTTAGTGCCTCGATCCTTCCACTCAAATCGGTGTACATGGTGTCCATCTTACCATTGAAGGTGGCTGTCATCTTCTCCTGCCCTTGAACCAGGTGTTCAAGCATAGCCTCAATCTTACTCTCAGGAGCTTTGGGTGGTGGGGATTGGTACCCTCCTTGCTGAGCATTGTTGGTGAAGTTTCGATTGGAGTTGTATCCGAATCGCTGACCCTGAAAACCAGAACCACCTATGTAGTTAACATCTTCCTCCTCATTCTCAGTAGCAAAGTGGACGGCCTTTGTTGTCCTTCCCAGCAGAAGACTGTGCATAGAATCCAGATGAGCTTTCACTTCAGCGATCTGTGACCCATCCATGTTACCAGCCAGCTTCTTGCGCTCGAAGTCTGCGCTCTTGGTGCTACTACTAGATGCAAAGTTCTCAATCAACACAATAGCATCCTCAGGATATCTGGTGTTGAAATTACCATTGCTCGAAGAGTCCAGACCCATCTGATATCTCCAATCTACTCCTCTGAAGAAGATACCCAGCAGCTGCACATCAGAGTATCCATGATGTGGACAATCTCTCTGATACGATCTGAATCTTGTCCAAGCAGCCTTGAACGCCTCAGTAGGTCCTTGAGAAAAAGTGGATATCTTATTTCTCAGATCTTCAGATCGCCCGTCATCATAGAAGTTAATCAGGAAGGCTCTCTTGGTGTCCTCCCAATTAGTTAGCGATCCAGGAGATAGCTGCCTCAGCCAGTAAGTAGCTTCTCCACCCAGAGAGTAGGGGAAGAGCTTGCAGAAGAGATAGTCGTAGGACACTCCATTGCTCTTGATGCTAGTGACCAAGTCCTCGAATTTCTCTACATGGTCCATTGGATGTTCATGAGGAAGACCATGGAAGAGATGCTGTCCTACTAGAGTGTAGTAAGCAGGTTTCAGCTCGAAGTCATTCCTCTCATAAGCAGGAGGACGAATCGCTGACCGATTGGCGAAAAACTGCTCTGGCCTGTTGTACTCACCAATTGTCTGAGCTCGAACACCTGCAGCATTGCCAACGTTGCCGCGCCCAGCTGGCACAACAATCTCAATAACAGGAGCAGGGACAACGATGTTTCCAGCTTCATCAAGTCGTTGCCCTCTCTCATTACACACATGACCCTCTTGGTCTCTCAGAATTCCAGCTTCATCAGCTCTTAAAACCACTGGGTTGTTCATCCCTGATGTTTGCTTGGTCTTTCTGTTTGTGCGTTCCACAAGCGCTAGCTGTTCCAGTGATAGTCCAACTAGCTGAGTGCTCTTGTTGCTCCTGGTTTCACGAACAGGCATACACCTGCAAGGAAAACACTAGGCAAAGCACGTAAGTAACCAGAAAAATACGTTGAGTATCGATCGATACCAAGTGGTGTCGATCGATACCAAAAAAGAAGTCGCCGGAGTATCGACCGATACTAGTGAGTATCGATCGATACCGACGAACTTAGTCGAAATTCTAAACTAAAATCTAATGGCGAAATTGAGTCCCGGCAACGGCGCCAAAATTGATATGCTCAATTTAATACCCTAAGATACTAAAGCAGTTGTTGTAGTAAGTGTAGGGGTCGAACCACAAAGACTCACAGAGATCACACAATAAATTATGAAGTGTCGAATTACGCTAAGCCAGATAGATGTAATTAAAAACAGTGCAGAAATTAAACGAGATGTAAATCAATTGGGAAATATAGGCTCAGGGTTTTTCTCAGGAAATCAGTGAATGCAGACTAACTAACTAACAGGATTCAGATTTAGCGCAGTTCTTGAACTCAAATCACTAAAATATAGCTAACCAACTCTCGTTGCGAAAACTATCTAAATCTAAATCCTAGGAATTCCAAATCTCTTTGCGAATCCTAAAGTCTAAATCAGCTTTAACAACAGGTTTGATATGTTCACAAATCAATTAAACCAAATCTCTTTGCGAATAATCAATTTGCTCACCTAGGTTCTATCAGGTAATTAATTGCACTCTCGTACCTAATCAATTATCCTAAGATTTATATTCTAGGTAGCTAATCTAGAACAAGATATGAACACAACCTAAGCGAAGAACTATAATTCAGATGGTGAATCCTAAAAGATATTTAACCTAGCATTCAAAGAAAACCCTTATGAGAAAACCCTAAACCTAAGGTGGATCTACTCAGACATGGAGAATGAAACAATCAACATGTTTGAATAAATCATCAATAGAATAGAAAGAAGGGTTTAGAGATCTGATCTCGGACGAAGGGAGATTCAGACTTGTCTCTCTAAAACCAAAGTAAAATCAAACACAGAAAATAAAAGCCTAACCTAAACAATGGCTGTAAAATCCTATTTATAACCTAAATCACGATTTGGGGCCTTCTTGTAATTATCAAAGTCTTCTGGGTGCTTTTGCAATTCTCCAAGGCTTCATAATTAGTCGCGGCCCATGAAATCTCGATGAGTGTCGATCGATACCAGGGGGTATCGATCGATGCTCGGTGCTCAGATCGGGCTCTTAGTCATCAGACTTCAGTCTCGCTCCAGAATGCTCCAGAAAAGCTCCAATAATTCAAATTAAGCTCCAGACGTGCTATAACCTGTGAAAGACTCTAAAAGACTCCAAAACACAAGAAAAGACTCTATAAAAGGACTTATATCATGGCCTAAACAGGGTAAAAACCATGATATATCAGAGATGAGCGAGAAGCTCGAGCAGATGATCCTCTGCGTTTGCGCTGAGAACTAGAAGTACCAGGCACTAACTTGTGCTCCGGTGGCATCCAACCGATGTTCGCTTCATCATCCAGTGTGGTCAAGTCTTGATCCGACAGCTGGAAATACAAGATCTCTCCGTCTGAGTTCTGAAACTGGTAGATGAGCGTCGGTTTGAGGATATGACAGTTCTAGAAGTACTTCTCGTGCATGCAGGCTATTCCATCGTCGGGAGACTCTCGCTGTATCTTGAAATGGTCGAATATGGGTGTAAGGAGGCTTCCGACGTACTCTTTCTTGCTCTTCCCGGGAAGGCCTCGGGTTTTCTTCCCTACCCAAACTTGAGCAAGGATGGCTCCAAGGTTGACACGGTGAGATCTAGGGAAGGAATTTCTGAGTTGATGACCTATATCGAGTGCAACCCCCATGTAAAGCATGATGAGCTCGTCAGTACGCATAGCTCCAACTTCTTGCCTAGCAAAAAGCATGTGGCTGAGCACCTTCGCAAACACCCTGAGTGCGGGGTTGCGAATGCTTGACTGCTTCAAGTAAGCACCATCGTATTCCCCACTGGATATCTTCTTTCAAAAGTTTTTGGCATTGGGAAATTCAGGAAAAGAAATCTCCTCGTGGCTCGCCTCGAAACCGTAGAGAGTGCAGAGAACGGGGATCGAGATCTGGCGGAGGATACCATAAGCGAAGAACACGAGTGTCCCTTCACTAGCGACGGGTTCCCTCGGGTTATCATATCGCATATCAACTGATGCCATGAATTGGCGAGTGAGATCGGCATCGAAAAGTTGGTCGAGAGTGGCCAACCGTCCCAAACCAACACGTGCAATCAATGTCTCGATGTCCTGCCGGATACCCATTTTTACAAAGGGGTAGGAACTCGCAAAATGCATGGGGCACATCTCCACTGTCAGCAACCCATTATAGAACATGCTCTCATACTTTCTTCATTTGTTTGACAGTGCTCTGTTTTTGTATACACGATCTGCCTATATCTCTTTCTTGGTCGTTATCGGAACCGAAAAAGCTAATCCAGCAGGTCGAGGTCAAGGTGTCTTATGTTCCAGTTCAGGTGCTTTTCCCTTGCCCTTGTCTTTGTTGTGCTGGTTAGTCCTTGACATTATCTTGGAAAACGAACAACAAAATTTTGCCAAGATGTTGTTTTGCGATAGCAAACAACCATACATCATAATCTATTGGCCACAACAGATCATCTCAACAACTTAATTCCATGACTCGTGGCGCATATGAAATTTATGAACCAATATAATCTAAGAACTTGTGAATTCATGGGATCGTAGGTGTGCGCTTGTGCAAAGTGACAAATGGCAGAGGATAAACACAATCTGTCTACGACACACATCGAATTTCCGCAAGATTTAGGCTAAACCCGTAATTCTCCTAAGAACATAAACCCTAGGTATTGATGTTTCTACAAAATCTCACAAAAATAGGAAAGGGGTGGTCGAAATTCATGCCCTAACAGCCTACAAGGTAAATAACACAGTGTATCCACTTGTGGATGCATGAATCAAAGTAACAAACCTTGGGTGATTTTCTCACCAAAATCACGACTGTAAAGGGGGGGGCGGTTTCAGAATTCATACCTTTGCTAATCAAGAAATCTGGGTTGGGGGTTTTGTAGAACACAAAAAATCGGTGGGGATAGACACCAAAATCGTTCAAATCCGTTGAGAATCAAAGAAGTTATGGGAGATTGAAGGTTTTCTTTTTGTGAGAAACAAGAGCATCGATCGATTTTATAGGAGAGGAGAGAGAAAATCACGAGAAGGAAGAAGAAGATAAGTGGAAATAAACCGGATTAAACCGGATTTGAAAACCGAAATACTTACATGTGTTGGCAATCGATCGATGCAGGAGAGAAACTCATGATAATAATAAAAGAAAGGAAATGGTTTAGAATTCTTTTCAATAGATGCAGAGATTCTTCTTCAATCGTACAAAATCAATAGCCAAAAATCTGAGTAAATTAAAGAGTAGTCAAAAGAGAGAGATAGCCTAAAAGTGGCTGGAAATAAAGTATATATAAGGTTATGGGCGAATTATGTCAAAATAGGCAGCTTACGGGGCAAAATAGAAAAATCATAAATTTCCTTTTCCTTCTTGCCGACTTGCATCGATCGATGCACACATTGCATCGATCAATTTTGGACTTCATGGGCATGCTCCATAGATCGATGCACTCGTTGCATCGATCAGTTATGGCTCTTCAGAGCGTGATGCATTGATCGACTCCAATTGTGCATCGATCGACTTTGAACTTTCTAAGCATGTTGCATCGATCGATACACTCCTTGCATCGATCGATTCTGGCTCTTCGGAGGGTGATGCATCGATCGACTCCAATGGTGCATCGATTGATTTTGGACTTTCTGGGCATGCTCCAAAGATCGATGCACTCCTTGCATCGATCGATTTTGGTTCTTCTGATGGTGTTGCATCGATCGATGCACTCCTTGCATCGTTTGATTCTTGCTCTTTTTGTACCGTTCCATGCGTTTTTGCCCACGTAACTCCAATTTCTTCCTTAAACGCCTTTTTACCTAAGATAACTAAATAAATGACTAAAAGACTCTAAAAACGAACTTTGACTCGATAAAATACTCAAAAGAAACACCAAAATATGTGTCGGTAAAAACCAGGCATATCAATATAATAACCCCCCCCCCCCCCCCTCCCAAACACCTCATAAGTCCTATTAGTGCAGAGAAGATGAGTGGCTTTAATAAACTAGTGAGGAGGATTCCTCATGCAGTGTCATTTGAATAAGCTTGGGAAAACCGACCTTTGTGTGATTTCTTCCAGAATTGCAGAGAAACTCTAGAAGATATTAAGGCATTCTTCATCAAAGTAAGGAGCACACCACCACAAATGAAGCAGCTGTCTAAGATTGAAGACCGTATAAAGTTTAATATTTCATGCTCTGTCTTTGGAGTTGAATTTAAAGAGTCTCTTGTTGATTTTTGGTCTTGCGTAAATCTCATGTCAAATTATGTTGATGAGACGTTGGGAATTGCTTATATGAGACCTCTTCAGATGACTCTCGCATTTGCGAACTCTTCCACCACGGCTCCATGTGGTACCATCCCAGTTTTGGTTATTAATGTAAGAAATTGTCTAGTTCCTAATGATTCTCAGGTTGTTGAGATGAGCGAAAATTCTGATATGCCTTTGATTCTTGGGAGACCATTCATGGCCATAGTCGGTGCAGTTGTAGATATGCTCAATAAGAAAATTTTATTCTCTAACATTGACAAAAACGTCTTCTACAAAGCCATCCCAACAAGAGGAGTTCCCAAACACGTCTCCTGCATCACTGTTGTCACAAGAGAGAAGCTAGAAATTGGTTCTTGGAAAAACCCTCTTGATGGGAATCAAGTCAAGGAAGTCTTAGATGATCTCTTAATCATCACCAATAGAGACATCATAAAGGCTAAGGCAAAGGAGAAGGTGAAGAGTAAAAGAGTCATGTGAGATGCTTATATGACTTTGATCTCTCAAAAGTGTGATGCAGATTCAATTGAGTATGAGGTGAAGTGCAAGGGAACCTCAAAACCTTTTTCTAAGGTTAGAGCTATTTTCACTTGGGAGCTGAAGGAGAAATGAAAAGTAGTTGTGAAGGGTATGTTAAGCAGAGTTATGAAGGTATAGATGTTTGATTGTAGAACTTGTTTTAGGGCAAATTCTTATGCTCATCATGACTGATACCTAAGCCAAAGTCAAGCTAGCGACTTTAAACAAGCGCTTGGTGGGAGGTAACCCAACAGTAAGTTTTCTTTTCTTTTATTTTTAGTCTGTTTTGCCTTGTTCTTTATTTATTTTCACACCGAGACGGTGTGAAGTAAGTTTGGGAGAGGGTGTCCTCGTTTACTAACGTTCTTTTCTCTCTTTTGGTTTTCTTTTGATATTTTTCTTGATTCAATCCAACGTTTTTATTTAGTCAAATCTTTGTAGGGAATGAGGACCAAATCTTATGATGACTTAACAACATCTTATGCTGACGTGTAACCACTTAGGTGGTTTTGACTAATGAACTAATCACGAATTCTCATAGAGCTTGATCGGATAGGACAACACCTAGAAATCCCGTGATCAGATTCTTCCCTCAGAAAATTATGGCTGAAAGGAATTTTGTTAGATCGACAGTTAGCTCTATTAAACTTGGGCACTAATTTGAATTTAATTTCCTTGAAAGGGGTTCGATATGGAAAAATGGATAAAGACATTCAAGACATTTAGGACTCATCTTTAGTTTGGTACCCTCACATCACTTTCTTTTTATCTCCATGTATTTCAACGTTCATTGTCATATGTGCATACATGTGTGAAAAAGTCGGAGAGAAAAAGGACTGCGTAACTTTCTTAGTACTTAGGGTTGTTTGCTGGAATGTAGGTGGTTAGACATTCTTATTTGTCTAGTGACGGTACTTTCAGGAATAGACATCTCAATTGTATCTGGTTGTAGGAGCATGTGGATTCCGATAGAATAAGGCATCATTTTTGTGCATGTGTGTTATCTCGGATGGTTTGGATGAGTAGGGAACAAGTGAGAAATACGTGAATGATTTTTCTACGCACGAATGTGTTATGAATGAGACTTGGTTTTAATTAGAAGGCTTCACCCGTTTTTGTATTATTATTTTTTTTTAATTACTTTAGTAAACGGAAAGTGGAGCCAAAAACGTGGTAAAGTTTATTAGTGCTAGAAATTTGCCTAAAAATTCACGGTGGTTGTTTGTGTGGCTGGTTGGTGCGAGACTTTTAGATAGTTAAGTATTAAGGAAGTTATGAACCATTAAGTGACTCATTCTCTCTTGCGGTTTTGCATAATGTTTTGCTTCCTCTGGCACGTCTGAGAACCAAAAATACTTCAAGCTCCACCCCTGAATCACCTACCAAGACTGTTTCCCGGTGGATATCCTTTGACGAGAAGCTCATGTCAACCTTTAATGAATGTAGAGAGTTAACTAACGTGAATGCATGATTTTTGTAGGTTGGAGTTCTACGGACTACGATTGTGAAAGATTGTGAAAGTCATTGTACTATATTGAGATAGTGATGTTTAGGTTATGAGTAGATTTGGTTTGCAGGTCATTACTCATTGCTCAGTTGTTGAGGATTTGAGAGTTCCCGCATTTTCAAACATGTTCTTCATTCTTGGTTTTCTGTTTGCTTGAGGGCAAGCAAAAGACTAAGTTTTGGAAAGTTGATAAACTTTTTTTTTACCGGTTTCTAACATTTTGTTTTTGTGTCTTTTATCGAGTTAAAGTGTGTTTAAGAGCCTTTTAGTCATTTATCGAGTCTTTTCAGGTTTTATGTCATTTTGGGAGAAAATGAGTCGTTTTGGGTGCAAATGAGTATATAGAGATGTGAAATCATGTAGACAAGTTAGAAGTTTAGCTTTCGTTGTCGAACTTCCCACCGATGGATCGATCTCAAATTTTGATGCAAGATAGATCATTGGATTAGCTTTCATTTGAAAGTATTTTTGAGGCCATTCCAATAGTGCGATCAAAAGTTATGCCAAGGACATATCAATCGATCCACATTTAAATCGATCGATCCTTTGTGATCAATATGACCATAAGACTTTTTGATCGAACAATCTCAGCAAGGATCGATCGATCTTTTTCCTGAAGATTTCTAGAAGCAATTTTGATTAATCGGTCCAACCTAGGATTGATCGATCCACACCCAGACCGACCGGTTTAGCGACGCAGAAGAAAATAAAATTTTGGGTTTTCACTTATCTTGAACCGGGTTTGCTTGAGATTTTGACCAAAACATGATTAGACCTATTCATTCTAGTTTTTTAGCCATTGTGAAGGTTACGCTTTATTTTCTATTTAATTTTTTGGTTTTCCATTTTATAAAGCTTTAGGGGGATGAATCTTTGACTCTACATCTTTTGAGAAGATTTTTGAACCCTTTTGTATTTCTATTTATTTGATCATGAGTTTTTCTTCATCTCTCTGTGTTTTGTCTACAACTATGAGCGAATAGTCGTTTAGTTAGGTTTAGGGTTTCAAGGGATTTCATGAATCGATAGTTACGGTTGATTAGATAGGGAATTATCTATTGCATTAGTAATTAGTGCTTGAACTAGATTGATCATTTAGTTCATGATCTTAGGATGTTTAACGCACCAAAAGTGTTTGTTTAAATGCATGTAAGAACACATATGGGCAAAACATCCTTATCCAACAGGAGTTGATGTTAAGGTGTTTTGCGAACTTATCAAATAGGATTAGAATGCATGCTTAGGACTTTTGAATTCAACGGGGGTTAGTTTTCATAAATCTAAGCATAGGGATTAATACTTTGGAAAAATGTTTATCTACTTATTGGTTTGAGTTCTAAAATGGTTCTTAATGCATTCCTTATTTAAGTTATATTAACTATTATTCATGTTTCCTGCGAATTGACCTTGGGCCTAGCGCTTTTCTCATCTGAATTTACATCGTTTTAGTTGTCGTTCTTAGTTTTTAGAATTTATGACACCACAAAAATTACTCATTCATCTTAGATTTACTTTCCTCTTGCATTCTCATAGTGTTACATTTGGTCCTTGTGGATTCGATCCCTAAATTACTACTTCGTTTGACGTGCTCTTGCAGTAAAATATTAGGGTTAAACCTGAAGTGTTTCAGGTACTCGTGGGTAACCTTAGAACTTAAGGGTTTTTTCGGGCTACCCTAACATTGTAAGGTATTTTCTGGGTTTTTCAAAACACGATTTTTTATGGGCCGGTTTTTTTTTTTGGTGAGGGTAAGGTAGGATATTTTTACCCACCACAACATCCCTAGATGCAGTCCTTTAAAAGTAATTTGTTAATTATTTTGCATATAATATATATATATATATAGGCTATAAAACCCCAAAAGCTTCAGGTCAGTGGTGTTCCCTCGTCTCAGAAATTTCTAATCGTTTTTTTCCTTTTTTAATGACTAGGAAAAGTTTGTACACCCCCATACCTGGGACCAGAACATGTAATATAGTCTCGTTTGGTTACCCTCGTAGCCTCAAAACATAAAGAGATCGTTCTCGCATTTCTCCACGTATAAAAAGCTCTACAAATTCATGAAAGAAAAGAATTGAAGATTGTAGGTTTAACTATCCCACAAAATCGTCTACAAGATGTTATCGATGACATTTTTGATTTCGTTAGAAAAGGAATTTTGAACAAGAACCTTAATATGGCGCCTAAGACCAACTCGGCCATCTCAACTTTGATCATTTTCGATGACACTGAATAAGGCATTTACTCTTAGGGTCCAAGGGCCTTCTCCTCTCTCAGTACTAGAACTGGTCCTTAAACTAATGGCATGCACTAATGCACGCAACTAACATTATGGTTGAGTGGCAGTAGTTTTGAAATCAATTCTTCCTTTAAGGCTATTGATGTGTTGTCTCTCTCTCATTTTTGTGGTTGATTTGGTTTGTGTATGATTCTTTAGATTGTAAAACTCTTTTAGTATTTAACTAGGTGATGCCATGTGTTATGCACATGATAAGTAATTATGTAAAATAATTATTAAGATTCTTAGTTATTGAACGCCGGTCAACATTAGCATGCCTCCATCTTTGTCGGTCCATTAAAATTAGAGATAATTCATCAAATTAATTTCATTCCAAAAACTTATTACTAGACTAACTCTTAATGAGGGGTTGTACTAAATTAACTTTAGAAAGTTGGTCAATGTCCATTTTATCTATATGGTGTATAATATTATGAGAATGACATTATTTATTTATTTTGAAAAAAAAATTATTAATGAAATAAAAAAATAGAAAAAAACATAAAACTGGTTTACAAAAAAAAAACTCTCGACAAAGGCGATAGGCGACGTTTGGGGCGACTTTGGATTCCGACGCAATTTTGGCGAGGAGTGAAGCGTTTCCGATAAGTCTCTTCATCCTCTTGTTTCGTTTTAGTTTTCTAGGAAGTTTCATTCTCGATGAAGGTTGGTTACGGCGAGGCGAGAAGATGGACCTTGGAGAGGCGTGTCGAGGGGTCCGGCATGAGTCATTTGTCGTCGTGTCGGCGATGAATGGTGGATGATAAGCTCAAATGTAATACCCTAAAGTACTAACAGCTTTGTCGATTGTAGTATTTAGCGGTCGAATCCACATAGACTCAAGAATCACACAATAGATTAAATAGGTTCGAATTAAGCTAAGTAAATCAATAAAACAAGAAGCAATAAAGTAATTAAGAGTTGTAAATTCAATTGAGGAAGATAGGTTCATGTTATTTCTCAGGAAATCAGAGAATGCAGGCAAACCAATTAGTCAGGGTTCAGATTAAGCGCAGTTATTGAACTCAAATCACTAAGCTATAATTAACCAACTGTCGTTGCGAGAATTATCTAAGTCTAAATCTCAGAATTCCAAATTTCTTTGCAAATTCTAAAGTCTAAACCAACATTAAGTTCAAGTTTGATTTGTTCACAAAACAACTAAACCAAATCTCTTTGCAGATAGTTATTTTGCTCACCCTAGGTTCTATCAGATTATCAATTGCACTGTCGTGCCTAATCGATTAACCTAAGAGCTAAGTTCCAGGTGATCAATCTAGAATTAGCTTTAAAAATAACCTATGGTGAAGAACTAATTCAGATTATGAACCCTAACCAACTAATTAACCTAATATTCAAAGAGATCTTTTATTGAGAACCCTAAACCTAACACGAGATCTACTCAGACATGGAGATTGAAACCAACAACATAATTGAATAAATCTCTAAAATTAATAATAAAGAAGAAAGAAAACAAGGGTTCGAAATCTTCTCTTGGACGAACAGAGTTTCAGACTTGTCTCCCTCAAAAGCTCTCTCAACCAAAAATCAAAGTAGAATAAAGCGTAGCCAAAAAGTGGCTCAAAACCCTAAATATAATGCTAAAACACGTTTTGGGGCTTCTTATAATTATTAAAGTCTTCTGGACCAAAGCGTAAAATCTTCAGACTTGTAAGAAGTCACGATCCTTCTCTTCATGCGAGCAGTATCGATCGATACACAACTTATGTGTCGTCTGTATCGACCAACACCATAAGTGGTATCGATCGACATAAGGACCATAATGCTCCAGAATGCTTCAATATCTTTAATTAAGCTCCAAACGTACCTAAACCTATAAAGACTCGAAAAGACTCCAAAAATACTAGAAAGACTCTATAAATAAGACCTATATCATGGTTAAAAGCGGGTAAAAACCATGATATATCAACTCCCCCAGACTTAGCCTTTGCTTGCCCTCAAGCAAACAGAAAGCTAAACAAGATAAAGAGGTTTGACAAATACGGAGACTCCCCTGTTCTTGAAACACTACAATGACCTTTCTTCTTTGTGTTCCACATATTACTTAACCAGTTCCAAATCTAACCACCATGTACTTCTCCGTAGACATTCGTAGCTCCCAGAATCCACACATACTTTCGCAACATTGTCCAATAAAGCCCTCATCGCCAGTTTCATCGTTCTAATCAATGCCAAGAACCTTCTAAACTCTTTCACATACAATATCATGACAAAAGAACCACCCAATTTTCACACTTTTTGGTATTGTTTCCTCTCCCTCGGACTTATTTCATATCATGTTATCTTGCATATACGCGAATATTGATGGTGTTAGCCACCAAATCTTCGGTTCTCCCCTCTCTACGTATCAAAGGTGTAGGCGAATAATGGTATCACAGGAAATTTTCCTAACCTCGCTTCCAACCTTTTGTGTGATCATTCCTTCCAAGTAGAATAATGGGATCGCTGGAAATTTTCCTAACCCTCTACTCAGAAGAAAATCATTTCATCTTTTCATGCTTTTATCTATTAACTTATAACAAAGGAGAGGAATACCGTTACTTTAAACACATGAGTTCATTTGTCAGATATGAATGAGGAATCAAGCTCTGTGAACATCAATCACATCGATGAAGTGCAAATAATTAGCTCAGGCTTGGATGAACTCTGCTGGAAACATGGGCGTCTTCTAGTTAACTGGTCAGCCTTTGGATTTTTTATTAGTCTGATCTAGAACTGATTCTGTAATAATGGTCACTTAGAGGTGAAGTCAGAACAATAGATTCAAGAAAAAGATCATAGTCTCCAACAGGTTTTGACTCAATAAAACGATTTTTGACTCAAAAACGACTGACTCTAAGAAAAACAAACACACTGTCAATAACCACCTCCCCCAGATTTAAACAACACTGTCCCCATTGTTATCTAGTCTAGAGTCGGTAAAAGAAATCATAAGAGCTGAGTGGAGGGGTGAAAATCAAAGAAGTTACCGGATTGGGGTAGGAGTGTCGACCGACACACATCACCGGTATCGAGCAATACCAAGCCTAGGTCGACACAGAAACTTCTTTTCATCGACACACCAGTCGCGCAAATGGTGTCGATCGATACCATTTTTGGTATCGCTCGACACATCTCCTTTGTAACTGATTCACGCAAAACACAAGACACAAAACTAAAAATCAAAAGAAATAAAAGAACTTATGTACAGACTCACCAGTGGATTGCCTCCCACCAAGTGATTGTTTTCAGTCATTGGCTTGACTTTGGCTCAGGTAATCAGTCAGGATAAGAATAAGAACTTGCTCCAAAACAAGCTCCACAACCAGACATCTCTAGCTTCAGAATTCTGCTCAACATACCCTTCACAACATCCTTTCCTTTCTCTTTCAACTCTAAAGTGAGAATAGCTCTAACCTTAGAGAATGGTTTCGAAGTTCCCTTGCACTTCACCTCATATTCAATCGAATCTCCATCACACTTCTGAGGGGTTAAAGTCATATAGACATCACCTTTGACTCTTTTGCTCTTCACCTTCTTCTTTGCCTTGGCCGTTTTTATGTCTCTCTTCGTGATGATAGAAGGACCATCTAAAACGTCTATGACATTTGGCTCATCATAAGGCTCTTCCAAAAGATCAACTATCAACGTATCTCCTGTAACAAGGGTGATGCAAGAGACATGTTTGGGAGTTCTTCCAGAAGGAATGGCTTTGTAGGAGACCTCTTTGTCAATGTATGAGAACGAGATTCTCTTACTGGGCGTGTCTATAACTGCACCAACTGTAGCCATGAACGGTCTTACAAGAATCAAATGTATATTAGAACTTTCGCTCATCTACACAATCTGAAAATCAGTAGGAAACCAGACAATCCCCTACTTTAACAAGCAAATCAGGGATGGTACCATATGGAATTGAGGTGGAAGAGTTCGCGAATGCGAGAGTCATCTTAGCAGATCTAAGATCACCAATTCTCAACCTCTTTGCAATTGCCTTTGACATGACATTGACGCTAGACCCTGAATCAACAAGAGATTTTTTGAATTCAACTCTAGAGATAGAGCATGGAACCAAAAAATTTCCTGGGTCTTCTCTCTTAGTCAACTGCTTCATTGGTGGTGATGTGCTTCTTGCCCTGATGAAGAGTGCCTTGATCTCTTCTAGAGTTTCTCTGCAATCTTGGAAGTAACCAAGCAAAGGGCGGTTTTCCAACGCTTCTTCAAAAGACATCATATGGGGAATCCTCCTTACCCTCTTCTCAAAAGTGAGCAACTTCTCTGCAGTAATGGGATCGCTGAGATGTCTAGTTGGTTTAGGATATGGCACATTAGGCTTGTAAACATTATCCTCAACAATCTTTGGTTTTTTCACAATTTCTAGCTCAGTCTGCGAGGCGTGTCGACCGACACCAGATTGGTGTCGATCGACACAAGGCTTCTGTGTCGTCTCTACAGGTTGGTGTCGATCGACACAAGTAGTGGTGTCGCTCGACACAGCCGTATCAGGCTCAAAATCACCTTTAACCTCTTCTATCTCCACGAATGTTTCTGTATTCAAACCCTTTTCTACCACTGCAGTGATCTCTTTAGCACTTATTAAGGTGATTGAATTGACGTATTAATTCTGTGAATGAACCATCTTTCCCTTGGCAGGTGCTTCAGTCTGAGTTATTTGAGTTTCCAGCATCTTCTGATGAGTACTGAGAGCCTCGATTTTTCCATTCAGATCTATATACATAGCATCCATCTTCCCATTGAAATCCACTGTCATCTTCTGATGTCCCCTAAGAATCCGTAACAGCATATATTCAATTTTGCTTTCAGGAATTTTAGGTGGTGGATATTGGTACCCTCCTTGCTGGGCATTGTTGGTGAAGTTTCGGTTGTTGTTTTGCTGGTATTGATACCTTTGACCTTGAAACCCTGCTCCACCAATGTAGTTAACGTCTTCTACTTCATATATTTCGAAATTCTTGACATCAGCAGCAAAGAAGACATCCTTCTTTGTCTTTCCCATCAACGGATTGTGCATCGAATCCAGTTTAGCTTGAACTTCAGCTTAAGCCAATAAGGTGCATCTCCACCAAGAGAGTATGGGAAGAGCTTACAGAAAAGGAAATCATTGGACACTCCATTGTACTTAATGCTAGTAACCAAGTCCTCAAACCTCTCAATGTGATCCATGCGGTGTTCATGAGAAAGACCGTAAAAAGGATGCTGACCCACAAGAGTGAAGTATGCAGGTTTCACCTCAAAGTCATTCCTCTAAAAAGCAGGAGGGCGAATAGCTGATCGATTGGCATAGAACTGATCAGGTCTGTTGTACTCACCGATTGTTCTAGCACGATTAACCACAGTATTCCCAACATTCCCCTCGTTATCGCGCGCAGCTGGCGCGCCAATCTCATCAACAACAACTGGAGGGACAATGACGTTTCCATCTCCATTAAGTCGTTGCCCTCTCTCATTGCACAAATGACCCTCTTGGTCTCTCAAAGCTCCAACATCATCACGAGTCAATACCACTATATTATTCATCTCTGCTGGCTTCTTTGTTTTCCTGTTTGCACGTTCCAAATTTGCTAGCTCCTTGTTGGAAATATTAACTAGCTAAGTGCTCTTGTTCTTCCTGGTTTCGCGAGTGGGCATACACCTGAAACACTCTCCACAAGGCACGTAAGTAACAAAAATAAGAAAAAAGTAAAATAAAACGATGAGTATCGACCGACACTGGGTGATGTCGCTCGACACTATCGAACTTAGTCGAAATTCTAGACTAAAATCTAATGGCGAATTAAGAGTCCCTGGCAACGGCGCCAAATTTTATAAACTCAAATGTAATACCCTAAAGTACTAACAGCTTTGTCGATTGTAGTATTTAGGGGTCGAATCCACAGAGACTCAAGAATCACACAATATATTAAATATGTTCGAATTAAGCTTAGTAAATCAATAAAACAAGAAGCAATAAAGTAATTAAGAGTTGTAAATTCAATGGAGGAAGATAGTTTCAGGGTATTTCTCAGGAAATCAGAGAATGCAGGCAAACCAATTAGTCAGGGTTCAGATTAAGCGCAGTTATTGAACTCAAATCACTAAGCTATAATTAACCAACTGTCGTTGCGAGAATTATCTAAGTCTAAATCTCAGAATTCCAAATATCTTTGCAAATTCTAAAGTCTAAACCAGCATTAAGTTCAAGTTTGATTTGTTCACAAAACAACTAAACCAAATCTCTTTGCAGATAGTTATTTTGCTCACCCTAGGTTCTATCAGATTATCAATTACACTGTCGTGCCTAATCGATTAACCTAAGAATCAAGTTCCAGGTGATCAATCTAGAATTAGCTTTAAAAATAACCTATGGTGAAGAACTAATTCAGATTATGAACCCTAACCAATTAATTAACCTAATATTCAAAGAGATCTTTTATTGAGAACCCTAAACCCAACACGAGATCTACTCAGACATGGAGATTGACACCAACAACATAATTGAATAAATCTCTAAAATTAATAATAAAGAAGAAAGAAAACAAGGGTTCGAAATCTTCTCTCGGACGAACAGAGTTTCAGACTTGTCTCCCTCAAAAGCTCTCTCAACCAAAAATCAAAGTAGAATAAAGCGTAGCCAAAAAGTGGCTGAAAACCCTAATTATAATGCTAAAATACGTTTTGGGGTTTCTTGTAATTATTAAAGTCTTCTCGACCAAAGTGTAAGATCTTCAGACTTGTAAAAAGTCATGATCCTTCTCTTCATGCGATCAGTATCGACCGACACCATAAGTGGTATCGATCGATACACAGCTTATGTGTCGTCTGTATCGACCGACACCATAAGTGGTATCGATCGACACAAGGACCATAATGCTCCAGAATGCTTCAATATCTTCAATTAAGCTTCAAACGTACCTAAACTGTAAAGACTCGAAAAGACTCCAAAAATACTAGAAAGACTCTATAAATAAGACATATATCATGGTTAAATGCGGGTAAAAATCATGATATATCATTGGAGATGTGGGGGTTGGCGGCGGTGAAAACCCTAATTTCAGTGTTTTTTTATGGCGGCGGCGAGAATCCTAACCCTAACTTTTTGTTTGTCGCAAATAACTTGTGTAATTTGTGTTTCCGGTCTACTGAACGGGGATTCCGGTGAGAGAAAAGGATTTTCCGGTGAGAAATGTTGAATTTTGTATTTTTTGTGGTAGATTTTGTAACGCGTGATTCTAGATTTATTAGTAAGAGATATGTGGTTTGGTGAGTTAGATAGATTTTTTTATATATCACGGTAGATTTGTATATATATGACGGTAATTTGTATATATATGACGGTAGATTTGTTTATATATTACGGTATGTAGATTTGGTTATTTATGACAAGAGATTTGTTTATATATGACGATATATTTGTTTTTATATGACAGTAGTTTGTATATAGATGACGTAAATTTGTTTGCTAGATTTTGTTAACATAATGGTAGATTTAATGTTAACGGCTGACTTATTCTTTCTTCTTCTCTGACACGTACATGGCTTCTTCTTCGGCCATATTACCGCCGTCTGAAAATTCCGGTAACGATTCTGAAATTTAAGGTGAGAAATAGTTTTTTCATGATAGTAGAGTTATATTAATTATTTAATGGTAGATTTGTTTGTTAATTATTGTAGAGTTATCGTTTTATATAATAGTGGATTTGTTAGCCACATATTTGAATTTTATATATGAATGATGGCATTTGTTTTGTTTTTCTCTGACATATTATGGGTTTCGCAACGGCGGATAGGTCTCAGATAAGATTCTCGGCTTCTTTTTAGTGTCTTTTTCAATGGGTATAATTGAATGTATAAACAAGGTGAGTGAAATTTTAACCAAAAACACATGACTCAACCCAATAATATAGACGAAAACACATATATATTATATAAACCAATACTAAAAAGAAACAAGCACAAACCCAAAAAATTACAAAGCTCATATGCCGTATTTGACACATACCCATCTCTTAATCCTTTTTTGTTGAGTCGATGATTAATTGTGATTCCAGAAACATCCTTCATAAAAGCATTACTACAATTTTTGATGTGTCATTTGACATTGTAATGTTTAAGGTTTAGTGTAATTTGAGTTAAATGTACCAGAATAAACACATATAAGAACCAAAAGAACCTAAGTTAAAAGATAGTTATTTCACAAAAGAAAACCAAAATGACACAAAGTGAACGTTTAAAAGAACGAATATGACATAAGTTCAAGGTTAATCTTAACTCGGAAAAAAGCGAGGATAACAAAATAAATCTACCATCATTACAATAAATCTAGCATCAAACACTAAAAAATTATCATACTTGGGAAATGTGGGTGCCTAATTTTTTTTGTAAATTTGAGTTTTAGTCTACCATCATTAAAAGTCTAGCAAAACGCGAAATAATAAGTCTACCAACTGAAGGTTATCTGAGTAAATACCAAAAAATTTACTAAATCTACCGCCATTAACAATAAATCGACCGTCATTAATATTAAATCTAACACCATAAAAAAACGAAGTCACCTAGATATTAGACGTTTTATATCTACCACCATTACAAAAAAACTACCAATTTATTTTAAATCTACTGTCACTAATATTAAATCTACCACCGTTACGAAACAAAGTCACTGAGATGTTACACTAATTTATATCTACCAACATTATGAATAAATCTACCGAAACAATATAAATCTACCGTATCCAATACAAATCTATCGCCAAATAAATAAATCTACCGTCTCGAAAAACTAACAATCCGATATTTCTCAGTAGATAACTCTACCACCAAAAGAAATAAGGCTACCGTTTTGTAAGATTAATCTACCACCATTGTCAATAAATCTACCAAAAAATCAAACATTTACCGTTAGTCAACGGTTTGGACGTAAAGTCTATTAACCCATAAACAAATATGTCATCAAAGACAATACATCTACCAAAAATAAATATATCTATTGAATCGTTAAAATAAGTCTACCAATATAAGTCTACCAGGATTTAACAAATCTATCATCATTTAAACAAATCTACCATCCATCAAACAAATCTACTGACCAAAATTTGAGTTGACCAAAATTATTCAAGTTTACTATCAAATAACGGTAGACTTTCATTTTTTGCTCGCTGGTATTTCTGTAAATAAAACCAACTTTTGCCACGTAATGGCAGTTTTGTAATTACGTTTTTTTCTCAACAAATGCCATATGAGTACTTTTGGTATGGTAGATTAGTCTAGTAATAAAAATAAAAGTATGTCAAACTAATAATAAACCTAGATTCCAAGGTTAGTGTAGTAATCCTCCTTTAAAATTATACGACTATCCAAATATTTATCAAATGTTCATGAGTTTTTTTTTTTTTGGTAATGCACACTGGTTTGATCTATTTCACTTATATATAAGAGAGCTTGTGAAGTCATTTTTCCATTTAACCGATGTGTAACAAAGAAAATGTGAGAAAACTATTTAACCTGATGATTTCTTTAATTTTAAAAGAAATACTAAATGTTACTAGTTTAAAAAATATAAAATATATTGTGTTTATTATTAATATTATGGACTTCATTATACAATTAATTTTGAGTTTGATCGGTCGGAGTAATTTGGGATCAAAATAATTTTAGGTCAGATCGACCGGCTAGTTTATCGCCCTATCAAATTTTGGTTCGAGGAGACGGCGTGTGTTTAACCTCTCATACCATGTTAAATTAGTTGGGAATCTATACAATTGACTCATGTAACTTATGTAATGTTTCAAATCTATTCCCACTTCTAAAATGGAATATATCCTTTACATTCTCCGATCCATATCTACAAATATATTATATAATTATGTGGTATTATATTGACGACTTATAGGTATGAACGCCATTGAAAGAGAAACAGCAAATCAGTCACGAACTTAACTCATACATGGACTTCGTTGATCGACGCTTCTCACGAGCACGTTTAAAATACAATAGCACTAAATTTGTTTTAAAATTTTAGAAAATTTGATTCGGTTTTTTCTGAATTTTATAATATATTTAACTAATGATTATAGATAAAACTGTTAAACCGGACAAATCGGTTTAGTTAATCCGTTTTGCAGCGAATTAAAATATAAATTTAAATTTATGCATAGTAAAATAATTTTTTAAAAACTATAGTTAATTTTCAAATAAAAATTCATATTTTTTAGTAAATTGAGTATACCATCTATCTTTAAAACCAAAATTTAATATTTTGACTTACGAGATCCGTTTTGTGGACATTTAAAAGTAGAATCCTAACTCGTCAATGGCAGGCTTACCCGCTTATTTAACCCATTTTGCGGTACACTAAAATATTATTCGAAATAACTCGCAAAGAAATACAATATTAAAACACCAACTCTAATATGCCAACTCAAACACCAACTCGCACCGTTTAATGACTATGAGTTTTGTTGTCAGTCCACGAACTCTTTAAAAAATCAATTTTCTCGTGTCTAACTCTTTATAAAAATAGTAAAATATTTTTAACTTTTGTTTTGATAATATATTCAAATAAAAGTATACAAATTTTACTGAAAAATATTGCAAGATCTTCAATAGATTGTTTTTGTATGTAAATTGATTATTATTAAAATAATTAAGAAATTAAATAGTAAATATCAATTATAATATTTTTATATTTTTTTCAATAATTTTAAAAGACAATTTTATCATTTTTTATTTTATTTAATAACTTACAAAATAAAATTCATTTTACTATATGACTTTTTAAATATATACACTAAATATGGTGTTATTTAAAATCTGACATTTGCATTTAATGAGAAACACTCATTTAAATTTCAGATACGAAGGGCAAATATATCAATAGTCAATCCTCTCAAAAAAAAAAAAAAAATTATAACTCGAAACTAGACAATAATGGCTGATCCATCAGAACATTTGTTGTCTCATCTCGCCGATGATTCTGAAATCAACGACAAAACCAGATCCGAAGAATTGACTTTCGACAAGATTGTCGAACGTAGTCTATCTGATTTCGGATTCTGGCAAATTTTTCAGGTATTCCTCGTTGGACTCGCTTTGCTCTTCGATGCTCAGCAGATATTCATCACCGTTTTCACAGATGCATACCCCACGTGGCACTGTCTTAACCACACGATATGCGATCCTTCTGCTTCCGACATATGCAAGCTTCCAAGATCAGCCTGGGAATGGGACGGTGGCTCCAAGGGCAGATCCGTCATTTCAGAATTCGGCCTCGAGTGCTCGAGCTTATTACTTAGAAGTATGCCTTGTTCTGCTTTCTACATTGGTGGCATTGTTGGAGGATTCTTTCTAGCTTTAATCCCAGATGATTCCTTGGGCCGTAAGAAACTACTTTTGCTCTCAACCTTTGCAATGTCAGTCACTTCAACCTCTGTTATCTTCTCAACCAATGTATGGATTTACACATCCCTAAAGTTTATCACCGGATTGGCACGATCACAGACATGGTCATATGTGCTGGTTCTCATCAGTGAGCGAGTCTCCACTAGATGGAGACCGAGAGCTACGATGATTCCATTTACCCTATTCGTTTTAGGGTTTATGTCATTGTCTGGACTCGCTTACTTAGCTCAACACTCTTCATGGAGACTCCTATATCTATACACAGCTATTCCCGCAACATTCTACTGTATCTTCCTCTACCTCTTTGCGCTCGAATCACCTCGGTGGCTTCACATGCAAGGAAACGACAAAGAAGCCATATATGTTCTCGAAAGAATGTCACCGAAGAACATAGCCTACTTGGAATCAGTGGTTTCTAAGTTACCCCTCGAGCAAGAAACCTTTGAACAAGTGCCATGTTACTCGATTAAGGACTTCTTCTCCCGAACGTGGGCTTTTAGGAGGATTTTAGTTGTTATGATCATAATGTTTGGGTTGGGAATATCATATTACGGAGTTCCTTTAGCAGCTAGAGACATAGACGTCAACATCTACTTGAGCGAAACCCTAAACGCATTGGTGGAGTTGCCTACTTTCGTTATCACTCCGATCTTATTGGAGAGATTCTCCAGAAGAAGCTCTGTTCTAGTGAATACCTTACTCGGTGGAGCATCGGGAGTGCTCTGTTTCGCTCTCAGCGTTCTCGGAAAAGCAGGTATAGCGTTTGCGTTTGAACTGGGGACATTCTTCTGTGCAAGGATCGGATTCAACCTAATGGCGGTTTATATGGTTGAAATGTTTCCGACTTGTGTGAGAAGTTCTGCAACAATGATGTTTAGACAGGCTCTTGTTATTGGAGGAGCTTGTTGTCCTCTAATTGCTTCGATTGGGAGAGACGTACCATCAGTATCGTTCGCGATTTTCGGAATTACAATGTCTGGTTTGGGATTGTTCGTTTTGATTCTACCTGAGACAAAAGGTTTGAGTCTCTGCGATTCAATGGAAGAACAAGAAGAGAGAGATAAAGCCATAACCACTAGCCATTGTTGCTGAGTTTAAGATTCTGATTAGCTTATATATTCTCAATTTTCATATGTTTTTAGTCCGTGATGTCTGTCTTGATGCAAAAAAAAAAATGTAAATAAGTTGAAGTTTTGTCGAGTAAAACTAAATATATATTTTCTATTCATCCATCTACAAAGCTATCAAATGAATGTCTATGTCTTTGAACTACTGATACAGAAGCATTTACATTCATATTTGATGAAACCAATAAGCAGAGTATTCATGGAAGCAGAAATTTATAAGATACCTGTTATAGAATTCCTCTAAGATGCTTCAATCAGTTTCGTCTTCGGTCTGATCTTTACCAACAATCGCCATGAAAACCTCGTTGTTCTCTTTGTTTTTACAAAACTTTGATTCTCTATATCGCTCTTTCATGAGATGCCTTTCTTTTTGACAGATAGTTTTGGGTTGTTTCTAGTGAAGTCATAAGTATCACTGAACAAAATTCAAGCAACAAGACCACAAGGAACAATAGGTTCACCACCTACAGTGTATCCTCGCTCGCACAGGATTCACATCGTGTTCATCTTTTGGACTTCTCAAATGTCCATCCTGATTTCTGACATACCTGCAATTTGCAAAATTATCAAAAAGTATGATTGTCTCAAACTATTTGTATGCTGGGAGCTTCTGTTGGGTAAATCTTGAATCTGATGAAGAAAATTTGGCCATCAGATTAGGTTTTAGATTACAGATTCTAAAAAAATTTATCTTAAGAAGAGAGAAACCAAAAGTTATCACACATTTTGTTTTGTTGGGAGTTACTAATTCAAACAACACAATATGGATTTGTGTATACCTTGTTAACTTTTCACATGAAATGATTACTAAGTTCACCAAACTAATAAAAAAAAAAAATACAAGCACCCATTTGTGTATGTACTAGAATATCACTAATCTGAACTTTTTTCTATACGATATATCTGTATAAAATGTAAATTTCAGTCATTTGTATTGATAGATGCTTCATATGATGATAAACAGCTAGGCAGCAACATTTCACATAAATAATCTGAGTTTTGAGTTTCTTTTCTCTACGCACACAAATTCCTCCATAGAGCAATTCATAGAAAGGATCGATCAGTAACATCAATGAAAGGTGAAATTATGTAAAGTGTATCTTCTTAACATATAAAGCCGAATGTTTCAAAGTTAGTAATTCGCATGATACATGGTTTAAGTCTAATTATATTTTAACACATAATATTAACAATAAAAATAAAATTTATAATCGATTCCTAATTTTAAAACGTAAAAGAAAAAATAGTAGTTATGTTTAGATTAATGAAATTTAACAAAAAAATATAAATAAAAGCTAAAGTTTTTTTTTGTTTTTAAACCATGTATCAGTTTAGAATAGGAAATTAAACAATTGATAACAATCCTAAACAAAATGAAGATTTTAAACAGGAAAACTCATATTTCAGTTTAGAATAACAAATTTAAACGATAGATTAAAATCCTAATAAGAAAAGTAACTAACTCACCTGATGGTGACACATGTCAAGTTAATCGATCATATTCTAACATGTGTAAAAAAAAATCCAAAAAAAAATTACTAAATTTATAATTGATTAACCCAGTTCTTGAAAAGAAACAACACACACGTTTTTATCAACTTTATTATATGAGCAAAGCTGCTTTTAAATGAGGGTGAGCATGATCCTCCTATAGGAAACGAGCTAGGGCTTTACAAACAAAAAGAATTTAAAATTCAAACTAAACAAGATCACAAACTTAAATGATAAGAAGTGAAATCGGCTGTTCGATTTAAGAGGCGTGATTGAAGGAGCAAAATAAAGAAGCTTGTATCTAGTCAACTTGGGGAGGAAGTGGTGGACCCTTGGGAGCCTCAGTTTCACTAGAGAAACCTTCCAAACGAAATAGTTTGAGTGGTGGAAGAAACTTTCTGATTTTAAGCTCGGTTCGTTTAAGGTCAGATACGCCGGCACTGTTGGCTAAGCGGATTGGGCCGATCATGGGATTTTCGGAAACTAGACTCAAGGGGATTTTGATCCATATATATATCGTCTTTTGAAGTGCCGTGATCTGAAAGCGACACTAGATTGAACATCAGATTCAAGTCCTTTGCTCGATTTACCGTCGGTGAAGTAATTTTAGGAGTTACTGTCCCAAATTCATAAAAGAATGTTTGACGCCAATAAACAAGCACTAGTCTTGTCGTACGCACGATCCAATTCCCTTTTGAATTGGTAGTATCCAAAAGTTCTCCGGGTTTCCATAGTCGGTGTTTTAGAAGATTAAACCGACCGTTCCAAAATGATACAATATCGGAGTCTCTCCAACTTATGATCACTTCATGAACATAACGATTCCAAGCTTAGGGCGCAAAAGTGGGACGACGGTAGGGATGAACGGTGGATTGATTGAGTCGCACATTCAATTTGAATGAACTAGATTGTTTGAGTCGCACAAACAAGCTAATCTGAGGCTCATACGAGAAGAGTAAGTCGCAAAATAATCTCAATATGAAAACACCTAAAGAACTAAGTGAGTCGCACACTTAAGTCTAAAGAAAATAAATGGACAAGAACCCGATTCTTGAAAAGAAACAACACACACGTTTTTATCAACTTGATTATATGAGCAAACCTGCTTTTCAATGAGGGTGAGCATGCTCCTCTTATAGGAAACGAGCTAGGGCTTTACAAACAAAAATAATTTTAAATTCAAACTAAACAAGATCACAAACTTAAATGATAAGGGGTAAATTGGCTCCTTGATTGAAGGGGCGTGATTGAAGGAGCAAAATAAGGAAGCTTGTATCTAGTCAACTTTGGGAGGAAGTGGTGGACCCTTGGGAGCCTCATTTTCACTAGAAAAACCTTCCAAATGAAATATCTTGAGTGGTGGAAGAACCTTCCTGATTTTAAGCTCGGTTCATTTAAGGTCAGATACGCCGCCACTGTTGGGCCTTTCTGGGCCGATTGGCTAGGCGGATTGGGCCGATCTTGGGCTTTTCGGAAACTAGACTCAAGGGGCTTTCGATCCATATGTTCATCGTCTTTTGAAGTGTCATGATCTGAAAGCGACACTGGATTGAACATCAGCTTCAAGTCCTTTGCTCGATTTACCCTCGGTGAAGTAACTTTAGGAGTTGCTGTCCCAAATTCATAAAAGAATGGCTGAAGCCAATAAACAAGCACTAGTCTTGTCGTACGCACGATCCAATTCCCTTTTGAATTGGTAGTATCCAAAAGTTCTCCGGGTTTCTATAGTCGGTCATCTAGAAGATTAAATCGACCGTTCCATAATGATACAAGCTCGGAGTCTCTCCAACTTATCATCACTTCATGAACAGAACGATTCCAAGCTTAGGGCGCGGAAGTGGGACGATGGTAGGGACGAACGGTGGATTGATTGAGTTGCACAATCAATTTGAACGAACTATATTATTTCATTCGCACAAACAAGCTAATCTGAAGCTCATACGAGAAGAGTAAGTCGCATACTAATGTCAATATGAAACTCCTAAAGAACTAAGTGAGTCGCACACTTAAGTATAAAGAAAAGAAATGAACAAGAACCCGGTTCTTGAAAAGAAACAACACACACATTTTTATCAATTTGATTATATGAGCAAAGCTGCTTTTCAATGAGGGTGAGCATGCTCCTCTTATAGGAAATGAGCTAGGGCTTTACAAACAAAAAGAATTTGAAATTCAAATTAAACAAGATGACAAACTTAAATGATAAAGAGTGAAATCGGCTCTTTGATTTAAGGGGCGTGATTGAAGGAGCAAAATAAGAAAGCCTGTATCTAGTCAACTTGGGGAGGAAGTGGTGGACCCTTGGGAGCCTCAGTTCCACTAGAGAAACCTTCCAAACGAAATATCTTGAGTGGTGGAAGAACCTTCCTGATTTTAAGCTCTGTTCGTTTAAGGTCAGATACGCCGCCACTGTGGGGCCTTTCTGGGCCGATTGGCTAAGCGGATTGGGCCGATCTTGGGCTTTTCGGAAACTAGACTCGATGGGCTTTCGATCCATATGTAGAACATCTTTTGATGTGCCGTGATCTGAAAGCGACACTGGATTGAACATCAGCTTTAAGTCATTTGCTCGATTTACCCTCGGTGAAGTAACTTTAGGAGTTACTGTGCCAAATTCATAAAAGAATGGTTAAAACTAATAAACAAGCACTATTCTTGTCATACGCACGATCTAATTCCCTTTTGAATTGGTAGTATCCCAAAGTTCTCCGGGTTTCCATAGTCGGTCCTCTAGAAGATTAAACCGACCGTTCTTCACAATCTTCATAACCAACGCAGGTTGGTTCAGTTGATGACACGGATGGATCCGCCTAATCCAAGGCGTGTTGGTGCTCTCTATAAGTTTCACAAAGTCTCCAGGATGCCAATAAAACGTTTGGAGACTTTCAAATAAGGAAAGCTCCAAATATGTAAAGTTTCGGGGCCGTCAGCTTGTCTGGTGAGTTGTCGCTTGGTCTGGTCCGTTGTTGGGCTGGGACCACTTCGTCGTTAGTCCTTGATGGGTCAAGATCACAGACTGGTTTGGTTCTGAGCTTAGGCTTTCGTGGTTGGGCTTGAACTTGGCAAGATTCGGCCCAAGTGCTAGAATGGAAGGCCCGTTGGGGCTGTTATGAGTGACTCCAGCTTTGGGCCGACTCATAAGTATTTGTGCTCGACCAAAATCTTCATTATATTTGTTTTGTCGAGAGCAATGTAATCCCTTAGTGGATTTATTGCATAGAACCTCTGGTTCAGTTGCTACATGGCGTCTTTCGGCTTCGAATGGGCAGGATGGAACCTCTTCGGTTATTGGAATCGCCGTGTGATGGTTGGCTGGTCCGATGTTCTCATCACATACGTAATCCTAGTGCCTACTATGGAGAACAAAATATCATAAAACTAGACAAGAGAATTTTCTCAAATAAAGTGCTTTAATTTAACTATAACTCACTTCACAGGGAGATGTTTAAGACATTCACACCAAGAAAAACAAACGAAATGTAAAAGACAACATAGTACCCAAATCACGAAGAGTAAAAATCGGAATGTTTAATTAACTAGAACTAAATCGAATAAACAATGGAATAAAATTAAGTATCAAATCGAAGATGCTTTGACAATCTCTAGGTTCAAAAATGGTTTCAAAATGATTCCAGTTTAGATGTGGTGACTATAGGGAACGAGAGTTAAACCAGTACGTAAGGAACACTGCGATTTTCAAAATCCCAAAATTTTGTCGTAACCTAAAACTTGAAAGTTATACAAACAAAATCTCAAATAGTTTTTTAAAACAAAATCGAAGCATTCTAAATCTCTCAGTCAAAGCCATAGACAATGATGAATGCTTTGAATTTCCTTAAAATTTTGAGATTTCGATTTAGGTTTCAAATAAGTTGGAGATTTGTTTGAAGGAGACAAAGAGAGGTAATAAATTACCTCGATTTCCAGAGAAATGTTTGAAGATTTGGTAACACCGACGACGATTGCGTCAAACCCCGGCGAAGATTCTGACGTTTGTGATTTTTCAGAGATTTGTGAGAACGAAATAGGTTTGTAATCGTGTGTTCATAGGTTGAGTTTAATGAATGCTAATTTTGTCCCTTTGAAAAGGAGGTGCTATTTTTATGAAATTTTCCTTTTTTTGTGCAATTTAGGAGAATTGTCTTATATAAAAAGGAAATGAAAGAACATAATTTCATACAAAATTCATAAGAATGTGGAAACTGCATATTTTTTTTAAAAAAATACTACAGAAACTAGAATATTTGTAAGGAACATGAAAAAAAAAGCAACTGTAAAACTAATTTAAAATATAGATATTCACTAAACATATGTGATGATTTAAGATATTATTTACTACATCTTCATAATATATATAGATAGTTATTTTCCTTTAAAGAACCAATTGTAGAATAAATAAATTGACTAATAATCATACAATTGAGTTACTATGTTTTGTGGATTTTTTTATTTTGGTTTTACCAATATTATGATACGATCAGAAATAGCAGAAACTGATTAATGTATAGCTTATAAACGAAAATTACAAAACCCTAAAGATTGTGATAATGGAGTTCCTCTCACTCCCCTTACAAAAAATCACCAAATTCATGATAAACTTCCCCAAATGCCTAAGACAAACCCTAGTTACTTTATTACACTTAGTAAATAGTTATAGACTCGGGCCTAGCCATCAAGCGAGAGAGAAAAATTGGTTTTTTCTGTGTGGATCCTGACTGATGGCCGGAGACTTCTATAGCTCAGGCATCGACTTGGTTGGTTTGTTTTGCTATTTTTCCTTTGATTTGTTTGGTTTTTCTTTTCAATTCATTCTAGATCTGGTAAAAAATTTGATCGTCGTTTCGTGAGATTTTTCAATGGATTTAGGAAGACAAAGTTTGGTTCTGTTGAGCCATTTGGAAGAGGTTACTGACAGACTTATAAACGGATGGTGGCAACGGTTCTTCTCGGCTTCAATCGTTGATAGATGTTTTTGGCTCCTAATGGACCAATAAAAAGAGAGTGGCAGTTGTGGTCAATTCAGTCTGAAACGTTGATAGATGTTTTGGGATTTCTATAAAAATCATCTCAGTGGAACCATTCTAAAAGCAAAAGTGGAACAATTCACCTGAAATTTTTTTAGACATACATACGCAAAAAGATTTTATTTACTTCAGATTAATATTAGTAAATCCTCTTTTTCTTGTTTTTGTAAACCATTTGATATTTTGATTCTTTTAATAAACTATTATTCAGCGTTAAAAAATAGTTATAAACTCGTTATACCTCCAAAATTACTGGTTCTATCACATTATATCATATATTATAATATTTATAATCTTGAATATTTTTCTCTTAAATAATTAGGAGGTTCTTGGTCAATGCCCGTATTTCCTTATAATAAAATACTTCCTTATAATAAATCTTTAGGTTTATTATAAAGAAGACCATTGGTTTATAGTTTGTAAGTCACAATTATAATATATCAAATAAGTTCAGTTGGCTGTGAGTGATTTGACTTATCTTAGTGCTTGGCTTCTTTTCTTTCAGACTAGCAATCCAAGCTTTACTGGGGACACATATATTATGGAATAGCATATCTCAACTTAGGAATTAAGTTTTTGGTGAGGTTCACTTTTCGGATTTCTGTTTAACACATTTCACATAAATTTTGTAACGGAACAATTGTGTTAATAACTTGTTGGAACGCACATACACACATATATGTATATAAGTTCGTCCATGTCTTAATTATTTGACATATTTATTCTATATATTGAAACAAAAGACTATCTTAGAGAGAAATAAAGAGAGAGAAAAAGGAGCCATGTTCTCATATCTCCATAAAACAGATTTTGAAATCTCCTATATCCCCATTTAATCTTCATACCCTTATATTCTTGAATGAAATGTGTTCTGACTAAAAAACCCTTGTCGAATTTTTTTTTAAAAAGCAAAAAAAAAAACAGCTCTCTTCGTCGCGTCTCAGTCTTCCATCGAGCTCGATCTCCATCGCCGCCAGAGTGAGCCCTCTCGCCGTCGTTTCCTCCGCCGCCAAGCTCCCCATCGCCTCCGTTTCTCCGCCTCTTTGTAGCTGCATCGAGCTTCAAATTTCAAGTTTGTTCTTCAAGTAGATGATTTTGGATTTGGATTTGATTATGTATATTATTGAGGTATGCGCATTGGGTGTTTTACCATTGTTTCTAGGTCGATTAGGACTTTAAATTAGTATGAAATGGAATTCAGTTGTTGAATCGTAAGTAGATTAGAACCCGAAACGATCCATTTTGAGTTCTTGAGATAGGAAAACTGGGTAAAACTGGTATTACTGATAAATGTATTATAACTAGTAAAACTAGTATTACTGTTTGAGTTTTTTTTGTATTGTTTTGCCAGGATACAATGAGCAACAACGTCAGCATACATTTTAAATGTCAAGGTCACATGTATAATTTAATGTTGAAGACATCAATGGATAAGATAACTTTGCCGATGATAGAAGCTAGGATATACAAGAAACTTGCGTTAGATGAAAGTAAGGTTAAATTGCAATTGAGTTACATTCCATTGCTGGTGGGATGTGAGGAACAATTTGCTATTTCTGATTATGAGGATCTGTGTGTTTATCTAACGTCAATTTATAGATGTATTTTGTTTGTGGAGGTCATCACTATATCAGAATTGCCCGAACAGCTGTCGAGAACGGGCAAAAGTTCTTTTGGTATGAACTATGACGAGTTGCATTCAAATGATGATGAAATCGGAGCTAATGCCATAACTGTGTGGGAACAAGCAAGCCAACATGAGGCGATAGAGGATGATGATGATACTAAAGAGGATGATTCAGATATGCGTGATGAATATGTTGAACTTCCACTTGTTGTAGAATCTAGTCAGTTTATAAAGGCATGGGAAGATGGTTTGGGTGTGATTGTACATCAAAAATTTCCAAATAAGCAGGCATTGCAAGAGGTGGTGGACAGAGCCGCATTTGTTAATTGTTTTGGTTTTGTTATAACAAAGTCGGATATGGTACGTTTAGTGCTAAAATATCGTCAAGAAAGCTGTGAATGGCGTTTACGAGCTGCAAGGATTCCAAAGACAGATACCTTCTCGATTAGAAGGTACACCAAGATGCGTACATGCTCTCGGGCTAGTCAGAGTACAAGCAACATGAAGAGGAAAGGCACACCATAATTAGTTGCATCTCTTTTGCATGAGCATTATCCATGTCAAATGGAAACTCCAACTCCTAAAAGTATCATGGGTCTTGTTCAGACAGAATATGGTGTGAAGATATCATACTCCACAGCGTCGAGAGGGAAAAAGTAAGCTGTTAGTGATTTGCGTGGTAGCCCGGAAGAAAGCTACAAGATGATGTATTGTTATTTGTAAATGTTAGAGAAGGTCAATCCCGGTACAATAACAAGTGTGAAATTGGATGAGAAGGAAAAATTCAAGTACCTATTCATAGATTTGGGAGCTAGCATTGAAGGGTTTCAAGTCATGAGGAAAGTGATAATTGTGGATGCAAATTTTATGAAGAACGAATATGGTGGTGTACTAGTTTTTGCCTCAGCTCAAGATCCTAATCGTCACCATTATCCCATAGCGTTTGGTGTACTCGATGGTGAGAATAATGCAAGGTGGACCTGGTTTTTCGAGATGCTGAAAAGCTTTGTAGCGGACTCTTCCGAATTGGTATTTATCAGTGATAGAAATGCAAGCCTCATCAGCGCCATAGCTGATATATCATGGTTTTTACCCTGTTTAGGCCATGATATAAGTCCTTTTATAGAGTCTTTTCTTGTGTTTTGGAGTCTTTTAGAGTCTTTCACAGGTTATAGCACGTCTGGAGCTTAATTGGAATTATTGGAGCTTTTCTGGAGCATTCTGGAGCGAGACTGAAGTCTGATGACTAAGAGCCCGATCTGAGCACCGAGCATCGATCGATACCCCCTGGTATCGATCGACACTCATCGAGATTTCATGGGCCGCGACTAGTTATGAAGCCTTGGAGAATTGCAAAAGCACCCAGAAGACTTTGATAATTACAAGAAGGCCCCAAATCGTGATTTAGGTTATAAATAGGATTTTACAGCCATTGTTTAGGCTATGCTTTATTATTGTTTAGGTTTAAGAGAGATTTTGGTGAGAGACAAGTCTGGTTTCCCTTCGTCCGAGATCAGATCTCAAAACCTTGTTTCTCTTTCTGATTTAATATAAGAGTATTTATTCAACATGTTTATTAATTTAATATCCATGTCTGAGTAGATCACCTGTTAGGTTTAGGGTTTTCTCATAGGGATTTCTTTGAATGCTAGGTTGATTATCTGTTAGGATTCACTATCTAAATTAGTTCTTCGCCTTAGGTTGTTCTCAAAGCTAATTCTAGGTTGACGAATCTGGAACTTAGATCTTAGGATAATTAATTAGGCACGAGAGTGCGATTAATTACCTGATAGAACATTAGGTGAGCAAATTGATTATTCGCAAAGAGATTTGGTTTAATTGATTTGTGAACATATCAAACCTGATTTTAAAGCTGATTTAGACTTTAGGATTCGCAAAGAGATTTGGAATTTCTAGGATTTAGATTTAGATAGTTTTCGCAACGAGAGTTGGTTAATTATATTTTAGTGATTTGAGTTCTAGAACAGTGCTTAATCTGGATCCTGTTAGCTAACTTAGCTGCATTCATTGATTTCCTGAGAAATACCCTAAGCCTACATTCCTCCAATTGAATTTACAAACGTTTTACTTGCAACCCTGTTTTTCAATTACATCATCTGGTTTAGCTTGTTTCTGATCTATAGAATCTATTGAGTGATTCTTGAGTTCTTGTGTTCGACCCCTGATTTACTGCAGCAACTGCTTTAGTACTTTTTAGGGTATTAAATTGAGCATATCAATTTTGGCGCCGTTGCCGGGGACTCAATTCGCCGTTAGATTTTAGCTAGGAAATTCGTCTAAATCGCCCGAGTATCGATCGATACCCTTGAGTATCGGTCGATACCCGTCGTAAATTTCAGTTACTTACGCTCTTTACTTGTGATTTCAGGTGCATGCATAATCTTGAAACCAGAAGCAAAAAGAGTACTCCGCTAGTTGATCTATCACTGGAACAGCTAGCACAAGTGGAACGCACAAACAGGAAAGCAAAGAAGTCAGCTAAGATGAACAACAATCAAGTTGGGTTGGTTCGTGATGCTGCTGGAGCTTACAGGGACCAACAGGGTCGGTTGTGCAATGAGCAAGGACAACGTCTGGATGGAGAGGGGATTGTCATTCAACCTGCTCCGGTTGTCGCTGAGAATGCCGCTAGGAACGCAAGGGATGCTGTGGTTAATCGTGGTAGAACGATTGGTGAACACAACAGGCCAGAGCAATTTTTCGCCAATCGCTCCGCGATTCGTCCCCCTGCGTATGAGCGGAATGACTTTGAGCTGAAGCCTGCTTACTACACTCTAGTAGGACAGCATCTCTTCCATGGTTTGCCTCATGAGCATCCAATGGATCATGTAGAGAAATTCGAGGACTTGGTCACTAGCATCAAGAGCAATGGAGTGTCCTACGATTATCTCTTCTGCAAGCTTTTCCCCTACTCTCTAGGTGGAGAGGCTACTTACTGGCTGAGGCAGCTACCTCCTGGATCACTGACTAATTGGGAAGACACCAAGAGAGCCTTCCTAATTAACTTCTATGATGATGGACGATCTGAAGATCTGAGGAATAAGATCTCCACTTTTTCTCAAGGACCTACTGAGGCGTTCAAGGCTGCTTGGACAAGATTCAGATCGTACCAAAGAGACTGTCCACACCATGGATACTCTGATGTGCAGCTGCTAGGTATCTTCTTCAGAGGAGTAGATTGGAGGTATCAGATGGCTCTGGACTCTTCAAGCAATGGAAACTTCAACACCAACTATCCTGAGGACGCCTATGTGTTAATTGAGAATTTTGCATCTAGCAGCAGCACAAAGAGTGCAGATTTCGAGCGCAAGAAGCTGGCTGGTAATCAAGATGGATCGCAGATCGCTGAGTTTAAGGCTCAACTAGATTCTATGCACAGTCTTCTGCTGGGAAAGACAACAAAAGCTGTCCATTTTGCTGAGGATGTTGAGGTTTTCAATGAGAATGAAGCAGAAGACGTGAACTACATTGGTGGTTCTGGCTTTCAGGGACAGAGGAACCAGTACAACAACAATCGAGGTTTCAACAACTTCCAGCAAGGAGGATTCAACCAGAAACCTGCCCAGATCAGTGGTTACACCAGGAACTACGGAAGTCCTTCTTACGAGCCTGTGACTGCTAAGACATCAGAGAACAAGATTGAAGCCATGCTTGAAACACTCGTTCAAGGACAGCAGCAGATTACAGTAACCTTCAATGGTAAGATGGACGCCATGTACAAAGATCTGAGTGGAAGGATCGATTCTCTGGGTATTGGTCAGAAGAAGCTGGAAACTCAAGTAGCTCAGACTTCAGAGAGTTCAAGAAGACAAGAAGGTTTTCTACCAGGAAAAGGAGAGAACCCAAGGGCACACATCAATGCCATTACCTTGAGAAGTGGTAAGGAGGTCAAATCAGGGGCAAAAGTGGATCAGCCTAATGCAAATTTCGAGTTGTCTGACGATGAAGACACTGAAATCGCTAAGGCATCGATCGACACTACTCAGCATCGATCGACACCGATCGCGATTCTCAGACGGGAAAACTCAAATTCCCGTGTATCGATCGATACCCCCCCAGTATCGATCGATACCGAACCTGAAGACGATGCAGAAGTTGAGGTTGTGAAGGAGAAGCCTAAAGCAGCACCAGAGAGGGTCTACATCCCGAGGGTACCCTATCCCAGAGCTCTTGGGAAGACTAAGAAAGACGTAGAGGATGCTAAATGCAAGGAAATTTTGGACAAACTGGTTGTTGAACTTCCCTTCATCGATGCTATCAAGACCTCGGTAGCTTTCAAGAGGTATGTCAAGAAGATGGTGTCCAGCAATGTGAACCTTGAAGAAGGCTGTCTAATGATCACTCATGAGTGCAGTGCAATCCTAAGCAACAGGATCCCAACGAAACTTCCAGATCCAGGGAGCTTTGTCTTGGATTGCACAATAGCTACTGACAGGTTTGAGCGTTCTCTCTGTGACCTTGGCTCAAGTGTCAACCTCATGCCATACTCGGTTGCTAAGAGGATGGGAATGACAGACTTCACTGCTACTAGAATCTCGCTGATTCTCGCTGATCGTTCAACTAGACTTCCAGAAGGATTGCTCGAGGATGTTCCGATTGTGATTGGGAACTGCTTAATCCCAACTGATTTCATTGTCTTGGAGTATGATTCGGAACCCAGAGATCCTCTCATCTTGGGAAGGCCATTCCTAGCAACAGCTGGTGCTCTGATTGATTGCAGGAATGGGAAGATATCTCTTAACATTGGTGAGTTGGTCATGAATTTTAACATGGAAAAGATGATGAAAAGACCAACCATCGATGGGCGGACTTTCTTCGTTGATACCTTCTGTGATATTGCTGAGGAGTACTTCTTAGAGATGCATCCTGAGGACCCATTGGAGAGAGCATTGGCCTGTTCTGCTGAGTCCGAAGTTAAGCCACACGATGCTGCTGCTGAATACGGAAGGATACTCGATTCAGCACGACCAGTATCGATCGATACTCGGATGGTATCGATCGATACCCTACGGCCAGAAAGAAGTTTGGCCGAAAGAACTATGCAAGCTGCTGGGCTTGGAGATTGGAGCGAGGAGAACGCTCCTAAAGTGGAACTCAAACCACTTCCTGCGAATCTAAGGTATGGTTTTCTTGGTCCTAATTCCACGTACCCTGTAATCCTTAATTCTTCTTTGAACAACGCAGAGGTCACTTTACTGCTAAGCAAGCTGCGCAAGTATCGCAAAGCTCTTGGCTATTCTCTTGATGACATTTCAGGTATTTCCCCGAACCTGTGCATGCATAGGATTCATCTTGAGGACGCGTCAAAGGCTTCAGTTGAGCATCAAAGGAGGCTGAATCCAAACCTGAAGGAAGTGGTTAAGAAAGAGATCATGAAACTCTTAGATGCAGGAGTTATCTATGCTATCTCAGATAGCTCTTGGGTCAGTCCAGTGCACGTTGTTCCTAAGAAAGGAGGGATAACTGTGGTGAAGAACAACATGGATGAGATGATTCCCACAAGGACTATCACAGGACATCGAATGTGCATTGATTACAGGAAGTTGAACGCGGCCACACGGAAAGATCACTTCCCATTGCCATTCATTGACCAGATGTTGGAGAGATTGGCCAGTCATCCCTACTACTGCTTCCTTGATGGATATTCAGGTTTCTTCCAGATTCCTATCCATCCAGATGACCAAGGGTATACCACTTTCACGTGTCCCTATGGCACGTTCGCATACAGGAGAATGCCATTTGGATTGTGCAACGCTCCAGCCACTTTTCAGAGGTGCATGATGTCCATCTTCACAGACATGATCGAGGACTTCATGGAGGTGTTCATGGATGATTTTTCAGTATATGGGTCATCATTCAAGATCTGTTTGACTAATCTGTGCAAGGTGCTCCAGAGGTGTGAAGAGAAACACTTGGTCCTTAACTGGGAAAAGTGTCATTTTATGGTTCAGGATGGCATTGTACTTGGGCACAAAGTCTCTGAAGCTGGAATCGAAGTTGACAAAGCCAAGATTCAGGTCATGACAAGTCTCCCACCACCTACTTCTGTGAAGGATATTCGGAGTTTCCTTGGTCATGCTGGTTTTTACAGGAGGTTCATCAAGGATTTCTCCAAGATAGCACGTCCACTCACTGCTCTGCTGTGCAAAGAGATCAAATTTGATTTCACAGCCGATTGTCTTGCAGCCTTTGAGGAGATCAAAAAGGCTTTAGTGAGTGCTCCTGTTGTGCAACCCCCTGATTGGATTCTGCCTTTCGAGATCATGTGTGATGCCAGTGACTTTGCTGTGGGGTCAGTTCTGGGTCAGAGGAAAGACAGGCAGCTGCACGTCATCTACTATGCCAGCAGGACTTTGGATGATGCTCAGAGGAATTACAGCACCACAGAGAAGGAGCTACTTGCTGTTGTTTTCTCCTTTGAGAAATTCCGATCTTACTTGATTGGGAGCAAGGTGGTTGTTCATACCGATCATGCTGCTCTCAAGTATCTGATGAATAACAAGGATCTCAAGCCTCGTCTCTGTCGTTGGGTTCTTTTGCTACAAGGGTTTGACATTGAGGTTAAGGACAAGAAAGGCATAGAGAATGGAGTTGCTGACCATCTCTCGCGGATGCGGATCGATGAGGACGTCCCCATTGATGATCAATTACCTGAGGAAGCCATCTACTTCATTGAAACTGGGTTTCAGATGAATCTGGCCGAGAATCAGCAATTTCCACGAGTTGCAGGTTCCGGTATCGATCGATACCATGATGGTATCGGTCGATACCCTGACGATTCAGACGCTGTTTTCATCATCGATCATTCAGTCGTTTCTAACCACCATCTCGTCGCTGCAGCAGATTCTGATACTCCATGGTACGCTGATATTGCAAATTATCTCGCTGCAGATGCAAAGCCAAACCACCTCAAGAAGTATGACAAGAAGAAGTTCATGCGCGACATAAGGAGATTCTTTTGGGATGAACCTTACTTGTACAAGCATTGTTCTGATGGCATATACAGGAGATGCATTGCTGAATCAGAGGTTTCAGATGTTTTGTTTCATTGCCATGGATCAGACTATGCTGGACACTTTGCCACCTTCAAGACAGTATCCAAGGCTCTTCAAGCAGGCTTATGGTGGCCTACCATGTTCAAGGATGCTCACACTTTCGTCTCACAGTGCGACGCTTGTCAGAGGAGAGGGAAGATCAGTAAGAGACATGAGATGCCACAAAATTTCATCCTTGAGGTTGAAGTTTTTGATTGCTGGGGCATTGACTTTATGGGTCCTTTCCCATCTTCACACAAGAAGACCTACATCCTGGTTGCTGTGGACTATGTGTCTAAATGGGTGGAAGCGATAGCCAGTGAGAAGAATGACTCTGCGGTGGTTCTTAAGCTGTTTAAGACCATCATTTTCCCTCGCTTTGGAGTACCTCGAATTGTGATAAGTGATGGTGGCTCTCACTTTATCAACAAGGTGTTCGAGAGGTTGTTGAAGCAATATGGTGTAAACCATCGTGTGGCTACTCCATATCACCCTCAGACAAGTGGGCAAGTTGAAGTCTCCAACAGGCAGATCAAGGAGATCTTGGAGAAGACAGTGAATGCTTCTAGGAATAATTGGTCTACAAAGCTGGATGATGCACTTTGGGCATACAGGACTGCCTTCAAGACACCGCTGGGTACTACACCTTTCCAAATGCTGTATGGGAAAGCATGCCACCTTCCAGTAGAGATTGAGCACAAGGCTGCATGGGCAACAAAGATGCTGAACTTCGACATCAAGCCTGCTGCTGAGAGGAGGTTGATTCAGCTGAACGAGCTGGATGAGATCAGGCACCATGCTTATGAGAACTCGAGGCTGTACAAGGAGAGAACTAAAGCTTATCATGATAAGAAGATCATCTCCAGACACTTCGAACCGAACGACCAGGTACTTCTGTATAACTCTCGTTTGCAATTGTTTCCTGGTAAACTGCGTTCACGTTGGTCAGGTCCCTTCACAATCAAAGAGGTCAGACCACATGGTGCTGTGGTGCTGATAAATCGCACAGTCGAGGAATTCACTATCAATGGACAAAGAGTGAAACACTATTGGGCGCAAGCCGAGATTCCAACAGGGCAGATAATGCCTCTGGATGATGCACCAACAGCCTGAATGGCGTTACAGTCAAGCTATTGACGTTAAACGAGCGCTTGGTGGGAGGCAACCCACTGGTGAGTCTGTCCTTGAGTCGTTTTTCCTTTTGATTTTTCATTTGTTTTGAGTCTGTGTCAGGATGAACAAGGAGCAACTCGCAATCGCCTAAGTATCGATCGATACCCCATTGGTATCGATCGACACCAATCGCGGATGAAAGTTCACCAAGTCGATCTAAGCGTGGTATCGATCGATACCGTGCTGTGTGTCGATCGACACTCGCTGTTCCAGGAAGGTAATTTCTTGTTTCTCTTCATTCTATCCTTTTCTTTTGTTTCTTTCACTGACTCTAGGCTAGATAACACTGAGGACAGTGTTGTTCAAGTCTGGGGGAGGTGTCTGCTGACATTGTTTTCGTTTTTCTTAGAGTCAGTCGTTTTATCGAGTCAAAACTGTTTTATTGAGTCAAAAATTTGTTGGAGATGATGATCCTGTGCTTGAACCTATTGATTTGATTTTGTTTTTGAGTGCACAGTGTTACAGGATCAGTTCTAGATCGACTAATGAAAAATCCAAAGGCTGACCAGTTGACTAGAAAACATCCATGTCTCCAGCAGAGTTCTTCTGAAACCTGAGCCAAATTTTTGCACTTCATCAATATGGTTAGTGTTCATAGAGCTTGATTCATCATTCATATCTGATAAAGGAACCCGTGTGTTTAGAATTATGGTATCTCTCTCCCCTGAAATAAGTTGATAGATAAGAGCATAAAAGATTGAAATGATTTTCTTCTGAGTAGAGGGTTAGGAAAATTTCCAGCGATCCCATTATTCTACTTGAGAGGGGATGATCACACAAAGGATTGGAAGCGAGGCTAGGATTTTCCTATGATGCCATTATTCGCCGACATCCTTTGATACATAGAGAGGGAAGAACCGGGGATTCGGTGGCAAACACCATCAATACTCGCGTCTCATACCTTGATGTGTATATGCTAAGCTGAAAATAAAAAAAAAATATATAAATAGAACATAATAAGAAATAAGTCTGGGGGAGAGAAATTGATACAAAAAGTGTTAAAAAGGGTGGTTCCTTTGTCATGATATTGTCTGATAAAGAATCTAGGAGGTTCTTGAACATTAACTGCAGCGATGAAACTGGCGATGAGGGCTTTACTTGAACAATGCTGTGGGATTTTGTGTGGAGTCTAGAAAAGCTGCGAATGTCTACGGAGAAGTACATGGTGGTCAGATCAAAAGCTGATCAGGTAACATTTGGGTACTTGGAAAGAAGATCATTTCGATGGTTCAGGAACAGGTGAGTCTCTACGTTTTCAAACCTCTTTTTCTGATTTAGTCTTCTATTTGCTTGAGGACAAGCAAAATGCTAAGTCTGGGGGAGTTGATATATCATGGTTTTTACCCTGTTTAGGCCATGATATAAGTCCTTTTATAGAGTCTTTTCTTGTGTTTTGGAGTCTTTTAGAGTCTTTCACAGGTTATAGCACGTCTGGAGCTTAATTGGAATTATTGGAGCTTTTCTGGAGCATTCTGGAGCGAGACTGAAGTCTGATGACTAAGAGCCCGATCTGAGCACCGAGCATCGATCGATACCCCCTGGTATCGATCGACACTCATCGAGATTTCATGGGCCGCGACTAGTTATGAAGCCTTGGAGAATTGCAAAAGCACCCAGAAGACTTTGATAATTACAAGAAGGCCCCAAATCGTGATTTAGGTTATAAATAGGATTTTACAGCCATTGTTTAGGCTATGCTTTATTATTGTTTAGGTTTAAGAGAGATTTTGGTGAGAGACAAGTCTGGTTTCCCTTCGTCCGAGATCAGATCTCAAAACCTTGTTTCTCTTTCTGATTTAATATAAGAGTATTTATTCAACATGTTTATTAATTTAATATCCATGTCTGAGTAGATCACCTGTTAGGTTTAGGGTTTTCTCATAGGGATTTCTTTGAATGCTAGGTTGATTATCTGTTAGGATTCACTATCTAAATTAGTTCTTCGCCTTAGGTTGTTCTCAAAGCTAATTCTAGGTTGACGAATCTGGAACTTAGATCTTAGGATAATTAATTAGGCACGAGAGTGCGATTAATTACCTGATAGAACCTTAGGTGAGCAAATTGATTATTCGCAAAGAGATTTGGTTTAATTGATTTGTGAACATATCAAACCTGATTTTAAAGCTGATTTAGACTTTAGGATTCGCAAAGAGATTTGGAATTTCTAGGATTTAGATTTAGATAGTTTTCGCAACGAGAGTTGGTTAATTATATTTTAGTGATTTGAGTTCTAGAACAGTGCTTAATCTGGATCCTGTTAGCTAACTTAGCTGCATTCATTGATTTCCTGAGAAATACCCTAAGCCTACATTCCTCCAATTGAATTTACAAACGTTTTACTTGCAACCCTGTTTTTCAATTACATCATCTGGTTTAGCTTGTTTCTGATCTATAGAATCTATTGAGTGATTCTTGAGTTCTTGTGTTCGACCCCTGATTTACTGCAGCAACTGCTTTAGTACTTTTTAGGGTATTAAATTGAGCATATCAATAGCTAATGTGTTTCCCCAGGCTCATCATGGGTATTGTATATGTCATTTGTCCCAAAATGTGAAAGGTCATGTCAGTAACGGCAACAAAGACATAGTCGCATGGAAATTCATACAGTGCAGTAGACTTTACACAGCGGTTGAGTTCAACACTGCGTATTGTTCTTTTAAGACGAGATATCCTTCTACGGCCAAGTATCTGGAGGACAGTACCGAGAAATAAAAATGGGCAAGGTGTTATTTTCCAGGAGAAAGATACAATATAGACACAAGCAACTGTGTGGAATCTTTAAACAGTGTTTTTAATAATGCAAGGAGGTACTCCTTAATACCCATGCTAGATACGATCATTAAAAAAATTTATGATTGGTTTAATGAACATCGGAAGGAAGCCGTGTCTGGAGCGATTGGATGTAAACTGGTGTCTTTAGTGGCGAACTACATGCATGATTTATGGGCTGTTGCTGAGAAATTAATTGTGACGGAGCTAAACACTTTCGAGCTTGAATACAATGTCATTGATAGTGATGGAAAGCCTTATTTGGTGAACTTGCTCTTGAAAACTTGCACTTGCAGAGTGTTCGATGTTGAAAGGTACCCTTGTAGCGGCTACTGAATTCCTAAGGAATACATATAGAGGTCGTGATATCCAATTATATGATTTGTGTTCAAAATATTATTGGACGGAGTTGTGGGAAATGGCGTATTACAAGATAATTTATTTAGTGCTGAATAGGTCTGAATGGAATGTCCCAGATTACATCAAAGAGTTGCAGATCATACCTCCATGCTATTTAGTGTCGAATAAGTCAAAAAGTTTCCATCGGCTGGGGAACGGCGTCCAATGACGCAAAATACAAGGCATCCGAGACAAGGACTCCAATGGTTATTCTTTTGAAATTGTAGTAGTGTTTGATTTTATCTTCAGCTTTTGTTTTGTAAAATAGGTATCTCGCCAAACTGGTATTAATGTTTTGTATTGTAAAACAGGTATCTGGTCAAACTGGTATTACTGATCTCGTCAAAAATAATTTTGATTTGACAAAACCTAAACCAAAATTACGCAAGAGACCTATTGGCGTCGTAAACGAACTGTTAATGCATAAAACACTTAGAATTATATGTATTAAGTGGGAAATTACTAATTAAAATCAAATTGGGTTGTTATGAAGTAATCTACAAAATATAGTCTTTATACTTTTAATGTCATTTTGTAAATAATAACCAACTTAGGATGGAAAAGTTAGAGAAATCTAGGTTTAAAACATATTAATGCATAAAACACTTAGAATTATATGTTTCTCGACTAAAATCAACTGTAAAACTAAAAAAACAAATTTTAAGGGTAAGTAATACTAATTAAAATTGAAAACACCCAAAGTAAAACTATTGAAAACTTTCGTATAACTATTATATTCTGTATAACTATGTGTAAATTTGGCGCACATGTAAGTAAAAGACGGCGCACGTGGGAAATCGAATTCCCTCCAATTTTTTTTGGGTTTCCCTCCATTATTTCTAACTCTCACTCCTTTATTTCCCTCCATCAAAATCCCTCCAATTTTTTAGGGTTTCTATTTGAGATGAAAACTCCTTAAAATGTCCTCTGGATCCCCACCTTTCATTCATTCCCGAACATGTCTGATATTTCCCGAATCAGGCTTTTTGGTTTTCCACCTAGCTTTTCTTTTATTTTATTATGGACCCATCCTACAGTGATGCGAAGAGGAACAAGGAGCGGTACGACAGATACTATGCCATCGCCGATGGTGACTATGGCATTCCTAAAAGATGTCCATGTGGTGAATGCATCATCAAGGAGACCTGTCAAACCGAAGCGGACCTAGGAAGGAGATACTTTACATGCAATGTGTTTGAGGTGAGAAAAGGACATCGATTTGAGTTCGATTTTTTAGAATAATGGCAATATTGAATATGTGATGCTATATATGTCTACATGTGCAGGATGATGGCTTCCACATTCGGAAATTTTGGGTTCACGCTATCGAAGAAGAGGTGACTAAGTTAAGAAAGGAGGTTGATGTGCAGTCCGAGAAGATTCGAAACTTCAAACTCCATGAATTTCAGATACAGCAAATGCGTATGGAGCTGAAAAACAACGGTGAAGAGGCTGCAAAGCTGAAGGAGTTAGTGGCGGGTTTTGTGGATCGAATCTGAAGCTGAAGGAGTTTAGAAGGAGTTTGTAAGACTTATCTTTGTAAGGAGTTTTTAAGGAGTTTGTAGAATAAGACTTATCTATTCTCTTTGTAAGACGTATCTAACTTTGTACGGATCAATATATTAATGTATTAATCTCGTTATTCCCAATAGTACGAAATCAATTAAAATAAAAAAACTACATAGTTTGTCCGAGTTTACCCAGTTTTACCAGTAGTATTACCTCAAATACCGACAACATAGTTTTACCTAATAAAACCAATAGTACGAATTCAAATACAAAACCGACAACATAGTTTTACATAGTAATACCAGTAGTACAAATCCAAACAACGACCATAAGACAAATATATAGTCTTCACATCTCATTTTTCCTTGACCTTGTCATTGGCCTACTCAAGTGATTGTCTACTCCAGTCCGGACAGTCCGTTTACCCTTTTTTGTTTCGTAAATCTTTTACGGTTGAACTCCAAATATCATTGTCTTCTTCTTGGGAAGGAGCAACATGCTCGGCTCGTGGGTTTGGGGCCGCAGCAGCAGTATGCTCGACTGGTGGGTCTGGGGAAGCAGCAACATGATCGTCTGATGGGTCTGCATACTTCTGCAATCGAATACAGTTATACTCCAGTATTACCAAGTGTTACCTTTTCATTTTAGAATTTAAGAACCCAAAATGTTACCTTTGAGTTCTCTCCTAATTTCTCCTTCACATAAGCATCCAACGGTGTGACTCTTTTGTCCAACCCATCAACCTTGTCCTCAATTTTCTTCAGCCGTTCTCCCATCTCTTCTTTCATGGTGTTTACGAGATCCACCAATTCAGCTAAAGGCGTGTTTCCCGGTCCTTCATTGGTGGATATTTCCTCGTTCGCCGCCTTCTCAGGTTCTTTTCCTAATCGGGAAGCCACATCTTGGTTGTACATCTCTTCAAACAATATGGTATTTCCTTTACGAAGACGCTACATCCAATTGGCAACAATGACATCATGCTTATCATCGTCGTCATCTTCTTCCGTGATTCCAGCCATAAGAGAGTCTTCTTCACCTATAGCTACCAGGGTACTATCAATGTCCTGTGAATGTAAACAATGAAGAAAGATTAAAAATATAACAACACAAAATAATTCATATGCAAAGGATACTAATCTTAGTAGTACCAAGTTCTTCATTTATTTTCGAAAGAGGAAACCTGATATCATCATATTTTGCATCATGCTAGCACCCATTTCGTTTAGGTTTCGAGTCATTTGCATATAGTTCATGATATCTCTTTAGCATTTTAATCATTTTAGGAGTCTAATGTGTCCACATTAAGTCCTAGACAGTCTTTGAATCTTTTGGATCGTATTTTAGGTGCTTCGGAGGAGATTCGAGACCCGAGGAGAGAAGACGGAGACCATACCAACGTCACTGGTCGGTATCTCTCATCGGTATTGAAGGAGAAGGGTCATACCAAGGTCACTGCTCGGTGCAACTGATCGGTATAGAAGACGGAAGAAGGCAGCCCCAGTACCGACGTGCAACACCGAGGAGTGACGTCGGTATCGAAGCTTCAGGGGATTGTATTGAGGTCACTGCTCGGTGCAACTGATCGGTATTGCTCTCGGAGGAAATCCGGGGGAAAAATCTCTTAACACCGAGCAACAACACCGACGAGTGACCTCGGTATTCATCGAAGGAACATCAAGCATCTCCCCTCAATACTGATGTCATTGCTCAGTACCCCTCGTCGGTACACAAACCCAGGTTCAATACCGAGGTGTGGTACCGACGAGTGACCTCGGTATTGGCCGCTCTGAACACTTTTTATCCATCTAAACCGGGTCGGTACCCGGTTTGTCCCGGGTCGACCCGGTTCGTCACTATTCACTATTTATGCCCAAAAACCTAATTTTGATGGGCTAAGTTTTTTCTTAAGCAAAACCCCTCCTTAAGAGTGATTTGTAAGAGATTGATCTTTTTAATATATGCAATTTGAGTATTGTTTTCTTGATTAAATCCTTCTATCTCCTACTTTCTAATCATCCAATCATCTTGATCATGGGTTTTAATTATTCTTTTCTTGGATTTGTTAGAACCATGATGATTAGTGAGTAGTTCTTAGAGTTTAAGGGTGGGTTAGAGTTAGGATGATTCCAAGATTGATTTATGATGTTTAGGGTAGATAATCATATATCCCTTCTTGTTTAGTGTTTTTAAAGCTAGATCTAGCTTGAGAGAGTGGGTCTAGATCATAAGACATTTCATGAACACCAAGTGTTTGATGAAATGCCTTGATGAACTAAACAAGAGATTTTTGCTCCTAGCCTATGATAATAGTTGTCTAGGGTGAATCTTTGGTTGATCTTGATTACATAAACTTAATGCTTGCTAATCAATGATCCACAAATGAGAATTTGTTAATGGATTAGGTGATTAGTATAGTGATTAATTGCTTGGAAGAGAATTAGTCAAGTTAAAGGTCTTATGCCTAGGGATTAGCTTGCTTGAGTAAATGAACATCATGAATTGAACTTGGGACATCTAGACTCGATTACCTCATCCTTAGATTCGCTTATATCTCTTGCATTACGTTTGTGTAGTTAGCTATCTCTCTTCCTTTATTTAAGTTGCTAGATTCATTAGTTAAACAACATCCTTTTTATATTTGCTTAACTCAATTAGTACTTTGCATTCTTGGTGTTTGGAACTAAACCATTTGGATTCGATACCTCTTATACTACTTGTATATTGATTAATTGGTCTCAAAGACTTGCAAAAAGTCTACTATCAATTTGGCGCCGTTGCCAATTGGGTTTTAAATTCAACATTAAAATTTAATTTCTTTTTGAGATTAAGTTTTATTCTCCTTTGATTACTGATACGCTCAAATTAATACCCTAAAAAGTACTAAGCAGTTGCTGCAGTAAAGTAGGGGTCGAACAAAAGGACTCAGAGAAACCACACAATAGATTGTATAGTATCGAATCAAGCTAAGCAGTTCATATGAAACAAAAAGCAATAAGCAATAAGCAATAAACGAGTTGTAATTCGATAGGAGAGAGATAGGTTCAGGGATATTTCTCAGGAAATCAATGAATACAAAATAAATTAACTAATCAGGGTTCAGGTTACGCACGGTTCTCGAACTCAAATCACCGAGGTATAATTAACCAATTGCCGTTGCGAGAATTATCTAAATCTAAACTTCAGAATCCCAAATTTCTTTGCAAATTCCTAAGAATAAATCAGCCTTAATATCGAGTTTGATATGTTCGCAAATCAACTAAACCAAATCTCTTTGCGAATAGTTAATTTGCTCAGCCTAAGTTCTATCAAGTAATTAATTGCATTGTCGTGCCTAATCAATTATCCTAAGATCTAAGTTCTAGGTGATCAATCCAGAATTAGCTTTGAGAACAACCTAAGGCGAAGAACTAATTCAGATTGTGAACCCTAAACAATAAATCAACCTAGCATTCAAAGAAATTCCTTATGAGAATCCCTAAACCTAACAAGAAATCTACTCAGACATGGAAATTGAAGCAATAAACATGTTTGAATAAATCATCAAATAAGAATTAAGAAAGAGTAACAAAAGGGTTCGAAATCTTCTCTCGGACGAACAGAGTTTCAGACTTGTCTCCCTTCAAAAGCTCTCTCACAAAACCAGAATAATGTAAAGCATAAATAAGACATAGCCTAAATCACATTTTGGGGCTTCTTGTAAATAATAAAGACTTCTGGGCAATTTTGCAGTTCTTCAATTCTTCATTAAACTCGCGGGTCCTGTCTGCTTCGATGAGTGTCGACCGATACTAGGCAGTATCGATCGACACTGATGCTTCAAATCGGGTACTCAGCTACACGACCTTCTGCTTTGATCCAAAATGCTCCAGAAAGCTCGAATATCTCCAATTATGCTCCAAACGTGCTAAAACCTGTAAAAGACTCTAAACCACTACAAAATAGTAGAAAGACTATATAAAACGGACTTATATCATGACCTAAAAGGGGTAAAAACCATGATATATCAACTCCCCCAGACTTAGCCTTTGCTTGCCCTCAAGCAAAACATAAAACTAAACCAGAGAAAGAGGCTTGAAAACGTAGAGACTCACCTGTTCATGAAACATTGCAGTGACCAATTTCCTTAGTGCTCCACATATTACCTAACCAGCTTTTTGATCTAACCACCATGTACTTTTCCTTAGACATTCGCAGCTTCCCAGACTATACACATTATTTCGCAGCATTGTTCAATCAAGCCTTCCGCGCCAGTTTCATCGCTGTGAATTAATATCAAGAACCTTCTAGATTCTTTCCCATACAATATCATGAAGGGGAACCACCCTTTTCACACTTTTTGGTATTATTTCTCTCCCCCAGACTTATTTCTTATTATGTTTTCTTGCATATACATATTAAGGTTCGAGACGCGAGTATTGATGGTGTTTGCCACCGAATCCCCGATTCTTCCCTCAAAAGTAATCAAAGGTGTAGGCGAATAATGGTATCACATGAAATTTTCCTAACCTCGCTTCCACCTTTGTGTGATCATTCCCTCTGAAGTAGAATAATGGGATCGCTGGAAATTTTCCTAGCCCTTTACTTAGAAGAAAATCATTTCATCTTTTAATGCATCTTATTTATTAACTTATAACAGGGAGAGAAATATCAGAACTTCAAACACATGGGTTCCTTTGTCAGATACGAATGAGGAATCAAGCTCTTTGAATACTAACCGCATCGATGAAGTGCAAAAATTTGGCTCAGGTTTTAAGGAACTTTGCTGGAAACATGAGTGTCTTCTAGTTAACTGGTCAGTCTTTGGATTTTTCATTAGTCGATCTAGAACTGATTCTGTAACAATGGTCACTTAGAAGCAAGGCCAGATCAATAGGTTCAAGAAAAAGATCACAGTCTCCAACAAAATTTTGACTCAATAAAACAACGAATGACTCAAAAACGACTGACTCTAAGAAAAACAAAAACAAAGTCAGCGACTACCTCCCCCAGACTTGAACAACACTGTCCCCAGTGTTATCTAGCCTAAGGTTGGTGAAAGAAAACAAACGAACCAGATGGAAATATGAGAAACAAGAAGTTACCGTGCTGGAACATCGAGTATCGACCGACACACGGCCTGGTATCGGGCGATACCAAGCTTAAGTCGACATGATGAACTTTCTCATTCGAGTAGGGTGTCGACCGATACCAACGGGGTATCGAGCGACACACTGGCGATTTCGTGTTTTGCTCCTTGTTTATCCTGACACAAACACAAAACGAAAAATAAAAAGAAAAAGACTCAGAAACAAACTCACCAGTGGGTTGCCTCCCACCCAGCGCTCGTTTAACGTAATTAGCTTGACTATAACGCCATTCAGGCTGTGGGTGCAACATCCAGAGGCATGATCAGCCCTGTTGGAATCTCGGCTTTCGCCCAATAGTGTTTCACCCGCTGTCCATTGACAGTAAATTCATCGCCTGTAGGACTAATCAGCACGACGGCACCATGTGGTCTGACCTCCTTGATTGTGAAGGGACCTGACCAACGAGAACGCAGTTTACCAGGAAACAATTGCAAACGAGAGTTATACAAAAGTACCTGGTCGTTCGGCTCGAAATGTCTGGAGATGATCTTTTTATCATGATAGGCATTAGTTCTCTCCTTGTACAGTTTCGAGTTCTCGTAGGCGTGGTGCCTAATCTCATCCAACTCATTCAGCTGAATCAATCTCCTCTCAGCAGCAGGCTTGATGTCGAAGTTCAGCAACTTCGTTGCCCATGCTGCCTTGTGCTCGATCTCTACTGGAAGGTGACATGCTTTCCCATACAGCAAATGGAACGGTGTAGTGCCCAGCGGTGTTTTGAAAGCAGTCCTATAAGCCCATAGCGCGTCATCCAGCTTCGTAGACCAATCCTTCCTGGAAGTACCCACTATCTTCTCTAAAATCTCCTTGATTTGCCTGTTGGAGACTTCTACTTGCCCACTGGTTTGAGGGTGATATGGAGTAGCCACACGATGATTAACACCATGCTTCTTCAGCAAATTATCAAACACTTTGTTAATAAAGTGGTTGCCACCATCACTTATAATAATACGCGACACTCCAAATCGTGGGAAAATGATGGTCTTAAACAGCTTAAGAACCACCGCAGAATCATTGGTTGGACTAGCAATCGCCTCCACCCATTTGGACAAATAGTCCACAGCAACCAGGATGTATCTGTTATCGTGTGACGAGGGAAAGGGACCCATAAAGTCAATGCCCCAGCAATCGAAAACTTCAACCTCAAGGATGAAATTCTGTGGCATCTCATGCCTCTTGGTGATCTTCCGTCTCCTCTGACAGGAATCACAAGAGTTGAAGTGCTCTGCAGGCAAAACATGTCCAAGCTGCGTCGGGTATCGACCGATACTAGGTTAGTATCGATCGATACCGAAAGTCTGCACTCGTGAGAATTGCAGATTTTCGGGACAAACGTCTTGAAGCTGAGCTTCAATGAAGTAAATACCCTCCTCTGGCAAGAATTCATCAATAGGTACGACTTCATCGATCTTTAATCGCGATAAGTGGTCAGCAACGCCATTCTCAACTCCTTTCTTGTCCTTGATCTCGATGTCGAACCCTTGGAGCAAAAGAACCCATCGGCATAGACGAGGCTTGAGGTCCTTGTTTCTCAGCAGGTATTTGAGAGCAGCATGGTCTGTGTGAATAATAACCTTGCTCCCAATCAAGTAGGACCAAAATTTCTCAAAAGAGAAAACAACTGCAAGTAACTCTTTCTCAGTGGTGCTGTAATTTCGCTGAGCATCATCCAACGTCCTGCTGGCATAATAAATTGCATGGTGTTTCTTGTCTTTCTTCTGGCCCAACACAGCTCCAACAGCAAAATCACTTGCATCGCACATAACCTCAAAAGGTAAACTCCAATCAGGTGGTTGGACCATAGGAGCACTCACCAATGCTTTCTTAATCTCCTCGAAGGCTGCACGGCAATCCGATGTGAAATCAAACTTGACTTCCTTACATAACAGGGCCGTGAGTGGGCATTCAAGCTTAGAGAAATCCTTGATGAATCTCCTGTAAAACCCAGCATGACCAAGGAAGCTTTGAATCTCAGATACAGATCGTGGACGTTGCAGGCTCGTCATGACCTGAATCTTAGCTTTGTCAACTTCGATCCCTGCCTTAGAAACCTTGTGCCCAAGAACAATGCCATCTTGTACCATGAAGTGGCACTTCTCCCAATTAAAAACCAAATGCTTCTCCTCACATCGTTGAAGCACCTTGCACAAGTTATCCAGACAATCCTTGAATGACGATCCATACACAGAAAAATCATCCATGAACACCTCCATAAACTCCTCAGTCATGTCTGTGAAAATCGACATCATGCATCACTGGAAGGTCGCTGGAGCGTTACAAAATCCAAATGGCATTCTTCTGTAGGCGAATGTGCCATAGGGATATGTAAAAGTCGTCTTTCCCTGGTCCTCTGGATGTATGGGAATCTGGAAAAAGCCTGAGTACCCATCGAGAAAACAATAGTATGGGTGACTCGCTAACCTCTCCAGCATTTGGTCAATGAATGGCAATGGGAAGTGATCCTTCCTTGTAGCCGCATTTAGTTTCCTGTAGTCAATACAAATTCTGTGACCAGTGATTGTCCTTGTAGGGATCAGTTCATCCTTTTTGTTCTTCACCACAGTTAAACCTCCTTTCTTAGGCGCAACGTGAACATGACTAACCCAAGAACTATCTGAGATGGCATAGATAATCCCTGCTTCCAACAGTTTCTTCACTTCCTTCCTGACCACTTCCTTCAGGTTCGTATTCAGCCTCCTCTGACACTCAATCGAAGACTTTGATTCATCCTCCAGGTGAATCCGATGCATGCACAAGTCTGGTGCTATACCTGAAATGTCAGCAAGAGAATAGCCAAGAGCTTTGCGATACTCGCGCAGCTTGCTCAGCAGTAAGGCAATCTATGTGTTGTTCAAGGAAGCATTAACGATTACAGGTTACGTGGAATTAGGACCAAGAAAACTATACCTCAGATTCGCTGGAAGTGGCTTTAGTTCCACCTTAGGAGCATTCTCTGCACTCCAATCTCCAAGCCCAACATCTTGCTTAGAACTGTCGACCAACTTTCCTTCTCGCCGCAGGGTATCGACCGATACTAGAGGGGTATCGATCGATACTGGTGATGCTGAATCGAGCATCTTCGAGTATCCAGCAGTATCATCACACGAATGGACCTCTGAGGTGGCCGAACAGACCAATGCTCTCTCCAGTGGATCCTCCTCAGGGTGCATCTCTAGGAAGTAGTCCTCAGCTATGTCACTGAAGGTGTCCACATAGAATGTCTGCCCATCGATGGTTGGCCTCTTCATCATCTTTTCCATGTTAAAGGACATCACCAAGTCACCGATGTTGAGAGCTTTCTGTCCATTCCTGCAGTCAATCAAGGCTCCAGCAGTTGCAAGGAATGGTCTGCCCAGGATAAGAGGATCCTTAGTCTCAGCATCGTACTTTAGGACGATGAAATCTGTTGGAACAAGCAATTCCCAATCTTGATTGGGACATCCTCGAGTAGTCCCTCTGGAAGTCGCACTGAGCGATCAGCAAGTACCAGCGAAATCCTTGTAGATTGGAAATCCGTCATCCCCATTCGCTTGGCAACTGAGTGTGGCATAAGGTTCACACTTGACCAAATATCACAGAGAGCACGCTCGAATCTCTCTGTGAAGATAGTGCAATCTAAAACAAAGCTCCCTGGGTCTGGTAGCTTTTTGGGAATTCTGTTGAGTAGAATCGCACAGCACTCAACTGTAATCATCATGACACCTTCAGCCAACTTATCCAGCATAGCCTTGCATCTTGCGTCCTCCCATTCCCTCTATGTCATATTAGGAGGCATAGGATAAGGCATCTTAGGTTTATACACCCTTCCCTTGACAATCTCGGGCTCCTTCTCGATTTGCGTCTCAGCATCGACCGATACTGGAGGAGTATCGATCGACACACGGGATTTTGGGTCCTCTCGCGCAGGTGTCTGGACTGGTGTCGATCGATACTGGCTGGTATTGATCGATACATGTGGGTCTTCAGAATCCCAATCATCTTTTTCAGTAAGATCGATGAGATTCTCTGCAATTGGGCTGTTCTTCACTCATGTAATCACCTCTTTTCCACATCTCAAGGTGATGGCGTTGATGTGAGCCCTTGGATTCTTAGTTTTTTCTGGAAGGAAACCTTCCTGCCTATGCACATCTGCTACAGTCTGAGCAACCTGAATTTCTAGCTTCCTCTGAGTCAGATTGATAGCTTCAATTTTTCCATTCAAATCAATGTACAGAGAGTCAAACTTCCCATTGAAATCACCTTGCAGCTTCTCTTGTCCCCGAAGAAGTTGTTCCATTAAGGATCTCATCTTACTCTCTGTGGATTTTGGAGAGATTGGTTGATACGAAGAGTTCCCATAATTGCGAGTGAAATCGCTGCTCTGTGGTGGTTTCTGGGCAACTTGTTTTGCTCCGAAACCGGCTTGGTTCCCCTCAAACTTGTACCCACCTTGCTGATTGTTGTTGTTGAAGTTTTGGTTGTTGTTGTACGCAAATCGCTGACCCTAAACCAAAACCACCAACGTAGTTAACACCCTCCACTTCATCTTCATCAATATTTTCGAGTCCATCAGCAAAGTGTACAGACTTCTTCGACTTCCCAATCAAAAAATCCAGCTTGGCCTGAACTTCAGCAATCTACGCTCCATCAACTCCTCCAGGTTGCTGCTTCCACTCGAAATCAGCATTCTTGGTGCTATTACTAGATGCCAAGTTCTCAATTAACACAACCGCATCATCTGGATACCTGGTGTTGAAATTCCCATTACTCGCAGCATCCAAACCCATATGGTACATCCAATCGATCCCTCTGTAGAAAGTACCCAGCAGCTGAACCTGAGTGGAACCATGGTGCGGAAAATCTCTCTGATACGACTTGAAACGAATCCAAGCGGCCTTGAGTGCCTCTGTCGGACCTTGAGAAAATTGAGAGATCTTTTTCCTTAGCTCCTCAGATCTCGCATCATCATAGAAATTATTCAGGAATGCATTCTTCGTCGCCTCCCATGTAGTTAGTGAACCAAGAGCCAACTGCTTCAGCTAATAAGCAGCATCCCCACTAAGAGAGTATGGGAAAAGTTTTCAGAAATGGTATTCCATTGTACTTCATACCAGTGACCAAATCCTCGAACCTTTTGATATGATCCATGGGGTGTTCATGAGATAGGCCATGGAAATGATTCTGACTCACAAGAGCGTAATAGGCAGGTTTCAGCTCAAAATCATCCCTCTGGAAAGTTGGGATGCGAATCGCAGCTCGATTGGCGTAGAAATTGATCAGGTCTATTATGCTCACCAAGCGTTCTACCTCGATCAACCTCAGCATTCCCAACGTTGGCACGCCCAACTGGCGCGACAATCTCACCAACAACAACAGGGGCGACAATGATGTTTCCAGTTTCATCAAGTCGCTGCCCTCTCTCATTGCACACTTGACCCTCTTGGTCTTTCAAGACTCCAGTTTCATCAGCTCTTAATACCACTGGGTTGTTCATCTCTGATGTTTGTGCGTTTCAAACGTGCTAGCTGCTCCAATGACAGTTCAACTAGCTGAGTGCTTTTGCTTCTTCTGGTTTCACGATTAGGTATACACCTGAAAACAAGAGTCAAGCACGTAAGTAACCAAAAATACGATGAGTATCGATCGACACTGGGTGGTGTCGATCGATATCAACAAAATAAGACGACGAGTATCGACCGATACTAGGTAGTATCGATCGATACCGACGAACTTAGTCAAAATTCGACAGCTAAAATCTAATGGAGAAATTGAGTCCCCGGCAACGGCGCCAAATTTGATATGCTCAAATTAATACCCTAAAAAGTACTAAGCAGTTGCTGCAGTAAAGTAGGGGTCGAACACAAGGACTCAGAGAAATCACACAATAGATTGTATAGTATCGAATCAAGCTAAGCAGTTCAGATGAAACAAAAAGCAATAAGCAATAAACGAGTTGTAATTCGATAGGAGAGAGATAGGTTCAGGGATATTTCTCAGGAAATCAATGAATGCAAAATAAATTAACTAATCAGGGTTCAGGTTACGCACGGTTCTCGAACTCAAATCACTGAGGTATAATTAACCAACTGTCGTTGCGAGAATTATCTAAATCTAAACTTCAAAATCCCAAATTTCTTTGCAAATTCCTAAGAATAAATCAGCCTTAATATCGAGTTTGATATGTTCGCAAATCAACTAAACCAAATCTCTTTGCGAATAGTTAATTTGCTTACCCTAAGTTTTATCAGGTAATTAATCGCACTGTCGTGCCTAATCAATTATCCTAAGATCTAAGTTCTAGGTGATTAATCCAGAATTAGCTTTGAAAACAACCTAAGGCGAAGAACTAATTCAGATTGTGAACCCTAAACAATAAATCAACCTAGCATTCAAAGAAATCCCTTATGAGAATCCCTAAACCTAACAAGAAATCTACTCGGACATGGAAATTGAAGCAATAAACATGTTTGAATAAATCATCAAATAAGAATTAAGAAAGAGTAACAAAAGGGTTCGAAATCTTCTCTCGGACGAACAGAGTTTCAGACTTGTCTCCCTTCAAAAGCTCTCTCACAAAACCATAATAATGTAAAGCATAAATATGACATAGCCATGAAAGTGGCTGTAAAATCCTATTAAATAACCTAAATCACGTTTTGGGGCTTCTTGTAAATAATAAAGACTTCTGGGCAATTTTGCAGTTCTTCAATTCTTCATTAAACTCGCGGGTCGTGTCTGCTTCGATGAGTGTCGACCGATACTAGGCAGTATCGATCGATACCGATTCTTCAAATCGGTTACTCAGGTACACGGCCTTCTGCTTTGATCCAAAATGCTCCAGAAAACTCAAATATCTCTAATTATGCTCCAAACGTGCTAAAACCTGTAAAAGACTCTAAACCACTACAAAATAGTAGAAAGACTCTAAAAAACGGACTTATATCATGGCCTAAAAGGGGTAAAAACCATGATATGTCAACTACTAATGTCTTTCACTTTCCATTGCTATCTCTAAACCTGTAGGTGCATGCATACGCGATCTCGAGGCAACGACAATCTAGTTGAACCAAGGGACGACATACATCGCTCATACCGAGGGGTTAGAACAAGGGAAGCACGTGTGAGACAACAAGAAATTGAGAACGACATGGATCACTATGACAATGTTCCACTTGGGGACATTCATGACAATGTGGACAACCTTCCACATCATCAACAAGGTGGTAATGGAAACCACCCCGCACAAGGTGGTAATGGAAACCACCCCGCACAAGGTGGTAACGAAAACCACCACGCTAAAGGAGGCCAAACTCAAAACGCCCCACATCCACCCGGCTGGGCAATGAGAGCCCCTAACCATCCCCCAAGGGCTCAAAACGTGGTAGGTATGGGTGATGCCGCCAACACCCATCAAAACCGTCAAGGGATCCAAGCTCCACCAGTTGAGAACAACAACTTCGAGGTGAAGCCGGGATTGAATAACATGGTTCAAAGTAACAAATTTCACGGCTTATCTATGGAGGATCCATTGGATCATATCGATCAATTTGATAGGATATGTGAGTTAACCAAGATGAACGGTGTTTCGGAAGACGGTTTCAAGCTAAGACTTTTTCCATTCTCCCTTGGAGACAAAGCTCATCAATGGGAAAAGAGTCTTCCTCAAGGTTCAATCACGTCTTGGGACGATTGCAAGCGAGCTTTCCTTGCAAAGTTCTTTTCTCCTTCAAGGACCGCCAAGTTGAGGAACGAAATCTCGGGGATCACACAACGCGGAAACGAATCCTTCAATGAAACTTGGGAACGGTTTAGAAGCTACACCTCTCAATGCCCGCATCATGGCTTCTCCAATGCCTCTCTTTTGAGTACTCTCTATCGTGGTGCTCTACCCAAGATAAGGATGCATTTAGACACGGCCTCTAATGACAACTTCTTCGCCAAAGATGTAGACGAAGCCAAGGAACTAGTAGAGAACTTGGCCTAAAGTGACGAGACCTATGCCGATGATTATGACCGCGCCACAAGGACGACAAGTGACTTTGATGAGAACAAGCGGGCCAAGGACATGAAAGCGCTTAACGAAAAATTGGACAAGCAAGCCAATTTGATTGATAAACTCCTAGTGTCTTCTCAAAAGACGGTCAACTTTTTGGATGCTTATGATGAGAACCAAGATTGTTATCAAGAGGAGAACGTGGACATGAACACTCAAGAGGAAGTGAACTACGTGGGGAACCAAGGAAAATACCAAAACCAAGGGAACTACCAAAGACAAGGGTTCAACCAAAACTATAGGAACCACCCCAACTTCTCTTACCGGAACAAAAATGTGGAGAATCCACAAGACCAAGTCTACCCTCCGCAACCTAATCAAACTCAAGGAGTCCCACAAAAGCAATTCCAACCTCAAGGCCAAGCTTCTAATACCAATCAACAAGGCTTTGTCCCAAGGAACCAATTCCAAGGGAACCAAAGTGGATTCCAACCCAAAGCTCCACCCGGTTTTCAAGGCCAACAACAAGGTTTTGTGCCTCAAGGTCAAGCAACTACGTCTAAACCGCAAGAGCTTGACTTGAGCTCCATGTTCTAACAACTACTCAAGGGACAAGCGGAGATCAATACACGGGTGGATTGCTCTTACAACGACCTCAACACAAAGATTGAAGCTTTGAACTCCAAGGTAAAACAAATGGAGACCAAAGGTGTTGCTTCTTCTTCACGACCACAAGGTCAACTCCCGGGTAAATCTGAAGCTAATCCTAAAGAATATGTAAATGCCATCACCTTAAGGAGTGGTGCGGTTTTGCCTCCAAGAGAAGCTCCTTCTACTCTCAATGAGGACATTGCGAAGCAAAGTGGGGGGGGGGGTGAAACTTCAAGAGGATGACGATGTGGTTGAAGATGAGGCAGTAAGAGAGCAAGACAAGGTTGAAGAAGTTGAGAAGGTCAAGCCTAGGGTTGTTGTTGCTCAAGAGAAGCCGAAGAAGAATGTGTTTGTCCCTAAGCCATACGTTCCTAAGCTACCTTTTCTCGGGCGGTTCAAGAAGCAACTTGTGGAAAAATACAAAGCCATCTTTGATAGGCAAATGGAGAAGGTAGAACTCACAATGCCTTTGGTTGATGCCTTCTTACTTGTCCCTTAATACGCCAAATTCTTGAAAGATGCCGTGAATGAGAGGGCTAAGGAAATGGAGTCTATGGTCATTTTAACTCAAGAGTGAAGCGCCATAATACAAAAGAAGATGGCGCCCAAGAAGTTAGGAGATCCGGGATCATTTACTATACCTTGTGCACTAGGTCATCTAGCTTTCAACCATTGTTTGTATGATCTTGGAGCAAGTGTAAGCCGCATGCCGTTTTCGGTAGCCAAGAGACTAGGCTTCACACGCTACAAGGCATGCAACATTTCCTTAATATTGGCGGATAGGAGCATGAGGGTTCCTATTGGTTTGCTTGAGGATCTTCCTATCATGGTGAAGGACTTCATTGTCCCCACAGATTTCGTGGTACTTGAAATGGATGAAGAACCGAAAGATCCTCTTATCTTTGGTAGGCCATTCCTAGCAACCGCGGGAGTGATAATCGATGTGAGGAAAGGCAAAATAGACCTTCACTTGGGTAAGGGAGAAGTCCTTGAATTTGATATCAACAAGGTGATGAAGAAACCCACCATAGATGGCCAATGTTTCTACATAGAGACCATGGATGAACTACCCGACGAATTGCTTGAGGAAATGAGAGTAGAAGACGGTTTGGAAGTGGTTTTGACCAAGGATCGTGGTGATCATGGGTTCTTAAGTAAAGAGAGTCAATGGTATGAGCTACTCATAGACTTGCACAAGCCGGTTGAAAGGGATACGCCATTTGTTGAGTTGGGTAATCACGGTACCGAGGTTCAAGATGGTTTAAGATTGGTACGGTTCAAGAGGAGTTTGTTCTAGCCATCGAGTAGACTAGCAAGGGTAAGACTAGTCTTGAGGAGGACGATTGGAGCGAACTCAAAGCCCCTAAGGTGGACCTAAAGAAACTTCTAATGGTATTAAGGTACGCTTTCCTAGGTCCAAACGAGTCATACCCGGTTATTGTAAATGATAGTTTGAATGAGAATGAACTATCCTCACTTTTAGTTGAACTTAGGAAGTATAGGAAGGCTATTGGTTATTCTTTGGATGACATAAAAGGTATTTTCCATATTTTATGCACTCATAGAATCCATCTAGAGGATGAATCAAGGACCTCTATTGAACATCAAAGAATATTGAATCCTAATTTGAAAGAAGTTGTAAAGAGAGAGATTCTTAAGCTTTTAGACGCGGATATTATATAACCAATATCGGATAGTACTTGGGTTTCACTGGTTCATTGTGTGCCAAAGAAAGGGGGGATAACGGTTGTTAAAAATGAAAAGGATGAAATGATACCTACTAGGACAATAACCGGGCATATAATGTGCATTGACTATAGGAAGCTAAATTCATCTACTCGCAAGGATCACTTTCCGTTACCTTTCATAGATCAAATGTTTGAACGTCTAGCTAATCATCAATTTTATTGCTTTCTAGACGGTTATTCGGGTTTCTTTCAAATTCCCATACACCCGAATGACTAAGAGAAAACGACTTTCACGTGCCCTTACGGCACATTCGCATATCGAAGGATGCCGTTTGGGTTGTGTAATGCACCCGCGACATTCCAACGTTGCATGATGTCCATTTTCTCTGATCTTATTGAAGACATGGTAGAAGTCATTATGGACGACTTCTCCGTGTATGGGTCTTCTTTTGGTATTTGATTGTCTAATCTTTGTAGGGTCTTGCAACAGTGTGAAGAAGAAAACTTGGTGTTAAATTGGGAGAAGTGTCACTTCATGGTATGTGAAGGCATCGTGCTTGGGCACAAGATCTCCGAGAAAGGGATTGAGGTAGACAAGGCCAAGATAGAGGTGATGGTTAGCTTGGAGCCGCCTAAATCGGTCAAGGACATCCGGTCTTTCTTGGGTCATGCGGGGTTCTACCGAAGGTTCATCAAAGACTTCTCGAAAATTATGAGGCCTCTCACAAGGCTACTTTGCAAGGAGGTCGAGTTCGTGTTTGATGAGGAATGTATGGTAGTGATATATCATGGTTTTTACCCCTTTTAGGCCATGATATAAGTCCGTTTTATAGAGTCTTTCTACAATTTTGTAGTGGTTTAGAGTCTTTTACAGGTTTTAGCACGCTTGGAGCATAATTGGAGATATTGGAGCTTTCTTGAGCATTTTGGATCGAAGCAGAGGTTCGTGTAGCTGAGTACCCGATTTGAAGCATCAGTATCAATCGATACTGCCTAGTATCGGTCTACACTCATCGAAGCAGACACGACCCGCGAGTTTAATGAAGAATTAAAGAACTGCAAAATTGCCCATAAGTCTTTATTATTTACAAGAAGCCCCAAAACATGATTTAGGTTATTTAATAGGATTTTACAGCCACTTTGATGGCTATGCTTTATTTTTTTCTGTTTCTGTGAGAGAGCTTTTGAAGGGAGACAAGTCTGAAACTCTGTTCGTTCGAGAGAAGATTTCGAACCCTTTTGTTACTCTTTCTTAATTCTTATTTTATTATTTATTCAAACATGTTTATTGCTTCAATTTCCATGTCTGAGTAGATTTCTTGTTAGGTTTAGGGATTCTCATAAGGGAATTCTTTGAATGCTAGGTTGATTATTTATTTAGGGTTCATAATCTGAATTATTTCTTCGCCTTAGGTTGTTCTCAAAGCTAATTCTGGATTGATCACCTAGATATTAGATCTTAGGTTACTCGATTAGGGACGACAGTGCAATTGATTAATCTGATAGAACTTAAGGTTAGCAAATTAATTATTCGCAAATAGATTTGGTTTAGTTGATTTGTGAACATATCAAACTCGATATTAAGGTTGATTTATTCTTAGGAATTTGCAAAGAGATTTAGGATTCTGAAGTTTAGATTTAGATAATTCTCGCAACGACAGTTGGTTAATTATACTTAGGTGATTTGAGTTCAAGAACCGCACGTAACCTGAACTCTAATCAGTTAGTATATCTGCATTCATAGATTTCCTGAGAAATATCCTTGAACCTATCTCTTTCCCATCGAATTACAACTCGTTTATTGTTTATTGTTTTTGTTTCATCTAGATTTGCTTAGCCTGATTCGATACTATACAATCTATTGCACGATTTCTCTGAGTTCTTGTGTTCGACCCCTGATATACTACAGCAACTGCTTTAGTACTTTTTAGGGTATTAATTTGAGCATATCAAATTTGGCGCCGTTGCCGGGGACTCAATTTCGTCATTAGATTTTAGCTGTCGAGTTTCGACTAAGTTCGTCGGTATAGATTGACACCAACCAGTGTCGGTCAATACTCGTCGTTTTTTTGTTACTTACGTGCCTTGCCTTTGTTTTCAGGTGTATGCCTAATCGCGAAACCAGAGGGAACAAGAGCACTCCGCTAGTTAATATGTCGTTAGAGAAGGTAGCACGTTTGGAACGCACAAACAGAAAGGCAAAGCAAACATCAGGGATGAACAACCCAGTGGTATTAAGAGCTGATGAAGCTGGAGTCTTGAGAGACCAAGAGGGTCAAGTGTGCAATGAGAGAGGGCAGCGACTTGATGAAGCTGGAAACGTCATTGTCCCTCCTGTTGTTATTGGTGATATTGTCGCGCCAGCTGCGCACGCCAACGTTGGGAATGATGCGGTTGATCGAGGTAGAACACTTGGTGAGCACAACAGACCTGATCAGTTCTATGCCAATCGAGCTGCGATTCGCATCCTAACTTTCCAGAGGCATGACTTTGAGCTGAAACCTGCATATTACGCTCTTGTGAGTCAGAATCCTTTCCATGGCCTATCTCATGAACACCCCATGGATCATATCTAAAGATTCGATGATTTGGTCACTGGTATAAAGTACAATGGAGTGCCCAATGAGTACATTTTCTGCAAACTTTTCCCATACTCTCTTAGTGGGGATGCTGCTTATTGGCTGAAGCAGTTGGCTCCTGGTTCACTCACTACATGGGAGGAGACGAAAAATGCATTCCTGAACAATTTATATGATTATGCGAGATCCGAGGAGCTTAGGAACAAGATCTCTCAATTTTCTCAAGGTCCGACAGAGGCACTCAAGGCTGCTTGGATTCGTTTCAAGTCATATCAGAGAGATTGTCTGCACCATGGGTTCACTCAGGTTCAGCTGCTGGGCACTTTCTACAGAGGGATCGATTGGAGGTGCCAGATGGGTTTGGATGTTGCGAGTAATGGAAACTCCAACACCAGGTATCCAGATGATGCGATTGTGCTGATTGAGAACTTGGCGTCTAGTAATAGCACCAAGAATGCTGATTTCGAGCGGAAGAAGCAGGCTGGAGGAGTTGATGGATCGCAGATTGCTGAAGTTCAGGCCAAGCTAGATTTTCTGATCAGGAAATCGAAGAAGCTTGTACACTTTGCTGATGGAGTCGAAAATATTGATGAAGATGAAGTGGAGGATGTTAACTACGTTGGTGGTTCTGGTTTTCAGAGTCAGCGATCTGGGTACAACAACAACCGAAACTTCAACAACAACACTCAGAAAGGTGGGTACAAGTCTGAGAGAAACCAATATGGTTTTGGATCAAAACAATTTGTCCAGAAACCACTTCAGAGCAGCGATTTCACTCGCAATTATGGGAACTCTTCGTACCAACCCACCTCTCCAAAATCCACAGAGGGTAAGATAGAATCCTTGATGGAACAACTTCTTCGGGGACAAGAGAAGTTGCAAGGTGATTTCAATGGGAAGTTTGATTCTCTGTACCTTGATCTGAATGGAAAATTTGAAGCTATCAATCTGACTCAGAGGAAGCTGGAAACTCAGGTTGCTCAAACTGCAGCAGCTGTAAAGAGGCAGGAAGGTTTTCTTCCATGGAAAACTGAGAATCCAAGGGCACACATCAATGTCATCACCTTGAGAAGTGGAAAAGAGGTGATTACAGGAGTAAAGAACAGCCCAATTGCAGAGCATCTCGTCGATCTTGCTGCAGATGACGATTGGGATTCTGAAAATCCCCATGTATCGATCGATACCAGCCAGTGTCGATCGACACCAGTCAAGACACCTGCACGAGGGAATCCAAAATCCCGTGTATCGATCGATACTCCTTCTGTATCGGTCGATACCGAGGCGCAGGTCGAGAAGGAACCAGAAATTATCAAGGAGAGGGTATACAAACCTAAAATACCTTATCATATTCCTCCTAAGATGACAAAGATGGAATGGGAGGACGCCAGATGCAAAACTATGTTGGATAAGTTGGTTGTGGAACTCCCTGTTGTTGATGCTATTAAGACTTCCCCAGCTTTCAGGAGGTATGTGAAGAATATGGTGTCTAGAAATGTGACCCTTGAGGAGGGTGTCCTGATGATTACAGATGAGTGCAGTGCGATTCTACTCAACAAAATTCCTAAGAAGCTACCAGACCCAGGGAGTTTTGTTATGGATTGCACTATCTTCACAGAGAGATTCGAGCGTTCTCTCTGCGATATTGGGTCGAGTGTGAACCTCATGCCACACTCCGTAGCTAAGCGAATGGGGATGACATATTTTCAATCTACAAGGATTTCGCTAGTACTTGCTGATCACTCAGTGCGACATCCAGAGGGACTACTCGAAGATGTTCCAATCAAGATTGGAAATTGCTTAATCCCAACAGATTTCATCGACCTGAAATACGATGTTGAGCCTAAGGATCCTCTTATCCTGGGCAGACCATTCCTTGCAACTGCTGGAGCCTTGATCGATTGCAAGAATGGACGGATAGCTCTCAACATCGGTGATTTGGTGATGTCATTTAACATGGAAAAGATGATGAAGAGACCAACCATCGATGGGCAGACGTTCTATGTGGACACCTTCAGTGACATAGCTGAGGAGTACTTCCTGGAGATGCACTATGAAGATCCACTGGAGAGGGCACTGGTGTACCCTGATGTCTCTAAAGAGCTGCTGGTTACGCCAATATGCTCAATCTGACTGATATAGTCTTGATCGATACCGACATTATCGGTCGATTCCTGACGTGTGCGATAGAGGAGATGGCCGAAACTCCTTAGAACACTGGTGATCTTGGTGATTGGAGTGAGGAGAAAGCTCCTAAGATTGAACTCAAGCCACTCCCAGCCGCATTGAGGTATGCTTTTCTTGGTCCTAATTCCACATACCATGTGATTGTTAATGCTTCTTTGAACAACGCAGAGATTACCTTACTGCTGAGCAAGCTGCGCAAGTATCGCAAATCTCTTGGCTATTCTCTTGATGATATTTCAAGTATAGCACCAGACTTGTGCATGCATCGGATTCACCTGGAGGATGAATCAAAGTCTTCAATTGAATGCCAGCGGAGGCTGAATCCGAACTTGAAGGAAGTGGTCAGGAAGAAAGTGATGAAGCTGTTGGAAGCAGGGATTATCTATGCCATCTCAGAGAGTTCTTGGGTTAGCCCGGTTCACGTTATGCCTAAGAAAGGAGGCATCACTGTGATGAAAAACGAGAACGATGAGCTGATCCCTAAAAGGACAATCACTGGTCAGAGGATGTGTATTGACTACAGGAAGCTGAATGCGGCTAAAAGGAAGGATCATTTCCCATTGCCATTCATTGACCAGATGCTGGAGAGGTTAGCGAGTCACCCATACTACTGTTTTCTCGATGGGTACTCAGGTTTTTTCCCGATTCCTATACATCCAGAGGACCAGGGAAAGACGACTTTTACATGTCCTTATGGCACATTCGCCTACAGAAGAATGCCATTTGGATTATGTAACGCTCCAACGACCTTTCAGCGATGCATGATGTCGATTTTCACAGACATGACTAGGGAATTTATGGAGGTCTTCATGGATGATTTTTCAGTATATGGATCGTCATTCAAGGATTGTCTGGATAACTTGTGCAAGGTGCTTCAACGATGCGAGGAGAAGCATTTGGTTCTTAATTGGGAGAAGTGCCACTTCATGGTACAAGATGGCATTGTTCTTGGGCACAAGGTTTCTAAGGCAGGGATCGAAGTTGACAAGGCAAAGATTCAGGTCATGACAAGCCTGCAACCTCCACGATCTATGGCATTGTTCTTGGGCACAAGGTTTCTAAGGCAGGGATCGAAGTTGACAAGGCAAAGATTCAGGTCATGACAAGCCTGCAACCTCCACGATCTGTATCTGAGATTCGAAGCTTTCTTGGTCATGCTGGGTTTTACAGGAGGTTCATCAAGGATTTCTCTAAACTTTCACGCCCACTCACAGCCTTGCTATGTAAGGAAGTCAAATTTGATTTCACATCTGATTGCCTTGCAGCCTTCGAAGAGATTAAGAAGGCATTGGTGAGTGCTCCTATTGTCCAACCACCTGATTGGAGTTTACCTTTTGAGGTTATGTGCGATGCGAGTGATTTTGTTGTTGGAGCAATGTTGGGTCAGAGGAAAGACAAGAACCTCCATGCTATTTATTATCCCAGCAGGACTTTGGATGATGCTCAGAGAAATTACAACAGCACTGAGAAGGAGTTACTTGCAGTTGTTTTCTCTTTTGAGAAATTTCGTTCCTACTTGATTGGGAGGAAGGTTATTCTCGGGACAAACGTTGCTCTCAAGTACCTGCTGAAGAACAAGGACCTCAAGCCTCGTCTATGCCGATGGGTACTTTTGCTCCAAGGGTTCGATATCGAGATCAAAGACAAGAAAGGAGTTGAGAATGGCGTTGCTGACCACTTATCACGATTAAAGGTCGATGAAGTCGTACCTATTGATGATTTCTTACCAGAGGAGGGTATTTACTTCATTGAATCTCAGCTTCCAGACGTTTGTCCCGAGAATCTGCAATTTTTACGAGTGCATACCTTCAGTATCGATCGATACTCACCTAGTATCGGTCGATACCAGACGCGATTTGGACCTGTTTTGCCTGCAGAGCACTTTGACTCTTATGATGCCTATCTAGCTGCTGTTTCTAGTCCTGCACGACCATAGTATGCAGACATTGCCAACTACCTTGCTGCAGAGACTGAGCCAAAGCATCCCACAAAGCATGCGAGGAAAAAGTTTATGCGCGAGATGAGGAGATTCTTATGGGATGAGCCTTACCTATACAAACACTGCTAAGATGGTATCTACAGAAGATGTGTTGCAGAGTCTAAGGTGCCTGCGATTCTTTTTCATTGTCATGGGTCTGAGTATGCAGGACACTTTGCTACTTTCAAGACAGTGTCCAAAGTTTTTCAAGCAGGCTTTTTTTGCCTACTATGTTCAGAGATGCGCACGCCTATATCTCACAGTGTGATGTCTGTCAGAGGAGAGGGAATATCAGTAGGAGACATGAGATGCCACAGAACTTCATCCTTGAGGTTGAAGTTTTTGATTGTTGGGGCATTGACTTTATGGGCCCCTTTCCCTCATCACACAAGAACAGATACATCCTGGTTGCTGTGGACTATGTGTCCAAATTGGTGGAGGTGATTGCTAGTCCAACCAATGACTCTGCGGTGGTTCTTAAGCTGTTTAAGACCATCATTTTCCCACGATTTGGAGTGCCGCGTATTGTTATAAGTGATGGTGGCAGCCACTTTATTAACAAAGTTTTTGAGAAGTTGCTGAAGAAGCATGGTGTTAATCATCGTGTGGCTACTCCATATCACCCTCAAACCAGTGGGCAAGTAGAAGTCTCCAACAGGCAAATTAAGGAGGTTTTAGAGAGGACAGTGGGTACTTCCAGGAATGATTGGTCTACGAAGCTGGATGACGCGCTATGGGCTTATAGGACTGCTTTCAAAACACCGATGGGCACTACACCGTTCCATTTGCTGTATGGGAAAGCATGTCACCTTCCAGTAGAGATCGAGCACAAGGCAGCATGGGCAACGAAGTTGCTGAACTTCGACATCAAGCCTGCTGCTGAGAGGAGGTTGGTTCAGCTGAATGAGTTGGATGAGATTAGGTACCACGCCTACGAGAACTCGAAGCTGTACAAGGAGAGAACTAAGGCCTATCATGATAAAAAGATCATCTCCAGACATTTCGAGCCGAACGATCAGGTACTTCTGTATAACTCTCGTTTGCAATTGTTTCCTGGTAAACTGTGTTCTCGTTGGTCAGGTCCCTTCACAATCAAGGAGGTCAGACCACATGGTGCCGTCGTGCTGATTAGTCCTACAGGCGATGAATTTACTGTCAATGGACAGCGGGTGAAACACTATTGGACGAAAGCCGAGATTCCAACAGGGCAGATCTTGCCTCTGGATGATGCACCCACATCCTGAATGGCGTTACAGTCAGGCTAATGACGTTAAACGAGCGCTGGGTGGGAGGCAACCCACTGGTGAGTTTGTTTATGAGTCTTTTTCTTTTTATTTTTTGTTTTGTGTTTGTGTCAGGATAAACAAGGAGCAAAACACGAAATCGCCAGTGTGTTGCTCGATACCCCGTTGGTATCGGTCGACACCCTATGCGAATGAGAAAGTCCATCATGTCGACTTAAGCTTGGTATCGCCCGATACCAGGCCGTGTGTCGGTCGATACTCGATGTCCCAGCACGGTAACTTCTGATTTCTCACCATTCCATTTCGTTCATTTGTTTTCTTTCACCAACTCTAGGCTAGATAACACTGGGGACAGTGTTGTTTAAGTCTGGGGGAGGTAGTAGCTGACATTGTTTTTGTTTTTCTTAGAGTTAGTCCGTTTTCGAGTCATTCGTTGTTTTATTGAGTCAAAACTTTGTCTGAGACTTTGATCTTTTTCTTGAATCTTTTGATCTGACCTTGCTTCCAAGTGACCATTATTACAGAATCAGTTCTAGATCTACTAATGAAAAATCCAAAGGCTGACCAGTTAACCAGAAGACACTCATGTTTCCAGCAAAGTTCCTTAAAGCCTGAGCCAAATTTTTGAACTTCATCAATGTGGTTAGTATCCATAGAGCTTGATTCCTCATTCGTATCCGACAAAGGAACCCATGTGTTTTAAAATAACGGTATTCCTCTCCCTGTTACAAGTTAATTAATAAGATGCATTAAAAGATGAGATGAAGTTCTTCTGAGTAGAGGGCTAGGAAAATTTCCAGCGATCCCATTATTCTACTTCAGAGGGAATGATCACACAAAGGTGGAAGCGAGGTTAGGAAAATTTCCTGTGATACCATTATTCGCCTACATCTTTGATTACTTTTGAGGGAAGAACCGGGAATTCGGTGGCAAACACCATCAATACTCGCGTCTCGAATCTTAATTTGTATATGCAAGGAATATGATAAGAAATGAGTCTGGGGGAGAGAAATAATACAAAAAGTGTGAAAAAGGGTGGTTCCTTGTTATGATATTGTATGGAAAAGAATCGAGAAGGTTCTTGATATTAATTCACAGCGATGAAACTGGCGAGGAAGGCTTGATTGAACAATGCTGCGAAATAATGTGTGTAGTCTGGGAAGCTGCGAATGTCTAAGGAAAAGTACATGGTGGTTAGATCAAAAATCTGGTTAGGTAATATGTGGAGCACTAAGGAAATTTATCACTGCAATGTTTCATGAACAGGTGAGTCTCTACGTTTTCAAACCTCTTTCTCTGGTTTAGTTTTCTGTTTTGCTTGAGGGCAAGCAAATGTTAAGTCTGGGGGAGTTGATATATCATAGTTTTTACCCCTTTTAGGCCATGATATAAGTCAGTTTTATAGAGTCTTTCTACTATTTTGTAGTGGTTTAGAGTCTTTTACAGGTTTTAGCACGTTTGGAGCATAATTGGAGATATTTGAGCTTTCTGGAGCATTTTGGATCGATGCAGAGGTTCGTGTAGCTGAGTACCCGATTTGAAGCATCAGTATCGATCGATACTGCCTAGTATCAGTCGACACTCAACGAAGCAGACACGACCCGCGAGTTTAATGAAGAATTGAAGAACTACAAAATTGCCCAGAAGTCTTTATTATTTACAAGAATCCCCAAAACGTGATTTAGGTTATTTAATAGGATTTTACAGCCACTTTGATGGCTATGCTTTATTTTATTTTGGTTTTGTGAGAGAGATTTTGAAGGGAGACAAGTCTGAAACTCTGTTCGTCCGAGAGAAGATTTCGAACCAATTTGTTACTCTTTCTTAATTCTTATTTGATGATTTATTCAAACATGTTTATTGCTTCAATTTCCATGTCTGAGTAGATTTCTTGTTAGGTTTAGGGATTCTCATAAGGAATTTCTTTGAATGCAAGGTTGATTAGTTATTTAGGGTTCATAATCTAAATTAGTTCTTCGCCTTAGGTTGTTCTCAAAGCTAATTCTGGATTGATGACCTAGATATTAGATCTTAGGTTAATCGATTAGGCACGACAGTGCAATTGAGTAATATGATAGAACTTAAGGTGAGCAAATTAATTATTCGCAAAGAGATTTGGTTTAGTTGATTTGTGAACATATCAAACTCGATATTAAAGCTGATTTATTCTTAGGAATTTGCAAAGAGATTTGGGATTCTGAAGTTTAGATTTAGATAATTCTCGCAACGACAGTTGGTTAATTATACTTAGGTGATTTAAGTTCAAGAACCGCACGTAACCTGAACCCTAATCAGTTAGTTTATCTGCATTCATTGATTTCCTGAGAAATATCCCTGAACCTATCTCTTTCCCATCGAATTACAACTCGTTTACTGTTTATTGTTTTTGTTTCATCTAGATTTGCTTAGCTTGATTCGATACTATACAATCTATTGCACGATTTATCTGAGTTCTTGTGTTCGACCTCTGATATACTGCAACAACTGCTTTAGTACTTTTTAGAGTATTAATTTGAGCATATCAGGTAGCGTATCTAGAAATCAAGAAGGCGTTGGTTAGTGCTCCCATTGTACAAGCTTCGGATTGGGATCTTCCTTTCGAGATCATGTGTGATGCTAGTGACTACGCGGTTGGAGCGGTCTTGGGTCAAAAGAAAGACAAGAAAACCAATGTCATCTACTATGCAAGTAGGACCTTAGATGACACTCAAGCCCGGTATGCCACAACGGAAAAAGAGTTGCTAGCCGTGGTGTTTGCAATGGAGAAATTTAGGTCTTATGTTGTGGGATCAAAGGTGATTGTCTACACCGATCACGCGGCTTTGAGATACATTCATGGCAAGAAAGACACAAAGCCAAGGCTACTCCGTTGGATGTTGCTTCTACAAGAGTTCGACTTGGAGATAGTTGACACAAAGGGGATAGAGAATGGGGTCGCGGATCACTTGTCTAGAATGAGGATTGAAGTCCTTGTCCCAATTGATGATAAGCTCCCCGAGGAGAGTCTCATGGTTGTTGGTGTCTTGGAGAAAGGGGTTGAAGTCGTGCGAGGACTAGAGAGTGCTAATGGGTTACAAGACGAGAAACTATCATGGTTTTCGGACCTAGTGAACTACTTAGTGTGCGGGAAGGAACCGCCTTTGGATGGGTATAAGAAGAAGAAGTTCTTCCATGACGTGACGAGATACTATTGGGATGAGCCCCACTTATACAAGTTGTGCTCGGATGGTTTGTATAGGAGATGCGTGACGCAAGAAGAAGTCCAAGGGATCCTACTCCATTGTCACGGGTCAAGCTATGGTGGTCATCATGCATCCTACCGCTACAAAGGTCTTGCAATCCGGTTTTTGGTGGCCTTCATTGTTCAAGGATGCGCACCTCTTTGTTTCCACATGTGATGAAATGCCCCAAAACCCAATCCTTGTGGTGGAGATGTTTGACGTATGGGGCATCAATTTTATGGGACCTTTTCCGTCATCGTATGGTAACCAATACATATTGGTGGCGGTTGATTACGTCTCTAAATGGGTGGAAGCCATTGCAAGTCCGACCAACGATGCTAAGGTCGTTCTAAAACTGTTCAAGTTCGTTATCTTCCCACGGTTCGGTGTCCAAGGGTGGTCATTAGTGATGGGGGTAGTCATTTCATCAACAAAGCGTTTGAAAGTATACTTAAGAAGCATGGTGTGAGGCATAAGGTAGCAACACCCTACCATCCTCAAACGAGTGGCCAAATAGAAGTATCCAACCGACAAATCAAAGCCATACTAGAAAGGACGGTTGGGAGTTCAAGAAAAGATTGGGCCAACAAGTTAGATGATGCTTTATGGGCATACCAGATCGCTTTTAAGATGCCTATAGGGACTACACCATTCAACTTGCTCTATGGGAAGTCATGCCATCTACCGGTTGAGTTGGAATACAAGGCCTTGTGGGCGGTGAAGCTTCTTAATTTCGACATCAAGACCGCATAAGAGAAGTGGTTGATTTAACTTCAAGAGTTAGAGGAGACTAGGCTTGAAGCCTATGAGAGCTCGATGATCTACCAGGAACGGACCAAAGCCTTCCATGACAAGAAGATCTTGCATAATGACTTCAAGGTTGGAGACTTGGTGCTATTGTTCAATTCCCGGTTGAAGCTTTTTCCCGGGAAGCTCAAATCGAGGTGGTCGGGTCTGTTTGAGGTCAAGGAAGTAAGGCCATATGGAGCCGTTGTTCTTGTTAACAAGGAGGGCCAAGATTTCATTGCAAATGGCCAAAGGCTCAAACTCTTCCGAGCAAACCAAATCGTCGAAGAGGGAGGCTCGATCCCTCTCGATGATGTCCCTCTAGCTTGAGGACGGTAACAAACGTCAAACTTAGTGACGTTAAACAAAGTGCTCTTGGGAGACACCCCAAACTTATCATTGTATATATTTCCTTTTTATCTCTTTTTCTATCTTTTATAGATCTTTTTGATGTTTTTGTTAAGTGTGCATAGGGATTCCAAGGTCAAGGAGCAATACCGACGTCAAATACCGATGAGTGACATCGGTATGGACTTGCCGAGGGACCAATACCGACGTCACAAATCGGTACAACACGTCGGTGTGGAAACAGTAGGAAAATCTCCTTAGCACCGATTTGTTGCACCGAGGAGTGACCTCGGTATGGCGTACCGATGCCTAATACCGATCAGTTGCCTCGGTATAGACCATCCCAAACGAGGGACCAATACCGACGTCACAAATCGGTACAACACGTCGGTATGGAAACAGGAGGACAGTCTCCTTAACACCGATTTGTTGCACCGAGGAGTGACATCGGTATGGCAATACCGATGCTCAATACCGAGGAGTGACATCGGTATTCAATGAAGAATTTTTAAAAATCAGTCAATACCGAGGTACAATACAGATGAGTGACCTCGGTATTGACCATTTTTTAAAAAACAAATTGGTACCCGCCCATGTAAGACCCAACCAACCCATGTAAGTCTTCTTTCTCTTCTTCTTCCACGCGACATCCTCCTTTTCTTCTCAACCTATTTTCGCGATTTCAAAGTCAATTTTCATCACATCTCCCTCTTATCTCAACCAAATTTCACAATTCCAAGCCCCATAGTCTCGATTTTCACTGCTCTTTTTGGATTTATCATCATTCCAAGCATTTAATCTCCCAAGGTATTATTCAATTAAATTTTAGAAAACCATGGTTTTGTTCTTAAGGAAATATTGCTTGAATGTGGTTTGATATTGCTTTTCACGTGTACAAATACCTTGGGGATGGTTTATCTATGCTTGAACTCGATGATTTATGTGCAAATTGTTGATGGTTTGATGAAAATTTGAGAAATTGGAATTTTGAGAATTAGGGATTGTGAATTGGGATAATTTGCTTTTTGAGGGTGAAATGTCACCTTGGTTCATTGCTCTTGGCTCATCTTTTGGAGAACCTTTGTTGTTTTGATAAGAAATTATACATATGATTACAAATTGTCTCAAGAATATTTGTAGGTACAATGACCGACAAGGGCGCTCCATCGACACTGGCACGAACCAAGGTTTCGACAGTTGGAAAAGGGAAAGGGATTGCCCAAGCTACCACCGCGGAAAAGGGGAAAGGAATTGCCAAAGGTAGTACCAAGGCAAAGGCTAAAACCGCGGGTACGAGCTCCAAGGCCAAGAAAACGGCCAAGGGAAAGGGCAAGAGAGTTGAAGAAGTCGAAGAAGAGGTTGAGAGTGAGAACTCAAGTTATGAAGTCCCGAAAGTGCCACGGGCAAGGCCAACCGAGCAAGATTACTTCGACAAGTTCCACCAAATGAAGTTCGAGCAAGGCAAATTCGTCGATGAAGAGATGATGGATAAGATGGGAATAAGTGACGAAGTGTGGACTCTTTTTGAGAATATGGGACTAAGAAAGTTCATGAGCACGAAGCATGAATCTTTCAAAGCGCTCTCCAACAAGTTTCTAGCCACCCTTCGAGCTAAGTTCTACGACACGGAAGATGCAAATTCCGGGTTTGGAATTTTAAAGTTCAGGCTCATGGACAACACCTACACCGTCACTTTCCATGAGTTTTGCGAGATATTCGGGTTTAGGGAAGAAGGTGCCTACGACGGGCAATACTTTGATTATCCGACTCGAGCTCCGCAATCTTTGGGCAACGATTGCCTCCGGAGAATTTGAAGTCGGCGCCTCTAAGAATGCAAGCATACGGCTCCCGGCTATCCGCTACGCGCACAAGGCATTGGTCCATAATTTCTACCACAAGGTGGAGATTGACACGGTCACTACGGAAGAGATGGAGTTGTTGGGGCTTGGTCTAAAGCCCATTCTCCCCATTCTCCGCAATGGTAGAGCGTTCGAGGGGCCGGAGAACTTCCTTGTCGCGCAAAACTCTTGGTGACACACTTGTTTGCTTACCGGAATTGGGCTTGGAAGACAAAGTCGAAGAAGGCCACGATTTGCATCGGATGGATCATAACGCCTATTCTCATGGGAAAGGGGATCAAGGTTTCAGTTAGCTCCAATGAGTGGAAATCTTTGGATGCGGCCTATCTTTCAAAGACTAGGTTCTTCAAGGGATATATCGAAGGCAAGATGGCTTACAACCTCCAACTCACCGAGACATCTATGGCACAAGTCCTCTTGCCTAATCCCGCGCTCACCAACTTCCATGATCCGAGGAACATAATGTTTATTCCTCCCGAAGAGTACCTCTACAACTCCACTGTCGATCCGCCTATGCAAGTGCTCCGCAAGAGAGCACAACGGAGAACCGCTACCGACGAACCTCTTGATCTCAACGAGGAGATGCCAAATGAATCGTCACCCGAAACCGTGTACGGTAGTGAGCGCTAACACTTTGACCCTTATGATGGGGCTATCACTAATGCGGCCACAAGACACGCTCACCACCAAACTCGTCTCCTCCAACGCATGTGCAAGTGGCAAAACAAAAACATGAAGAAGATGGTCAAGACGATCAAGTCTTTGAAAAAGACGGTTAAAGCCATGGGTCGAACCATCAATGAGCTCAAGGACGGAGGTTGCGGAGCGAGTTCATCAAGGGCCGGTGAAGGAGGGGATGTCGTCATGGGCACTAACCTCGCGCCTCGAGGAGAGGATTGGTCGTGAGTACTGATTTGCTCAATTTAATACCCTAAAAAGTACTAAAGCAGTTGCTGCAGTAAATCAGGGGTCGAACACAAGAACTCAAGAATCACTCAATAGATTCTATAGATCAGAAACAAGCTAAACCAGATGATGTAATTGAAAAACAGGGTTGCAAGTAAAACGTTTGTAAATTCAATTGGGGAAATGTAGGCTTAGGGTATTTCTCAGGAAATCAATGAATGCAGCTAAGTTAGCTAACAGGATCCAGATTAAGCACTGTTCTAGAACTCAAATCACTAAAATAAAATCAACCAACTCTCGTTGCGAAAACTATCTAAATCTAGAGCCTAGGAATTCCAAATCTCTTTGCGAATCCTAAAGTCTAAATCAGCTTTAAAATCAGGTTTGATATGTTCACAAATCAATTAAACCAAATCCCTTTGCGAATAATCAATTTGCTCACCTAAGGTTCTATCAGGTAATTAATCGCACTCTCGTGCCTAATTAATTATCCTAAGATCTAAATTCTAGGTGACTAATCTAGAAGTAGCCTTGAGAACAGCCTAAGGTGAAGAACTAATCAGATAGTGAATCCTAACAGATAATCAACCTAGCATTCAAAGAAATCCCTATGAGAAAACCCTAAACCTAACAGGTGATCTACTCAGACATGGATATTAAATTAATAAACATGTTGAATAAATACTCTTATATTAAATCAGAAAGAGAAACAAGGTTTTGAGATCTGATCTCGGACGAAGGGAAACCAGACTTGTCTCTCACCAAAATCTCTCTTAAACTAAAGCAAAATAAAGCATAGCCTAAACAATGGCTGTAAAATCCTATTTATAACCTAAATCACGATTTGGGGCCTTCTTGTAATTATCAAAGTCTTCTGGGTGCTTTTGCAATTCTCCAAGGCTTCATAATTAGTCGCGGCCCATGAAATCTCGATGAGTGTCGATCGATACCAGGGGGTATCGATCGATGCTCGGTGCTCAGATCGGGCTCTTAGTCATCAGACTTCAGTCTCGCTCTAGAATGCTCCAGAAAAGCTCCAATAATTCAAATTAAGCTCCAGACGTGCTATAACCTGTGAAAGACTCTAAAAGACTCCAAAACACAAGAAAAGACTCTATAAAAGGACTTATATCATGGCCTAAACAGGGTAAAAACCATGATATATCAACTCCCCCAGACTTAGCCTTTTGCTTGTCCTCAAGCAAATAGAAGACTAAATCAGAAAAAGAGGTTTGAAAACGTAGAGACTCACCTGTTCCTGAACCATCGAAATGACCTTCTTTCCAAGCACCCAAATGTTACCTGATCAGCTTTTGATCTAACCACCATGTACTTCTCCGTAGACATTCGCAGCTTTTCCAGACTCCACACAAAATCCCACAGCATTGTTCAAGGAAAGCCCTCATCGCCAGTTTCATCTCTGCAGCTAATATTTAAGAACCTTCTAGACTCTTTACCAGTCAATATCTTGACAAAGGGACTACCCTTTTCACACTTCTTTTGTATCAATTTCTCTCCTCCAGACTTATTTCTTATTATATCCTTATTATTTTTTTTTTATTTTCAGCTTAGCATATACATATCAAGGTAGGAGACGCGAGTATTGATGGTGTTTGCCACCAAATCCCCGGTTCTTCCCTCTCTATGTATCAAAGGATGTAGGCGAATAATGGCATCATAGGAAAATCCTAGCCTCGCTTCCAATCCTTTGTGTGATCATCCCCTCTTAAGTAGAATAATGGGATTGCTGGAAATTTTCCTAACCCTCTACTCAGAAGAAAATCATTTCAATCTTTTATGCTCTTAATCTATCAACTTATTTCAGGGGAGAGAGATACTAAAACTAAACACATGGGGTTCCTTTATCAGATATGAATGATGAATCAAGCTCTATGAATACTAACCACATCGATGAAATGCAAAAATTGGCTCAGGCTTCAGAAGAACTCTGCTGGAGACATGAATGTTTTCTAGTCAACTGGTCAGTCTTTGGATTTTTCATTAGTCGATCTAGAACTGATCCTGTAACACTGTGCACTCAAAAACAAAATCACATCAATAGGTTCAAGCACAGGATCATAATCTCCAACAAATTTTGACTCAATAAAACAGTTTTGACTCTATAAAACGACTGACTCTAAGAAAAACAAAAACTTTGTCAGCAGACACCTCCCCCAGACTTGAACAACACTGTCCCCAGTGTTATCTAGCCTAGAGTAGGTAAAAGAAACAAAAGAAAAGGATAGAATGAAGAGAAACGAGAAATTACCTTCCTGGAATAGCGAGTGTCGATCGACACACAGCATGGTATCGATCGATACCATGCTTAGATCGACTTGGTGAACTTTCATCCGCGATTGGTGTCGATCGATACCAATGGGGTATCGATCGATACTTAGGCGATTTCGAGTTGCTCCTTGTTCATCCTGACACAGACTCAAAACAAATGAAAAATCAAAAGGAAAAACGACTCAAGGACAGACTCACCAGTGGGTTGCCTCCCACCAAGCGCTCGTTTAACGTCAATAGCTTGACTGTAACGCCATTCAGGCTGTTGGTGCATCATCCAGAGGCATTATCTGCCCTGTTGGAATCTCGGCTTGCGCCCAATAGTGTTTCACTCTTTGTCCATTGACAGTGAATTCCTCGCCTTTGCGATTTATCAGCACTACAGCACCATGTGGTCTGACCTCTTTGATTGTGAAGGGACCTGACCAACGTGAACGCTGTTTACCAGGAAACAATTGCAAACGAGAGTTATACAGAAGTACCTGGTCGTTCGGCTCGAAGTGTCTGGAGATGATCTTCTTATCATGATAAGCTTTGGTTCTCTCCTTGTACAGCCTCGAGTTCTCATAAGCATGGTGCCTGATCTCATCCAGCTCGTTCAGCTGAATCAACCTCCTCTCAGCAGCAGGCTTGATGTCGAAGTTCAGCATCTTTGTTGCCCATGCAGCCTTGTGCTCAATCTCCACTGGAAGGTGGCATGCTTTCCCATACAGCATTTGGAAAGGTGTAGCACCCAGCGGTGTCTTGAAGGCAGTCCTGTATGCCCAAAGTGCATCATCCAGCTTTGTAGACCAATCATTCCTAGAAGCATTCACTGTCTTCTCCAAGATCTCCTTGATCTGCCTGTTGGAGACTTCAACTTGCCCACTTGTCTGAGGGTGATATGGAGTAGCCACACGATGGTTTACACCATACTTCTTCAACAACCTCTCGAACACCTTGTTGATAAAGTGAGAGCCACCATCACTTATCACAATTCGAGGTACTCCAAAGCGAGGGAAAATGATGGTCTTAAACAGCTTAAGAACCACCGCAGAGTCATTCTTCTCACTAGCTATCGCTTCCACCCATTTGGACACATAGTCCACAGCAACCAGGATGTAGTTCTTCTTGTGTGAAGATGGGAAAGGACCCATAAAGTCAATGCCCCAGCAATCAAAAACTTCAACCTCAAGGATGAAATTTTGTGGCATCTCATGTCTCTTACTGATCTTCCCTCTCCTCTGACAAGCGTCGCACTGTGAGACGAAAGTGTGAGCATCCTTGAACATGGTAGGCCACCAGAAGCCTGCTTGAAGAGCCTTGGATACTGTCTTGAAGGTGGCAAAGTGTCCAGCATAGTCTGATCCATGGCAATGAAACAAAACATCTGAAACCTCTGACTCAGCAATGCATCTCCTGTATATGCCATCAGAACAATGCTTGTACAAGTAAGGTTCATCCCAAAAGAATCTCCTTATGTCGCGCATGAACTTCTTCTTGTCATACTTCTTGAGGTGGTTTGGCTTTGCATCTGCAGCGAGATAATTTGCAATATCAGCGTACCATGGAGTATCAGAATCTGCTGCAGCGACGAGATGGTGGTTAGAAGCGACTGAATGATCGATGATGAAAACAGCTTCTGAATCGTCAGGGTATCGACCGATACCATCATGGTATCGATCGATACCGAAACCTGCAACTCGTGGAAATTGCTGATTCTCGGCCAGATTCATCTGAAACCCAGTTTCAATGAAGTAGATGGCTTCCTCAGGTAGTTGATCATCAATGGGGACGTCTTCATCGATCCGCATCCGCGAGAGAAGGTCAGCAACTCCATTCTCTATGCCTTTCTTGTCCTTAACCTCAATGTCAAACCCTTGTAGCAAAAGAACCCAACGACAGAGACGAGGCTTGAGATCCTTGTTATTCATCAGATACTTGAGAGCAGCATGATCAGTATGAACAACCACCTTGCTCCCAATCAAGTAAGATCGGAATTTCTCAAAGGAGAAAACAACAGCAAGTAGCTCCTTCTCTGTGGTGCTGTAATTCCTCTGAGCATCATCCAAAGTCCTGCTGGCATAGTAGATGACGTGCAGCTTCCTGTCTTTCCTCTGACCCAGAACTGACCCCACAGCAAAGTCACTGGCATCACACATGATCTCGAAAGGCAGAGTCCAATCAGGAGGTTGCACAACAGGAGCACTCACTAAAGCCTTTTTGATCTCCTCAAAGGCTGCAAGACAATCAGTTGTGAAATCAAATTTGATCTCTTTGCACAGCAGAGCAGTGAGTGGACGTGCTATCTTGGAGAAATCCTTGATGAACCTCCTGTAAAACCCAGCATGACCAAGGAAGCTCCGAATATCCTTCACAGAAGTAGGTGGTTGGAGACTTGTCATGACCTGAATCTTGGCTTTGTCAACTTCGATTCCAGCTTCAGAGACTTTGTGCCCAAGTACAATGCCATCCTGAACCATAAAATGACACTTTTCCCAGTTAAGGACCAAGTGTTTCTCTTCACACCTCTGTAGCACCTTGCACAGATTAGCCAAACAGATCTTGAATGATGACCCATATACTGAAAAATCATCCATGAACACCTCCATGAAGTCCTCGATCATGTCTGTGAAGATAGACATCATGCACCTCTGAAAAGTGGCTGGAGCGTTGCACAATCCAAATGGCATTCTCCTGTATGCGAACGTGCCATAGGGACACGTGAAAGTGGTATACCCTTGGTCATCTGGATGGATAGGAATCTGGAAGAAACCTGAATATCCATCAAGGAAGCAGTAGTAGGGATGACTGGCCAACCTCTCCAACATCTGGTCAATGAATGGCAATGGGAAGTGATCTTTCCGTGTGGCCGCGTTCAACTTCCTGTAATCAATGCACATTTGATGTCCAGTGATAGTCCTTGTGGGAATCATCTCATCCATGTTGTTCTTCACCACAGTTATCCCTCCTTTCTTAGGAACAACGTGCACTGGACTGACCCAAGAGCTATCTGAGATGGCATAGATAACTCCTGCATCCAAGAGTTTCATGACCTCTTTCTTAACCACCTCCTTCAGGTTTGGATTCAGCCTCCTTTGATGCTCAACTGAAGCCTTTGACTCGTCCTCAAGATGAATCCTATGCATGCACAGGTTCGGTGAAATACCTGAAATGTCATCAAGAGAATAGCCAAGAGCTTTGCGATACTTGCGCAGCTTGCTTAGCAGTAAAGTGACCTCTGCGTTGTTCAAAGAAGAATTAAGGATTACAGGGTACGTGGAATTAGGACCAAGAAAACCATACCTTAGATTCGCAGGAAGTGGTTTGAGTTCCACTTTAGGAGCGTTCTCCTCGCTCCAATCTCCAAGCCCAGCAGCTTGCATAGTTCTTTCGGCCAAACTTCTTTCTGGCCGTAGGGTATCGATCGATACCATCAGAGTATCGATCGATACTGGTCGTGCTGAATCGAGTATCCTTCCGTATTCAGCAGCAGCATCGTGTGGCTTAACCTCTGACTCAGCCGAACAGGCCAATGCTCTCTCCAATGGGTCCTCAGGATGCATCTCTAAGAAGTACTCCTCAGCAATATCACAGAAGGTATCAACGAAGAAAGTCCGCCCATCGATGGTTGGTCTCTTCATCATCTTCTCCATGTTAAAATTCATGACCAACTCACCAATGTTAAGAGATATCTTCCCATTCCTGCAATCAATCAGAGCACCAGCTGTTGCTAGGAATGGCCTTCCCAAGATGAGAGGATCTCTGGGTTCCGAATCATACTCCAAGACAATGAAATCAGTTGGGATTAAGCAGTTCCCAATCACAATCGGAACATCCTCGAGCAATCCTTCTGGAAGTCTAATTGAACGATCAGCGAGAATCAGCGAGATTCTAGTAGCAGTGAAGTCTGTCATTCCCATCCTCTTAGCAACCGAGTATGGCATGAGGTTGACACTTGAGCCAAGGTCACAGAGAGAACGCTCAAACCTGTCAGTAGCGATTGTGCAATCCAAGACAAAGCTCCCTGGATCTGGAAGTTTCGTTGGGATCCTGTTGCTTAGGATTGCACTGCACTCATGAGTGATCATCAGACAGCCTTCTTCAAGGTTCACATTGCTGGACACCATCTTCTTGACATACCTCTTGAAAGCTACAGAGGTCTTGATAGCATCGATGAAGGGAAGTTCAACAACCAGCTTGTCCAAAATTTCCTTGCATTTAGCATCCTCTACTTCCTTCTTAGTCTTCCCAAGAGCTCTGGGATAGGGTACCCTCGGGATGTAGACCCTCTCTGGTGCTGCTTTAGGCTTCTCCTTCACAACCTCAACTTCTGCATCGTCTTCAGGTTCGGTATCGATCGATACAGGGGGGGTATCGATCGATACACGGGAATTTGAGTCTTCCCGTCTGAGAATCGCGATCGGTGTCGATCGATGCTGAGGAGTGTCGATCGATGCCTTAGCGATTTCAGTGTCTTCATCGTCAGACATCTCGAAATTTACAGTAGGCTGATCCACTTTTGCCCCTGATTTGACCTCCTTACCACTTCTCAAGGTAATGGCATTGATGTGTGCCCTTGGGTTCTCTCCTTTTCCTGGTAGAAAACCTTCTTGTCTTCTTGAACTCTCTGAAGTCTGAGCTACCTAAGTTTCCAGCTTCTTCTGACCAATACCCAGAGAATCGATCCTTCCACTCAGATCTTTGTACATGGCGTCCATCTTACCATTGAAGGTCACTGTAATCTGCTGCTGTCCTTGAACGAGTGTTTCAAGCATGGCTTCAATCTTGTTCTCTGATGTCTTAGCAGTCACAGGCTCGTAAGAAGGACTTCCGTAGTTCCTGGTGTAACCACTGATCTGGGCAGGTTTCTGGTTGAATCCTCCTTGCTGGAAGTTGTTGTTGAAGCCCCGATTGTTGTTGAACTGGTTCCTCTGTCCCTGAAAGCCAGAACCACCAATGTAGTTCACGTCTTCTGCTTCATTCTCATTGAAAACCTCAACATCCTCAGCAAAATGGACAGCTTTTGTTGTCTTTCCCAGCAGAAGACTGTGCATAGAATCTAGTTGAGCCTTAAACTCAGCGATCTGCGATCCATCTTGATTACCAGCCAGCTTCTTGCGCTCGAAATCTGCACTCTTTGTGCTGCTGCTAGATGCAAAATTCTCAATCAACACATAGGCGTCCTCAGGATAGTTGGTGTTGAAGTTCCCATTGCTTGAAGAGTCCAGAGCCATCTGATACCTCCAATCTACTCCTCTGAAGAAGATACCTAGCAGCTGCACATCAGAGTATCCATGGTGTGGACAGTCTCTTTGGTACGATCTGAATCTTGTCCAAGCAGCCTTGAACGCCTCAGTAGGTCCTTGAGAAAAAGTGGAGATCTTATTCCTCAGATCTTCAGATCGTCCATCATCATAGAAGTTAATTAGGAAGGCTCTCTTGGTGTCTTCCCAATTAGTCAGTGATCCAGGAGGTAGCTGCCTCAGCCAGTAAGTAGCCTCTCCACCTAGAGAGTAGGGGAAGAGCTTGCAGAAGAGATAATCGTAGGACACTCCATTGCTCTTGATGCTAGTGACCAAGTCCTCGAATTTCTCTACATGATCCATTGGATGCTCATGAGGCAAACCATGGAAGAGATGCTGTCCTACTAGAGTGTAGTAAGCAGGCTTCAGCTCAAAGTCATTCCGCTCATACGCAGGGGGATGAATCGCAGAGCGATTGGCGAAAAATTGCTCTGGCCTGTTGTGTTCACCAATCGTTCTACCACGATTAACCACAGCATCCCTTGCGTCCCTAGCGGCATTCTCAGCGACAATAGGAGCAGGTGGAATGACAATCCCCTCTCCATCCAGACGTTGTCCTTGCTCATTGCACAACCGACCCTGTTGGTCCCTGTAAGCTCCAGCAGCATCACGAACCAACCCAACTTGATTGTTGTTCATCTTAGCTGACTTCTTTGCTTTCCTGTTTGTGCGTTCCACTTGTGCTAGCTGTTCCAGTGATAGATCAACTAGCGGAGTGCTCTTTTGCTTCTGGTTTCAAGATTATGCATGCACCTGAAATCACAAGTAAAGAGCGTAAGTAACTGAAATTTACGACGGGTATCGACCGATACTCAAGGGTATCGATCGATACTCGGGCGATTTAGACGAATTTCCTAGCTAAAATCTAACGGCGAATTGAGTCCCCGGCAACGGCGCCAAAATTGATTTGCTCAATTTAATACCCTAAAAAGTACTAAAGCAGTTGCTGCAGTAAATCAGGGGTCGAACACAAGAACTCAAGAATCACTCAATAGATTCTATAGATCAGAAACAAGCTAAACCAGATGATGTAATTGAAAAACAGGGTTGCAAGTAAAACGTTTGTAAATTCAATTGGGGAAATGTAGGCTTAGGGTATTTCTCAGGAAATCAATGAATGCAGCTAAGTTAGCTAACAGGATCCAGATTAAGCACTGTTCTAGAACTCAAATCACTAAAATAAAATCAACCAACTCTCGTTGCGAAAACTATCTAAATCTAGAGCCTAGGAATTCCAAATCTCTTTGCGAATCCTAAAGTCTAAATCAGCTTTAAAATCAGGTTTGATATGTTCACAAATCAATTAAACCAAATCCCTTTGCGAATAATCAATTTGCTCACCTAAGGTTCTATCAGGTAATTAATCGCACTCTCGTGCCTAATTAATTATCCTAAGATCTAAATTCTAGGTGACTAATCTAGAAGTAGCCTTGAGAACAACCTAAGGTGAAGAACTAATCAGATAGTGAATCCTAACAGATAATCAACCTAGCATTCAAAGAAATCCCTATGAGAAAACCCTAAACCTAACAGGTGATCTACTCAGACATGGATATTAAATTAATAAACATGTTGAATAAATACTCTTATATTAAATCAGAAAGAGAAACAAGGTTTTGAGATCTGATCTCGGACGAAGGGAAACCAGACTTGTCTCTCACCAAAATCTCTCTTAAACTAAAGCAAAATAAAGCATAGCCTAAACAATGGCTGTAAAATCCTATTTATAACCTAAATCACGATTTGGGGCCTTCTTGTAATTATCAAAGTCTTCTGGGTGCTTTTGCAATTCTCCAAGGCTTCATAATTAGTCGCGGCCCATGAAATCTCGATGAGTGTCGATCGATACCAGGGGGTATCGATCGATGCTCGGTGCTCAGATCGGGCTCTTAGTCATCAGACTTCAGTCTCGCTCTAGAATGCTCCAGAAAAGCTCCAATAATTCAAATTAAGCTCCAGACGTGCTATAACCTGTGAAAGACTCTAAAAGACTCCAAAACACAAGAAAAGACTCTATAAAAGGACTTATATCATGGCCTAAACAGGGTAAAAACCATGATATATCAAGTACTAGCCGATCCACGGCCCGACCGGAAAAGGCAATGAAGAGGAGAGCGATGCGGTCCCCGTCTCCCGTCTCAAGTAATCCATCTTACTCGATGGGGTCTTCATCCCCATCTCAAAGTTTCTAGGTACGAGTCCAAAACTCTTGTATATATTTTTTCTTTTAAGTCTTGCATTGTCTAGTTTTCTCTTATTTTTGGTCCTTTCCTTAGCCTTATTTCACACCGAGACGGTGTGATTTAAGTTTGGGAGAGGGACCGGTATCTAATATCATTTATTTTGATCTTATTTTCAATTTCGTTTTTCGAGTCTCATGCATCTCATGCATAGATCTAAGGCATAGAAAAACCAAACAAATTTGAATTTTTTTTGAAAATATAAAGACAAAAAGAAGTCATTTAGGACGCATTTGCACTTCATGTAGGATTGAGTCTAGATGGATAGCACGTAGATAATGCATTGCATGTGCATTGGGAACTAGAATGATTTCTCTTTGTGAAGTGTCGCTTTAAGAGTTTAAGTCCTATGCTCTATATCTTGTGTGCGAAATCAAGGTCGAACCATGTTTGGATCTCATGTCTCATTACTTAGGTCTTAGCCGAAGCAAGTTTCGATTTGAATCCAATCCTATCTAAGTGAGAACCTTAATTTTGACACATTAACTATCGTGTTCATGCATTGCATAATGGACTCATGGCTTCCGCATACATACTCGGGTCATGTTATTCTTTTTTACCACTCTTGTTGGCCCAAGTAGCCCATTTCCACCTTTGAAATGGTTTACCCCACCAAAAACTCAACCTTCTTTCAAGCCTACATGTTTAGTGAGCGTTGTGAGGCCTTATTTTTAAATGGACTTAGCAAAAAGTGTTGGGTCTAGAGCGACAAGGAAAGGCTTTCATGTAGAACTAGCTCGCGCATCATGAGCTAGATTAGGCTAAGTTAGATAGGATGGTATTTGGGATGAGGGGAACGGATGAAAAAGGAGGAAAAGAAGGATTATGGGATTGGAAAAGTGGAAAGAAAGAAAGAGATTTGGGAGAATGACTAGGAGAAGCAATAAGTTTGTAATGGTTGGCAAAAATATACGTGGTTTAGCTCTAAGTGTTGAAAAGATAGTCTCTAGTTTTGAAAAGAAAGAAAATAAGCCAAAATGGCTAAGGCAAGTTATGAAAACCGATGAGAGAGACTAAGGAACCTAAAAGAGGAGCTAAGCCAAGAAAAATAAAGGAAGTCAAACCATTGGTTGAAGAAGATACCCCCTAAATGCTTATGGAAAAGAAAGATGATGATGAGATGTGGGATACTAAGGCAAAAACGCCTTGTGAAGGGTATTTAGGATTGGTTCTTTGTGGGCTTAGAATTAAGGTCAAATTTGTATTGGGGCATTGGGTAGATGGAAGTCTAGCCTTGTATGCATCAATTGCTTTTCACCCTTAGCATTTTGCCAAAGTTCATTCCTTCAATGAGAGATCCGTTGTTCGAAAACCGCCTCATGCATTGAGATCATTTTTTGTCTCAAAACCGTATCCTTGACCAAATGAGTTTATTTGCATTGCATGAACATGATCCACTAGAAACCGCTAATTGAATGTCAAAGGATTGGATGATAGGAAGGCTTGTGTAGGTTGAAGCTTAAGCTTGATTTATGTAAGGAGGGACATGGCCAGCCCCTTTTGAGTAGACATGTTTGATCGTACCCTAGAGCTTGCACTTGGACTTGAACTCTTTTAGTGATGCTTTTGCTTGAGACCAAGCAAATAAGTAAGTTTGGGGGAATTGATATCATAATATTTTGCATCATTCTAGCACCTATTTCGTTTAGGTTTCGAGTCATTTGCATACAGTTCATGATATCTCTTCAGCATTTTAATCATTTTAGGAGTCTAATGTGTCCACATTAAGTCCTAGAGAGTCCTTGCATATTTTGGATCGTATTTTTGGTGCTTTGGAGGAGATTCGAGACCCGAGGAGAGAAGACGGAGACCATACCGACGTCACTAGTCGGTATCTCTCATCGGTATTGAAGGAGAAGGGTCATACCGAGGTCACTGCTCGGTGCAACTGATCGGTATAGAAGATGGAGGAAGGCAGCCCTAGTACCGACGTGCAACACCGAGGAGTGACGTCGGTATCGAAGCTTCAGGGGATTGTACCGAGGTCACTGCTCGGTGCAACTGATCGGTATTGCTCTTGGAGGAAACCCGGGGAAAAAATCTCTTAACACCGAGCAACAACACCGGCGAGTGACCTCGGTATTCATCGAAGGAACATCAAGCATCTCCTCTCAATACCGATGTCATTGCTCGGTACCCCTCGTCGGTACACAAACCCAGGTTCAATAAAGAGGTGTGGTACCGACGAGTAACCTCGGTATTGGCCGCCCAGAACACTTTTTATCCATCTAAACCGGGTCGGTACCCGGTTTGTCCCGGGTCGACCCGGTTCGTCAATATTCACTATTTATGCCCAAAAACCTAATTTTGATGGGTTACGTCTTTTCTTAAGCAAAAACCCTCCCTAAGAGTGATTTGTAAGAGATTGATATTTTTAATATATGCAATTTGAGTATTGTTTTCTATCTCCTACTTTCTAATCATCCAATCATCTTGATCATGGGTTTTAATTCTTTTTTTATTGGATTTGTTAGAACCATGATGATTAGTGAGTAGTTCTTAGAGTTTAAGGGTGGGTTAGAGTTAGGATGATTCCAAGATTGATTTGTGATGTTTAGGGTAGATAATCTTATATCCCTTCTTGTTTAGTGTTCTTAAAGGTAGATCTAGCTTAATAGAGTGTGTCTAGATCATAAGGCATTTCATAAACACCAAGTGTTTGATGAAATGCCTTGATGAACTACACAAGAGATTTTTGCTCCTAGCCTATGATAATAATTGTCTAGGGTGAATCTTTGGCTGATCTTGATTACATAAACTTAATGCTTCCTAATCAATGATCCACAAATGAGAATTTGTTAATGGATTAGGTGATTAGCATAGTGATTAATTGCTTGAAAGATAATTAGTCAAGTTAAAGGTCTTATGCCTAGGGATTAGCTTGCTTGAGTAAATGAACATCATGAATTGAACTTGGGACATCTAGACTCGATTACCTCATCCTTAGATTTGCTTATATCTCTTGCATTAAGTTTGTGTAGTTAGCTATCTCTCTTCCTTTATTTAAGTTGCTAGATTCATTAGTTAAACAACAACCTTTTTATATTTGCTTAACTCAATTAGTACTTTGCATTCTTGGTGTTTGGAACTAAACCCTTTGGATTCAATGCCTCTTATACTACTTGTATATTGAGTAATTGGTCTCAAATACTGGCAAAAAGTCTACTATCAAAACCCTTTCATTTCGCTTTTCTTGAACCTTGTCTTGCACATCCTAGGACAATTTAAGTATGCGCCTGGAATATCTTCTTAGAATTTATTCTCCAATTCTGAAATTGCCTCAAATGCTAAAAACTATACAACACACATATAGTTAGAGTTAGCTTCAATTATAAGAACTAGTAACAATGACCAATACCTCAAATAATTTTTACTTACCTCCATAGGAATACAGAAACCTGGAATCGGCCATAATACACCCTCCTTGACGACCCCTCCAAAATGAGACATTGTGTGCTTGATCTCTCCTACCATGTGATCGAATGACAATCTCCCCCAAGGAAATTCCTTACCAAAGTTAAGATCATCCATCGCTCTTAGAAAGAATGCCTCCACGGGCGTAGCATCTGCTTCACACTTTGTATGTCCTATAACAATGCTGGCTAAGAAGTAGAGGACCGCCATCTTCAACCTTTCTCGAGAACGTTCCGTAGGAATCATTTCCTCTAGCTTTTATTTCACGTCTTGAAGTCTAATTGTTGACCGCGTCAAATGTTTCTTCACAAAGTTCAAACTGCCAACTTTCTTATAATCGAGTGGGTAGTTGCGGCAGTCTAATCCCGATATCAAGGCGTGTTCCTTTAGACCATATCGTATGGGAACGCCGTTTACGATGAACCAAATTCCTTTTCCTTTTCGATGCATGTCGTTCGAAGAAGGAGCATCCACATGCCCATAAGCTTGTGGTTTTTGTCCCTTGGCATGTGGAAAATGTGTTTGAACTGCCGATGTTTCTCGAACCAGTTCCTCTCAACACAAGTGAGCGAAGGATTCAAATTCTCTAGCGTTGTCAAAGCTTCGTGGATATAACACCTCGTCGATATCTTAATTTTCTTCTTGTACTCCGTTGGCGGGAAGTACATTTTCAGAGGTTGTAGTGCTGTCGTTTCCTCCTCGAAATCTTGTAACAAACAGTTTTACCAAGTATTACCAAGTATTACAAAATCACACTAGTTTTACCTATTTATACCATTATTACTTAAAACCCAGAAATTCAAATACGAACACCAACCCGAAGTTCACAAATTATACCTCCAAATCCTTGTTCCCAGAAATCTTGCACATATAATATTACAAATGACATCAAGAGCAAACAAATCACGAAACTCTTCCTAACCAAAACGAATTAGTTTTTCCTAGTTCTACCTAATTATTCAATCGAATCCAACTACTTACCGTTGATTCGACGGGGTCGCTCACGGTTCGGCTGGTACTCACGGTTCGGCTGCTTCTTCCCGAGTTGATACTTCCCTCCTCCTTATCTCCTTCTTCTTCACTAGGTCCTTCTTCTTCTACCTCTTCACTAGGTCCATCTTCTTCTTCACTCGGTCCTTCTTCTTCTACGTCGTCCTTATCTCCTTCTTCTTCACTCGATCGCTCCCTCTCTCCTTCTTCTTCTACCTCTTCATTCGTTCGGACTTCCTCAACCGGTTGAGTATCTTCTACCTCTTCATTTCGAGCAATCTTTGCCCACATCTTTCCCCACCTTGTCTTAGGAGCCATCTTCGTGCACACACGGGTTATCGATCGAACGATTTGGGAGTATAACTCGATTAGTATCCCTAGTTTTACGACGATGAGTGTTGAAGAGAACAGTTTTGATTTCGCGAAATGTAGGGATTATTCGATTTGAAATTGAGAGTTCTAGAAATCGGGTTCAGATTTTGGGTTAGATCCGATAGGATTTGGGTGGGCGGATAAAACCCTGGTATGAGCTGTAATTTCAGAGTTTTGGCTAGGGTAACTTCGTAAAACACATGTTTTCCGAGTTAAAAATAAAACAAAACAAATATAATTTTATAACGGAGATTTTTCAGACTTCTGTTTGAGAAAAAAGGATATATGAGATGAAAACTCGAAAAAGAAGAAGCGGAGGAACAAGGGGCGAGAGTCTGCAATGCCATTTTGATTTATAAAATGATATGATCTATCACTAAATAATCTGAGTGCCACTTTTAATGTGAATTGATAATTGTATCCTTAATGAAGCTTAGTCAAAGTCAACAAATGAGTATTTATATTTGTTTTAATTACATTAAACTAAAAACGAAAAAGAAAAGTAAATAATGTTTATCTAATTACATAATTTATTTTCCTCTTTCCCGATCGAGCTCGTCGAGCTTTCCATCGACTTTCCCCCAACTCAATCAGGCATCTCGCCGGCCCTCGTCTCCGTCTACTCCTCCTCCTCTTATGGAATCCGTTTCTTGTTCGTAGCTCCTCTTCCTCCGCCATTGCTGAAGCGTGAAAACTGAGTGAGTTTTTTAGCACATTGTTTTGGGGATTTAACAATTTAGGGATTGGATTTAAAAATTGATTGTTTCGGTATGCACATTAATTTGGTAACCAAGTTATATTTGACGATTAGGTCTTTACATTGTTAATTTTGCGATTTCAGTTGTTGAATCGTAGTGCCCGATTCTTAGGTAGATTAGAATTAGAACCCAAGTGTTCCCGTTGAACAAATCTGGAAATATAGGACAATTGGTACAAATGGTTCAACTGAGAGATTGCTAATTGCGTATTTTTATTCTATTTCCATTAGGCAATGAGGACCAGCCACACAAACATACATTTTGATTATGGAGGATACTATTCACATAACGGAAAAGAATGGATTTCAAAAAATTCCATCTACCCTATATCGTGTAAGACCTCATATTTGGAGGAGATAACTTATTCGGCATTAGTAGATAAGATATGCACGAAGATTGGGATAGATGAAACTACGACGAATCTGAAATTGAGTTACATTCCGTTGGTAACTAATCCTCACAGAGAGTCATATATTTTGGATGATGAGGATGTTTACGTTTATCTAACGACATTGGATAAAGAGAGTCTTCGATCTGTTTTGCATGTTGAGATAATCAAATATTTGGAAATAAATCAGAGGGACGAGCAACTTTCAAGAGCGGAGCAAAGAAGTTCATTTGGTGTGAATTATTGGGAGATGGATTCAAATGGCAGAGCTGATGACGTAGTTAATGGTGGTATCCTTACTATTTACAGAGCGGATGAAGTTGGAGAACAACGTGACGAGCCGATTATTGAAGAGCCGATTATTGAAGAGCCGATGGAGAATGATGTATCACGTGAGGAATTTGTGGCTGTGGATACCCATGGGGATAACGGGTTGGATGGTATGCATGAATATGTTGAGCTTCCTGTAGAAGAAAGTCAGTATGATGAAGAATGGGAAGATGGTACGGGTATTGAAAAAGGTCAAGAATTTAGTTATAAAAAGGCAGTGCAAAATTTTGTTGATAGAGCTTCTCATCAGAACTGTTTTGGGGTCGCTACTGTTAAGTCGGATAAAGAGCGACTTATTTTACAATTTCATCAAGCAAAACAAGGTTGTAAATGGTATCTACGAGTTGCGAAAATTAAGAATTCAGATAGTTTCAGGGTTAGAGTATACAGAAAGATGCATACATGCTCTCGGACTGTTGCGAGTACAAGCAGTTATAAAAGGAAAGTCACACAAGAATTAGTAGCATCTGTTTTGCATGATGTCTATCCAGGTCAACTTGACACCCCATCTCCTAAAAGTATCATCAGCATTGTCCAAGGAAGACTTGGTTTGAATGTGTCCTACTCGACCGTCTTGAGAGGGAAAAACTAGATGTTAGTGATGTGCGGGGCAGTCCTGAAAAGAGCTATAGGATATTGTATTCTTATCTCTACATGTTAGAGAAGGTCAATCCTGGTACAGTAACTAGTGTGAAATTGGATGGAGAGAAAAAGTTCAAGTACCTATTCATCGCTTTGGGCGCAAGCATTGAAGGGTTTAAAACAATGAGGAAAGTGATAGTTGTGGACGCAACTTTTCTTAAGACTGCATATGGTGGTATGCTAGTTTTTGCCACAGCTCAGGATCCTAATCGTCACCATTACCCCATTACGTTTGGTGTAATTGATAGTGAGAAAGATGCTAGTTGGAAGTGGTTTTTCAAAATGCTAAAAACCATTATACCGGATGATCCTGAATTGGTTTTTATGAGTGACAGACACGCAAGCATCAGCAAGGGAGTATGTGAGGTGTACCCGAGGTCTCATCATGGACATTGTATTTGGCATTTGTCTCAAAACATGAGAGGAAAAGTTCATAATGTCAACAAAGATCTAGTTGCGATGAAATTCATGGATTGCGCTCATATTTATACTCCGCATGATTTACACAGAGAGTATGGCGATTTTCGGAGTAGGTATCCAAAAGTTGTTGAGTATCTTGATAGGAGTGTAGAGGCTGAAAAGTGGGCAAGGTGCTATTTTCAAGGAGATAAGTACAACATAGACACTAGCAATTCCGCCGAATTTCTGAACAATGTGTTTTCAAAACTAAGGAAGTACTCCCTATTGCCTATGATTGATGTAATTCTTGAAAAAATGTCTGAATGGTTTAACAAGCATCGGAATGAATCTGCTGCTGCATCGTACACAAAGAAAGTGGTGCCTTATGTGGAGAACGAATTGCACCCACGATGTGCAATTGCAACGCACTTATTGGTGAGTGAGCTAAACAACTTTCAACTTGAATACAGCGTTATTGGACTTGATGGGAAGACGTATTTGGTGGACTTTTTAAAGAAAAGTTGTTGTTGCAGATGTTTTGATATAGACAAGTATCCATGTGTCCATGCAATAGCCGCAAACAAGGCACTCATGAGCAAGGAAGGGAGAACAGCGAATATCGAAATCTACGACCTGTGCTCGAAATATTACTCGATTGAGACGTGGGCAGTGGCATATTACAGAACGATTTATCTAGTGCCGCATGAGTCTACGTGGAGGATTCATGATGATATAAAAGAAGTGTTCGCCTTGCCGCCGGTTTACAAAAAAAAACTGGGAAGAAACAAAAAAGGCGGTTTCCATTCACCGGAGAATGTCGCCGAAAGAAAAGTAACAAATCTGTGCATGGCATAAACTTGGAGAGGTGGTTGCAGGGTGAAAGTAGCAGGAAAACTTAATTTGTGTGGAGGATTCCTGATGATATAAAAGAATTGTTCGCCTTGCCGCCGGTTTACAAAAAAAAACTGGGAAGAAACAAAAAAAGGCGGTTTCCATTCACCAGAGAATGTCGCCGAAAGAAAAGTAACAAATCTGTGCATGGCATAAACTTGGAGAGGTGGTTGCAGGGTGAAAGTAGCAGGAAACTTAATTTGTGTGTTTGTATTTGTATTTCTCGGGTTTGTACTACCATATGAAACTATATACAACTAAGACCAGTACTGTATTTAATTTGTGTGTTTGTATTTGTATTTGTATTTCTCGGGTTTGTACTATAAAATTATGTGAAATCATCCAATTAATAAGTATAAGGAAACAATAAAAAAGTATAAGGAAAGAATTAAAAATATTGATAACATGAAACAATTAAGAAGTATAAGGAAACACCCCATATACTTCTTAAGGAAGACTTTGACAATGTTAACCACCTTATTATGCAAGAACTCCAAAATATATGATATTGCACATGTTTTATTATGAAAACATTGTAAATATAATTCAATAGTCGAAATTAATGTGTACAACCACACAAAAAATCATTTATATCAAGGTTCCACTACAAAAACTCTAACATCGCAAAAATACAACTATTAGGAACGTTGTACAAATGGACACTTAGGAACTACTATGTTTATAACACATGAATTTTTTATTGATTTAATGTCCACCCTTTACCGCCGGTGGGAAATTTTAATGATTTCCAAATTTAAAATATTTCATATTTTTCCCAATTCGTAAATAATTCATTCCTCATTTCATTTTCTTCATTTTCGCGGTTCAAGTATAGAGAGAGAATCCGAGAGAGAGAGGGTTTCTGTGTAGAGGGAGATTCATGATTCCGATTTGGATTTGGAGCCAAGCTCGAGAAAGGTTAGCGATTTAAGGGATTTATGTGTAGATCTAGGGTTTATAATTTCTGGGTTCGTAGATCTAGGGTTTTCGATTTTTAATTTCTGGATTCTCGGCTTCTCAATTCAATTTTTACAGTGATATGGGAAGAACTTTTAGCTTCAGTTAAAGTTCTGAATCAAGAGCAAGTTTTAGGAGTGGTTGTTGCAGAGCTGATGATGAATTTGGAATTCTGAAACGATGTTCATGTGGTGGACAAGTGACTCGTCAGACATCTGACTCAGAAACCGATCCAGAGAAGAGATTCTTTACCTGTCGGCTGCGTGAAGTAAGATTTTGTGTCTCGAATTTAATTTATGGATTTTGTGTCTAGATTTTGTGATTTGTGTCTGGATTTTGTGTTTGGATTATCTCGGATTTATGGTGCCCTGTTTGTGTCTCCGATATCGTCGGCTTTATGTGTAGGATGATGGCTACCACATTCGGAAATGGTGGGATGAAGCTATTAAGGAGGTACTAACAATCCTACGGATGCGGATTGAAGAGGAGACAGAGAAGATTCAAAACATTCATAGAATTGGGGGTGTCTTGACACGCGGTGATGAGACAATGCGTGTGGAATGCAGAACAATGTTTATGAGACAATGCGTGTGGAGATGCAGAACAATGTCTATGAGATTGCAAAGATGAAGGAGTTACTGAAGGGTCTTGTTACTCTTACGGGTGTAATTATGTTTGTTGTTGCAGGTTTCTACTTGTTTAAGTAGATGAGAAAGACCTTATTTGTGTTCGTTGTACTGTCTTAATATGGAAGAAGATCTTTTAGTTTGCAGCCTTTCCAAAAGGTATTCGTATTGTAATAGACTTCGTATTTTCTACAACTCAAAAACCATCAGATTCAAAATAATTCGAAGCTTAAATCTATCTTACAATCTCTAACTAGAAGTTTCAAACCAAGAAATGACAACAACATAGTCAAAGAGTAGAGCTAACTATGCCCAAAAACAATAGTAACTACCGATCACAATAACTCCACACATAATCATATTCTTCAAGAAACGTATCTCCGTTTTCATTGCCTCCATTTCCTTTCCATATCCACGAACTACTATCTTCATGTCTTTGATGTCCTTCTCAAAGACTTTGACAACGGCTTCACAAGTTCTTGTATCGAGTTCTAAGTTCTTTACCGTTTCCTTCATTTTGAACATCTCCTCTACCATACACTCATATGTCCATTTGAACAAATGGTAGTTGTCTTTTTCCGAACCTTTTGGACAGCAATGAAATAGTCTTCCCGGATTTTTAGACGTTCCTGAAGTTCTTATCAAAGAAGCTTCTCCACACCTACAAGCATTGGGCATACCTCTATGTCCTTCAGGAACACCACGACTCATACTTACACTAAACCCTGCAAATTTTAATCTGAAATTCAATTTTGAAATTTCAAATCGATATTCAATTTTCACAACACGAAATCTCTTCAATTCAATCACTAAACCTACCTGAAAATCGCTTCCATTCAATCCCTAAACCTACTTGAAAATCGCAGATTTTGAAATTCAATTCAATACCTAAACCTACCTGAAATCGATTTCGGTTTTCAATTCAATCCCTAGACCTACATGAAATCGCTATCGAAGATTAATTCAATCTTTAAACCTACCTGAAATTGCCGCGGAAGCGTTTGAATTCGATGATGTAGTCATGCCTAGAATCGCGATTTCGAACCCACACTAGCTCTCGATGATGTTCTTCCCCAATTTCCCCAAGTTTTGTGTTTGTTTCTACTTTTAGACTAAAACTAAAATGACTTCGTATAAGAATTCACCGAGCCTAATACACAGTTGAACCTAATACCACCAGTTGTACAAAAACAAAAACAAAAAAAAACTAAAACGAATTTAAGTCAACTTTTACTTTTAGACATTCATTAAAACGACTTCGTTTAAAAATTCACCGAGTCTAATACACAGTTGAACCTAATAGCACCAGTTGTACACAAAAACATTCATTTTCGTTCCAGTAGTACATTAAAACATAATAGAACACTTCACATTCCAGTAGTACCAAAAACCACAAATTTCACAAAAAGATCCTTAAACCACAAATTCAACAAAAACATTCAAAAAAATTATAATTCATTGCTTTCTTCTCTTCCCTTCTGTATAAGGGGGCTTCTTGAACTTTGATGGCACTCTCTTCCTCTTGAATTCATTGCTTTCTACTAGGATTTCTACTACTAGTAGATGGAGTTGCAGACTTTCTCAAAGAAGACTTGTACCTCTTGAAGGGACCCTGTTCAGCTACGGGCACATTTGTTTCGACATTTGCTTCAGCTTCTGGCTCCTTCTCAGCTACGGACACACGGGCTTCGACTTCAGCTTCTGGCTCCTTCTCAGTTACGAGCACACTTGTTTCGGCATTAGCTTCAGCTTCTGGGTCCTTCTCAGTTACGGGCATACTTATTTTGGCATTAGCTTCAGCTTCTGGGTCCTTCTCAGTTACGGGCACACTTGTTTCGGCATTAGCTTCAGCTTCTGGGTCCTTCTCAGTTACATGCACACTTGTTTCGGCATCCTGACCACCACTTACACCTGCAGCAAAATTACAAAACATCTTTCAATTAAGAACAAAGATCAACAATAACTCCGTCAAAGTAAACTAAAACACTCACAATTGTGTTGGTCATGCACATAGTTGTAAGCTTCTTTGTTTAGCTGGTCGTTCACATACTTTTCAACAGCTTTCAGTCTCCCATCTATGCTATTGATTTTGGTTTCAATTCCACCAAGCTTCTCCATGATTTCCTTAAACCCTTTATCCATCGATTTCTGCAGCTCCAGAGCTGATGCAACATTTCCAGGTTCATGTTCAGTTCCCTGTTCAGGTTCAGGGACTTCAGATCGAGAAGCCACGTCCAACTCATACTGCTCTTGCCAATATATCTTCTTCTTCTTCTTGGTTAGATGCTCTGTCCAACTCTCAACAATTGGATCAATAAAACCTATCCCATCATCAAAATCGTTTTCTATGATGTGCGCCATAAGAGCTTCTTCATCCGAGTTAGGTTCCAAGATGGTAGTGATATTCTGTGAATATCAATGAATCTAACTTAAAATCGAAATCGATAACATATACAAGTATTTCCAACTATGACGAGTAACTCTAACCTTACTACTTCCAATAGCCTGATTTATGTCTTCCAATGGAAAACCTTTCATGCTACTTCCTTTTAACTTATGCTTGCACAACCTTGGACAATCCTTCTCTGCGCCTACATATTCTCGAAATGTGCATCCAAGATTGGGAATAGACTCAAATACCAGAACCTATACATCGAGTTAAAATATATCATACTTAAAATCATAAAAACTAATACTTTAATACTCACAACTAAGAGTTACCTCTAGAGGAAGAATGAAACCAGAACATGTAAGTGTTGCTTTTGGTTTCACAGAGCCATTGAACTTCTTCATCACGCGTTGAATCTCATTGATACAATCGTCAAATGTGTAACGCCCCCAAGGAAATGTTTTACACACCTCCAAATCATCAACAACTCTAAGCAAGAAAGGATCTATGGGGCCAACAACCTTAGCCTTTGCTTTCACTACTTTGCTTAAGAAATAAATGACATCCATCTTCTTCCTATCTACACAGCTCCGCATTGAATCTAGCTTCTCTTCCACATCTGAGATCAATATTTTATCTTCCCTTCCAAACAGCCTTTTCACAAACTTCAAATCGCCCAGTTCTTTATAGTTATTGGGGTATTCATGGCAGTCAAATCCAGTCAACAGCGCATGCTCTCTCAAGGAATACCTAATAGGGACTCCATTAACCACAAACCAACACTTTCTTTGCTTCTCAGTATAACTTGTGCGAAGGAGCAGCATCCACATGCCTTGAAGCTGGTGGTTTGGCTCCTTAGGCATGTGAAATATATGCTTAAACTGAGAATGGTTTCTGAACCATTGCAATTCAGATGGCAGATGCTCTATCCTTTCCACCGTCTGCGTCACAGAACACCTCGTTCCTATCTTACAAGGCCTGCTATATTGGCTTGGACCGAAGAAAAGCTTCTCTGGTTGCATTGGCTGGCTATCATCATTGATATCCTGCAATTTCAAACATAGTATCCAACTCCTAACCTCTACCATTCTAAATCTCAATTAAAGTACATGTATATACCTTCGACGGTGAAAATAGAGAGCCTTCCTCTACTTCATCCCCATCAGCTTCTAGGTTTGTTTTCTGTAGCAGTTTCTGACTAATTTTTGTTTTTGTCATGAATAATCAGTGTTAAATCATGTAATACATTGTTTTGCTAGGAGTTGTGTTATGGTACAAATGTAAATTTACGACCTTTTTCTTCATGTATGAGCTACAGGTGACTCATTTAAAGGCAGTAAAATGAGTGTTGATGAAAAGAGATAGCTTGTTCATGAACTGTCGAAATATTCAGATTTAGCCTTTGAAGTCTTGCTGAAGTGGACCCTTGAAGAGATTCTATAGGTCTTATGCGCAGAGTTAGGGAAGGAAAGAAAATACAAGAACTTGACGGAAGCTAAGAACGGAAGCTAAGATCATCAACAACCTCTTGAAAATTGTATAAGAGAAAAAAGATTCATCGCCAATTGAAGGGGGTTATGGAGATCAAGAAGACAAAAAGAGAGATTCATCAACAACTAAGAGAAACTAAAAAAAAACTCAAGGAAGAACGCTAATCCTACTCGCTATGTAGCTCCGACCAGCTTTAATTTTGGAATTTAGGAAACCTTGAATTTTTAGATAAGATTCTTACAAATTTAGGAAGGTCATCCTAAATTGTATCAAAGAAAAATTTAGAAAATCTTTCAAAATAAAATAAAAGATATCTAAACATTTTATGAAGCTTTTCAAATGTCTTAGGAATGCTTTCCTATTTTTTTAATTATGAAGTTGAGCACAAAAGCTTTGTCATGAAGCTACATAAGAGCAAGAGATGAAGGGTAAATAAATGGGATTAGAAAGCAATCCTACATATTTAGGAAGACTTCTGAAACATATAAATTAGAAATTTTGTGTCACATATGTCAACACAATATGACAACTAAAAATCTTTTACTATTTACTTGAATATTTAGTAAGTTTTTAAATGGTCAATTAATTCATCTTAAAACGTGGAATCAGAACTTATGTGTATATATACAACAACTGAAATTTAAGAAGCCATCAAATACATTTAGGAACTCATTTTTAAAACGTATAAATGGGAACTATATTGTAAAATACAATTTAGATTCTGCTAGAGCAAATGTTGATCAAGCAAAAGCGATGAGATCCAATCTTATGCAAGGAGATGAAGATGATAACGACTTAGAAGATTACTACTAGCATTGATCCGGATTATTTATATTGATTTATTCATTTTGGAATAGCAAATAAAGATGCATTCATTTTTAATTTATTTTATTTAAGCACTATTGTAAAATACTATTCTTATCAATTTGTATCTTTGACTACTTAATACTAAACTTTGTATGAATCTTTCTTAAATATTTAGTATGATTATTCTGGGTTTCACTCACAAAAAATACACTAATTCAATTATCTATAAAATTTTAGGAAGTCTTCTTATACATTTAGGAAGACTTTCTTAAAACGTATAAATAGAAACTTTTGTGTCCATTTATACAATAACTCAAATTTAGAAACTCGTCTTACATATTTAGGAAGATATTCCTAGAACGTATAAATGACAATTGTGTCTATTTATATAACAACTCAAATTTGGTCACTTATGTCAACACAATATGACCAGAGCCGGTCCTGAGTTTAAGAAAACCATAAATATGACAACTAAAAACCGTTTTATGTTTATTTGAATGTTTAGTAAGTTTTCAAATAGTCAAGTAATTCATTCTAAAACGTATAAATATGAACTTTTGCATCTATTTATACAACAATTCAAATTTTATCTTTTTATATTCTTAGTTAACATTGTAAAAATATAGGAACACACATCCTTAGTGAATTTCATTCAATATGCATCAATCTTGATGAATCCTTCCTAACATTTAAAAAAAAGCTTCCTAAATTGGCAAGAACAACTTTGTTTCATGTTAACACCATCATTACTTGCATTCAAACATTACAATTCATAGTGAAATTAAGCCATATAATTTTCTTATTAGTGTAAAGTCTATTATTAAGGTTTTTAATGATTAAGGAAGACATTCCTAAAATATTAGGATTATTTCCTGTTTTTTTAATAAGCTTCATAATTAGTTAAAAACCGTTTTTTCATGTTAAAACCATCATTACTTGCATTCAAACATTACAATTCATTATGATATGAAGCCACATAAGATTCTTACTAGTGTAACGTCTATTATTAATATTTTTTAACGATTCAGGAAGGCGACATTCTTAATATAATAGGAATCATTCATGAATTATATTTAAAAAAATTAAAGCTTCCTAAATCTTCAAAAACAGTTTTGTTTCATAGTAAAAACATCAATACTTGCATTCAAACATTACAATTTATCATGACATGAAGCCACATAATTTTTTTATTAGTGTAAATTCTATTAATAAGGTTTCTTAAGTCTATGGTTAACTCTTAATTGAAACTAGATACTCAATAAGAGTTTGGTTATTCTGGGTTCCACCAACAAAAACAATTCAATTATCTGTAAAAATTTAGGAAGATGTCGTACACATTTAGGAACCATTCCTAAAACGTGTAAATGAGAATTTTTTGTTCATTTATATACAACAACTCAAATTTAGGAACCATGTCTACACATTTAGTAATGTTTTCCTAAAATGTTTAAATGGAAAATTTTGTGTCCATTCATATTAGAAGTCAAATTTAGAAAGTCGTCCTAAACATTTAGAAAAGCCTTCCTAAAACATACAAATGAGAATTTTGTGTCCATTTATACAACTCAAATTTAGAAAGTCATCCTACAAATTTGGTGTCATCATTAATTTTGACATTTGCTGCTGTTGAAACTGGTGTTGCTGAGGCGAAGGTGCATTAACCATACCGTCATTCGACGATAATTGGAATATGGCAAGGGAGATCTTGTGTTATCAATGTTCGCACCAGATGGAGATGTATTTGATCTTCCCATAAATTGTGTTCCCGGAACCTAAAAACACTCAAAGACATAAACCTCCATAAACTTTGTTTCTAACGGAAGTGATAATCATCAAAACTAGAAAGGATAAACTGCAAAAGATTCAGAAAAGCCTTCCTAAAATATTTGAAATCCTTCCTGAATTTTTTTAAAATCTTCCTAAATCGTTAAGAACAACTTTGTTTCATATTAAAAGTATCATTACTTGTATTCAAACATTACAATTTATCATAACATGAAGCCACATAACTTTTTTATTAGTGTAAAGTCTATTATTAAGATTTCTTAAGTCTATTATTATATTAAGGCTTCTTAACGATTCAAGAATGAATGTCTTCCTAAAATATTAGAAATACTCCCTGATTTTTTTTTAAAGCTTCATAAACCGTTATAAACAATTTTGTTTCATGTTAAAAGCATCATTACTTGTATTCAAACATTACAATTTATCATGACATGAAATCACATTACTTTTTTATTAGTGTAAAGTCTATTATTAAGGCTTTTTAAGTCTATGCATAAGGTTTCTTAACGATTCATGAAAGCCTTCATAAAATATTTGAAATCATTCCTGAATTTTTAAAAAAGCTTTCTAAATGTTCGTTTAATCATAAGTCCGTAAATTCGTACTCTTGTTAGTCTATCTTTTTCAGCATGTTCCTTATTCGTTGACAATTTCATGAATACCTTCCTGAATGTGTTAAAACTTTCCTAAATACTACATTCCACAAATTCTTTTCAACAGGGATTTAGGCCAACTTTTTGTGCTCTGAGGCCCATATACGTTTAAGTTGTTCATCGCACATCGCTTGACTATGCAGTTAAGATTGTCAAGAATGCACCATTTCTTTACCATATGATGCACATCCTTAGCCAGGATCAGCCCGTTACCGTTGCCAAGACTGATTTAGGAAGTCATCCTACGCATTTAGGAAGGTCTTCCTAAAACGTATAAATAAAATAATTTTTTTTATTATTTATATACAACAACTCAAATTTAGGAAGCCGTCATACACATTTGGCTTCTTGTTTATGGCGACCACTTGTGTCAACAATAATAAGATCACAATTTTATTTCTTCAACCTAACAACTCCCTTGAATCCTTTTATATTTACTTGAATGTTTAGTAAGTTTTTAAATGGTTAAGTAATTCATTCTAAAACGTGTAATCGGAACTTATGTATCTATTTATAACAACTGAAATTTAGGAAACCATCATATACATTTAGGAAGACATTTGTAAAACGTACAAATGAGAACTTTTGTGCCTATTTATACAACTCAAATTTAGAAAGCCCTTCTAAATTTATAGGAAAACCTTTCTAAAATTTGTATGAATTTTTCCTAGATCTATCTATAAATGTGACCTAAATTTTGTAATTTAGAAAACCTTTTTGAATTTTTAGAAAGGATTCTTAAAACTTTAGAAAAATATTCCTAAATCGTATGTTAATTACTACTTGATCAAATAAAAAAATGAAAGTCTTTCTAAAGTTGTAGGAAACTCTTGTTTTTATAATGAAATCGAGATTTTTTAATCACATAATCCATCTTGATTTGTAACTCTTGATAAGATGTAACTATTTTTTTTTTTTTTTTTTGGTCGAAAACTAAATTTATTGAGATTACGAGTTCAAGAAAGCTCTGAGAGCTTATTTGGCAATACAGTCAGCCTGAGAATTAGCCAAGCGGGGAATAAATCGAATTGAAATCGAAGAAAAAGATAACGCTAGCAAGCGTATATCGTTAACAATAGCATGGATCTCCGTATGAGTATCCTGAGATTGAAGTAGCTTGATAAGAGTTTGCGAGTCTGATAACACATGGATCTCGAGGAGGTCCCGAGCAATGGCTTGAATTAGTGCTTCTCTAATGGCCCAAGCTTCCGCAGCCAATGGCGAGGCAACATTCCGGCGAATAGCAGACCATTCAAACTCTCGACCAGCTGTAGTAGAACGGAAAGCAATATCCAATGCACAGGTAGATGAGGCGGCATGCCACGCCGCATCGGAATAGCAAACCACATCCGAGATGACCTCTGGTGTCGGTGAATCTCGAGAGGGTGAAAATACCGGTGATGTCATAAGGGATTGAGCCTCTTGCCAGGATTTCGCTTCAAAGATGGCCGTTGAGATCACTTCCTGCTCTGAGAAGACCAGATTTTCAAAGATAAGCTTGTTGCGGGCTGTCCATAAGTTCCAGCAAATCCACGCTTGGAGAGAAGCCGCATGAACACCAAGAGGATGTAGATAAAGCAGGTTCGCTGCACAAGAGAGGAATTCAAGGATATGCACCGAGGTGAGTTGGTTTGTGCCATTGAAGGGGGCATAATCCCACACACGTCGAGCAAAAGGACAGTCTCGGAGTAAGTGCGTGATCGTTTCCGGAGCTCCACATCTGATACAGCTAACGTCTGCTTGAATTCCTCTGTTCAATAGTTGGACTCCGACAGGTAAGGCGCTCGCTGCCGCTTTCCAGAGAAAGGATTTGACCTTCGGCGTCGTACGTAAGCGCCATATGTTTCGCTGCCAATTAAAGGAACTTTGGAGTTCGGGGATCTCCGTTACCATAGTTAAGCCGTATCCCGAGCGGACAGAGTAAATTCTTTTTCTATTTGGGAGCCATACCAGTCGATCCCGAGGCCTAGATGAGCTTGCCGTGAGGGTGCGTATCGTTGCTTCAAAATCAGGGATAGTTTCCTGGAGGCGCTGCCAGTTCCTTGAGTTGTTTTCGCTGGTCTGCTACCTTCATGTCTTTCAAAGTTTAGGGAGCTGGGCCTATAGGTCGTAAGGGGATATCAGGACTCAGCCATGAATCTTTCCAAACGCTGATGTTTTCACCATTACCAATTAGCCAACCCAAACCTTGTTTTATGATGTCTCTTCCTGCGAGAATACTTCTCTACCCATGAGACGAGTTGGAGGGGATAGAGCACTCCAAGAAGGAGGAAGTGTGGCAGTATTTACCTAAAAGGACTCTAGCAAACAGAGTAGTCTGATGTGAAAAAAGTCGAGCTCCAATTTTCGCGAGCAAAGCGTCGTTAAAATTTTCTATATCTCGAAAACCCAGTCTACCAGCGTTCTTTGGGTTCGTGAGTCTTTTCCATGAGACCCAACTCATCTTTCTCTTATCTGGTTTGTCATCCCACCAGAATCGCGTAAGAATCTATTGGATTTGCTTGCATAGAGACTTCAGTAATTTGAAGCACGACATGGTGTAAGAAGGCATGGATGAGAGATCCAATTTCAGGAGGATTTGTTTACCAGCCGCAGATAAGAAACGAGAGGACCAACTATGCGATCTTTGTCTGATTTTGTCCACTAAACTCGCGAAGATGTCCCTCTTTTTTCGCCCAAAATTTTCCGGCAGGCCTAAGTATTTTCCAGCTCCACCCTCGCTATGAATTCGGAGGGTTCTCTAGGCATCCCTCTTCATATATCGGGGAGTTTTTGATGAGAATGTGATGGAGGATTTGTTGAAGTTTATGCTTTGTCCCGAAGCTTCCCCGTACTGGCGAAGAATCAGGCTTAGTGCATCACAGCTCGTGCGATCCGATCGGCAGAAGAACATCGTGTCATCCGCAAATAGTAAGTGGTTCTCTTGAGGACTATTTCTCGCCACTCTTATTCCTGGCAGGGAACCGTTGGTTTGAGCTCTTCTACAGAGACCCGAAAGCACCTCAGTGCAAAGGATAAATAGGTACGGGAAGAGAGGATATCCTTGCCTTAGGCCCCTCGTCGGTATGACTCTACCCTGAGGGCCCCCGTTAATTAGAAAAGAGTAGGAGACAAAGGTGACACATTCCATAATCCACGAACTCCACATACTGTGGAAACTCAGACGGTCTAAGACAGCGCGAAGAAAATCCCACTCAATTCGATCATAGGCTTTGCTCATGTGCGTTATTAAGAAATTATCTGAGATCGCTCTACCCGGAACAAAAGCCTACTGCGTCTCGGAGATGAGGTTAGGGAGAACTGATTGCAGTCGTTTTGTCATCTTCGCTATGATCTTGTAATAGACATTGCATAGTGCAATCAGACGGTAGTCGGACACCTTCCTCGGTCCCGTGATTTTTGGGATCAAGCGAATATGGGTCTCATTTTGCCTCGACGGGAAAGATCCATTAGTGAAAAACTCTGTAATTTCCTTCACAACATATGTCCAATGATGGGCCAGTATGTGTGGAAGAAACCTGATGAGAATCCATCTAGTCACGGGCCTTTGCTAGGACGGATAGCCTTTACTGCAGCATAAATTTCCTCCGCGTTAGGTATTCGCGTAAGTCTCGTATTTGTTTCATCCGAGATGATCGGATCTAACACTCCATGGACCAAAGCAAAATCCCCCCCAGAACGAGAGGTGAAGATATCCTGGAAGTATGACGAGACGATCCTGGCAAAATCGTGTTCTTCATGGAAAGCAGTTCCATTTGCATCCTCAAGTACTTTAAATCTGTTACAGGTGCGCATGTTTCTTGTTACCGCATGGAAATAGGCTGAATTGCGGTTGTCACTTTGGAGCCACAAGATCTTGCTTCGCTGCTTCCAAAACTGCTCTTCTTCTTTTTATGCCTTCTCGAGCACAGCTGTGAGATGGGTGATGGAGACAGGGTCAGGGGAGTCTGCTGATAGAGCCGTCTCCAAAGCTGTCTGAGTATCGGCTATAAGCTTGGCGCTGTTTTGGTTCTGTTCTTTACACCAATGGATAATTTCTCTTCTACAAGCCGAGATCTTGTGGAGAACAGACCCACGGTCTTCTTCCTTCCAAACTTGAGAGATTAGTTGCATGATTTCTTCTTTCTCTCGGAGTCTATTATCGAAGCGGAAGATGCCTTTGCGCTTGTCGCGAGTGTCGTCGAGGTAGATAAGGAGGGGCCTGTGGTCAAAGCCCTCGAAACGGAGGTACTCAGAACGACCCGATGGAAAAGCTTCTAACCAAGCATCATTACAGAGGGATCGCTCAAGCCGAGCTCGAACAAAATGGTCGTATCGCATCCCTCTCCAAGAAAGGGGATTTCCTGAGTGGCGTACATCCCACAGACCATTTTGGGACACGAAGCTTCAAAAATTGATGAAAGATCCCTCATGGCGTCTTGGACCATCACGTTTTTCCGAGTTATCAAGTATCTCGTTGAAATCACCCGAGAGTAGCCAAGGTTCGTTGCGGTTGGCTCCCAGATCCGAGATTGCGTTCCATACCTCAAGTCGTCTTTGGCTCATCGGATGACCATAGACAAAGGTAAAGTAGAAAGTTTTTGATTTGGCTGTAATACATGTATCTATGAAATTCGGGGAAGAGGATAAGATCTCTAGTTGAGTATCCTTTTTTCAAAAGAGAGCAAGTCCACCACTAAGTCCAATTGGGGGAACAGTAAAGTTGTTGTCGTAACCCATCCACTGAAAAACACTTAAGACAAAATCATCGTGGTTTTTTGTCTCCATGAGAAACGTTATGTCCGGGAAAAGATCTAATCTTAAATCCCTTAGACGTCGAACTGTAAGGGAGTTTCTAAGCCATCGACAGTTCCAACAGGTTGTAATCATTTAAAAGAACTGGGTTTCTGGTAAACCATCGAACCCTTATAAGAAGTCGGTACAAAGACCTTAGAAATCGACGCGAGCAGAGCGTCGTTACTCACCACTTCATTTTGAGGTAAATTAGTTAACTCTGTAGAAACCGAAACAGAGCCTGCTTTTTTTCCCAGCACCAGCTTTCTTTCTCGGGGATTTAAAGGAGACCGCAAGTCTTCGCTCTGAGCTAGCACCACGAGCTGGACTGTTTTGGACACGTTTAGTGCCTGGTGATTTGGCGATGGATTTTACAATGCTCTTTGCGGATTGCTTGACAGGTTTCCTCTTTACCGCTGTTCTTTTTTTACGAATCTGGGAAGTGGCGGTGATCTTTGGTCCTAGACGATAAATTATCGGCAGTTTAGTTCCATTTAGCAGCGGGAGATCAGGGATTGTGGCCTCCGAAGATGGATCTGAGTTGTCCTGGTGTCTTGCAAATTTATCACGGCACTTGGAGGGAGATTCGTGTTGCAATTGAGGATCCACAAAATCCAGTGATCTGATTTCTCCTGCTTCTTCTTCTCTACGGTGGATTCTGTTTTCTCCCGAGAGCTCTAGTAGCTGCATATTCTCTATGTGGAACATTGGTTCAACAATTCTTTCGAGCGCTGATCTTCTAGTGCTTCCACTAGTAGGGGGAATGTCGAGCTCTTTTGGCTGAGCCGGTGTTGCCGGTGGTGGTGACTCCCTATGAAATTGGCTTCTTTCCTCATCCCTCGAGAGGTGATCGTTAGACTTATGAGAAAAAAATTTACTGGGCCCCGGATAATCCTCACTTCCCTGGTGGCGGTGCTGAGATTGGTGGTGCGGGTGAGATGGAGGGTCCTGGGGCCGTCTGTTGTGATCGTCTGCCCCCTCCAGTGGTGAGATTGATCTCTGCTATGAGTAGGTTCAATGATATCACGGGAGTGGCGAGGGTGCTTTCGATAGTCATCCTCATGCCGAGGTACATAGCTGTTATTTGACTTGGAGTGCATCGGGAAGCCCCTGGAGGAGTCTTCGTAGTTCCTTCCTGTTCTTTGTGAATCCCTACGAGCATCGTTGTTACGGTCCAAAGTACGGGAGGGACCCGTTTCGTGACTTCGAAGGGGATCATAGCTTTGGAGGTTCCGATGCTCTCTATGCTGAGATGTGTACCCCACATTTTCCTTGTCCGAAGTCTGACGACTAGCTTCATAGTGTTGGTGAGAGGTCAAGGATCGGCTCGTCTTGTTATCATACGAGTCTACAGTAGGACGGCAGTAAATATGTATAATTACAGATTATTCTTATTTGAAGTTTGTTTCTTGGTGAAATTCATCTTTATTTTCTCGTATGCTCAGTTTGGAACTAGATTTTAAGAAGTTTAAACATTACCAAGCCTAAGTGTACGAAGTAACTATTTATTTATAACTCGTGATTAACTCTTAATTCGTTTATGAACATGATTTTAGGTGCACATTTCTTTTTTCAGAACAATTCATGATAACCTTCCTAAATATGTAGTAACACTTCCTAAAGTTTCAGAAAAACTCTTGTTTTTTTTCTTCTGAAATTAGTTTTTAATCACACAATGCATCTTGATTTAATCACAAGGGTTTACCAAATTACTTATGCTTTCTTAGAGTTTGTGAAATATTTTAGGAAGCTTTTCTTAATATTTAAGAAGCTTTTTAAAATGTTTAGGAACACGTTCATAAATGTAAAATAATTCTTACTAAAATATTTTTTGAAGGGTTTATGTCTTTATGAAAACCACCTAAGAGTTTAGGACATTCCATTAAATACTTAGGTTTACAAAGCGTTTCTAATGTTTAAGAAAGCTTTTATAACCTTTTAAGAAATGTTCCTAAACGTCAAGGATATCTTTCTAAACCTTTAGGAAGACCTTCTCAAATATTTAGGAAGCTTTCCTGAAATTTTACGAAGGCATTCCTTTTATGACTTAGAATGCCTACCACAAGCTTCTCTTCAAGTTCTTTCCCTCCTCCAACACTGACAAATCCCTCAATGGGTGAAGCTTCTTTCTCAATAAACAAGTATGGTATAAACTGCACAAAAAGGCCAAAATATCACTGAAACCCCAACGTAACATAAAAGTATAAGAATAGAGCAATGATGACAATATGAATATATCATTCCATTCAAGAAGCAAAATATGGCATCAATACATTCACTTTGTTACAAGTAAAAGTTTCCTGATATGTGAACATTGCTTTAAGGATAACAACACTAATCTTATCAAATTCCTTCCAATTTTACACTTAGGCTTGGTAATGTTTAAACTTCTTAAAATCTAGTTCCAAACTGAGCATACGAGAAAATACAGATGAATTTCACCAAGAAACAAACTTCAAATAAGAATAATCACCAACGTTGAATTGGCCTAGTGGTTAAGGAGGAGTGGGTATGTGCCTCTCTTACCGGCCCTGAGTTCGATTCCCGTTGGGAGGGGTCTCCTCCAAAAGAGTGACTTTAACATAGTTTGGGCCCCGCTTTGGGGTTGTACGGGCCTACAGGCCCGGAACCTCAGCGATTCAAAAAAAAAAAAAAAAAAAAAAAAAAATATAATAATAATAATAATAATAATAATAATAATAATAATAATAATAATAAAATTAATCTGTAATTATACTAACTCTATCCTAAATCCAAACTGAATTAACAAATTAAACCAGCTTAAGCTAGTTTTCTAAATTTCTATTTCAAACTGTACCTGCGGGAAGTACATGTTGCTATGGCCAGTCTCTTTGACTTTCACATTCAAATACTCCTGCAAATTAACAAGCACGGCGAAATTGAAGCAAGACAGAGGAATATTTGACAATAAAGTTAAAAAAACGTCAAACTTTTTTTAAAAGAAACTTGAAATGCTTCCCAGATCTCGTAACTATACGGACGAATGACCATAGTACCACGAACGGGCCAAATTCACATATGTCCCTCCAGGTGTAGAGTTATTCACCTCTATCCTATGTTATTCTGTCATACCCATTCCCTTTTAATGAAATGTGATATCCCCGTCTTACCCTTCCTTCATTTATTTAATTTAACTAAAACATATATAACAAAACAAAATTCAACCAATGAGAATTAAGCAAATTTCAGCCAATCAAAAACATCTTCCCATTGATTTTTTCCCATCTCTAGCAACATCTTCCCCTTCCTTTTTTTATTTTATTTTAACTAAAACATATTAAAAAAAAATCGACCAATGAAAATTAAGCAAATTTCAGCTAATCATAAACATTTTTCCATTGACATTTTCTCATCTCTATCGACATCTTCCCCTTCCTTATCCGCAATTGAAACTTCGAAATCCAGATTAATTTTCTTACAATTATTGTGTTTTAGCTTAAATCATTTGATTTTGTTAGTAGATTTTGCACTAGAAACTATTGGATTTGAAAATTTCAATTGGATTTGCATTTTGGGGATATCAATTGGTGATAAATGAATCCACAAGACAATGATTGTGTTTGTATTTGTATTAAATTTTGTTTGTATTTGTATTTCTTTGATACTCTTTCTTTTGTACAAATACGTAAATTGGCTTTTGTAATGGTATAAATAAGTTCATTTCCCTTATAAAAGATAACGAAATTAGTTTTAAGAAAACGAAACATCATCTTTGATTTTCATACACAAGTAATAAATCGAAATAACATTTATTATTTACACAAAAAACAATTTGGATAATGCTCTTTATCATATTCTTGTTTTCACATCAAACACTTTATACTTTTATGATGATTTTGTTAATCTTAACCATCTTATGATGTAAAAAATACGGAAAATCTGCTTTAAGATATATTATTGCATGAAAACGTTAGAAATGTACTTTGATTACCTTAAATCAAGTGTACAACGAAACATATTTAATTTATAACAAGGTAATACTAATTATAAGTTAAAATCACAAAAGTACAACTATGTGCATGCTAGTACAACTGGATTACTAGGGACAACTATGTGAAAAAATCATGAATTTTTTATTAATATAATTGTCATGTGTCTAGAATTGCGGCAACATGTGTTAAAAATCATGAATTTTTTATTAATATAATTGTCCTTTTTGACTGCGTCACATGTTTTTAATGCTTTTTTTTGGAATTTTTTTTTTAATTTTTTTTTTTCAACCCATATTTTTTTTCAAAATTATAACAAGTCGGATATCCGTAATACTTGGTATTACCATGTACAAATATGAACAAAATTATAACAAGTCGGATATCCGTAATACTTGGTATTACTAGGTATAAATATGAACAAAATTATAACAAGTCGGATATCCGTAATACTTGGTATTACAAGGTAAAAATATGAACAAATACTAGAAATGTTAAAATATAAATTTTAAGAATATTGCTTCAGTCACTTCTCCATTTCCGGACAACGCTCTTTTTAGCAAAGACATTACTAAAACCTTCCTTCTTCCACATCTCCTCTGATTTATCACCATTCACTTTCGAAAATTTTCGTCAGACACAATCTCTTTTGATCCTACTGCTTCAAGAAAAAGATCGATACTTTCAACAAGTTAATCGTTCTGAACATAGACACATATCATTGTATTCCACACCTTGATGTTTCTCTCAACACAAGAATCAAATACTCTCCGTGATGATTCAAGATCGCCAAGCTCGGCATACATAGAAATAGCCGAACTCACCACAAACAAGTCCTTCACATACTCATCCCTCAATTTAAGCATCAAACCATAGAAAACTTTAGCTTTCTTAATGCTTCTCGAAGTCGACACCACGGGGAAAACATTGACAAAGTTAACTGGGTTTGGTTTGATCTCCATTCTCATCATTATCACGAATTGCCTACACGCTTCTTCATTCCTCTCTGTTTTCACATACCAAGAAATCAATGTATTCCATGCCACAACGTTCTTCCTACGCATATTATCGAAAACTTTACGCACCCCATCGTATTCAGTAGAATCCAATTCACTTCCAGGAGCGTTCTAGCACGAAACGTACAAATTCATCAGAGAATTATGCACAATCCTTCCTGAGTTCTGTAAACAACGAATTAAATGGCAATGCACGGCCTTACCAGCTTTCAAGTTCATGGTCTCAGCACACGCCTTGAGTGTGGAAGAGTAAGTGTAAGGATCACATTTGGTGAAATGTGTCGTCTTCTTCATCCGGGAATAGAAAAGGAGAGCCTCGTGAGGCAGATTATTGCAGATAAAGCTGATGATGATGGTGTTCCACTGAACAGTGGTTGGTTTGAGAATTGCGTCGAACAGTTGGTGTGCGAGTTGTTGGTTTCCATCTTGACAGATTCTGCTGAGGCGGGAACGAATGGAAGGGTTTGGGGGGGAGTGAGGTTTGGTGGTGAAAAGGTAGAAGAATGGCAAGTTTGATTTTGCGGCGGAGATTGTAACGACAGTGGTGGTGGCGGTGGAAGAGGTAGAGCTGATCCGGCCATCGTGAAGGAGATGACGATGAATCCAGAAGAAAAGGAGAGAGAAAGAGTGGTAATTTTGGTTCATAAATTTTATTTAATAAATAATTAAAAGGGACCACAATTCAATTAATGTTGGAGAAGAAAATCAAAAAAATGACGTTACAATATTTTAATTATTGTTTTAATTGGAATTGATGAATTGGATCCATTTTTTGTGGGTGGGCGTGGATATATGTGGTTGGATCTGGTAAATATGAAAATTCATTAAGGCTAAGATGATAATTGACCACCTTTTTAAATTAAAAATAAATCAAAAAAAAAAATTTATAACGGAGGCATATGTGAATAATGGTCTTCTGAAAATGGCATCTCAACATTTCCCCCACCACGAACCGGATCATAATCCGCGAGTTCAGTGCTAGCGATAATATCAACATTCCACAAATAGAAATCTTGCGAGCGAGGCGTAATGGCTTGGTCCGACCTGATCCGTTCGACATCCGACTTAGTCTGCGGCGAAGCAGTGCCACTCGGCGCCGTCGCGAATCCAGACGCAGGTCTGATTCGTAGACATACGGTTCGCCGAAGAGCTGCCGGATAACGAGTGGTGGTTAATTGATTGGCGGCGATGAGACTCTCGAGTCGAGCGCCAGGCTAAGATGCCACTTTTTGGAAAAAAATTGTTCTCATATGCTACTTTCTAATAATGAACTTAGTTTTGATTTTTGTTTAAATCTAAAAACGGGAGAAATACCTTGTATATCCCCAAACATCTATTATATTACCTGCCCAACCACAGTTTTACCCACTTATCCCACCCAAACTCGATAATCTGACCCAACTCACATTTCTCCCGCTACGAAGAAGGAAAATGATCGTAATATCCCTCTCATGCCCCCCTCCATCGATGCTCATGATAAATATTTTCCCTCTCTGGTTCTTAATCGACCCATGAACAGCGTCAACCGCAACGGCCGAGCTCACAGGCTCGGGTTTCGGATTGAAATTCTTGGGAACCGTGATTTTGGGGTCGTTGTTATCCCCCTCGTACCCGAATAGAAATTTGCTCTCGAGAATCGAGAAAATCTCGTAGCTGAGTTTGTCCGTATCGATGCTCGGTTCATGCATATCTGTCAAAAGGCTGTTATCATTAGCCGGCTTGGAAACCTCCATAGCCGCCGTATCTCCGCCACTTCCTCCGCCGCAGCCTCTCTGTTTGATTAAATGCTTAATGGAAGCCGTTGTGGTTCCTCCGCTGGATTTAACCAGTTTATTGCGTACTCTTTGCATGATGATTGAGAGAATCAAATCCAGTCCTAATTCTTTTTGTCTACCATATGAACACAAGAGATTCAGATCAAACCAGTCGTCTTTGGTCAACCCAAGTAAGTCGTCTTCTCAAATTAGCTATGAAAATGAGGAAAATGATACGAAGAATTAGATCAAACCGATACGAAGAAGAAAACCCGATACGAAGAAGGAAAATGATCGCCATCATGGTATTGTCGAAGTAATTGTGCTATGAATTTATGGAATTAGCTTAGAGAACGCAAACATAACAGGTTATAGATGTACAATCGGTTTGTTGTTCGCATCAAAAAAGACTAATCTTGTATTATCTATATTGTAGAGTAGTGTTCATGTTCTAAAATCTGTGAAAATTGTCTGTAGTGTTTAAATACAAATGGATGAATCTTGCATTGTCTTAGTGTTCATGTTCTAAAATCTTAGTAATTGGAAACGTTTCGGTGTGATTTCAATGAATTCTATATATATAACACATTAACTTCTTCTTTTTTAATGAATTCTATATACAACATATTTATTTTTCTTATTTACAATAAAGAAATTGATGCTAATCTTGATAAATTTATTGAAACATGGATCGTAGATCTCTGCATAACACTTGTATCCCTATATATTAATTGACCAACCTGCAGTAATTTCGGACAAGTGAGACAACTAAATAATACTGTGTGGTAGAATTTCGGACAGCTGGGACAACTAAGTAATACTGTGTTTAATTAATTTGTGTGTTTGGTAGAATTGACAACTGGGACAACTGGGATATAAATTAAAACTACAATTAAAATCAATTAAAATTAAAAAAATGGGGACACGTGCGCCGACAAAAGGGGACATATGGGCAGTCAAAGTAACATGTGCGCTGTTAATTTTGTACATAGTTGTCCCTATGTGTCCAGTTGTACGAAGTTCCTAATAGTTGTTCTTTCATGAATATAGTGTTTTTGTAATTGTCCTTTGATATAAATTATTATGTTCTAGTTGTCCACCTGTTCTGGAGTTTTAATGGTCATTTATGAGGTTTTCATAGTATAAGTTGTGCAAAATCATATATTTTGTTTCTTTTCCATCATAAGATGTTAACATTACCAATGTCTTCCTTATAGTATAAGGTGTGTTTGATGTGAAACAAGAATATGAATAAGGAAAATAATAAATTAATGTTATCTAAATTTTAAATGTTGTCCCTTATAGTTTAAGATGTGTTTGCATTTCTTAAGTATATGCTTTCTTTATATGTTTAATTTAATTTGATTAATATTTTTTTTATTAAGTAGTTGCACATAGTTGTCCCTACGTGTTCAGTTGTACGAAGTTCCTAATAGTTGTCTTTTCACGATTTTAGGGTTTTTGTAGTTGTCCCGTGATATAAATTATTATGTTCTAGTTGTCCACATGATTTTAGTGTTTTAGTGGTCATTTAAGAGTTTTTTATAGTACAAGTTGTGAAATTCTTTCGGCTAAATTGAAACTACTTCGCCGAAAAATTTCGAGAAATACAAATACAGAATAGTTGTACATTTTGTACCATTTGTCCTAATTCTTTTAGTTGTATTATTTGTCTTAGTTGTCTTATATCTCTTAGTTGTATCATGTGTACCAGTTGTACTATATCTGTTTTTTTTAATTCAAAAGTGTTCGACAAAAAAAAAATTATTTATTAATAAGTTTCATTAAGGTTAAAACGGGAATATCACAAAAATGAATGGTATGAGATCATTTAATGGCACGATAGATCATTTTTTCTCAAAAGTGGCATTTGAGCCATTGATTCTCTCGAGTCTCAAGAAAGGTTTTTCCGTTCTGATTTTTCTGTTTTTTATTATTTAGTTTTGGTTAATTAAGAAGCAAAGTTATTTTAACCAGGGATAGTTTAGTCTTTTTTCTTTTTAATGAATGCTAATTTTGTGATTTTTACTCTTGTGTGCTATATTTGTGAACTTTAAGTTTTTTAGTGCTAATTTGTAGAATTACCCAAAATTAAAATGTTTTGAAAGTTTGTTCAGGTAGACAATTGGAGTAGTATTTGTGGTGTTGATACAAAGTAGAAATTGTGATTTTTAGTAGATTTACGCAAGTTCTATGCAACGAAATATGGGTATATTTATCTTGTTCGTGAAAAGGAAATGAATAAAGAGATGATAATGGTAGTTTTGTTTGCGTAAAAATAGGTAATCGTGCTATAATTTTTTTTTCAAAGTTTGGATTTTTTTTGTTTTCACTCTGACACAAAACGGGAAAACAACCAATTTTAACTAAAGTTGTGCTGATTATATATAAACGACTTTTACTACAATGCCAAAAACTATATGAACTCAACAAAAACTATATATAAAAATTTGAAATTATTACATAAACTAAAGAAAAGTTGCTGAAACCATCAAATTGACAGATTACGTCAGTTTCACCGTTAGCTGATGACTATGACGAAAATGACGGTGTTTTAATAAACCTTCAAAACGATGTCATTTTAATAAACAAATAAAGCGACACCGTATTAAAGAGTTCATTCTAGATTTATTAAAACACAGTCGTTTTGATTCTCTATGTGTTGTCTTAGTCAACAGAATGAAACGTAGTCATGGGAGGTGTTCATTCATAATTATAGTAAAACAAATCGAGTTCGAGAAATGCAAAATCAAGCTTACAAGAAAACTAAAATCCAGGAAACAATCATGGGAGGTGTTCATTCATAATCATAGAAAATTACGATATCCGAGAATATTTCTCCACGAAATCATAAATCCACCCGGATGGTTTTACGATGTACCGGAGATTTAATATCAAATAAAATCCTCAAGAAAACAAAAAAACTAATAACATAAAATGAGCATGAGAAGTACCTTTTTTATGCAGAAGCCATTAATTCATATAATCTTTTTTCGTACCGTCTTATGGAGAAGAGAAAAAGAATAAGGGGTTTTTTTGTTTTTTTTTTGGTGAGAGAGAAGCTGAGAAACTAGAGTTTTATTCTCTTAGGTATTTAAATGCAAATTTGTGTTTCTTTAAAGCAAATTTGGTCCATTAGATTAGATTTTTTTTTTTTGATAAAACATTAGATTATATTTTTTTTTGAGTTAACAAAATCCTGGCCATCTTTACCTGATTTTGCATGATTACTATTAACCAGTCAAAAATTATCTTTCATCTAACAAAAATCTATCTTTTATGCTGGTTTTGGATAACTTATAAATACAATTGACTTTAACTTCTTCCTTTTTTTGTAATTTATATATTTTTTTGAAAATATATATAAGAAAAAGAAAGAACATAATTTTATAAAACTGTACATACGAATTTGGAAACTGCAAATCCCTATAAAAACAATAAAGAACTACAAAAACTGGAATATTTGTAAAGAATATATATCATCATAAAAAATTGTAATTTTTTAAAATTAGATGTTCACTAAGAATTTCTGATAATTTAAGATATTTTTTACTACATCTTCATAATATATATATATATATATAATTATTTTCCTCTAAAGAAATAATTGTAGAATAAATAAATTGAATAGTTATCATACAGTTGAGTTACTATGTTTTGTGGATTTTTTTATTCTGGTTATTACCAATAATCATCTCTTTTCGAAAAAAAACTATTCAATTTGTTTTCTATTATTTGTAAAGTTTTTGTCTATTTTAACACAGAATATATAAATTAATGCATACATATTATTTCGGAGGAGATTAAAGACTCTATGGAGGCCAAACGGAGACATATATACAAGACCGTCATACAGTGAACATATGTCTCCGTTTAGGGTTTTGTACCTGCGAAATTCCCATATTGAAGCTGTACTATTGAGCGTCCGGCGGTTATTGGTGTTCCGGTGACTGTTCCAACGGGTTCAGGAGACCAAGAGAGCCTTCTTAATTCTGTTTACATATTTTCGAGAGATATAAATACAAACAAGAATATTCAATTATGAGTTTGACCGGTTGTTAAAAGAGAGAGATGTACTCATATTGTTATGTGTCGTCTAGATATATGTGATTGAAGTAGCAGAACTCACATAAAAATCATATTTGTCCAGCGATAACAAAACATATAACAAAATTGATCAATCTCGAGATTAGGTGGAATTAAAAAACATCAAAGATTAACAGGTCGACACATAACCAATAAGATACTGAAGAAGAAAACCTATGTGTTATAAATTCAGATGAATATATCAAATGAAATTTATGCGAAACTAAGAGAGAAAACAAATCGAACGGAGCCAAATACCTTTTTCTCAGTATTATTATTATTTGTTTTGGTCGAATAGTGTTTATTATTATTTAACTTTGAATAATCTCACCAACCAAAGACTCAAACCAATACAAGTAGAAATATGAATTAGGGAATATTCATTTTCTCTGAAGTATTAATAAATGACTTTGAACAACACTAGCCATATCCACAAATGAAAAATGAAACGCAAGAAAAAAAGTCGGTTCATGAAATACAAAATCAAGCTTACAAGAAAATTTAAATCTAGGAAACAGTCATGAGAGGTGTTCATTCATAATCATAGGAAATTACGAAATCTGAGAATATTTCTCCAAGGATATATCAACCTAACACTACAAGAAAACTGTCTAATTCCAACGAAAATTTACGACCGTTTTAAATCGATGTAACTTTACGTCGACCTTACGACGAATTTACGACGAAATATGTGTTCGATGTAAAATCGTCGTAAATATGTGTCGTCGTAATTTCGATGTAAATTTACGACTAATTTACGACGACATTACGACGAGAACATAAATCGTCGTAATATCGATGTAATTGTACGACGAAATTACGACGAATATTTCTTCTGTATATTACGTTGATATTACGACGATTATACGTCATTGTTCGCGGTTAGGTAGACCACGTTTTTTAATAGGTCCACCTACTAAATTTACATCGAATTTACATCGTAAAATTCGTCGTAAATGCGTTGGAAAATCGTTGGTAATTTTGAAAAAATTTCTATAAATACAGCGTAACTTCAAACTAAAGAATCAAAAAAAAAAAAAAAAAAAAACATATATATAAATGTCTGTATACGAACTACGAAAATGGATGTATACGCAAAAGGATTCAGAGGGAGATTTGACGGAAGAATTCAAAGAAGGGCTTGAAATATTCATGTATCAGGCCGGGAATATGCAAACAACCCTGGAAAGTGGTAAGATGTTCTGTCCTTGTCGTAAATGCAAGAATACGAGATATATGTTTATTGAGACGGTGTGGAAGCATTTACTAAATAGAGGGTTTATGCCGCAATATTATGTTTGGTATCAACATGGAGAGGGTTTTGAAAGAACTCAAGCAACGGATAGTAGTAGTAATTATCAAGGTCAAGTAGAATCAAATTATCAAGGTAGTTATGATAATGGTCAACATCAATTTGATCAGGGTGCAGATCATGATAGGATGCATGCCATGGTTAATGATGCATTTCATGAAACAAATGCTGATAATAGTACTGTTGAGGAACCCAACGTAGATGCGAAGCGATTTTATGATATGCTAGACGCTGCAAACCAGCCACTCTACGATGGATGTAGAGAAGGTCAGTCTAAATTGTCGTTAGCTGCTAGGATGATGACAATTAAAACTGATCATAACTTAGCTGAGGTTTGCATGGATGATTGGGCTGATCTTATTAAAGAGTATTTGCCAGAGGATAATTTGGCTGCCGAAACATACTATGAGATACAGAAGTTGGTGTTTAGTCTTGGGTTGCCTTCTGAGATGATAGATGTATGTGTTGACAATTGTATGCTTTTTTGGAAAGATGATGATAAGCTGCAGGAATGTCGATTTTGCCAAAAACCGAGATTTAGGCCCCAAACAACTGGGCGTAAAAAGATACCATACCAACGGATGTGGTATCTTCCTATAACTGATAGGTTGAAACAATTGTATCAATCTGAAAGGACAGCTGAATCGATGAGGTGGCATGCAGAACATTCACAGAGAGAAGGAGAAGTGACTCACCCGTCAGATGCAAAAGCTTGGAAACACTTGAACACGGTACACCCTGATTTTGCTAACTCTAAGCGAAATGTGTATCTTGGTCTTTGCACTGATGGATTTAGTCCATTCGGTATGTCTGGTAGGCAATATTCTTTGTGGCCAGTTATCGTAACTCCTTATAACCTTCCCCCAGATATGTGCATGCAAAGGGAATTTCTTTTCCTGAATATTTTAGTCCCTGGTCCCAATCATCCGAAGCGGTCCCTTGATGTATTTTTGCAGCCTCTCATTCATTAGTTGAAACAGTTGTGGTATATAGGAGTGCGGACATATGATTGTTCGAGGAAAAAAAATTTTACGATGCGTGCGGTGCTTATGTGGACAATAAGCGACTTCCCTGCATACGGAATGCTATCAGGTTGGACGACGCATGGGAGGTTATCTTGTCCTTATTGCCTCGATCGGACAGATGCGTTTCAACTGAAACATGGTCGAAAAACATGCTGGTTTGATTGTCACCGCCGGTTTTTACCAATCAATCATCCATGTAGGAGAAACAGGCGGTTGTTTAGGAAGAACAAAATCGTGCGTGTCCCCCCACCAGTGTATCTATCTGGGGAAGATCTAGAAGCGCAAATAGATCATTTTGGGGGACTAGAAACTGTGAATCGTGGGGGAAATTGGCACACTCCAGCTAATATGCCTGATGGATACGGGGTTAATCACAATTGGCACAAGAAAAGCATTTTTTGGGATCTTCCGTACTGGAAAAATCATATACTGAGACACAATCTTGATGTCATGCACATTGAGAAAAACTTTTTTGATAACATCATGCATACAGTGTTAAACGTGAAAGGAAGAACCAAAGACAGCGGAAAGTCAAGGTTGGACTTGCCAGATATTTGCAACAGAAATGAGTTGCATATAATGAGCAATGGAAAATCACCAGTTCCTATATTTCGGTTGGGTGCAGAACAAAAGGCATCGTTGTTCAATTGGGTTTCATCTGACGTGAAGTTTCCTGATGGGTATGTATCCAATCTTGCTAAATCTGTTGAGAAAGGAGAAAAGTTTTCAGGGATGAAGAGTCATGACTGCCACGTGTTTATGCAACGTTTACTTCCTTTCGCATTTGCCGAACTCCTTCCAGAAAATGTTCATGAAGCAATTGGAGGTAAGATACTTCATCACATATAAAATTATTGAGATTAATTATATATATATATATATATATATATATATATATATATATATATATATATATATATATATATATATATATATATATGTTACAATGTATATAATTTTGTCTTTGCAGGCATCAGAGCGTTTTTCCGGGATCTTAGTACACGGACGTTGTCAGAAGATGTAATTGCACAACTGGCTGCTAATATTCCAATCTTGTTGTGCAATTTGGAGAAGATATTCCCCCTGCGTTTTTTGATGTTATGGAACATCTTCCCATTCATCTCCCCCACGAAGCAGAACTAGGAGGCCCTGTTCAGTTTAGGTGGATGTACCCATTCGAGCGCTTCATGAAACATTTAAAGGGAAAGACAAAAAATCTAGCAAGGGTTGAAGGATCAATTGTTGCGGGAAGTTTGACAGAAGAAACTTCACACTTCACTTCATATTATTTCGCTCCAAAAGTCCGTACACGCAAACGGGCTCCCCGACGATACGATGATGGCGGTGTGGGACGAATTTATGCAGTAGAGGGTGTCCCAGATATATTCTCACCAATTGGTCGTCTTAGTGGAAAATTGAAAGAAGTTTGGTGGGATAACGAGCATGACAGGCACAGCGCACATACGTACATCCTCCTAAACTGTGATGAAGTGAATTCTTTCGAAAGGTATAATAACCAAACTATTTAATTAATCAGTCATTAATAATTAATAATTAATATAATTATAAATAAATGTGTTAATTTTTATGTCTATATATGTATTTTGCAGCTTATTTGATACCCAGGTACGAGAATGCATTGAAGGGGTTTCAGATGATGAAATAAACGACCGTAAAGATCGTCACTTTGTTGAGTGGTTGAAGACGCAAGTAAGTTAATATAGTTATAAATATTTCATTTAATTATATCGGCTTTCAATTTAACTTTTACACTTATCATAGGTTGATCATGGCGATCCCGCATATCCATTTTGGTTTCATGAGTTACTCCTAGGCCCCATCGGGAAGATAACGACCGCACCCATGTATTTTACCCGTGGATATGTGTTTCATACATACAAGTATGGCGTTCGTCGAGCAACTACCAACTACGGAGTATGTGTTAGGGGTGAAATAGATTTTTATGGGGTTTTGCAAGAAATAATTGAAGTGGAGTACCCCGGACTGGTTAGGTTGAAATGCGTTCTCTTCAAATGTGATTGGTTCGATCCAACAGTCGGTCGAGGGGTGCGAATTAACAAATTTGGTGTGGTTGACGTCAACAAAGCACGACGTTACAACAAGTTTGAGCCTTTCATCCTAGCATCACAAGCAGAACAAGTAACGTTCGTTCCATATCCCCGAGTTCGAAGAACATCTGGGATCTCATGGTTATCGGTTATTAAAATAGCTCCAAGGGGTAAAATTGTTGGTGTTGATGATCTTCCAATGCAACAAGATTCTTGCCTTGATATTACAGAACCAGAGATTACGGAGAACGTTCTATTAATTGATCCACGAAACAGGCAACTTGAATATCTACCTGACGACACAGAAGAAGAAGGCGATTCCGACGAGTTTGAAGAAACTGACGATGATGATGGACCTGAAGATGATGAACCCAATCAAGATGATGAACCCAACGAAGATGATGATTCTGATTGAAAGCTTATATATATATAGGTAATTTTCGGTTTGTTAGATGTTTAAGTTTTTCTTGTAAAATTATATATTAAACGAAATTACGACGTATTCGGCGATTAAATTCATGATTTTCCCCAAGAATTGCCTGATGCCAAAACAATTCATCCAGACCGCACCGAAACACAGACACTACTTCACTATTTCGGCGATTTCTCGGGTACCAGAGACGATCAAGGAAGGATCAAGATTTAGGATTTAGGGTATAGATTTATTTTATAACAACGAATTTATAACTTTATTATACCAAAGGATTTACATCGATTATCATTACAACGATTTTACATCGATTAGCATTACAACGATTTTACATCGATTAGCATTACAACGATTTTACATCGTTTATAATTACAACTATTTTACATCGATTAGCATTACAACGATTTTACATCGATTAACATTACAACGATTTTACATCGTTTATAATTACAACTATTTTACGACGAATCCGTCGTAATATCGTCGTAATGTCATTTTGGGTTTAGGAGTTGAAAGTTGTTTACCTGCTTCTAATGATATGGCCAACAAAGAATTCTGGGAATCAAGTTTTCTATATTCATAAAGACCAACCACCATAAGTGAAAGATACATAGAATTGGACATCCTTATATTACGAAGGATTTATATAGATGTCCAATTCTATGAATCTTTCACCTATGGTAGTTGAAGACTGTCTTTACTTGAAAACAAGATCATACAGGATTATTTATTGGCCAGATCATCAGGCAAGCAGGTATACAATGATCAACGTAAAAACTTAAAGAAAAGTGGATATGAATTTTTTTTTTGAGTTTGCATTGAAGGTGTGGAAGGTATTTATATAAATTTTGTAGAAATTACCAACGGATTTGCAACGAAATTTTACATCGAATAGCATTACAACGATTTTACATCGAATATGCCACGAAATTACGTCGACAAAATGCGATGTAAATAGTTAGGTTACCTATAAAAACTCGTGTTTCACCAAACTCTGCCGATTTCAGTCATTTACGACTGGTTTACGACGATTTAGACATTACCAACGATTTTACATCGATTAGCATTACAACGATTTTACGACGAATCCGTCGTAAAATCGTTGTAATACCTAAAATATAGGGTTTAGGGTGTGATGAACTTGTTTAGTTTTTGTTTAATTTTTTTTATCTTATATATTGTTTTACGTAAGGTCTAATCATAGTGTAAACAATTTTATGTTTTAGAAAATCATTTACATTATTTAAGTCATGCATGTTATGAATATACTTATAAGAACGAATGTTATACATTATTATGTAAAATAAGGAAATCGACGACTATATAGATTCAATCGTCGTTACTGAATCTATTGTTAAATATTAGAAGTATTAGATGCACAAATATACTTCGTTCTTACGTCCTCGATATGTGCATTGTGATTTAGGGTTTAGGGTATAGATTTTAGGTATTACGACGATTTTACGACGAATTCGTCGTAAAATCGTCGTAAACTTACAACGCCGTTACGACGAATCCGTCGTAAAATCGTTGTAATACCTAAAATATAGGGTTTAGGGTGTGATGAACTTGTTTAGTTTTTGTTTAATTTTTTCTATCTTATATCTTGTTTTACGTAAGTTCTAATCATAGTATAAACAATTTTATGTTTTTACAAAATCATTTACATTATTTAAGTCATGCATGTTACGAATATACTTATAAGAACGAATGCTATACATTATTATGTAAAATAAGGAAATCGACGACTATATAGATTCAATCGTCGTTAATGAATCTATTGTTAAATATTAGAAGTATTAGATGCACAAATATACTTCGTTCTTACGTCCTCGATATGTGTATTGTTATTTAGGGTTTAGGGTATAGATTTTAGGTATTACGACGATTTTACGACGGATTCGTCGTAACATCGTCGTATACTTACAACGATTTTACGACGGATTCGTCGTAAAGTCGTTGTAATACCTCAACATTTAATTTACCGCGTCGAGGGAAATTTGCGATAGGTTGAATTTTTGGTTACAGTTTTACGACGATTTTACGACGAATTCGTCGTAAAATCGTCGTAATGTACCAACGATTTTACGACGACATTAAAATCTATATATACGGGAATGATTTTTTCCCCTCCCTCACAACTCTCAAATCTCTCTCTCTCTAGAAAATCTCTCAACTCTCTCTCTCTCAAATCTCTGCCCTCTCTCTAAAACAAAAGGTAACATTTTTTTTTTTATAAATTATATTATCGTTTTAAGAATTCTGAATTGTTAGTTAGGATTGTAATATTTATTAGTTAGGATTGGAATTATTAGTTAGGAATGGAATTATATGATACTAAAATTGAGTTATTTTTAAATATTTTTTAGATATGGCGCCACGTAAGTCACACTATCGACAGTTTATCGAGACGGGACCTAGTGAAAATCAGCAACTCCCGTCATCTTCTGCGACACAGTCCGCTGTTCCGGATTCTTTTTCCGGACCAGCGCCGCCTCCAGATGCAGTTGCTCGACCGCCGTTGTTGTATGCAGGATTGACGGTCGAAGATATTTTGCAGTCGCCGGGGCATGATTCTTTAGACTAGTTAGATCCGCGACGGATCCCGAATACTTTTTGGTACGTACCTAAATTTTTTTTTTTTAATTACATTATGAATTTGTTTTTTTTACTAATATTTTTTGTTTTATTTCTCAGGTTTAAGGAAGATAACAAAGTTGGACGGAGTGTGGCTGACACCATTAAAGCCTATTTCATGGAGCCTCACCGCAATTGGTCTTCGGTTCCGGAAGACGTTGTCGAGACATGGTTTAAATGTTTCGCGGTAAATTTTTTTTTTTTTAATTCAATATTATTTTAGAGAATTCTTTATCTTTAATATATCGTTTCTAATTATATTTTTTTTATATAGCAAAAATGGCATTGGGACGTTACGATCAACGAGACGGTGAAGGCGGAATTCAAAAAGAAGGGAAAATTCCGGCTCAACAATACCATTTCCGATTGGAAGAGGAAGTGGGAGGTTAAAGGCGATCAGGGAAAGCCGCCATACATGTCTTCCGATGTTTGGAACGGCTTGACGGCATACTGGAGAGATCCACATGCGCAGCAAGTGGCCGCTAAGTGTTCGGCTTCTCGAAACACTATGGGTCCAGACGGTCTTCCAGCGCTTATGCCTCATACGTCAGGTCAAACATCTTTTGCGGGAAGACGCCTTCAAATGGTAATAATTTTTTCCCTTATAATTTTATTTATGTAATTTTAATTTGTTATTAATTTATATTATCCATCAACGGTTTGATTTCTTTTTTAATGTCTTTTTTGTTAGGCAAATGGAGGCGAACTTCCTCCGATGACCCGAGTTTTTGCGGAAACTCACAAGAAGAAAGACGGATCTTTTGTAGATCCTCGAGCTGAGGCAATCTACAATGACGCGCATGCGAGGATCGGCGAGCGTCAAACTCAGCTTTCTCAGCAGCTATCACCTGGCGGTAGTTCGGTCCAATCCACTGCGACTTTGACGGTTGCCCAGATGGACGACATATACGCAGAGGTAATTTAAGTCTTTTTTTTTTTTACAAATGTTATTGTTTTTTATACAATTTATTAAATTTTTCGTTTCTTTTTTAAAAGGTTGCCCCGAAGAAAAAGGGCAGAGTTTTAGGGATGGGATCGATCGCAGATAGTGCCGCCGCGTCGTCCCGTCGTCAGCTTTTCGACGATCCGGTTATTTTGCGGACGGAGTTAAACAACGCCAACTCCGAGATCAACAATTTGCGGGAGAAGCAGGTGGTATACGATGAGAAGATCATAGGATACGATCAAACGATCCTAGGATACAATAAAACAATCCAAGGATACAACACTCTCTTCGATATTATTGCCCTGAGTAACCCGGATTTGGCGGCTGCACTAAGGCAGCAGGGAGGATCGACATCGGGCCAGCCAACTGATCCGCTCGCGCAAGAACGAGCGAATATGGAGCATAATGGATCAGACGACGAACTTTTTGATAATTTACGTTTTTCGGCTAGGAATTAGTTTGTAATAAAAAATTTATTTTGTATTTTAAATTTTATTTTAAATTTTGAATTTATTTATAAAATTTAATTTTTAAATATAATTTTTTAAATATAATTTTTTAATTTTTTTTTTTAATTTTATTTAATTTAAATTATTTTATAATAATTTAAATTACGACGAATTTACATCGAATATTTTACATCGATTTTACATCGTTCCATAATTTACATCGATTTTACATCAATAGTTTTACATCGATTTAACATCGTTCAATAGTTACGACGAATTTACATCGAATATTTTACATCGATTTACCAGTGTATTTACATCTACCTATTACGACGAATTTACGACGAATTCTTAAAAACAGAAATTTTATAATTCGACGCATTTACGACGATTTACGACGATTTGTCGGAAAAAAATTGTATAATTCGATGTAAAATCGATGTAAATTTTTATCGTGATCTCGATGTAAAATCGATGTAAAATTTTTGTCGTAAAATCGATGTAACATATTCGTCGTACATTCGATGTAAATATACAACGATTTTACGACGAATATATTACATCGATTTTACGACGATTTTTTGTCCTCCTTAATTTTACGACCAATTTACGACGATTTGCGATTAACGACGATCAAATTACGACGAATTGTTAATCGTCGCTAATCAGTCGTAAATCAAGTTTTACGACCGATTTACGACGATTCTGTTTGTTGTAAAAAGGCAGTTTTCTTGTAGTGTAAATTCGAGATTTTATTCTCGAGAAAAAAAAATGAAAACAGGAGATGAGTATGAGAAGTACAATCAAATGGACTCTATCGATCATGATTAAGCTCGATAAGACCCACCAAAATAGCAAACAAAAATTAATAAGAACAATCAAAAGAGTTATATAAGAACGATTGGAATCATGTTTTGATTAAGAGAGGAGTTTTACGCTTACATCAGGGATTTTGATATTTTTTATTGTATTTTCTTATGCATTTAGTTTTTTTTTTGGGCGAGAAAGAGGTTGAGAAACTAGGGTTTTTTTCTCTTAGGTATTTAAATGTAAATTTGCATATGTTTCTTTAAAGCAAATTTGGTCCATTAGATGAGATTAGTGATTTGGTCCATTAGATTAGATTTGTTTTTGAGTTAACCAATCAAAACTTATCTTTTAGTCAAACAAAATGTTTTTTTATTCGTGTCTTTTGATAACTTATAAATACAGAGTAATTAAAATACAAATCAAAATCATTAAATCAAATAAAACAAATTGTATTTTTAGTTGCTTCCTTACAATATATGTTGAGTTTACATAAAAACATTTAGGGTTGTTTAGGTAAAACTAAAATATGATAAAAAAATTGCAGTTTTTCTATAAAACGAACCAAGAGGCGAAGACCATGTAAAAATAAACTAAAATCAGTATTTAATTAGGCCAAAATAATATCATTTTCTTAATAGTATAACTGCATGCACACTATATTAATATAAAAAAATATTCAAAATATTAATTAAGTTCGTTCATTTCAATTATCTTTTTTATTTTTTTGTATCTTCTTTTGTCTTCTTAAGGCTATGACTGCATAACTTGGTTCCACAAATCTGTAACCGAGAGATGATATTACACTCGTTGAAATTTTTTATCATAGATGTTTCTCCTGACACAAATGTGACTTGGTTTTCTTACAGTTTCATATATTCGAAAAATACAATTGGTTCTGTAGAGGAAAATAACTATCTATATATATTACGAAGATGTAGTAAATAATATCTTAAATCATCACGTATGTTTAGTGAATATTAATTTTTTAAATTAGTTTTACAGTTACTTTTTTTAATGTTCCTTACAAATATTCTAGTTTATGTAGTATTTTTTAATAAGAATTATGCAGTTTCCACATTCTTATGAATGAAATTATTTTCTTTCATTTCCTTTTTATATATTTTTTAAAATAAATATAAATTAAAAATAAATATAGTCAACTCTGCATATATAAGTTATACAAAGCCAGGATAAAAGATAACATTTTTTTTTGGATGAAAACAAGTTTTCATTGGTTAATAGCAATTCTCTCAGATCATGGATATATAGACGGCCAGGATTTTGTTTTATAAAAAACAAATCTAATCTAAAGGACAAAATCGTTAATCTAATATAATGGACCAAATTAGCTTTAAAGAAACATAAATTTGTATTAAATAACTTAGAGAAAAAACCTATTTTCTCTGTCTCTCTCAAGATTCATATTTAAACACTACATCTAACATTTACGATTTTAAAAATCTAGTTAATCAACGATAATAAAATTTTAACCGGAGATATTAAATTCGCAAAATGGCAAAATTTTCAGGAATTTATAATTGAAATTAACTATGAATCTTATAAGGTAAACAATTACGAAAGGAAAAAATTAAAAGGTTTTGAAAATTTGTTCACGTAGACGATCACTCAATAATATTTTGTGATTCTCTCAGTTTTGAAACAATTGGAGTAGTATTTCTGGTGTTGATATGCAGTAGAAATGGTAATTTTTGGAAGATTTATGCAAGTTCTAATGGTCCTTTTGTTTGATAATGGTACTTTTGTTTGCGTAAAAATAGGCAATCGTGCTCTTTTTTTTTTAAGTTTGGATTTTTTGTTTTCACTTTGACACAAAACAGGAAAACGACCAATTTTGACTAAAGTTGTGTTGATTATATAAACACGACTTTTACTACAATGCCAAAACTATATGAACTCAATAAAAATTTGAAATTGCCGAAACCATCAATATGACAGATGGCGTTAGTTTCACCGTTTGCTGATGACTAGGACAAAAACGACGATGTTTTAATAAATCGAATCTGAACCCTTCAAAACGATGTCATTTTATTTGTTTTTAACGTATTAAAGAGTTCATACTATATTTATTAAAACACAGTCATTTTGATTCTCTATGTGTCGTCTTAGTCAACATAATGAAATGTAGTTATGCGAGGTGTTCATTCATAATTATAGGAAAAAAATCAAGCTTACAAGAAAATCAAAACGACTGGCTTACAAGAAAATTAAAATCCAGGAAACAATCATGGGAAGTTTCATTCATAATCCGAGAATATTTCTCCAAGAATTTCTAAATCCACCCGGATAGTTTTACGATGTACCGGAGGTTTTATTTAGGATATATAATATTCTCGAGAAAACAAAAAAAAACTAAAAACATCTAAGAGAAGAAGAATATAGGTTTTATTTCGGATGGATTTACGATGAGAAAGAGAAGTACCTTTGTTATGGAGAAACCGTTAATTCAGATAATCTCTTCGCACCGTCTTATGGAGAAGAGAAGAAGAATATAGATTTTTTTTTTTTTTTGGTGAGAGAGAGGCTGAGTAACTAGGGTTTATTCTCTTAGGTATTTAAATGCAAATTTGGCCCATTAGATTAGGTTAGCGATTTGGTCCATTAGATTAGATTTGTTTTTGAGTTAGCGAAATCCTGGCCGTCTTTGCATGATCTGAAAGAATTACTATTCACCAATCAAAACTTAGATTTCATTACACAAAAAAACTATCTTTTATGCTGGCTTTGGATAACTTATAAATACAATTGACTTAAATTTTATTTTTGTAATTTATATATTTTTTGAAAATATATATAAAAAAACGAAAGAACATAATTTCAAAAACTGTACATACGAATGTGGAATCTGCAAATCCCTATATATTTTTTTCGGCAAATCAAATATATTGATATCATAAGAAAAGTACAAGACATAGAAACATAGTCAATACAATCGTTAACGCAAATAAAGGAAATTGAATCAATTTCGATGAAGAGGTGGAGAGTAACCATGCTTTCCTTTTGGAAGACTTATAGGCTAACAGATAAAATCTGTTATGTCCCTTCATAAACTTTTTGTTGGCTATCATCTCTTGGATGAAACTCCAAAATGCACTTGGCATTACCTTGATAAATAAGACTAAACTAAATGTTGTTGGTGATGAATCTGAAACTTGTCTCCTCGTTGAAATCAAAATACTCAATGATTCCGGTAAAGTCTCTTTGTGTTTATGTTGGAGGATACGTTGATTTTGTATCGAGAGAAGAAACAGAAAATACCGGTAGTAATCAAAACGATGAAGCATCTTCTCTCCTCTCTTTGGCCATACCCGTTTTCTTCTCATCGAACAATCCTTAACAGCAGAAATATTTGCCCCTGGATCCCAGCTCCATTCTTGAAATCCTCTTCTCAATTTGGAGAGATTCAAACCAGAGTCACAAATTCTTCGATAAAGGAATCGAAACGTTTCAAAGATGAACTGACGGAAGCCAATCGGAAAATTTCCGAATGGAATGAAACCAATACAAATACTCATGGGCCGTTGCCGGATTATGGTCGGAAAGAGACTCTCCGGAAAGAGAGAAACACTACAAGAAAACTGTCTATTTCCAACGAAAATTTACGACCGTTTTAAATCGATGTAACTTTACGTCGACTTTACGACGAATTTACGACGAAATATGTGTTCGATGTAAAATCGTCGTAAATATGTGTCGTCGTAATTTCGATGTAAATTTACGACTAGTTTACGACGACATTACGACGACAACTTAATTCGTCGTAATGTCGTCGTAAAATTACATCGATATTACGACGAATATTTCTTCTGTATATTACGTTGATATTACGACGATTTGACGTCACATGTTCCCGGTTAGGTAGACCACGTTTTTTAATAGGTCCACCTACTAAATTTACATCGTAAAATTCGTCGTAAATCCGTTGGAAAATCGTTGGTAATTCTGAAAAAATTTCTATAAATACAGCGTAACTTCAAACTAAAGAATCAAAAAAAAAAACAAACAGAAAATATATATATATATATATATATATATATAAATGTCTATATACGAACTACGAAAATGGATGTATACGCAAAAGGATTCAGAGGGAGATTTGACGGAAGAATTCAAAGAAGGGCTTGAAATATTCATGTATCAGGCGGGAAATATGCAAACAAACCTGGAAAGTGGTAAGATGTTATGTCCTTGTCGTAAATGCAAGAATACGAGATATATGTTTATTGAGACGGTGTGGAAGCATTTACTAAATAGAGGGTTTATGCCGCAATATTATGTTTGGTATCAACATGGAGAGGGTTTTGAAAGAACTCAAGCAACGGATAGTAGTAGTAATTATCAAGGTCAAGTAGAATCAAATTATCAAGGTAGTTATGATCATGGTCAACATCAATTTGATCAGGGTGCAGATCATGATAGGATGCATGCCATGGTTAATGATGCATTTCATGAAACAAATGCTGATAATAGTACTGTTGAGGAACCCAACGTAGATGCGAAGCGATTTTATGATATGCTAGACGCTGCAAACCAGCCACTCTACGATGGATGTAGAGAAGGTCAGTCTAAATTGTCGTTAGCTGCTAGGATGATGACAATTAAAACTGATCATAACTTAGCTGAGGTTTGCATGGATGATTGGGCTGATCTTATTAAAGAGTATTTGCCAGAGGATAATTTGGCTGCCGAAACATACTATGAGATACAGAAGTTGGTGTTTAGTCTTGGGTTGCCTTCTGAGATGATAGATGTATGTGTTGACAATTGTATGCTTTTTTGGAAAGATGATGATAAGCTGCAGGAATGTCGATTTTGCCAAAAACCAAGATTTATGCCCCAAACAACTGGGCGTAAAAAGATACCATACCAACGGATGTGGTATCTTCCTATAACTGATAGGTTGAAACGATTGTATCAATCTAAAAAGACAGCTGCATCGATGAGGTGGCATGCAGAACATTCACAGAGAGAAGGAGAAGTGACTCACCCGTCAGATGCAAAAGCTTGGAAACACTTTAACACGGTACACCCTGATTTTGCTAACTCTAAGCGAAATGTGTATCTTGGTCTTTGCACTGATGGATTTAGTCCATTCGGTATGTCTGGTAGGCAATATTCTTTGTGGCCAGTTATCGTAACTCCTTATAACCTTCCCCCAGATATGTGCATGCAAAGGGAATTTCTTTTCCTGAATATTTTAGTCCCTGGTCCCAATCATCCGAAGCAGTCCCTTGATGTATTTTTGCAGCCTCTCATTCATGAGTTGAAACAGTTGTGGTATACAGGAGTGCGGACATATGATTGTTCGAGGAAAAAAAATTTTACGATGCGTGCGGTGCTTATGTGGACAATAAGCGACTTCCCTGCATACGGAATGCTATCAGGTTGGATGACGCATGGGAGGTTATCTTGTCCTTATTGCCTCGATCGGACAGATGCGTTTCAACTGAAACAGGGTCGAAAAACATGCTGGTTTGATTGTCACCGCCGGTTTTTACCAATCAATCATCCATATAGGAGAAACAGGCGGTTGTTTAGGAAGAACAAAATCGTGCGTGTCCCCCCACCAGTGTATCTATCTGGGGAAGATCTAGAAGCGCAAATAGATCATTTTGGGGGACTAGAAACTGTGAATCGTGGGGGAAATTGGCACACTCCAGCTAATATGCCTGATGGATACGGGGTTAATCACAATTGGCACAAGAAAAACATTTTTTGGGATCTTCCGTACTGGAAAAATCATCTACTGAGACACAATCTTGATGTCATGCACATTGAGAAAAACTTTTTTGATAACATCATGCATACAGTGTTAAACGTGAAAGGAAGAACCAAAGACAGCGGAAAGTCAAGGTTGGACTTGCCAGATATTTGCAACAGAAATGAGTTGCATATAATGAGCAATGGAAAATCACCAGTTCCTATATTTCGGTTGGGTGCAGAACAAAAGGCATCGTTGTTCAATTGGGTTTCATCTGACGTGAAGTTTCCTGATGGGTATGTATCCAATCTTGCTAAATCTGTTGAGAAAGGAGAAAAGTTTTCAGGGATGAAGAGTCATGACTGCCACGTGTTTATGCAACGTTTACTTCCTTTCGCATTTGCCGAACTCCTTCCAGAAAATGTTCATGAAGCAATTGGAGGTAAGATATTTCATCACATATAAAATTATTGAGATTAATTATATATATATATATATATATATATATATATATATGTTACAATGTATATAATTTTATCTTTGCAGGCATCGGAGCGTTTTTCCGGGATCTTAGTACACGGACGTTGTCAGAAGATGTAATTGCACAACTGGCTGCTAATATTCCAATCTTGTTGTGCAATTTGGAGAAGATATTCCCCCTGCGTTTTTTGATGTTATGGAACATCTTCCCATTCATCTCCCCCACGAAGCAGAACTAGGAGGCCCTGTTCAGTTTAGGTGGATGTACCCATTCGAGCGCTTCATGAAACATTTAAAGGGAAAGGCAAAAAATCTAGCAAGGGTTGAAGGATCAATTGTTGCGGGAAGTTTGACAGAAGAAACTTCACACTTCACTTCATATTATTTCGCTCCAAAAGTCCGTACACGCAAACGGGCTCCCCGACGATACGATGATGGCGGTGTGGGACGAATTTATGCAGTAGAGGGTGTCCCAGATATATTCTCACCAATTGGTCGTCTTAGTGGAAAATTGAAGGAAGTTTGGTGGGATAACGAGCATGACAGGCACAGCGCACATACGTACATCCTCCTAAACTGTGATGAAGTGATCAGTCCTTTCGAAAGGTATAATAACAAAACTATTTAATTAATCAGTCATTAATAATTAATAATTAATATAATTATAATTAAATGTGTTAATTTTTATGTCTATATATGTATTTTGCAGCTTATTTGATACCCAGGTACGAGAATGCATTGAAGGGGTTTCAGATGATGAAATAAACGACCGTAAAGATCGTCACTTTGTTGAGTGGTTGAAGACGCAAGTAAGTTAATATAGTTATAAATATTTCATTTAATTATATCGGCTTTCAATCTAACTTTTACACTTATCATAGGTTGATCATGGCGATCCCGCATATCCATTTTGGTTTCATGAGTTACTCCTAGGCCCCATCGGGAAGATAACGACCGCACCCATGTATTTTACCCGTGGTTATGTGTTTCATACATACAAGTATGGCGTTCGTCGAGCAACTACCAACTACGGAGTATGTGTTAGGGGTGAAATAGATTTTTATGGGGTTTTGCAGGAAATAATTGAAGTGGAGTACCCCGGACTGGTTAGGTTGAAATGCGTTCTCTTCAAATGTGATTGGTTCGATCCAACAGTCGGTCGAGGGGTGCGAATTAACAAATTTGGTGTGGTTGACGTCAACAAAGCACGACGTTACAACAAGTTTGAGCCATTCATCCTAGCATCACAAGCAGAACAAGTAACGTTCGTTCCATATCCGCGAGTTCGAAGAACATCTGGGATCTCATGGTTATCGGTTATTAAAATAGCTCCAAGGGGTAAAATTGTTGGTGTTGATGATCTTCCAATGCAACAAGATTCTTGCCTTGATATTACAGAACCAGAGATTACGGAGAACGTTCTTTTAATTGATCCACGAAACAGGCAACTTGAATATCTACCTAACGACACAGAAGAAGAAGGCGATTCCGACGAGTTTGAAGAAACTGACGATGATGATGGACCTGAAGATGATGAACCCAATCAAGATGATGAACCCAACGAAGATGATGATTCTGATTGAAAGCTTATATATATATAGGTAATTTTCGGTTTGTTAGATGTTTAAGTTTTTGTTGTAAAATTATATATTAAACGAAATTACGACGTATTCGGCGATTAAATTCATGATTTTCCCCAAGAAATGCCTGATGCCAAAACAATTCATCCAGACCGCACCGAAACACAGACACCACTTCACTATTTCGGCGATTTCTCGGGTACCAGAGACGATCAAGGAAGGATCAATAGAAAGAAATCACAAGAAGGTTACCTTTGCTCGACGAAGGAATCAAGTTATTGCGGGGCCGTAGCTCCATCGCACCCAAAATCGCAAAATCAAGGAAAGATGAAATATTAGGGTTTATCAATCGTCGCTCTATCTTTCCAGAGGTATTAGTTACGAGGGCGTGACTGGGGCGTGACTGGTGCGCAACTGTCAAAGTCGGATTTTCTGTGGTAGAATTGTTTATAGATTTATTTTATAGCAACGAAATTACGACGTATTCGTCGTAACTTCGTTGTAAACTTACAACGATTTTACGACGAATACGTCGTAATTTCGTCGTAATACCCAAAATATTTTAATTTACCCGCGTGGGGGAAATTTCGATAGGTTGAATTTTTTGTTACAGTTTTACGACGATTTTACGACGAATTCGTCGTAAAATCGTCGTAAATGACCAACGATTTTACGACGAATCCGTCGTAATATTGTATTCCCGCTTCTGATGATCTGGCCAACAAAGAATTTTGGAGATCAAGTTTTCTATATTCATAAAGACCAACCACCATAAGTGAAAGATACATAGAATTGGACATCCTTATATTACGAAGGATTTATATAGATGTCCAATTCTATGAATCATTCACCTATGGTAGTTGAAGACTGTCTTTACTTGAAAACAAGATCCTACAGGATTATTTGTTGGCCAGATAATCAAGAAGTAGGAACACAATGATCAGCGTAAAAACTCAAGGAAAAGGGGATATGTATATTTTTTTTTTTGAGTTTGCATTGAAGGTGTGGAAGGTATTTATAGAAATTTTTTAGAAATTACCAACGGATTTGCAACAAAAATTTACAACGAATTTACATCGAATAGCATTACAACGATTTTACATCGGATATTCGACGAAATTACGTCGACAAAATGCGATGTAAATAATTAGGCGACCTATAAAAAACCGTGTTTTACCAAACTCTACCGATGTCACTTATTTTACGACTTATTTACGACGATTTAGAAATTACCAACGGATTTACATTGATTATCATTACAACGATTTTACATCGATAAAAATTACAACTATTTTACATCGATTAGCATTACAACGATTTTACATCGACTAGCATTACAACGATTTTACATCGATTATCATTACAACGATTTTACATCTTGTTTAACGTAAGTTCTTTATCTTATATCTTGTTTGGTTTGATTTACTTGAATCTATTGTTAAATATTAGAAGTATTAGATGCACAAATATACTTCGTTCTTACGTCCAGGATATGTGTATTGTGATTTCGGGTTTAGGGTATAGATTTTATCTATTACAACGAATTTACGACGGATTCGTCGTAAAATCGTTGTAATACCTCAAATATAGGGTTTAGGGTTTGATGTACTTGTTTAGTTTTTTTAAGTTTTTTTATCTTATATCTTGTTTTACGTAAGTTCTAATCATAGTTTAAACAAATTTATGTTTTTACAAAATCATTTACATTATTTAAGTCATGCATGTTACGAATATACTTATAAGAACGAATGCTATACATTATTATGTAAAATAAGGAAATCGACGACGATATAGATTCAATCATCGTTATTGAATCTATTGTTAAATATTAGAAGTATTAGATGCACAAATATACTTCGTTCTTACGTCCAGGATATGTGTATTGTGATTTCGGGTTTAGGGTATAGATTTTATCTATTACGACGGATTCGTCGTATAATCGTTGTAAAATTACAACGATTTTACGACGATTCCGTTGTAAATTCGTTGTAATACCTAAAATATAGGGTTTAGGGTTTGATGTACTTGTTTAGTTTTTTTTTAGTTTTTTTATCTTATATCTTGTTTTACGTAAGTTCTAATCATAGTTTAAACAAATTTATGTTATTACAAAATCATTTACATTATTTAAGTCATGCATGTTACGAATATACTTATAAGAACGAATGCTATACATTATTATGTAAAATAAGGAAATCGACGACGATATAGATTCAATCGTCGTTATTGAATCTATTGTTAAATATTAGAAGTATTAGATGCACAAATATACTTCGTTCTTACGTCCAGGATATGTGTATTGTGATTTAGGGTTTAGGGTATAGATTTTAGGTATTACGACGATTTTACGACGGATTCGTCGTAACATCGTCGTAAACTTACAACGCTTTTACGACGATTCCGTCGTAAACTCGTTGTAATACCTCAATATTTAATGTACCGCGTGGAGGGAAATTTGCTATAGGTTGAATTTTTGGTTACAGGTTTACGACGATTTTACGACCAAGTCGTCGTAAAATCGTCGTAAAGTGCCAACGATTTTACGACGACATTAAAATCTATATATACACGAACGATTTTTTCCCCTGCTCACAACTCTCAAATCTCTCTCTCTCTCTAGAAAATCTCTCAACTCTCTCTCTCTAAAATCTCTGCCCTCTCTCTAAAACAAAAGATAACATTTTTTTTTTTTATAAATTATATTATCGTTTTAAGAATTTTGAATTGTTAGTTAGGATTGTAATATTTATTTGTTAGGATTGGAATTATTAGTTAGGAATGGAATTATATGATACTAAAATTAAGTTATTATTAAATATTTTTTAGATATGGCGCCACGTAAGTCACACTATCGACAGTTTATCGAGACGGGACCTAGTGAAAATCAGCAACTCCCGTCATCTTCTGCGACACAGTCCGCTGTTCCGGATTCTTTTTCCGGACCAGCGCCGCCTCCAGATGCAGTTGCTCGACCGCCGTTGTTGTATGCAGGATTGACGGTCGAAGATATTTTGCAGTCGCCGGGGCATGATTCTTTAGACTAGTTAGATCCGCGACGGATCCCGAATACTTTTTGGTACGTACCTAAATTTTTTTTTTTTAATTACATTATGAATTTGTTTTTTTTACTAATATTTTTTGTTTTATTTCTCAGGTTTAAGGAAGATAACAAAGTTGGACGGAGTGTGGCTGACACCATTAAAGCCTATTTCATGGAGCCTCACCGCAATTGGTCTTCGGTTCCGGAAGACGTTGTCGAGACATGGTTTAAATGTTTCGCGGTAAAATTTTTTTTTTTAATTCAATATTATTTTGGAGAATTCTTTATCTTTAATATATCGTTTCTAATTATTATTATTTTTTTATAGCAAAACTGGCATTGGGACGTTACGATCAACGAGACGGTGAAAGCGGAATTCAAAAAGAAGGGAAAATTCCGGCTCAACAATACCATTTCCGATTGGAAGAGGAAGTGGGAGGTTAAAGGCGATCATGGAAAGCCGCCATACATGTCTTCCGATGTTTGGAACGGCTTGACGGCATACTGGAGAGATCCACATGCGCAGCAAGTGGCCGCTAAGTGTTCGGCTTCTCGAAACACTATGGGTCCAGACGGTCTTCCAGCGCTTATGCCTCATACGTCGGGTCAAACATCTTTTGCGGGAAGACGCCTTCAAATGGTAATAATTTTTTCCCTTATAATTTTATTTATGTAATTTTAATTTGTTATTAATTTATATTATCCATCAACGTTTTGATTTCTTTTTAATGTCTTTTTTGTTAGGCAAATGGAGGCGAACTTCCTCCAATGACCCGAGTTTTTGCGGAAACTCACAAGAAAAAGACGGATCTTTTGTAGATCCTCGAGCTGAGGCAATCTACAATGACGCGCATGCAAGGATCGGCGAGCGTCAAACTCAGCTTTCTCAGCAGCTATCACCTGGCGGTAGTTCGGTCCAATCCACTGCGACTTTGACGGTTGCCCAGATGGATGACATATACGCAGAGGTACTTTTACGGTTTTTTTTTACAAATGTTAATGTTTTTTATACAATTTATTAAATTTTTCGTTTCTTTTTTAAAAGGTTGCCCCGAAGAAAAAGGGCAGAGTTTTAGGGATGGGATCGATCGTAGATAGTGCCGCCGCGTCGTCCCGCCGTCAGCTTTTCGACGATCCGGTTATTTTGCGGACGGAGTTAAACAACGCCAACTCCGAGATCAACAATTTGCGGGAGAAGCAGGTGATATACGATGAGAAGATCCAAGGATACGATCAAACGATCCTAGGATACAATAAAACAATCCAAGGATACAACACTCTCTTCGATATTATTGCCCTGAGTAACCCGGATTTGGCGGCTGCACTAAGGCAGCAGGGAGGATCGACATCGGGCCAGCCAACTGATCCGCTCGCGCAAGAACGAGCGAATATGGAGCAGAATGGATCAGACGACGAATTTTTTGATAATTTACGTTTTTCGGCTAGGAATTAGTTTGTAATAAAAATTTTATTTTGTATTTTATATTTTGAATTTATTTATAAAATTTAATTTTTAAATATAATTTTTTAAATATAATTTTTTTAATTTTTGTTTTTAATTTTATTTAATTTATATAAAATAATTTAAATTACGACGAATTTACATCGAATAGTTTACATCGATTTTACATCGTTCAATAATTTACATCGATTTTACATCAATAGTTTTACATCGATTTTACATCGATCATTAGTTACGACGAATTTACATCGAATATTTTACATCGATTTACCAACGTATTTACATCTACGTATTACGACGAATTTACGACGAATTCTTAAAAACAAAAATTTTATAATTCGTTGTAAATTCGATGTTAGTTTAATCATATTACGACGCATTTACGACGATTTGTCGGAAAACAAATTGTATAATTCGATGTAAAATCGTCGTAAATTTTTATCGTTATATCGATGTAAAATCGATGTAACATATTCGTCGTAAAATCGATGTAACATATTCGTCGTACATTCGATGTAAATATACAACGATTTTACGACGAATATATTACATCGATTTTACGACGATTTCTTGTCCTCCTTAATATTACGACCAATTTACGACGATTTGCGATTAACGACGATCAAATTACGACGAATTGTTAATCGTCGCTAATCCGTCGTAAATCAAGTTTTACGACCGATTTACGACGATTCTGTTTGTTGTAAAAAGGCAGTTTTCTTGTAGTGAAAGAGAACGAGAATTTGAAATTGAAACTTCAAAATCATCGATCTAGTTTTATTTGAGAAATAAAAACCTAACTACAAACAAACAAAACAAAAAAGAGTACGACCGACGCCGGAGCCGACGTCGGCCGGTGGTTGTGTCAAAGAGAAGAAAACGGTTTGTCTTCGTAAGAGAATCACCCATGTGGGAGAGAAGAGAGAAAACGGTTTTACTCTATGTGATTTTTTCAGTTTTGAAAATCCCTATATAAAAACAATAAAGAACTACAAAAATTGGAATATTTGTAAGGAATACATATCATCAAAAAAAATTGTAAACCTATTTTTAAAATAGATGTTCACTAAGAATTTGTGATAATTTAAGATATTTTTTAATACATCTTCATAATATATATATATTATATAGTTATATAGTTATTCCTCCAAAGAATCAATTAACCACGGTAGATAAATTACATTGACTAATTATCATACAATTCAGTTACTATGTTTTGTGGATTTTTTATTACGGCTTGACCAATATTATGATACGATCATAAATAGCAGAAACCGATTAATCACTACAAGAAAATGATGATATTGTGACGAAATTTTCAGTCACAATAACAAATATTTCGTCACAATAAAAATATTGTGACGATTTGCAAACGGTTGTAATATGATCGTCACAAATTTTTTTTCGTAACAAAAGCATCACAGCGTTGTGACGAATTTAAATAGTAATTATTTTGTCACAACGCATGACGATACAAAACAGTAACAAAACCATCTCAATTAGGAACTACTCATAATGTCATAAAACTGTGATAGTTTGCAACTATCATAGTATCTCAGTTTTTTTTTTTTGAATTGAATGTAAAATTTATTCAACCAAAAACCTTTGTTACAAGGAATGCTGCTTCTTCTGAGTTTTTGAGAGTTTCATAAAGAAATCAAACTAAAATGAATTAGAAAAATTATCTAGTACCAAACCAAATTTGCATCCCTTCTTCATATATTGCGTCGCCTAATCGTCGGATCGAGGTTAGTCGATTGCGCACTTGCTTGTCGAGGCAAATGAGAAGACGTTTCGAGAGCGTGTGGGGTTCGCCATGGCGTCTTCTATTTCTCTCTCTCCAAATCGAATGTATTGCAACTTGGAAAGCATATATGAAAAGAAAGAGCTTGATTGGCGGTAGACTTGTATCCGTGAGGAGCACAATAAGCTGTTGCCAATCTGCTGTGTATTTCTCCTCAAGTAGATTTCGGGTGAGACCTCTCCAGATTTCTTCTGAATATTTGCAGCTAGAGAATAGGTGGTCCCTTGTTTCCATATTGTCGTAGAAGATACAAGATCCAGATGCTCCAATATTCCAAGTTAGAGCTCTGTCACCCGTGGAGAGCCTATTGTGCATTGCTAGCCAGCTAATAAAAGAGTACTTTGGCGTTGCATAAGAAAACCAAATACTCTTGTACCATTCACATATCGGTTGTGCCACGCGAATCTGATTCCAGGTTTGTTTGGAGCTGAATTTTTCCATGTCCATGAGCCGAGAGACAAGCTTTCTTTTACTGACCATAGAGATCCCTTCCGGATTAAGTACATACGAATCCAATCGACCCACAGAGAAGATTAACATGACAGGAGACGCCATAGTAATTTGAGACATCATACTTTGTTGACAACCGTGAGAGATCGTAGACCCAGTCCACCTTTCCTCTTTTGGCTTGCATATATCCCGCCAAGCAACTTTTGCTTTTCGTGTATTTAGTTCCGGCCCCGACCAAAGAAACGCTGCGCAGAGTTTATCGATTTCAGCAATGCATGCTTTCGGTAATCGAAAAGCGGACATCCAGAAGTTTGTTAGACTGTGAATTACAGAGGCGATTAATTGGAGTCTTCCGGCAAAGGATAAACATCTAGCTGTCCAGCAACTGATTCGGGTTATGATCTTCTCCAATAGTGGCGTGTAATCATTTACTGTTATCCTCTTAGTCAGAAGCGAAAGTCCGGGACATCTGTCGAACCAACACCATCCTTCATCGTGATCTCAACATCATACTTCTTCAGAGATTTCTTGTTTTTCACAATTGTAGCCCATAAATCTGCTTGCTTTGTCTCCATAGGAGCTTTCTCCATTACCACCGGTAGGGTTTTCCTCTCCATCGGAGAAGAAAACGGCGGCGGCTCACTGCCATAGCTGAGACGAAACCTTTAACCTAAATCTCCCTTCAAATCTCCCTATTAGCAATACGCAGCGTGCTAGTGGTGTTATCCATAGTGTCTCAGTTTTGTCAGTTAATATGACGAAATTGTGATTTCAAATCGTCACAATTGAGGACGGATAGAACGTCGCTAACCGATATTGTCATAATTTGCATCATCTATGCATTCATTTATCTGAGGTTTTACTTCTTTTGCATATGTCTCATAGCATTTTCTTGGTGTTTTAGTCTTGATTAGGCACTACAAGAAAACACAGTTTTTGTGACCAATTTTTGTGACTCTTTTTTTGGTCGCAAAAAAGTGGGACGAAAGTGTGACTAATTTGCGACTACTTTGCGACTACTCGCAATGCAGTGACAAAACAGTCGCAAATTAACGACGAAACAGAGGAGTCACAAAAGAGTCACAAATTTGTGACTGATTTGTAGTATGACTTTGTAGTCGCAAACGTAGTCCCAAATTTGTGACTGATTTGTTTCGGTTTAGCAACTCCACTCGAATTTTTTAAAGAAATTCATCAATATATAATTATAAATATGTTAATTTATAAGATTTAAAATATATTTGAACTGATATATACACATAATCATTGTAAAGTCATATTCAAACCTTTTAGGTTCTTAAAGTTTAGGGTTTAGGGTAAAGATTTTTGATTTATAAAAAGTGTCACAAAAGGGTTCCAAATTTGCGACCGTTTAGCAACTCCACTCGATTTTTTAATAGTAGTCACAAAATGGTCACAAATTTGCAACCGTTTAGCAACTTCACTTGATTTTTTTAATAGTAGTCACAAAACAGTCCCAAATTTGTGACCGTTTTGCAACTCCACTTGATTTTTTTTTTAAACCATCAATATTGAATTGTAAATATGTTAATTTGTACGTTTTTACATAGATTTGAACTACTATATACATTGAATCATTATAACAGAGATTTTTTTTTAAAAATTTCTATATTTTAAACTTATGTTTGTATATTCTCAAAAATGTAGTAAGTATATATGTGTTTTATATGGAATGATTTTGAAAGATAGAAATTTTTCAAAATTTATTTACCATATCTTAGTTTATTGTTTAAATATAGAGTTGTAGTGTTAGAAATAGAATAAGAATGATTGTAAAATCATATTTAAAATAAGAATGATTGAAATGTTAGGGTTTAGGGTATAGATTTGTGATATATTAAGAATCGTCACAAAACAGTTCAAAAATTACGACCATTTTGAGATCGTTTTGCGACGATATTAGATTTCATGATTTTTTTTCTAAATGTCATAAACGATTTCGGTGCAATGTTGCGCGGCAACTTATCCCACATTAAAAATCGTCCCAAAACAATCCTAAATTTACTACCGTTTTACAACTATTTAGGGACTACTTCCATAATTACTAAGTAAAGTTATTTCCCTTCTCCTTCTCTTTTCCCTTCTATTTCTCTTTTCCCGTCTCGCCTTCTCTTTCAATTGCCACGCCTCCTCTCTCTTACCGCATCGCCCAGTCTCGCCGTGACTCTCTCTCTCGACGGTCCCCACACTCGACTCCCCCTCTCTCGCCGACTCCCTCTCTCTCGGCTCCCTCTCTATCGCCGACTCCTCTCTCTCGCCGACTCCCTCTCTCGCCGCCTCTCTCTCTCGCCGCCTCTCTCTCTCGCTGCTTCACACCACCGCCTACTATGTGCACGGAAGCTCTTCTGAGCTCAGCCTTCGAAGGTAAATTTCTCTCCTTTTGCTTTTGCTGAGCGCTTGAATGCTAATGGATTGGCCTTGGTTTCCTTTATCCAGATTCAAATTATCGATTTCAGTGGCCTTGGATTGAACTCATTTTTGAGTCTATGAGCGTCGATTGGTGTGATATTCCTTCGTTTTGGTGATCTCTGCTGTGAATCTTTCAATCCCACGAAATTCGGATTTGTTCTCTGTACAAATGGCAGCTTCGATTTCGTTTCTCGGGGTGGAGAATTTTTCAGATCTTACAAAATAAACACAAGTTTTTGAAATCAGATACCGATATATCAAGTTTGTGTTCCATTTCTTTCCCTCCTGGTTTTGATCTTGTTTAATTTGATCTTCTTCGGTTGAAACCATATTTAGGCGTTCTGATGTAAAAGCAAAAGCATACTCCTTTTTTCCCTCAGATTTTGTAGTGATTAGAACCAAACATTTACCCAGAGAAAATTTATCTGGTTTCATCGTGTTTTGTGAATTCTAACTATTTGGGGTTTCTTGTTTCTCTTGTTATACTTCAGAATTGACTTCAATGCTGGCAAAGAGGACATTGTCGGAACGCATGATAAACCAGTGCGATGTGTTGAGTATTCTTATGCTGCAGGTTAGTAAAAGTGGTAATGATGTTCTTGAATCTTGATGCTTAGTTGAACTCTTACCCTGTTGATACTTGATTCTTTTGATGTCTAGATATAGACATACTGTTATATTTAACGTTAATGAAATATGTTTAACAGTGGCTTATTTATTGCCCTTGCCTTGAGGGCATAGAATTTCTTTCACGTTACATCTCTCAGTTTGGTATCTCTCATTGTCGATCTATGATTCTCAGGGTCTCTCTCTCTCTCTCTTAGGGTTCGTCTCACTCTCACGCTCACAGCCACGATAGTGGAATATTTCTGTGCTCAGATTCATTATCGTTTCTGATTTTGGGTTTTTGGGTTTCTCGTTTGGTTGATGAAAATTCACATAATTCACATATTGTTGATAGACTTTAGTTGAGTTTTGTTATGTTTTAGAACTCAAAATGCAGTGACTTTGGATGACTTGCTTGCGATTCCAGGTGGTGACCAGTATTTGCTGGTTTTAAACATAATTCACACTGGCTTTTTTTTTTTACCTTACTCTCTTTGTTTTGGTTGAGTTTTGGCTGAGTTTGGTTATGTTTTAGAACCTATCAAGACAGTTTGGTTGAGTATTCTTACTTACGGTTACTTTGTCATGATAATCCACTTCATTTCGGTTGAGTTTGGTTTATTTGTTTGCTTGAAAACTCTTACATTAACATAAATGATAATCCATTTGTTTTGGTTAAGTTTGTTTTTTTTTCCCTTTTGCCTAATCCTTACGATTTGAATGCTTGAATTTGTCATGGTTAGTCTTTTTTTATTTCTCACTCACGACTTGTTTGCATTAATAATGACATCTTCTAGAAGGTTTAAACTAGGACACATCTTGGCGGAGTTGAGAGAGCTTGAGGAGAAGGCGGAGACTGCTCGCGAGGCTGCCTCGTTGGTTTGCGTTCCCGGCGGCCAAGAGGCGTGGAAATTATAATTTCAATTTCTATTTTAGTTTGTAATTTCAATTTTAATTTTGGAATTATTGAATCGGAATTTAGTTTGTAATTTCAAATTCTATTTTAATTTTAGAATTTTGGAATTGGAATTTTCGAATTATGGAATTTTAATTTTTTTTTTCTTTTGTTTTTAGTGGTAGTCCCAAATCAGTCTCTAAATTAAGACTGATATTAGGAGTCACATATCAGTCTTTAAATTACGACTAATAATTTCAGTGTCAAAATAGTCGCTTATATGTGACGACATATTGTGGTCACAAAGGAGTCGTAAATTTGTGACCATTATGCGACTACTGCATTTTGCGACCGTTTATTTGCGATTGTTTTTTTGGCCTCATAATGGTCGTAAATGTATCATTTGCGACCATTCTGAGACTCTTTTGTAGGTCGCAAAAACGGTGTTTTCTTGTAGTGAGGGTTTAAGGTGTTTTGCATTAGGTCCTAGTGAGTCTTGCATGTTTTGGAGTGATTTCTAGGGATTTGGAGACATCTTGGAGGTGATTGGAGACTTTGGAACCAAGCTTGATCGGGTTTGAAGCAAGAGGAAATGGCCAAGGCAAAAATGGAGTTTCCATAAGACAGCACCAACCCATTTTGGGTCGGTGTTGTGGGTCGGTATCAGGACAAGAGGAAAGAAGGGAGTTTCTAGAAGACAGCACCAACCCATTGTGGGTCGGTGCTATGGGTCGGTATCAGGACAGGAGGAAAGAAGGGAGTTTCCAGAAGACAGTACCAACCCATTCTGGGTCGGTGTTGTGGGTCGGTACAAACCCGCCAAGACCAGTTTGATACAGACCCAACGTGCCTTAAAGACCTGGCTGGACGAAGGGTATCCAATCCGAATTAGCCTTGGTGGTCTTCACGAACGTTGTAGCCCAGTGAGTAAGCTGTCCACAGGAGGTAGTTTGAGGTCATTCGGAGCGGTGGTTCGAAAGATACATTAGATTTAGTGGGGACATGTCCGTCTGGCGCCCAAAGGAGTCATGCTCAAAGTTTTTTCACCGACCATTTGTACCTATCCAGAATGGGTCGGTGCAGACCACCAGAATCAGAAAAAACCCAGATTTGGTCGGGTCAATATCCGGTTTGTTCCGGGTTGATACCCGGTCCGTCCAAGAACTTATAAATACCAAAAAAACCCTATTTTTCAAGAAAACCTTTCTTCTTTCTAGAGTTGGGTTTTATCCCAAACTCTTTTTATGATTTTGGAGGGATTTTGATTGTTCTTCATACAAATGCCACTCTAGAGAAGATTTCTTCACTCTTATCTTTATATTAATACATCTTCTTTATCTTTATTTCTTCTTCTTTTATGTTCTTCATGTTTAGACTTTAGACTTTTTGTTAGATTTTGGTTTGCTTGATTTTGATGGTTTGATGATTGATTTGTGATGCTTAGGTATTAAATCATTGCTATCCTTTCTTTCTAAGTGATCCTAATGTTAGATTGGACTTGAGAGAGTCAATCTAGATCCAAGAAAATTTCATGCACACAAGGTGTTCGATGAAATTCCCATAGGAGCTTAGTAAGAGATAAACATTCTTAACCTATGAGAGTAGTTGCTTAAGGTGTTTATTGGTTGATTTGAATGTTTATCTTAATGCTTGTTAATCATTTTATCACAAATGAGAATTTGATCTTGATTTAGTGATTAGCAAAGTGATTAGTGCCTTGAGAGAGGATTAGTCATAAATAGTGATCTTAACCTAAGGAATAGCATTGTTAGTCAATTGTCTTGATGGTTAGATGATGATGATTTAAGTTGATCCTTGTTAGATCCTTCACATAGGTTAGTTCTTAATGCTAGATTTAGATTGAGAGATCAAATCTAGAACTAAGGCATTTCACGCCCGAGAGGTGTTCGATGAAATGCTTGAACCAAGTTTTTTGTGAGCTTTTCACATCCTTGCCAATGAGAGTTGATGTCAAGGGTGATTAGTGAACTAATTGAGATTGTTTATTAATGTTCATTGATTATCTAATAGCAAACGAGAGTTTATGTCAATTAGGTGATTAGTGAAGTGATTAGTGCTATGAGAATGGATTAGTCATATTTATGAATTCCATGTTCTAGGATAGTGTTTAATGCAATCTTTGTCATCATTATTTGATTGTTAATCATTTCTTTGATAGTCTAATCCATGATCCAACACTTCTATTTTTTGTTTTCTTTCTTGCATTTTACTTTCTTAATCCAATATCAAAATGGTGAAGTTTTAAAAACTTAAGAATAGATCAAAGGTGAAGCGGAGAGAATTTTAAAGGAATTTCTATCACATAAGCCGGCGGATTTCAGTGGGATTTTAGTTGAAAAGTTGCAGGAGATTCTCTGTTTTTGCTGTTCAGAAACCGAAAAATCTCAACTCACCAAGGAGCTGTCCGATGAAGAAATAAAGAAGGTATTGTTATCTATGTCTAACAATAAGTTTCTGGGGCCAGACGGTTATAAAAGCGAGTTTTTTTAAAGCTATGTGGTCAATCATTGGAGAGACATAACCCTCGCTTATTGTTAGACATAGAGAACAATACCTTAGCGATCTCTCGGTGTTCAGTGGGTAAGAAGATTGCTTATCCGACAGAACACATTTTGGAAGATCATAGAAAACTCGACCATGGGGTCTTGGATGTGGAAAAAATTACTAAAATACCGAGAGATCGCTAAGACTTTTCACAAAGTTGAGGTACACAATGGGCAAAACACTTCTTTTTGGTATGATGATTGGTCCTCTTTGGATAGGTTAATTGAAATCATAGGAGAGAGAGAAGAAAAAGCAATTGGAATCTCTATTTTAATCTAATGATTCAATAGCTACATTCAGAAAAAGATGCATTGTAAAAAGGTTTTTGGTTGAATAAATTTTACACTCAATTAAAAAAAAAAAATTAAACCACATTTAAAGCAATTTCTTAGACTACTCCTTTTTCTTAAGGTTGAATAGAGTTTATTTAGAGAAACAAGAAACCAAAATGTTAAGGGAACAAAAAAAGAAAAAAAGGATCCACCAGTAGTGGTCTGAAGAACAAAAGAGCTTACAACAGTGCACAAAATTTCAATAACAATGAGAAAATTCAATTTTGTTGAAAGAAGAATTTATCGATAAATCGTTGCACTTTTGCTTTGGGAATGGTTAAATATCCAATGATTTGATATTTATACAAATTTAAAAACGTTTATTAACGCTTTAAACTGAATTGACCACGAATGTATTGCTCTATACCGGGGCCACCTAGATGGGACGAAACTCTATTTATTGCTCCATTAATATTAACAAAGCCACCAAGATTACCACGCCAATCAGTCGATTAATTAGGAATCTACATTTTCGGAGTAACCGTAGTTTGCGACAAGAAACTCGCTAGCGCCGAATGAGCCAATCGAAGGAGAAGACAAAAACCCGAAAAGAAACAAAAAAAAATCCAAACGAAAATAAAACACGCAAGCTGATTATAGGTAAACGCAAAATTAAGAAGGAAATCGATTTCCCCAAACCACACGTCTAAAATCTGTAATACGAGAAAGGAGATCTTTTAGATCTACAACTAATAGTGACTAAACCATCAACGATTGAAGCTGCAAAGAACTGTCGCCACCGTTCGCTTCCAAATCCGCTAGTTAATGGGTTGCGGTTGTCGGATCTACCTCTTCGATACGATTTCACTGAATCGGAACTTTCATCTCTTAAAGGAACATAAAAACCAATCATGGATTTCAAATAAAAAAAGAGAAGATAAGAGATGAAAAACCATTTTTAACGACAAAACCAAACTGACGCCGGAGCTTTGGAAGCCCCCTGCCGTCAGTCGGTGAAGACAAAGCGAAAGACATTTTTCTTTCACCTAGAGTTTCTGCCGTCCTCAAGAGTTAGTTAGTTTTTTTTCCTTAGACTACCCCACAATCAAACAATTGACTAACGACAAAAAAAAATTAAAAATAAGAAAATATTTATTTGTGTTAAAAATAATTATCCATATTTATCTTTTACTTTACTACGAAGGAATCTCACCGACTTATCAAGTCGGTAAATATATTTTCTATTATTTTACTATTATATTTTGTAGTATAAATATAGATGTAATGTTAGTGTAAACAAGTACATGCAATAAAAGAGTATTCTTACACACACTCTCTCTCTCTCTCTCTCTCTCTCTCTCTCTCTCTCTCTCTCTCTCTCTCTCTCTCTCTCTCTCTCTCTCTCTCTCTCTCTCTCTCTCTCTCATCTCTCTTCCTCTCTATAAACGTTAAAAACATAGATATATATATAGTTATATATACATATCTCACCTCATATATATATATTATTGTATCATAGTTTATAACACGTTATCAGCACAATCTTCTCATGATCCGTTCATGTACCGAAAAGCACGATCGTCTTCCGATCCGTTCATATACCGAAAAATGTTATGTTTAATTTATGTTTAATTTATTTACGTTTATATATTATTTCGGGACGATAGGCGTTGCCTTCCCCGAACCGATCGTTATGATAGGCTCTGCCTTCACGATCATGATCATATAGTAGACTATGTCTCCTCATATCATATGGCAGCCTCTGCCTCCATAAAATGAATGTCCTGAAGACATTCTCAATTTCGTCCAGAAGACGAAAATTTTACAATTATTATTATCGGAGCGCGGCTCGGCCACCCTATTATTAATTTATTATTTCACAATAATTAATTATCGCATTTTATTTATTGTCAATATTATATTGGACGGCTAAGCCGGCACATATTTTATTTGCTTTTAATATTTGTTTATATTATGGTTTATATTTTATATTTCTATGCGGTTATATTTATTTTAATTGCACTATTTATTCCGACGTCCCCTATGTTTTAAATTGCTATGTATTTCTTGAAATAGCAATATCTTATTTAAATTTATGATTACTAAAATATTAATTTATAATTACAGTAATCATGTAAGACTTGGCAAATCTCGAGATTAATGCCCTTGATATTTCTGGGAATAATTATATAACATGGGCAGTAGCTGTAAAAATGCATCTAAGAGGAAAAAACTCCTTGATACCATCGATGCGTTAAAAACGACATCAGATGAGAAAAATGCACAATCTATGATATTTTTGTGTCATCACATCCATGATGGTCTAAAAGACCAATACATCACAAAAGAAGATCATGCAGATCTCTGGAAATCGCTCAAAGATAGGTTTGATCACCAAAAATATGTGATCTTACCAAAAGCCAAACATGAGTGGCTTAATCTCCGATTTTAGGATTACAAAAGTGTGGGAGAATATAATTCCGCTTTGTTCGAAATTAATTCCAGGATGGTGTTATGTGGAGAAAAAGTAAACGATTATGATATGATCAAAAAAACACTCCAAACATTTCATCCTGGAAATGTAATCCAGCAGCAACAATAACGAGTGATATTCTCATAATTTACATATTCTAACATGCATTTTAGTTTGCATTCTCTAGTCATTTACATGCATAACCATAGCTTTGTTTAGCATTTAGGTCCCTTTTAGAGTTTATGATGTTGCATTAGGTCCTAGGGAGTTTCGCATGTTTCGGGACGTATTTTAGGTACTTTGGAGAAGACTCGAGACTCGGGACGTGAGGCCGATCGGATTGGAAGCAAGGAGAGGAAGCCAAAGGCATGAGGAGGCTTGGCAAGTTAGTACACTGAGGTCACATATCGGTGTGACTGATCGGTGTGGAAACAGGAGGAAATCGTCCTTAGCACCGATGTCCCACACCGACCAGAGACATCAGTGTTGGAGCCTCAGGGGATTACACCGACGTCACAAGTCGGTGTAACTGATCGTTGCCACTCCTTCGAGAAAACTTCACCTCAACACCGAGGTCACAAGTCAATGCAACAAATCGGTGCAGCTCTCGGGGCAAATCATCCTTAGCACCGACGTGAAAAACCGACGTGAAACACCGACGTGTGACATCGGTGTGTCTGCCACTCCTTCGAGCAAACTTCACCTCAACACCGAGGTCACAAGTCGGTATTTTACATCGGTGCACAAACCCAGGTCCAACACCGAGATGTTGCACCAATGAGTGACATCGGTGTTGACCTTATATACACTTTTACCCAACTCAACCGGGTCGGTACCCGGTTTGTCTCGGGTCGACCCGGTTCGCCCTTGTTCACTATTTAAACCCAAAAACCTAATTTTGATGGGTTAACTCTTTTCTGAAGCAAAAACCCTCTCTAAGAGTGATTGAGAGTGATTTGTAAGAGATTGATCCTTTTTAATTTATGCATTTGAGTATTGTCTTGTTTCATTCATTATATCTATCTTCTATTTTCTAACCATCCAATCATTTGATCATAGGTTTTAACTCTTTTTTATGGTATTTGTTGAAACCATGGTGATTAGTGAGTAGTTCTTAGAGTTTGAGGATGGGTTAGGTTTATGGTGATTCCAAGGTTGATTTCTGATGCTTAAGGTTAGATTATCTTGTTTCTCTTCTTGATTAATGATCCTAATGTTAGATTGGGCTTGAGAGAGCCTGTTTAGATCAAGGGGCATTTCACACCCACAAGGTGTTTGATGAAATGCTTTGATAAACTAATCAAGATATATTCATTCCTAGCCTATGAGAGTAGTTGTCTAGGGTGTTTGATGAAATGCCTTGATAAACTAATCAAGAGATATTCATTCCTAGCCTATGAGAGTAGTTGTCTAGGGTGTTTATTTGGTTGATCTTGATTGTTTACACTTAATGCTTGCTAGTTAGTAATTCACAAATGAGAGGTTGTTCTTGGATTAGTAATTAGCATGGTGATTAATGTCTTGAGATAGGATTAGTCACACTTAGTGATAATTGCCTAGGGATAGCTTTATTTGAACATTGAGCATCATGAATTAGTCTTGGATCATCTTAATTCGATTATCACATCATTGAATTCGTTTATATTTCTTGCATTACAACTTGTTTAGTTTGCTATTTGTTGTTCTTATCTTAAGGTTCTTAATTCACTAGTTAAACAACAACTCTTGCTTAATTTGCTTAACTTAAAAAGTGCCTTGTATTCTTGTTGTCTTGAATCCTACCCATTGGATAGAACCTCTTATACTAGCAATAGTATATCGAGTAATTGATCTCGAGACTTGCAAAATTTCTTCATCAATTTGGCGCCGTTGCCAATTGGGTTTTCATTTCAACATTGAGATTTAGGTTCTTTTTGAGATTAAGTTTCATTTTCTCTTTGATTACTAATGTCTTTCACTTTCCATTGCTATCTCTCAATCTTATAGGTGTATGCATACGCGTTCTCGAGGCAACCACAACCTAGTTGAACCGAGGGACGACATACATCGTTCGTATCGCGGGGTTAGAGCAAGGGAAGCACGTGTGAGACAACAACAAGTTGAGAACGACATGAATCACTTTGAAGAGGTTCCACTTGAGAACATTCATGATAATATGGACAACCTTCCACACCATAGGCGAGGTGGTAACGGAAACCACCAAGGCCACGGAGGGAACGCCCACAACCCAAACCCATCCATCAGAGTTCCGAACCATCCTCCTAGAGCTCAAGAAGTGGTTGGTTGATATATCATGGTTTTTAACCGCTTTTAACCATGATATAGGTCTTATTTATAGAGTCTTTCTAGTATTTTTGGAGTCTTTTCGAGTCTTTAAAGGTTTAGGTACGTTTGGAGCTAAACTGGGATTTTTGGAGCATTTTGGAGCTAAGCAGAATCATACAGCTGAAGGATCAAGTTGAAGGCCTGAATAGCCGACACAGAAGCTATGTATCGATTGATACTAATCGCATGAAGAGAGGGATCGCGACTTTTTACAAGTCTGAAGATTCTACACTTTGGCCCAAAAGACTTTAATAATTACAAGAAGCCCCAAAACGTGTTTTAGCATTATATTTATGGTTTTTTGCCACTTGTTTTGGCTATGCATTATTCTACTTTGATTTTCTGTTGAGAGAGCTTTTGAGGGAGACAAGTCTGAAACTCTGTTCGTACGAGAGAATATTTCGATCCCTTGTTTTCTTTCTCTTTTATCATTTATTTCAGAGATTTATTCAATCATGTTGTTTGCTTCAATCTCCATGTATGAGTAAATCTCCTGTTAGGTTTAGGGTTCTCAATTAAGGATCTCTTGAATGTTAGGTTAATTAATTGGTTAGGGTTCATAATCTGAATTAGTTCTTCACCATAAGTTGTTCTTAAAGCTAATTCTGGATTGATCACATAGAACTTAGATCTTAGGTTAATTGATTTGGCACGACAGTGCAATTGATAATCTGATAGAACTTAAGGTGAGCAAAATAACTATCTGCAAAGAGATTTGGTTTAGTTGTTTTGTGAACAAATCAAACTTGAACTTAATGCTGGTTTAGTCTTTAGGATTTGCAAAGAGATTTGGAATTCTGAGATTTAGACTTAGATAATTCTCACAACGACAGTTGGTTAATTATAGCTTAGTGATTTGAGTTCAAGAACCGCGCTTAATCTGAACCCTGACTAATTGATTTGCCTGCATTCTCTGATTTCCTGAGAAATACCCTGAACCTATCTCTCCTCCATTGAATTTACAACCCTTGATTTTATGTTATTGCTTCATGTTTGATTGATTTACTTAGCTTAATTCGAACCTTAATAATCTATTGTGTGATTCTTGAGTCTTTGTGGATTCGACCCCTAAATACTACAATCGAAAAAGCTGTTAGTACTTTAGGATATTACGTTTGAGCTTATCATCGGTGCGGGTGATGCCGCGAGCGCTCACCGGAATCGCCAAGGTATCCAAGCTTCTCCGATCGAGACTAACAACTTCGAGGTCAAAGCCATTTTGATTAACATGGTCCAAAATAATAAGTTTCACGGTTTGGCCATGGAATATCATCTTGAGCACATCGTTCAATTTGATCGGATATGTGGTCTTAGAAAGATGAACGGTGTATCGGAGGATAGCTTCAAGTTAAGACTATTCCCCTTCTCTCTCGGTGATAAAGCTCATCAATGGGAAAAGAGTCTTCCTCGAGGTTCGATCACCACTTGGGATGAGTGCAAGAGAGCATTTTTGGAAACGTTCTTCTCACCTTCATGAATCGAAAAATGGAGAAATGACATCTCTAGTTTCACTCAACAGAACCATGAGACCTTTAATGAAGCTTGGGAGAGATTTAGAAGCTACACCACCCAATGTCCATACCACAACTTCTCGGACGCCTCGCTTTTGAGTACGTTATATCGTGGTGCTTTGCCAAAGATACAGATATTCTTGGACACCGCTTCTAACGGAAACTTCTTGGCAAAACGAGTGGATGAAGCGATGGACCTCGTGGAGAACCTTGCTCAAAGTGATGATACGTATGGGGATGATTATGACCGCGCCACGAGAACCACTAGCGATGTTGATGAGCAAAGTAGGACCAATGAATTAAATAGCCTCAATAAGAAGATAGACAAGCTTCTCCATTCATCTCAAAAACAAGTTCACTTTGTTGGGGACTATGAATACAACCAAGGTTATCAAGATGAGGTTGTAGAAGGAGCCACCCAAGAGGAGATGAACTTTGTGGATAATCAAGGTTACCAACGGGGTGGGTTCAACAACAAGTACCGGAACCATCCTAACTTCTCCTACCGGAACCCAAATGTGGAGAATTCACAAGATCAAATCTATCCTCAACAACACCAAGGGAACCAAAGTGGTCAACAAAAACCTTTCATTTCACAATAACAAGGCCAAGCATCCAACAACCAAGGCTATGTTCCCAAAAACACATGCCAAGGAAACCAAGGTGGGTTTCAAGCCAAAGCACCTTTCAATGCACCGCCCGGATTTCAACAAGGATTTGTTCCCCAAGGTCAATCAACTACGTCTAAACCGCAAGAGCTTGACTTGAACACCATGTTTCAACAACTTCTCAAGGGACAAGTGGATATCAATACAAGGGTAGATTGTTCTTACAACGATCTTAACTCCAAGTTAGAGACATTGAGCTTTAAGGTTAAGAACCTTGAAAGCAAGGGAACCGCCTCCTCTTCAAGGCCACAAGGTCAACTACCGGGAAAGTCCGAGATAAACCCCAAGGAGTATGTGAATGCCATCACACTACGAAGTGGCACGGTCCTACCCACTAGAGAAGCCCCTTCCAATCTCAACGAGGATATTTAGAACCAAAGTGGGGGGGGGGGGGTGGAACTTAAGATTCAAGACGAAGTGGTAGTTGAAGACACGGTTTTGGAAAGCAAAGACAAGGGTAAACGGGTTGAAGAGATCAAGACCAAGGTTGTTGCTCAAGAGAAGCCGAAGAAGAGAGAAGCTATATTTGTCCCACCACCACCTTATGTGCCTAAGCTACCATATCATGGACGCTTCAAGAAGCAATTGTTGGAGAAGTACAAGGCGGTGTTTGATAGGAAAATGGAAAAGGTCGAGCTCACTATGCCTTTTCTAGATGCATTTTTGCTTGTACCTCAATATGCCAAGTTCATAAAGGATGCCGTGAAAAAAAGGGCTAAAGATATGGAGTCCATGGTAGTATTGACACATGAGTGTAGCGCCATAATCCAAAAGAAGGTAGTACCCAAGAAACTTGGAGATCCGAGTAGTTTCACACTCTCATGTGCTTTGGGACCTCTTGCATTCGACAATTGCCTTTGTGATCTAGGAGCTAGCGTGAGTCTAATGCCGCTATCCGTTGCTAAAAGATTGGGATTCACGAGGTAGAAGGCTTGCAGGATTTCCTTGATCCTTGCGGATAGAAGAGTTAGAGTACCTATTGGGCTACTTGAAGACTTGCCAATCGCGGTTGGAGACTTCATTGTTCCAACGGATTTCGTGGTCTTGGAAATGGACGAGGAGCCTAAGGATCCCTTGATATTCGGTAGGCCTTTCTTGGCAACCGCGGGTGCAATTATTGATGTTAGGAAGGGAAAGATCGACCTTCATTTGGACAAGGACGAGGTACTAGAGTTTGACATCAATGAAGCGATGAAGAGACCCACCATCGATGAGCAAGTCTTCTAAATCGAAGCGATGGATGAATTAGCGGACGAACTCTTGGAAGAATTGAATCTTGAGGATAGTTTGCAGGTTGCCTTAACTAAGGATCACAGTGACTATGGGTATTTGAATGAAGCTAGTGAGAGCTAAAAGCTGATTTTCGATTAACATAAGCCAGTGGTTGGTGAAGCCACGGTCATCGATTTGTATCTTCAAGGGATGAAGTGTGAAGACGGTTCCACAATGAGCTCGGACTAAGAGAGCTTTGCTTTGGAAGTCGAGCAAGATAAGAACGAGCAAGAAGCTAGCAATGGTAATACTAGCGTGGACGACGATTGGAGTGAACTCAAGGCGCCTAAGGTGGACCTCTAACCATTTCCCATTGGGCTAAGGTATGCTTTCCTAGGTCCCAATGAGTCATACCCGGTCATAGTAAATGAGAACTTGAAAGATGATGAATTGTCCTCCCTTTTGAACAAATTGAGGAAGTATAGGAAAGCCATTGGTTATTCCTTGGATGACATCAAAGGCATTTCCTCTACTCTTTGCACACATATGATACATTTAGAAGATGAATCGATGACTTATATCGAACATCAAAGGAGGTTAAATCCAAATTTGAAAGAAGTTGTCAAGAAAGAGATTCTAAAGCTTCTAGATGCGGGGATTATCTATCCTATCTCCGATAGTAGGTGGGTATCCCCGGTCCATGTGGTGCCCGAAAAGGGAGGAATGACGGTTGTGAAGAACGAAAAAGATGAATTAATACCCACTAGAACCATAACCGGTCATATGATGTGTATTGATTATCGAAAACTTAACTCCGCCACTAGGAAAGATCACTTCCCACTCCCATTTATTGACCAAATGCTTGAAAGGTTTGCAAACCACCCATACTATTGTTTTCTTGACGGATATTCGGGATTCTTCCAAATCCCGATACACCCCAATGATCAAGAAAAGACAACATTCACATGCCCCTATGGTACCTTCGCCTATCGAAGAATGCCATTCGGGTTATGAAATGCACCGACAATATTTCAACGGTGTATGATGTCTATATTTTCGGATTTGATCGAAAAAATGGTTGAGGCTTTTATGGATGATTTTTCCGTATATGGCTCTTCGTTTGGTGTTTGTCTTTCCAATCTTTGCAAGGTACTCACTAGGTGCGAGAAAGCAAATCTCATCTTGAATTGGGAGAAGTGCCACTTCATAGTTCGTGAAGGTATCGTCCTCGGGCACAAGATTTCGGAGAAGGGAATCGAAGTGGACAAAGCCAAGATCGATGTTATAGTGAGCTTGGAACTGCCAAAATCGGCTAAAGATATCCGAAGTTTTTTGGGTCATGCCGGATTCTATAGGAGATTCATCAAGGACTTTTCTAAGATAGCAAGACCACTCACAAGGCTTCTTTGCAAGGATGCGGAGTTCAAGTTTGACGAAGAATGCCTTGAGGCGTTTTTGGAGATCAAAAAGGCTCTTGTGAGTGCTCTGATTGTGCAAGCACCGGATTGGAGTCTCCCTTTTGAGATTATGTGCGATGCTAGCAACTATGCGGTAGGAGTTGTTCTTGGGCAAAAGAAATACAAGAAGATTCACGTGATATACTATGCTTGTAGGACACTTGACGATGCACAAGGAAATTACGCTACTATGGAGAAAGAGCTACTTGCGGTTGTGTTTGCTATCTAGAAGTTTAGGTCTTATGTGGCTGGCTCCAAGATCATCATTTACACGGATCATGCCGCTCTGAGGAATATATATTCTACAAAGGACACCAAGCCAAGACTCTTGCGATGGATCTTGTTACTTCAAGAATTTGATATGGAGATTGTCGATAAGAAGGGTATTGAGAATGGAGTTGCAGATCACTTGTCTAGGATGCGCATTGAAGATCTTGTGCCAATCGACGACTCACTCCCCGAAGAGAAATTGATGTTAGTGAGTGTTTTGAGAAAAGGAATTGAAGTCGTGAGAGGTTTTGAGGATGCTAAGGGATTGACGAATGGAAAGCTACCTTGGTTTGCGGATTTGGTAAACTACTTGGCTTGTGGAAGAGAACCGCCTAACTTGGAAGGTTACAAGAAGAAGAAATTCTTTCATGACGTCACAATGTACTATTGGGATGAACCATTCTTATACAAGTTGTGTTCGGATGGCTTGTATCGAAGGTGTGTGGCGGAAGAAAAAATGACCGGGATCTTGTTCCATTGCCATGGCTCGACCTATGGAGATCATTTTGCTTCATTAAAGATGCTCACGCTTTTGTCATCACTTGTGATGCATGCCAAAGGAAGGGTAACATTGCTAGGAGGGATGAGATGCCCCAAAATCCCATTCTTGAGGTCAAAATCTTTGACGTATGGCGTATAGACTTTATGGGACCATTCCCTTCTTCGTATGGGAACCAATATATCTTGGTAGCGGTAGACTACGTGTCTAAATGGGTTGAAGCAATTGCTAGTCCAACCAATGATGTTACGGTAGTTTTCAAACTCTTCAAGTCCATCATTTTTCCGAGGTTCAGGGTTCCAAGGGTTGTGATAAGCGATGGAGGGAGCCACTTCATCAACAAGGTCTTCGAGAGTCTACTCAAGAAGCATGCAGTGGAGAATACCGTGGGTAGTGGCCACACCATATTACCCTCAAACAAGCGGCCAAGTAGAGATTTCAAACCGACAAATCAAGGCCATATTGGAGAATACCGTGGGTAGTTCGAGAAATGATTGGGATAAGAAGTTAGATGATGCCTTGTGGGCTTACCGGACAGCATTCAAAACACCTCTCGAGACTACACCGTTCAATCTTCTCTATAGGAATTCATGCCACTTACCGCTCGAGCTTGAGTACAAGGCCATGTGGGCCGTGAAGCTACTGAACTTTGATCTCAAAACGGCACAAGAGAGGCGTTTGATCCAACTTTAAGAACTTGATAAGATTAGGCTTGAAGCATATGAAAGCTCCAAGATCTACTAAGAAAGGACTAAGGCTTTCCACGACAAGAAGATTGTGCGCAAGGACTTCATAGAAGGAGACCAAGTCTTGCTCTTTAACTCGCGTCTCAAGTTGTTTCCCTGGAAATTACGGTCTAGATGGTCCGGACCCTTTGTGATCAAAGAAGTGAGGTCGTATGGAGCCGTTGTTCTTGTGAACAAGAATGGGGAGGAATTTTTTGCAAACGGTCAACGACTCAAACCGTACCATGCCAATGAAATCATTAAGGAGTGAGTCTCACTTTCCCTTGATGATGCTTCTCTCGCTTGAACGCGGTAACCAACGTCGAACTTAGTGACGTAAAACAAAGTGTTCTTGGGAGACACCCCAAGCTTATCATTGTATATAATTTTAGGATTCTTATTTTCTATTTTTCGTAGTTCGTTTTGATGTTTTTGTTAAGTGTTTCTAGGGACTCTAAGGTCGACAAGGCAACACCGATGTTCAACACTGATCAATGACATCGGTGTGAGCCAAGCCGAGTGAAGGAAGGAGCAACACCGATGTCACAAATCGGTGCAACAAGTCGGTGTGAAAACAGAAGAAAATCGCCCTTAGCACCGATGTGCAACACCGATATGTGACATCGGTGCAGATATTGCCGAGTGAAAGGAAGCTCAACACCGAGACAACAAATCGGTGCAACAAGTCGGTGTGAAAACATGAGGAAATCGTCCTTAGCACCGATGTGTAGCACCGACAAGTGACATCGGTGTGTCGCGATGAAGCTCTTAAAATTTGCCAACACCGATGTGTTACACCGACATGTGACATCGATGTTGACCAAATTTTAAAGATTTTGTTGATCGACCCGCTTCCCGACCCAGGTAAGTTACCCTTCCCCTTCCTTTTTCACGCGAAAACCCTCTCCTCCCTCACCAATTTCGGGATTTCCTCCATCTAAGAACACACTTTTCTTCATAACTTTCCAATTTTTCACTCAAATTTCATGATTCAAAGTGCTAAATTCTCGGTTTTCACTGGGCTTTTTGGATTCATCATCGTTCTAAGCATTTAATCCCAAACCCCCAAGATATTTCATCCATTCATTCTTTGGAAAACCATGGATATGTTCTTGAGTGAAAAAATTTGAAGGTGGTTAAATATTGTGTTTCACTTGTGCATAGACCTCGGGGCTGGGTTCTCTATGTCTGAACTTGTTGATTCATGTGTTTATTTTTGCTAGTTTGGAAAAAAATTAGAGAATTTGTGATTTTGAGATAAATTGGAATTAGAGATTGCAATTTGGAGAATTTGATTGTGTTTATCGATCCAAGCGCATCGATCTACGAATTTGCTTGCTTAGAGTTGGATGTTTCCTTGTTTGTTGATAATCGATTTGAAAAACCTTTGTTTGATTTTAAGAAATCATTGTGCCAATGCTAACGATTTTTCTCAAGAATATTTGCAGGCACAATGACGGACAAAGGTGCTCCATCAACTCGAGCAAGAACCAAGGCTTCAACCGCTGCAAAGGGAAAAGTCGTTGCCAAGGCTTCCAATGCAAAAGGAAACTCCGCGGCTAAGAGCACCAAACCCAAAGGAACAACCACGGCATCGACATCTCTACTTCGCGGGATGGAGCTTGGTCATGCAAAAGCATCCAAGGATCGAGAAGGGTAAAGGCAAGAGAGTTGAGGACGAAGAAGAGGAAAGTGAGAGTTCGGATGAGGGAAACTCAAGCGCGGAAATACAAACGACAAAGCCAACCGAGGGAGATTACTTTACAAAGTTTTGCCAGATGAAGTTTGAACAAGGGAAATTCATTGACTCGGAGATGTTGGAGAAGATGGGGATAAACGAGGATGTGTGGATGCTTTTTGAGAATATGGGGCTTCACAAGTTCATGAGCATAAAGCATGAAACATTCAAAGTGCTCTCTTGCATGTTCCTAGCGACTCTTAGAGCGAGATTCGATGAAACGGCGGATGCAAATTCCGGGTTTGCACCTTGAAATTCAGGATTAATGACGTCACCTATTCGGTCACCTTTTGCGAGATAAGCGAGATATTCGGGTTCAAGTAAGAGGGGACTTACGGAGGGCAATATTTCGACTATCCGAGGCTCGAGCTCCGACGTCTTTGGGCAACAATTGCATCCGGTGAATTTTCCGCCGGCATTTCTAAGAACGCAAACATACGGCACCCAGCTCTTCGGTATGCTGATATGCTCAAATTAATACCCTAAAAGTACTAAAGCAGTAGTTGTAGTAAAGTAGGGGTCGAACCACAAAGACTCAAGAAATCACACAATAGATCAGATAGATTTGAATTAAGCTAAACCAAAATATATAATTGAAAGCAATACGTAAATTAAACAGATGTAAGTTCAACTGGGAGAAAGATAGTTTCAGGGTATTTCTCAGGAAATCAATGAATGCAGATAAACTAACTAGTCAGGATTCAGATTTAGCGCGGTTCTAGAACTCAAATCACTAAAGTATAATTAACCAACTCTCGTTGCGAGAATTATCTAAGCCTAAATCCTAGAATTCCAAATCTCTTTGGGAATTCTAAAGTCTAAACCAGCTTTTAGTTCAAGTTTGATTTGTTCACAAAAAAACTAAACCAAATTTCTTTGCGAATAGTTATTTTGCTCACCCTAAGTTCTATCAGGTAATTAATCGCACTTTCGTGCCTAATCAATTATCCTAAGATCTAAGTTCCAGATTCGTCAACCTAGAATTAGCTTTGAACACAACCTAAGGCGAAGAACTAATTCAGATGGTGAATCATAATCAACTAATCAACCTAACATTAAGATAAAACCCTTATGAGAACCCTAAACCTAAAGTGGATATACTCAGACATGGAGAATGAAAACAACATGATTGAATAGATCATCAAAGAAATCAATAAAAAATAGGAGTTCAGAGTTGTCTCTCCAAAAACCAAAGTAGAATAATCTCTGTCTCAAGTTATGAAAGCGTAGCCACCAAAGTGGCTGAAAAACCTAATTATAAAGGTAAAACACGTTTTGGGGCTTCTGGTAATTATTAAAGTCTTATGGACCAAACTGCAAACTTCAAACTTGTAAAAAGTCACGTTTCCTTCTTCCTGAAGTCGGTATCGATCGATACTAGGTAGTATCGATCGATACTCATCCTCTGTGCCGACTCCTCTGCTCGCCAGACTGGACTGTCTTAACGAAAACTGGCATAACTTTCGATCGCACCGTTGGAGTGGCCTCAAAACACTTCCAAATGAAAGCTAATCCATGGATCTGTCTTGTTTCCAAATTTGCGCTCAATCCATCGGTGGGAAGTTCTTCAAAGAATGCCAAACTTCTGACGTCTCTGCATGACTCTGCATCTCCATATGCTCCAAAATGCTCCAGAATGCTTCAATATCTCCAATTAAGCTCCAAACGTACCTAAACCTGTAAAAGACTCTAAAAGACTACAAAATAGTAGAAAGACTCTATAAAACGGACTTATATCATGGTTTAAACGGGGTAAAAACCATGATATATCAACTCCCCCAGACTTAGCATTTGCTTGCCCTCAAACAAATAGAAGACAAAAACAGAGAAAGAGGTTTGAAAACACGGAGACTCTCCTGTTCATGAAACATTGCATTGACCATTTTTCTTAGTGCTCCACATATCACCTAACCAGTTCCAAGTCTAACCACCATGTACTTCTCCTTAGACATTCGCAGCTTCCCAAACTACACATATTATTTCACAGCATCGTTCAATCAAGCCTTCATCGCTAGTTTCATCGCTGTGATTAACATCAAGAACCTTCTAGATTCTTTCTCATACAATATCATGATAAGGAACCACCCCTTTTTCACACTTTTGGTATCATTTTCTCTCCCCCAGACTTATTTCTTATTATGTTCTCTTTTCTCTTTTTAGATATGCATATACACATCAAGGTATGAGACGCGAGTATTGATGGTGATTGCCACCAAATGCCCCGTTCTTCCCTCTCAATGTATCAAAGGATGTAGGCGAATAATGGCATCATAGGAAAATCCTAGCCTCGCTTCCAACCCTTTGTGTGATCATTCCTCACCAAGTAGAATAATGGGATCGCTGGAAATTTTCCGAACCCTCTACTCAGGAGAAAATCATCTCATCTTTGCATGCACTTATGTTTCTAACTTATAACAGGGGAGAGAGATACTATTACTTTAAAACACATGGGTTCCTTTGTCAGATATGAATGAGGAATCAAGCTCTATGAATACTAACCACATCGATGAAGTGCAAAAATTTAGCTCAGGCGTTAAAGAACCTTACTGGAAACATGAGTGTCTTCTAGTTAACTGGTCAGCCTTTGGATTTTTCATTAGTCGATCTAGAACTGATTCTGTAACAATGGTCACTTAGAGGTAGAGTCAGAACAAAAGATTCAAGAAAAAGATCACAGTCGCCAACCAAGTTTTGACTCGATAAAACAAATTTTGACTCAAAAACGACTGACTCTAAGAAAAACAAAACAATGTCAGTGACTACCTCCCCTAGACTTGAACAACACTGTCCCCAGTGTTATCTAGTCTAAGTTTGGTGAAAGAAAACAAATGAACCAAGTGGATTGTGAAAATCAAAAATCTTACCTGTGAAGGTGATCAGTGTCGATCGATACAGACTGGTATCGATCGACACCAGCTGTATGTCGACACACTGATTTCAAATCAGTGGCATCGAGTTGCTTAACCCAGGGAAAGTGATCCAAAGTGTTAGAAGTTATCACTGTTAGGAACACTCAAAAACAAGTTAATAGCAACAAGATAATCAAGCATAAATCCATGAGTTAAAATGCAAAAATAAAGCTGACATAGGTTCAAATGAAACGAAAAATTAAAAGAAAAACAAACGTAAAGATAGATGAAGACTAATCCTCTATCGCCTCAGAATCACCATCAGCGTCAAGATTATCAACAGGAGAAGGATCAACCGGAGTCTGCCCGCACGGTGTCGATCGACACCGCATAGTATCGGTCGACACTTGTGACCAATTCCTGCTCTTTCTCCGTGACTGTGGTATCGATCGACACAGACTGGTGTCAATCGATACTCCTCCTCTTAATCTGCTTCACGTTAAGACACAAAACATAAAACTAAAAATAAAAACGAAAATAAAAACATATGTACATACTCACCAGTGGGTTGCCTCCCACCAAGCGCTTGTTTTAAGTCAGTAGCTTGACTCTGGTTCAGGTGATCAGCCAGGAGGAGATTGAGAATATACTCCCAGGCAAGTTCCACAGCTTGACATCTCCAGCCTCAGAATTCTGCGCAACATGCTCTCCATAACTTCCTTTCCTTTCTCTTTCAGCTCCGAAGTAAGAATTACTCTAGCCTTAGAGAATGGTTTTGAAGTTCCTTTGCACTTCACCTTGTATTCAATTGAATCTCCATCACACTTCTGAGGGACTAAAGTCATAGAGTCAGCACTCTTCACTCCTTTGCTCTTCACCTTCTTCTTTGCCTTAGATGTTTTGACGTCTTTCTTGGTGATGACAGAAGGACTATCTAGAAGGTCTACGATAGTTGGCTCGTCAGGAGGCTCTTCCAAAAGATCAACTACCAACGTCTCTCCTGTAACAATGGTGATGCAAGAGATATGTGTGGGAGTTCCTCTAGTAGGAATGGCTTTGTAGTACACCTCCTTGTCAATGTACGAGAATGAGATTATCTTGCTTGGTGTATCCATAATGGCACCAACCGTAGCCATGAACGGTCTTCCAAGAATCAACTGCGTAGTAGATCTTGCACTCATCTCCACAACCTGAAAATCAGTAGGAACCAGGCAATCTCCTACGTTAACCAGTAAATCAGGGATTGTACCATATGGAAGTGAGGTGGAACAATCCGCGAATGTGATAGAACTCTTGGGAGGTCGAATATCAGCTCCCAATCTTTCTGCAATTGCCCTTGACATGACGTTGACGCTAGCCCCTGAGTCAACGAGAGACTCTTTGAATTCAACTCCAGAGATAGAGCATGGAACGGAGAATATTCCCGGGTCTTCCCTCTTGGTCAACTGTCTCAGCGGTAGTGACTTGCTTCTTGCCTTGATAAAGAATACTTCAATCTCTTCCAGAGTTTCTCTGCAATCTCGGAAGTGACTCAGCAGAGGGCGGTACTCTAGAGCTTCTTCAAAAGTCAGTGTGAGAGGAATCCTTCGTACCATCTTCTCAAAGCCAAGCAGCTGTTTTGGAGAAATGGGGTCTCTGAGGTGTATGGGTGGTATGGGGTATGGTGCCTTGGGTTTGTAAACCCTTTCTGCACTCAACTCGGGTTTCGTTTCAGCAACTGAACTGGTATCGACCGACACAGGGGTGGTGTCGATCGATGTTTTCGCTCTGGAATCGTCCTTGGCAGAACTTTGGACGTGTGTCGATCGATACAAAGGAGTATCGGTCGACACAGGGGTGGTGTCCGAAATCCCATCGTCATCCTTGGCAAGATTGACAAAAATCTGTACAGTTGAGCTCTTCTGCACTCCTGGGTGTACCTCTCTTCCACTCCTCGAGGGGATAGCAGTGACGTATTCGTTCTGTGAATGAACCATCAGTCCCTTGACAGTTGATGCAGTCTGAGCTACCTGAGTTTCCAGCATCTTCTGCTGATTATTAATAGCGTCGATCCTTCCACTCAGATCATTGTACAAGACATCAATCTTCTCATTGAATTCCATAGTTAGCTTCTGCTGTCCTTGAAGGAGCTGTTCAAACATAGATTCAATCTTGATCTCAGAAGTTCTAGGTGGTGTGGGTGGGCATTGATACCTTTGATCTTGAAATCCAACTCCATCAATATGGTTAACAAATTCCACTTCATCCTCTTCAGTAAGATGAACGACCTTCTGCTGCTTGCCCATCAAGAAATTATGCATCGAATCCAGCTTCGCATGCACTTTAGCAATATGCGATCCATCAACATCTCCGTGCAGCCTTTTTCGCTCGAGATCAGCACCCTTGGCGCTATTGCTAGATGACAAGTTCTCAATGAGCACATACGCATCGTCATGATACCTCGTGTAGAAATTTCCATTGCTCGCAGCATCTAGAGCCATCTGATACCTCCAATCAATCCCTCCGAAGAAGATTCCCAGCAATCGAACCTGAGTGAATCCGTGATGTGGACAATCCCTCTGATAAGATCTAAATCGCACCCAAGCAGCCTTGAGTGCCTCTGTCGGTCCTTGAGAAAACTGAGAGATCTTGTTCCTGAGCTCCTCGGATCTCGCATCATCGTAGAAGTTGTTCAGGAAAGCAGTTTTAGTCTCTTCCCAAGTAGTCAGTGATCCAGGTGGTAACTGCTTCAGCCAGTAAGTCGCATCTCCACCAAGAGAGTATGGGAAGAGCTTGCAGAAGAGGTAATCATAGGACACTCCATTGATCTTGATGCTAGTGACCAAATCCTTAAATCTCTCAATATGGTCCATGGGATGTTCATTGGAAAGATCATGAAAAGGGTGCTGACCCACAAAAGTGTAGTATGCAGGTTTCACCTCAAAGTCATTCCTCTGAAAAGCAGGAGGACGAATCGCTTATCGATTTGCATAGAACTGATCAGGTCTGTTGTACTCACCGATTTTTCTATCACGATTAACCACATCATTCCCAACATTCACAGCAACTGCAGGGACAGCGACGTTTCCAGCTTCATTAAGTCGATGCCCTCTCTTATTGCATAATTGACCTTCTTGGTCTCTCAAAGTTCCAGCAGCATCCTGAATCAAAATCATTGTATTGTTCATCTCTGCTTGCCTTTTTGCTTTTCTGTTTGTACGTTCCAAATTTGCTAGCTGCTCGTTTGACAGGTCAACTAGCGGAGTGTTCTTGTTCCTTCTGGTTACACGAAGAGGCATGCACCTGAAACACAAAAGTCAAGAACGTAAGTAACCGAAATTCACGATAGGTATCAACCGATACCACTAGGGTGTCGATCGATACTCAACGATTTAGACGAAATTCTTAGCTAAAATCTAATGGCGAAATTGAGTCCCTGGCAACGGCGCCAAATTTGATATGCTAAAATTGATACCCTAAAAGTACTAAAGCAGTAGTTGTAGTAAAGTAGGGGTCGAGCCACAAAGACTCAAGAACTCACACAATAGATCAGATAGATTCGAATTAAGCTAAACCAAAAGATATAATTGAAAGCAATACGTAAATTAAACAGATGTAAGTTCAATTGGGAGAAAGATAGGTTCAGGGTATTTCTTAGGAAATCAATGAATGCAGATAAACTAACTAGTCATGATTCAGATTTAGCGCGGTTCTAGAACTCAAATCACTAAAGTATAATTAACCAACTCTCGTTGCGAGAATTATCTAAGCCTAAATCCTAGAATTCCAAATCTCTTTGCGAATTCTAAAGTCTAAACCAGCTTTTAGTTCAAGTTTGATTTGTTCACAAAACAACTAAACCAAATTTCTTTGCGAATAGTTATTTTGCTCACCCTAAGTTCTATCAGGTAATTAATCGCACTTTCGTGCCTAATCAATTATCCTAAGATCTAAGTTCCATATTCGTCAATCTAGAATTAGCTTTGAACACAACCTAAGGCGAAGAACTAATTCAGATGGTGAATCCTAATCAACTAATAAACCTAGCATTCAGAGAAAACCCTTATGAGAACCCTAAACCTAAAGTGGATCTACTTAGACATGGAGAATGAAAACAACATGATTGACTAGATCATCAAAGAAATCAATAAGAAATAGGAGTTCAGAGTTGTCTCTCCAGAAACCAAAGTAGAATAATATCTGTCTCAAGTTATGAAAGTGTAGCCACCAAAGTGGCTGAAAAACCTAATTATAAAGCTAAAACACGTTTTGGGGCTTTTGGTAATTATTAAAGTCTTCTGGACCAAATTGCAAACTTCAAACTTGTAAAAAGTCACGTTTCCTTCTTCCTGAAGTCGGTATCGGTCGATACTCATCCTCTGTGCCGACTCTACTGCTCGCCAGACTGGACTGTCTTCACGAAAACTGGCATAACTTTCGATCGCACCGTTGGAATAGCCTCAAACCACTTCCAAATGGAAGCTAATCCATTGATCTGTCTTGTATCCAAATTGGAGCTCAATCTATCGGTGGGAAGTTCTTCAACGAATGCCAAACTTCTGATGTCTCTGCATGACTTTGCATCTCCATATGCTCCAAAATGCTCCAGAATGCTTCAATATCTCTATTTAAGCTCCAAACGTACCTAAACCTGTAAAAGTCTCTAAAAGACTACAAAATAGTAGAAAGACTCTATAAAACGGACTTATATCATGGCTTAAACGGGGTAAAAACCATGATATATCATATGCGCACAAGGCATTGGTTCACATGATATATGCCAAATTGGAGATTGACACGGTTACGATGGAGGAATTAGAATTGTTGTGGCTCGGTTTGAAGCCCATTCTCCCCACTCTACGCAATGAGAAAGAATTCATAGGACCGGAGAGGATTCCTTGTCTCGCGACAGTCTTAGTGAGACACTTGTTTGCTTATCGGAATTGGGCTTGGAAGAAAAAAGCGAAAAAGGCCGCCATATGCATCGGATGGCTTATCACGCCTATTCTCAAGGCGAAGAGTCTCAAGCTCTCGCTTAGCGCCAATGAGTGGAAACTTTTGGATGCGGGTTATCTTGCAAAGACTAGGTTCTACAAAGGGATGATCGACGGCAAGATAGCATACAACCTTCAACTCACCGAGACATCCCTTGTACAAGTTTTGTTGCCAAATCACGTCCTCACCAACCTCCGCGAACCAAGGAATGCCATGTTTTATCCAACCCAAGAGTATCTCTACAACCGGACCGCCGACCCACCAATGGAAGCATTCCGTAAGAGAGCACAACGGAAGAGCACCACCGAAACAAGAAGCAACACCGACGAGTCTCTCGATTTCGAAGAAGAAGCGCCCAATGAGTCACCACCCGAAACTGTCTACGGTAGTGAGCGTTACCATTTTGATCCATATGATGTAACTATGCTTAACGTGGCAACAAAGCACGCTCATCACCAAACTCGACTCCTACAACGTTGGTGCAAGTGTAAAAACACAAACATGAAGAAAATGGTTAAGACGATCAAGAGTTTGAAAAAGAAGGTGAAAGCCATGGGTTAAACCATCAACGAGCTTAAGGGAAGCGGTTTCGGAGCAAGCACCTCTAGACCCCGCGAAGAAGGAGATGCATCATGGACACAAACATCGCGATGCAAGGTGGAGAGATGGTGTTAGCCGAGAGTACTAGCCAATCCATGACCTGCGCGGAGAAGGCAACGAAGAGGAGAGAACTGAGGTCCCCATCTCCCATCTCAAGCAATCTGTCATACTCGATGGGGTCTTCATCCCCATCTCAAAACTTCTAGGTACTTTCCGAAACTCTTGTACATAGTTTCTCTTTTATTGAGTCATGCATTGTATAGTTTTCTTTTGTTTTCGGATCTTCTCTTGAATTTATTTCACACCGAGATGGTGTGATTTAAGTTTGGGGGGAGGGGCCGGTATCTAATCATGATTATTTTGATCTTATTTTCGATCTCACATTTTGAGTCTCATGCATTCATGCATCCATTTAAGGCATAGAAAAACCAAAAACAAAAACAAATTTTTTTGAAAATTTTGAAAACACAAAAAAAAATCTTGTAGTTGCATTTCATGAGTAGGATCGAGTCCAGTAGCATATATGTTGCATTGCACGTGCAAAGTGAGCAATGATGATTTTTCAAAGGGAGCAATGATGATTTTTCCTTGTAGGGTATCATTTTAAGAGCTCGGTCCAATGCCCTCGTTGCTAGTTATTTGATGCTTTTGATCTCGTGTTTGAAATCAAGGATGAACCATATGTTGATTTCATGTTTCATTACCCATGTCTTAGCTAAAGCAAGTTGTGATTTGATGTCCAATCCCATTTAAGTGAAAACCTTAATTTTGACATTTAATTATCATGTTTGTGCATTGCATAGAGAATTCCTGGATACCGATACACATATTTGGGATATCTTCCTCTTTTTACCGCTCTTTAAGTTCGAATAGCCGGCTCCCATCATTGGAACGGTTAACCATTCCCATAACCCAACCGTCCTTCAAGCCAAAAACCATTTGTGAGTGACCTGAGTCTTTTTTCCGAATCAACTAGGCAAAGAGTGTTGAGTTTAGAACGACAAGGATAAGCTTCCATGTAGAGCTAGCTCTAAGTCAAGGTGCTGGACATAGGTTAGGGCTAGATAGGATGGGAGTTTAGGGATGAAGAAAAGAAAGAGAGTGTGGAACATGGGAGGAAATCGGGAGAAGAAATAGGGGATAAGCAAATGCTTGAAATGATTGGCAAGAAAATTGTTGAAATAGCTCTAAGTATTAAGGAAAAATAGTCTCTAGCTTTCAAAAGAAAGAAAAGGAGCCAAAAAAATGGCTAAAGTACAAAAGAAATTGAAATAAGGGAGACTAGAGAAAGTGAAAGAAGAGCAAGAAAGTGTTGAAATAGGGGATAACCAAATACTTGAACATGGGAGGAAATCGGGAGAAGAAATAGGGGATAAGCAAATGCTTGAAATTGTTGGCAAGAAAAGTGTTGAAATAGCTCTAAGTATTAAGGAAAAATAGTCTCTATCTTTCAAAAGAAAGAAAAGGAGCCAAAACAAAATGGCTAAAGTACAAAAGAAATTGAAATAAGGGAGCTAGAGAAAGTGAAAGAAGAGCTAAGTAAAAGAAAGTGTTGAAAGCCAAGCCATTCGGTGAAGAAGGAAATCTCCTAAGTACTTAAGTGTAAGAAAAATGGTGAGACAATATGAGTAGTGAAGGCAAATGGCCTTGTGAAAAAGGGTAGCTTAAGAAGGATCTTCATTGGGGTTTAGAAATTAGAAGTTAAGATCGATTTGAGGCATTGGGTAGATGGAATTCATCCTTGTATACATCTATTGGGCTTTACTCTTAGCATTTTGCATTTGTTGATTCTTTTTTAGAGATCCCCATTTCTTGGAAACCACTACTTATGTTGAGATCACCTTTATCTCAAAACCATCCCATAGCCAAATGAATTCACTTGTCTTGCCTAAAACATGATTCACTTGAACCTATTAAATAAATGTCAAAAATTGGATGATAGCAAAGCTTGTGTAGGTTGAGACTTGGGCTTAATGCATGTACGGATAGCTATGGCTAGCTCTTTTTGAGTAGACTTATTGATCGCATCCTAGGATTTGCAACTTGGACATTGGGATTGAATTCTTTTTATGACACTTGTGGATTTGAGCTCCCGCTTTCTATCATTACAAGAAAGTAGCTAATTTGCAATAAAAATTTGAAACGGAATATTTCGTAACAAGTATTTGCAACATAATACGTTGCAACTCCGTTGCAAAATAAATTCCGTTGCAATTTCGTTGCCAAATTTCTCAAAAATAATCAGTTACTAAATCGTCGCAAGTTTGCAACTGATTTGTAATGGATTAGCAACAATATATTTTTGCAACAATGTTCGTTGCAAACCGTTTCGAAAATTTGCAACAGGAATACGTTGCAAACGTTTGCAACGGATATCATTGCAAAACGTTACAAAATTTGCAACGGATGTTCGTTGCAATAGTTTGCAACACATTTCCGTTGCAAATATTTGGTAGGTGAGAATGATTTAAACGTGGGCTTCTAAGTACGTGAGTATGTTGCTAAGTCGATGCCTTATGTTTCTATATAAACAACATATAGTTATCCAATTTTTGTTTTACACTTAACAAATATGTTGTTTGACTTCTTGCAACGGAATAACATGGGTTTTGCACAAAATTCTTGATTTTGCAACGGATTTCTTGATTATGCAACGGATTTCTTGAGCTTCCTTGTAATTTGCAATTCCGTTGCTAAATGACTCTTTAAAAAAAATCCAAGATTCAATCCTCTTACTCATATAATTACTATCCAAGTTGTGCATGGTATATTGAAAAATTTAAATTTAATACACTTAGTGAAAGAAAACACCACAATAATCGTCATTCATGTCAAAAAATATATAAGAGTCCAAAATTTATCTTAAGAATCTTAAGAAAGAGTAAACATGAATACACAATTACTCACTTATATGATCTTAAGTCATATTTTTCACATATCATAGATTTGGTAATCGAATATGAGCAAACAAAAGATTAAACCTTATGGAAAACAAGAATAACAAGTAAATGAATCGTTGTGAACATATAATTATTCAGTTGTGGTTTCACACTTAACAAATATGTGGTTTCACTTCTTGTAACGGAATAGCATGGGTTTTGCAATGGATTTCTTGATTTTGCAATGGATTTCTTGAGCTTCCTTGCAATTCCGTTGCTAAATGGCTCATTTAAAAGACCCAAGTTTTGATCATCTTACTCATATAACTACTATCCAAGTTGTGCATGGTATATTGCACAATATAAATTTAATACATTCAGTGAAAGAAACCACCACAACAATCATCAGTCATGTCAAAAATATATAAGAGTCCAACATTCATCTTAAGAAAGAGTAAACATGAATACACATTTACTCAATTATATGATCTTAAGGCATATTTTTCACATACCATCGATGATCTAATCAAAGAAAACATTAAACATGATGGAAAACAAGAATAACAACTAAATGAATCCTTGTTAACATGTAGTAAGCCATTTGTGGTTCCACACTTAAGAAATATTTGGTTTCACATCTTGCAACGGACTAGCAACAGTGTTCCAACGGATTTCTTGATTTTTCAACGGATTTTTTGGTTATGCAACGGATTTCTTGAGCTTCCTTGTAAATCCGTTGCTAAATAGCTCATTCCGAAAAGCAATTTCAATCATCTTACTCATATAACTACTATCCAAGTTATTCATAGTATATTGCACAATGTATATTTTATAAGCACCTTCAGTGAAATAAAACACCACAACAATCATCATTCATGTAAAAAATATATAAGAGTCCAACATTCCTCCTAAGAAAGAGTAAACATGAATACACATTTACTCACTTATATGATCTTAAAGCATATTTTTCACATACCATCGATGATCTAATCAAAGAAAACATTAAACGTGATGGAAAACAAGAATAACAACTAAAGGAATCCTTGTTAATATATAATAAGCCATTTGTGCTTCCACACTTAAGAAATTTGTGGTTTCACATCTTGCAATGGACTAGCAACGGTGTTGCAACGGATTTCTTGAGTTTCCTTGCAAATCCGTTGCTAAATAGCTCATTTCGAAAAAAAAAACAAGTTTCAATCCTCTTACTCATATAACTACTTCCCAAGTTATTCATAGTATATTGCACAATGTATATTTTATACCTTAAGTGAAATAAAACACCACAACAATCATCATTCAATTCAAAAATATATAAGACTCCAACATTCATCTTAAGAAAGAGTAAACATGAATACACATTTACTCATTTATATGATCTTAAAGCATATTTTTCACATACCATCGATGATCTAATCAAATAAAACATTAAACATGATGGAAAGCAAGAATAACAACTAAATGAATCCTTGTTAATATATAGTAAGCCATTTGTGGTTCCACTCTCCACACTTACGAAATTTATGGTTTCACATCTTGCAACGGACTAGCAACGATGTTGCAACGGATTTCTTGATTTTGCAACGGATTTCTTGGTTTTGCAACGGATTTCTTCAGCTTTCTTGCAAATCCATTGCTAAATAGCTCATTCCGAAAAAAATAAGTTTTAATCCTCTTACTCATATAACTACTACCCAAGTTGTTCGTATTATACTGCACAATGTATATTTCATACCTTCAATGAAAGAAAACACCACAACAAACATCTTAACGATAAGCATTCATGTCAAAAATTTGTAAGGCTCAAACATTATTCTTAAGAAAGAGTAAAGATGATTACACACTTACTCATTTATATGATATTAATGCATATTTTTCACATACCATCGATGATCTAATCAAAGAAAACATTAAACGTGATGGAAAACAAGAATAACACCTAAATGAATCCTTGTTAACATATAGTAAGCCATTTGTGGTTTTCACACTTAAGAAAATTATGGTTTCACATCTTGCAACGGACTAGCAATTGTGTTGCAACAGATTTATTGATTTTGCAATGGATGTTTTGAGATTCCTTGCACATTTGTTGCTAAATAGTTCATTCCAAAAAAACATGGTTCAATCCTCTTACTCATATAACTACTACCCAAGTTGTTCATAATATATTGCACAATGTATATTTTATACCTTCAGTGAAAGAAAACAGCACAACAAACATCTTAAGGATAAACATTCATGTCAAAAATATGTAAGACTCCAACATTATTCTTAAGAAATAATAAAGATGAATACACACTTACTCACTTATATGATCTTAAGGCATTTTTACATACCATAGATGATCTAATCTAAGAAAACATTAAATTTGAAGGAAAACAAGAATAAGAAATAAAAAGATCTTTGTTAACATATAGTAAGCCATTTGTGATTTCGTTTCACACTTAAGAAATTTGTGGTTTCACATCTTGCAACGGACTAGCAACAATTTTGCAATGGAATCGCAACGGAGTTTGAACATCCATTGCAAATACGTTACAACATAGAACCTTAGCAACATAACATCAACGAATTTCTTATGTTTGCAACAAATTTTTTTAGTTTCCTTTCAAATCTGTTGCTAAATGACTCATAAAAAAACTAATTGGCCATCCTTTTACTAATATATTTATATGTTTAATACTTAGAAGATGTATTTTGAAAATTATATCTAATATGTGTTTAAAACTTACTCATATATTCATATGTCGATCTAGGGCTATCAAATATGTTGTTTACCTTTCATTTCACATTTCACCTATTATTGATTTTCAAAATTTTATTTCAAAATTGATTTGGAAACTTTTTTTGACTAATTCCCACCAAAATCGATGTTCAATTTATGTAAGGGGGAAATTTTGCCTCCATTTTAATTAATAGACTAATGATATGGCCCGCACCCTGTGCGGGCTCTAGTGTGGTAATAAGTATGATGTTACGATGTTAGAATTTCTACATAAGTTTATATCACCACGAAAATACAAATAAATGTTTTTGATTTTTTAATTTTTGTTTTTGTTTTCTTGGAACGTTATAAGAATATCATTAAGAAATAAAAGATTGTGAGTGTTCTAATATATTCAACCGCCCCGATTACTCAAAAAGAAAATCGATATCTCAAAACCTACTAAATATCTTGAGAAATGTGAGAAAGAGCAAACCAAGAATATAGAGAACATAGTTTCAAAAAAAAAAAAAAAAAAAAAAAAGAATATAGAAAACATAAATAAATGTGTGAAAGTAATGTATGAGTAAGACTCTCACCGCCAAATTAAGTCTGCAGGGTTTGAGTCTCATATTTCTATCTCAAAAACAGTATGAATGGTAATCAAAACTCAAAAAACAAATCAGCCTAAAGAACAGAATATAGTATTATTTAAAGCGCATAAGAGTTACGTGCTTCTTATTCTTCTTTTTTTTTTTACTTCTCGATAAAACACGTTTGGTGTACTTCGTCTTGTTTTTTCTGAATTTAATTTCTCTTTTGCTACTTTCCTCATATGCATATTAATTGCAAAACAAAATAGAAAAAATTGTAAAAACATGAGAGAGAGAAAAATGGGTGTCTCGAGACATGAGAGAGAGAGGGTGTTTACACATGGTAAATGTTGATTGGTCCAATTTGCGTTCATACTATAAAAAAAATTAGAAAAGGGAGAGAAAGATAAAAAAAGGGTTGTGTTCACACTATATATATATATTTTTAGACACCTTTTGGTGTTCTCACCGTTACAGATGCTCTTACGTTAACGATTAACTCCCATTATTGTAATTATGGTTAGTTCGATGAACATAAAATGTGTTTTTGGCTTACAGTAGGGTAAGGCCACTTGTAATGAACTTTCCACCAATCAAGTAAAACTTGTCTTGCTTCTCTCGATCTGTAGCTTTCTTTTCTTCTTCTTCTTTGAAAAATCTAGTTTTAAAGAACTGATACGGATTCTGAATTTGTGAAGCAACATGTCCTTGAGATCACGGTCTTAGCATCTTTGTTTCACATCTTGTGATATCTCATCACATTCACTCAGCTCCTCGTGAGATGAAATCGCATCTTCCACACCTTGTGCGGGGATAAATTAAAATTCTAAAAGTTGATATATAAGTTTATTTATAGATGGATAATCCGGTTTATAATTTAGCTTTGTTTGGACATTTTAGTATTAAACATAATATCATTTTAAAAAATGTTTTAAAGTTTAAACAACAAAAATCCAATACATAATATAAATACTATAAATCAAGTGAAGATAAAGTTTAAACAATAAAAATCATCTTTGTAGAAGGTAATTAGATTTTTATAATTAGTTTTATGAAATTATGTTAAAGAAATCATTAAATTTTGTTTTAAAAAAAAACAATAATGAAATAAAGTTAGTGTCAAACGTAATTGGATTTGGAAAGTGAAATCAAATCAAAAGCCCAACTAAAAAAGCAACTTGACATGTTTTCTTCTTTTTTTTTTTTTTATAACCAGGAGGTTCTGGACCGAATCCCGTACATTCTCTAGGTCCGGGCCAACCTTTAAAAACTTTATCCGTCCCAGATGCCACTCGATCATG